>OW386565.1:16405882-17670416 GCA_936435175.1 Glyphotaelius pellucidus
CATGCCTCACTGCCATACATCAGGGTAGGTTCCAGCACTCCATTATGGACGGCTAGCTTCGCTTCTTTTGACAGATTTTTGTTGGCGCCAACGGCGTTCAGTCCTCCATTAATGGAGTTACCGGTATTTACCCGTCTTTCGATATCTCTATCAGTCTTTCCATCTCTCGTAAACATACTTCCCAAATATACAAACTCATCCACCTGCTCCAAGTATTCGTCATTCACAACTATGTTGCACATTGTTTTCGTACTCTCTCTTTCAAATACCATCACTTTAGACTTACTTACATTCATCATTAACTCATTCTTCATACATACTTCGTTCATCCTAGACACGAGCGACTGTAGATCTTCCATACTGTTAGAAATCAGCACCGCATCATCAGCATACAACAGGCAACATACTTCCAGATCACTCAATTTCGCGCCCAATCCCATCTCTTTCAATTCTTGCATACAATTATCCATGTATAGATTGAATAACCACGGTGACATTACGCAGCCTTGCTTAACACCTTTTGTGATGTCAAACCACCCCGTAAAATCGCCGTTCACCCTAATACATGCAACGCTTCCCTCATACAGAGACGCAATTCCGTGTATGAGATTCGTATTCACTCCGTACTTGGACAACACCTTCCACAGCTTTTTCCTGTCAACTCGGTCGTATGCTTTCTGTAAATCTACAAAGGCACAGAAGAGTTTCTGGTTTTTTGCAAGAAACTTCTCAGTGAGCATACGCAACGAGAAAATCTGGTCCATGCACCCACTTCCACTCATAAAAGCACCTTGCACATCCCAAACTTTTTCCTTTGTTTCCATTCTTACCCTTTCTATCAATATTCTACCATACAGCTTGCCAACTGAACTAAGCAGGCTAATAGCCCTGTGATTCCCACATTCCATACGTGACCCTTTACCTTTGTATAATGGCATGATTACAGCCCTTCTCCAATCTAATGGCGTGTAACCCTCCTCTAAACACTGGTTAAAAAGTCTGCACAACCACGTAAGAATAATAGGACTATCCCCTTTAAAGTATTCGGCAGCAATATTGTCGAAACCCACAGCCTTACCATTCTTCATACATTTGATTGATCTTTTTATTTCATCCATGCTGATTTTGGTAACATTCACTTCGTCATCGTTTATACCCGATTCGACGCTGGACTCACTATCACCCGGATTGCTTTCAAAGACTTCCTCAAAATATTTCATCCATCTCTCTTTTATTTCTTCCTCATTCGTCATACATTCGTATTCGAAGTATAGTCATTTTATTCTAGTTGCGGACTATGTATGTGCTGCCAGAATCAAACAAAATTCATTTTCATGTTCTGATTGCAGTTTTAATTCGCCGTTCACGGATTTAATTTAAAACAGTTTTGTGTTCAGAATATAACGGTCAATCAATCAAAAGTTTCAGAAACATCATGCACCGAGCGAAGCTTTGCAATTGAGTTGCATACCAAATGTAGCAAAATTCTGAGAAAGTGACTATCCCGTGTGTAAACTATTATTTGGGGACTAATATCGAAATCGAATCGAATATATGTGAAATCCTACTTCGATTTCCGAAAGCAGTCAAAAATTTATATTAGAATTTATAAACATAATTTTTATTTGAAGAGTGCTCATTACATGTGATTATTAAAAATGGCATAAAATTAGGTCGTAATAAGATTTCCACGTACCCCCCCCCCCAGCCCTTGAAAATCTGCAGTTGATATTACCCATAGTGGGGCGGCGAAATTTAACTCCACCCCGGGTGGCCGACACCCACGCTACGCCACTGGGGTACCGTCGCCCCGGGAACCATTTATTGGATAACCAACTCCTCTGTCACAGGTCACCCCCAGTGGTACGCTACGTTTGGTGACTTAGCAGGGATGCCCGGGTTCTTGGGGGTGAGGTTTGTCCAGGTCTTCGCGGCGGATGCGTCTGCCCACCAGCTGCATGATAGGCCGGATCAGGAGAGAATGATTGGGGGAGTCCCTTTGACTTCTCTTTCGGAACATCGCCTTGCACCGCAGTGGGAGGGATTAATTCATACATCCGTCACACCTGCACACACTGACCCCCAGAATCCTGCCCACCCCCAATGCCCCTTCTAAGAACTTCCTCTCCTTCCTTTCCTAAAGAGACCCTCCACATCCCATCCCCAAAGATGACACGGGACTTGAGGAGAATTATTTTCCTCATGGCCTCCTGTGTGGAGCTAACGCAAAAAAAAAAATACCTCCATTATTTATGTACAAATATTTTAGTTTTAAGTATAAAACGCTAAATGTATATGGTATCGCAAATGCGACACGTGTAGTAGACTGTATCAATATATTAAAAAAAATGTTATGCTTGTGAATACTTTGACACAACTATGGGGAATGGTAAACAGATGAATGGGGAAGGAAACTGACTTGCCCCTTATGGTTGATGTTCGGCTCAATATTATGGGTCTGAGGGAGCACTATGTCACTCACTGCACAAGCTTCCATAAAACTGGTCGATATTGTATAAAACTGAGAGAATAATGATGTTCGTTGCACAGTTTCTTTTAACAGACTCACTAACAATTGATGTTGAATGCGCCAAGAGATCAATGTAGATCATTGCAAGCACATAACACACTTAGACTTCTTCAACAGTGGATTTTGAATGTACAGAGAGGTTATTCTGAACCATTGCACTGCACATAACAGACTCACTGACATATTGATTTTATTGTTGTACGGTAGGTAATATTGTCAGTATGGACAGGTAATTGTGGTACAAAAGGATGGGTAGAGAAATGGAACAAGGTATATAGATAGGTATACATAGTTGCGTCAACATTTTCCGCCCACCTAATTTTGGAACAAAATTAACAATAAAAAAATAATAAAAATAATAATAACAATAATAACAAAAAGTAGCTTGAATACTATGTTATTGAGCAAAAATTATAAGGAAAATTATTTTTAAAAAAAATTATTGTGAGACGTAAGCACACCAGCTGTCTTCTGTGTATTTATCAAAGGAAACAAAAGGAAAACAAAAACATAAAATACAAGTAATAGATAGCTCTATGATAAAAAAAATGCTGAGTATTAAATTAACAGATGACTTATTCTATAGGCAAGAGGCAAAGCTTAACCGCTGGGCGGACAAATATACCTTTAGTGGTTTTAATATTTGCAACGCGAACGATATTATCGTTACCCGGATGTACGGCAACAATTCGCCCTAAAGCCCAGCGCATGGGGGGAAGACGTTCATCCTTTACTAGCACGAGTTGACAGATCTCTAAATTGGGTCTGTCTCTCAACCATTTTGCACGTTGTTGTAGAGTATTAAGATACTCCACATTCCAACGTCGCCAAAAGTGTTGAGACATCTTTTGTATGTGTTGCCAACGACTTAAACGGTTTGATACAGGTCAGGTAGCGGACAGGTCATATTCGGGAAGTCCTAAGAGGAATCCTCCTATCAGAAAATGTTCGGGTGTAAGGGCGTCGACGTTTTCTGGATCAACCGACAAGGGGCAAAGGGGGCGTGAATTTAGAATAGCTTCAATGGTAGTAAGAAGTGTGGCAAACTCCTCAAATGTTAGGGAAGTATGACCTACTACTCGAACCAAATGATGCTTGACGGATTTAATTCCGGATTTCCACAGTCCACCAAAGTGTGGACTGGCGGGAGGATTAAATGTCCACAGGATTTTCTTTTGGGCAAGATAGTCTAAAATTACTTCACGTTGTGGTGAAGAATAGAAATATTTAAATACTCCAGTAAGTATCGCTTTGTTCCTACAAAATTTGTCCCGCAGTAACTGAAGACTTCGGAACACAAACCCCGTCGATTTATGAATCGGGTTAGGGATGCGATAAAGGCATCCGTGGAGAGGTCTGACACGACCTCAAGGTGCAAGGCTTTGGTGGCCATGCAGACAAAAAGACATAAATAAGCCTTAGTGGTTTTTGCTCCGCGACGTTTATGATCCTTCAGCATAAAAGGTCCACTAAAATCGACGCCTACACGAGGAAAAGGAAGACTAGGTTGAACACAAAAGGACGGCAGATCCGCCATCACAGGTGAATGTGCAGTGGCCCGAAACTTGTGGCATGTGACACATTTTGATAACTGAAATCGAATGACGGTACTACCGGACATAATCCTGTATTTGGGTTGAATAAGAAATTGGAGAGTACGCGGTCCGACGTGAAGATAAGCACGGTGATAGTAATCAATTAACAACCCGGTCAAATGACTAGACTTAGGAAGTAAAATGGGATGCTTACTATCGGATGGGAGTGCAGAATTTGTTAGCCGACCGCCCACCCTCAGAATACCGTGAGGGTCAATAAGAGGTTTCAGTTTTTGAAGGCCGGAAGAACACATTTTGTCAGAGCTTAACAGAATAATATTGTTATGAAAATATGCCTTGTCCAGTTCTTGAAGAGTGAGTACCGCATGATCTATGCTCTGTTTCGCCATTTTGGAAACATTAGAAAGACAATTTGTTTTGAACCTAAGGATCCATGCAATAACTTTCTTTAATTTTGATAATGAAGAATACTTCGCTATGATGGAAGATGATTTTAATTCGACATTAAAAACTGTAGGTTTAGGGGGTTGAATTTCTGGCAATTCGCTTGCTGAAATAAATGGTAGCCTCGCCGAAGGCCAATCCTCAACTGGATTACGGAGCCACGGTGGACCCGAAAGCCATGATAGATGTTCTACAAAATGAGCAGGAAGGGTACCTCGGGACCCATAGTCAGCACTGTTATCCTCTGAAATAACATGCTTCCAAATTGCTTTTGGCGTGTTATCAAGGATCTGAACAACACGGTTTGCGACGAAAGTTTTTAATAAATGTGGTGGCGTTTGAAGCCAAGATAAGACAATTGTCGAGTCAGTGAAGAGGATAACCTTTTCAATTGCGCGGCAAAATGTACTGACGACAATATATATTTTATAAGTTTTGAAAGCAGCTAGGCTGCACACAACTCTAATCTAGGGATTGTTAATGACTTTAAAGGTGCAACCTTGGATTTGGCCATCAGCAAGTGGCTAGAATTATGGTTTTGAACAACTAAATATGTCACGGCTGCATAACCCAGTTGTGATGCATCGCAAAATCCTACGAGGATACAATGACTATCTAGATTCGTATGGTAATATCGTGGAATTCGTAACTGTTGTAGCAATGGAAGTTGTTCCACAAAGTTGTTCCACGTGGACATGATGTGGAGTGGTACTTCAGTGTCCCAGTCCACGTTCAATTTCCAAAGTTCTTGGATAATCCGTTTCGCCGTGAAGATCACAGGAGACAACCACCCTAGCGGATCGTATATCCGAGCAAGGGTTGATAATATATTCCGCTTCGAACATACTGCCGAATTGGGTATCGAAATGTGATAAGAAAAATAATCCTCTTCGGGATTCCAAAAAACACCTAATATTTTAACATTCGATTGAGTTTTGTTAAAATTCAACTGTTGTTGTTGACATTCAGAATCATGCTCGAGTAATTCTGAACAATTGCTTGCCCACTTGCTGAGCTCCAGTTTGGCTGATTTTAAAACGGCTACAATTTCTTCCTTGAGGTGTCGAGCAGATTCAATGGAATCTGCCCCAGTCGCCAAGTCATCAACATAAAAATTTTCTAACAGCGCCCTTGGGGCGGCAGGATAGTTTTCCTCTCATCCCTAGCCAATTGTAAAGTCGAAATGGCCAAAAATGGGGAGGACGTTAAACCGTAGGTTATGGTTTGAAGTTCGTAATCTTTCATTGGTTCACTCGGGGAGTCGCGCCAAAGGATGTGCTGATATTTACGATGATTGGGAATAATCAAAATTTGCCGGTACATTTTACAAATGTCAGCAGTAAATACAAATTTATGAAATCTAAAATTTAATATCACGTATGGTATTTCTGTTTGTAGTTTTGGACCGCTGTATAGCATGTCATTTAATGACATATCGGAGGCCTTCGCAAACCCATCAAAGACAACGCGAATTTTACCTTTTCCATTGATTACCGCATGATGGGGAAGATAATTTGCCCCAGAGTTGGGTGCTACGCGTTTCATGTGACTAAGACTTTCATATTCATGAAGAAAATCCCTATAACTAGCCGCCAACGTCGCATCCCTATCAAAACGCTTTTCCAGCTTGCGCATTCGCGATTCGGCCAAGTTGTAAGTATTTTGCGGTGGAGGACTGTCCGATTTTAACAGAATCGGAACCACATATCTCCCATCCGTCTGTCTGTAATGCTCCTTCTGAAACATTTCTTCCGCCTTGGTGTTGTCGGGGTTTAAATCAGAAACGACGGGAGCCTCTTCAATTTCCCAGAAATTTTTCATTGTATCATTTAATGACATGTCGGACAGTGTCAAAAGTGACGTTGGCGATGAATCGATCGATTGACATCCAACCTTCCCAAGAATAATATATCCAAAGACTGTATTTAAAGCACTAGGGTTTCCACGAACTATATGTGATTGATCATCCAAAATGTTGGGATATAAATCGGCGCCGAGTAGAACTGTATAACCGTTGACATCTTGGACCCAAATCAACCGTTTTGTTTCTTTCGTCTAAAGATTCTTAAATAATTAATAATTGCGTTGAAGCAAGCAATAAGATTACTTTGTTTAGTTCAGGGCGAACGGAACTGACACTATACGATGAAATTTATTATTTGACATAAGCATGCTCATTAAAGAGTATGTGTGTTCAAATGTTGGCTTTGAGCACGCTCATTCACGAGAAAGCTCACACCAAGCCTGCTCGTTTATGAGCAAATGTGTACAGTTAACTATTTGACATGAGCATACTCAGCATGCTCATAAGCCGGCTTGGTAATGAGCAAATGTGTCAGTACCATGAGTTACAGTAATCGAACCACAGAGGTGAGCGAGCGTTAAGTCTCCTCCGATAACTATGTTATGTCCTTTAAGCGCGTTTAGGGCGCGCGTCAGACTCAAGATATGTGGTCCTACTGGGTTACGGAATTTAAAGAAAACTGAGATCAAAAAGATCTCAGTTGTCCCAAATTTAATAGATACGCAGGTTTGGTATTCGTTCGACAGTCCCACTAGAAGGAGGGGGCTGATCAATGAAGTATTGACCAGAACACCCGCCCCCGGTGAGGTGCCAGTTTCGAGTACAGCACCCGGATAGTTAATTGGTGTCTTACCTAGCCAAGTGTATTGCTCCTGGATTAGCAAAATGTCAATTTTAAGGTCAGTCATGACCCGCAGCGCCTCGAGTGTGGCCGCCCGTGACCTCTGCAGGTTAATCTGACCTATGGAGAGGAAATTTTCGGTACCAATAATCAGTCAATCGAACCTGGGTTTCGATGGCTGCCTTCTGAGCAGGACACGATCCGCAACTGTGGCATGATCCGCCGGCTTCTTGAATCTAGTGCACGTAGCGCATACAGCAGCACGTGTTTTCCTGGGGCAATCTTGATAATCGTGGCCGGCTGCGGCGCAGTGGCGGCAGGTTATTACTTCTTGAGTGCAGGCCTTGGAAATATGACCATATTGATGACATTTAAAGCATCGCGTAGCCCCGAGGTAATCGCGGGCTCTACACGCATTCCAGCCAAGAAAACACAGGCCGCTGTCGATAAGGATTTTTCTGGCCTCAGGGTGGCATTTGATGACCATATTCATGGTGCCGCTATCTTTTTTTCCAAACAATGAGACTTTCCTCATTGTGCGAAGGTGGTCCTGCAATGTGAGATTACATTTACCTAAAATGTTATTCTCATAAATTTATTTAAATAGAGATGCATCGTTGTCAAGTTTGCCCTTGGCAACATCGTACACCACTATTTTGGGCAACTTACCTTGGGGAGACACCATTTTAAGCACTCGTCCAGCCATTTACACCAGGATCAGTAGCTATTTGGACTGGATCGAGGGAGTGGTGTGGCAATAGGCTGAGGCCTGCTACACACGATTAGCCTTAACCGTATAACCATTTATTTGATTACCCTTCCCCATAAGAAGCATCCAAAAATCCGCGTGCACCGAACCGGGGGATCGAAAGCCCCCGCTCGAATTTGTACAAATCGCAAAATATAGTGTGTTTTAAGTGACGTCTTGTCAACCATCTGGCTTGGCGGGGAGTGTGACCGGAGCTAACAGCCTCTGAAGCCGTAAGTAGCCAGCGCTTTCTAAACAGTGGGATATATGTATTTATAAATAAATATAATTAGTATACAATTGCAGTTTTCACTTTCTTTATTTTTCATTTAAACTTACAAGTATTTCGATAAATTTAAAAGTAAAATATTGTTAACATAATAACGATAATTTCTTTACATAGATAGATAGCTTATGCAATTCTTAAAAAAAAAAATCACATTCACATTCAGAAATTTCAGCTTGTCTTTATATTTGTAAATTTGTCAAGCGAAAACATATAAACATATTTATGAGACTTAGAAATTGCATTCTTAGACCAGAAACCCTAAAAAGAGTGTTATGCATATTGTTATGTTCAATAAAAAAAACGCAAAAGTGTATTATACTACCTCCATTCTAAAAAAAGCCGAAATCGACATACAACTGAGCGGTGAAATGCTCCAAAGATAAAATGACCAATACAAAAGTAGATTTTTTTTTTTTTTTACATTAACTCCACACAGGAGGCCCTGAGGAAAAAATAATTTCCCTCAGGGCCTATGTCATCTTTGAGGATGCTGTGTGGAGGGTGTTTTTGAGGAGAGGAAGGAGTGAACATGGGTCTTGAAGAGACCCATATTGTAGGAGGGAGGAAACACAGAGGCCGGCAAATGGTTCCACAGCCGAGCTGTTGAACTCAAGAACGAGCCGTAGAAACGACCCGTTCTCGTGTGACTAATGTCAACCGTGTACAAAAAACCGTGTACCGTGTACAGATTAAAATTAAAACCAAATAATAATGAAATAAATATGTGAAACGTAATATTCAATTCATGCAAGCTTTGATAAAAGTTAGTCCCCTTTTACTAAGCAATGATGTACTTGGGTAGTCAAAAGGAATAAAGAATTATTTGACTTTTAAAGTATTGTTAAGATTAGTATAATTTGAACTAAATTATGTTAAGGAGTCGTTGGTTCTCTGCAATATTGAACATTTATGACTTTTTTTGTTTTATTGTCGGCGGAGCGGCTTTGTTAGATTTTTTCATTATCTCTTTGGGTGGGATTATTACCTTTTGGGGGATGGTTTGCATTGCATTGGGTTTACAGAATCCTTGGTTTTTGTTACATATTTATACAGCACTATTTGTTTTCATCTTTATATTTAGCAGTTGGTTATTTCTGGTTTCTATTATAAGGTAATTCTAGGTTATTCATGTCTGGCCTCCGGATTGTTTTCAGAGTGTATTTTATAGTTATTTTGTATTTAAGTTTATGACTAACAAGGAAGGAGACGAAAAAAAGGAAGATGGGAAAGCATCTGGCTATTCAGATCTGGTCAACATACACGGCTAAAGCCATTAAAAGCAACGTTTCAAGTGTGAGTCTTACACCAGGGCGATTCTGAGAGTAACTTCCGCTCTGTGTCGTGCCATAAATATAATATATTATTATAAATACAGAATATTTGCGGAGGCCGCCAATATATAAAATAACAACCAGTTTTTTTATTAATATTTCTATTAAAATTAATCATAAAAACAAAACTTTAACTGGAGTACTTCAAATTAAAATTGAAAAACTATAAATAAAAAAAAGTTTGAATTTTTTTAAAAAGAAACTTCTCTTATAACTTTAAAATAAACGTTTAAGAACCTCATAATACAAACATGTGTGCAACCCAAAAAAAGGTCAAAACCGACCGACGGTCTTCAGCAAAATAATGGAATTCCGAGCAAAAAATGCAAGTTGTAACTAGCGGCAAGTGCCCGTTACTGTATAACTGGCTCGCTTCTTCGCCTCTGTGATATGGACTATCCCACATGCTGGTAAGAGTGAAACAAATAATATGACACAATAACGTAAAAAGAGGACTTGCAGAATGGTAACGAAATACACACAATATTTATGCTCGTAAATGCGATTTGCACCAATTTTCGAGAAAAACAATATTTTTCATTGTGACGCACTATAAATATTTGAAAACAAAAAATGGCAAAATGTTGGTTAGTATTTTTTTTAAGCATTACAAAAATTAAGAATCAAATTGTACTTTTAATTATCGAGTTATCCTGCAAAAAGTGGATCAAGGGGATTGTGTACACCCCTTTTCGGGCAGGCAGGGTTAAACATGATTTGAATGAGCAAGAGTAGTTACAATGGGGACGTGACAAGGATTTTTCTCAAGTATGGGTGTATAAGTGCTTTGTTAAACTTGATTTGATTGAGCAGGAGAAGTTACAATGTAGACATGAAAAAGGTTTTTCTCCAGTATGGGTGCGTAAGTGCACCGTTAAATGAAACTTGTTTGAGCAGGAGTAGTTACAATGGGCACATGAAAAAGGTTTTTCTCCAGTATGGGTGTATAAGTGCTTGGTTAATCTTGATTTTTCTGAGCACGAGTAGTTACAATGGGGACATGAAAAAGGTTTTTCTCCAGTATGGGTGCGCAAGTGCCTTGTTAAACTTGATTTTTCTGAGCAGGAGTAGTTACAATGGGAACATGAAAAAGGGTTTTCCCCAGTATGGGTCAATAAGTGCTTTGTTAAACTTGATCTGATTGAGCAGGAGTAGTTACAATGGGGACATGAAAAAGGTTTTTCTCCGGTATGGGTGCGTAAGTGCTTTGTTAAACCTGATTTTTCTGAGCAGGAGTAGTTACAATAGTGACATGAAAAAGGTTTTTCTCCAGTGTGGGTGCGCAAGTGCCTTGTTAAACTTGATTTTTCTGAGCACGAGTAGTTACAATGGGGACATGAAAAAGGTTTTTCTCCAGTATGGTTATATAAGTGCTTTGTTAAATTTGATTTGTCTGAGAAGGAGTAGTTACAATGGGCACATGAAAAAGGTTTTTCTCCAGTATGGGTGCGTAAGTGCACCGTTAAATGTGACTTGTTTGAGCAGGAGTATTTACAATGGAGACATGAAAAAGGTTTTTCTCCAGTATGGGTGAGTAAGTGCTTTGTTAAACTTGATTTTTCTGAGCACGAGTAGTTACAATGGTGACATGAAAAAGGTTTTTCTCCAGTATGGGTGCGTAAGTGCACCGTAAAATGTGACTTGTATGAAAAGGAGTAGTTACAATGGGGACATGAAAAAGGTTTTTCTCCAGTATGGTTATATAAGTGCTTTGTTAAATTTGATTTGTCTGAAAAGGAGTAGTTACAATGGGCGCATGAATAAGGTTTTTCTCCAGTATGGGTGCGTAAGTGCTTTGTTAAAATTGATTTGATTGAGCATGAGTAGTTACAATGTAGACATGAAAAAGGTTTTTCTCCAGTATGGGTGCGTAAGTGCATTGTTAAACTTGATTTGCCTGAGCAGGAGTAGTTACAATGGGGACATGAAAAAGGATTTTCTCCAGTATGGGTCCGTGAGTGCACTGTAAAATTAGAATTCTCTGAGCAGGTGTAGTTACAATGGGAACATGAATGAGGTTTTTCTCCAGGATGCATCTTCAGGTCTGTTATCATTTCTGAAAATAATTGCGGATAAAGCTCAATAATAAGGTTTCTTTAGTGGAACATGAAAAATATTAACACAAATTCAGATAAATAAAAATCTTTTTTTACCTGAATCCCTTTCAGAGTATTCTAAGCATTCCTTTTTTACATCTGCCTGGTCTATGTCTATTTCCGTATAAGAAATTCCCTCTCCATCTTCTTCTCGGGGCCCTGCTTCTGCTTTGATGAGTACAGTCTCCACATTAATGCTACCTGGAAAAACAAAACAACAATACAATGAATTGGTATTTGTGATGTGTCAACGAATTGTTCCTTGGTCCCCTCCGCCCTCTTGACCTCTCTCATCCCTGGTGTCGCAGCCGAATGCCACGACACGAGAGTGTGGACTGTAAATCCTTTTTGACGACGACGAATAGACCATGTATTGTGTTTTAAAGCAAGATCGAAGGAGAATCGGTTTTGAAGGGAAGTCTCCTACCTTTGACGGCTTCTCAAGGCTGTTCACGGTCGTTTCTGGTTTCACAATATATATGCACAACACAGGTTTTAAGCACGACACTATTATTTAATAAAAAAACGAAAACTTTGCGATTATTTGCGATATTTTCCAAGAGCGAGTTGTGACTCATGTCACTATCAAAATGCAACTATTACAAGTAGGTAATGCACACTTGGGTGGCAATATTGTTCAACATGTAGGTAAGAACATCTTCTTCTTCTCCTGGTGGAGACTTTGAGGAAAGGAAGAAGAGAATGGATTACACGATGGAAGGACTAGGGGAATATGGATTAAGTTTTTTTTTAAAAACTGTTTCAGAACCAAACACCTGGACTTCAAAATGGAATCAAAATCACATTACAATTTTACGGAATCAACTCATTTTTTCGAAATGAACTCATAGAGTGCACAATACAGCAGAGACGTCATCTTTCCTTAACCTACTCGTTTCATTAAGTACTTTTAGTACGTTCTCCTAACATCTAATGTTTTTGCCAATGTAACGATCTCAAGAAACACAGAAGATTTTACATTTTTATAAAAAGCGATAACTTTTTGGCTTTCCATAATTTATAATAAAAATATACGAATGATTATAGACCAATAAGGTTTTCTTTTATTCACAATCTACCAGTTTTGGAAGCACCCTTTCTTCGTCAGGAGAATATTAGAATTTGGATATCGGAAGGTTGCCTTCGAAACCGGTAGAGAGTTTGAATAAAATAAATTTAAAGTGGTCTGTAACGAATTTATATGTTTTTATTTTAAAGAAGATTTTGAACATTGATTAAAACCTCACCGAAATAACTTGGGTCGCTATTTACGTTCTTGCCTCTCTTTCTATTATTTGTCATTTGATTTGGATTTTTTTGTTATTTTTGTATTTTTATTCGTTAAGTTCTTGTTTTTTTTTAAATCTTTATTCGGACTTGCAAGTTCATGTGTTCTCTGCCTGAGTAGATTTTAACAGATGGTTTCAAGTAAGTTAGGTCATGTGTTAAACACAGTATAAATTAATACGTCCGAATTGAGGACGTTTTTAGCGGAAGCTTTCAATTCTTGAGAATCTTTAGATGCGATTTAAAGATGTTTGACAATCCAATAAAGAATTCTTGAATCAAAATAAGTATGTATATTTATCTAAGTAAAGAGCCCATGTTCGATATTTTTTGGCAAAAGCTCCACACAGGAGGCCTCGAGGAACATAATTTCCTTTGGGGCCTATTACACATTTTGGAAAGCTGTGGAGGATCTTTTTAGGAAAAGGAAGGAGAAGTTTTGAAAAGTAAAAGGGTATGAGGGGTGGGTAAGAATCTGTTTAGTGTGTTCAGGAGTGGTGGACGTATTAATTCATTCCTTCCACAGCCGTGCACGGTCGAGAGAGTTCGGCTGGAGATATCAAAAAGTCTCCCTCAACCAGCCTAACCCGATCCGGCCGGCATGTATAAGTTAGACAAACGCATCCACCGTCAAGACCTAGACAAACATAACCCCATTAACCCGGGCACCCCTCTACCAAACGTAACAAACCCCTTGGAGTGTATTATGGAATATTTGAACTAATCCAAAAGGTTTGTCAGCATGGAGAAATAGAGATGATTTACTTTAATAATAAAATATGGTGAGTCAACAGCTTAAATAATTGGAAAGAGTTTGAGATCATAATAAGATATACGTTGTCTTATTTCATCAATACCAAAATTTGGGAAAGTAAAAAAAAAAAGAAGCTGTCCTGACTGCGTCCATCTGAAACACCTCTGTGATATACGCAATGCAACTAACTAGTTGATTGAACTAAAATGAACTAACTGAATTAACTAGCAGACATTCCTTCTTCACATCCGGGAGGTGGATTTCTATATCCGTATACGGTATTTCACCTGAGCCTTCTTCCTGCGACCTGTGTTCAGTCTTGATGGAAACACTCTCTGGGTTGGGAAGATCCATGGCACTGCCAAGATAGCGTCCTGTTATGTGATGGTCACTGGTTACATCTGAAAACAAATAAAGCTTGTTAAAAAACCTCTCTTTTTAAACATCATGTTCTCTTGCAAGTAAGCCCAAACTTCTTCAATAATTGTGGATTAAATAAAACCATTTTTCAAAGCAAAAAAAATCAGCTTTACATAAATCTATTCATCAATATAGAATTTATAATACTTCTCTCTCTCCTGTCAATGAAATTAATGATCTCGCAATTTTTCATCCTTTCCAAATAAAATTTCTTTCACACATTCACACTCTCCATCACTCCAGTGAATGGAACATATCAACATTAAAGAATTTGTACTCTTACTTTGTTTGAAGTCAAGTAGAATACAATCCTTCTATCTGGTCCCCTTCTTTAAAATCCGATTCGATACCATCGAAAATGTTCGATATAAATATCTAACCGTTATTTACTATAAACCGGCCCTAAAAATTAAATCACATGACTAAATTACTTGACGAAAGAATTAAAATTATTAAAACCCTCGAAGAAAACTCATTTCCGACTTAAATAACTATAAAATTGTTAATGATATTATAGACAGTGCTGATTTTCTAAACCCAGTCGCTTTTAATATAACAATGAGAACAGCTTCCATTCGAATTCCAAATAATGTTTTAATGATAATATCAGGACGAATCATTTAGATATTCACTTGTACCCAAGGTGCATGCAATTGGTAATACTTTAAGATTTATGGTCAGATATGTTCAATTGCATGTAGTGTAGGCACAAGAACTCACTATCGCCCTGGTAAAATGGTTCCATGCCAACTGGGAATAATGTCAACTCAACACCTCCTTGAAAAGTCATTAAAATCCATGTAAAAAATAATTTAAAATTATCCGATAACCCTAACCTAACATAACCTATTTAACCATTTTTTTATAAATATTTTTTATCACTCTAAATGAATTATCTGAGACGGTTCTGAGTTGGTTTCATTCCGAGTTGGCCGGTCACCGGTAAAATAACACATTTCAGAATCACACATTCCTTAAAATGGCAAAAAGTAGCTTCAAACCGGAAATTAAAAAAAAAATTTTCTTCTTCTTTCGGTTGTGTTTGGAGTTGAGAGGGGTACAGAAAAAAACTAAACCAATGCGATTTAAGCCCCCTCGAAGTATATTTTTTACAGAAAGAGCGCTGCAGAAATGATCAATTTATCATTAACTATACCACTCCGCAATAAACTGCCACCTGCATCAATGAAAAGACAAAAGAACGGCCGCTCAGTTATGAACTTGGCAGAAACAAGCACTAATTGCTTCACAAATGGGACAAACAGAAACTACCGTTAAGACGACAATATAACCTTAAATATACTCAGAATCTTAACGACGTAAGAAAACAAGTAGTATATACAAATTTTGACTCGTGACCCTTGTATTGGATGGACCTACTGTCGAATTTGCCCTATCAAAGTAAAGAAGAAGAAGACAAATAGTGTAGGACTCTTAACGACGTATGTGAAGAAAGCGTGTATACAAATATACGCCAGATGCACTGCGTATTGGATGAAACGGTGGAATTCGCCCTAGCGGGCCTGGAGATTTGACCTTTCCGCCGCTTTCATTTTAATTAATTCTGAAGAACGTGTTACAAATATTAAATTTCTCTAAACGTTTCCCTCCTGAAGTTCATTTTTCAATTTTTTTATTTTTTTTTTATTTACGGACAAATAGTTCATAATCAAGTCCTTAAAGTTATTATTTCATCTTCTAGAAAAATAAAATCTGGTGCTTACCAGTAACTTTATAGTTGAAAAACGGGTTATTAAGTTTTAAAATAGTTGAACGTAAAATATATTAATGGTAAGGTATTGTTTTTATTAATCTTAAATATAAATAACTTACATCCCCAGGGGTCTGTTAGAATAAAATAAGTCATTATAGTTACGAATTCACCGAAAATTATGAAAATGTGAGTTTTGACCAAACAAAAATAATATGGGTTGTGTACCGCCTTAAACGATACACTTTCGTTAAACTAAGTCATTCTCGTGTATTTAGCCACACTGAGTTCAGAACTGTCAATTTGACGTTGATGTAGTTTTGTGTGGACTGAAACAGTTTTCTGATAAACGATGTAGGTATATAGGTAGGTAATAGTAGCATTGCAAATATATCACTAGAGTAAGAAAATAGGATAATGATTTTAAGGGTGAAAAATAAAACGAACCTGTTGACGTCCATTATTGATATCAAGTGAAAACAAATAAAAGACAAAATATGTTGTAATAATGAAATTTACTAAAAAGGAATCGAGTTAAATATTTCACTCAAGGTCAAGACTAGATGAACATACTAATCGTTTGGTTTTAAAGTGTAACAGCGGCCGTAAATTAACTATGAACACGCACCTAAACTAGTATGTAACCTGTTAACCTGGTTGGTGTCGGGTAACTCAATGTTGTTATAATGCCAATAGTATAAAAACTGACCCAATAAGCGATATATTTTTAAAATTAAAAGCACCAATGAGGGACTTAGTAATTAAGTAGTCAATATAACAAGAACCTACTCACTACAAGGTGAAGTGCCGCGGTCGTTGAAGAAACGTCACCAGAAAAGTAGATGCACTTGAATTATAAAAACTTTGATATAAAAATGTGATAGATATTGAAATAATATAAATTTAACACAAATATTGTGCAGCTTATAGGATGTTACTATTAGAAAGGCGGAGCAACAATGACTGCATTGTGTGGGGAGAAAGTGAAGGAGACTGACATTAATATATCACTCACGGACTCACGGGACTGGGATGCTGTTTGAAGTTTATGTTCAGTGTTGCCGTTGCGAAAATTATTATTGAAGTAAAAGATGTATGAGTGTGATTTGATAGCTGATGAAAAAGATCCGTCTGTCCGCGAGTGAACAGTGCGCTGTAGTTAGTAAGTAGCAATGACATTTCGTTGCCATAGACTTTCTTATAAAATATTCCCCATCTTGGGAGAAATTGGCGAGACAAATTCTGAGTTAAATTAACCGGCGTCGCTTTTAAATAATTTTCACAATAATTTCAATTTGTGATAAAATTATTCCACATGTAACCAGTTACGACAGTAACCGTTTTAATCTCGTACTATTCTCGTACGCGGACGATACTGCAATCACAGTTCTTGGTAAATCCTGGGATGATGTCTCTGTAAATGCAAATAAGTGCACATCCATTGTC
Organism: Glyphotaelius pellucidus; assembly: GCA_936435175.1. NCBI lineage: Eukaryota > Metazoa > Arthropoda > Insecta > Trichoptera > Limnephilidae > Glyphotaelius > Glyphotaelius pellucidus. The sequence continues at coordinate 16,423,140 of OW386565.1, forward strand.
AAAGAATGGCTCAATCAAAACCTCCTAACTCTGAACTGTGAAAAAACTCTCTATATTCCATCTTATAATACCAAAAAGGCGGCACCCTTAAATCACTAAAATATAAGGTTTCACAAAAATACTTGCAATCCTGTATTATGCTCTAGCTGTACAGAAATGAATACGGGAAATACAGTTAAATACTTAGGAATTATAATAGACAGCCAACTCTTATGGACAGATCGCATACAAAAGCTTGTTAATAAACAGTTATTTAACTTATATTTTTAAACGTTTAAAATATATAGTTGACATTAAAAAAATAAAATTGGTGTATCATGCATTGGTGCAATCATCAGTATCTTATGGAATAATTGGATGGGGGGTGTGTATATTACTCACATTAAGCCACTAGAAATAATTCAAAAATTAATACAAAAAATAATGTTGCATAAAGATATAAACTACCCCTCCGTGCAATTGTCCCATGAGGCTGAATTGTTAGACATAAGAAAAATTTACTGTAAACAATGTTAAAAATATATATTTACACGAAATGTTATTTTAAAAAAAAGCGTTTTAGTAACAGGTTAAATAATGTATTTGAAGTTCCACGGTGTAACACTAGGCTTGCGCAAAGACATGCATATTTTATTACACCAAAAATATATAACGCTTTCTATAAGGCTACAGAAATTGATTGTAAAAATATATCCACCAAGTATAAAAATGAATTAAAGTCTTGGATAAATACCATCGACACAAACATTTACTTGCTGTAACATCTGATCTGCTGTAACTTAACAAAATTTTTATTAATATTTATTAACATGTCTTTTGAATATGTATTTCAGTAAACACTAATCTATTTTTTAAGTATTTAATTTAATTTATTTAATTTTTTTAAACTTCTACAAGATATTGTATGTTTATCTGTCTTAAAACACTCAAGTATACCCACGAACTGGCGATGCCTATGTGGGATTTTTTTGGTTAATCTGTTAATCTATTTATGTTATTCTCTACTTTTTAAGAACTGTTTATATGTAAAGTTTGTACTACAAAATTTTACCAACTGTACCAAAAAAAATTGTTAATAAATAATGGAACTTCGTTAACATTACAAGGAGATAAGTTAAAACTTTGCTTTTGTTTGGTAGTTTCCCGTAAGTATGCATTTTAGGATACAGACCAAAGTAGGGCAAGAGAGGACTTTGTGGACAAACATATTACGTCCTGCTTGAGCAAGAATTTAAAATGGACAAGGTTTCCGGAAATCTAAATTTTGCATTTCATATTTTTAAGATTTGCAAAACAGCAACAATACATAATGCAACTTACTGGCTACTCGAGCACTCTCCGCATACTGTAGACATTCCTTCTTTACATCAGGGAGGTCAAAATCCATATCCGCATATGGCATTTCTTCTCCATCTTCTTCCTGGGACCCTGGTTCCGCCTTCATGGAAACATTCGCTGGACTTAGTAGATCCATGGCAAGACCGTGGAAGGTTTAAGGTATTTGTTCAAACCCAAAAAATATAACTGAAACTCTAAGAAACAGTACGTTGTAATAAGAAAGCAACATTATTTTTTGAACGAGCTTTGAATATTTTGTTTCGTTTGGACTATTTTTTAAAAATAATGATGAGTATACGTAATAAAAATTTGAAATTAAAGATATTATTTTGACTGAAATTTGAGATAAAATAATTGAAAACGGTTGACCCAATCGTCATCATTAGTAAGATTGCAGTGACCAGACGCTGTCTTCTTCTATATCCCATTATATAAAGTGAAACAATCGTATATTTAATCCGCCATTCCTCATTAGACAAAATATCGGTATATTCAGGTAAACCATATATCTAGAGCTTGTGATTATTTTTAACAATGCCTTTTTTGGGCGAATATTGCACATAATATGAATTACAATAAAATGATTGTAAAACCAGACGTCAAATAATCCATTCTCTAACTTAGGTGTTCTGATTGACGTAAGCCAAGCTTGATCAGATTATGGGGATTTAAATGTATATTTTATACATTTTGTTTATTCTTTAGCACTCGGGATGAAAAAAAAGGACTTGTTTTATTCCGTTAAAGATTGTCGCACAGTTTTGGTTTATCCATATTTGTCATCTCTTATTGTTTTACGCAACTACGTTATTTGGAAATTTAGCGTGTTTTTTTTTTTATTTTATATTTAAAAAATAAATAAGATACCTATTAAAATATGTATGGATTAATTAGTGGACTTAACTTATGCAAGGAATTAAAAAAAAATTGAGTACGTTTGATGATTTGACATTCTGTTCTGAGAAAATAAAACACGAGAATTATACAGACGCAACGTTAACTTCATATTATATAATATTTTTATTAATTTGGATAGAGAAAGGTTTGTGCCAGCTAAGCTTTTGGCAAATGCAGTAGGTAGTTTGTGCTGCAAATCCGACAAAGCACATGTACAAAAACGTATCAGGAATTCCAACAGAACAACATGACAGGAATCATAAATGGCTGTGAATTCGGAAGTTACGCGAAGTATATTTTTATTTTAGACAATTGAAATTTCAAATGTATTGTTTCCATCGCCCCAAATACATGTATTTAAATGTACTTGTATGCGAGTAATAAATGTAATTATAAATGCTCAAACGCGTCATACTTAAATTGTGTACCATTTGTAAGTATTTATATTCATACATGTCTACAGTTTTATTCCGTGACTGATGAAATTTACATACTTGACCTTCAACACAAGAGGATGGTCACTTTCTATGTGAGATCTCGAAAAAGACTGCGTAATCCCCGGCAACTTATAAAAGTCTAATAACATCTTTAATAATATCAATACCTAATGTAAGGTCCGTTCCCAACAGCCAAGACTATCATCAGTAAGTATATCATATTTTTCTTTTAAATTCGTGAAAATTTGTCAAATATTTATGGCTTAATTGATTCAAGGGTTCGTTGGCCATATTTATTTTGGTACCAATTGAATGGTATTCCTTTATTATGTGTGACACGTGTATAATTGTGAACACTGAACATGATCCACCCAATTATACTGTCAGATATACGGAATGTGACAGTTAGTTACGTATTTATGCTTGGCGAACAAAATGTTTAAGGTAAAATAACTCATTCTCTCTTAAAAAGCAGTTATTTACGATTATAACACTACCAAACACTATCTAACATAAATACTAATGGCACATAAATAAAATAAAAACAGGTAAATGTGGTTGGTTGGTACTTACGGCCGGTTTCAACTACATTGATGCCACCGAGGATGTGAGTGTGAGTCAAATTTTAACTTATCTCTGTGACTCTGTATTTGCGAGGCATCAAAATATACTTACTTTTATAGCTAGAAGCGATGATTCAATTGTTCTTTTGCCGAAATTGATTGTTATTAAAAATTATGTACGTAACCCAGAGACGCTCTCAATAACTGGGATGATTGGATTTTTGAGGTTACAAATCTAGTAGGGAAACTTGACCGGTGCTGCCAGTGTATAAAATATCACCGCTCTTTACAATATTTATTTTATAATGTCATTAAGTACCTACTCTGTAATAAGTATAATTGCAACGATTTGATTATTCGCCGTGATAAATCAGTAATTTTGTAAAGTAGATTTTACTAATCTATACTAATATTATAAATGCGAAACTGCTCGAGTTTGTTTGTTACGCTTTCACGCATTAACCCAAAAAATTTTTTTAAAAATTCTTTCACCAATAGAAAGCTACATTATATGCGAGTATTTTAGACAGTTTATAACGGTAAGCTCTGGCGTTATGAAAATAAATTATTATACGTTTTCTGTCGCCAACGAAAGCGAGTTATTGCTTACGTCAGAAAACCAAGCGTTGCAGTGGAAACGATTTTGATATATATATATATTTTTTAAATTCAAACCTATTTTTTTTTTTATTCTTGTCAATATCTATCTATCTATACAAATTAAAATGATTCTTCGAAATTTTGGTATGCGCATAATTTCCGAACGACTGAACCGAATTGGATAATTTTTTTACTACTGGTGAGCTCTGATATTATGACAGTTTTGAGACACGCGAGCTGTTTGAAAACTAAATGTATCGAGAATTAATGTATGGAATCCGGGAGTGTGAAGGGGGATGGGGGAGGAGGTGAAGGGGGGGGGAGGGGATAATTGATAATTGCAAGCGCTACAATGATTTTCCCCTAAAACCATGCTAGCGAAGCCGCGGGTAAAAAAGCTAGTATATAATAAATATGAACTTTTTTTATCCTATGTCCAAGCTCATTTGTAATGTTAAATCAATGCACATACTCTCCCCGTGTAAAATTTTCAAGTGGTCGTTTGGACAATTAAGAACTGAGGCGACGATACATTTAACGCGTGGTTTCCATAACGGCCAATGGCTTTACCCTATATCCAAATCTATGTCTTTATAATATACCGTACACTTTTTAATCCTGGCAGTCAAATTGATCACCAAAAGCTTGTGTTTTCATAAAAATATACACCAAGGTTGGAAAATTGTAAAAAAAGGTCACAAATATTGTTTAAAATGTAAAATCTACCCGGCTTTGTGGCTTTAACGAAAAAAACAATGTTCTAAATAATTTCACACTAAATCAGTGAGTTAAATGGTGTTTCTCTACTCTTTCATAAATCTTCTTAATTTTTTACTGGAAAATTGGTTTTATAATTTTCTTTTTAAAGAAAATTTTTTTGAACAAATTAATTCCAGTTTGTATGAAGATGGTTCTGACCATCACGATCATGCGGGTGATTTTACTCGGAAAATTGAATTTTCCTGATTTTTCTGTGCATTTATGGGATCTAATTACAACGAAAATGAAATTCTGGTAAAAATGCTTTATTTTTAGGTCTGAAAGGGATGTACCTAACTCATATTCTAACGAAAAGTAAAGAAAGTCCCATCGTCTTTCTACCGTCGATGCGATGAATAATTTTATTTTAAAAATTCACGCGATGAGTCCCCACATTATGAGTTGAAAGGGAACCTTCTAAAATATGTATTAATTGGCTTAGAGGTCTAGTTCATCATCACCATCGTCGAATCATAATATGGAGTAAGACAATTCTGTCAACCCCTTTTAAGTATCTAAGATGAATAATGCTATTTCCCTATTACATACCATGTGCTTTGCATAGAACTTCATTTTTTTGACAGAATTTTCCAAACCTAGGAGATTTTCAAATATTTTCAGGTTATTCGTAACCCGAATAAAGGGTCACCCATAAATAACGTCTCACGAATTTTATTTTTTTTACCCCCTCCCCCGTCCCCGTCATACATCGTCACAGAGGTCCCCTCCCCCTTGGGTTACGTCACATATTTTGCAATTTTAAATCTAAAAATAATCAAAACAATAGTTAATTTTTTTTTTAAGTTTTGCGATTTAATAATCTAGATTTTTACATGTGACGTCACATAGCCGATGACCCTCCCATACCCCTTGTCTCACAATATCACACTTCTTTACATCCCTAGAGAAGTGTGACACTCTTGTAGAGTAATGAATTAAAATTAAGGTTTGATAAAAACCTGTTGACTTTAAATTCTTATTTAATTTTGTAGAGTAATGAATTGAAATTATGGTTTGATAAAAACCCGTTGACTTTAAATTCTAAAAAAACTTATTATTTACCCTTTTTCATTAAAAAACAAGAAACCCCTAAAGAAATAAACATAACAATCCACTCAGTGACAAATACAGAAAACCACAAATGTAATATACCATGTACAAACATAGAAAGTAAAACCGATATTAAGTACCTGGGCATAACAATAGACCAACGTTTAAAATGGTCCCCACATATACATATTCTGAACGACAGAGTAAGGAAACTAACATACATATTTAGATGTTTAAGAGATATTTTAAAAGAAAAATTACTTAACCACTTACTTACTGAACCACATACTTCGCTTTCTGTCAATCAATTATACAATACGGCATTATAGGATGGGGCGGTACATATAAAAATCAAACACAAACAATTTAAGTATCACAAAAACTAAAAATAAAAACAATTTAAAAAAAACCCTATTCATATTCGTCAACTTTTATTCAGACAATTTAAGGTCAGAAAATTAAATGCATTATACTTCTACCATGCAACATTACAAATTTATAAAGATGATATTCAAAATAAAGTAGCACCCTTTAAAAACAACAGAAATCTTAGACAAACATCAATACTTCCAACTTTAAAATGTAAAAAAACAATAGGACAGCAAAATCATAAACATCTCGGTGTCAATTTTTTTAATTCCTTACCAGAAAAAATTAGAAACATGAACACCAACATAAGAATTTAAAACACACCTTAAAAATTATAGTGAAAATATGAAATGAGTTATACCAAATAAAACTATTATGATAACACCCCCCCCCCCCCATTCACACAAGCCCTGCTTATTTATGGGGGTACATCAAATATATACATTATTGTAACTAATTATTGTACATAATCTATTTGAAATACATGTATCTATTTATGATTCATAATAAAAAAAAAAATACTAGGCATGCGTTGCTATGCCATTACAAGAAATAAATTATTTCTCCCTGCATGTCCATTTTAATGCAACCCCGTTCCATTTCCGCGTCCCGGGAAGGGAACGGGGAATTCGCCTTCTGCGTTCCCCTTCCACCTTCCCCTCCCTCGTCCCCTTCCCGCAAATCCCACCTCCTTCGTTACCCTCCCCCTCCTGTCTTCCCTGCCTGTCGCTAAAATATATGAAATGCACACATTTTCAAACCACTCACGCAGTAATATCTTCGTACAAATTTCATAACTCCAAGGCTTACTGTTATATATTGAAACACTCTTCAGCTAAAATCCAATGTTCTGTAAAAATTTTGAGTCAATCCATCAATTACTTTCCGAATTTTGCGAACGCAAACATATGGAACCTAATTTTTTATATTTATAATAGATATAAATATAAGGTGCATTTAGAATTTAAAATAAGCATACTATTTGAAAGCAGAGAACATTTTTCTTTTGGCTATAAATTACAAAAATCCAACAAATAGATGTGTCCTAGGAGAGTCTTTGAATTTAAAAAGAATTCGCTAAGACCCTAAGTGGATTACCGGGATTCGCTAGATCCATGTGTTAACACGCCCAACTCAGTATCATTTCTACACGCATAAACAAACATTTCATCACAATCTACACATCTGCCTTGATGGACGCTGGAACGCCGTTCCAAAACGCCGTTGACCGAAGAATTAGAAACCGAATCACGGCATATTAAACGTGCAGAGGTCGGGAATACCGACAGACATTTTTTTAAAATTAGCTCCACACAGGAGGCCCTGATGATAATAATTCCCATCAGGGCCTCTGTCATCTTTGGGGATGTTGAGTGGAGGGTCTTTTTATGAAAGGAAGAAGAAGGAGTTGGGAAGGAAAACGGTATTAGGGGCGAGTAGAAATCTGGGAGTCCAGAAGTGACGGATTTTTTCTATTTATTACTTTTTCAATTTGGGAGGCGGGAATGGGTACCGCCGCCCCGGGAATCTTTATTGGATAACCAACACCTCTGCCATAGGTCACCCCAAGTGGTTCGCTACGTTTGGTGATTTAGCAGGGGTGCCCGGGTTCATGGGGTGAAGTTTGTCTAGGTCTTGGAGGCGGATGACCAGGACACACTGAACCCCAGATTCCTACCCACCACTTAAACCTTTTTCCTTCCCAGAACTCTCCTTCCCTTCCTTTCCTTAAAAAAACCCTCCACACAGCATCCCTAAAGATGACATAGGCCCTGAGGGAAATTATTTTCCTCATGGCCTCCTGTGTGGAGCTCATGTAAAAAAAAAAACAATATATACATTGGTATAATTTTACAATACAAGCTTTTTATATAGTCAAAACCGAGTAAAATGCAATTATAATAAACACGATGGTGTAACTTTGTTTAATTCCACTTTTTATTTTCTTATCCAACTAGTTTCGGTTCAACCTGAACCTTCTTCAGGGAAGAATAAAAATATTGAAGAAGGTTCAGGTTGAACCGAAACTAGTTGGATAAGAAAATAAAAAGTGGAATTAAACAAAGTTATACCATCGTGTTTATTATAATTATGTATTCCCACAATGTGTTTACTACATGTGAAAATTTAAAATGCAATTATTAGCAGATTAACCAAAAAATATACGAATCATTCCCTTCTACTGCGGTGCATGGCGATGTTCCAAGAGAATCCTGTTGGAGATCAAAAACTCTTCCTCAACCAATATCTCCCCATCTGGCCTGCCACGCAGTTGAAGGGCAGACGCATCTGCCGTAAAATTTGAACAAACCTCACCCTTGAACCTAAGCAGCCCTGCTTACCACTTGGGCTGACCTATGGCAGAGGTGTTGATTATCCAATAAATTATTCTCAGGGTGGTGGTACCCATACACACCTCCCAAATGCAAGCCCTAATCCAGGTGGTCAGAGAGATGGTCAGTGACCGTGGCTATGGCATCGTTGGTGCGTTTATGTTTTCTGAAACCAAATTGATAGTTTATAGCAGGTCGTTGGTTTCCAGGTATTCCTTAAGACTGTTACTAACGATCGTTTCGAATACTTTTGTTAGGGAATCGATCAACATAATAGGGCGATATCAAGTTTGGAGTCACCGGACAAGAGAGTAAGATAAAAGCCCAAACTTCTAATGGTTCATCCAAGAGTCACAATTACACAGGTTGGCACAATTACACCCTAAAAGTATCATTCAAAATTTATTTGAACGCGAGTTTCGTAAGAGAATAAATAATTTCTGTTTTCAAAAACGCGACAATATGTCGACTGACAATGTGGGTATTTTAAAAATGATTGTACAATAATGCCGAAAAAATGCCATTTTCAACTCCATACGCATTTTGTTTCATATTAACGAATTTTTTAAATATTTTTTTCTGAGGTGGTTCTGAGTTGTCTGGTCATCGATAAAATTGGATATATCCGAGACTATCTAGGTTACAAACCAGTTCTAAGAACGAATGTTTCCAATTAAAAAGGTATATGATATGGAAAAATTTGTCGAATATAATATCTAAGGAATTCCAGTCCAATTTTTTAAATTTATTTTTAACTGAAATAACTGCATATTAATTTTGATTTGTATAGTAAGTTAATAGTTAAAATAATTAGCAAAGTTTTAATTTTTCAAGATCCCGAAAACCACCGTATCTTGTGTGAATCGTGTGACGTCATCATGACCAAAAATTTTAATTATCTTCAACAGGTGTTGTTATTTTGTATGGAAAATCAATGGAGGCGTAAAAAGTCGAGGCGTTTTTTATTCAAGATTAACTGCTCTTAATATAGAAAAAACATTAGGTAAAATGTCAACATCTCATAGCTTCTGTTATTGTATTGTACCAAATGCAATTAAACATCTGTGACCGTACCTGATAAACAGTTTATTAGTGATCCAAGATCTGCATTATTAATATTATATGTAGGCAAATTGACTACCTTACAGTACATTTTGGAGAGGGACGTCGCTTCAGGCCGCCGCGCAGGAAATAGTAAACTGCGCTGTAAACCGTTATCTTACTTTCTGTCTTTACTTTTCTGAGCGGCAGCCTGTTGTGGCCGAACAGCTGTTCGACGCCCGCCATTTTGAAATTCAGAATTTGAGCGTTGCGACAGGCAATACGATTGTTTTTGTACAGTTTAAGTTTTTGAATATTTAAAAAAATGTAGATAAACTAATAAAGATACTCTATTTTTGATACTGAATTATTTAGGCCTTAATAATTTTTCAATAAAAACAACAAGTATTGTATGTCTTTATCTCTTTAAACCAATAACACGGAATGTTGAATGGCTTGTCATAATTTTAAAACAATATGACAAGGTGATCGGAGAAATATGGACGCGGTGACATCAGCACAAACAATCCAATAATACCAACTTAGCAGGGTGTTTTAATGACACGTTTTAAAATGGACTTTGATACTTGTGTTTTTTGTACTTGTCATCTTTATTTTGGTTTGAGATCTAAAAAAGATCGTTACGGAAGACGGTCAATAATTATATTAATTATTTTAAAATATGTGTTGTTATGATCATGGTTATCAATCATTTTTAAAATCTGTGAATAAATGACTCGGAAATAAAATAACTGTGACTTTTAAGGCAGGCTTAAGTGCAGTTGAAAACCTATACTCGGAAAGGAAAAGGTTTTTTTCCACAATGAGTCATCATGTGTGTCGTCATATCATCCCTTTGAGTACATGAATAACTGCAATTGGAACATAAAAAGGTTATTCTCACCTATGAGTCAGCATATGTCTCGTCAAACTACTCTTGTCAGAACATAAATAACTGCAGTCAGAACATGAAAAAGGTTTTTCACCGCTGTGTGTCCGCATGTGAGTCGTCAAATTACCCTTCCTAGTAGATGCATAGCTGCAGTTGGGACATGAATAAGGTTTCTCTCCACTGTGAGTCAGCATATGTGTCGTCAAATGACCCTTCGTAGCAGAAGCATAACTACAGTCGGGACATGGGTAAGGTTTTTCTCCAGTGTGAGTCAGTATATGTCTCGCCAAATCTTCCATTCGACAACATGAATATTTGCAATCGGAACACGAAAAAGGTTTTTCTGCACCGTGAGTCAGCATGTGTGTCCTCAAAGTTCCCTTCTGAGAACATGAATAACTGCAAGCGGAACACGAAAAAGGTTTATCTCCGCTGTGAGTCAGCATGTGTGTGCTCAAATTTCCCCTCTGAGAACATGTATAACTGCAATTGGAACACGAAAAAGGTTTTTCTCCACTGTGAGTCCGCATGTGTTTCATCAAACTACTATTGTCAGAACATGAATAATTGCAGTCAGAACACGATAAAGGTTTTTTACCACCGTGATTCAGCATGTGTGTCGCCAAATGACCTTTGCGAGTAGATGCATAACTGCAGTCGGGACATGAGTAAGGTTTTTCTCTACTGTGAATAAGCTCGTGTTTCGTCAAACTACTCTTGGAGGAACATGAATAATTGCACACAGAACACGAAAAGGGTTTTTCACCACTGTGAGTCCGCATGTGTATCGTCAAATGACCCTTGTAAGAAGATGCGAAACTGCAGTCGGGACATGAATAAGATTTTTTTCCACTGTGAGTCAGATCCGTCAATGAGTCTAAAAAATAACACAAAAAAGATATAAGCGTAAGCAGAGTTTATTAAAGCAAATGTTAAAAATGGAAAGCGTGAATCGTTTTTTACCTGTCGTCTGGGAAAATCTTTGAAAGCGTTTTAGGCATTCCTTTTTAACATCCGGCAACTCTATGTCAATTTCTTTATAAGGAATTCTATCTTCATCTCGGGGTCCTGGTTCTACCTTGAAGCTGACAGTCTCCACTTTAAGACTAACTAGAAAAACCATAAAACAATATATTCATCGACATGCCAACGAAGAGCGTGATACATTTGAAATAACAGTCGTTCCTTTAGAGGAGTACCTACTACAAAAAAACTTGTTTTGATTTAAAACTCAACGAATAAAGATACCGTTCATTGATCGTGTGAAAGTGGATATTCCGTCCACAGGCATAAAGGAAGTCCGCTTGACGAACGATGCTTCAAGAAGGATATACAACTCTTGCACATTCTGTACGAAATTTAGTGTAACCAGGGAAATTATGTTTTAATCAATATTAAATGGGTTTTTAACCCATAATAACGTCACGTATTTTACATACCAAATAAGATAAATTCAAAACTTGTTGCAGTTTGCTACTTTCCCGTAAATGTACATTTAAAAACAAATTCCACAGTACGGCAAGAGAGGTCTTTATGGACAGATTGCGTCCTGCCTGAGCAACAATTCAAAACGGATAAGGTTTCCGAACATCAAAATTATACATTCCACATTTTGAACATATGCAATTCTGCAATAATATATAATGCAACATACTGGCTTTTCGAGTACTCTCCGCACACTGTAGATATTCCTTCTTTACATCTGGGAGGTCAAAATCAATATCCGCTAAGGGCATTTCACCTTCATCTTCTTCCTGGAGGACTGGTTCCTTCTTGATTGAAACACTCTCTGGGCTAAGTAGATCCATGGCAAAACCGTGGAGGCGTTATGTAATTCGTTCTAATATAACTGAACCTGCAAGAAACAGAACGTTGTATTAACAAAACAGCACAATTTTTTTGTGAGGGCTTTGGATATTTTTTTTTTATTGGACTTTTCTTTAAAACCATGATTCGTATGCGTTTTAAATATATGGAAATAGGATATATTGTCGAGAGTCACTTTAGAGATAAAACAACTGATAACCGATGACCGAATTGTCATCATTAGTTAGATTTTTTTATTTACATTGTTTTAGGAAAGAATGTGTCCTTACTGGGGTACCCCGTACATTAACCAAACGCTGTCTTCCTCTATATCTCTATAAAGTGACATAATCGTATATTTGATCCGCCATTCTGCATTTGACAAAATATTGGTATACCCAGGTTAAACCATATTTCTATAATTTGTGATTATTTTAATCAACGCCTTTGAAACACCATAAAATGGATTCTCTTAACTTAGGTGTCCCAATTAGCGGAAGATTGGCTTGATGGCATTTTGGGGGTTTTAGACGATTTTATCTTTGTTTATTTTTTAGGATTCGGGATAAAGGACGTGTTCTATTTTGGAACAGAATTTCGCACAGTTTTGGTATATCAATGGTTCACGTTTATTTCTATGCCGTAAAAGAAACCTCAAGCCTTTGCACTCTTCGTAGGACATGTGCCTTGTATTTAAAAAAATATTTTTGATTTGAATACAAGCATACTCGCCGATATTATTTAATCATTTTAAACCAAGTTATCTGTTTTCTTTAAAATGTATTTTTCAAACCTTTTTGTAAATGTAACTGTATCGCTAAGATTAATTTTTTTTATATTTTTCACACTAGATGTATGAAAAACGCTTACATCTGAATTAAGATTCAGAAACAAAATGTCTTCCTGACATCATTATTTGAAATCTCTTTAATTTTTTTTAATTTTTGTTTCTTAATTCATCATTTTAAGTACCCGCTTAACTGACAAAGCAGTTTGTCAGCAGGGTAATTTAACAGCACAAATATAACAAGAAACCACAATATCTTTTAAGTAACTAAAATACAAAGGCATAAAATTTACAGACAGACAGATATAAGACAGGCAAATTACTCAAAGTAATATTTGTACATAAGATTACAAACAATATCAATATAAAAGTTTTGATCTATTAGGCATTTTGAAAAAAAAAAATTTTGAGATCGGGTGCAATTTGATTCGATTTTTATGTTCATTGGCATCTTATTAAATATGGTAGGGACAAAATTTATTTATATATTTTTTTTAAATTGCTTTACTTAACTACTTACATAATTTGGAAATGTTGCATGTTTACTTAATTTTGTATTTAAAATATTAATAAAAGATTTAAATATGTACTGATTACTTATTGTGAGCGTGTATTAACTGTGAGTAAATAAAAAAATTATGATTTGACATTTGGATTGGATTGGATGGTTTTGAGTAATCTTTTTTTTTCATTTATTTACATAAAGTTTAATTACGTGTGCTTTTTCTATACCTGCCTCACAAGGATAATTCTGTGTCGAGACAGGCGTAGAGGTACATTATGCTTAGAAACGTTGTTACACGGATGTTAAGGTTATATACATTTAAATATCAATAAAATACACGAGAATGTAACATAACTAACGTTAACTAATAGAAAAAATTACATCTATTTGTGTTAACTTCATCGAGTAACATATTTGTATTAATTTGGATAGAGAAAGGGTGGCGCCAGCTATATATACCTTTGGGATCTCCGGTAGGTAGTTTGCGCAGAGTTTATCAGGCTGATAATTTCACCGAGGTAAAGATTTCTATAAAATTCAGTATAATGAAGGTTGAAACGACGAAAGATTAACCAAAACTTCGATTAGATAACGACCGAACACCCGTAACTTGCAAATGACACTGACAGAAGTGACAGACGCTTTCGTGATTGTGATCTATGGTTATGTTAATGGGCTGCCACTTTTTGAGGATTTAGTACCGTCGTAAAATATTATTTCTTCATTAATGGCAACTATCTGCATAAAATTAAATATTATAATGATGTGAGGATCGGAATAAAAAAATATCTTGTAAGATGAAAATCACAGTGATCTAGGTAGTTTTGGTAATACCTCAACAAGACACACCGCCGTTCTGCATTTGAACAGTCAAAATACTCTGGAATAAAATATCAGCATTATAACTTTACCATCACATCGTTGTATGATAAATTTAATTGCGGGGATAAAGAGTATTATGGATGTCAAGAATTATAGTTGGAAAATAATGTTTGACTGCATCAAACGTCCCGCGATGTTCTGTACATATTATTATTTAATCATTACATTTCAATGCTTCGTTGATTGCATTGTTATCAAAATTTGCACTCTACACACAGACACTTCGGAGCGCTGCGCGACGTGCGCCGCTTCAGACCGCTGCGCAGGAAAGTCTCGCAGTGAACTGCGCTGTAAATCGTTTTCCTTGCAGTCTTTACTTTCTGCGCGGCGGCCAGAAGTGGCGCGCTCCGAAGTGTGCGCATGGGGGTGCTATTGCAATAAGATTTGTTTGCTAGTTTTATTTTTCAAATACATCTTATAGAGTACAATATATTATGAAAATTGTTTTAGGGTCACTGCAGTCCAAATGAGAAGTACATTTGTACTGGAGGAATACAACTGAATTTACGATATTATGACAAGTCTGTGTTTTGGGTACTGGTTATTGGTATCTCCAAGCAGAACCATATGAAAGATGTACAATGTACGCAGGAAAACTAGTTACACCAATAGTGAAATGTACCTATAAATGGTTGTCCTCAGCCAGAATCGTAGTATGATGTACTTTTAATTTGATGTATATTATTTTTATATATTACTGCTTGTCATAATATGATTGCAGATAAGGTTTTGCACCATCAACCGACAAACAACTTTCTATAAATACTCACTTATTACTCATGTACCATGTACCTACTTATTACTTAGAACTTTTATAACCAGGAAGTTTACATATATAAATAAATAAACATTTGAACTGATTTTATGTGGTTTCGTTTTATTTTTTATAAATAAAGTTATAAAATTGAACACAGAAGGATTTTTATTATAAAATACTTTTCGTGTTATGAATTTGTTTAACGATTAGTAGGTAATTGATTCCTTTACACAACATATTTTAAATCCCCAATACAGAAGAGTGTTTTTAATTGTCATTCATGTCAATAGTCAATATGCTAAATCATAACACCAGTTCCCAAACTATGTAATTTTCGTACGTGAGGGTTCAGTTTTCGAAGGTCAGACCTGGCCGACCTTGGCGTTTGTTATAACATGACACTACCCCTCACGCTGGCATCGGCCAAGGTAGTATGATTATGCTTTATTCTTTATTTATAAACTGAAATTACTGTGACTCGAAGCGCTGTTTATAATATAGGTAGCCAAAAATCACGCAAATACATAATTATTAATAATTGCAATTATAAATAACAACAAACTCAAGTAGATAATTCATATCTTGTATTAAATCGGAATTTGACAGAAATCCGAATCTTCAGTTGTATCCGCGTACATACAACAAAATCTCTATGTTCTCAAGGTAAATCATCATGAAAGTAGAAAAAAAAAAGGCTACCGTCAACTGTGCCAGTGTCATTTCACTCCTCTTTACAAAATTAATCATTTTTAACAGATAATAGCTTTAAAATAGTATTGTAAATTGGTGTAATATAGTTTTAACTTGTATATTTGATTTTTACAGTAAGTAAGTAAGTGTTGTATAATTAGTTTCTCGAAGCAATTCAGGTAAGTTTTTTTTTTTTTTTGGTTAGCATCATTTAAATTTTTTAGAAAATGGATCAAGAAAAACCTCCTGACCCCCCAGATGATGGTTTACTACCTGAATCCTCGGGTGTTACGAAAAAAATGATCGCGGTTAATATTCCGGAAGCTTCCGACTTCGTATTGATTACATCTAAAAAAAGGAAAATCGCTAAATCAGCTCATAACTGTACAACAGATTTTGAACAGATGCATCGCAAAATACCTTCCACTCAAAAAAAAAATGACTCCCTTCAAAACAATTCTTCTGTTTTACCTGAACAACAGGATGTAATTCCATCTCCGTCCACTTCTTCCTCGACTTCAATTCACCCAATTAGTCCAATTAGTCCTTCCACCACACTCGCCCCATCAGAAACCACTACACCTTTAAATATGTCGCGTTTATACAATAATCTTGATAGACCACCATATATAACACACGTAACTAAAATGTCAAATGATGGAAAACAATCCAATTTATATGATGTTGACTTTGGACATTTTATGTTTAAAAATAAAATCCACCCTGTCTGGAATGGAGTTAAGTCGGTTGGCCGCAACCGTCTTTCTGTCGAATTCAGGACAGCGGCTGAGGCCAATAGCTTTGTTAAATCTGATGTTGCCAAAAAAAACTCGTATAACGTTTTCATTCCTACATATCAGGTAACAAGGCTAGGTGTCACAAAAGGAATTCCACCGCACTGGTCGATAGAGGATATCTTGGATAATATTACTGTTCCCCAGGGTTTCGGAAAAGTATTAAAAGCGCGACGTCTAAATTACAGATTTAATACGGGAAACTCTGTAGAATGGAGACCCTCCCAATCCGTTGTTTTAACCTTTGACAGCAAAGATCTTCCGCAAAATGTTAGCATGTTTAACGTCTCTCTTCCAGTAGAGCTCTATGTGTTCCCAACTGTGCAGTGCTACAAGTGCTGCAGATTTGGACACACTAAGAACCTCTGCAGATCTGAACCTCGTTGCTTCAAGTGCAGTTCGTCTCATAGTGGCGATTCCTGTGATAAAACCGAGGAAAATTATAAATGCTTAAACTGCTCCGGAACTCACATGTCCATTAGCAAAACTTGCCCTGAACTGTCGAGACAGCGCAATATAAAACATACAATGGCCGAGAAAAGCATTTCTTATGCGGAAGCATCAAGAATGTTTAACAAATCCATTCCATCTTATTCTGAAGTAACTTCCAAAAATTCAAAAAATTCCACCACTTCTCAACCTACTTCTTCTTCATTTAGAAAAACCGTTCAAAAGGTCGTGACACCTAGATTACCAACAAAAAAAAATAATGCCAATCACGAATCCCTTCTGTGGTTCCCCAATGGACAACTCCCTTCCAGTTCAAATTTCAATGCTTACCCAAAGTCATCTAGTAAAGAACACAATTATAATATAGACCTTAACGCTACACTAATCACCTCATTTTTACATATTTTACAAACTTTAAATAAAAACAACATCCAAATACCGTCCCACGTTGCTAAACAAATTACCAATATTATTAACTCAACCAGAAATGGCTCCTCTGATGAGGATTCTTCAGTGGAATTGTCATAGTATTAAAAACAAAACTGAAGAATTTTCAAATATATTAAACTCGAACTCAATTGCAGTGGCTGCCGTCTCGGAGACATGGCTGGAACCGGATTCTGATTTCAGAGTCAGGGGATACCACTGTCTTCGAGACGACCGTCAAGATGGGAAGGGCGGCTCCGCCCTTTTCATTAAAAAATCATTACCCTTCACCCCAGTAGATGTAAAACCAATTGGTTGTCCTTTTCAAGTGACGGCCGCAAAGGTTTTTGACACTACAATCATTTCTTTGTATATATCACCATCTAACAAACCTTCAAAATCAGTTCTGAAAGCAATGTTTTCAAAGGTCAATCCCCCTTCTCTTATTCTGGGAGATTTTAATGCCCATCACGGATTATGGGGAGCTCACAATTGTGACAGAATGGGCAGAGATATTGTTGATCTACTCGATGAACTAGATTTTTGTATCATCAATGATGGCTCTCCTACGCGTCTTCAGGTACCTGGTCAACGACCCAGCATGGTTGATCTTACTATTTGCAATTCCAGCATAGCCGCATCCCTGTTATGGGAGGTTTTGGATGACCCGCATGGGAGTGATCATTACCCTATCCTCATAGAATTCTCAAATATTTATCACCCCAACAAAAATGTCAAGTGCAGTAGTCGAAAACCGAAGTTCTTAACTGCCAATGCCAACTGGAATGATTATTCAAATCATGCAAAGTTCTCCGTGCAAAGTCTACCCTCTCCAACTACAGAAAATGTTGCGGAATGTTACGATTTATTGGTGTCTGCAGTCATTACGGCCGCAGAAAAATTTATCCCCATTAAAACGACACGTAACAAAGGGAAACCTCCCCCAGCTCCTTGGTGGGACATTGAATGCTCAGATGCAGTAGATATGAGGAAAAAATATGCGAAAATTTATTCAACAAATATGAATATGGAGAATTTCCTTCAGTATAAACAGATTGAAGCTAAAACCAAACGTCTTCTAAAAAACAAAAAACGTCAAGGCTGGAAAAAATTTTGCTCATCGTTATCTCCCGAAGTTCCTCTTTCAGTAGTTTGGAATTCAATTCGTCGATTTAAGGGGTCTCACATCCCAACGGTGACTCGGCCACTCTCTTCGGAGTGGGTGAAGGAATTTGCTGATAAACTAGCTCCACAAACTGCGAGTAATTGGAATGAAACTGAATTCACGTACTCATTTAAAACACGGGGTTGGATGGACACCCACTTCAATTTAACAGAGCTTAGGGAGGTCTTAAACGATCTCACAGACTCATCCCCTGGTGTAGATGGAATTCCATATAGCTTTATTAAAAACTGCGATGTTACCACACTAAACTATTTTCTTTCAGTTATAAATCTGATCTTTGACTCCGGCAAAATTCCATCATCCTGGAAAACACAAATAATTGTTCCCATTCTGAAACCCCAGAAAGACCCTAACTCTGGACTTTCTTACAGACCTATTGCTTTGTCATCTTCCTTAATTAAAATAGCTGAACATATGATCAAAAGACGCCTAGACTGGTATGTAGAAAATGAAAAAATTCTTCCCAGCTCTCAGTTTGGATTTCGAAAACGAAAAAGTACGATCGAAAGTGTGTCCATCCTGACTTCTGATATCCAGTTGGCCCTGGCTGATAATGAATTTCTTGTCGGTGTTTGCCTTGATGTGTGCGGAGCTTTTGACAATGTTTTATTAGATGTTTTATTTAGTAAATTATTAAAAATTGGCATCCCTCGTAAGCTTTCCAGTTTTATAATTAACCTCCTTCTTACCAGGAAAATTCAAATCCAGGTGCTGGATTCTCCTCCGCTGGAAAGAATAGTAAACAAGGGTTTGCCTCAGGGCTCCGTCCTTAGTCCTATCCTTTTTAATATATATACCTTTGACCTGCATCGGAGTATGCATCCATCTTGTAAAATACTTCAGTATGCAGATGATCTTTTTATATATATTTCAGGACGAATTATTACTATTCTGGAGGAAGTGATTAACATTTGCATGAAAAACCTTGACATCTGGTTAATGAATCACGGCTTAGAAATTTCTCCGTCCAAAAGTAATGTTATCGTTTTTTCCAGAAAACGTGTTACTCCGCGTGTAACAGTCCAAATAAATAATTCAATTCTCCCTATCCAGGCACAGATAAGATTCCTTGGGGTAATTTTAGACTCTAAGTTAACATGGAACCCGTATGTTAATTTTATAATTAACAAATGTCAAGCTGGCCTCAACACTTTACGTGCCGTTTCAAGGGTCTGGTGGGGAAGTCACCCATTCACCCAAAAACTTTTTTATAATGCATATGTTAGGAGTCATTTGGATTACGCGTCATTCCTCATCGAACCCACTTCTAAAAAGAACCTCGCGAGGTTGGACCGTATCCAATTTCAAAGCTTAAGATTGATTATCGGAGCAATGCGTTCTTCCCCAATTAACGCTTTACAAGTGGAGGCTGTGGAGGCTCCTCTTCATTTCAGAAGACAGTTCTTGGCTGACAAGTTTTTATTTAAATGCTTTAGGCTCTCCAATCACCCATTGATGGACAAAATTACCTCACTCTCTGCTCAAGTGCAATCACTTCCATATTGGAGGAACAAATCAATCCCTCTTCTTGTTAAAAGTCTCCATACGTACAGTGCATATAAACCCCTCTTAAATCCATCTGATAGACTTCCTTTATATGCTAACCCCTTTCGTATTCATTTACGTAAACCAAATATTCTTCTTTCTCTCGGCATAACTAACAACCACGAAGCTCCAAGAAAGCTTATCCAAATTTTAAATTCGAAATATTCCGACTGGAAAATTATTTACACAGATGGTTCCAAATCTCACTTATCAAACCATGTGGGAGCGGCATTCCATTGTCCATCAGATCAAGTCAATAAAAAAATTAAACTTCCAAAAGAGGCTTCCGTTTTCACTGCTGAATGTATAGCCATTTTTGAATCCCTCAAATACATTGACGATGATCACATAGGAAACTTCTTAATTCTCTCCGATTCCCTAAGTGCACTTCAAAAATTAAACTCTTCACCCTTCCATTACCCAGAAGACGATCTTTGTGTTGGAATCCGCACCTTAATTCATAAATTAACCGACTCTGGCAAAGAAACCGTGTTGGCTTGGATACCTAGTCACTGCGGTATCCCTGGAAATGAAAAGGCCGATTCATTGGCGAAAGATGCTATTATTTCCGGTGATATTTTATATAAATTTTTAAACCCCGATGACGTTCTCATAAAATTAAAAGAAAACATGATTTCCACGTGGCAGAATCATTGGGTTGAATCTAGTAAAACAAAAGGGTACAACTTTTTCACAATACAGCCAACGATTCCTTCAAAACCGTGGTTTTCTAGACTCTCTTTAAACAAATTCTCTACATCCTCCATTTGCCGCATGCGGATAGGGCATTGCTGCCACAATGTTCACCTGACAAAAATTCATGTTAAGAATTCTGCGATGTGTGAATGTCGTCTTGGTGAAGAGGACCTCAATCATATTTTTTTCAGTTGCCCTTTAAATAATTCATACAAAAATTTCATCCCTCACCTAATCAGTTCAGGCATATTGCCCCCCTATAACATTGCATGTCTGTTATCTTCTGTAAATAAACGCGTTTATAAAGTCTTGGCTAATTTCCTGAATATTAACAGCATCAATTTGTAACTGTAAGTTTAGTTCCATGTATTTATTTATTTAATTTTTTATCCATAATAAATTATATCAACATACTTATCAATTTCCTGTTGCTTCCTCGTTGTTAAATGTAATTATAATCATCTCGTATTGTAAGAATTTAGCGTATTATTATTATTTGTATAGTATTATTATATAATGTAGATAGGTTCTTGTTATTGAAACTAAATTTGTAAATATTAACCCAAAATTACACTCACAAAATTACACTCATAAAATTATTCACTTGACACTGGCCAGAACACTCCATTGGGGTGAAAAGCCATGAAAAAAAAAAAAAAAAAATCATGAAAGTAATTTGATGGGGAAATGTCAATCACAAGAAAAGGATTTTTTGTAAATCCATAAATTATTACAGTTGGCAATAGATAACATCATCGGAATAAATTTGTATTTTTTTTAAATGTTTTCACCGGTGCTTACGCCATTTCAAATCTCTGAAACCAACGATTTTCTACAATATTGTACGTTGAAAAGATAATTAAATTTCTTCCAACAATTCCTGAAGTTGTGTTTTCTTTGCATTATATGCAAAAACGTCCCAGCCGTAATCGCTAATTTTGGTAATGCAGACAGTCCTGCCCACAAGCTGTCAAATCGCAATTTTTTCTCACCGCAATCAACACGTTTGCGCATGCGCCGACCGTCAATTCACTTCGCACTGACCCGCGGATTTTGTCTGGCTTGCGATTCCCTATTAAATTGTGATAAGACAACTAGTTTTTCCAAGACAACGGCTGTCAGATTTGTGTTATTGTCTATTGCTGTTGTTTGCTTTTCCTGCTTGTGTCAGGCCGACTTAGCCGATTTTAAATAGTTTAAAACACGAAATACAGTAAGGGCGACTTGCACCAACTATCGCAAAATTTATCTTAAATTGTATTTAACTAAACGAATTTGTCACTAAATACATTTAACTTAAACGTATTTAGTTTTGTCTTGCATCACGCAGTTGGGGTGACTGTTTAGTTAAACAGCTACCGCCGTTTAACGCGTCGGTAAAACAGTTACGTCGGTCCTTGGCGCCCTCCACACGTGCACTTTCTGCGCAGCGGCCTGAAGTGGCGAGGGGCACGGTCGCTTCTAAGTCCGTGTGGGGATTGCTTAAATTTGCGAGTGTCAAAATATTGAGGTTATGTTGTGCTTGCGTAGTGTTATTTTATTTTGATCCAGAAAATGAGTGCCCAAATAAATAAATCCCGAGCGAGAGCTTCTAACTTTTCGAAGGAGGAACAATTTTTGTTTTTTGTAATGGAGTTGATTCAGCTAGCAACAAAAAGTCACTACAAATAGAAATTGAGCACAAGAAATAAATGAATCATATAGAATTAGAAGAAAAAATAAAAGAAAACAAACATAACTATAAAATTAGGCAAAAAGAGGTTTTGTTGTTAGATTTAAAAATAAAACAATTATATGAATATTTTTTCTTTATTTTTATTACCTATTTCTTTTACATATATTGTTTTAAACTATAGAGTGTATCAAATAAATTTGTTCTTGTGTTTACTTCTCTCACTATAAACGGTCTACTTATAAATTCTATAATTTCTTCGTCAACGTCAGAATACAAAACCCAAATGTCCATCGTGAATACAAATTAATAATTGAGACAGATTTCAGCAATATTAGACAATCGGAAATCGAAGGAATAACCTAAAAAAAGTTTGACAGAACTTGTTCGCTAAACATGTTTAACTCAGCTAAACGGCCCCTTTTGGGTATTTAACTTTGACAGTTCTTAAATGCATTTAACGACTTAAATTTTGTGGTGCAAGACGCCAAGTCGACTTAAATCAAATATTGTGTTTAACTTGATATTTAAACCAAATTTAACTTTTGGTGCAAGCCGCCCTAAATGTATATTGTATCGCAAATGCGACACGTGTAGTGGACTGTATCAATATATTAAAAAAAATGTTATGCTTGTGAATACTTTGACACAACTATGGGGAATGGTAAACAGATGAATGGGGAAGGAAACTGACTTGCCCCTTATGGTTGATGTTCGGCTCAATATTATGGGTCTGAGGGAGCACTATGTCACTCACTGCACAAGCTTCCATAAAACTGGTCGATGTTGTATAAAACTGAGAGAATAATGATGTTCGTTGCACAGTTTCTTTTAACAGACTCACTAACAATTGATGTTGAATGCGCCAAGAGATCAATGTAGATCATTGCAAGCACATAACACACTTAGACTTCTTCAACAGTGGATTTTGAATGTACAGAGAGGTTATTCTGAACCATTGCACCGCACATAACAGACTCACTGACATATTGATTTTATTGTTGTACGGTAGGTAATATTGTCAGTATGGACAGGTAATTGTGGTACAAAAGGATGGGTAGAGAAATGGAACAAGGTATATAGATAGGTATACATAGTTGCGTCAACATTTTCCGCCCACCTAATTTTGGAACAAAATTAACAATAAAAAAATAATAAAAATAATAATAACAATAATAACAAAAAGTAGCTTGAATACTATGTTATTGAGCAAAAATTATAAGGAAAATTATTTAAAAAAAAAATTATTGTGAGACGTAAGCACACCAGCTGTCTTCTGTGTATTTATCAAAGGAAACAAAAGGAAAACAAAAACATAAAATACAAGTAATAGATAGCTCTATAATAAAAAAAATGCTGAGTATTAAATTAACAGATGACTTATTCTATAGGCAAGAGGCAAAGCTTAACCGCTGGGCGGACAAATATACCTTTAGTGGTTTTAATATTTGCAACGCGAACGATATTATCGTTACCCGGATGTACGGCAACAATTCGCCCTAAAGCCCAGCGCATGGGGGGAAGACGTTCATCCTTTACTAGCACGAGTTGACAGATCTCTAAATTGGGTCTGTCTCTCAACCATTTTGCACGTTGTTGTAGAGTATTAAGATACTCCACATTCCAACGTCGCCAAAAGTGTTGAGACATCTTTTGTATGTGTTGCCAACGACTTAAACGGTTTGATACAGGTCAGGTAGCGGACAGGTCATATTCGGGAAGTCCTAAGAGGAATCCTCCTATCAGAAAATGGCCGGGTGTAAGGGCGTCGACGTTTTCTGGATCAACCGACAAGGGGCAAAGGGGGCGTGAATTTAGAATAGCTTCAATGGTAGTAAGAAGTGTGGCAAACTCCTCAAATGTTAGGGAAGTATGACCTACTACTCGAACCAAATGATACTTGACGGATTTAATTCCGGATTTCCACAGTCCACCAAAGTGTGGACTGGCGGGAGGATTAAATGTCCACAGGATTTTCTTTTGGGCAAGATAGTCTGAAATTACTTCACGTTGTGGTGAAGAATAGAAATATTTAAATACTCCAGTAAGTATCGCTTTGTTCCTACAAAATTTGTCCCGCAGTAACTGAAGACTTCGGAACACAAGCCCCGTCGATTTATGAATCGGGTTAGGGATGCGATAAAGGCATCCGTGGAGAGGTCTGACACGACCTCAAGGTGCAAGGCTTTGGTGGCCATGCAGACAAAAAGACATAAATAAGCCTTAGTGGTTTTTGCTCCGCGACGTTTATGATCCTTCAGCATAAAAGGTCCACTAAAATCGACGCCTACACGAGGAAAAGGAAGACTAGGTTGAACACAAAAGGACGGCAGATCCGCCATCACAGGTGAATGTGCAGTGGCCCGAAACTTGTGGCATGTGACACATTTTGATAACTGAAATCGAATGACGGTACTACCGGACATAATCCTGTATTTGGGTTGAATAAGAAATTGAAGAGTACGCGGTCCGACGTGAAGATAAGCACGGTGATAGTAATCAATTAACAACCCGGTCAAATGACTAGACTTAGGAAGTAAAATGGGATGCTTACTATCGGATGGGAGTGCAGAATTTGTTAGCCGACCGCCCACCCTCAGAATACCGTGAGGGTCAATAAGAGGTTTCAGTTTTTGAAGGCCGGAAGAACACATTTTGTCAGAGCTTAACAGAATAATATTGTTATGAAAATATGCCTTGTCCAGTTCTTGAAGAGTGAGTGCCGCATGATCTATGCTCTGTTTCGCCATTTTGGAAACATTAGAAAGACAATTTGTTTTGAACCTAAGGATCCATGCAATAACTTTCTTTAATTTTGATAATGAAGAATACTTCGCTATGATGGAAGATGATTTTAATTCGACATTAAAAACTGTAGGTTTAGGGGGTTGAATTTCTGGCAATTCGCTTGCTGGAATAAATGGTAGCCTCGCCGAAGGCCAATCCTCAACTGGATTACGGAGCCACGGTGGACCCGAAAGCCATGATAGATGTTCTACAAAATGAGCAGGAAGGGTACCTCGGGACCCATAGTCAGCACTGTTATCCTCTGAAATAACATGCTTCCAAATTGCTTTTGGCGTGTTATCAAGGATCTGAACAACACGGTTTGCGACGAAAGTTTTTAATAAATGTGGTGGCGTTTGAAGCCAAGATAAGACAATTGTCGAGTCAGTGAAGAGGATAACCTTTTCAATTGCGCGGCAAAATGTACTGACGACAATATATATTTTATAAGTTTTGAAAGCAGCTAGGCTGCACACAACTCTAATCTAGGGATTGTTAATGACTTTAAAGGTGCAACCTTGGATTTGGCCATCAGCAAGTGGCTAGAATTATGGTTTTGAACAACTAAATATGTCACGGCTGCATAACCCAGTTGTGATGCATCGCAAAATCCTACGAGGATACAATGACTATCTAGATTCGTATGGTAATATCGTGGAATTCGTAACTGTTGTAGCAATGGAAGTTGTTCCACAAAGTTGTTCCACGTGGACATGATGTGGAGTGGTACTTCAGTGTCCCAGTCCACGTTCAATTTCCAAAGTTCTTGGATAATCCGTTTCGCCGTGAAGATCACAGGAGACAACCACCCTAGCGGATCGTATATCCGAGCAAGGGTTGATAATATATTCCGCTTCGAACATACTGCCGATTTGGGTATCGAAATGTGATAAGAAAAATAATCCTCTTCGGGATTCCAAAAAACACCTAATATTTTAACATTCGATTGAGTTTTGTTAAAATTCAACTGTTGTTGTTGACATTCAGAATCATGCTCGAGTAATTCTGAACAATTGCTTGCCCACTTGCTGAGCTCCAGTTTGGCTGATTTTAAAACGGCTACAATTTCTTCCTTGAGGTGTCGAGCAGATTCAATGGAATCTGCCCCAGTCGCCAAGTCATCAACATAAAAATTTTCTAACAGCGCCCTTGGGGCGGCAGGATAGTTTTCCTCTCATCCCTAGCCAATTGTAAAGTCGAAATGGCCAAAAATGGGGAGGACGTTAAACCGTAGGTTATGGTTTGAAGTTCGTAATCTTTCATTGGTTCACTCGGGGAGTCGCGCCAAAGGATGTGCTGATATTTACGATGATTGGGAATAATCAAAATTTGCCGGTACATTTTACAAATGTCAGCAGTAAATACAAATTTATGAAATCTTAAATTTAATATCACGTATGGTATTTCTGTTTGTAGTTTTGGACCGCTGTATAGCATGTCATTTAATGACATATCGGAGGCCTTCGCAAACCCATCAAAGACAACGCGAATTTTACCTTTTCCATTGATTACCGCATGATGGGGAAGATAATTTGCCCCAGAGTTGGGTGCTACGCGTTTCATGTGACTAAGACTTTCATATTCATGAAGAAAATCCCTATAACTAGCCGCCAACGTCGCATCCCTTCATCCCTATCAAAACGCTTTTCCAGCTTGCGCATTCGCGATTCGGCCAAGTTGTAAGTATTTTGCGGTGGAGGACTGTCCGATTTTAACAGAATCGGAACCACATATCTCCCATCCGTCTGTCTGTAATGCTCCTTCTGAAACATTTCTTCCGCCTTGGTGTTGTCGGGGTTTAAATCAGAAACGACGGGAGCCTCTTCAATTTCACAGAAATTTTTCATTGTATCATTTAATGACATGTCGGATAGTGTCAAAAGTGACGTTGGCGATGAATCGATCGATTGACATCCAACCTTCCCAAGAATAATATATCCAAAGACTGTATTTAAAGCACTAGGGTTTCCACGAACTATATGTGATTGATCATCCAAAATGTTGGGATATAAATCGGCGCCGAGTAGAACTGTATAACCGTTGACATCTTGGACCCAAATCAACCGTTTTGTTTCTTTCGTCTAAAGATTCTTAAATAATTAATAATTGCGTTGAAGCAAGCAATAAGATTACTTTGTTTAGTTCAGGGCGAACGGAACTGACACTATACGATGAAATTTATTATTTGACATAAGCATGCTCATTAAAGAGTATGTGTGTTCAAATGTTGGCTTTGAGCACGCTCATTCACGAGAAAGCTCAAACCAAGCCTGCTCGTTTATGAGCAAATGTGTACAGTTGACTATTTGACATGAGCATACTCATTAATGAGCATGCTCATAAGCCGGCTTGGTAATGAGCAAATGTGTCAGTATCATGAGTTACAATAATCGAACCACAGAGGTGAGCGAGCGTTAAGTCTCCTCCGATAACTATGTTATGTCCTTTAAGCGCGTTTAGGGCGCGCGTCAGACTCAAGATATGTGGTCCTACTGGGTTACAGAATTTAAAGAAAACTGAGATCAAAAAGATCTCAGTTGTCCCAATCTTTTTCAAGTCTTTTTCAATCAATTGCTACATACGGTATTGTAGGATGGGGAGGTTGTGCAATATCAATCCTTCATCCCATGGTCTTAATACAAAAACTTTTGCTTAGGATAATATTCAAATGTAACCCATCGCACCCATCAGAACCACTTTTTAAAAAATTCACAGTATTAGACATTCGACAATTATACATAAAGACGATTCTCATATACATATGGAAAAAGGATTTGATGGAAAAATCACAACAAAAAATTCACACCAGGTATTCATCCCAACTTAAATGCATAATTCCTCCAACGAAAACAGCCTTCGCTCAGCGGCAGTTTTCTTACATTGCCCCCAAAATGTTCAATTCCCTGAGTATTGATATCAGGAATTCGAAAACTGACGATCGTTATATCACAAGTGTCCAGAACTGGTTATTTATGAAGGGAAGAAACTATTTTAAAGAATGCCTGACATCATTAAATTAACTTAACTTAGTCTATCATCTACTTCTTTAAATTGTGAAGACACTGGGATTTATTATCAGAACAATCAAAGACTTCGATTCGTTGGTAGTTATAAAACCGTTTAACTATCACTAGTATGCAGCTTGTTAGAATTATAATTACAGAATTTATTAACCTCAAATTACACACTCCTACTCAATACATCAACTGTACTTTTACCACATAAGCTTAAATTGTGTCCCCTAGAAAATAGAAGAAAATCAAATTACTTAACTCTTCTGTTTAAAATTATGCATTCTGAATTAAACTGTTGTGAACTCCTGCATCTCATCGAATCCAAGGTACCGATCGACCAACAAGACAAAATATATTTTACTGCAACAATAACTCTGGAACAAACAACCACATACACGCACCTGTTCCCACCTTCATACACTTGGAAACAAATGCATATCGACAAACTTACTCAAGTTTACCATTATTTTAGAAATACCTGAATAATATTTTATGTACCATATTTTTATATATAAGGATCTCCGCATGGGAGCAACTGCATATATTTTTTCTATTCCTTCTGTTTATCTGCAATGTACAAACTTATTCATGTTTATATCTCTGTATCATGCACTTAGTCACTTATTATTTATTAATCGCAGTCAATCAGACCGTCACCTGTAAAATTATATTACCATGTTACGCCACCTACGATTTAAAAACTTTCTCTTCTATTGTAATACATTATTTCCATGTATATTTATATTTACCTTTATGCCTACCATCTATATCTTTTATATTCATTTCTTCAAATTTATTTTTTTCTCTATACAAACCGTGTCTCAGTACCACACACTAATCATACATAAACCCAACTGAATACAGAACAATAGCTTAAATAAATAGAGAAAATAACTAAATGTATATTAAAACGAACTAGCAATAATTAAATTTAAATAATTATAAATACATTCTTAGACTACCATAATACGGGCATGTGCCTAGTGTGGTAGTCGAAAAACTTATAAAACTGTATACCTATATTTTTTTTACGAATAAAGAATAATTAAAAAATAAAATAAAAATTTAATAGATACGCAGGTTTGGTATTCGTTCGACAGTCCCACTAGAAGGAGGGGGCTGATCAATGAAGTATTGACCAGAACACCCGCCCCCGGTGAGGTGCCAGTTTCGAGTACAGCACCTGGATAGTTAATTGGTGTCTTACCTAGCCAAGTGTATTGCTCCTGGATTAGCAAAATGTCAATTTTAAGGTCAGTCATGACCCGCAGCGCCTCGAGTGTGGCCGCCCGTGACCTCTGCAGGTTAATCTGACCTATGGAGAGGAAATTTTCAGTACCAATAATCAGTCAATCGGACCTGGGTTTCGATGGCTGCCTTCTGAGCAGGACACGATCCGCAACTGTGGCATGATCCGCCGGCTTCTTGAATCTAGTGCACGTAGCGCATACAGCAGCACGTGTTTTCCTGGGGCAATCTTGATAATCGTGGCCGGCTGCGGCGCAGTGGCGGCAGGTTATTACTTCTTGAAATATGACTATATTGATGACATTTAAAGCATCGCGTAGCCCCGAGGTAATCGCGGGCTCTACACGCATTCCAGCCAAGAAAACACAAGCCGCTGTCGATAAGGATTTTTCTGGCCTCAGGGTGGCATTTGATGACCATATTCATGGTGCCGCTATCTTTTTTTCCAAACAATGAGACTTTCCTCATTGTGCGAAGGTGGTCCTCCAATGTGAGATTACATTTACCTAAAATGTTATTCTCATAAATTTATTTAAATAGAGATGCATCGTTGTCAAGTTCGCCCTTGGCAACATCGTACACCACTATTTTGGGCAACTTACCTTGGGGAGACACCATTTTAAGCACTCGTCCAGCCATTTACACCAGGATCAGTAGCTATTTGGACTGGATCGAGGGAGTGGTGTGGCAATAGGCTGAGGCCTGCTACACACGATTAGCCTTAACCGTATACTCGAAACTTTTCAATTTGGGAGGCAGATGTGTGGTAACCGCTGCCCCGGGAACCATTTATTTGATTACCCTTCCCCATAAGAAGCATCCAAAAATCCGCGTGCACCGAACCGGGGGATCGAAAGCCCCCGCTTGTATTTGTACAAATCGCAAAATATACTGTGTTTTAAGTGACGTCTTGTCAACCATCTGGCTTGGCGGGGAGTGTGACCGGAGCTAACAGCCTCTGAAGCCGTAAGTAGCCAGCGCTTTCTAAACAGTGGGATATATGTATTTATAAATAAATATAATTTGTATACAATTGCAGTTCAAACTTTCTTTATTTTTCATTTAAACTTACAAGTATTTCGATAAATTTAAAAGTAAAGCATTGTTAACATAATAACGATAATTTCTTTTCGTAGATAGATAGCTTTTGCAAATATTCTTTAAAAAAAAAATCACATTCACATTCAGAAATTTCAGCTTGTCTGTATATTTGTAAATTTGTCAAGCGAAAACATATAAACATATTAATGAGACTTAGAAACTGAATTCTTAGACCAGAAACCCTAAAAAGAGTGTTATGCATATTGTTATGTTCAATAAAAAAACAACGCAAAAGTGTATTATACTACCTCCATTCTAAAAAAAGCCGAAATCGACATACAACTGAGCGGTGAAATGCTCCAAAGATAAAATGATCAATACAAAAGTAGATTTTTTTTTTTTTTACATTAACTCCACACAGGAGGCCCTGAGGAAAAAATAATTTCCCTCAGGGCCTATGTCATCTTTGAGGATGCTGTGTGGAGGGTGTTTTTGAGGAGAGGAAGGAGTGAACATGGGTCTTGAAGAGACCCATATTGTAGGAGGGAGGAGCCGTAGAAACGACCCGCTCTCATGTGACTAATGTCAACCGTGTACAAAAAACCGTGTACCGTGTACAGATTAAAATTAAAACCAAATAATAATGAAATAAATATGTGAAACGTAATATTCAATTCATGCAAGCTTTGATAAAAGTTAGTCCCCTTTTACTAAGCAATGATGTACTTGGGTAGTCAAAAGGAATAAAGAATTATTTGACTTTTAAAGTATTGTTAAGATAAGTATAATTTGAACTAAATTATGTTAAGGCGTCGATGGTTCTCTGCAATATTGAACATTTATGACTTTTTTTGTTTTATTGTCGGCGGAGCGGCTTTGTTAGATTTTTTCATTATCTCTTTGGGTGGGATTATTACCTTCTGGGGATGGTTTGCATTGCATTGGGTTTACAGAATCCTTGGTTTTTGTTACATATTTATACAGCACTATTTGTTTTCAGCTTTATTTTTAGCAGTTGGTTATTTCTGGTTTCTATTATAAGGTAATTCTAGGTTATTCGTGTCTGCCCTCCGGATTGTTTTCAGAGTGTATTTTATAGTTATTTTGTATTTAAGTTTATGACTAACAAGGAAGGAGACGAAAAAAAGGAAGATGGGAAAGCATCTGGCTATTCAGATCTGGTCAACATACACGGCTAAAGCCATTAAAAGCAACGTTTCAAGTGTGGGTCTTACACCAGGGCGATTCTGAGAGTAACTTCCGCTCTGTGTCGTGCCATAAATATAATATATTATTTTAAATACAGAATATTTGCGGAGGCCGCCAATATATAAAATAACAACCAGTTTTTTTATTAATATTTCTATTAAAATTAATCATAAAAACAAAACTTTAACTGGAGTACTTCAAATTAAAATTGAAAAACTATAAATAAAAAAAGTTTGAATTTTTTTAAAAAGAAACTTCTCTTATAACTTAAAAATAAACGTTTAAGAACCTCATAATACAAACATGTGTGCAACCCAAAAAAAGGTCAAAACCGACCGACGGTCTTCAGCAAAATAATGGAATTCCGAGCAAAAAATGCAAGTTGTAACTAGCGGTAAGTGCCCGTTATTGTATAACTGGCTCGCTTCTTCGCCTCTGTGATATGGACTATCCCACATGCTGGTAAGAGTGAAACAAATAATATGACACAATAACGTAAAAAGAGGACTTGCAGAATGGTAACGAAATACACACAATATTTATGCTCGTAAATGCGATTTGCACCAATTTTCGAGAAAAACAATATTTTTCATTGTGACGCACTATAAATATTTGAAAACAAAAAATGGCAAAATGTTGGTTAGTATTTTTTTTAGGCATTACAAAAATTAAGAATCAAATTGTACTTTTGATTATCGAGTTATCCTGCAAAAAGTGGATCAAGGGGATTGTGTACACCCCTTTTCGGGCAGGCAGGGTTAAACATGATTTGAATGAGCAAGAGTAGTTACAATGGGGACGTGACAAGGATTTTTCTCAAGTATGGGTGTATAAGTGCCTTGTTAAACTTGATTTGATTGAGCAGGAGAAGTTACAATGTAGACATGAAAAAGGTTTTTCTCCAGTATGGGTGCGTAAGTGCATTGTTAAACTTGATTTTTCTGAGCAGGAGTAGTTACAATGGTGACATGAAAAAGGTTTTTCTCCAGTATGGCTATATAAGTGCCTTGTTAAATTTGATTTTACTGAGCACGAGTAGTTACAATGGTGACATGAAAAAGGTTTTTCTCCAGTATGGGTGCGTAAGTGCACCGTTAAATGAAACTTGTTTGAGCAGGAGTAGTTACAATGGGCACATGAAAAAGGTTTTTCTCCAGTATGGTTATATAAGTGCTTTGTAAAATTTGATTTGTCTGAGAAGGAGTAGTTACAATGGTCGCATGAATAAGGTTTTTCTCCAGTATGGGTGCGTAAGTGCTTTGTTAAACTTGATTTGATTGAGCATGAGTAGTTACAATGTAGACATGAAAAAGGTTTTTCTCCAGTATGGGTGCGTAAGTGCTTGGTTAATCTTGATTTTTCTGAGGAGGTGTAGTTACAATGGTGACATGAAAAAGGTTTTTCTCCAGTATGGGTGCGTAAGTGCACCGTTAAATGAAACTTGTTTGAGCAGGAGTAGTTACAATGGGCACATGAAAAAGGTTTTTCTCCAGTATGGTTATATAAGTGCTTTGTAAAATTTGATTTGTCTGAGAAGGAGTAGTTACAATGGTCGCATGAATAAGGTTTTTCTCCAGTATGGGTGCGTAAGTGCTTTGTTAATCTTGATTTGATTGAGCATGAGTAGTTACAATGTAGACATGAAAAAGGTTTTTCTCCAGTATGGGTGCGTAAGTGCTTGGTTAATCTTGATTTTTCTGAGGAGGTGTAGTTACAATGGTGACATGAAAAAGGTTTTTCTCCAGTATGGGTGCGTAAGTGCCTTGTTAAATTTGATTTGTCTGAGAAGGAGTAGTTACAATGGGAACATGAAAAAGGGTTTTCTCCAGTATGGGTCAATAAGTGCTTTGTTAAACTTGTTTTGATTGAGCAGGAGTAGTTACAATGGGGACATGAAAAAGGTTTTTCTCCGGTATGGGTGCGTAAGTGCTTTGTTAAACCTGATTTTTCTGAGCAGGAGTAGTTACAATAGTGACATGAAAAAGGTTTTTCTCCAGTGTGGGTGCGTAAGTGCTTTGTTAAACTTGATTTTTCTGAGCACGAGTAGTTACAATGGGGACATGAAAAAGGTTTTTCTCCAGTATGGTTATATAAGTGCTTTGTTAAATTTGATTTGTCTGAGAAGGAGTAGTTACAATGGGCACATGAAAAAGGTTTTTCTCCAGTATGGGTGCGTAAGTGCACCGTTAAATGTGACTTGTTTGAGCAGGAGTATTTACAATGGAGACATGAAAAAGGTTTTTCTCCAGTATGGGTGAGTAAGTGCTTTGTTAAACTTGATTTTTCTGAGCACGAGTAGTTACAATGATGACATGAAAAAGGTTTTTCTCCAGTATGGGTGCGTAAGTGCACCGTAAAATGTGACTTGTATGAAAAGGAGTAGTTACAATGGGGACATGAAAAAGGTTTTTCTCCAGTATGGTTATATAAGTGCTTTGTTAAATTTGATTTGTCTGAGAAGGAGTAGTTACAATGGGCACATGAAAAAGGTTTTTCTCCAGTATGGGTGCGTAAGTGCACCGTTAAATGTGACTTGTTTGAGCAGGAGTATTTACAATGGAGACATGAAAAAGGTTTTTCTCCAGTATGGGTGAGTAAGTGCTTTGTTAAACTTGATTTTTCTGAGCACGAGTAGTTACAATGGTGACATGAAAAAGGTTTTTCTCCAGTATGGGTGCGTAAGTGCACCGTAAAATGTGACTTGTATGAAAAGGAGTAGTTACAATGGGGACATGAAAAAGGTTTTTCTCCAGTATGGTTATATAAGTGCTTTGTTAAATTTGATTTGTCTGAGAAGGAGTAGTTACAATGGGCGCATGAATAAGATTTTTCTCCAGTATGGGTGCGTAAGTGCTTTGTTAAACTTGATTTGATTGAGCATGAGTAGTTACAATGTAGACATGAAAAAGGTTTTTCTCCAGTATGGGTCCGTGAGTGCACTGTAAAATAAAAATTCTCTGAGCAGGTGTAGTTACAATGGGAACATGAATGAGGTTTTTCTCCAGGATGCATCTTCAGGTCTGTTATCATTTCTGAAAATAATTGCGGATAAAGCTCAATAAGAAGGTTTCTTTAGTGAAACATGAAAATTATTAACACAAATTCAGATAAATAAAAATCTTTTTTTACCTGAATCCCTTTCAGAGTATTCTAAGCATTCCTTTTTTACATCTGCCTGGTCTATGTCTATTTCCGTATAAGAAATTCCCTCTCCATCTTCTTCTCGGGGCCCTGCTTCTGCTTTGATGAGTACAGTCTCCACATTAATGCTA
Organism: Glyphotaelius pellucidus; assembly: GCA_936435175.1. NCBI lineage: Eukaryota > Metazoa > Arthropoda > Insecta > Trichoptera > Limnephilidae > Glyphotaelius > Glyphotaelius pellucidus. The sequence continues at coordinate 16,458,186 of OW386565.1, forward strand.
CCTGCAAAAACAAAACAAGAATACAATGAATTGGTATTTGTGATGTGTCAACGAATTGTTCCTTGGTCCCCTCCGCCCTCTTGACCTCTCTCATCCCTGGTGTCGCAGCCGAATGCCACGACACGAGAGTGTGGACTGTAAATCCTTTTTGACGACGACGAATAGACCATGTATTGTGTTTTAAAGCAAGATCGAAGGAGAATCGGTTTTGAAGGGAAGTCTCCTACCTTTGACGGCTTCTCAAGGCTGTTCAGGGTCGTTTCTGGTTTCACAGTATATATGCACAACACAGGTTTTAAGCACGACACTATTATTTAATAAAAAAACGAAAACTTTGCGATTATTTGCGATATTTTTCAAGAGCGAGTTGTGACTCATGTCACTATCAAAATGCAACTATTACAAGTAGGTGATGCACACATGGGTGGCAATATTGTTCAACATGTAGGTAAGAACATCTTCTTCTTCTCCTGGTGGAGACTTTGAGGAAAGGAAGAAGAGAATGGATTACACGATGGAAGGACTAGGGGAATATGGATTAAGTTTTTTTTAAAAAACTGTTTCAGAACCAAACACCTGGACTTCAAAATGGAATCAAAATCACATAACAATTTTACAGAATCAACTCATTTTTTCGAAATGAACTCACAGAGTGGACAATACAGCAGAGACGTCATCTTTCCTTAACTTACTCGTTTTCATTAAGTACATTTAGTACGTTCTCCTTACATCAAATGTTTTTGCCAATGTAACGACCTCAAGAAACACAGAAGATTTAACATTTTTATAAAAAGCGATAACTTTTTGGCTTTCCATAATTTATAATAAAAATATACGAATGATTATAGACCAATAAGGTTTTCTTTTATTCACAATCTACCAGTTTTGGAAGCACCCTTTCTTCGTCAGGAGAATATTAGAATTTGGATATCGGAAGATTGCCTTCGAAACCGGTAGAGAGTTTGAATAAAATAAATTTAAAGGGCTCTTTAACCAATTTATATGTATTTATTTTAAAGAAGATTTTGAACGTTGATTAAAACCTCACCGAAATAACTTGGGTCGCTATTTACGTTCTTGCCTCTCTTTCTATTATTTGTCATTTGATTTGGATTTTTATGTTATTTTTGTATTTTTATTTGTTAAGTTCTTGTTTTTTTTTATTTTAATCTTTATTCAGACTTGCAAGTTCATGTGTTCTCTGCCTGAGTAGATGTTAACAGATGGTTTCAAGTAAGTGAGGTCATGTGTTAATCACAGTATAAATTAATACGTCCGAATTGAGGACGTTTTTAGCGGAAGCTTTCAATTGTTGAGAATCTTTAGATGCGATTTAAAGATGTTTGACAATCCAAAAAAGAATTCTTGAATCAAAATAAGTATGTATATTTATCTAAGTAAAGAGCCAATGTTCGATATTTTTTGGCAAAAGCTCCACACAGGAGGCCTCGAGGAACATAAGTTCCTTTGGGGCCTATTACACATTTTGGAAAGCTGTGTGGAGGATCTTTTTAGGAAAAGGAAGGAGAGGAAGTTTTGAAAAGTAAAAGGGTATGAGGGGTGGGTAAGAATCTGTTTAGTGCGTTTAGGAGTGGTGGACGTATTAATTCATTCCTTCCACAACCGTGCAAGGTCGAGAGAGTTCGGCTGGAGATATCAAAAAGTCTCCCTCAACCAGCCTAACCCGATCCGGCCGGCATGTATAAGTTAGACAAACGCATCCACCGTCAAGACCTAGACAAACATCACCCCATTAACCCGGGCACCCCGCTACCAAACGTAGCAAACCCCTTGGAGTGTATTATGGAATATTTGAACTAATCCAAAAGGTTTGTCAGCATGGAGAAAAAGAGATGATTTACTTTAATAATAAAATATGGTCAACATCTTAAATAATTGGAAAGAGTTTGAGATCATAATAAGTTATACGTTGTCTTAGTTCATCAATACCAACATTTGGGAAAGTAAAAAAAAAGCAGCTGTCCTGACTGCGTCCATTTGAAACACCTCTGTGATATCCGCAATGCAACTTACTAGTTGATTGAACACTCTCCGCATACTGCAGACATTCCTTCTTCACATCCGGGAGGTGGATTTCTATATCCGTATACGGTATTTCACCTGAGCCTTCTTCCTGCGACCTGCGTTCAGTCTTGATGGAAACACTCTCTGGGTTGGGAAGATCCATTGCACTGCCAAGATAGCGTCCTGTTATGTGATGGTCACTGGTTACATCTGAAAACAAATAAAGCTTGTTAAAACTCTCTATTTAAACATCATGTTCTCTTGCAAGTAAGCCGAAACTTCTTCAATAATTGTGGATTCAATAAAACCATTTTTCAAAGCAAAAAAATCAGCTTTTCATAAATCTATTCATCAACATAGAATTAATAATATTTCTCTCTCTCCTGTCAATGAAATTAATGATCTCGCAATTTTTTCATCCTTTCCAAATAAAATTTCTTTCACACATTCACACTCTCCATCACTCCAGTGAATGGAACATATCAACATTAAAGATTTTGTACTCTTTTTTAGTTTGAAGTCAAGTAGAATACAATCCTTCTATCTGGTCCCCTTCTTCAAAATCCGATCCGATACCATCGAAAATGTTCGATATAAATATCTAACCGTTATTAACAATAAACCGGCCCTAAAAATTAAATCCCATGACTAAATTACTTGATGAAAGAATTAAAATTATTAAAACCCTCGAAGAAAACTCATTTCCGACTTAAATAACTATAAAATTGTTAATGATATTATAGACAGTGCTGATTTTCTAAGCCCAATCGCTTTTAATATAACAATGAGAACAGCTTCCATTCGAATTCCAAATAAGGTTTTAATGATAATTGTAAGGACGATTCATTTAGATATTCACTTGTACCCAAGGTGCATGCAATTGGTAGTACTTTAAGATTTATGGTCAGATATGTTCAATTGCATGTAGTGTAGGCGCAAAAACTCACTACCGCCCTGGTAAAATGGTTCCATGCCAACTGGGAATAATGTCAACTCAACACCTCCTTGAAAAGTCATTAAAATTTTTGAAAAAAATAATTTGAAATTATTCGATAACCCTAACCTAACATAACCTATTTAACCGTTTTTTTTAAATATTTTTTTATCACTCTAAATGACTTATCTGAGATGGTTCTGAGTTGGTTTCATTCCGAGTTGGCCGGTCACCGGTAAAATAACACATTTCAGAATCACACATTCCTTAAAATGGCTAAAAAGTAGCTTCAAACCGGAAATTAAAAAAAAAAACATTTTCTTCTTCTTTCGGTTGTGTTTGGAGTTGAGAGGGGTACAGAAAATAACTAATTCAATGCGATTTAAGCCCTCTCGAGGTATATTTTTTACAGAAAGAGCGCTGCAGAAATGATCAATTTATCATTAACTATACCACTCCGCAATAAACTGCCACCTGCATCAATGAAAAGACAAAAGAACGGCCGCTCAGTTATGAACTTGGCAGAAACAAGCACTAATTGCTTCACAAATGGGACAAACAGAAACTATCATTAAGACGACAATATAACCTTAAATATACTCAGAATCTTAACGACGTAAGCAAACAAGTCATATATACAAATTTTATAAGTTATTATTTCATATTCTAGAAAAATTTCTTCAAATATTTAATTTCTCTAAACCTTTAATTTCTTCAAATATTTAATTTCTATAAACGTTTCCCTCCTGAAGCTAATTTTTCATTTTTTTTTATTTTTTATTTACGGACAAATAGTCCTTTAAGTTATTATTTCATCTTCTAGAAAAATAAAATCTGGTGCTTACTTATAACTTTATAGTTGAAAAACGGGTAATATAGTTTTAAAATAGTTGTACGTAAAATATATTAATGTAAAGGTATAGTTTTTATTAATCTTAAATATAAAGAACTTACATCCCCAGGGGTCTGTTAGAATAAAAGAAGTCATTATAGTTACGAATTCGCCGAAAATTATGAAAATGTGAGTTTTGACCAAACAAATATAATATGGGTTGTGTACCGCCCTAAACGATACACTTTCGTTAAAGTAAGTCATTCTCGTGTATTTAGCCACACTGAGTTCAGAACTGTCAATTTGACGTTGATGTAGTTTTGTGTGGATTGAAACAGTTTTCTGATAAACGATGTAGGTATATAGTTAGGAAATAGTAGCATTGCAAATATATCACTAGAGTAAGAAAATAGGTAAATGACTTTAAGGGTGAAAAATAAAACGAACCTGTTGAAGTCTATTATTGATATCAAGTGAAAACAAATTAAATACAAAACATGTAGTAATAATGAAATTTACTAAAAAGGATTCGAGTTAAATATTTCACTCAAGGTCAAGACTAGATGAACAAACTAATCGTTTGGTTTTAAAGTGTAACAGCGGCCGTAAATTAACTATGAACACGCACCTAAACTAGTATGTAACCTGTTAACCTGGTTGGTGTCGGGTAACTCAATGTGTTATAATGCCAATAGTATAAAAACTGACCCATTAAGGGATATATTTTTAAAATTAAAAGCACCAATGAGGGACTTAACGTAATTAAGTAGTCAATATAACAAGAACCTACTCACTACAAGGTGAAGTGCCGCGGTCGTTGAAGAAACGTCACCAGAAAAGTAGATGCACTTGAATTATAAAAACTTTGATATAAAAATGTGATAGATATTGAAATAATATAGATTTAACACAAATATTGTGCAGCTTATAGGATGTTACTATTAGAAAGGCGGATCAACAATGACTGCAGTGTGTGGGGAGAAAGTGAAGGAGATTGACATTAATATATCACTCACGGACTCACGGGACTGGGATGCTGTTTGAAGTTTATGTTCAGTGTTGCCGTTGCGAAAATTATTATCGAAGTAATAGATGTATGAGTGTGATTTGATAGCTGATGAAAAAGATCAGGTAAATCAGCGATGATTCATTGATAGTGTCCATTGCTAGTTGGAAGTCACTGTCCGCGAGTGAACAGTGCGCTGCAGTTAGTAAGTAGCAATGACATTTCGTTGCCATAGACTTTCTTATAAAATATTCCCCTTCTTGGGAGAAATTGGCGAGACAAATTCTGAGTTAAATTAATCGGCGTCGCTTTTAAATAATTTTCACATTATTTTCAATTTGTGATAAAATTATTCCACATGTAACCAGTTACGACAGTAACCGTTTTAATCTCGTTCTATTCTCGTACGCGGACGATACTGCAATCACAGTTCATGGTAAATCCTGGGATGATGTCTCTGAAAATGCAAATAAGTGCACATCCATTGTCAAAGAATGGCTCAATCAAAACCTCCTAACTCTGAACTGTGAAAAAACTCTCTATATTCCATTTTATAATACCAAAAAGGCGGCACCCTTAACTCACTAAAATATAAGGTTTCACAAAAATACTTGCAATCCTGTATTATGCTCTAGCTGTACAGAAATGAATACGGGAAATACAGTTAAATACTTAGGAATTATAATAGACAGCCAACTCAAATGGACAGATCACATACAAAAGCTTGTTAATAAACTTAGGTATTTAACTTATATTTTTAAACGTTTTAAATATATAGTTGACATTAAAAGAATAAAATTGGTGTATCATGCATTGGTGCAATCAACAGTATCTTATGGAATAATTGGATGGGGGGTGTGTATAATACTCACATTAAGCCACTAGAAATAACTCAAAAATTAATACTAAAAATAATGTTGCATTAAGATATAAAATACCCCTCCGTACAATTGTTCCATGAGGCTGAATTGTTAGACATAAGAAAAATTTACTGTAAACAATGTTTAAAATATATTTTTACACGAAATGTTATTTTTTCAAAAAATGAAAAGCGTTTTAGTAATAGGTTAAATAATGTATTTGAAGTTCCACGGTGTAACACTAGGCTTGCGCAAAGACATGCATATTTTATCATACCAAAAATATATAACGCTACAGAAATTGATTGTAAAAATATATCCATTTACAAGAAGTACAAACATGAATTAAAGTCTTGAATAAATACCATCGACACAAAGGTATGTTTTTAGGTTTTCACGGCCAAAAAGTATTTTTGTTATTGTTTTTGGGGTGTTATGCCGTGTTTCGCTAACTCCTTCTTTAGCAAACGTTTCGGACAGCGTTACAGTGTCCACCATCAGGGCAGGTGAGTAAATGATATTAGTGAGAGTGTTTACTTATGTGTGTCGAAGCGATACCGTGCTGCCAGCTCCATTTCTCTACGAGCTGGTGTTAGAAAAAATTCAGCATGGTTTTTTGCGTTTAGGTTTGGTGTAGCCGTCAATTACTGGATACCAAGAACTATTGAGCTTAGCTCCGTCGTCTCTGTTAATATTGATGGGTTTTTTATGGATTTCAATTGCCTCCGTAATTAGGCGTGCTCTGTAAGTTTTGGGTCTTCCCAGGACTTCAGGAACAAATCCAAAGTAATGGCCGGTTTCGATTTAGTGCTCGGCGATTGCCGATTTGTCAGGGTGGCCAAGTTTACAAGCACGAAAGTGTTCCGAAATCCTTTTGGAGATCGTTCGCTCTGTCTGGCCTACATAGACCTTGTCACATCCGGAACAGCTGAGTTTATATACTCCATCTGTTTCCAGAGGAAACTTAGTCTTTGCCGATCTCAGTAGGTCTTGGATTTTAGATGTGGTTCCGAAGACCGTCTTGATGTTCTCTTTTCTCAACAGCCTGGCAATTCTGTCTGTTACATTATGGACGTAAGGTAGGAAAGCGCAGCCTTTTGACTCTTGTTCACCCCTGTCTTCGTTTTGTGCTGATTGTTTCTTGGTATCCAGTAATTGACGGCTATACCAAAGCTAAACGCAAAAAACCATGCTGAATTTTTTCTAACACCAGCTCGTAGAGAAATGGAGCTGGCAGCACGGTATCGCTTCGACACACATAAGTAAACACCCACCAATATCATTTACTCATCTGCCCTGATGATGGACAATGTAACGCTGTCCGAAACGTTGGCTAAAGAAGGAGTTAGTTAGCGAAACACGGCATAACACCCCAAAAACAATAACAAAAATACACCGACACAAACATTTACTTGCTGTAACTTAACAAAAATTTTATTAATCTTTATGAACATGTCTTTTGAATATGTATTTCAGTAAACACTAATCTATTTTTTATGTATTTAATTTAATTTATTTTATTTTTTTAAACTTCTACAAGATATTGTATCTGTCACTCAAGTATACCCACGAACTGGCGATGCCTATGTGGGATTTTTTTGGTTAATCTGTTAATCTATTTATGTTATTCTCTACTTTTTAAAAACTGTTTATATGAAAAGTTTGTATTACAAAATTTTACCAACTGTACCAAAAAAAATTGTTAATAAATAATGGAACTTCGTTAACATACCAAGGAGATAAGTTAAAACTTTGCTTTTGTTTGGTAGTTTCCCGTAAGTATGCATTTTAGGATACAGACCAAAGTAGGGCAAGAGAGGACTTTGTGGACAAACATATTACGACCGGTTTGAGCAAGAATTTAAAATGGACAAGGTTTCCGGATATCTAAATTTTGCATTTCATATTTTTAAGATTTGCAAAACAACAACAATACATTATGCAACTTACTGGCTACTCGAGCACTCTCCGCATACTTTAGACATTCCTTCTTTACATCAGGAAGGTCAAAATCCATATCCGCATATGGCATTTCTCCTCCATCTTCTTCCTGGGACCCTGGTTCCGTCTTCATGGAAACATTCGCTGGACTTAGTAGATCCATGGCAAGACCGTGGAAGGTTTATGGTATTTGTTCAAACCCAAAAAATATAACTGAAACTCTAAGAAACAGTACGTTGTAATAAGAAAGCAACATTATTTTTTTAATGAGTTTTGAATATTTTGTTTCGTTTGGACTATTCTTTAAAAATAATGATGAGTATACGTAATAAAAATTTGGAATTAAAGATATAATTTAGACTGAAATTTGAGATAAAATAATTGAAAACGGTTGACACAATCGTCATCATTAGAAAGATTGCAGTGACCGGACGCTGTCTTCTTCTATATTTATTTTATTTATTTATTTAAGGAACATTAATAGTCTTAGCAATACATAAGAGGATGATAAAAAAAACAGACCAATTATTAATGTCCACAGATAGGTATTTAGAAACAAGACTAACTATATAAAATAGAATAGAATATAAACTAGAATATTTTAAAAAATAATAAGAGTACAAATGTGAATTCAACAAATGGTAAACTAATACTCAACATTAAAATAAGTGTGATTATAACTGAAATAGACTGAAAAATAGGGATTTGGGTTGGGAAGGGTAAGGGGAGGAGAGGGATAAGGGAAAGTTGCCAAGTAATATAAAAATATTAGATACAATTAATTCATGTGTTATTCGCACCTAAAATGTTATACAGTGAAGTTCTGTAGCGACAGTAACTAGCAGTAAATACGTCAGCACGTGTGTCTATATTAGCAAATTTGTTGTTATGGCAGTTACATGTCATTGTATAAATTCATTTTGATTGGAATTGGTATCCCATAATATAAAGTGATACAATCGTATATTTAATCCGCCATTCCTCATTAGACAAAATATCGGTATATTCAGGTAAACCATATATCTATAACTTGTGATTATTTTTACCAATGCCTTTGTTGTGCCAATATTAGACATCCATAAAATGATTCTCAAACCAGACGTCAAATAATGCATTCTCTAATTGGCGTAAGCTAAACTAGATCGCATTACGGGGTATTTGACGTATATTTTATACATTTTGTTTATTCTTAAGGATTCGGGATGAAAAAAAGGACATCTTTTATTCCGGTAAAGATTGTCGCACAGTTTTGATATATCCGTAGTTTAAGAATTCGGACGTTATTACTTGACATCTGTCATCTCTTATTGTTTTACGCAACTACGTTATTTGGAAATTTAGCGAAATTTTTAATTTTGTATTTAAAAGATAAATAAAAAACCTATTAAAATATGTACCATTGGATTACTTAATGGACTTCACTAACGTAAGGAATTAAAAAAAAATTGAGTATGTTTGATGATTTGACATTCGGTTTTGAGAGAATAAAACACGAGAGTAATACAGACGCAACGTTAACTCACATATTTGTGGGTGTTAACTTCACTTTGTATAATTTTTTTTTTAAATTTGGATAGAGAAAGGTTTGTGCCAGCTAAGCTTTTGGCAAATGCAGTAGGTAGTTTGTGCTGCAAATCCGACAAAGCACATGTACAAAAACTTATCAGGAATTCCAACAGAACAACATGACAGGAATCATAAATGGCTGTGAATTCGGAAGTTACGCGAAGCATATTTTTATTTTAGACAATTGAAATTTCAAATGTATTGTTTTCCATCGCCCCAAATGTATTTAAATGTAATACGCGAGTAATAAATGTAATTATAAATACTCTTGCAACTATAATTCCGATGGGAAAGATTGAGTCATCTCCGTACCAACATTTTGAACTAATAACTCAATATCGATATTATTTCAAATTCAAAATTTGCTTTTACATATACTTACCTCCATTCAAATAAGCATTATAAATGCTCAAACGCGTGATACTAAAATTGTGTACCATTTGTAGTATTTATATTCATACATGTCTACAGTTTTATTCCGTGACTGATGAAATATTACATACTTGACCTTCAACACAAGAGGATGGTCACTTTCTACGTGAGATGTCGAAAAAGTCTGCGTAATCCCGGGCAACGCCGGAAACTTATAAAAATCTAATAACATCTTTAATAATATCAATACCTAATGTAAGGTCCGTTCCCAACAACCAAGACTAGTCATCAGTAAGTATATCATATTTTTCTTTTAAATTCGTGAAAATTTGTCAAATATTTACGGTTTAATTCATTCAAAGGTTCGTTGGCCTTATTTATTTTGGTACCAATTGAATGGCGTTCCTTTATTATGTGTGACACGCGTATAATTGTGAACACTGAACATGATCCACCCAATTATACGGACTGTCAGATATACAGAAAGTGACAGTTAGTTACGTATTTATGCTTGGCGAACAAAATATTTTAGATAAAATAACTCATTCTCTCTTTAAAGGCAATTATTTACGATTCTAACACTACCAAACACTCTCTAACATAAATACAAATGACGTATAAATAAAATAAAAACAGGTGAATGTAGTTAGTACTTACGGCCGGTTTCAACTGCAATGATGCCGCCGAGGATGCGAGTTTGAGTCAAATTTTAACTTATCTCTGTGACTATGTATTTTCTAGGCATCAAAATCTACTAAAGTTTACGGTTAAAGGCGATGATGTTTTTGATTTTGCCAAAATTGATAATTGTTATTAAAAATTATGTACGTAACCCAGAGACGCTTTCAATAAATGCGTGGATTTTTGAGGTTACAAATCTAGTTGGTAAATTTGGCCGGTGCTGCCAGTGTATAAAATATCACCGCTCTTAACAATATTCATTTTATAATGTCATTAAGTACCTACTCTGTGATAAGCATAACTGCAACAATTTGATTACTCGCCGTGATAAATCAGTAATTTTGTAAAGTAGATTTTACTAATCTGTACTAATATTATAAAAGCGAAGCTGCTCGAGTTTGTTTGTTACGCTTTCACGCATTAACCAATAAAAAGATTTAAAAAATTCTTTCACCAATAGAAAGCTACATTACATGCGAGTACTATAGACTGTATGTAATGGTGAGCTCTGGCTTTATGAAAATTATTTTTTATACGTTTTCTGTCGCTAACAAAAGCGAGTTATTGCTTACATCAGAAAACCAAGCGTTGCAGTGGAAACGATGTTGATAATTATTATTTTTTTTTAATTTCAGGCGTCATAGTTAATATCTATTTTTATAAATAAATATGAATCTTCGAAATGTTGGTACGCGCATAACTTCCGAACGACTGAACCGAATTGGATAATTCTTTTTTACTACTGGTGAGCTCTGGCATTATGAAATTTTGGTGATAAGCGAGCTGTATGAAAACTGAATGTATCGAGAATGAATAAATGGAATGCGGGAGGGGGAAGGGGAGGGGGGAGGGATAATTGGTAAGTGCAAGCGCTACAGTACTTTTTCCCTAATGCCACGCGAGCGAAGCCGCGAGTAAAAAGCTAGTATGTAATAAATATGAATTATCGTTTGTTATGTTGAATCAATGAACAAACTCTCCCCGTGTAAAATTTTCAAATGGTCGTTTGGACGATTAAGAACTGAGGCGACGATACATTTAACGCGCGGTTTCCATAACGCCCAATGGTTTTACCCTATTTCCAAATCTATGTTTTTTGTAAAATACCTTACACTATTTAATCCCGGCAGTTAAATTTATCACCATTTGCTTTTGTTTTCATGAAAATATTTTTACACCAAGGTTGGAAAATTGTAAAAAAAAGTCACATATAGTATTTAAAATGCAAATCTACCCGGCTTTGTGGTTTTAACGAAAAAAACAATGTTCTTAATAATATCACACTAGATCAAAGAGTTAAATGGTGTTTCCTTACTATTTCATAATTCATCTCAATTTTGTTTTGGTTGTATAATTGTCTTTTTTAAATAAATTTTTTTGAACATATTAATTTCAGTTTGTATAAAGATGGTTCTTACCATCAATATCGTGCGGGTGATTTAACTAGGAAAATTGAATTTTTTGGATTTTCTATGCATTTATGGGATCTAATTACAACAAAAATGAAATTCTGGTAAAAAGGCTATTTTTTCAGGTCTGACAGGGATGTGACTCATATTCTATCGAAAAGTACAGAAAGCCTTATCGCCTTTTTACCGTCGATGCGATGAATAAGTTTATTTTAAAAATTCACGCGATGAGTCACCACATTATGAGTTGCCAGGGAACCTTTTAAAACATGTATTAATTGGCTTACTGCTCTAGTTGAATATTTACATAATATATGATTGTTTTTTATCAAATATTTTTTCAAAGTTTAAATAACACATTTTTTTGCAAATAGTTTTTGTACTAAAAATTTTAAACTTTTTAAATTTTTCGTCGGTGGGATTGACTTTTTTATTTTAACACATACAAAATTGGAAATCACATTTTTTTTATGAATCAAGACCTTTCAAACTTCTCTCTTAGTTAAAGACAATATTTGATCTTTCCTCAAATTTCAAATGATGTTTAATTCATTTTTTTTTTCAATTATTTCTGGCTTTCACCCATCAAGGGTGTTCTAGGCCATCATTTCAAATTGTAGAGAAAGGAATGGTAAATTTTTACGTAAATGAAGAAGTAAATTTAAAAATTAATATTATTTAAATGTGCAAATTTCAGAATTATATGGAAGATTGGAGTTGAGTTTAGACTTAGAAGAGATGAGATGTTGTATGGAGGGGAAGTAATTTTACCGCTTGATAAAAGAGAGGACATTTATTTAGAGAGGGACAACCAAAAAACATGTGATCTTAAGTTATTTTCCAAATGAATAATACTCTACAAATTAAATGTTTCAAAATAATATCAGAATGACGGAAAAGAATATATGAGACGTTGTCTAATTGTGACTGAAAGAAAGTGTGTCTAAAACATTGTATAGTGTAGAGGTCCCTCCTCTCTACCTACCTCTGTGGGACATTGTATAGTGTAGAGGTCCCTCCTCTCTGCCTACCTCTGTGGGACATTGTATAGTGTAGAGGTCCCTCCTCTCTGCCTACCTCTGTGGGACATTGTATAGTGTAGACGTCCCTCCTCTCTGCCTACCTATGTGGGACATTAGGCGTGATTAACACTTTTTACAGATATTCCGTGTTCAGTACTTACTCCGCTTACTCGAATGAAATCAACATAATTGTCTATGACTTTGTAATTGTCTATGCATAACCTATAAATAATAAAAGTTGTCTAAGCACACTTTCTACACCGCCAATTACTTTATCCCGTTTCCCATCTCGAATTCCACGTAGTATCCCCTACACCGTTTCCAACGCAGTTAAATTAATCATACCACGCTCGTGATAGTGGTGGGTAAGTTCTAATGGTGATATTTTCTACCCAAGTACTAATCACGGTATTCATTGTTGTAGCAGCCATTATCATAAATCACTGATCGACCACTGTTATTTAATTTACGCTACAGAATGTAAAACTTCGCTTTGTCGAACGCTTCTTCCTAACTTATGCCAATAGGTATACCTAACTAGGGGACTCTATTTGGTGTTTCATTTGAGAACTTTTAAAATGTCGATTTGACGTTTACCTGTTTTGTCAAAAGCGAAATAGCGGATCGAGTGTACAATTATGTTATTTTTTATGGAAAGGTGTGAAAGAAGAGAGATTCAGATTACTGTAATCTAATTATTGATGACGACTCGGTCAAACTCAAACATTTCATTATAATAATATTATTGTCTAAATTTAGTTTCTCACTAATAAGTTGTGTGAAAGCTTTCGTATTTTTTTGTTGTTGGCAGTATCTGTTGACGAATTGCGTAGATTCTGCGTTGATTCTGAGAAATGATTTTTCGAGTTCATTAAATTGAGTAAAATGCTTATTAATATGCATTAGTTTTCATTTCCGAAAATTGTAATAATTAATTTTAATTGTTATCAAATTATTTTTTTTTTTTTTTTTTTTTCCTTTATTTTTCACAAATTTTACATAACATGCATACGATATCATGAAATAATAAGAATAATGGGAACCCACTAAGGCGCAGCCTGTGCGTGGGTAATATATTTTAATATATTTTATTATTGTACCTAGAAAGAACAAACAATGGGCATATAAAGCAAAAACATGATTAAAAATTGTCTAAACAGCTGTGCACAAAATGAACATACAACAGTGCAAAAGTGAGTGTATAGTGTAATATTAAGTGTAATAGTAAGTATAGTTTAAGTGAAGTAGTGTTATAATAAAGGTATATTGTAATTATAAGTACAACGTGTAGTAATACGTGTATTGTTAAAATATTTGAAACATAAAGTGATAGAAATTAAACAAACAACGTTTCAATATCTACATTGTCAAGCCACGACTTCAAGTCCTTTATGTATTGAAGTAGTTTAGTTGTCATTTGAATATTTTTCGGTAAAAGGTTGAATGTACGAGGTCCAATGAAACTGCTGTCAGTTTGAATTTGTTTGTTATTCGTTGGGGGGGTATAAAAAACATTGTTATTTCTAATGTTGATTCTATTTTCATTTTTTTCAAATTTGTTTTTGTTTTTAAAGAAATATTTCATAGTTTGCAGTATAAATAGTTTACGGAGACTGAATAGTTTAGCTTCTTTGTATAATGCATCTTTCGAGAATGTTCTGTTTCTATTGTACATTACTTTGATACTATAATTTTGAGTTATTTGTAAAGGTTTTATAAATACATCAAGCGCACCACCCCATCCTATTATTCCATACATGAGTGAAGATTGCACCAGAGAAAAATAAATCATTTTAAATTTGTCAATTTTAAGTCTGTAAAATAAAAACGTAAGGTATCTTAATTTAGAAACGGTATTATTAATTTATGATTGCCAATTTAAATTTGTATCAATATAAATACCCAAATATTTGATTTTTTCAACTTTTCCAAGTTCAAAGCAAGAAGAACATGTTACTTGATTACAATTAGCATTATGTATTCTAATTTTAAGGTTTTTAGGGGGGTTTGTTTTTACTGATTTTATAAAAAGTCAGGTAAAAAGTTTTAATATAGTTTAAGAAGAGTCTATTAATTTTTAGTCATGATGAGACATATGCAATACATTTTGTTGCATTCAAAAAAGTTTCATGCCAGGATTTTCCATTTATTATAATTGCGGTATCATCAGCGTAAGATTCAATTTCACCAGGGATTACAACATTGCATAAATCATTTATATATATTAGAATTTTTTTAATTTGGTAGGCGGGTATGGGTACCGCCGCCCTGGGAACCATTTATTGGATGACCAACACCTCTGCCACAGGTCACCCCAAGTGGTTCGCTACGTTTGGTGACTTAGCAGGGGTGCCCGGGTTCATGGGGTGATGTTTGGTTGGGTCTTGATGGCGGGTGCGTCGGCCCACCTTCTGCGTGGCGGGCCGGATTGGGAGATGCTAGTTGAGGGAGACCCTTTACAACCGGTTACCGTTGTCCGGGCCGCTCGGTAGTACAGGGGCCCGACCCTCAGGCTCACGACTGAGGGTGGGCTGCCCCATCAACGAGTGAAAAAACCCCGCCGCTGCTGTTGTGCCGGTTCGTGACCGGAGGGGACCCAGCAGCAGCGTTTGGGGCGCATTGGGCGACCTCTCCAGCCGGACTCTCCCTGCCCATCGCCTTGCACCGCAGTGGGTGGGTTGGATTCATACGTCCATCATTCCTGGAAATTCTGATCCCCAGCATCCTACCCACCCCTCATACCCTTTCCTTCCCGACCTTCCACTCCACACACACAAAATAAAAACAAAAATAAAAATGAACTTACAAACTTTCAAAAATAACTTTTCAACAACGGCGAGAAGCAGGAGTCCCCGGTGCAGGCCAAAACTGTTGGTGAATTTCACCAACATTCGCGGCCTGCACAAAAACTTAAACTCTGTCCACCACCATCTTCTCTCCCAACGTCCTAACCTTCTCTTCCTCTCCGAAACGCAGATAGCCGAGCCTCCAGACGCCTCCTATCTGGACTGCCCGGGCTTCATCCTCGTAGGCAAATTTAGACCCAAGGGAGGTGTGTGTCTCTACAGTCGAGCTGACGTCAACTGTGTGCGTCTGTTGAATCTGGAAATCTCCAGATTCGACGTAATGTGGGTGCGCGTCAATCTTGCCAGTACGGTAAGGTTTTATGCGTGTTTATACCGCTCACCTAACCTTAGCGAATCAGACACGTCCGAGCTCTTCAAACATTTAAGCAACACTATTGATGACCTCTTGCCCCGCTTCCCTACGGCAGAGTTTGTGGTCCTGGGGGACTTCAATGTTCATAACGAACCTTGGTTGAAGTTCTCGGGATCAACAGACTCGGCTGGACGACAAGCGGAGTCCTTTGCCCTTTGCCACGGACTGGAGCAAATGGTTCAGGAGCCTACAAGGGTTCCTGATGTCCAGTCTCACCGCTCTAATCTGTTAGACCTGTTTTTAACCACTGTGCCACACGGTTACAAGATTGACGTCACAGCGCCTTTAGGATCGTCGGACCACTGCCTGGTGACGTCATCAATCCCCGTAACCTTCAGACCGCCAAACGAGAGGCTGAAAAGAAAAGTGTGGCACTATAGGTCTGCAGATTGGTTCGGTCTGCGGGCACATTTTAATGCTTTCCCGTGGTCAGCTGTCTGTTTTCGGACTTCGGATCCCTCAAGATGTGCCCAGGAAATTGGTGAAGTCATCACGTCCGCGATGGATGGCTTCATCCAATCCACTATTAAGGAAACTGGTGTGGGCTCAAAGCCGTGGTTCAGTCGACAATGCTCTGAAGCAGTGCGACGAAAAAACGCGGCTTACCGAGCCTACAACACATCTCGAACGTCCGAAAACAGAATATTATACAACCAAATTGCAAAGGAAAGTAAGAGAATCATCAATAGGTCGAAATTCGAGCACGACCTGCAGGTCAGCAGAAAGCTGGCTGCCTGCCCGCATGGTAGCAGAGCGTTCTGGTCGCTTGCGGGCTCTATAGGTCGCAATTTCTGCAAACCCAGTCTGCCACCTCTTACCAGACCTGACGGCTCTCTAGCAAATACCGCCGCCGAAAAGGCTAACTTATTAGGCAAAATGTTCGCGGAAAACTCGACCCTCGATGACCAAGGTGCTATCCCGCCATCGGTTCCTCACTGCGGTTTTCGTATGAAAAAGCTGAGGATTCGGCATCGGGATGTACTCCAAGTCTTACGAGGGCTTGATGTTAATAAAGCTAGTGGGCCTGACGGAATACCTGCCCTGGTATTGAAGAGGTGCGCTGCAGAAATAGCTCCAATTTTGACGAAGCTTTTCAAAATGTCCCTGAAGTCTGGGTCTGTGCCCTCTGGTTGGAAAAAAGCGATCATTCACCCTATTCCAAAGAAAGGTGACCGCTCTAACCCGGCCAACTACCGCCCCATAGCGATCACATCTGTTCTG
Source organism: Glyphotaelius pellucidus (assembly GCA_936435175.1). Classification (NCBI taxonomy): domain Eukaryota; kingdom Metazoa; phylum Arthropoda; class Insecta; order Trichoptera; family Limnephilidae; genus Glyphotaelius; species Glyphotaelius pellucidus. The sequence goes on from OW386565.1 coordinate 16,475,274, forward strand.
TCAAAAGTGATGGAACGTGTGGTCAACGACAAACTACTCACATACCTCGAGAAGAACAAAATTATTAACGACCGTCAATACGGATTCCGGCGGAACCGCTCGTGCGGTGATCTTCTCGCGTATGTGACACATGTTTGGGGGCGGTGCCTGGAACGCTTTGGTGAGACCCAAACCGTTGCACTGGATATTTCCAAGGCCTTTGACCGGGTTTGGCACCGAGGGCTTGTCAACAAACTGCCTTCTTACGGACTTCCCGCTTCCTTGTGTACGTGGATTGCCGACTTTTTGAGGGAGAGGTCGATTCAGGCGGTTGCTGATGGTTTCACCTCTTCCTCGCATTCGATAAATGCTGGCGTCCCACAGGGATCGGTTCTGTCTCCGACTTTGTTTCTGTTGCACATCAATGACCTCTTGACATGTGCACCGATTCATTGTTACGCGGATGACAGTACAGTCCATGATAGCTTTTTGTTTGACAAGCCCCCAAAGGGCTCACAAATCCCAATGGCTCGGAGGGCTTTGAAACAAAGAATGGACGTTTACCTCGAGAGTGTTTTCTCTTGGGGTAAGAATAACCTCGTCGAATTTAATGTTTCAAAGACCCAATCATGTCTGATTACGTCTAAAAGGGATCGGAATGATAATCTAGTCTCCTTCAACGGAAGCAATCTCCCGAACAGGCCTTCCATTGATATGCTTGGTGTAACTCTAAGTGACCAGCTCAGGTACGGGGGCTCCATCGAGGCCAGAGTTACGTTAGCCTCTCAGAAACTGAGCGTACTGTACAGGGCCCGCAGATACTTTAATAGTACACAACTGCTAACCCTGTACAAATCGCAAGTGCGCCCCACGGTTGAATTTGGCAGCCACCTCTGGTCTGGAGTCCCAAAATACCTGAAAAAAACCCTCGACTCTGTGCAGAAACGGGCGGTCCGTTTGATAGATTCTCCTAACTTAACAAATGGACTGCAATCTTTAGAGCACAGGCGTCAGGTGGGAATGCTGTCCTTGTTCTACCGGTATTACACAATGGAAGATGCTCCGAGGAACTAGCGTCACTGATCCCCCCGGCACCGGTGCATAGTCGGGAAACACGCCAAACACGCGCTCAACATTTGTACACGGTTGACATTAGTCACATGAGAACGGGTCGTTTCTACGACTCGTTCTTGAGTTCAACAGCCCGGCTGTGGAACGATTTGCCGGCTTCTGTGTTTCCTCCCTCCTACAATATGGGTCTCTTCAAGACCCATGTTCACTCCTTCCTCTCCTCAACAGCACCCTCCACACAGCATCTCCAAAGATGACATAGGCCCTGAGGGAAATTATTTCCCTCAGGGCCTCCTGTGTGGAGTTAATATAAAAAAAAAAAAAAAAATAGAATTGGGCCGAGAACAGTCCCTTGCGGTACTCCGTTTTTTATTCTTGTTTCTGTACTATAATAAATCTCTATTTTTGTTCTTTGTATTCTGTCTTTGAGGTGGTTAGTGAGAATTTTTAGTTTATCTTTTTTAAAATCTATTTGATTATTTTTTTTATAAGTAGATAGTGAGAATTTTAAGTGTATCTTTTAAAACCTATTTGTTTAATTTTTTTTTTTTTAGTAGATTGTGATTTACCGTGTCAAAAGCTTTTCTCATGTCTAAAAATATAGCTAAACTTTTTTATTTTGATCAACAGTCAGATCGAATATTGCATCTTCAGTGCTTAGTTTACTTCTGAAGCCATATTGATTTTGGGACAGAATTTTGTTTTGTTCTAGGTTATTCATTATTCTACTTTTGATACATTTTTCAAATATTTTTGAAATATTTGAAACTAGGGAGATAGGTCTGTAATTGTCTAATATGAGCGTTTCACCCGATTTGTGTATTGGAATTATGGTAGATATTTTAAATTGATCTGGAAAATGTCCCTCTTTTAGGGATTTATTAAATATATGTAGTAATGGAGTCAAAATATATTGTTTTATTTTGTTTAGTGTGTTGCCTGATAAACCATCAATTCCTGTAGAATTGGTTGATTTTAGACCGTCAATGTGTTTTTCAATTTCATTTGTTGTGATGGGTGAAAAATATTCTAACGAGTTGATTGAATCGCAATTGGTACAAAATCTACGGGCGTTGTATTATCAATTTTACTAGAAGATTCAAGGACTTGATCTACTACATTTGTGAAGAAGTTGTTAAAGTTTTCTGCAATGGCATATATTGAAGGTGTTTTTTCTTTCTTTTAAAAGTGCGTGTTTATCTTCGTAATTCGTAACATGGCCGTCCTTGAAAAATGACATAGGTATCGCGTTTTTAAAGTTAACAAAATTATCATTAAAAATTTACAATTCCGGAAACTGAATTAATTACTTTTCAAATTTTATAAAGCGTTTCCCTTTTTTGTTAATATTTACCTGTACATTCAACTCCAGCATTTTTAATCGGGATTTTTTTTAAAAGTTTGACAGCCGGGTAAGTTGAAGTTCTTATTTTTATCGAATTTTTTTAAATAAAATAATCACTAAAATATGGTGTACCTGGGTATACCTTGTCGTAAGCGAAATGGCAGATCAATTTACTAATATGTCACTTTATACGGACATAAATAGGAAGACAGCGCTAGATTACTGTGATCTAACTATTGATGATGATTCTGTCAACCGTTTACATTTGTCTTAACTTAAAGGCCTTGTATAAAATTTAACCTAATTAGCTAGGACTCACACCTCTCCAGATAATTCGATTTTTTGGTTTATGTAAAGTTGATTAATTAATAGAAGAAATTATCCATAGATGTCAGGAGATGCAAACTCCCCTCTACTTAGGAGCATTATAAAAAGCCTATGTTTAGGTTTTTTCACTCTCTTCTCGTCTCATCATCCTACCTTCAAAAGTAAACTCCTTGGTTTGGGTTGGGTAGTTTGGAGCTCCTGAACATTCGCAATGTAATTGGGAATAGAGCAAAATAAAAGTCACGAGTCCTTTAAAGTTTCCTGAAGATGCGTTATTATTTACAAAGTTCCTTCCTCCAAAACAAAACAGGCCTATTTTAGTCAAAATTTTATCCTTATTTTTAAATATTTATAATGCGTACGCTTCATTATTTTACAGATTATTTCAACCGACTTAAAATATTTATAACTCATCCAAATTACGGTTGCATCTTTGTTTTGTTACTTGCAGTTTTAAGAATAATTTTGGGATTGAACCAATTTCACAACCCAGTCTCGCCATGGATATATCAAGCCCAGAGAGTGTTTCCATCAAGACGGAACCAGGGCCCCAGGTAGGAGATGAAGGTGTAATGCCGTATGCCGATATGGATTTTGACCTCCCAGATGTAAAGAAGGAATGTTTACAGAATGCGGAGAGCACTCAGAAAGCCAGTAAGTTGCCATGGCGTTTGTAAAAAAATGTAGAATTTACAAGAGAGTAAATAGTGCGTATCTTGTTAACCTTCCCCATACTAAGCATTCAAAAATTCCGCGTGCACCGAACCGGGGGATCGAAAGCCCCCGCTCGAATTTGTACAAATCGCAGAATATAGTGTGTTTTAAGTGACGTCTTGTCAACCATCTGGCACGGCCCGGAGTGTGACCGGAGCTAACAGCCTCTGAAGCCGTAAGTAGCCAGCGCTTTCTAAACAGTGGGATATATGTATTTATAAATAAATATAATTTGTATACAATTGCAGTTTAAACTTTCTTTATTTTTCATTTACACTTACAAGTATTTCGATAAATTTAAAAGTAAAGTATTGTTAACATAATAACGATAATTTCTTTTCGTAGATAGAAAGCTTTTGCAAATATTCTTTAAAAAAAAAAATCACATTCACAATCAGAAATTTCAGCTTGTCTGTATATTTGTAAATTTGTCAAGCGAAAACATATAAACATATTTATGAGACTTAGAAATTGCATTCTTAGACCAGAAACCCTAAAAAGAGTGTTATGCATATTGTTATGTTCAATAAAAAAACAACGCAAAAGTGTATTATACTACCTCCATTCTAAAAAAAGCCGAAATCGACATACAACTGAGCGGTGAAATGCTCCAAAGATAAAATGACCAATACAAAAGTAGATTAAAATTAAAACCAAATAATAATGAAATAAATATGTGAAACGTAATATTCAATTCATGCAATCTTTGATAAAAGTTAGTCCCCTTTTACTAAGCAATGATGTACTTGGGTAGTCAAAAGGAATAAAGAATTATTTGACTTTTAAAGTATTGTTAAGATTAGTATAATTTGAACTAAATTATGTTAAGGCGTCGTTGGTTCTCTGCAATATTGAACATTTATGACTTTTTTTGTTTTATTGTCGGCGGAGCGGCTTTGTTAGATTTTTTCATTATTTCTTCGGGTTGGATTATTACCTTCTGGGGGATGGTTTGCATTGCATTGGGTTTACAGAATCCTTGGTTTTTGTTACATATTTATACAGCACTATTTGTTTTCATCTTTATTTTTAGCAGTTGGTTATTTCTGGTTTCTCTTATAAGGTATTTCTAGGTTATTCGTGTCTACCCTCCGGATTGTTTTCAGAGTGTATTTTATAGTTATTTTGTATTTTAGTTTATGACTGACTAGGAAGGAGACGAAAAAAAGGAAGATGGGAAAGCATCTGGCTATTCAGATCTGGTCAACGTACACGGCTAAAGCCACTGAAAGCAACGTTTCAATTCTGAGTGGTGGTCTTACACCAGGACGATTCTGAGAGTAACTTCCGCTCTGTATCGTGCCATAAATATAATATATTATTTTAAATGCAGAATATTTGCGGAGGCCGTCAATATTTAAAATAACAACCAGTTTTTATATTAATATTTCTATTGAAATTAATCATAAAAACAAAACATCAAATGGAAACACAAATACTTTGACTACAAATTAAACTTGAAAAACTATAAATAAAAAAGTTTGAATTTTTTTAAAAAGAAACTTCTCTTATAACTTTAAAATAAACGTTTAAGAACCTCATAATACAAACATGTGTGCAACCCAAAAAAGGTCAAAACCGACCGACGGTCTTCAGCAAAATAATGGAATTCCGAGCAAAAAATGCAAGTCGTAACTAGCGGCAAGTGCCCGTTACTGTATAACTGGCTCGCTTCTTCGCCTCTGTGATATGGACTATTCCACATGCTGGTAAGAGTGAAACAAATAATATGACAAAAACGTAAAGAGAGGACTTGCAGAATGGTAACGAAATACACACAATATTTATGCTCGTAAATGCGATTTGAGACAATTTTCGAGAAAAACAATATTTTTCTTTGTGACGCACTATAAATATTTAAAAACAAAAAATGGCAAAATGTTGGTTAGTATTTTTTTAAGGATTACAAAAGTTAAGAATCAAATTTTACTTTTAATAATCGAGTTATCTTGCAAAAAGTGAATCAAGGGGATTGCGTACACCCCTTTTCGGGCAGGCTGCGTTAAACATGATTTGAATGAGCAGGAGTAGTTACAATGGGGACGTGACAAGGATTTTTCTCAAGTATGGGTGTATAAGTGCCTTGTTAAACTTGATTTGATTGAGCAGGAGTAGTTACAATGTAGACATGAAAAAGGTTTTTCTCCAGTATGGGTGCGTAAGTGCATTGTTAAACTTGGTTTGCCTGAGCAGGAGTAGTTACAATGGGGACATGAAAAAGGTTTTTCTCCAGTATGGGTGCGTAAGTGCACCGTTAAATTTGATTTGTTTGAGCTGGAGTAGTTACAATGGGCACATGAAAATGATTTTTCTCCAGTATGGGTGTATAAGTGCTTTGTTAAATTTGATTTGTCTGAGAAGGAGTGGTTACAATGGACACATGAAAAAGGTTTTTCTCCAGTATGGGTGCGTAAGTGCACCGTTAAATGCGACTTGTTTGAGCTGGAGTAGTTACAATGGGGACATGAAAAAGGTTTTTCTCCAGTATGGGTCAATAAGTGCTTTGTTAAACTTGATTTGAATGAGCAGAAGTAGTTACAATGGGGACATGAAAAAGGTTTTTCTCCAGTATGGGTGCGTAAGTGCTTTGTTAAACTTGATTTTTCTGAGCAGGAGTAGTTACAATGGTGACATGAAAAAGGTTTTTCTCCAGTATGGGTGCGTAAGTGCCTTGTCAAATTTGATTTGTCTGAGCAGGAGTAGTTACAATGGGAACATGAAAAAGGGTTTTCCCCAGTGTGGGTCAAAAAGTGCTTTGTTATACTTGATTTGTTTGAGCAGGAGTAGTTACAATGGAGACATGAAAAAGGTTTTTCTCCAGTATGGGTGCGTAAGTGCTTTGTTAAACTTGATTTGATTGAGCATGAGTAGTTACAAAGTTGACATGAAAAAGTTTTTTCTCCAGTATGGGTGCGTAAGTGCATTGTTAAACTTGATTTGCCTGAGCAGGAGTAGTTACAATGGGGACATGAAAAAGGTTTTTCTCCAGTATGGGTCCGTGAGTGCACTGTAAAATAAGAATTCTCTGAGCAGGTGTAGTTACAATGGGAACATGAATGAGGTTTTTCTCCAGGATGCATCTTCAGGTCTGTTATCATTTCTGAAAATAATTGCGGATAAAGCTCAATAAGAAGGTTTCTTTAGTGAAACATGAAAATTATTAACACAATTTCAGAAAAATAAAAATCGTTTTTTACCTGAATCCCTTTCAGAGTATTCTAAGCATTCCTTTTTTACATCTGTCTGGTCTATGTCTATTTCCGTATAAGAAATTCCCTCTCCATCTTCTTCTCGGGGCCCTGCTTCTGCTTTGATGAGTACAGTCTCCACATTAATGCTTCCTGGAAAAACAAAACAACAATACAATGAATTGGTATTTGTGATGTGTCAATGAATTGTTCCTTGGTCCCCTCCGCCTTCTTGACCTCTCATCCCTGGACTTCAAAATGGAATCAAAATCACATAACAATTTTACGGAATCAACTCATTTTTTCGAATTGAACTCACAGAGTGGACAATACAGCAGAGACGTCATCTTTCCTTAACCTACTCGTTTTCATTAAGTACATTTAGTACGTTCTCCTTACATCTAATGTTTTTGCCAATGTAACTCAGAATCTTAACGACGTAAGTAAACAAGCCGTATATACAAATTGTGACTCGCGACCCTTGTATTGGATGGACCTACTGTCGAATTTGCCCTATCAAAGAAAAGAAGAAGAAGACAAATAGTGTATGACTCTTAACGACGTAAGTGAAGAAAGCGTGTAAACAAGTATACGCCAGCGGCACTGCGTATTCGATGAAACGGTCGAATTCGCCCTAGCGGGCCTGGAGATTCGACCTTTCCGCCGCTTTCATTTTAATTAATTCTGAAGAACGTGTTACAAATATTTAATTTCTCTAAACGTTTCCCTCCTGAAGTTAATTATTCAATTTTTTTATTTTTTTTTACGGACAAAAAGTTCATAATCAAGTCCTATAAGTTATTATTTCATCTTCTAGAAAAATAAAATCTGGTGCTTACCGATAACTTTATAGTTGAAAAACGGGTTATAAAGTTTAAAAATAGTTGTACGTAAAATATATTAATGGTAAGGTATTGTTTTTATTAATCTTAAATATAAAGAACTTACATCCCCAGGGGTCTGTTAGAATAAAAGAAGTCATTATAGTTACGAATTCGCCGAAAATTATGAAAATGTGAGTTTTGACCAAACAAAAATAATATGGGTTGTTAATCTTAAACGATACACTTTCGTTAAAGTAAGTCATTCTCGTGTATTTAGCCACACTGAGTTCAGAACTGTCAATTTGACGTTGATGTAGTTTTGTATGGATTGAAACAGTTTTCTGATAAACGATGTAGGTATATAGGTAGGTAATAGTTGCATTGCAAATATATCACTAGAGTAAGAAAATAGGTTAATGATATTAAGGGTGAAAAATAAAACGAACCTGTTGACGTCTATTATTGATGTCAAGTGAAAACAAATAAATGACAAAATATGTTGTAATAATGAAATTCACTAAAAAGGAATCGAGTTAAATATTTCACTCAAGGTCAAGACTAGATGAACAAACTAATCGTTTGGTTTTAAAGTGTAACAGCGGCCGTAAATTAACTATGAACACGCACCTAAACTAGTATGTAACCTGTTAACCTGGTTGGTGTCGGGTAACTCAATGTGTTATAATGCCAATAGTATAAAAACTGACCCATTGAGCGATATATTTTTAAAATTAAAAGCACCAATGAGGGACTTAGTAATTAAGTAGTCAATATAACAAGAACCTACTCACTACAAGGTGAAGTGCCGCGGTCGTTGAAGAAACGTCACCAGAAAAGTAGATGCACTTGAATTATAAAAATTTTGATATAAAAATGTGATAGATATTGAAAAAATATAAATTTAACACAAATATTGTGCAGTTTATAGGATGTTACTATAAGAAAGGCGGAGCAACAACGACTGCAGTGTGTGGGGAGAAAGTGAAGGAGACTGACATTAATATATCACTCACGGACTCATGGGACTGGGATGCTGTTTGAAGTTTATGTTCAGTGTTGCCGTTGCGAAATTGAAGTAATAGATGTATGAGTGTGATTTGATAGCTGATGAAAAAGATCAGGTAAATCAGCGATGATTCATTGATAGTATCCATTGCTAGTTGGAAGTCACTGTCCGCGAGTGAACACTGCGCTGTAGTTAGTAAGTAGCAATGACATTTCGTTGCCATAGACTTTCTTATAAAATATTCCCCTTCTTGGGAGAAATTGGCGAGACAAATTCTGAACCGGCGTCGCTTTTAAATAATTTTCACAATATTTTCAATTTGTGATAAAATTATTCCACATGTAACCAGTTACGACAGTAACCGTTTTAATCTCGTACTATTCTCGTACGCGGACGATACTGCAATCACAGTTCATGGTAAATCCTGGGATGATGTCTCTGAAAATGCAAATAAGTGCAATTCCATTGTCAAAGCTCAATCAAAACTTCATAACTCTGAACTGTGAAAAAACTCTCTATATTCCATTTTATAATACCAAAAAGGCGGCACACTTAACTCACTAAAATATAAGGTTTCACAAAAATACTTGCAATCCTGTATTATGCTCTAGCTGTACAGAAATGAATACGGGAAATACAGTTAAATACTTAGGAATTATAATAGACAGCCAACTCAAATGGACAGATCACATACAAAAGCTTGTTAATAAACTTAGGTATTTAACTTGTATTTTTAAACGTTTAAAATATATAGTTGACATTAAAAGAATAAAATTGGTGTATCATGCATTGGTGCAATCAACAGTATCTTATGGAATAATTGGATTGAGGGGTTTGTATAATACTCACATTAAGCCACTAGAAATAACTCAAAAATTAATACTAAAACTAATGTTGCATAAAGATATAAACTACCCCTCCGTGCAATTGTTCCATGAGGCTGAATTGTTAGACAAGAAAAATTTACTGTAAATAATGTTTAAAATATATATTTACACGAAATGCTATTTTTACAACAAATGAAAAGCGTTTTAGTAATAGGTTAAATAATGTATTTGAAGTTCCACGGTGTAACACTAGGCTTGCGCAAAGACATGCATATTTTATTACACCAAAAATATATAACGCTTTCTATAAGGCTACAGAAATTGATTGTAAAAATATATCCACCTACAGCAAGTATAAAAATGTATTAAAGTCTTGGATAAATACCATCGATACAAACATTTACTTGCTGTAACATCTGACTTGCTGTAACTTAACAAAAATTTTATTAATCTTTATGAACATGTCTTTTGAATATGTATTTCAGTTAACACTAATCTATTTTTATGTATTTAATTTATTGTATTTTATTTTTTTAAACTTCTACAACATATTGTATGTTAATGAGTAATTATCTGTCTTAAAACACTTAAGTATACCCACGAACTGGCGATGCCTATGTGGGATTTTTTTGGTTAATCTGTTAATCTATTTATGTTATTCTCTACTTTTTAAAACTGTTTATATGAAAAGTTTGTATTACAAAATTTTACCAACTGTACCAAAAAAAATTGTTAATAAATAATGGAACTTCGTTAACATACCAAGGAGATAAGTTAAAACTTTGCTTTTGTTTGGTAGTTTCCCGTAAGTATACATTTTAGGATACAGACCAAAGTAGGGCAAGAGAGGACTTTGTGGACAAACATATTACGACCGGTTTGAGCAAGAATTTAAAATGGACAAGGTTTCCGGATATCTAAATTTTGCATTTCATATTTTTAAGATTTGCAAAACAACAACAATACATTATGCAACTTACTGGCTACTAGAGCACTCTCCGCATACTTTAGACATTCCTTCTTTACATCAGGAAGGTCAAAATCCATATCCGCATATGGCATTTCTCCTCCATCTTCTTCCTGGGACCCTGGTTCCGTCTTCATGGAAACATTCGCTGGACTTAGTAGATCCATGGCAAGACCGTGGAAGGTTTATGGTATTTGTTCAAACCCAAAAAATATAACTGAAACTCTAAGAAACAGTACGTTGTAATAAGAAAGCAACATTATTTTTTTAATGAGTTTTGAATATTTTGTTTCGTTTGGACTATTCTTTAAAAATAATGATGAGTATACGTAATAAAAATTTGGAATTAAAGATATAATTTAGACTGAAATTTGAGATAAAATAATTGAAAACGGTTGACACAATCGTCATCATTAGAAAGATTGCAGTGACCGGACGCTGTCTTCTTCTATATTTATTTTATTTATTTATTTAAGGAACATTAACAGTCTTAGTAATACATAAGAGAATGATTAAAAAAACAGACCAATTATTAATGTTCACAGATAGGTATTTAGAAACAAGACTAACTATATAAAATAGAATAGAATATAAACTAGAATATTTTAAAAAATAATAAGAGTACAAATGTGAATTCAACAAATGGTAAACTAATACACAACATTAAAATAAGTGTGATTATAACTGAAATAGACTGAAAAATAGGGATTTGGGTTGGGAAGGGTAAGGGGAGGAGAGGGATAAGGGAAAGTTGCCAAGTAATATAAAAATATTAGATACAATTAATTCATGTGTTATTCGCACCTAAAATGTTATACAGTGAAGTTCTGTAGCGACAGTAACTAGCAGTAAATACGTCAGCACGTGTGTCTATATTAGCAAATTTGTTGTTATGGCAGTTACATGTCCTTTGTATAAATTCATTTTAATTGGAATTGGTATCCCATAATATAAAGTGATACAATCGTATATTTAATCCGCCATTCCTCATTAGACAAAATATCGGTATATTCAGGTAAACCATATATCTATAACTTGTGATTATTTTTACCAATGCCTTTGTTGTGCCAATATTAGACATCCATAAAATGATTCTCAAACCAGACGTCAAATAATGCATTCTCTAATTGGCGTAAGCTAAACTAGATCGCATTACGGGGTATTTGACGTATATTTTATACATTTTGTTTATTCTTAAGGATTCGGGATGAAAAAAAGGACATCTTTTATTCCGGTAAAGATTGTCGCACAGTTTTGATATATCCGTAGTTTAAGAATTCGGACGTTATTACTTGACATCTGTCATCTCTTATTGTTTTACGCAACTACGTTATTTGGAAATTTAGCGAAATTTTTAATTTTGTATTTAAAAGATAAATAAAAAACCTATTAAAATATGTACCATTGGATTACTTAATGGACTTCACTAACGTAAGGAATTAAAAAAAAATTGAGTATGTTTGATGATTTGACATTCGGTTTTGAGAGAATAAAACACGAGAGTAATACAGACGCAACGTTAACTCACATATTTGTGGGTGTTAACTTCACTTTGTATAATTTTTTTTTTAAATTTGGATAGAGAAAGGTTTGTGCCAGCTAAGCTTTTGGCAAATGCAGTAGGTAGTTTGTGCTGCAAATCCGACAAAGCACATGTACAAAAACTTATCAGGAATTCCAACAGAACAACATGACAGGAATCATAAATGGCTGTGAATTCGGAAGTTACGCGAAGCATATTTTTATTTTAGACAATTGAAATTTCAAATGTATTGTTTTCCATCGCCCCAAATGTATTTAAATGTAATACGCGAGTAATAAATGTAATTATAAATACTCTTGCAACTATAATTCCGATGGGAAAGATTGAGTCATCTCCGTACCAACATTTTGAACTAATAACTCAATATCGATATTATTTCAAATTCAAAATTTGCTTTTACATATACTTACCTCCATTCAAATAAGCATTATAAATGCTCAAACGCGTGATACTAAAATTGTGTACCATTTGTTGTATTTATATTCATACATGTCTACAGTTTTATTCCGTGACTGATGAAATATTACATACTTGACCTTCAACACAAGAGGATGGTCACTTTCTACGTGAGATGTCGAAAAAGTCTGCGTAATCCCGGGCAACGCCGGAAACTTATAAAAATCTAATAACATCTTTAATAATATCAATACCTAATGTAAGGTCCGTTCCCAACAACCAAGACTATCATCAGTAAGTATATCATATTTTTCTTTTAAATTCGTGAAAATTTGTCAAATATTTACGGTTTAATTCATTCAAAGGTTCGTTGGCCTTATTTATTTTGGTACCAATTGAATGGCGTTCCTTTATTATGTGTGACACGCGTATAATTGTGAACACTGAACATGATCCACGCAATTATACGGACTGTCAGATATACAGAAAGCGACAGTTAGTTACGTATTTATGCTTGGCGAACAAAATATTTTAGATAAAATAACTCATTCTCTCTTTAAAGGCAATTATTTACGATTCTAACACTACCAAACACTCTCTAACATAAATACAAATGACGTATAAATAAAATAAAAACAGGTGAATGTAGTTAGTACTTACGGCCGGTTTCAACTGCAATGATGCCGCCGAGGATGCGAGTTTGAGTCAAATTTTAACTTATCTCTGTGACTATGTATTTTCTAGGCATCAAAATCTACTAACGTTTACGGTTAAAGGCGATGATGTTTTTGATTTTGCCAAAATTGATAATTGTTATTAAAAATTATGTACGTAACCCAGAGACGCTTTCAATAAATGCGTGGATTTTTGAGGTTACAAATCTAGTTGGTAAATTTGGCCGGTGCTGCCAGTGTATAAAATATCACCGCTCTTAACAATATTCATTTTATAATGTCATTAAGTACCTACTCTGTGATAAGCATAACTGCAACAATTTGATTACTCGCCGTGATAAATCAGTAATTTTGTAAAGTAGATTTTACTAATCTGTACTAATATTATAAAAGCGAAGCTGCTCGAGTTTGTTTGTTACGCTTTCACGCATTAACCAATAAAAAGATTTAAAAAATTCTTTCACCAATAGAAAGCTACATTACATGCGAGTACTATAGACTGTATGTAATGGTGAGCTCTGGCTTTATGAAAATTATTTTTTATACGTTTTCTGTCGCTAACAAAAGCGAGTTATTGCTTACATCAGAAAACCAAGCGTTGCAGTGGAAACGATGTTGATAATTATTATTTTTTTTTAATTTCAGGCGTCATAGCTAATATCTATTTTTATAAATAAATATGAATCTTCGAAATGTTGGTACGCGCATAACTTCCGAACGACTGAACCGAATTGGATAATTCTTTTTTACTACTGGTGAGCTCTGGCATTATGAAATTTTGGTGATAAGCGAGCTGTATGAAAACTGAATGTATCGAGAATGAATAAATGGAATGCGGGAGGGGGAAGGGGAGGGGGAGGGATAATTGGTAAGTGCAAGCGCTACAGTACTTTTCCCCTAATGCCATGCGAGCGAAGCCGCGGGTAAAAAGCTAGTATGTAATAAATATGAATTATCGTTTGTTATGTTGAATCAATGAACAAACTCTCCCCGTGTAAAATTTTCAAATGGTCGTTTGGACGATTAAGAACTGAGGCGACGATACATTTAACGCGCGGTTTCCATAACGCCCAACGGCTTTACCCTATTTCCAAATCTATGTTTTTTTTTAAAATACCTTACACTATTTAATCCCGGCAGTTAAATTTATCACCATATGCTTTTGTTTTCATGAAAATATTTTTACACCAAGGTTGGAAAATTGTAAAAAAAAGTCACATATAGTATTTAAAATGCAAATCTACCCGGCTTTGTGGTTTTAACGAAAAAAACAATGTTCTTAAATAATATCACACTAGATCAAAGAGTTAAATGGTGTTTCCTTACTATTTCATAATTCATCTCAATTTTGTTTTGGTTGTATAATTGTCTTTTTTAAATAAATTTTTTTGAACATATTAATTTCAGTTTGTATAAAGATGGTTCTTACCATCAAGATCGTGCGGGTGATTTAACTAGGAAAATTGAATTTTTTGGATTTTCTATGCATTTATGGGATCTAATTACAACAAAAATGAAATTCTGGTAAAAAGGCTATTTTTTCAGGTCTGACAGGGATGTGACTCATATTCTATCGAAAAGTACAGAAAGCCTTATCGCCTTTTTACCGTCGATGCGATGAATAAGTTTATTTTAAAAATTCACGCGATGAGTCACCACATTATGAGTTGCCAGGAAACCTTTTAAAACATGTATTAATTGGCTTACTGCTCTAGTTGAATATTTACATAATATATGATTGTTTTTTATCAAATATTTTTTCAAAGTTTAAATAACACATTTTTTTGCAAATAGTTTTTGTACTAAAAATTTTAAACTTTTTAAATTTTTCGTCGGTGGGATTGACTTTTTTATTTTAACACATACAAAATTGGAAATCACATTTTTTTTATGAATCAAGACCTTTCAAACTTCTCTCTTAGTTAAAGACAATATTTGATCTTTCCTCAAATTTCAAATGATGTTTAATTCATTTTTTTTTTCAATTATTTCTGGCTTTCACCCATCAAGGGTGTTCTAGGCCATCATTTCAAATTGTAGAGAAAGGAATGGTAAATTTTTACGTAAATGAAGAAGTAAATTTAAAAATTAATATTATTTAAATGTGCAAATTTCAGAATTATATGGAAGATTGGAGTTGAGTTTAGACTTAGAAGAGATGAGATGTTGTATGGAGGGGAAGTAATTTTACCGCTTGATAAAAGAGAGGACATTTATTTAGAGAGGGACAACCAAAAAACATGTGATCTTAAGTTATTTTCCAAATGAATAATACTCTACAAATTAAATGTTTCAAAATAATATCAGAATGACGGAAAAGAATATATGAGACGTTGTCTAATTGTGACTGAAAGAAAGTGTGTCTAAAACATTGTATAGTGTAGAGGTCCCTCCTCTCTACCTACCTCTGTGGGACATTGTATAGTGTAGAGGTCCCTCCTCTCTGCCTACCTCTGTGGGACATTGTATAGTGTAGAGGTCCCTCCTCTCTGCCTACCTCTGTGGGACATTGTATAGTGTAGAGGTCCCTCCTCTCTGCCTACCTCTGTGGGACATTGGGCGTGATTAACACTTTTTACAGATATTCCGTGTTCAGTACTTACTCCGCTTACTCGAATGAAATTAACATAATTGTCTATGACTTTGTAATTGTCTATGCATAACCTATAAATAATAAAAATTGTCTAAGCACACTTTCTACACCGCCAATTACTTTATCCCGTTTCCCATCTCGAATTCCACGTAGTATCCCCTACACCGTTTCCAACGCAGTTAAATTAATCATACTACGCTCGTGATAGTGGTGGGTAAGTTCTAATGGTGATATTTTCTACCCAAGTACTAATCACGGTATTCATTGTTGTAGCAGCCATTATCATAAATCACTGATCGACCACTGTTATTTAATTTACGCTACAGAATGTAAAACTTCGCTTTGTCGAACGCTTCTTCCTAACTTATGCCAATAGGTATACCTAACTAGGGGACTCTATTTGGTGTTTCATTTGAGAACTTTTAAAATGTCGATTTGACGTTTACCTGTTTTGTCAAAAGCGAAATAGCGGATCGAGTGTACAATTATGTTATTTTTTATGGAAAGGTGTGAAAGAAGAGAGATTCAGATTACTGTAATCTAATTATTGATGACGACTCGGTCAAACTCAAACATTTCATTATAATAATATTATTGTCTAAATTTAGTTTCTCACTAATGAGTTGTGTGAAAGCTTTCGTATTTTTTTGTTGTTGGCAGTATCTGTTGACGAATTGCGAAGATTCTGCGTTGATTCTGAGAAATGATTTTTCGAGTTCATTAAATTGAGTAAAATGCTTTTTAATATGCATTAGTTTTCATTTCCGAAAATTGTAATAATTAATTTTAATTGTTATCAAATTATTTTATTTTTATTTTTTTTTCCTTTATTTTTCACAAATTTTACATAACATGCATACGATATCATGAAATAATAAGAATAATGGGAACCCACTAAGGCGCAGCCTGTGCGTGGGTAATATATTTTAATATATTTTATTATTGTACCTAGAAAGAACAAACAATGGGCATATAAAGCAAAAACATGATTAAAAATTGTCTAAACAGCTGTGCACAAAATGAACATACAACAGTGCAAAAGTGAGTGTATAGTGTAATATTAAGTGTAATAGTAAGTATAGTTTAAGTGAAGTAGTGTTATAACAAAGGTATATTGTAATTATAAGTACAACGTGTAGTAATACGTGTATTGTTAAAACATTTGAAACATAAAGTGATAGAAATTAAACAAACAACGTTTCAATATCTACATTGTCAAGCCACGACTTCAAGTCCTTTATGTTTTGAAGTAGTTTAGTTGTCATTTGAATATTTTTCGGTAAAAGGTTGAATGTACGAGGTCCAATGAAACTGCTGTCAGTTTGAATTTGTTTTTTATTCGTTGGGGGGGTATAAAAAACATTGTTATTTCTAATGTTGATTCTAGTTTCATTTTTTTCAAATTTGTTTTTGTTTTTAAAGAAATATTTCATAGTTTGCAAAATAAATAGTTTACGGAGACTGAATAGTTTAGCTTCTTTGTATAATGCATCTTTCGAGAATGTTCTGTTTCTATTGTACATTACTTTGATACTATAATTTTGAGTTATTTGTAAAGGTTTTATAAATACATCAAGCGCACCACCCCATCCTATTATTCCATACATGAGTGAAGATTGCACCAGAGAAAAATAAATCATTTTTAATTTGTCAATATTAAGTCTGTAAAATATGTACGTAAGGTATCTTAATTTAGAAACGGTATTATTAATTTATGATTGCCAATTTAAATTTGTATCAATATAAATACCCAAATATTTGATTTTTTTCAACTTTTCCAAGTTCAAAGCAAGAAGAACATGTTACTTGATTACAATTAGCATTATGTATTCTAATTTTAAGGTTTTTAGGGGGGTTTGTTTTTACTGATTTTATAAAAAGTCAGGTAAAAAGTTTTACTATAGTTTAAGAAGAGTCTATTAATTTTTAGTCATGATGAGACATATGCAATACATTTTGTTGCATTCAAAAAAGTTTCATGCCAGGATTTTCCATTTATTATAATTGCGGTATCATCAGCGTAAGATTCAATTTCACCAGGGATTACAACATTGCATAAATCATTTATATATATTAGAAATAGAATTGGGCCGAGAACAGTCCCTTGCGGTACTCCGTTTTTTATTCTTGTTTCTGTACTATAATAAATCTCTTTTTTTGTTCTTTGTATTCTGTCTTTGAGGTGGTTAGTGAGAATTTTAAGTGTATCTTTTAAAACCTATTTGTTTAATTTTTTTTATAAGTAGATTGTGATTAACCGTGTCAAAAGCTTTTCTCATGTCTAAAAATATAGCTAAACTTTTTTATTTTGATCAACAAGTCAGATCGAATATTGCATCTTCAGTGCTTAGTTTACTTCTGAAGCCATATTGATTTTGGGACAGAATTTTGTTTTGTTCTAGGTTATTCATTATTCTACTTTTGAAGCATTTTTCAAATATTTTTGAAATATTTGAAACTAGGGAGATAGGTCTGTAATTGTCTAATATGAGCGTTTCACCCGATTTGTGTATTGGAATTATGGTAGATATTTTAAATTGATCTGGAAAATGTCCCTCTTTTAGGGATTTATTAAATATATGTAGTAATGGAGTCAAAATATATTGTTTTATTTTGTTTAGTGTGTTGCCTGATAAACCATTAATTCCTATAGAATTGGTTGGTTTTAGACCGACAATGTGTTTTTCAATTTCATTTGTTGTGATGGGTGAAAAATATTCTAACGAGTTGATTGAATCGCAAGTTGGTACAAAATCTACGGGCGTTGTATTATCAATTTTACTAGAAGATTCAAGGACTTGATATACTACATTTGTGAAGAAGTTGTTAAAGTTTTCTGCAATGGCATAAATTGAAGGTGTTTTTTCTTTCTTTTAAAAGTGCGTGTTTATCTTCGTAATTCGTAACATGGCCGACCTTGAAAAAGGACATAGGTATCGCGTTTTTAAAGTTAACAAAATTATCATTAAAAATTTACAATTCCGGAAACTGAATTAATTACTTTTCAAATTTTATAAAGCGTTTCCCTTTTTTGTTAATATTTACCTGTACATTCAACTCCAGTATTTTCAATCGGGATTTTTTTATAAAGTTTGACAGCCGGGTACGTTGAAGTCCTTATTTTTATTGAATTTTTTAAAATAAAATAATCACTAAAATATGGTGTACCTGGGTATACCTTGTCGTAAGCGAAATAGCAGATCAATTTACTAATATGTCACTTTATACGGACATAACTTAAAGGCCTATTCAGTCAAAATTATATCCTTATTTTTAAATATTTATAATGCGTACGCTTCATTATTTTACAGATTATTTCAACCGACTTAAAATATTTATAACTCATCCAAATTACGGTTGCATCTTTGTTTTGTTACTTGCAGTTTTAAGAATAATTTTGAGATTGAACCAATTTCACAACCCAGTCTCGCCATGGATAAATCAAGCCCAGAGAGTGTTTCCATCAAGACGGAACCAGGGCCACAGGTAGAAGATGAAGGTGTAATGCCGTATGCCGATATGGATTTTGGCCTCCCAGATGTAAAGGAGGAATGTTTACAGTATGCGGAGAGCACTCAGAAAGCCAGTAAGTTGCCATGGCGTTTGTAAAAAAATGTAGAATTTACAACATTTTTTCACTGGCTTTACAAAACTTCGTATAGAATGTACTCGAGAGTAAAAAGTGCGTATCTTGTTAACCTTCCCCATACTAAGCATTCAAAAATTCCGCGTGCACCGAACCGGGGGATCGAAAGCCCCCGCTCGAATTTGTACAAATCGCAGAATATAGTGTGTTTTAAGTGACGTCTTGTCAACCATCTGGCACGGCCCGGAGTGTGACCGGAGCTAACAGCCTCTGAAGCCGTAAGTAGCCAGCGCTTTCTAAACAGTGGGATATGTATTTATAAATAAATACAAATAAATAAATATTATTTGTATACAATTGCAGTTTTCACTTTCTTTATTTTTCATTTAAACTTACAAGTATTTCGATAAATTTAAAAGTAAAGTATTGTTAACATAATAACGATAATTTCTTTACATAAATAGATAGCTTTTGCAAATATTCTTTAAAACAAAAATCACATTCACATTCAGAAATTTCAGCTTGTCTGTATATTTGTAAATTTGTCAAGCGAAAACATATAAACATATTTACTAGACTTAGAAATTGCATTCTTAGACCAGAAACCCTAAAAAGAGTGTTATGCATATTGTTATGTTCAATAAAAAAACAACGCAAAAGTGTATTATACTACCTCCATTCTAAAAAAAGCCGAAATCGACCTACAACTGAGCGGTGAAATGCTCCAAAAATAAAATGACCCATACAAAAGTAGATTTAAATTAAAACCAAATAATAATTAAATAAATATGTGAAACGTAATATTCAATTCATGCAATCTTTGATAAAAGTTATTCCCCTTTTACTAAGCAATGATGTACTTGGGTAGTCAAAAGGAATAAAGAATTATTTGACTTTTAAAGGATTGTTAAGATTAGTATAATTTGAACTAAATTATCTTAGGGCGTCGTTGGTTCTCTGCAATATTGAACATTTATGACTTTTTTTGTTTTATTGTTGGCGGAGCGGCTTTGTTAGATTTTTTCATTATCTCTTCGGGTGGGATTATTACCTTCTGGGGGATGGTTTGCATTGCATTGGGTTAACAGAATCCTTGGTTTTTGTAACATATTTATACAGCACTATTTGTTTTCATCTTTATTTTTAGCAGTTGGATATTTCTGGTTTCTATTATAAGGTAATTCTAGGTTATTCGTGTCTGGCCTCCGGATTGTTTTCAGAGTGTATTTTATAGTTATTTTGTATTTTAGTTTATGACTAACAAGGAAGGAGACGAAAAAATGAAGATGGGAAAGCATCTGGCTATTCAGATCTGGTCAACATACACGGCTAAAACCATTTAAAGAAACGTTTCAACTCTGAGTGGTGGTCTTACACCAGGGCGATTCTGAGAGTATCTTCCGCTCTGTATCGTGCCATTAATATAATATATTATTTTAAATGCAGAATATTTGTGGAGGCCGCCAATATTTAAAATAACACCTAGTTTTTATATTTATATTTCTATTAAAATTAATTATAAAAACAAAACTTTAATTGGAGTACTACAAATTAAACTTGAAAACTATAAATAAAAAAAGTTTGAATTTTTTTAAAAAGTAACTTCTCTTATAACTTTAAAATAAACGTTTAAGAACCTCATAATGCAAACATGTGTGCAACCCAAAAAAGGTCAAAACCGACCGACAGTCTTCAGCAAAATAATGGAATTCCGAGCAAAACATGCAAGTTTTAACTAGCGGCAAGTGCCCGTTACTGTATAACTGGCTCGCTTCTTCGCCTCTGTGATATGGACTATCCCACATGCTGGTAAGAGAGAAACAAATAATATGACATAATAACGTAAAGAGAGGACTTGCAGAATGGTAACGAAATACACACAATATTTATGCTCTTAAATGCGATTTGCACCAATTTTCGAGAAAAACAATATTTTTCATTGTGACGCACTATAAATATTTGAAAACAAAAAATGGCAAAATGTTGGTTAGTATTTTTTTTTAAGGATTACAAAAATTAAGAATGAAATTGTACTTTTAATTATCGAGTTACCCTGCAAAAAGTGGATCAAGGGGATTGTGTACACCCCTTTTCGGGCAGGCTGGGTTAAACATGATTTGAATGAGCAGGAGTAGTTACAATGGGGACGTGACAAGGATTTTTCTCAAGTATGGGTGTATAAGTGCTTTGTTAAACTTGATTTGATTGAGCAGGAGTTGTTACAATGTAGACATGAAAAAGGTTTTTCTCCAGTATGGGTGCGTAAGTGCATTGTTTAACGTGATTTGATTGAGCAGGAGTAGTTACAATGTAGACATGAAAATGGTTTTTCTCCAGTATGGGTGTATAAGTGCTTTGTTAAACTTGATTTTTCTGAGAAGGAATAGTTACAATGGGCACATGAAAAAGGTTATTCTCCAGTATGGCTATGTAAGTGCCTTGTTAAATTTGATTTGTCTGAGCAGGAGTAGTTACAATGTTAACATGAAAAAGGTTTTTCTCCAGTATGGGTGCGTAAGTGCATTGTTAAACTTGATTTGATTGAGCAGGAGTAGTTACAATGTAGACATGAAAATGGTTTTTCTCCAGTATGGGTGTATAAGTGCTTTGTTAAACTTGATTTTTCTGAGCAGGAGTAGTTACAATGGGGACATGAAAAAGGTTTTTCTCCAGTATGGGTGCGTAAGTGCTTTGTTAAACTTGATTTGATTGAATAGGAGAAGTAACAATGGGGACATGAAAAAGGTTTTTCTCCAGTATGGCTATATAAGTGCTTTGTTAAATTTGATTTGTCTGAGAAGGAATAGTTACAATGGGCACATTAAAAAGGTTTTTCTCCAGTATGGCTATATAAGTGCCTTGTTAAATTTGATTTGTCTGACCAGGAGTAGTTACAATGTTAACATGAAAAAGGTTTTTATCCAGTATGGGTGCGTAAGTGTATTGTTAAACGTGATTTTTCTGAGCACGAATAGTTACAATGGTGACATGAAAAAGGTTTTTCTCCAGTATGGGTGCGTAAGTGCTTTGTTAAACTTGACTTGTTTGAGCAGAAGTAGTTACAATGGGGACATGAAAAAGGTTTTTCTCCAGTATGGGTGCGTAAGTGCACCTTTAAATATGACTTGTTTGAGCAGGAGTAATTACAATGGGCACATAAAAAAGGTTTTTCTCCAGTATGGGTGCGTAAGTGCTTTGTTAAATATGACTTGATTGAGCAGGAGTAGTTACAATGTAGACATGAAAATGGTTTTTCTCCAGTATGGGTGTATAAGTGCTTTGTTAAACTTGATTTTTCTGAGCAGGAGTAGTTACAATGGGGACATGAAAAAGGTTTTTCTCCAGTATGGGTGCGTAAGTGCTTTGTTAAACTTGATTTGATTGAGTAGGAGAAGTTACAATGGGGACATGAAAAAGGTTTTTCTCCAGTATGGGTGCGTAAGTGCACCGTTAAACTTGATTTTGCTGAGCAGGAGTAGTTACAATGGTGACATGAAAAAGGTTTTTCTCCAGTATGGGTGCGTAAGTGCCTTGTTAAATTTGATTTGTCTGAGCAGGAGTAGTTACAATGGGAACATGAATAAAGGTTTTCCCCAGTATGGATCAATAAGTGCTTCGTTAAACTTGATTTTTCTGAGCAGGAGTAGTTACAATGGGGACATGAAAAAGGTTTTTCTCCAGTATGGGTGCGTAAGTGCTTTGTTAAACTTGATTTGATTGAGTAGGAGTAGTTACAATGGGGACATGAAAAAGGTTTTTCTCCAGTATGGGTGCGTAAGTGCACCGTTAAATATGACTTGTTTGAGCAGGAGTAGTTACAATGGGGACATGAAAAAGGTTTTTCTCCAGTATGGGTCCGTGAGTGCACTGTAAAATAAGAATTCTCTGAGCAGGTGTAGTTACAATGGGAACATGAATGAGGTTTTTCTCCAGGATACATCTTCAGGTCTGATATCATTTCTGAAAATAATTGCGGATAAAGCTCAATAAGAAGGTTTCTTTAGTGAAACATGAAAATTATTAACACAAATTCAGATAAATAAAAATCGGTTTTTACCTGAATCCCTTTCAGAGTATTCTAAGCATTCCTTTTTTACATCTGTCTGGTCTATGTCTATTTCCGTATAAGAAATTCCTTCTCCATCTTCTTCTCGGGGCCCTGCTTCTGCTTTGATGAGTACAGTCTCCACATTAATGCCACCTGGAAAAACAAAACAACAATACAATCAATTGGTATTTGTGATGTGTCAATGAATTGTTCCTGGTCCCCTCCGCCTTCTTGACCTCTCTCATCCCTGGACTTGAAAATGGAATCAAAATCACATAACAATTTTACGGAATCAACTAATTTTTTCGAAATGAACTCACAGAGTGGACAATACAGCAGAGACGTCATCTTTCCTTAACCTACTCGTTTTCATTAAGTACATTTAGTACGTTCTCCTTACATCTAATGTTTTTGCCAATGTAACGACCTCAAGAAACAGAAGATTTTACATTTTTATAAAAAGCGATAACTCTTTGGCTTTCCATAATTTATAATAAAAATATACGAATGGTTATAGACCAATTAAGTTTTCTTTTATTCACAATCTACCAGTTTTGGAAGCACCCTTCCTTCGTCAGGAGAATATTAGAATTTGGATATCGGAAGATTGCCTTCGAAACCGGTAGAGAGTTTGAATAAAATAAATTTAAAGTGGTCTGTAACGAATTTATATGTTTTTATTTTAAAGAAGATTTTGAACGTTGATTAAAACTTCACCGAAATAACTTGGGTCGCTATTTACGTTCTTGCCTCTCTTTCTATTATTTGTCATTTGATTTGGATTTTTATGTTATTTTTGTATTTTTATTTGTTAAGTTCTTGTTTTTTTTTTATTTTAATCTTTATTCAGACTTGCAAGTTCATGTGTTCTCTGCCTGAGTAGATTTTAACAGATGGTTTCAAGTAAGTGAGGTCATGTGTTTTAATAACACAGTTTTAATTAATACGTCCGAATTGAGGACGTTTTTAGCGGAAGCTTTCAATTCTTGAGAATCTTTAGATGCGATTTAAAGATGTTTGACAATCCAATAAAGAATTCTTGAATCAAAATAAGTATGTATATTTATCTAAGTAAAGAGCCCATGTTCGATATTTTTTGGCAAAAGCTCCACACAGGAGGCCTCGAGGAACATAAGTTCCTTTGGGGCCTATTTTACATTATGGAAAGCTGTGTGGAGGATCTTTTTAGGAAAAGGAAGGAGAGGAAGTTTTGAAAAGTAAAAGGGTATGAGGGGTGGTTAAGAATCTGTTTAGTGTGTTTGGGAGTGGTGGACATATTAATTCATTCCTTCCACAACCGTGCAAGGTCGAGAGAGTTCGGCTGGAGATATCAAAAAGTCTCCCTCAACCAGCCTAACCCGATCCGGCCGGCATTTATAAGTTAGACAAACGCATCCACCGTCAAGACCAAGACAAATATCACCCCATTAACCCGGGCACCCCGCTACCAAACGCAGCAAACCCCTTGGAGTGTATTATGGAATATTTGAACTAATCCAAAAGGTTTGTCAGCATGGAGAAATAGAGATGATTTACTTTAATAATAAAATATGGTGAGTCAACAGCTTAAATAATTGGAAAGAGTTTGAGATCATAATAAGTTATACGTTGTCTTAGTTCATCAATACCAAAGTTTGGGAAAGTAAAAAAAAAAGAAGGAAAATACGAGGGGAAGTAGAAAAAAAAGCAGCTGTCCTGACTGCGTCCATCTGAAACACCTCTGTGATATCCGCAATGCAACTTACTAGTTGATTGAACACTCTCCGCATACAGCAGACATTCCTTCTTCACATCCGGGAGGTGGATTTCTATATCCGTATACGGTATTTCACCTGAGCCTTCTTCCTGCGTCCTGCGTTCAGTCTTGATGGAAACACTCTCTGGATTGGGAAGATCCATGGCACTGCCAAGATAGCGTCCTGTTATGTGATGGTCACTGGTTACATCTGAAAACAAATAAAGCTTGTTAAAAAACCTCTCTATTTAAACATCATGTTCTCTTGCAAGTAAGCCCAAACTTCTTCAATAATTGTGGATTAAATAAAACCATTTTTCAAAGAAAAAAAAAAATCATCTTTACATTTATCTATTCATCAACATAGAATTTATAATATTTCTCTCTCTCCTGTCAATGAAATTAATGATCTCGCAATTTTTAATCCTTTCCAAATAAAATTTCTTTCACACATTCACACTCTCCATCACTCCAGTGAATGGAACATATCAACATTAAAGATTTTGTACTCTTACGTAGTTTGAAGTCAAGTAGAATACAATCCTTCTATCTAAAATCCGATCTGATACCATCGAAAATTTTCGATATAAATATCTAACCGTTATTAACTATAAACCGGCCCTAAAAATTAAATCACATGAGTAAATTACTTGACGAAAGAATTAAAATTATTAAAACCCTCGAAGAAAACTCATTTCCGACTTAAATAACAACAAAATTGTTTATGATATTGTAGACAGTGTTGATTTTCTAAACCCAATCGCTTTTTATAACAATGAGAACAGCTTCCATTCGAATTCCAAATAATGTTTTAACAATACATCTAACATAAGCAATGAAAATTTTAACAGACACTTCAAATTACAAAATATTACAGAAGAAGATACCAATAAAATAATTCATTCACTAAAGATTAACAATACTGCGAGTCCTGATGGTATAGACTCTAAAACTATCTTAACATTAAGCCAACAACTACTTATACCACTCACATATTTAATTAATCGTAGTCTAAAAGAAGGAATTTTTCCTAGCTTACTCAAAAAAGGCCTTATTATTCCAATTTTCAAATCAGGACAAAAAAATAATGTTAACAACTACAGACCCATTACGCTACTAAATACCATTTCGAAAATCCTGGAAAAAACTATTAAAAAACAGCTCCAACACTATTTAGAAGCAAAACAAATACTCTCGGTAAACCAACATGGCTTCAGGAAAAACAGGAGCACAGAACATGCAATAGCTACCGTAACGGACTTCATTACACATAATCTAGACGCTAAAAAAAAAGTTATCTCTATTTATTTAGATCTATGTAAAGCTTTCGACACAATTTCACATAAAAAAACTTTTCAAGAAGTTAAAAAACATTGGCATTAATGGAGTAGAATTCAATTTAATTAAAAGCTTCATGTCTGACAGAACGCAACAAGTTAAAATTGACAACAAGACAAGTGAACCACTTTCAATTGCGTACGGAGTCCCACAGGGGAGTGTACTTGGCCCTTTATTATTCCTCATTTATATAAATGAACTGTGCGACATTAAAATTGAAGGTAAAATCGTGACCTTCGCTGACGATACAGTTCTTCTCTGTCAAGCAGCCACATGGAAAGATGTATTTATAATAGCCGAAAAAAGTTTTACAATCGTCAAAAAATGGCTAAACAGTAATACTCTTACAGTTAATACAATCAAAACAAAATATATAACTCATAGTATTACACAAAGAGGTCAACCTCCATCAAACATAGGCTTGATTCTACATGACTGTACTTTATCCAACTGCCAGTGCGAACATATAGAAAGGGTAAAACATACAAAATACCTGGGGGTTATTATTGATTCACACTTACGCTGGACTGACCACATTAATTTCATCACAAATAAACTGAAACGAGTAATGCACCTAATAAAGTACGTTAAAAACATCTTCCCACTAATAATACTAAGATCGATCTATTTTGCACTTTGTCAATCCATTGCCACATATGGAATACTAGCTTGGGGAAGTGCTACAAACATAGCAATTGACCCAATTCAAAAAATACAAAAAGCAATAATTAAACTCATCCTGCAAGTACCATTTCACGCAGATTCTAGCGAAATCTACAAAACATTAGAAGTCATGTCAATAAGACAACTTTATGCCAAATCTGCTATAATATACCTTGTCCAAAACAAACAACACATTCCAATTCAACCAAAAACCATAACAAAAACCAGGTCCTCAACAAATAAAACACTGAACATACCGATAACCCACACCACATGGACAAAGACACTTTCAGTATTATGCAACCAAACTTTTTAATTGCATGCCCATTACTTTGAAACAAATACTATCTGCAAATACATCTACAAAAATTCATAAAAAACATATCACTGACTGGATTAAAAATCAAGATATTAACTTTATACAAAACATTATTATTCCCAACCAAACATAACAAAACTATAAAAAGTATAAAATTAAATAAACCTAAAAATTAAGTAGTTTTTCAAGTATCCAATAACTATACATACACTTACAATTTATATATGTGTACATATATATATGTGTATGTGAATGTGTATGCGGATGTATACGTATGTATATATATATTTATATGCATGTGTGCAGGTACATTTGTAATTGTAATTTTAATTTGTAATTTAATTTGTAATTTTTTTTTTTATATTCCTCTAATATATTTAAATACTTTTTTTTCTCTTCTATATAACCAATGTACAATAACTGTTAAAATTTGAAAAAAAATACATATAAAACTTTATATTACAACACATAAATACTTGTCACACATAAACATAAATAAACACGTAAACACCTCAGCACAGGTTCTCCTAGTGAGGTGTTCACGAAACATACAACAATACCTATCCACAGTTTCACCTTCACAAACCTACCTTACACCCAACATAATAAAATTATAAAGGTAAATACTGTAATGTATAAAAAAAAAAAAATAAATAAATAAATAAATAAAAAAATAAATAAAATAAAAAAAATGATAATATCAGGACGAATCATTTAGATATTCACTTGTACCCGAGGTGCATGCAATTGGTAATACTTTAAGAGTTATGGTCAGATATGTTCAATTGCATGTAGTGTAGGCACAAGAACTCATTATCGCCTGGTAAAATGGTTCCATGCCAACTGGGAATAATGTCAACTCAACACCTCCTTGAAAAGTCAAATCTAAGAAAATAATTTAAAATTATCCGATAACCCTAACCTAACATAACCTATTTAACCATTTTTTTTAATAAATATTTTTAAATCACTCTAAATGACTTATCTGAGATGGTTCTGAGTTGGTTTCATTCCGAGTTGGCCAGTCACCGGTAAAATAACACATTTCAGAATCACACATTGCTTAAAATGGCTAAAAAGTAGCTTCAAACTGGAAATTAAAAAAAAACATTTTCTTCTTCTTTCGGTTGTGTTCGGAGTTGAGAGGGGTACAGAAAAAAAACTAAACCAATGCGATTTAAGCCCCCTCGAGGTATATTTTTTACAGAAAGAGCGCTGCAGAAATGATCAATTTATCATAAACTATACCACTCCACAATAAACTGCCACCTGCATCAATGAAAAGACAAAAGAACGGCCGCTCAGTTATGAACTTGGCAGAAACAAGCACTAATTGTTTCACAAATGGGACAAATAGAAACTATCGTTAAGACGACAATATAACCTTAAATATACTCAGAATCTTAACGACGTAAGTAAACAAGTCGTTTATACAAATTGTGACTCGCGACCCTTGTATTGGATGGACCTACTGTCGAATCTGCCCTATCAAAGAAAAGAAGAAGAAGACAAATAGTGTAGGACTCTTAACGACGTATGTGAAGAAAGCGTGTATACAAATATACGCCAGCGGCACTGCGTATTGGATGAAACGGTCGAATTCGCCCTAGCGGGCCTGGAGATTCGCCCTTTCCGCCGCTTTCATTTTAATTAATTCTGAAGAACCTGTTACAAATATTTAATTTCTCTAAACGTTTCCCTCCTGAAGTTCATTTTTCAATTTTTTTATTTTTTTTTATTTACGGACAAATAGTCCTTTAAGTTATTATTTCATCTTCTAGAAAAATAAAATCTGGTGCTTACCGATAACTTTATAGTTGAAAAACGGGTTATAAAGTTTTAAAATAGTTGTACGTAAAATATATTAATGGTAAGGTATTGTTTTTATTAATCTTAAATATAAAGAACTTACATCCCCAGGGGTCTGTTAGAATAAAAGAAGTCATTATAGTTACGAATTCGCCGAAAATTATGAAAATGTGAGTTTTGACCAAACAAAAATAATATGGGTTGTGTACCGCCTTAAACGATACAATTTCGTTAAACTAAGTCATTCTCGTGTATTTAGCCACACTGAGTTCAGAACTGTCAATTTGACGTTGATGTAGTTTTGTGTGGATTGAAACAGTTTTCTGATAAACGATGTAGGTATATAGGTAGGTAATAGTAGCATTGCAAATATATCACTAGAGTAAGAAAATAGGTTAATGATTTTAAGAGTGAAAATAAAACGAATCTGTTGACGTCTATTATTGATATCAAGTGAAAACAAATAAATGACAAAATATGTTGTAATAATGAAATTTACTAAAAAGGAATCGAGTTAAATATTTCACTTAAGGTCAAGACTAGATGAACAAACTAATCGTTTGGTTTTAAAGTGTAACAGCGGCCGTAAATTAACTATGAACACGCACCTAAACTAGTATGTAACCTGTTAACCTGGTTGGTGTCGGGTAACTCAATGTGTTATAATGCCAATAGTATAAAAACTGACCCATTAAGCGATATATTTTTAAAATTAAAAGCACCAATGAGGGACTTAGTAATTAAGTAGTCAATATAACAAGAACCTACTCACTACAAGGTGAAGTGCCGCGGTCTTTGAAGAAACGTCACCAGAAAAGTAGATGCACTTGAATTATAAAAACGTTGATATAAAAATGTGATAGATATTGAAATAATATAAATTTAACACAAATATTGTGCAGTTTATAGGATGTTACTATTAGAAAGGCGGAGCAACAATGACTGCAGTGTGTGGGGAGAAAGTGAAGGAGACTGACATTAATATATCACTCACGGACTCACGGGACTGGGATGCTGTTTGAAGTTTATGTTCAGTGTTGCCGTTGCGAAAATTATTATCGAAGTAATAGATGTATGAGTGTGATTTGATAGCTGATGAAAAAGATCAGGTGATTCATTGATATTGTCCATTGCTAGTTAGAAGTCGCTGTCCGCGAGTGAACAGTGCGCTGCAGTTAGTAAGTAGCAATGACATTTCGTTGCCATAGACTTTCTTATAAAATATTCCCCTTCTTGGGAGAAATTGGCGAGACAAATTCTGAGTTAAATTAATCGGCGTCGCTTTTAAATAATTTTCACAAAATTTTCAATTTGTGATAAAATTATTCCACATGTAACGAGTTACGACAGTAACCATTTTAATCTCGTACTATTCTCGTACGCGGACGATACTGCAATCACAGTTCATGGTAAATCCTGGGATGATGTCTCTGAAAATGCAAATAAGTGCACATCCATTGTCAAAGAATGGCTCAATCAAAATCTCCTAACTCTGAACTGTGAAAAAACTCTCTATATTCCATTTTATAATACCAAAAAGGCGGCACCCTTAACTCACTAAAATATAAGGTTTCACAAAAATACTTGCAATCCTGTATTATGCTCTAGCTGTACAGAAATGAATAAGGGAAATACAGTTAAATACTTAGGAATTATAATAGACAGCCAACTCAAATGGACAGATCACATACAAAAGCTTGTTAATAAACATAGGTATTTAACTTATATTTTTAAACGTTTAAAATATATAGTTGACATTAAAAGAATAAAATTGGTGTATCATGCATGCATTGGTGCAATCAACAGTATCTTATGGAATAATTGGATGGGGGTGTGTATAATACTCACATTAAGCCACTAGAAATAACTCAAAAATTAATACTAAAAATAATGTTGCATAAAGATATAAACTACCCCTCTGTACAATTGTTCCATGAGGCTGAATTGTTAGACAAAAGAAAAATTTACTGTAAACAATGTTTAAAATATATATTTACACGAAATGTTATTTTTACAAAAAATGAAAAGCGTTTTAGTAATAGGTTAAATAATGTATTTGAAGTTCCACGGTGTAACACTAGGCTTGCGCAAAGACATGCATATTTTATTACACCAAAAATATATAATGCTTTCTATAAGGCTACAGAAATTGATTGTAAAAATATATCTACCTACAGCAAGTATAAAAATGTATTAAAGTCTTGGATAAATACCATCGACACAAACATTTACTTGCTGTAACATCTGACCTGCTGTAACTTAACAAAAAATTTATTAATCTTTATGAACGTGTCTTTTGAATATGTATTCCAGTAAATACTAATCTATTTTTTATGTATTTAATTTTTTTTTTTTTTAAACTTCTACAAGATATTGTATGTTTATGAGTTTATCTGTCTTAAAACACTCAAGTATACCCTCGAACTGGCGATGCCTTTGTGGGATTTTTTTGGTTAATCTGCTTATCTATTTATGTTATTTTCTACTTTTTTAAAACTGCTTATGGGTCATTCCGCCGTTTCGTTCAAATTTGCCTGTTTCCACAGATTTTTTTTTTTGCGTTTTTGCTATATATTTTTACAGAAATGGGTTCCTGTACCTATCAGATGTAGAGAGGTGAAAAGGGCACCTTTGTGCGACACTTAGATACGAAGATAATTGATGGAAGGAAATGAAGGTGTGGATTGTAATGAAAAACTGGACGGTAATTTATAAGTTAGAATGGTAATGAAGTTTGGTAATTTTGTAATGAAATATTAATAGATGGCAGTGAACATGTTCAAGGTTCTTAAAATTTCTATAAATAATGAAATACGAATTAAAATTGAATAATAAAATATATTTCAAATCATGCCAAGTATCATTTGACCTGACGTGATGAGCGGATTAGGAAAAAAGGAAGAAAAACCTATTACACTGAAAAACTTAATGTATCATTGAAGAAGAAGATAACACTTAAAATCTAAATGAAAATATGAAAGAAAACAAGACAGAAAACAAAAAATGGATTATAAGTTTGTACAATATTTCTTCTTCAATGATATATTACGTTGAAGGGAATAACCTTCAAAAGTTATAAAAAGAGAGTTTTTCTCATAAAAAATTAATAACTTAATGCTTTATTCAGACTTTTGAGCATTGGAGATAAGAAATACAAATTTTTCATACGTAATCAGTTCTGCTTACTTATGTTTTTACAATATTTGTATGAATTGTTAAAAAATAAAGGACAAAATATCAAAATACAAATGCAGAAATTGCAGTTGGAACATCATAGGCACCAAACCCAACACAACAAAAATTTCCCTACTTATTCTTCTTACCCCGAAATTATAAATAGTCAAATTCTTTATAATTCAGTTTTATAAATAGGTATGGACACTAAAAATACAAAATTTTCACATGCCTAAGCAAACATTGTAATACTTGAAAAATAGAAATGTATAAATATTTACAATAATGATTAAAAATAAGAAAAGATCAGAACTCAATTGGAATGCAGTTAAAAATAACATCAGAGGCACTATGCGTGGGAATTCCACAGTTTCGGGAGACTGCTGTTTTGATTAATCGAAATCAGGATCTCCTTGGGGATCGGATGAACTTCTTGAACTCAAATTGATCGGAAGGATTGAATTCTTGCATACTATTTTTATAGAAAGAATAATGCTGATAGTCGACCGAGACATTTGAGAGTATTTTCACTTTACATTTATTTTCTATATTTTAAGCAGGTTCTGGCGTTGAAGCTATAGTATCATCCAAAAACATGGAGCCGTCGAATTCGCTCAATAGCATATTGTCGTCAATATTATTGAAAACAGTAGGCGAGTCAATTTGTAGGCAATAAGTTTCCGATATTCATGTTACATCTATACGAGCTTCGTCATTTTCTACATTTATTACTCCCAGGTGTTTGCTGTGCTTACATGACAGATTGCTGTGTTGGCAACTGAAACAGCTGCTCTTTTTAAAGCCTTGCATTTTTCGTTTAATCCTAGAGATAGCGATTCACTGAACAACAATGTCTTTTTTATATCTTCGATTTTATTCATTGGGATGTATTTAGCTACGTCGTTTTCTTTTTTCTCTACTGTATTTTCGATTGTTGTATTTGCGTTTTGAAACTGCAATGCCTCCATTTTCTTTTGTTCGTTTTTTCTATTTCTTAAGTTTGCTTATCTCGTCCTGTAACTTGTTAATGATTTTCATAGATCTGTACCTTTTTTCAATTCTTCTGGTTTTCACCCTTCAAGGGTGTTCTTGTCCATCATTTCAAATTACAGATAAAGGAAAGGTGAATTTATTAATCTGCACCTTAATTTTCTAACATTTGTTAGACCACGCAAATTTTTTTGTGTGATTTGTTATTCATTCTTGACTGCGAGGGGGTCAGGATTCAGACTTTTTTGCACATTATTGGGTTGCGCACTTGAAGTGAAATGACACAAAACTGCGCTATACAAATGTAATTAATTATTATTATTCATACTTCCTTAGCATTGTCACTAATTGGAGGCATATTATTTTCTACTATAATCGTTTATATTTTACGCTGCTCCTCTTTTTTCTTCAAATAATTTAGAGGGTTCTTTCGCCATTTTCGTTGTTGCTCTATCTGGGCTCTTTCTTCATATCTTCAATGTTGCAAATCTTTTTTTGCGCTTTTTGCATAGTGTATCTTTCAAATCTTTCGCTTTCTGAAGACTGCACAGTTCCGGATTGTTTTTAATCTCTGCATATTTTTTTTGCTTACGTAGTCTGTACTTGGATAGCTGTTCTTCGTTTTTCAGTTTTTTTTTATTAAACTTTGCCATCGTGGCTTACAGTGGTAAACTGTAACAAATAATAAATACAAAATTATCATAAGTATCGGATTAAGTGAGAAGTTGAAGAACAAAAATGGATAATTTAATTTGGTAACTTTTATAGGAGAGTTCAAAAATTGTTACTACTTTTATAACTTTGTTTAATAATTTTTTACCCTAAATGATTTAAAATTTAACAGCAGTGATATCGTTATTTAATCAAGAAATTCACGTTGGACTCTTGATGCTCAGTTACGTAAATTTTTGTTTAAATCTGGCTTTGTTTAGAAACTTGAAATTGTGTAAAAAATTCATCAGTTTCGATAGACAACTGAACTAATGAAAGATCTTGTGAGGGTAGGGTGAATAGTTTTTTTATTGATAATTTGAGCTTTTATCATCCCCCAAACATGGTCCCAGATACACGTAAAAATAATCCTTACAAAATTTTCATTATCTCCAAACCTCTTCATTACCATCCGACAAAATTTTTGACGAAACGGAAGGTAATAAATCGGAGGGTTATGAAGTTTTGGCAATCTTTCCTCAATTACTCGCTTAATAATGACATTACAAATCTTTTTGTTTCAATCAAAAATAGTCAGACTAAATATAGTACACAGACACATGATTCGAATTTTTAAAACATGTATTTCTTAAAAAGAATGATGGAAGGTAATGATGCCTGGTCGGTGACAAAGTTGTTTTCGAGCACGGAGATTGCAGATATTTCTTTATTCAGCGACTAACGTCCTCCACCGTCTAGATCATAAATATACCAATCCCTAGATCGATATCTTCGGGCCTTTTCTATGGGCCAATTTTATCATCAAACCATAGATAATCTTTGCATCAAACTAACCACGGAAAAACAAATTGGATCTCACAGACTAAAAGATAGAGGAAGTTCAAGGCCTTTTTTTCACCATAGACAATATAATCACACACGACTTACTTCATTAGCCAAATAAATTATTTAAAAAATAAAATGCTTGAAAGCAGAAAAATGTTTTACTTTTCCCCCAAGACAACAACGTTCCATCTGACAAAACCTAAAGGAATGAGCTTTACATTGTTTTTTACAACTCACTTTCTCAGCAGGGAGCTTTGTCAGATGGAAACCTGTTGTCTTGAGGAAATGAAAATTAGGAGTTAGTAAAAAAACCTATAATTACTTGAAATATGAATTCCTTATAAAAGAAAAACATTTTCAAATAATTATTATGGTTTTCTACAACAGTAATGAATTTTAACATTTTTCTGCTTACTTTAGAAAAATGAAAAACTCACAGGTGCATGTTAAAATATTTTTTTTTTATTTTCAAAGAGACAATGAATAAACATCACAGAGTTGAAATAAACATATATCACATAAAAACACAGAATTAGCTTCACCGATAGATTGAGCATGAGTAGCTCTTGCAAGTGACTTGGCGGTAGCTATCACACTCGTTTTAGGTCATGATTAGTTACTTAGAAAAGCCACCGCCTAGTCAGAAGCTAATCTTGACTGGGCCATATTGTATTCACGCCTGTATTACAGCTTATACTCGACGTACATTGTACTTGTCATATTATTATATTATTTACATATCCAATTGAATATCCATGAATACATTATTCGACTTAATATGATAACTTTGTAAGTTTCTGTATGAAATGTACAATAAATTTACAATCACAATTTACAAGCACAAAACACTTTAAGTGCACAAAAAAAATTAAAAAACACAAAAATATGTAAGCACACAAAGCTTTATCCAAAAAAATGTAAGCACAAAAAGCTTTGTACAAAAAAATGTAAACACAAAAAGTTTTATACAAAAAATGTAAGCACTAAACACATTTTAGTTAAAGAAGATGTTGAAAGATATTCAAGAAAGTAATAAGCGCCCCTCAAAACGGGCGATATATTTCAAGAGCTCGGTACCTGATATGGTAAAAGAACCTGATAGTCAGCCTCCAGACCTCAGTCGGAGATTACGCGAGATATTGGAGATATATTTGTAAATAAATGTTAATACAAATAAATGTCAATAAGGAAAAAATATATTTACCCTTTGATAAGTGAGTTATTTTTTTTATCACTTTCTTATATTTTATTATAATATTTTTTTGTAATAAGTAAAAATGTTTGATAAATATATATATATAAATCATAATTTAATTGAAATTACGGACACGGCAACAGAAAAATTTAAATAAGTCATTCCGTCGTACATACGCGGCAAAGGGTTAAGGTGACCATTTTTTCTAAATCTATAGTGAGTTGCCATATGAATACATTTTTTCAAGGTACAATTCTTACGCTGGACGTATCACAGCTGATGCCTGGTTCTCAGAATCTCTGAATTCACCTTCTTCCTAGGAGTCGGGGCTACGATCGGTCCAATGTAACGTAAAATGCTCTTCCTCTTACCTAGAAAGACAATATTTGAGAAAAATTATTACATTTTTCATAACAAAATGTAGCAAACCAAGATTTACAAACAAAAAGCTATAAATATGTTTACGCATAAAACCTTCATTTTGTTGTGTGGCGATTGAATAACTACTGCCAGGTCCAGGGGGGGGGGGGGGGGTAATAAGTTAACTAACTAACTTATTATCCTGACGAAGAAAACATTGTTTTTGAAACATGTCGATATTGTTAATTAAATAGTGGTGTACACAAAGTTATTATAGTTGTTTCATTAAATAAAAATATTTTAAATGAAACAATACACCTTGTGGTACACAAACCACTTTTTATTATTAATATTTAATTTTGCTTAGCTCAAGCTTCATCATGGCTTATTACATTAACTAAAGTTGATTACATACATATATATATAAGTTAGCTCAAGCTTCATCACGGCTTATTACATTAACTAAAGTTAATTACATACATATACAGTGAACCCACGGTAATCCGGCCCCTGGCTAATCCGGCGCCCCCTGTAATCCGACATGCCTGATGTTTGACAGGTTGTAACTTGTACGCGCCACTATTCTGCTCGACGTGTATTGTTTCAGTTTGAATTTGATTGTATCTATACAAAACACAAAAACAAGAAATGAATATGTTATAAATTGATTGGAACATATTATCCTTTGATGATGTTATATAAAATAATAGCTCTCCATTGTCATGTTTAATTTACTAAATTCCACATACATATTATATATTTACATAATTATATAAATAGATTCTTTGATTTGTAATTTGTCTGATTACAAGGTTAAAAAAAATCGTAAAATTCCGGTCTTAGGCACTACTCCATAATCCGACATCGCCCTGCAAAACGTGTGTAGGATTACCGCGGGTCCACTGTACATTATATAGGTTAGCTCAAGCTTCATCATGGCTTATTGCCTAAAGCTAATTACATACATATATGTAAATAAGAAATGAAAAAAATGCAATGGAAATTTGAAAGAAGGTATATTATTGGTGACAGAAAGAGATAAAATAGAAAAGAGGAAGACAAAATTATTACAGGATAGGTAGATAGGGGGAGAAGCAAACAGTTTCAGCGGAGATTAACAGAATAAATTAAATATGGGACTTTTTGTTAAATTTATTTGATTATTAATTATGTTTGATTTATTATTAACGGCTTTCTTAATTTTGAGGGTTTCTTGATTGTTTAACCTAATTCCAATTGTATTTTCATGTAATATTGTAGTCGCAGACGTTTTATCAAATGAGTAATGAGTTTCTAATAGGTGGTTGGCGAATTCTGAAAATGCATAATTATTTAGTGCAATAAGCCCTGATGAAGCTTGAGTTAAGCGAAACCCGATTGGCTGTTAAATATTAATAATAAAAAGTGGTGTATTACAAAGTGTATTTTTTCATTAAATATATAATGTCAAACCCCAAAGTATTTGCTTCCTTCGACAAAATAAAATAGATGTATGCTTTCTTAAACTCCTGGAACCCCTTTGGGAGGATCAAAAATACAGCTGGTCCCTCGGTAGATATTTTGCTCAGAAATAAATATACTTAAAACATTAACCAAAGTTTAGAAACAAAAAATTTGAATTTTTTTTCCCTTCCAAGAAATATAAATTGAATACACATACCTTTGTTACTTCCTGGAACCCCTTTGGCGGGAACAACCTCACTGCTGGTCCCTAGGTGGAAGTTTTGGTCTGAAATAAATATATTTAACACATTAAAATAAATCACTCAACAATGATTGATTAGAACTGCGTGAAAGGTCTCGAAATGTTGCTTGAGATGTTGCTTGGCACAACCGCCCCGATAGACACCTTATCGTGTATCCCAAGTTTACGTCTTCCACTTTCTCCTTCTTGAGCTAAAATTTTGATATCTTCCTCTATCTATTTAAGGAATCATTAGAGATGCTCGAATAGGGTCCTTTTGAAGACGCTGCCCTGGGAACATGCCTTCAGCACTCGGCTGCTGTTTTTTTTTTTAACCGAATGAAGTCTCACTGGTTATTGGAAAATCTATTACTTATCTTGTAAAAGCCCACTAGGGTGTAAATAAATAATTATAAAATTTATACGGCTTCTGACCTAGCAGCAAAAACCCAGGTCAGGTGGGTACTATAGATACCTGGAAAGGCTTGGAAATTGGTGGATGCTCATTTACTCATACCATCCTTCAATAATGCCTTTATCAACGCACATTTGTAGGTATCAGGAAATCTTTTTTTTTCAGTGTGCCAAAGTTTGCTAAATACATACCTTCGGTAACTCCTGGGACCCTTTTGGCAGGTACAACCTCACTGCTGGTGCCTGCACAGACTTTTGGTTCTGAAATAAATATATTTAATACATTAACCGAAGTTTGCGGACAAAAAGTAGTTTATTTTTCCCTTTCAAGAAATATAACCCCCCTTGGCAACCACACCGATGGCCCTTGGGAAGTCGTAAATATAATTAACCAAAGTTTGTGAACAAACCATAGTGTTATTTCTAGGCTAACTTCTAGAAAAAACAAGAATTATACGTTGCTCTCGTAGCTTCTGACAGAAATAAAAAGGTGCTCCTGGGTGTTTCAAAATTAAAAACTATTCAAGTTCTCATGCTACGATTTGCAATAATTTCCAGAGCTTTGTCATCAGCAAACGATATGAAGTATGCAGATTAAATCTGAGTACTTAAAAAAATGAATAATGATGCAATTTAAGATAACATACCTTTTTGACGTTTGACGTAATCGTGATCTCTTAGGCATCACAATGCAATATTGTACACTTCGGGGTCTGCAATAAGAAATAAACTCAGTTATAGGCAAATAAAGTATCGGTGAAACATTAAAAACGTCGTTGTAATAACGGATGAGAGATTATCACCTATATTTTTTGATTTAAAATAAAATCTCCACGACCATTCCCGAAACTGACTTTCTTCATTTTTGTGGTCGGGATATTTACGTCGAACCGAAAACCTGTCTACACAGCCTTTAACGCAGCACGGCTTTTTAATTTTCCCCTCGAAGTACTTCATCAAGCAACATTTTTAATTCAAAATACTGTCACTGACGCTAACAATTGTAAACAAAAACCAAATTCAAAATATTTACGTGTATTACGCAACTTGCAACCGACTTTCCACTGACAATTGTAACTTTGAATCCCCGACCGGATATACTGCTTCAATAGCGTACTTGTCATTTCCGTTTACTATCTACAATTCATCTTTATCTATAAGAATTTGCACCTTTTTTTGGCGTTTCAAGGTTAAAGCCAAGAGAAACGCCCCTATCACTATCAATGAATCATCGCTGATTTACCTGATCTTTTTCACCAGCTATCAAATCACACTCATACATCTTTTACTTCAATAATAATTTTCGCAACGGCAACACTGAACATAAACTTTAAACAGCATCCCAGTCCCGTGAGTGATATATTAATGTCAGTCTCCTTCACTTTCTCCACACACACTGCAGTCATTGTTGCTCCGCCTTTCTAATAGTAACATCCTATAAATTGCACAATATTTGTGTTAAATCTATATTATTTCAATATCTATCACATTTTTATATCAAAGTTTTTATAATTCAAG
This sequence comes from Glyphotaelius pellucidus, assembly GCA_936435175.1. Classification (NCBI taxonomy): domain Eukaryota; kingdom Metazoa; phylum Arthropoda; class Insecta; order Trichoptera; family Limnephilidae; genus Glyphotaelius; species Glyphotaelius pellucidus. The sequence continues at coordinate 16,515,058 of OW386565.1, forward strand.
TCTACTTTTCTGGTGACGTTTCTTCAACGACCGCGGCACTTCACCTTGTAGTGAGTAGGTTTTTGTTATATTGACTTAATACTGTACTTAATTACTAAGTCCCTCATTGGTGCTTTTAATTTTAAAAATATATCGCTTAATGGGTCAGTTTTTATACTATTGGCATTATAACACATTGAGTTACCCGACACCAACCAGGTTAACAGGTTACATACTAGTTTAGGTGCGTGTTCATAGTTAATTTACGGCCGCTGTTACACTTTAAAACCAAACGATTAGTTTGTTCATCTAGTCTTGACCTTGAGTGAAATATTTAACTCGATTCCTTTTTAGTAAATTTCATTATTACAACATATTTTGTATTTTATTTGTTTTCACTTGATATCAATAATAGACGTCAACAGGTTCGTTTTATTTTTCACCCTTAAAATCATTAACCTATTTTCTTACTCTAGTGATATATTTGCAATGCTACTATTACCTACCTATATACCTACATCGTTTATCAGAAAACTGTTTCAATCCACACAAAACTACATCAACGTCAAATTGACAGTTCTGAACTCAGTGTGGCTAAATACACGCGAATGACTTACTTTAACGAAAGTGTATCGTTTAAGGCGGTACACAACCCATATTATTTTTGTTTGGTCAAAACTCACATTTTCATAATTTTCAGCGAATTCGTAACTATAATGACTTCTTTTATTCTAACAGACCCCTGGGGATGTAAGTTCTTTATATTTAAGATTAATAAAAACAATACCTTACCATTAATATATTTTACGTTCAACTATTTTAAAACTTTATAACCCGTTTTTCAACTATAAAGCTATCGGTAAGCACCAGATTTTATTTTTCTAGAAGATGAAATAATAACTTAAAGGACTTGATTATGAACTATTTGTCCGTTAATAAAAAAAAAATAAAAAAAAATGAAAAATGAACTTCAGGAGGGAAACGTTTAGAGAAATTAAATATTTGTAACACGTTCTTCAGAATTAATTAAAATGAACGCGGCGAAAGGTCGAATCTCCAGGCCCGCTAGGGCGAATTCGACCGTTTCATCCAATACGCAGTGCCGCTGGCGTATACTTGTTTACACGCTTTCTTCACTTACGTCGTTAAGAGTCCTACACTATTTGTCTTCTTTTCTTTCATAGGGCAAATTCGACAGTAGGTCCATCCAATACAAGGGTCGCGAGTCACAATTTGTATATACGGCTTGTTTACTTACGTCGTTAAGATTCTGAGTATATTTAAGGTTATATTGTCGTCTTAACGATAGTTTCTATTTGTCCCATTTGTGAAGCAATTAGTGCTTGTTTCTGCCAAGTTCATAACTGAGCGGCCGTTCTTTTGTCTTTTCATTGATGCAGGTGGCAGTTTATTGCGGAGTGGTATAGTTAATGATAAATTGATCATTTCTGCAGCGCTCTTTCTGTAAAAAATATACCTCGAGGGGGCTTAAATCGCATTGGTTTAGTTTTTTTTCTGTACCCCTCTCAACTCCAAACACAACCGAAAGAAGAAGAGAATGTTTTTTTTAATTTCCGGTTTGAAGCTACTTTTTGCCATTTTAAGCAATGTGTGATTCTGAAATGTGTTATTTTACCGGTGACCGGCCAACTCGGAATGAAACCAACTCAGAACCATCTCAGATAAGTCATTTTGAGTGATAAAAAAATATTTATTAAAAAAATATTTATTAAAAAAATATTTATTAAAAAAATATTTATTAAAAAAATATTTATTAAAAAAATGGTTAAATAGGTTATGTTAGGTTAGGGTTATCGGATAATTTTAAATTATTTTTTTCATAGATTTTAATGACTTTTCAAGGAGGTGTTGAGTTGACTTTATTCCCAGTTGGCACGGAACCATTTACCAGGGCGATAGTGAGTTGTGCCTACACTACATGCAATTGAACATATCTGACCATAAATCTTAAAGTATTACCAATTGCATGCTCCTTGGGTACAAGTGAATATCTAAATGATTCGTCCTGACATTATCATTAAAACATTATTTGGAATTCGAATGGAAGCTGTTCTCATTGTTATATTAAAAGCGATTGGGCTTAGAAAATCAGCACTGTCTATAATATCATTAACAATTTTATAGTTATTTTAGTCGGAAATGAGTTTTCTTCGAGGGTTTTAATTCTTTCGTCAAGTAATTTAGTCATGAGATTTAATTTTTAGGGCCGGTTTATAGTTAATAACGGTTAGATTTTAATATCGAACATTTTCGACGGTATCGGCTCGGATTTTAAAGAAGGGGACCAGATAGAAGGATTGTATTCTACTTGACTTCAAACTAAGTAAGAGTACAAAATCTTTAATGCTGTTATGTTCCATTCACTGGAGTGATGGAGAGTGTGAATGTGTGAAAGAAATTTTATTTGGAAAGGATTAAAAATTGCTAGATCATTAATTTCATTGACAAGAAGAAGAGAAGTATTATAAATTTTATATTGATGTATAGATTAATGTAAAGCTGATTTTTTTTGCTTTGAAAAATGGTTTTATTTAATCCACAATTATTGAAGAAGTTTGGACTTACTTGCAAGAGAACATGATGTTTAAATAGAGAGGTTTTTAACAAGCTTTATTTGTTTTCAGATGTAACCAGTGACCATCACATAACAGGACGCTATCTTGGCAGTGCCATGGATCTTCCCAACCGAGAGAGTGTTTCCATCAAGACTGAACGCAGGTCGCAGGAAGAAGGCTCAGGTGAAATACCGTATACGGATATAGAAATCCACCTCCCGGATGTGAAGAAGGAATGTCTGCAGTATGCGGAGAGTGTTCAATCAACTAGTAAGTTGCATTGCGGATATCACAGAGGTGTTTCAGATGGACGCAGTCAGGACAGCTGCTTTTTTTTCTATTTCCCCTCGTATTTTCCTTCTTTTTTTTACTTTCCCAAATTTTGGTATTGATGAACTAAGACAACGTATAACTTATTATGATCTCAAACTCTTTCCAATTATTTAAGCTGTTGACTCACCATATTTTATTATTAAAGTAAAACTCTCTCTGCACGGCTGTGGAAGGAATGAATTAATACGTCCACCACTCCGAAACACACTAAACAGATTCTTACCCACCCCTCATACCCTTTTACTTTTCAAAACTTCCTCTCCTTCCTTTTTCTAAAAAGATCCTCCACACAGCTTTCCAAAATGTGTAATAGGCCCCAAAGGAAATTATGTTCCTCGAGGCCTCCTGTGTGGAGCTTTTGCCAAAAAATATCGAACATGGGCTCTTTACTTAGATAAATACACATACTTATTTTGATTCAAGAATTCTTTATTGGATTGTCAAACATCTTTAAATCGCATCTAAAGATTCTCAAGAATTGAAAGAGAGGCAAGAACGTAAATAGCGACCCAAGTTATTTCGGTGAGGTTTTAATCAACGTTCAAAATCTTCTTTAAAATAAATACATATAAATTGGTTAAAGAGCCCTTTAAATTTATTTTATTCAAACTCTCTACCGGTTTCGAAGGCAAATTTCCGTCTTTTTTTATTTTTATTTTTTTTATTTATTAACAGAAAAAAAACCATTTTATTTATTTATTTATTTATTTATTTATTTATTTATTTACGCCCTAGTGGGCTTTTACAAGATAAGTAAACAAGCAATACAGTTGTGTTAGGTACATAGTATACAATATAATATAATGATTTATGATTAAATTAAGGCAAATTAAAATTAATAGTATGTAGTAAAAAAAGCGAAATATAAAAATAAAAAAGGATATTCACTAAGGCAGGGTTTCCCAAACCGTGTTCCGCGGAACACCAGTGTTCCGCTTATTTAGTACAATATTAGTGTTATTTTGTACAATAATTAGAGTATACCCACAAAGCTGTCATATGGCAGCTTGTCTGCAGGTTCTAACAATTTAAACATTCATAATATAATATCTATGAAAAAAAATTGTAAATACATTTAAAGTTTTAAGGAATAAAAGATATGTAGGCAGCTATATTAAGATATTCAAAGATACATGGAGTTTTCGTTCATTAACTAAGTTTTATCATTTTAGGATTTAGTCTCTCATTTTTTTCAAATTTTATGTTTTTATTGATTTTATTGAAAATCACTGGTATTAGATATTCAAGAGTACGGCTTCCATATTTATTTAATATTCGAGGAGTTTTTAGGCCCTTTCCTTCTCTAAATCTTGTGGTATGTTTGTGGACAAGTAGGTGTTTGTAAGGGCTTTCCCCCATATTATCCATAATAGTAGTGAACCAGTGGAGACCTTTTATTGTAAGTAGGCTCTCTGAGCCATACAGTAGTTTTAAGTTATGTCTCTGTTTGTAAATCTTTGTTTTGACAATTTTTTTTACTATGGCGGTTTGTAAATTTTCAATATATTTAATGTAAGTAGTGCTTGCATGTCCAAATACTTATATTCTCCTGACGAAGGAAGGGTGCTTCTAAAACTGGTAGATTGTGAATAAAAGAAAACTTAATTGGTCTATTACCATTCGTATATTTTTATTATAAATTATGGAAAGCCAAAGAGTTATCGCTTTTTATAAAAATGTAAATCTTCTGTGTTTCTTGAGGTCGTTACATTGGCAAAAACATTAGATGTAAGGAGAACGTACTAAATGTACTTAATGAAAACGAGTAGGTTAAGGAAAGATGACGTCTCTGCTGTATTGTCCACTCTGTGAGTTCATTTCGAAAAAATGAGTTGATTCCGTAAAATTGTTATGTGATTTTGATTCCATTTTGGAGTCCAGGGATGAGAGAGGTCAAGAGGGCGGAGGGGACCAAGGAACAATTCATTGACACATCACAAATACCAATTCATTGTATTGTTGTTTTGTTTTTCCAGGTAGCATTAATGTGGAGACTGTACTCATCAAAGCAGAAGCAGGGCCCCGAGAAGATGGAGAGGGAATTTCTTATACGGAAATAGACATAGACCAGACAGATGTAAAAAAGGAATGCTTAGAATACTCTGAAAGGGATTCAGGTAAAAAACGATTTTTATTTATCTGAATTTGTGTTAATAATTTTCATGTTTCACTAAAGAAACCTTCTTATTGAGCTTTATCCGCAATTATTTTCAGAAATGATAACAGACCTGAAGATGCATCCTGGAGAAAAACCTCATTCATGTTCCCATTGTAACTACACCTGCTCAGAGAATTCTTATTTTACAGTGCACTCACGGACCCATACTCGAGAAAAACCTTTTTCATGTCCCCATTGTAACTACTCCTGCTCAGGCAAATCAAGTTTATTAATGCACTTACGCACCCATACTGGAGAAAAAACTTTTTCATGTCTACATTGTAACTACTCCTGCTCAATCAAATCAAGTTTAACAAAGCACTTACGCACCCATACTGGAGAAAAACCTTTTTCATGTCTCCATTGTAACTACTCCTGCTCAGAAAAATCAAGTTTAACAAAGCACTTACGCACCCATACTGGAGAAAAACCTTTTTCATGTCACCATTGTAACTACTCCTGCTCAGAGAAATCAAGTTTAACAAGGCACTTGCGCACCCATACTGGAGAAAAACCTTTTTCATGTCACCATTGTAACTACTCCTGCTCAGAAAAATCAAGTTTAACAAGGCACTTGCGCACCCATACTGGAGAAAAACCTTTTTCATGTCCCCATTGTAACTACTCCTGCTCAGAAAAATCAAGTTTAACAAAGCACTTATACACCCATACTGGAGAAAAACCATTTTCATGTGCCCATTGTAACTACTTCTGCTCAAACAAGTCAAGTTTAACAAAGCACTTACGCACCCATACTGGAGAAAAACCTTTTTCATGTCACCATTGTAACTATTCGTGCTCAGAAAAATCACGTTTAACAATGCACTTACGCACCCATACTGGAGAAAAACCTTTTTCATGTCTACATTGTAACTACTCCTGCTCAGACAAATCAAATTTAACAAGGCACTTAAATAGCCATACTGGAGAAAAACCTTTTTCATGGGCCCATTGTAACTACTCCTTCTCAGACAAATCAAATTTAACAAAGCACTTATATAGCCGTACTGAAGAAAAACCTTTTTCATGTCCCCATTGTAACTACTCCTTTTCATACAAGTCAAATTTTACGGTGCACTTACGCACCCATACTGGAGAAAAACCTTTTTCATGTCACCATTGTAACTACTCCTGCTCAGACAAATCAAATTTAACAAAGCACTTATATAGCCATACTGGAGAAAAACCTTTTTCATGTGCCCATTGTAACTACTCCTGCTCAAACAAGTCAAATTTAACGGTGCACTTACGCACCCATACTGGAGAAAAACCTTTTTTATGTCTACATTGTAACTACTCCTGCTCAATCAAATCAAGTTTAACAAAGCACTTATACACCCATACTTGAGAAAAATCCTTGTCACGTCCCCATTGTAACTACTCCTGCTCATTCAAATCATGTTTAACCCAGCCTGCCCGAAAAGGGGTGTACACAATCCCCTTGATCCACTTTTTGCAGGATAACTCGATAATTAAAAGTGCAATTTGATTCTTAATTTTTGTAATCCTTAAAAAAAATACTAACCAACATTTTGCCATTTTTTGTTTTCAAATATTTATAGTGCCACAATGAAAAATATTGTTTTTCTCGAAAATTGGTGCAAATCGCATTTAAGAGCATAAATATTGTGTGTATTTCGTTACCATTCTGCAAGTCCTCTCTTTACGTTATTGTGTCATATTATTTGTTTCACTCTTACCAGCATGTGGGATAGTCCATATCACAGATGCGAAGAAGCGAGCCAGTTATACAGTAACGGGCACTTGCCGCTAGTTACAACTTGCATTTTTTGCTCGGAATTCCATTATTTTGCTGAAGACCGTCGGTCGGTTTTGACCTTTTTTGGGTTGCACACATGTTTGTATTATGAGGTTCTTAAACGTTAATTTTAAAGTTATAAGAGAAGTTTCTTTTTTAAAAAAATTCAAACTTTTTTTTATTTATAGTTTTTCAAGTTTAATTTGTAGTACTCCATTTAAAGTTTTGTTTTATGATTAATTTTAATAGAAATATTAATATAAAAACTAGTTAATATTTTAAATATTGGCGGCCTCCGCAAATATTCTGCATTTAAAATAATATATTATATTTATGGCACGATACAGAGCGGAAGATACTCTCAGAATCGCCCTGGTGTAAGACCTCCACTCGGAATTGAAACGTTTCTTTAAATGGCTTTAGCCGTGTATGTTGACCAGATCTGAATAGCCAGATGCTTTCCCATCTTCCTTTTTTTCGTCTCCTTCCTTGTTAGTCATAAACTAAAATACAAAATAACTATAAAATACACTCTGAAAACAATCCGGAGGGTAGACACGAATAACCTAGAATTACCTTATAATAGAAACCAGAAATAACCGACTGCTAAAAATAAAGATGAAAACAAATAGTGCTGTATAAATATGTTACAAAAACCAAGGATTCTGTAAACCCAATGCAATGCAAACCATCCCCCAGAAGGTAATAATCCCACCCGAAGAGATAATGAAAAAATCTAACAAAGCCGCTCCGCCGACAATAAAACAAAAAAAGTCATAAATGTTCAATATTTCAGAGAACCAACGACGCCCTAACATAATTGAGTTCAAATTATACTACTCTTAACAATACTTTAAAAGTCAAATAATTCTTTATTCCTTTTGACTACCCAAGTACATCATTGCTTAGTAAAAGGGGACTAACTTTTATCAAAGATTGCATGAATTGAATATTACGTTTCACATATTTATTTCATTATTATTTGGTTTTAATTTTAATCTACTTTTGTATTAGTTATTTTATCTGGAGCATTTCACCGCTCAGTTGTATGTCGATTTCGGCTTTTTTTAGAATGGAGGTAGTATAATACACTTTTGCGTTTTTTTTTTATTGAACATAACAATATGCATAACACTCTTTTTAGGGTTTCTGGTCTAAGAATGCAATTTCTAAGTCTCATAAATATGTTTATATGTTTTCGCTTGACAAATTTACAAATATAAAGACAAGCTGAAATTTCTGAATGTGAATGTGAATTTCTTTTTTTAAGAATATTTGCAAAAGCTATCTATCTATGTAAAGAAATTATCGTTATTATGTTAACAATATTTTACTTTTAAATTTATCGAAATACTTGTAAGTTTAAATGAAAAATAAAGAAAGTTGAAACTGCAATTATATACAAATTATATTTATTTATAAATACATATATCCCACTGTTTAGAAAGCGCTGGCTACTTACGGCTTCAGAGGCTGTTAGCTCCGGTCACACTCCGGGCCGTGCCAGATGGTTGACAAGACGTCACTTAAAACACACTATATTCTGCGATTTGTACAAATTCGAGCGGGGGCTTTCGATCCTCCGGTTCGGTGCACGCGGAATTTTTGAATGCTTAGTATGGGGAAGGTTAACAAGATACGCACTATTTACTCTCGAGTACATTCTATACGAAGTTTTCTAAAGCCAGAGAAAAAATGTTGTAAATTCTACATTTTTTTACAAACGCCATGGCAACTTACTGGCTTTCTGAGTGTTCTCCGCATTCTGTAAACATTCCTTCTTTACATCTGGGAGGTCAAAATCCATATCGGCATACGGCATTACACCTTCATCTTCTACCTGGGGCCCTGGTTCCGTCTTGATGGAAACACTCTCTGGGCTTGATATATCCATGGCGAGACTGGGTTGTGAAATTGGTTCAATCCCAAAATTATTCTTAAAACTGCAAGTAACAAAACAAAGATGCAACCGTAATTTGGATGAGTTATAAATATTTTAAGTCGGTTGAAATAATCTGTAAAATAATGAAGCGTACGCATTATAAATATTTAAAAATATGGATAAAATTTTGACTAAAATGGGCCTGTTTTGTTTTGGAGGAAGGAACTTTGTAAATAATAACGCATCTTCAGGAAACTTTAAAGGACTCGTGACTTTTATTTTGCTCTATTCCCAATTACATTGCGAATGTTCAGGAGCTCCAAACTACCCAACCCAAACCAAGGAGTTTACTTTTACTTATTAAGAAGGTAGGATGATGAGACGAGAAGAGAGTGAAAAAACCTAAACATAGGCTTTTTATAATGCTCCTAAGTAGAGGGGAGTTTGCATCTCCTGACATCTATGGATAATTTCTTCTATTAATTAATCAACTTTACATAAACCAAAAAATCGAATTATCTGGAGAGGTGTGAGTCCTAGCTAATTAGGTTAAATTTTATACAAGGCCTTTAAGTTAAAACAAATGTAAACGGTTGACAGAATCATCATCAATAGTTAGATCACAGTAATCTAGCGCTGTCTTCCTATTTATGTCCGTATAAAGTGACATATTAGTAAATTGATCTGCCATTTCGCTTACGACAAGGTATACCCAGGTACACCATATTTTAGTGATTATTTTATTTAAAAAAATTCGATAAAAATAAGAACTTCAACTTACCCGGCTGTCAAACTTTAAAAAAAAATCCCGATTGAAAATGCTGGAGTTGAATGTACAGGTAAATATTAACAAAAAAGGGAAACGCTTTATAAAATTTGAAAAGTAATTAATTCAGTTTCCGGAATTGTAAATTTTTAATGATAATTTTGTTAACTTTAAAAACGCGATACCTATGTCATTTTTCAAGGACGGCCATGTTACGAATTACGAAGATAAACACGCACTTTTAAAAGAAAGAAAAAACACCTTCAATATATGCCATTGCAGAAAACTTTAACAACTTCTTCACAAATGTAGTAGATCAAGTCCTTGAATCTTCTAGTAAAATTGATAATACAACGCCCGTAGATTTTGTACCAACTTGCGATTCAATCAACTCGTTAGAATATTTTTCACCCATCACAACAAATGAAATTGAAAAACACATTGTCGGTCTAAAACCAACCAATTCTACAGGAATTAATGGTTTATCAGGCAACACACTAAACAAAATAAAACAATATATTTTGACTCCATTACTACATATTTTTAATAAATCCCTAAAAGAGGGACATTTTCCAGAACAATTTAAAATATCTACCATAATTCCAATACACAAATCGGGTGAAACGCTCATATAAGACAATTACAGACCTATCTCCCTAGTTTCAAATCTTTCAAAAATATTTGAAAAATGTATCAAAAGTAGAATAATGAATAACCTAGAACAAAACAAAATTCTGTCCCAAAATCAATATGGCTTCAGAAGTAAACTAAGCACTGAAGATGCAATATTCGATCTGACTGTTGATCAAAATAAAAAAGTTTAGCTATATTTTTAGACACGAGAAAAGCATTTGACACGGTTAATCACAATCTACTTATAAAAAAAATAATCAAAGAGATTTTAAAAAAGATACACTAAAAATTCTCACTAACTACCTCAAAGACAGAATACAAAGAACAAAAATAGGGATTTTTTACGGTGCAGAAACAAGAATAAAAAACGGAGTACAGCAAGGGACTGTTCTCGGCCCAATTCTATTTCTAATATATATAAATGATTTATGTAATGTTGTAATCCCTGGTGAAATTGAATCTTACGCTGATGATACCGCAATTATAATAAATGGAAAATCCTGGCATGAAACTTTTTTGAATGCAACAAAATGTATTGCATATGTCTCATCATGACTAAAAAGTAATAGACTCTTCTTAAACTATAGTAAAACTTTTTACCTTACTTTTTATAAAATCAGTAAAAACAAACCCCCCAAAAACCTTAAAATTAGAATACATAATGCTAATTGTAATCAAGTAACATGTTCTTCTTGCTTTGAACTTGGAAAAGTTGAAAAAATCAAATATTTGGGTATTTATATTGATACAAATTTAAATTGGCAATCACAAATTGATAATAGCGTTTCTAAATTAAGATACCTTGCGTTTTTATTTTACAGACTTAAAATTGACAAATTAAAAATGATTTATTTTTCTCTGGTGCAATCTTCACTCATGTATGGAATAATAGGATGGGGTGGTGCGCTTGATGAATTTATAATATATACCTTTACAAATAACTTAAAATTATAGTATCAAAGTTATGTACAATAGGAACAGAACATTCTCGAAAGACGCATTATACAAAGAAGCTAAACTATTCAGTGTCCGTAAACTATTTATTTTGCAAACTATGAAATATTTCTTTAAAAACAAAAACAAATTTGAAAAAAATGAAAATAGAATCAACATTAGAAATAACAATGTTTTTTATACCCCCCAAACGAATACCAAACAAATTCAAACTGACAGCAGTTTCATTGGACCTCGTACATTCAATCTTTTACCGAAAAATATTCAAATGACAACTAAACTACTTCAATACATAAAGGACTTGAAGTCGTGGCTTGACAATGTAGATATTGAAACGTTGTTTGTTTAATTTCTATCACTTTATGTTTCAAATGTTTAAACAATACACTTATTATTACACGTTGTACTTATAATTACAATATACCTTTATTATAACACTACTTCACTTAAAATATACTCACTATTACACTTAATATTACACTATACACTCACTACTGCACTGTTGTATGTTCATTTTGTGCACAGCTGTTTAGACATTTTTTAATCATGTTTTTGCTTTATATGCTCGTTGTTTGTTCTTTAGCAATCAGCCTTCGCTACGTCACGCTGTGGATCGCACCAGAAATATATCGATGTATCCAGAAGCAGCGCCCGTGTTATAATTTACGCAATCGAAGCTCCTAGAGCCGCCATCAGCCTTCTAGCGCAGACGGCGAGCAACTGACCGGTAGCTACCTAGCCCAGCAGAACAGATCCGCGAATCTACCTACTGACAAGTTATATCACCTGCCACCTCCGCGAAAGTTCCCGCATTGCTCGCGCACCTGGGGACACGGCGACGAGAACGTTCGGGAGTCTTCCCGTTTGGAGCCGGGCCCCGATTTCACGGCATTCCAGAAAAATTGCTGGTTTCGTCACCCATGCTACAAAAGCGGACGCATCTCGACAGAGTCCAGTGTTCTTTCAACTCATCGAAGCATTCGCCTCGCCTATCTGCAATTAACCTTGACCCAGTGATTACTACGAAGTATTTATTTTTATCGTAGACTGTTATACTGACCGTGTTCGCGTGTTTTTAATATTTATATTCCGTAGGGACTCATTTAAGGTTTTTATCACGCAACCTTGTGTTCTTTACTTAAACCAGCCTACACCGAGTACCCTACAGTTCTTTCTAGGTAAAATAATAAAATATATTATACTATATTACCCACGCACAGGCTGCGCCTTAGTGGGTTCCCATTATTCTTATTATTTCATGATATTCTATGCATGGAATGTAAAATTTGTGGAAAATAAAAGAAAAAAAAATTAAAATAATTTTATAACAATTAAAATTAATTATTACAATTTTCGGAAATGTAAACTAATGCATATTAATAAGCATTTTACTCAATTTAATGAACTCGAAAAATCATTTCTCAGAATCAACGCAGAATCTACGCAATTCGTCAACAGATACTGCCAACAACAAAAAAATAAGAAAGCTTTTACACACCTCATTAGTGAGAAACTATTTTTAGACAATAATATTATTATAATGAAATGTTTGAGTTTGAACGAGTCGTCATCAATAATTAGATTACAGTAATCTGAATCTCTCTTCTTCCACACCTTTCCATAAAAAATAACATAATTGTACACTCGATCCGCTATTTCGCTTTTGACAAAACAGGTAAACGTCAAATCGACATTTTAAAAGTTCTCAAATGAAACGCCAAATAGAGTCCCCTAGTTAAGTATACCTATAAGCATAAGTTAGTTTAAGAAGCGTTCGACAAAGCAAAGTTTTACATTCTGTAGCGTAAATTAAAGAACAGTGGTCGATCAGTGATTTATGATAAAGGCTGCTACCACAATGAATACCGTGATTAGTACTTGGGTAGAAAATATCACCATTAGAACTTACCCACCACTATCACGAGCGTGGTATGATTAATTTAACTGCGTTGGAAACGGTGTAGGGGATATTACGTGAATTCGAGATGGGAAACGGGATGAAGTAATTGGCGGTGTAGAAAGTGTGCTTAGACAATTTTTATTATTTATAGGTTATGCATAGCCAATTACAAAGTCATAGACAATTATGTTATTTTCATTCGAGAAAGCGGAGTAAGTACTGAACACGGAATATCTGTAAAAAGTGTTAATCACGCCCAATGTCCCACAGAGGTAGGCAGAGAGGAGGGACCTCTACACTATACAATGTTTTAGACACACTTTCTTTCAGTCACAATTAGACAACGTCTCATATATTCTTTTCCGTCATTCTGATATTATTTTGAAACATTTAATTTGTAGAGTATTATTCATTTGGAAAATAACTTAAGATCACATATTTTTTGGTTGTCAAAATGTTTGTTTTCAATCACCCGCACGATCTTGATGGTAAGAACCATATTTATACAAACTGAAATTAATATGTTCAAAAAAAATTTATTTAAAAAGACAATTATACAACCAAAACAAAATTGAGATGAATTATGAAATAGTAAGGAAACACCATTTAACTCTTTGATTTAGTGTGATATTATTAAGAACATTGTTTTTTTCGTTAAAACCACAAAGACGGGTAGATTTGCATTTTATATACTATATGTGACTTTTTTTACAATTTTCCAACTTTGGTGTAAAAATATTTTCATGAAAACAAAAGCATATGGTGATAAATTTAACTGCCGGGATTAAATAGTGTAAGGTATTTTACAAAAAACATAGATTTGGAAATAGGGTAAAACCATTGGGCGTTATGGAAACCGCGCGTTAAATGTATCGTCGCCTCAGTTCTTAATCGTCCAAACGACCATTTGAAAATTTTACACGGGGAGAGTATGTTCATTGATTCAACATAACAAATGATCTTGGACGTGTGATAAAAAAAAGTTCATTTTTATTATATACTAGCTTTTTACCCGCGGCTTCGCTCGCATGGCATTAGGGGAAAAGTACTGTAGCGCTTGCACTTACCAATTATCCCTCCTCCCTCCCCTTCCCCCACCCCTTCCCCCTCCCGCATTCCATTTATTCATTCTCGATACATTCAGTTTTCATACAGCTCGCTTATCACCAAAATTCCATAATGCCAGAGCTCACCAGTAGTAAAAAAGAATTATCCAATTCGGTTCAGTCGTTTGGAAGTTATGCGCGTACCAACATTTTGAAGATTCATATTTATTTATAAAAATAGATATTAACTATGACGCCTGAAATTAAAAAAAAATAATAATTATCAACATCGCTTCCACTGCAACGCTTGGTTTTCTGATGTAAGCAATAACTCGCTTTTGTTAGCGACAGAAAACGTATAAAAAATAATTTTCATAAAGCCAGAGCTCACCATTACATGCAGTCTATAGTACTCGCATGTAATGTAGCTTTCTATTGGTGAAAGAATTTTTTAAATCTTTTTATTGGTTAATGCGTGAAAGCGTAACAAACAAACTCGAGCAGCTTCGCATTTATAATATTAGTACAGATTAGTAAAATCTACTTTACAAAATTACTGATTTATCACGGCGAGTAATCAAATTGTTGCAGTTATGCTTATCACAGAGTAGGTACTTAATGACATTATAAAATGAATATTGTTAAGAGCGGTGATATTTTATACACTGGCAGCACCGGCCAAATTTACCAACTAGATTTGTAACCTCAAAAATCCACGGATTTATTGAAAGCGTCTCTGGGTTACGTACATAATTTTTAATAACAATTATCAATTTTGGCAAAATCAAAAACATCATCGCCTTTAACCGTAAACATTAGTAGATTTTGATGCCTAGAAAATACATAGTCACAGAGATAAGTTAAAATTTGACTCAAACTCGCATCCTCGGCGGCATCATTGCAGTTGAAACCGGCCGTAAGTACTAACTACATTCACCTGTTTTTATTTTATTTATGCGTCATTTGTATTTATGTAAGAGAGTGTTTGGTAGTGTAAGAATCGTAAATAATTGCCCTTAAAGAGAGAATGAGTTATTTTATCTAAAATATTTTGTTCGCCAAGCATAAATACGTAACTAACTGTCACTTTCTGTATATCTGACAGTCCGTATAATTGGGTGGATCATGTTCAGTGTTCACAATAGGGTATTTTCACAAACCAGGGATACCGCTAAAAACATGTGAAAGATTGAAAGATTATTTTTCTGATTATGAATATCGCATTAAAAATGTTTAATTTTAGTATTTTCATTCATAATTATCGATTTCAAAATAGGCCAGACGGCTGAATTAGGTAAACGGCCCATGATTGGTTGATCGAATCATGACGTCACGCCCGTCAAAGTTCAGAGGTTTAACACTATGTTACTAACAAATGTCTAAAAATTCTCGACTTGTTCGCGGTTATTGACGGTTTTATTTCATTTTTTTTTATGGTTGTGTTATGTTCCTACAGTTTTATATGATATGATCCATCTGTAATGACTGATGGTGGTTTTTTTTACGGTTGTAATCCGACAACTTGCCTAAAATAGACGCTACAATGAGTAACAGTACTTTTATAAGCCCTGAATTTCGGGGTTTTAAGGCAATATGGTAATAAAACTTTTTTTACACAAACTCTCATATTATATACTGGTTTATATTTCAACATTTCAACAACATACGCCTAAAAAAGAGTCAATTCTGGCCCCTTTAAATTAAATTAGAACAAAATAGAAAGTGTCAGTTCGTCACCTAACTTCCCTGTCATAAGATGATTTTTTAAACTTTGGCTATTCTACAAGTAAATTTCCTTTTTTTGTAACAAAATTCCGCACAAAATTCCCAACTGCTCCCAACCACCTGGAGCCAGTGAGAAGTGGACTATGGCATCCCCAATTGGAGCATGTTGTGAGGCTGAAGGTAGTGTAGTGAAGGGTAGGAAAGAAGATGTTGAAGAGAAAGGTGGGAAGTACCTGGCTATTCAGATCTAGTCACTAATCACGGCTAAAGCCATTTTTTTTAAATATGAATACCGCACAAGAGTCCCAATTGCTCCCGTCTGGAGCCAGTGAGACTATGGCATCCCCAATTGGGGTATGTTGTGAGGCTGAAGGTAGTGGGGAGGGGAAGAAGATGGGAAAGAGGAAGGTGGGAAGTACATGGCTATTCAGATCTGGTCACCAAACACGGCTAAAGCCATTTCAAGCAACGTTTCAATTCTGAACGGTGGTCTTACACAAGGGTGATACTGAAAATATTTTCCACTCTGGAACATGCCGCAAATATACAACGTATTATTTTAAACGAATAAATTGTGAAATGCGACACAACTTACTCAAAAACCGGTCAGTGGCTGAGTTGGCACCACTTTTGGTTCCCACCCAGGCGTTGCGGGTTTGATTCCTCGGCTGGCTAAGTGTTATATCACGACACAAGCAACATTTTCCTATTATGTGGTGGTAGTAGGAGATTTTCGCATAGGTATTGTCAGATTATTCGTAACCCGGAAATGTTTGTCTTTCTTAAAAAATATATATATCTACATAAATTTACTTTTTCACGCCGGGATTGCTAGTCGAGAGCCTAACCCCTCGACCACAGAGGCCGTCATTATTGTGTAGATAAACATCTTACGGCTGTATGCAAAGGTGTATCCGCGTTTAAATTATGAATATAAATAGTCAATAACTAAATGTTTTTTTTATTGTAATGTTAAAATTCAAATCTGCAAAAAAGCAGGCACGGGGGTCTCCATCGAAGCCAGAGTCAAGTTAGCTTCTCACAAAGCTTTACTATAGGGCCCACAGATACACAACTGCTGACCCTGTACAAATCGCAAATCCGCCCCACTGTTGAATTTGGCAGCCACCTCTGGTCTAGGACACCAAAATACTTGAAAAACCCTTTACTCAGAAACGGGCGGTCCGTTCGATAGATTTTCTTCTATATCAAACGGATTGCAATGTTTAGAGCACAGGCTTCAGGTGGGAATGGTGTCCTTATTCTACCGGTATTTCAATAGAAGATGCTCCAAGGAACTAGCTTCATTGATCACTTCAAACACATCAAACGCACGCCCAACATTTGTACACGGTCGAATTAGAAAAGGGTTTTTGTCGGATTAGAAAGGATCTAAAACATCTTATTTTAGGTTTTTCTTATAGTATTTGTACGCATGTGTACCAAATTATATATGCTTAGCAAGTGGGAAGATTATAACGATATAATTCGAGCAAACTGGAAGTCAATAAATAACACCAGCTACAACTTACGAACTAACTACCGTTACTTACCGCGGCGATCGCAAGATGTTCGGCGGGGGTGACGTCACAGAGTTATTCGGCGCGAAAACATCGTTTTGGCCGCCGTTTAAAAAGGCGTATTTTAAAACGTTGTAGAAAATTTATCCGTTGTCATAAAAATAAAATAAAAATTCCGTTATCATCGTAATTTTTTACTTCATTTTTTTCAATAATAAAAAAAAACTGTGAAAATACCCTATTATACGCGTGTCACACATAATAAATGAACGCCATTCAATTGGTACCAAAATAAATAAGGCCAACGAACCTTTGAATGAATTAAACCGTAAATATTTGACAAATTTTCACGAATTTAAAAGAAAAATATGATATACTTACTGATGATAGTCTTGGTTGTTGGGAACGGACCTTACATTAGGTATTGATATTATTAAAGATGTTATTAGACTTTTATAAGTTTCCGGCGTTGCCGGGGATTACGCAGTCTTTTTCGAGATCTCACATAGAAAGTGACCATCCTCTTGTGTTGAAGGTCAAGTATGTAAATTTCATCAGTCACGGAATAAAACTGTAGACATGTATGAATATAAATACTACAAATGGTACGCAATTTTAGTATGACGCGTTTGAGCATTTATAATTACATTTATTACTTGCGTACAAGTACATTTAAATACATGTATTTGGAGCGATGGAAAACAATACATTTGAAATTTCAATTGTCTAAAATAAAAATATACTTCGCGTAACTTCCGAATTCACAGCCATTTATGATTCCTGTCATGTTGTTCTGTTGGAATTCCTGATAAGTTTTTGTACATGTGCTTTGTCGGATTTGCAGCACAAACTACCTACTGCATATGCCAAAAGCTTAGCTGGCACAAACCTTTCTCTATCCAAATTAATAAAAATATTATATAATATGAAGTTAACGTTGCTTTTTTTTCTCAGAACAGAATGTCAAATCATCAAACGTACTCAATTTTTTTTAAATTCCTAACATTATTTAAGTCCATTAAGTAATCCATTCATATTTTAATAGGTGTCTTATTTATTTTTTAAATATAAAATTTAAAAAAAAACATGCAAAATTTCCAAATAACGTAGTTGCGTAAAACAATAAGAGATGGATGACAGATGTCAAGTAATAACGTCCGAATTCAACCACGGATATACCAAAACTGTGCGACAATCTTTACCGGAATAAAACATGTCCTTTTTTTCATCCCGAGTGCTAATGAATAAACAAAATGTATAAAATATACATTTAAATCCCCATAATCTGATCAAGCTTGGCTTACGCCAATTAGAACACCTAAGTTAGAGAATGGATTATTTGACGTCTGGCTTGCGATTCCCTATTTATTGTGATAATACAACTGATTTTTCCAAGACAACTGCTGTCAGATTTGTGTTATTGTCTATGGCTGTTGTTTGCTTTTCCTTGCTTTTCCTGCTTGTGTCAGACTGACTTAGCCGATTTTAAATAGTTTAAAACACGAAATACAGTAAATATACATGATTATTTATCCACTTACCGTATGTTTAAAGTTGTAAACCATTGATTTGACATTTGCGAAATTCTTTTCAATCAAATACGCGTGAATTACTTAGTTTGTCAAAATTAACCTAAAAATCTACTTTCTGCACGTAAATAATTGTTTCTTGTACTAATTTTTGAAATGGAGGGTAATTTCCATAATCTTTGCATAAAAGTGCGGCGGTTAGTGGTTTTAGCGGTTAGCGGTTAGCGATTTCGTCCCCAAATATTAAATTGGGCTGTAGATGTGGATTTGTAATGGAGATATGTTTTTAAGTTAATTTAACGAAACAATTCTTTAAATTAAGCTCCTATTTCTCCAATAGATGTCTAGGAGGCATGCGACGAGCGGGCAACTCGAGATGTTGGTCAGTCGGGTAGAGTGGTCATGTTTTCAGTTGGTTGTTGGTCATTCACCGATCCATAAGGTTTTGGAAATGGAGGGATAGGTACATTTATAAATTAAACAATCTCTTGCTATACAAATGTCTCATTTATTGCAGTAAATGAATCCACACTACTAGAAAAAGCTTTAATCTCTTTGTGGATGGATTTGGCAGTTAATTTACTGATTTTAAATCTATTTTTGCTACTACCACCTCTTTCTAAACTGTCTGCCAATGAAAATGCACGCACGCTTTGTCAAAGAAGGTTTGTTGAATCTAAACTCTTAACTGTAACCTTTGATAAAACTAGAGAAAAACATCATCCACATAGAGATTCAGCATTAAAAACCTAGGCAGAAAGTTACATATTTTACATAAATAATAGAATAGTTCACAGTTTACAGGAACATAGTATTATAATCATAACAGTAAATAGCAACACCAATACGTCGGAGTGACCAATCACAGGCATCCAGAACGTTGGTGTTGGCAGCTCTCTATGCCGTGAAGGAGCGCACGTAGTGGAGTATCATTGTTCCTTGTTCATCAGGGCGTTTGGAGTGGGAGTCGTGTCGGACCCTCGGCAACAGATGAAATGACTCAAGAAGCGACATGAAAGCAAAACAAGAAAGATTAAAAAGTACACATAAAAGGCATTCGTATTGATATTGGTCTGTGAAGCTATTGAACGACGATCAATTAACAAGAATCATCATTATGAAAGAAAAGAGTTCTCACAAAAAATAAGTAAAAGACAACAGAATATGGGGAGAATTCAATATTATTTATCTTGATACACATATAAATATGCACATTATACTAACACACAAAGATTATTATCAGTTATTGACGGCCTCCATGGTCGAGCGGTGAGGCTCTCGACTAGCAATCCGGAGGTTGCACATTCAAATCCCGGTGTGCGCAAGTAAATTTTATTTTTATTACTTTGCGTTATTCCACAAAATATTCAGTTAAAATAATAAATAGTATATTTGCAGCACATTCCAGAGTGGAAGATACTGTTGTAACACCACCATTCAGAATTGAAACATTGAATGAAATGGTTTTAGCCATGCTTGGTGACCAGCCAGCCAAGTACACTTCCCCATCTTCCCCTTCTCCTCCCCAGTACCTTCAGTCTCACAACAGTCACACCACACCCCGCATGGAGGTGCCGCAATCTCACCGCACTGACTCCGGGCGGTTGGGAGCAGTGGCAGTTAGGACTCCAATGCAAATAATGAGATTATTAAGAATTAGGATAAATGGAATAAAAATTAGCAATGTCCGTTCCTCAGCCTCTGGTGATTCCTGTGTCGGCTGCACTCTGCACTACTTCCTTCCAGCTGGTGGATGCCTATTGACCATCATCTTGGACGGCAGGACCATTTGAATCAAATCTTTCAAAATACAATAGAAATTCATATGAACAAGTCATAAGTAACGTGAATGCGCATTCCAGCTATTGTTGAACTACAACGCCAATGTATCGATAAGCTTTTGGATTCCACACAGAAAAGGTAGTACTACAAGTGAGGGTTTATTTGAGTGCAACAATTCTGGGACTACTGCTAAATACCGTATACGTAATGTATTCCTCATTGCCTCGCATGGATTACTAATGCTGACTCAGTGGACATGTTCAGTCATCACCAAATACTAAATATTGTTGCTGAGGCAGTTCACTTATGTATAATACTGTAACATTTTTAATATTCTTATGTAAAGACCCCTTAAAGGACGTTAATAATAAAATAATTAAACACAAAATATTTTAACTTACGGATTTACCAGCCCGGAAGAACTTAATTCAATTGCTGGTTCAATCTTTAGCAGCACTGGATCTTCCGTATCTTGGCTGGGCCCTCCGTCAGTTCCAAATAACTGGCAACAAATGCTCGCCCTCTGCATTCGGGCATCTCATTTTAGATTGTCCCACGCCTTTTTTAGAGCTGCGAGGGACCTGCAACGAGAAATCAATTTGAACGTATAGAAACGTGTTGATAATATTGATTATATAGTGGTGTTTATACAAAGTCATTTGTTTTCATTAAGTAAAAATGTATTAAAGTGCATTTGCAAAGTTTAAAGAAGTAAGTTATTATCGGTGCTTATTATGGAATGTGGGACCACGTTAACTTGCTCCATTTCCAGTGATGGTGATGATGACGGAGTCCTCGATTCCGATATGAAATGAATCTACAACAACAGTCAAAAGGTATTAGCTTTTCTCATATCATTGTAAAAATAAGCAAGCAATGCCCACCCTTGTATTTTCTTTGAAAGCCGCATCAAATATTCATCCTTTTATATTGCATGTCGATGATTGATATCAACAATGAAGTTCTAAACAATTTGCAACTAAAAGCAGGAACCGTTGATAATTTACTAACTGAATCAAGCCATTTCTCCGCAGGGATAGGCAGAGAGAACGGACCGCCAAACAACTCAGTCTATTATAATACAACATATTCTCCAGCTACATTTTTATGTCAACACGATTTTTTAAATAATATACTTGTATTATTAAGCTAAAGAGATGATAATAACTTACTTACGGTGTATTTCACCATCTTCTTGATAGCTTATCCATAGGATAATATAAACTAATAAATAATGAATAAATACTCCACTATAGGTAGAAAACTTGGCTAACTTATCCGATTTATAGTCACCATTTACAAGTTCGAGTAGGTATAGAATAGTAAACTCCGACTTCATAATTAAATAAATCTTAAATTGCAAATCGAAAATATACAAATTCCTATGGAGTTATCCAAAGCTATCAAGAGGATGGTGAAATACTTCCATATGATGATAATAATTAGAACTTACAGGTACGGACTCCGTGGCGGCCAAGTTGGCGTTGACTCCAAGGCATATGCCGCCTTGGGTGCTATCACCGCTAGCACCCTTTCCTCTATAGGTGTCAAGGGCTGTGCCTTGCTTGGGCCACCTCCGGTCCCTCCCATCTCTGTCCTCAATCCGGATACCTTCTTCTTCACCGCGTTCCTACAATCCCTCCAAGTCTGAAACAAAGACACATTTTTGTACTACAGAAAATATAATAAAATTCAAATTATATTAATAAAGAATGTTGAAATGTATAATTTTTATTTGAATCCATAAATTGAAGTCCGTACCTTGTTGTAACAATGGAAACATGATAGTGGTTATAATATAATTAGTGCATACCTGTTGCCACCTCTCACCTGTCTTTGCATACCCCAACTCCGTGGCATTTAATGCCACCGCCAGGGAGCGCCACACCAGTTTGTTGTTGATGCGGCCATCTCTTCCATCGTGGCGCCCCGTAGCCATTGCCGGCCTCTCCTCCAGACCTCCATCCAAGCGACAAGCTTCTCGATTTGGCTATTTGTTGCACGTTTTCTAGAAGACATCTATTGTCAATTATCCAGACTGAAGGTACTGGGGAGGAGAAGGGGAAGATGGGGAATTACTTGGCTGGCTGGTCACCAAGCATGGCTAAAACCATTTCATTCAATGTTTCAATTCTGAATGGTGGTGTTACAACAGTATCTTCCACTCTGGAATGTGCTGCAAATATACTATTTATTATTTTAACTGAATATTTTGTGGAATAACGCAAAGTAATAAAAATAAAATTTACTTGCGCACACCGGGATTTGAATGTGCAACCTCCGGATTGCTAGTCGAGAGCCTCACCGCTCGACCATGGAGGCCGTCAATAACTGATAATAATCTTTGTGTGTTAGTATAATGTGCATATTTATATGTGTATCAAGATAAATAATATTGAATTCTCCCCATATTCTGTTGTCTTTTACTTATTTTTTGTGAGAACTCTTTTCTTTCATAATGATGATTCTTGTTAATTGATCGTCGTTCAATAGCTTCACAGACCAATATCAATACGAATGCCTTTTATGTGTACTTTTTAATCTTTCTTGTTTTGCTTTCATGTCGCTTCTTGAGTCATTTCATCTGTTGCCGAGGGTCCGACACGACTCCCACTCCAAACGCCCTGATGAACAAGGAACAATGATACTCCACTACGTGCGCTCCTTCACGGCATAGAGAGCTGCCAACACCAACGTTCTGGATGCCTGTGATTGGTCACTCCGACGTATTGGTGTTGCTATTTACTGTTATGATTATAATACTATGTTCCTGTAAACTGTGAACTATTCTATTATTTATGTAAAATATGTAACTTTCTGCCTAGGTTTTTAATGCTGAATCTCTATGTGGATGATGTTTTTTCTCTAGTTTTATCAAAGGTTACAGTTAAGAGTTTAGATTCAACAAACCTTCTTTGACAAAGCGTGCGTGCATTTTCATTGGCAGACAGTTTAGAAAGAGGTGGTAGTAGCAAAAATAGATTTAAAATCAGTAAATTAACTGCCAAATCCATCCACAAAGAGATTAAAGCTTTTTCTAGTAGTGTGGATTCATTTACTGCAATAAATGAGACATTTGTATAGCAAGAGATTGTTTAATTTATAAATGTACCTATCCCTCCATTTCCAAAACCTTATGGATCGGTGAATGACCAACAACCAACTGAAAACATGACCACTCTACCCGACTGACCAACATCTCGAGTTGCCCGCTCGTCGCATGCCTCCTAGACATCTATTGGAGAAATAGGAACTTAATTTAAAGAATTGTTTAGTTAAATTAACTTAAAAACATATCTCCATTACAAATCCACATCTACAGCACAATTTAATATTTGGGGACGAAATCGCTAACCGCTAACCGCTAAAACCACTAACCGCCGCACTTTTATGCAAAGATTATGGAAATTACCCTCCATTTCAAAAATTAGTACAAGAAACAATTATTTACGTGCAGAAAGTAGATTTTTAGGTTAATTTTGACAAACTAAGTAATTCACGCGTATTTGATTGAAAAGAAATTTCGCATATGTCAAATCAATGGTATACAACTTTAAGCATACGTTAAGTGGATAAATAATCATGTATATTTACTGTATTTCGTGTTTTAAACTATTTAAAATCGGCTAAGTCGGCCTGACACAAGCAGGAAAAGCAAACAACAGCAATAGACAATAACACAAATCTGACAGCCGTTGTCTTGGAAAAACTAGTTGTCTTATCACAATTTAATAGGGAATCGCAAGCCTGGTTTGACAACCATTTTATTGTAATTCATATTATGTGCAATATTCGCCCAAAAAAGGCATTGGTAAAAATAATCACAAGCTGTAGATATATGGTTTACCTGAATATACCGATATTTTGTCTAATGAGGAATGGCGGATTAAATATACGATTGTATCACTTTATATTATGGGATATAGAAGAAGACAGCGTCCGGTCACTGCAATCTTACTAATGATGACGATTGTGTCAACCGTTTTCAATTATTTTATCTCAAATTTCAGTCAAAATTATATCTTTAATTCCAAATTTTTATTACGTATACTCATCATTATTTTTAAAAAATAGTCCAAACGAAACAAAATATTCAAAGCTCATTCAAAAAATAATGTTGCTTTCTTATTACAACGTACTGTTTCTTAGAGTTTCAGTTATATTTTTTGGTTTTGAACAAATACCGTAAACCTTCCACGGTCTTGCCATGGATCTACTAAGTCCAGCGAATGTTTCTTGAAGACGGAACCAGGGTCCCAGGAAGAAGATGGAGGAGAAATGCCATATGCGGATATGGATTTTGACCTCCCTGATGTAAAGAAGGAATGTCTACAGTATGCGGAGAGTGCTCTAGTAGCCAGTAAGTTGCATTATTTATTGTTGCTGTTTTGCAAATCTTAAAAATATGAAATGCAAAATTTTTGATATCCGGAAACCTTGTCCATTTTAAATTTTTGCTCAAGCAGGACATAATATGTTTGTCCAAGAAGTCCTCTCTTGCCATACTTTGGTATGTATCCTAAAATGCATACTTACGGGAAACTACCAAACAAAAGCAAAGTTTTAACTTATCTCCTTGGCATGTTGACGAAGTTCCATTATTTATTAAAAAAGTTTTTTGGTACAGTTCATAAAATTTTGTAATACAAACTTTTCATATAAACAGTTTTTAAAAAGTAGAGAATAACATAAATAGATTAACAGATTAACCAAAAAAATCCCACATAGGCATCGCCAGTTCGTGGGTATACTTAAGTGTTTTAAGACAGATAAACTCTCAAACATACAATATCTTGTAGAAGTTTAAAAAAATAAAATAAATTAAATTAAATACAATAGTATGTAATAGATTAGTGTTTACTGAAATACATATTCAAAAGACATGTTCATAAAGATTAATAAAATTTTTGTTAAGTTACAGCAGGTCAGATGTTACAGCAAGTAAATGTTTGTGTCGATGGTATTTATTCAAGACTTTAATACATGTTTGTACTTGCTGTAAATGGATATATTTTTACAATCAATTTCTGTAGCCTTATAGAAAGCGTTATATATTTTTGGTGTAATAAAATATGCATGTCTTTGCGCAAGCCTAGTGTTACACCGTGGAACTTCAAATACATTATTTAACCTATTACTAAAACGCTTTTCATTTTTTGTAAAAATAACATTTCGTGTAAAAATATATTTTAAACATTGTTTACAGTAAATTTCTCTTATGTCTAACAATTCAGCCTCATGGAACAATTGCACGGAGGGGTAGTTTATATCTTTATGCAACATTATTTTTAGTATTAATTTTTGAGTTATTTCTAGTGGCTTAATGTGAGTATTAAACACACCCCCCCATCCAATTATTCCGTAAGATACTGTTGATTGCACCAATGCATGATACACCAATTTTATTTTTTTAATGTCAACTATATATTTTAAACGTTTAAAAATATAAGTTAAATACCTAAGTTTATTAACACGCTTTTGTTTGTGATCTGTCCATTTGAGTCGGCTGTCTATTATAATTCCTAAGTATTTAACTGTATTTCCCGTATTCATTTCTGTACAGCTAGAGCATAATACAGGATTGCAAGTATTTTTGTGAAACCTTATATTTTAGTGAGTTAAGGGTGCCGCCTTTTTGGTATTATAAAATGGAATATAGAGAGTTTTTTCACAGTTCAGAGTTAGAAAGTTTTGATTGAGCTTTGACAATGGAAGTGCACTTATTTGCATTTTCAGAGACATCATCCCAGGATTTACCATGAACTGTGATTGCAGTATCGTCCGCGTACGAGAATAGTACGAGATTAAAACGGTTACTGTCGTAACTGGTTACATGTGGAATAATTTTATCACAAATTGAAAATATTGTGAAAATTATTTAAAAGCGACGCCGGTTCAGAATTTGTCTCGCCAATTTCTCCAAAGATGGGGAATATTTTTTAAGAAAGTCTATGGCAACGAAATGTCATTGCTACTTACTAACTACAGCGCAGTGTTCACTCGCGGACAGTGACTTCCAACTAGCAATGGACACTATCAATAAATCATCGCTGATTTACCTGATCTTTTTCACCAGCTATCAAATCACACTCATACATCTTTTACTTCAATAATAATTTTCGCAACGGCAACACTGAACATAAACTTCAAACATCATCCCAGTCCCGTGAGTGATATATTAATGTCAGTCTCCTTCACTTTCTCCACACACACTGCAGTCATTGTTGCTCCGCCTTTCTAATAGTAACATCCTATAAATTGCACAATATTTGTGTTAAATCTATATTATTTCAATATCTATCACATTTTTATATCAAAGTTTTTATAATTCAAGTGCATCTACTTTTCTGGTGACGTTTCTTCAACGACCGCGGCACTTCACCTTGTAGTGAGTAGGTTCTTGTTATATTGACTACTTAATTACTAAGTCCCTCATTGGTGCTTTTAATTTTAAAAATATATCGCTTAATGGGTCAGTTTTTATACTATTGGCATTATAACACATTGAGTTACCCGACACCAACCAGGTTAACAGGTTACATACTAGTTTAGGTGCGTGTTCATAGTTAATTTACGGCCGCTGTTACACTTTAAAACCAAACGATTAGTATGTTCATCTAGTCTTGACCTTGAGTGAAATATTTAACTCGATTCCTTTTTAGTGAATTTCAATATTTCAACATATTTTGTATTTTATTTGTTTTCACTTGATATCAATAATAGACGTCAGCAGGTTCATTTTATTTTTCACCCTTAAAATCATTAACCTATTTTCTTACTCTAGTGATATATTTGCAATGCTACTATTACCTACCTATATACCTACATCGTTTATCAGAAAACTGTTTCAATCCACACAAAACTACATCAACGTCAAATTGACAGTTCTGAACTCAGTGTGGTTAAATACACGAGAATGACTTACTTTAACGAAAGTGTATCGTTTAAGGCGGTACACAACCCATATTATTTTTGTTTGGTCAACTCACATTTTCATAATTTTCGGCTAATTCGTAACTATAATGACTCCTTTTATTCTAACAGACCCCTGGGGATGTAAGTTCTTTATATTTAAGATTAATAAAAACAATACCTTACCATTAATATATTTTACGTACAACTATTTAAAACTTTATAACCCGTTTTTCAACTCTAAAGTTACCGGTAAGCACCAGATTTTATTTTTCTAGAAGATGAAATAATAACTTAAAGGACTTGATTATGAACTATTTGTCCGTAAATAAAAAAAAATAAAAAAATTGAAAAATGAACTTCAGGAGGAAAACGTTTAGAGAAATTAAATTTTTGTAACACGTTCTTCAGAATTAATTAAAATGAAAGCGGCGGAAAGGTCGAATCTCCAGGCCCGCTAGGGCGAATTCGACCGTTTCATCCAATACGCAGTGCCGCTGGCGTATATTTGTATACACGCTTTCTTCACATACGTCGTTAAGAGTCCTACACTATTTGTCTTCTTCTTTTTTTCTTTGATAGGGCAGATTCGACAGTAGGGACCTATTGTCGATTCGACAGTATCCAATACAAGGGTCGCGAGTCACAATTTGTATATACGACTTGTTTACTTACGTCGTTAAGATTCTGAGTATATTTAAGGTTATATTGTCGTCTTAACGATAGTTTCTATTTGTCCCATTTGTGAAGCAATTAGTGCTTGTTTCTGCCAAGTTCATAACTGATCGGCCGTTCTTTTGTCTTTTCATTGATGCAGGTGGCAGTTTATTGCGGAGTGGTATAGTTAATGATAAATTGATCATTTCTGCAGCGCTCTTTCTGTAAAAAATATACCTCGAGGGAGCTTAAATCGCATTGGTTTAGTTTTTTTTCTGTACCCCTCTCAACTCCGAACACAACCGAAAGAAGAAGAAAATGTTTTTTTTTTAATTTCCAGTTTGAAGCTACTTTTTAGCCATTTTAAGCAATGTGTGATTCTGAAATGTGTTATTTTACCGGTGACTGGCCAACTCGGAATGAAACCAACTCAGAACCATCTCAGATAAGTCATTTAGAGTGATTTAAAAATATTTATTAAAAAAAATGGTTAAATAGGTTATGTTAGGTTAGGGTTATCGGATAATTTTAAATTATTTTCTTCATAGATTTGACTTTTCAAGGAGGTGTTGAGTTGACATTATTCCCAGTTGGCATGGAACCATTTTACCAGGCGATAATGAGTTCTTGTGCCTACACTACATGCAATTGAACATATCTGACCATAAATCTTAAAGTATTACCAATTGCATGCTCCTTGGGTACAAGTGATTACTTAATGATTCGTCCTGATATTATCATTAAAACATTATTTGGAATTCGAAAAAGCGATTGGGCTTAGAAAATCAGCACTGTCTATAATATCATTAACAATTTTGTTGTTATTTAAGTCGGAAATGAGTTTTCTTCGAGGGTTTTAATAATTTTAATTCTTTCGTCAAGTAATTTAGTCATGTGATTTAATTTTTAGGGCCGGTTTATAGTTAATAACGGTTTGATATTTATATCGAAAATTTTCGATGGTATCAGATCGGATTTTAGATAGAAGGATTGTATTCTACTTGACTTCAAACTACGTAAGAGTACAAAATCTTTAATGTTGATATGTTCCATTCACTGAAGTGATGGAGAGTGTGAATGTGTGAAAGAAATTTTATTTGGAAAGGATTAAAAATTGCGAGATCATTAATTTCATTGACAGGAGAGAGAGAAATATAATAATTTCAATGTTGATGAATAGATTAATGTAAAGCTGATTTTTTTTTTTTTTGAAAAATGGTTTTATTTAATCCACAATTATTGAAGAAGTTTGGGCTTACTTGCAAGAGAACATGATGTTTAAATAGAGAGGTTTTTTAACAAGCTTTATTTGTTTTCAGATGTAACCAGTGACCATCACATAACAGGACGCTATCTTGGCAGTGCCATGGATCTTCCCAATCCAGAGAGTGTTTCCATCAAGACTGAACGCAGGTCGCAGGAAGAAGGCTCAGGTGAAATACCGTATACGGATATAGAAATCCACCTCCCGGATGTGAAGAAGGAATGTCTGCAGTATGCGGAGAGTGTTCAATCAACTAGTAAGTTGCATTGCGGATATCACAGAGGTGTTTCAGATGGACGCAGTCAGGACAGCTGCTTTTTTTTCTATTTCCCCTCGTATTTTCCTTCTTTTTTTTTTACTTTCCCAAATGTTGGTATTGATGAACTAAGACAACGTATAACTTATTATGATCTCAAACTCTTTCCAATTATTTAAGCTGTTCTCACCATATTTTATTATTAAAGTAAATCATCTCTATTTCTCCATGCTGACAAACCTTTTGGATTAGTTCAAATATTCCATAATACACTCCAAGGGGTTTGCTACGTTTGGTAGCGGGGTGCCCGGGTTAATGGTGTGATGTTTGTCTAGGTCTTGACGGTGGATGCGTTTGTCTAACTTATACATGCCGGCCGGATCAGTTAGGCTGGTTGAGGGAGACTTTTTGATATCTCCAGCCGAACTCTCTCGACCTTGCACGGCTGTGGCAGGAATGAATTAAAACGTCCACCACTCCTAAACACACTAAACAGATTCTTATCCACCCCTATACCCTTTTACTTTTCAAAACTTCCTCTCCTTCCTTTTCCTAAAAAGATCCTCCACACAGCTTTCCAAAATGTGTAATAGGCCTCAAAGGAAATTATGTTCCTCGAGGCCTCCTGTGTGGAGCTTTTGCCAAAAAATATCGAACGTGGGCTCTTGACTTAGATAAATATACATACTTATTTTGATTCAAGAATTCTTTATTGGATTGTCAAACATATTTAAATCGCATCCAAAGATTCTCAAGAATTGAAAGCTTCCGCTAAAAACGTCCTCAAATCGGACGTATTAATTAATACTGTGTTTAACACATGACCTAACTTACTTGAAACCATCTGTTAAAATCTACTCAGGCAGAGAACACATGAACTTGCAAGTCCGAATAAAGATTTAAAAAAAAACAAGAACTTAACAAATAAATTTTGTCGGAATGCTGGATAAATAAAGAGTACACCTCCAAAGTAATTCACAATTACTCAGAACATCACACAAACATAAATTTAAATAAATCCAGTGGAATCGTAGTTTATATCAGAGACGGTCTACATGCACAAGTTGACGAAATTTCACTATCACAAGCTAACTGTATGAAAATTGTATTGAACAATAATTTATATATTTTTGCAATCTACAGGTCACCTTCTTTCCAAAATATTGACACTTTTTTGAATTCTCTACAA
Source organism: Glyphotaelius pellucidus (assembly GCA_936435175.1). NCBI lineage: Eukaryota > Metazoa > Arthropoda > Insecta > Trichoptera > Limnephilidae > Glyphotaelius > Glyphotaelius pellucidus. Next base: position 16,545,878 of record OW386565.1, read on the forward strand.
ACATTCATCAACAGTTCAAAACAATTTGAACGACAAATTATTTTAGGTGATTTAAATATAAACACGATCCCTGAGTACCACCGTCAATGCGAAGATTATTTATGTATGCTTACGGAAAATGGGTTCATGCAGACAATTCACTGTCCTACTCGAGAACAGGGTACAAGTAAATCTTGTCTAGACCACATCAACGTTAAAAAAATCAAACATATCGACTCATTTGTTATCCACACCACAATTTCTGACCACTACACCACAGCTCTCTGCCTTAAAAATAAGCCTCCCACCGCTGCCAAAACTAAATACATACCTCGAATAAACTACATCAACTTACTTCAGGACTTAAGTTCAGAAAAATGGGAAAACGTTTTAGACCAAAGGGATACTGATTCAGCAATGACGGAATTCATCTCAAAGTTACATGATTATATATTTAAACACACGAGTAACAAACTCATACCTAATAAGCAATTAAAAATCACGCCATGGATCACTCCTGGTCTAGTCAAGTCAATTCACAAACGGAACCAACTCCACAAAAAGGCAAATAGGAGCCCAGATAATATAATATTACAAACTCGCTATAAAAAGTATAGGAACTTGTGCAAAAATTTAATCGTATCAACTAAAGAAAGCTATTTTAAAAAAATTATTTACGAAAATAACTATACGCCAAAACTGCTATGGGAAGCATTCCGTAATATAACTAAAACTAAAACTAATAAAACATCCGATATCAAATCACTGTACATTGATAACACTATTACGTCAGATCCAAAAAAGATGGCAAATTTTGCAAATAACTACTTCACGTCGGTGGGAAACACACTGGCAAAAAAAATCCTAGATAAAAACGACACAACTGAAAAAGATCTCGCGAAGCAAACTGGCTGTTATTTCCGTCACAAAATAGATAACATTCGAACTACGTCACACGAAGTGATGAAAATAATTGACGACCTTAAGTCATCCAATGCATGCGGTCCTGATAAGGTCTCATCAAATCTATTAAAAAATATTAAATCCGTCATAGCATCACCGATATCGTTCATATGCAATCTAAGCTTTAACTCTGGAAATTTCCCTAATAATTTAAAACAATCAAATGTTATTCTACTGCACAAAAATGGGGATAAATCTCAGATTAACAACTACCGACCGGTTTCTTTGATCAATTCTGTATCTAAAATTATTGAGAAAATTGTTAAGAATCGGCTCAGTCTATATCTAGAAAACAATAACATCCTTTCCAATAGACAATACGGTTTCCGTCCAGGTTTAGGGACTGAAAATGCCATTGCTAATTTAACAAAAATTATCTCTAATAACATCGATAGAGGTACAAAATGCATTGCTCTCTTCCTGGATCTAGCCAAAGCGTTCGACACTATCTCTCACAAAATTCTGTTGAATAAACTACAGCGTATTGGTATACAAGGTCAGCTCTTCAAATGGTTGTGTAGCTATTTAGAAAACAGGAGCCAAAGAGTACTTATCAACGACACTATAAGCGATCCAGCTAATATTAAATTCGGTGTACCCCAAGGAAGTACTCTAGGACCACTCTTATTCAACATATATATAAACGAACTATGCAACAGTTCCTTTGCCGACCACATTATTACCTTCGCCGATGATACAGTTTTACTATATGAAGACAAAAGCTGGAATATTGTTCATAATAAAGCAGAAATAGGTTTAAACAAGGTCAAACAATGGCTAGACAATAATCTCCTCACACTCAACTTAGATAAAACTAAATACATCCGTTTCAGTGCAACACAAGCAGGAAAACCAAAAGAAACACACAACATCATTATACACCACTGTAATGACCTAACCACTTGTAAATGCAATAACTTAGAATGTGTCGATAGCATAAAATATCTAGGAATCATAATAGATAAATCTCTGAGATGGGAGGAACACATAGACTCTACCACCACAAAGATCAGAAAACTTACTCATCTTTTTATGTCTGTTAGAAATATTCTTTGCGTAAAAGATCTGAAACAAATGTACCATGCCATGTGTAATTCTTTGCTAGAATATGCATCCTTAGGATGGGGCGGCTGTTCGAAAACAATTCTTGATCCCTTAGCAAAAGCACAAAAATCGCTTCTTAGGGTCATCCTTAAGAAACCTTTCAGGTATCCCAGTGATCTATTATTTGAAGAGTTACGAGTTCTTGACGTACGGCAACTTTACATAAGAAAAACTATTCTACATACACAAAAACATCGACACCACTATTCATCCATTGATCATCTCCACAACACCCGTCATGCAAGGAGGAATCCAGTAGTTCCACCAAATACCAACACATCACATGCACAAAGACAATACTCTTACTTAGGGCCAAAATTGTTCAACCTCGTACCCGATGCATGGAAATTGAAAAGTGCTAGCACTCTGCGCAAATGGGTTAGCAATTGGCTTCTGGACATGGGGAGAGTCGAGAGCGAACACATGCTCACACAAACTCACTTACCTAATAATATGTACTATCAGGTTTACGTTAATCCATAAGAATTTTATAAGTACTCATCTTATTAGCTGGTATAATATAGGTTGTATAATATTATCTTTATTTTTTATATTGTTATCTTCAAACTAAAAGTTACTAGGTTACAAAAATAGGTACAAAAAATATTTTAAAAGTTGTAGTATTGATAAAATTAAATTATGAGTAAAATAATATGTACTATTAAAAATTGTAACACAGAGGCTATTTTTGTACATTAGAGGAATCAGAAAGTTACTTTTTATTAATTTCTAAAAATTGAAGTAATTTTTTTCTATGCCCCTGATAACTTATATCCCTTTTTGTTAATATTTTATTTAAACTTACAAATCTTTGGCACTCTTTGTTGATTCTTGTATAAAAATGACTATCCTTTTCAAAATTTAAGTTTTGAATTTTGCCTTTTCAAACTGCCTATAAAACAAATGTAGTTAAACTGGGATATTCTCTATATTAATTAAATAGTCAGAATTACATTGAGAATGCATATGTCTGGTTTTTAAATATGTAAATTACATTACTTGGGAAATATTATATATTCTGGTTTATATATTATTTATAAATATTATATACCATATATTCTGGTTTTTAAATATGTAAATCACATTACTTAGGGAATATAAAAAAAAAAAAAAAAAAATTAAAAAAAAAAAAATTGTAGTACTTTATATCATTCCAATAGTTATAAATACATTGGGATTTCACTGTCATATATAAGTTTATAAATTTTTAATTTCTAAATACTTAGTAAATGTTTAAACATTATAGTTAAAAACTATATATTTTTTATATATATATATATTTTTTAAATACTATATTTTCAATTATAAAACTGTAATTGCTCTCCGTAATGACCTGGAAAGAGTCTAAACCTTGCGATTTCTCATAAGAAACCATTCACTTTTCTGAATGCAATTATTAATTTTCTCCAAATCAAACTTAGAATAATCGCAACTTTTGCGACTCTTTCAAGGACATAAAGATTCTATTCCTACGCTCAGGATGCAATTTTTAATGTTCTCAATAGTTATTTGGACAGTTAAGAATATTATGAACTAAAAATGCAATTTGCCTATCCTGAAACGGGAATCCTTCCCAGTTGGATAGACAAAGTACCATTTTGTATTGTTTTGTTTTGAAATATATATGTATATAAATAAATAAATAAATGTCAAAAATACAAAAATAACAAAAAAATCCAAATCGAATGACAAATAATAGAAAGAGAGGCAAGAACGTAAATAGCGACCCAAGTTATTTCGGTGAGGTTTAAATTAACGTTCAAAATCTTCTTTAAAATAAAAACATATAAATTCGTTAAAGAGCACTTTAAATTTATTTTATTCAAACTCTCTACCGGTTTCGAAGGCAAACTTCCGTCTGATATCCAAATTCCAATATTCTCCTGACGAAGGAAGGGTGCTTCCAAAACTGGTAGATTGTGAATAAAAGAAAACTTAATTGGTCTATAACCATTCGTATATTTTTATTATAAATTATGGAAAGCCAAAGAGTTATCGCTTTTTATAAAAATGTAAAATCTTCTGTGTTTCTTGAGGTCGTTACATTGGCAAAAACATTAGATGTAAAGAGAACGTACTAAATGTACTTAATGAAAACTAGTAGGTTAAGGAAAGATGACGTCTCTGCTGTATTGTTCACTCCGTGAGTTCATTTCGAAAAAATGAGTTGATTCCGTTAAATTGTTTGTGATTTTGATTCCATTTTGAAGTCCAGGGATGAGAGAGGTCAAGAGGGCGGAGGGGACCAAGGAACAATTCATTGACACATCACAAATACCAATTCATTGTATTGTTGTTTTGTTTTTCCAGGTAGCATTGATGTGGAGACTGTACTCATCAAAGCAGAAGCAGGGCCCCGAGAAGAAGATGGAGAGGGAATTTCTTATACGGAAATAGACATAGACCAGACAGATGTAAAAAAGGAATGCTTAGAATACTCTGAAAGGGATTCAGGTAAAAAACGATTTTTATTTATCTGAATTTGTGTTAATAATTTTCATGTTTCACTAAAGAAACCTTCTTATTGAGCTTTATCCGCAATTATTTTCAGAAATGATAACAGACCTGAAGATGCATCCTGGAGAAAAACCTCATTCATGTTCCCATTGTAACTATACCTGCTCAGAGAATTCTTATTTTACAGTGCACTCACGGACCCATACTGGAGAAAAACTTATTTCATGTCCCCATTGTAAATACGCCTGCTCAAAGAAGTCACATTTAACGGTGCACTTACGCACCAATACTGGAGCAAAACCTTTTTCATGTCCCCATTGTAACTACTCCTGCTCAGACAAATCAAATTTAACAAGGCACTTATATAGCCATACTGGAGAAAAACCTTTTTCATGTGCCCATTGTAACTACTCCTTCTCAGACAAATCAAATTTAACAAAGCACTTATGTAGCCATACTGGAGAAAAACCTTTTTCATGTCCCCATTGTAACTACTCCTTTTCATACAAGTCAAATTTTACGGTGCACTTACGCACCCATACTGGAGAAAAACCTTTTTCATGTCCCCATTGTAACTACTCCTGCTCAATCAAATCAAGTTTAACAAAGCACTTACGCACCCATACTGGAGAAAAACCTTTTTCATGTCACCATTGTAACTACTCCTGCTCAGAAAAATCATGTTTAACGGTGCACTTACGCACCCATACTGGAGAAAAACCTTTTTCATGTCCCCATTGTAACTACTCCTGCTCAATCAAATCAAGTTTAACAAAGCACTTACGCACCCATACTGGAGAAAAACCTTTTTCATGTCCCCATTGTAACTACTTCTGCTCATTCAAATCAAGTTTAACGGTGCACTTACGCACCCATACTGGAGAAAAACCTTTTTCATGTGCCCATTGTAACTGCTCCTGCTCAGACAAGTCACATTTAATGGTGCACCTACGCACCCATACTGGAGAAAAACCTTTTTCATGTCCCCATTGTAACTACTCCTGCTCAATCAAATCAAGTTTAACAAAGCACTTACGCACCCATACTGGAGAAAAACCTTTTTCATGTCCCCATTGTAACTACTCCTGCTCAGACAAGTCACATTTAATGGTGCACTTACGCACCCATACTGGAGAAAAACCTTTTTCATGTTCCCATTGTAACTACTCCTGCTCTGACAAATCAAATTTAACAAGGCACTTACGCACCCATACTGGAGAAAAACCTTTTTCATGTCACCATTGTAACTACTCGTGCTCAGAAAAATCACGTTTGACAATGCACTTACTCACCCATACTTGAGAAAAATCCTTGTCACGTCCCCGTTGTAACTACTCCTGCTCATTCAAATCACGTTTAACCCTGACTGCCCGAAAAGGGGTGTATGCAATCCCCTTGATCAACTTTTTGCAGGATAACTCGATTATTAAAAGTACAATTTGATTCTTAATTTTTTTAATCCTTAAGAAAAATACCAAACAACATTTTGCCATTTTTTGTTTTCAAATATTTATAGTGCATCACAATGAAAAATATTGTTTTTCTCGAAAATTGGTGCAAATCGCATTTACGAGCATTAATATTGTGTGTATTTCGTTACCATTCTGCAAGTCCTGAAAAGATGACATAGGCCCTGAGGGAAATTATTTTTTCCTCAGGGCCTCCTGTGTGGAGTTAATGTAAAAAAAAAAAAAAAAAAGTCCTCTCTTTACGTTATTGTTATATTATTTGTTTCACTCTTACCAGCATGTGGAATAGTCCATATCACAGAGGCGAAGAAGCGAGGCAGTTATACAGTTAGGGCACTTGCCGCTAGTTATAACTTGCATTTTTTGCTCGGAATTCCATTATTTTGCTGAAGACCGTCGGTCGGTTTTGACCTTTTTTGGGTTGCACACATGTTTGTATTATGAGGTTCTTAAACGTTTATTTTAAAGTTATAAGAGAAGTTTCTTTTAAAAAAAATTCAAATTTTTTTTTTATAGTTTTTCAAGTTTAATTTGTAGTACTCCATTTAAAGTTTTGTTTTTATGATTAATTTCAATAGAAATATTAATATAAAAACTGGTTGTTATTTTAAATATTGACGGCCTCCGCAAATATTCTGCATTTAAAATAATATATTATATTTATTGCACGATACAGAGCGGAAGTTACTCGCAGAATCGCCCTGGTGTAAGACCACCACTCAGAATTGAAACGACGCTTTAAGTGGCTTTAGCCGTGTATGTTGACCAGATCTGAACAGCCAGATGCTTTCCCATCTTCCTTTTTTCGTCTCCTTCCTTTTTAGTCATAAACTAAAATACAAAATAACTATAAAATACACCCTGAAAACAATCCGGAGGGTAGACACGAATAACCTAGAATTACCTTATAAGAGAAACCAGAAATAACCAACTGCGTAAAATAAAGATGAAAACAAATAGTGATGTATAAATATGTAACAAAAACCAAGGATTCTGTAAACCCAATGCAATGCAAACCATCCCCCAGAAGGTAATAATCCCACCCGAAGAGATAATGAAAAAATCTAACAAAGCCGCTCCGCCGACAATCAAACAAAAAAAGTCATAAATGTTCAATATTGCAGAGAATCAAAAACGCCTTAACATAATTAAGTTCAAATTATACTAATCTTAACAATACTTTAAAAGTCAAATAATTCTTTATTCCTTTTGACTACCCAAGTACATCATTGCTTAGTAAAAGGGGACTAACTTTTATCAAAGATTGCATGAATTGAATATTACGTTTCACATATTTATTTCATTATTATTTGGTTTTAATTTTAATCTACTTTTGTATTGGTCATTTTATCTTTGGAGCATTTCACCGCTCAGTTGTATGTCGATTTCGGCTTTTTTTAAAATGGAGGTAGTATAATACACTTAAGTTTTTTTTATTGAACATAACAATATGCATAACACTCTTTTTAGGGTTTCTGGTCTAAGAATGCAATTTCTAAGTCTCATAAATATGTTTATATGTTTTCGCTTGACAAATTTACAAATATAAAGACAAGCTGAAATTTCTGAATGTGAATGTGATTTTTTTTTTTAAAGAATTGCAAAAGCTATCTATCTATGTAAAGAAATGATCGTTATTATGTTAACAATACTTTACTTTTAAATTTATCGAAAAACTTGTAAGTTTAAATGAAAAATAAAGAAAGTTTAAACTGCAATTGTATACAAATTATATTTATTTATAAATACATATATCCCATTGTTTAGAAAGCGCTGGCTACTTACGGCTTCAGAGGCTGTTAGCTCCGGTCACACTCCGGGCCGTGCCAGATGGTTGACAAGACGTCACTTATAACACACTATATTCTGCGATTTGTACAAATTCGAGCGGGGGCTTTCGATCCCCCGGTTCGGTGCACGCGGAATTTTTGAATGCTTAGTATGGGGAAGGTTAACAAGATACGCACTATTTACTCTCGAGTACATTCTATACGAAGTTTTGTAAAGCCAGTGAAAAAATGTTGTACATTCTACATTTTTTTACAAACGCCATGGCAACTTACTGGCTTTCTGAGTGCTCTCCGCATACTGTAAACATTCCTTCTTTACATCTGGGAGATCAAAATCCATATCGGCATACGGCATTACACCTTCATCTTCTACCTGGGGCCCTGGTTCCGTCTTGATGGAAACACTCTCTGGGCTTGATATATCCATGGCGAGACTGGGTTGTGAAATTGGTTCAATCCCAAAATTATTCTTAAAACTGCAAGTAACAAAACAAAGATGCAACCGTTATTTGGATGAGTTATAAATATTTTAAGTCGGTTGAAATAATCTGTAAAATAATGAAGCGTACGCATTATAAATATTTAAAAATAAGGATAAAATTTTGACTGAATAGGCCTTTAAGTTAAGACAAATGTAAACGGTTGACAGAATCATCATCAATAGTTAGATCACAGTAATCTAGCGCTGTCTTCCTATTTATCTCCGTATAAAGTGACATATTAGTAAATTGATCCGCCATTTCGCTTACGACAAGGTATACCCAGGTACACCATATTTTAGTGATTATTTTATTTTAAAAAATTCGATAAAAATAAGGACTTCAACGTACCCGGCTGTAAAACTTTATAAAAAAAATCCCGATTGAAATTGCTGGAGTTGAATGTACAGGTAAATTTTAACAAAATAGGGAAACGCTTTATAAAATTTGAAAAGTAATTAATTCAGTTGCCGGAATTGTAAATTTTGTTAACTTTAAAAACGCGATACCTATGTCATTTTTCAAGGACGGCCATGTTACGAATTACGAAGATAAACACGCACTTTTAAAAGAAAGAAAAAACACCTTCAATATATGCCATTGCAGAAAACTTTAACAACTTCTTCACAAATGTAGTAGATCAAGTCCTTGAATCTTCTAGTAAAATTGATAATACAACGCCCGTAGATTTTGTACCAACTTGCGATTCAATCAACTCGTTAGAATATTTTTCACCCATCACAACAAATGAAATTGAAAAACACATTGTCGGTCTAAAACCAACCAATTCTACAGGAATTAATGGTTTATCAGGCAACACACTAAACAAAATAAAACAATATATTTTGACTCCATTACTACATATTTTTAATAAATCCCTAAAAGAGGGACATTTTCCAGAACAATTTAAAATATCTACCATAATTCCAATACACAAATCGGGTGAAACGCTCATATTAGACAATTACAGACCTATCTCCCTAGTTTCAAATCTTTCAAAAATATTTGAAAAATGTATCAAAAGTAGAATAATGAATAATCTAGAACAAAACAAAATTCTGTCCCAAAATCAATATGGCTTCAGAAGTAAACTAAGCACTGAAGGTGCAATATTCGATCCGACTGTTGATTTTTTGTTTGTTATTTTAAAAAAGTTAAGCTATATTTTTAGACATGAGAAAAGCTTTTGACACGGTAAATCACAATCTACTTATAAAAAAAATTAATCAAATAGGTTTTAAAAAAGATACACTAAAAATTCTCACTATCTACCTCAAAGACAGAATACAAAGAACAAAAATAGGGATTTTTTATAGTACAGAAACAAGAATAAAAAACGGAGTACCACAGGGAACTGTTCTCGGCCCAATTCTATTTCTAATATAAATAAATGATTTATGTAATGTTGTAATCCCTGGTGAAATCGAATCTTACGCTGATGATACCGCAATTATAATAAATGGAAAATCCTGGCATGAAACTTTTTTGAATGCAACAAAATGTATTGCAAATGTTTCATCATGACTAAAAAGTAATAGACTCTTCTTAAACTGTAGTAAAACTTTTTACCCGACTTTTTATAAAATCAGTAAAAACAAACCCCCCCAAAAACCTTAAAATTAGAATACATAATGCTAATTGTAATCAACTAACATGTTCTTCTTGCTTTGAACTTGGAAAAGTTGAATAAATCAAATATTTGGGTATTTATATTGATACAAATTTAAATTGGCAATCGCAAATTAATAATACCGTTTCTAAATTAAGATACCTTACGTACATATTTTACAGACTTAATATTGACAAATTAAAAATGATTTATTTTTTCTCTGGTGCAATCTTCACTCATGTATGGAATAAGAGGATGGGGTGGTGCTCTTGATGTATTTATAAAACCTTTACAAATAACTCAAAATTATAGTATCAAAGTTATGTACAATAGGAACAGAACATTCTCGAAAGACGCATTATACAAAGAAGCTAAACTATTCAGTCTCCGTAAACTATTTATTTTGCAAACTATGAAATATTTCTTTAAAAACAAAAACAAATTTGAAAAAAATGAAAATAGAATCAACATTAGAAATAACAATGTTTTTTATACCCCCCAAACGAATACCAAACAAATTCAAACTGACAGCAGTTTCATTGGACCTCGTACATTCAATCTTTTACCGAAAAATATTCAAATGACAACTAAACTAGGCAATTTTTGTCACTTGCTCAGAAACTAATGTTGTTAGCTCCAGTTTTTGAAGAATCATAATATGAAAAAGTGTCTAAATCGAATCAACTTTGCTACTTAAGTGCAGTGTTTTTCTTGGGCTATCATCCGGTGTGTTAATCTCCCGGTATTCTATCGAGAAGTGCTCATAAAGTGACTTTTTCTAAAAAAATTGACACACAATCAATGTAGGATTTTATCACCTGGAAGTATTTTGAGACCTCATACTAAAAGTGACACACAATCAATGTAGGATTTTATCACCTGGAAGTATTTTGAGACCTCATACTAAAAGTGACACACAATCAATGTAGGATTTTATCACCTGGAAGTATTTTGAGACCTCATACTAAAAGTGACACACAATCAATGTAGGATTTTATCACCTGGAAGTATTTTGAGACCTCATACTAAAAGTGACACACAATCAATGTAGGATTTTATCACCTGGAAGTATTTTGAGACCTCATACTAAAAGTGACACACAATCAATGTAGGATTTTATCACCTGGAAGTATTTTGAGACCTCATACTAAAAGTGACACACAATCAATGTAGGATTTTATCACCTGGAAGTATTTTGAGACCTCATACTAAAAGTGACACACAATCAATGTAGGATTTTATCACCTGGAAGTATTTTGAGACCTCATACTAAAAGTGACACACAATCAATGTAGGATTTTATCACCTGGAAGTATTTTGAGACCTCATACTAAAAGTGACACACAATCAATGTAGGATTTTATCACCTGGAAGTATTTTGAGACCTCATACTAAAAGTGACACACAATCAATGTAGGATTTTATCACCTGGAAGTATTTTGAGACCTCATACTAAAAGTGACACACAATCAATGTAGGATTTTATCACCTGGAAGTATTTTGAGACCTCATACTAAAAGTGACACACAATCAATGTAGGATTTTATCACCTGGAAGTATTTTGAGACCTCATACTAAAAGTGACACACAATCAATGTAGGATTTTATCACCTGGAAGTATTTTGAGACCTCATACTAAAAGTGACACACAATCAATGTAGGATTATATCACCTGGAAGTATTTTGAGACCTCATACTAAAAGTGACACACAATCAATGTAGGATTTTATCACCTGGAAGTATTTTGAGACCTCATACTAAAAGTGCTTAACAAACTGAAATTTTGTGGATATAATAAAACTCGGCGCAGAATTTATATCCTCGTGTGTCTGTTCTATCGATATTCGAACGGGAAGTGCCTCAAAAGTGATTTCAAAACTGAATGTCTAAACTTTAATTGTCATCAAGTGAATTAAATAAAACAATAAACATAAAAAAAGTAAAAACGCAATAAGTGATTTTTTTTATCAAATTTGAATTGTGAATTAAACAATAAAAGTAGTGTTTTAAGTAAAAAACAATTAAAATACACTCTTGATACATTTCGTTGACAGTGCTTAATATTGACTTAAATCTCGATAATCTTCATCAGCGAATTGGCGTAGGTGCAGAGTGTTTGGCTCCAGTTACAAACATTAGAAATAACAATGTTTTTTATACCCCCCAAACGAATACCAAACAAATTCAAACTGACAGCAGTTTCATTGGACCTCGTACATTCAATCTTTTACCGAAAAATATTCAAATGACAACTAAACTACTTCAATACAATACTTGAAGTCGTGGCTTGACAATGTAGATATTGAAACGTTGTTTGTTTAATTTCTATCACTTTATGTTTCAAATGTTTAAACAATACACTTATTATTACACGTTGTACTTATAATTACAATATACCTTTATTATAACACTACTTCACTTAAAATATACTCACTATTACACTTAATATTACACTATAAACTCACTTCTGCACTGTTGTATGTTCATTTTGTGCACAGCTGTTTAGACATTTTTTAATCATGTTTTTGCTTTATATGCTCGTTGTTTGTTCTTTAGCAATCAGCCTTCGCTACGTCACGCTGTGGATCGCACCAGAAATATATCGATGTATCCAGACGCAGCGCCCGTGTTATAATTTACGCAATCGAAGCTCCTAGAGCCGCCATCAGCCTTCTAGCGCAGACGGCGAGCAACTGACCGGTAGCTACCTAGCCCAGCAGAACAGAGCCGCGAATCTACCTACTGACAAGTTATATCACCCGCCACCTCCGCGAAAGTTCCCGCATTGCTCGCGCACCTGGGGACACGGCGACGAGAACGTTCGGGAGTCTTCCCGTTTGGAGCCGGGCTCCGATTTCACGGCATTCCAGAAAAATTGCTGGTTTCGTCACCCATGCTACAAAAGCGGACGCATCCCGACAGAGTCCAGTGTTCTTTTAACTCATCGAAGCATTCGCCTTGCCTATCTGCAATTAACCTTGACCCAGTGATTACTACGAAGTATTTATTTTTATCGTAGACTGTTATACTGACCGTGTTCGCGTGTTTTTAATATTTATATTCCGTAGGGACTCATTTAAGGTTTTTATCACGCAACTTTGTGTTCTTTACTTAAACCAGCCTACACCGACTATATTACCCACGCACAGGCTGCGCCTTAGTGGGTTCCCATTATTCTTATTATTTCATGATATTCTATGCATGAAATGTAAAATTTGTGGAAAATAAAGGAAAAAAAAATTAAAATAATTTTATAACAATTAAAATTAATTATTACAATTTTCGGAAATGTAAACTAATGCATATTAATAAGCATTTTACTCAATTTAATGAACTCGAAAAATCATTTCTCAGAATCAACGCAGAATCTACGCAATTCGTCAACAGATACTGCCAACAACAAAAAAATAAGAAAGCTTTTACACACCTCATTAGTGAGAAACTATATTTAGACAATAATATTATTATAATGAAATGTTTGAGTTTGACCGAGTCGTCATCAATAATTAGATTACAGTAATCTGAATCTCTCTTCTTCCACACCTTTCCATAAAAAATAACATAATTGTACACTCGATCCGCTATTTCGCTTTTGACAAAACAGGTAAACGTCAAATCGACATTTTAAAAGTTCTCAAATGAAACGCCAAATAGAGTCCCCTAGTTAGGTATACCTATTAGCATAAGTTAGTTTAAGAAGCGTTCGACAAAGCGAAGTTTTACATTCTGTAGCGTAAATTAAAGAACAGTGGTCGATCAGTGATTTATGATAAAGGCTGCTACCACAATGAATACGCAAGTATACACAAGTATACGCAGTGCCGCTGGCGTATACTTGTTTACACGCTTTCTTCACTTACGTCGTTAAGAGTCCTACACTACTTGTCTTCTTCTTCTTTTCTTTGATAAAGCAAATTCGACAGTAGGTCCATCCAATACAAGGGTCGCGAGTCACAATTTGTATATACGGCTTGTTTACTTACGTCGTTAAGATTCTGAGTATATTTAAGGTTATATTGTCGTCTCAACGATAGTTTCTGTTTGTCCCATTTGTGAAGCAATTAGTGCTTGTTTCTGCCAAGTTCATAACTGAGCGGCCGTTCTTTTGTCTTTTCATTGATGCAGGTGGCAGTTTATTGCGGAGTGGTATAGTTAATGATAAATGATCATTTCTGCAGCGCTCTTTCTGTAAAAAATATACCTCGAGGGGGCTTAAATCGCATTGGTTTAGTTTTTTTTCTGTACCCCTCTCAACTCCAAACACAACCGAAAGAAGAAGAAAATACTTTTTTTAATTTCCGGTTTGAAGCTACTGAAGGAATGTGTGATTCTGAAATGTGTTATTTTACCGGTGACCGGCCAACTCGGAATGAAACCAACTCAGAACCGTCTCAGATAAGTCATTTAGAGTGATAAAAAATATTTATAAAAAAATGGTTAAATAGGTTATGTTAGGTTAGGGTTATCGGATAATTTTAAATTATTTTTTACATGGATTTTAATGACTTTTCAAGGAGGTGTTGAGTTGACATTATTCCCAGTTGGCATGGAACCATTTTACCAGGGCGATAGTGAGTTCTTGTGCCTACACTCATGCAATTGAACATATCTGACCATAAATCTTGAAGTATTACCAAATGCATGCACCTTGGGTACAAGTGAATATCTTAATGATTCGTCCTGATATTATCATTAAAACATTATTTGGAATTCGAATGGAAGCTGTTCTCATTGTTATATTAAAAGCGATTGGGCTTAGAAAATCAGCACTGTCTATAATATCATTAACAATTTTATAGTTATTTAAGTCGGAAATGAGTTTTCTTCGAGGGTTTTAATAATTTGAATTCTTTCGTCAAGTAATTTAGTCATGTGAATGAAATTTTAGGGCCGGTTTATAGTTAATAACGGTTAGATATTTATATCGAACATTTTCGATGGTATCGGATCGGAATTTAAAGAAGGGGACCAGATAGTAGGATTGTATTCTACTTGACTGCAAACTAAGTAAGAGTACAAAATCTTTAATGTCGATATGTTCCATTCACTGGAGTGATGGAGAGTGTGAATGTGTGAAAGAAATTTTATTTGGAAAGGATTAAAAATTGCGAGATCATTAATTTCATTGACACTAGAGAGAGAAGTATTATAAATTCTATGTTGATGAATAGATTTATGTAAAGCTGATTTTTTTTTTGCTTTGAAAAATGGTTTTATTTAATCCACATTTATTGAAGAAGTTTGAGCTTACTTGCAAGAGAACATGATGTTTAAATAGAGAGGTTTTTTAACAAGCTTTATTTGTTTTCAGATGTAACCAGTGACCATCACATAACAGGACGCTATCTTGGCAGTGCCATGGATCTTCCCAACCCAGAGAGTGTTTCCATCAAGACTGAACACAGGTCGCAGGAAGAAGGCTCAGGTGAAATACCGTATACGGATATAGAAATCCACCTCCCGGATGTGAAGAAGGAATGTGCAGTATGCGGAGAGTGTTCAATCAACTAGTAAGATGCATTGCGGATATCACAGAGGTGTTTCAGATGGACGCAGTCAGGACAGCTTCTTTTTTTTTTTTTACTTTCCCAAATTTTGGTATTGATGAAATAAGACAACGTATATCTTATTATGATCTCAAACTCTTTCCAATTATTTAAGCTGTTGACTCACCATATTTTATTATTAAAGTAAATCATCTCTATTTCTCCATGCTGACAAACCTTTTGGATTAGTTCAAATATTCCATAATACACTCCAAGGGGTTTGTTACGTTTGGTAGAGGGGTGCCCGGGTTAATGGGGTTATGTTTGTCTAGGTCTTGACGGTGGATGCGTTTGTCTAACTTATACATGCCGGCCGGATCGGGTTAGGCTGGTTGAGGGAGACTTTTTAATATCTCCAGCCGAACTCTCTCGACCTTGCACGGCTGTGGAAGGAATGAATTAATACGTCCACCACTCCTGAACACACTAAACAGATTCTTACCCACCCCTCATACCCTTTTACTTTTCAAAACTTCCTCTCCTTCCTTTTCCTAAAAAGATCCTCCACACAGCTTATCAAAATGTGTAACAGGCCCCTAAGGAAATTATGTTCCTCGAGGCCTCCTGTGTGGAGCTTTTGCCAAAAAATATCGAACATGGGCTCTTTACTTAGATAAATATACATACTTATTTTGATTCAAGAATTCTTTATTGGATTGTCAAACATCTTTAAATCGCATCTAAAGATTCTCAAGAATTGAAAGCTTCCGCTAAAAACGTCCTCAATTCGGACGTATTAATTTATACTGTGTTTAACACATGACCTCACTTACTTGAAACCATCTGTTAAAATCTACTCAGGCAGAGAACACATGAACTTGCAAGTCTGAATAAAGATTAAAAAAAAAACAAGAACTTAACGAATAAAAATACAAAAATAACAAAAAAATCCAAATCAAATGACAAATTTGAGAAAGAAAGAGAGGCAGGAACGTAAATAGCGACCCAAGTTATTTCGGTGAGGTTTTAACCAACGTTCAAAATCTTTAAAATAAAAACATATAAATTCGGCCATTTAGGTCGTTACATTGGCAAAAACATTAGATGTAAGGAGAACGTACTAAATGTACTTAATGAAAACGAGTAGGTTAAGGAAAGATGACGTCTCTGCTGTATTGTCCACTCTGTGAGTTCATTTCGAAAAAATGAGTTGATTCCGTAAAATTGTTATGTGATTTTGATTTCATTTTGAAGTCCAGGGATGAGAGAGGTCAAGAGGGCGGAGGGGACCAAGGAACAATTCATTGACACATCACAAATACCAATTCATTGTATTGTTGTTTTGTTTTTCCAGGTAACGTAATTGTGGAGACTGTACTCATCAAAGCAGAAGCAGGGCCGCGAGAAGAAGATGGAGATGGAATTTCTTATACGGAAATAGATATAGACCAGACAGATGTTAAAAAGGAATTCTTAGAATACTCTGAAAGGGATTCAGGTAAAAAACGATTTTTATTTATCTGAATTTGTGTTAATAATTTTCACGTTTCACTAAAAAACCTTATTGAGCTTTATCCGCAATTATTTTCAGAAATGATAACAAACCTGAAGATGCATCCTGGAGAAAAACCTCATTCATGTTCCCATTGTAACTACACCTGCTCAAAGAATTCTTATTTTACAGTGCACTCACGGACCCATACTGGAGAAAAACCTTTTTCATGTCCCCATTGTAACTACTCCTGCTCAGGCAAATCAAGTTTAACAATGCACTTACGCACCCATACTGGAGAAAAACCTTTTTCATGTTCCCATTGTAACTACTCCTGCTCAATCAAATCAAGTTTAACAAAGTACTTATACACCCATTCTGTGGAAAACCCTTTTTCATGTTCTCATTGTAAATATTCCTGCTCAAACATTTAACGGTGCACTTACCCACCCATACTGGAGAAAAACCTTTTTCATGTCCCCATTGTAACTACTCCTGCTCATACAAATCAAATTTAACAAGGCACTTACGCACCCATACTGGAGAAAAACCTTTTTCATGTGTCTATTGTAAGTACACCTTCTCAGAAAAATCAAGATTAACCAAGCACTTATACACCCATACTGGGGAAAACCCTTTTTCATGTCCCCATTGTAACTACTCCTGCTCAGACAAATCAAATTTAACAAAGCACTTATACACCCATACTGGAGAAAAACCATTTTCATGTGCCCATTGTAACTACTCCAGCTCAAACAAGTCAAATTTAACGGTGCACTTACGCACCCATACTGAAGAAAAACCTTTTTCATGTCACCATTGTAAATACTCGTGCTCAGAAAAATCAGGTTTAACAAAGCACTTACTCACCCATACTGGAGAAAAACCTTTTTCATGTCTCCATTGTAACTACTCCTGCTCAAACAAATCAAGTTTAACAAAGCACTTACGCACCCATACTGCGGAAAACCCTTTTTCATGTTCCCATTGTAACTACTCCTGCTCAGACAAATCAAATTTAACAAGGCACTTAAGCACTCATACTGGAGAAAAACCTTTTTCATGTCACCATTGTAACTACTCCTGCTCAATCAAATCAAGTTTAAGAAAGCACTTATGCACCCATACTGGAGAAAAACCTTTTTCATGTCCCCATTGTAACTACTTCTGCTCATTCAAATCAAGTTTAACAAAGCACTTATTGACCCATTCTGGAGAAAAATCTTTTTCATGTCACTATTGTAACTACTGCTGCTCAAACAAGTCACATTTAATGGTGCACTTACGCACCCATACTGGAGAAAAACCATTTTCATGTGCCCATTGTAACTACTCCTTCTCAGACAAATCAAATTTAACAAAGCACTTATACACCCATACTGGAGAAAAACCATTTTCATGTTCCCATTGTTACTACTCCAGCTCAAACAAGTCAAATTTAACGGTGCACTTACGCACCCGTACTGGAGAAAAACCTATTTCATGTCACCATTGTAACTACTCCTGCTCAAACTAATCAGGTTTAACAAAGCACTTACTCAACCATACTGGAGAAAAACCTTTTTCATGTCTCCATTGTAACTACTCCTGCTCAAACAAATCAAGTTTAACAAAGCACTTATTGACCCATACTGGGGAAAACCCTTTTTCATGTTCCCATTGTAACTTCTCCTGCTCAGACAAATCAAATTTAACAAGGCACTAACGCACCCATTCTGGAGAAAAACTTTTTTCATGTCACCATTGCAACTACTCCTGCTCAGAAAAATCAAGTTTAACGATGCACTTACGCACCCATACTGGAGAAAAACCTTTTTCATGTCACCATTGTAACTACTCGTGCTCAGAAAAATCACGTTTAACAATGCACTTACTCACCCATACTGGAGAAAAACCTTTTTCATGTCCCCATTGTAACTACTCCTGCTCAGGCAAACCAAGTTTAACAATGCACTTACGCACCCATACTGGAGAAAAACCTTTTTCATGTCTACATTGTAACTACTCCTGCTCAATCAAATCAAGTTTAACAAAGCACTTATACACCCATACTTGAGAAAAATCCTTGTCACGTCTCCATTGTTACTACTCCTGCTCATTCAAATCATGTTTAACCCAGACTGCCCGAAAAGGGGTGTACGCAATCCCCTTGATCATTATCCCTTTATCCCTTGAATGTGCATTGAAGTCGATCAATTGTTATTAATTGGATCCCTCTTACCAAGTAATATTATTCTTACATGCACAAACAAGAATTGCTTTTTATTTCTAATAACAAATGAAATTATCTTCAACTGTTTGCTGAAGCGCTTATTTATAAACTGAACATATCTTTGGAGTTTTTATTGTAATTTAAGAAAATTAGATAGGATGTAGTTATCATCCAGAGTAGACCTATTTTGTTTTTCGTAGAAAGTTAGTGCTTTTATTTATATAATGACAAATATTATTTCGACGCTTCCGTGAACACTTTATTATGACGTATATACATGAAAGTTTCACATGATGTACAATCTGATGACACTTAAAAAAATTGTTTAAAATATATAAATTCTTCGACGCGTAAGGCGGAATAGTTAAAAATTATTCAAACAATCTTAGATACAAGGTTTATTAAGGAACGTTAATATGTAAACAAATGATCTAATTACAACTTCATGCCTGATGCTTGGAAAAACGAAAGCACAGGTGTTCTTCTCAGATTGACCACTACCTACTTGGTTTCATCAATTAGGGAGAAAGGAGAGTGAACTTTTGCTACACAAAAATGAAATCAAACACAAACCAAAAACAATAAAAAATAAACTCTGTAAACCTTTATGTTCTAATCGTTACTATTGTGTGTATGTATGTACCTACCTATTTCTTTAAAATTAGAATTCTACCAGGCAGCAGATAATCTTGTATATGTATTGGATATTTTATTTTATTCTATCACTTCTCTTTTTTTATTCATATTTATACAAAATATATATATAAGCTTATAATATGTAATGCAAACGCCATTTATAAGTACACTTATTTTATTATTATTTTGATGTGCCATGCAAAGCAAACAACAGTAATAATCATGTATTAATTGTTTATTTTATTTCTTTGTTTCTGTTCTGTTTATAGTTCTCATTAGTAGGACTATATATGAAATGCAAACACCAGTTACTTTTATGTTTTAGTATATTTATTCCTTTTATTATTTATTATTAGACCTAATGTTATCTTGAAGGGGATCGAAAAAGAAACACAAGATTCCGAAATATTAGACATGATCTTGCAACAAAATGATACTATCTACGAAGCCACTGGAAATGATAAGGAAGCTATTAAAATTCTAAGATTCACAAACAACAGGAAAAACGATAGGCTACGAAATGTTATTCTGATCGTCAAAAAAGAAGTACATTCAGCTATGTTAAAACAAGAAAGAATAAATATAGGTTTCAAGCGAGTCCGAGTCGAAGACAGCTGCCCAATCATGCAGTGCTATAAATGCATGGGATACGGTCACTCCGCCGCGAGATGTACTGAATCAAAAGATCGTTGTCTACACTGTGCTGGTGAACACAAATCATCTGACTGCACAAAAAAGGAACAAAAAGAAGAATTCCGTTGCTGGAACTGCTTTAAAATGGCCAAAGGCAAAATTGAGGCACCAAAACACAGATCAAACGATAGGGACTGCCCCTACCGTACCATAATGATGTCACGCACAATGGAGAGAGTTGACTATGGCTAACTCAACTGTAACTACAGCATCCGGGACCCAGGCCAGTATAAATGAATACAAATATGAGAAAATTGAAGACTATAAGCCAATAAAAAATAGCCTTCGAATAATGTATCTTAACGCGAGAAGTATCAGAAATAAAATTGACGAGATTGAAGAAACTTTAAAGAGCATCAAACCCACTGTACACGTACTTGCAATATCCGAAACCTGGTTGGAAGATGGTGAGGAGTGCTTCTTCAACATCGACGGCTACCAAAGTGCATTTGCGTCTCGCACCAATGAAAGAGGAGGAGGGGTGATTCTCTACACGCACCATTCACTAAATGCTACAACTATTGAAAAACATTGTAGTGAAAATTCTTTCTTAGGAATTAATATCCGTAATAGAAATTTTAAACCGTTAAATATTTATGTTATCTACAGAAAGCCTACCTCAAACATTAACGAATTCTTAATGTATCTTGAATCTATTTTAAATAACTGTAGAAATGATACCCTTATCTTTGGTGACTTCAACATTGACATTCTTCAAAAAAATAATACATCTCTTAAGTACATCAACACGCTAGACTCATACAACTGTTTCATATGTAACACATCCTATCCTACACGAGTAACAGATACCTCTACTTCTCTAATAGACCATATCATCTCAAACAGACAAAATATTTCCTCAACTATTGCAAATATAGATGCCCACCTAAGTGATCATAACATTTTGATATTAGATTACCAAAACAGCTTGAAACATCACACTAATAATAGAAAAAATAGAATACATTCTTTTTCAAACAACACCAAAACCGATAAAAAACATGTTAAAAACATATTTAGAATCCCACAACTTTCCACACGAAACCACCAGCAATGCCAATGAAAACTATAATAATTTTAATGAATACATCAAAACAGCAATAAAATCATCCCAACATAAATCTGAGTTACGCATAGGAGACCAACGGAGGGGTAATACTCCATGGTTTGATGCAAAATTAAATGCACTTATCAAACAGCGCAACAATGCGTTTAACCACTGGAAAAAAAACCAGCAAAGTGATATATTCACAGCACTGAGAAATAAAACAAGAAATCAAGTTACCAACTATAGAAGATATGCTAAAACCAAATACTACACGACTATATTTAAGGAAAACCTGCGTAATCCGCGACAGACATGGAAAATAATAAATGCAATTCTAACAAATAGCTCGACACCCCAGAAAGATGAAATTGAATGTCTTCTCATTAAGAATGAAGAAATAACATGCCCAACACAGATAGCTTCAACTTTTAACAACTTCTTTATATCAGTTGGGGAAAACTTAGCAGCTACAATTGCATCATATCCAGATGATTCTATCACTATATACACGGACCAAAAAGCAATCCAGTCCTTATATATGGCCAAAACAAATAAAACAGAAGTTCTCAGTATCATCTCTCAACTAAAGTCTAATGCATCTCCAGGTTTAGATGGAATTACACCAGTGTACCTGAACTTTTGCAAAGATATATTAGCTGACCACCTTGTTTTTCTTATTAATCAATCCCTGGATAGTGGAATCTTCCCAGATCAACTAAAGATAGCAAAAATAATTCCGATTTACAAAGATGATTGCAAAAAAAATCCTTCTAATTATCGTCCTATATCCATCCTCTCTGTCTTCTCTAAAGTTTTTGAAAAGGTTATTAAGCTTAGGCTCACTAAATATCTCTTATCAAACAATTTACTCGCATCCCAACAGTATGGATTCAGAAACCAATCTAACACAAAATGTGCTGCCTTCGATTTTGTATACGCCCTCCACAAGCATATAGACCAGGGTAAGCACGCTGCAGGCTTATTTATAGATTTAAAAAAGGCTTTCGATACGGTTGATCATGGGATACTACTAAAGAAGCTAGAACACCTAGGCATAGTAGGCACTCCCCTGAAGTTACTGTGTAGCTACCTCTCTAACCGACACTGTCAGACCTTTGTTGGAAAAGGGACAAGCAGCATGGGAACGATAAAATGTGGCGTGCCTCAGGGCTCCGTACTTGGACCATTACTATTTTTAATATATATAAATGATATTGCTAAATGGGGACTTAAGGGTACAATACAACTCTATGCAGATGATACAGTGATTCTTTATCACAATAATGATTTAAACGAACTTGAAAAGGAAATGGAAAGGGATATAGCTTGCCTGGCAAACTGGCTGCGACTAAACAAACTTAGCCTAAACATAAAAAAAACACATTACATACTGTTTGCAAACAAAAAAAATGTAAGTCTTAATATAAGTCTTGATAATAACCGCCTTGAAAGGGCTGATGTTACAAAATATCTTGGCCTTTTCATTGATTCACAACTCACATGGAATCACCAATTTAAACATGTTCTATCCAAAATTACTCCTATAACTGGTGTTTTATATAGACTTCGCGGGTTACTTCCTCCCTCTCTATTAAAATCGATTTACCGTGCTATGATTCACTCACATCTAATATATCTCGCCGGAATCTGGGGATTTGCTACAAAAAAAATGATTTCAGAAGTCCAAGTCGTCCAAAATAGAGCCCTGCGAAATATTTTCAGTCTACCTTGGGACACACATGTCAAAGACATCTACAGAAACACCCAAATACTTCCTTTTAATACCATTCCCACTTTTGAAATAACTAAAACTATATTACAAGTAATTCAACACTCGGCACATTCCAATACTACACTCTATTACAATTGCGACGTACACCAACACAACACAAGAAATCACAACAAACTTCATATACCAAAAATCAAATCAACAAAATATGGACTAAGATCCCTAGAATACATAGCTCACACAAAATATAATCAACTACCCAACGAGATCAAACGTGCAAGTCAATGTAAAAAGACCCAAACTAAAATGCTCAAACTTCATCTTATTAATGACTATCTGAAATAATAATGTTGTGTATGTCCCCATCATATGTCCATTTAATACATACAGCAAGTTTCATGTAATGCGTATCATTCCCGCAATGAGTTTATTAACTCCTGGGAGTACAATGCAAAATAAAAAAAAAAAAAAAAAATTAATAAATAAAAAAATAAAATTATTATTATCATTCAATAACGATAGTATGCAATGCATACACAAGTTACCTATATGTTTTAATCCTCTTTTTTCAAGATCCTATATAAATAGATTATATATTTTTTTTAAAATTAATCAAAATTATCAACCAGATGATAAACATGAAGATAAACTAAGTAATAACAATCTATCTTTTTGAATCGACTACGGAGGAAGCTGTTGAAAACATTATAAAATATTTGTAAAAAGCATTAACTTTGTGGCTCGCCATAATTTACAATAAAAACACATAAATTTGTTTTAGACCACTTTTATTTTATAACACTCTACCGGTTTCGGAAGACCCTTCCTTCTTCAGGAGAAAATTGTTACTAATCTACGTAGACATAGAATATTTTCAGACATACAAATTTAGGTGTGTGGTGTTTAAATCTTATTTCAATAAATAATAGAATTGATTTTAATATTTTTCGCAAACCAACGTTCACAGATATAACTATTCATAACATGTCAAATCATCCAGTATCTCATAAACATTCCGCTTATCATTCAATGGTCCACCGGCTTGTAAAAATCTCACTATCCCAAATTTATGTGTTTTTATTGTACATTATAAAATCACTAAAAAATGGTGCTGCACCTGGATATGATGGTGTAACTACAGAAATCTTAAAAAAATGTTCTAACTCATTAACTAAACCAATTATTCATATAATTAATGTAAGCATTAAAAGTGGAATATTCCCATCAAACTACGAAAAAGCCATAGTAACACCTGTGTATAAATCCGGAGATTCGAAGGAAATAAACAATTACCGCCCAATATCTTTAATATCCAATGTAGCTTAAATATACGAGAGTTATAAAGAAACAAATTGTAGATTACGTGGAAAATAAAAAACGTATTAACACCAGTCAAAACGGTTTCAGAGAAAAAATAAGCACGCAAGACGCAATAGCGGAATTAACTAGAGTTATTTATAAAGCACTGGATAAAGGTAAAAAATGCTTAAGTATATTCATTGACCTCCGTAAAGCTTTTGACAGTGTTTCACATTCAAAATTTAACAACAAACTAAATAATGTACGAATAACCGATAAAGCTAAATCGTGGATATATAGTTATCTATATCAAAGAACACAACAAGTAAACGTAAACAACGAATTAAGTGATGTAGAAAAAATTAATTTTGTAATCCCACAAGGAACTGTATTGGGCCCAATACTATTTATATTATATGTAAATGAACTTTTTGAACTTCCTATCATCGGAAAGATTATATCTTATGCGGATGATACAGTATTAACAATTGAAGAAAACTCTTGGAAAGAGGCCGAAATATCAGCAAATAATGCAATAAATATCATTAAACAATGGTTTGACGAAAATTTACTCTATTCAAATGTTGAAAAAACTCATTTTCTACCTCTGAGCCTAACAGAATATTTCAAATATAAATGTAAATGTTAAAGTTCACGACAGAATTTGCCTACTTAAAATCGCACCCTGTAACTCAAATTGTATACATATTAGTAGTAAAGAACAAATAAAATATCTCGGAATAATTATCGACAATAACATCAAATGGAAAAATCAAATAAACTCCACAGTAGACAGAATGAGGAAACTAATATATATATATTTTATACTTAGAAATACTATCTCATTAAAAATATGAAAAGAAATTTACTTTGCACTTGCCCACTCTGTACTACAAAATGGAATCATAGCTTAGGGGGGGGGGGGGGGGGTGCATACAAATAAATTCTTATAAAAATTATCCAAAAAAAAACGTATTACTATAACCGTATAATATTAGCATAAGGAATACTTCTATTGGTGGACTAACTGTACCTCCCGTACGAACCACAACTGCACAGAATCACTATGTATATAAAGGAATAAAATTATTTAATCAATTACCCGCTGATATATATGATATATGACCACCCCCCGTCTCATATCCTATAACGCCCCCTCTATAACAGAGCGACTGGCGTACAGCGCACGTGGTTGTACCGGTTGTGCATGAGAACTTAAAATGTCCAGCTAGGCAGGGGGGGGGGGGCGTAATGGGATATGGGACGGGGCGGGATGGGTATATTCCCATCCAAGTAAAGTACACCCATATGGAACGGGGTGGGATGGGTTATGGGTTTGTTTCCATTCCAGTACAGTACACCCATATCCCATTACGCTCCCCCGTCGTGGCGAATATAATCTTGAATACTGGTCCATTTTGCCCCCGTTTCAAAATGTCGTAGATCTGGTACTACTCCGTTGTGACAGACCACACAATGTCATTCAATATTCAGAACAACGCGTGTCAAGTTTTGGGAATATGGTAGAAATGTACCAGCAGGGGGTCCACCGTGACCAGTAAAATTGTGAAATTGGTCTACGAGAAAAAAAAAGTTTGGGAACCTCTAGTTTACGCGGTTTGCTTATATTATTACCACTGTAAATGTTTTTTTTGTCGAAAATTTTGCTTGTTTTTTTTAACTAAGCGGTCAATTATTTCAGGTTTATATCCATTGTTCAGGGCTTTATAATGTTAATTTCATTATTATAATTATCATTGTTTAAAGGGACATTAATAGCGCGATGTATCTTGAGTTGAAAAAGGCAAGTTTATGTGTGAAATAGACGGTATAACACAATCAGTGTGCGTAGATTTTCTGTATATATTAAAAACACTTTTTATTATCTAAATTGATATTTAAGTCTAAGAAATTTAAATTGTTGTTATCATTATGTTCCAGTGTAATTTTTATATTTTGGCGAGTGTTATTAATAAAAGAGTGAAAGTTGTTTAATTTTCTGTTACTGCCTGACGAAATTACAAATACGTCATCAACATCCCTATACCACACAAAAACATTAGATAATAGGGAAAGTCAACAATCAAATAATTTGTTTTCAAAGGAGTTCATAAATATTTCAGCAAACAAAGGCGAGGCGGGATTTCCCATTGGGAGACCATGGGAATGTTATGTTAATTATGTTGTTTGTATAATTTATCATTAAAGGTAAAATAGTGATTAATGCAAATTTCTAAGAGAGTGGACATTTCCTTTACAATGGTTCGATTTAAATGGGAATTATTTAAAATATTTAAAATTAGGTTTTTACATTCTATAGTGGGAATGCTAGGAAAAAGGTTAACAACGTGTTTCTAGGTATGCCTACATCTTTGATTTTATTGATTAACTCCATACGGTTTTTAATCGAGCGATGTGATAAGAATAAGTTATTGGATTTGAACAAAGATGCAAATTTAGAACATATATTAAAATTGGGGCTTGAATAAGCAGGAACAACAGGTCTGATAGGTATATCTTGTTTTTGAATTTTTGCCAAACCATTCAGTTTAGGTGGCTGAGGATTGATTAATACTAGAGTGTTATATTTAGATTTTTCGCAAATTAAAGGACAGCTCTTGATTGTCTCTTTGACGTTTTCTTGAAACTTCTTTTAGAATGTAACGATTGTGACGCACAGTATGTAGGTATGACAACTAGAAATTTCAAAACTAGAATCAGGGAACATGAACTTTGTTTACGAAATAATAATTACTCCGAATTTGCTAATCATTAAATAGAGTCAGGCCATAGCTTCAATAAAGAAAATACAAAGTTTAAGCATTGCAATATAAATTCATATTTTAATCTGTGCGCTTTTAGAAACCCTCGAAATAAACAAAAAATTAAATCGAAAATTAATTTAGTGAATTAAATAATTGCGCCTTGTAAATCTCCTTTACTAACTATGTTTCCGTGTAATAATGACTCCTCCCACCGCTTTCCCCCTCCCCAAAAATCATCCCACTACCCCCACCTAATTAATCTTTGGTACTTGCATTTAATTTTTAAGTTAGTTTTAATCTTGCTTTATTGAATGATACGGTTCTATCGAAACCGGTCGCGGAAAAATTTAAAATTTAAGTGACAAATGTACATTGGAAAATAAAACTCTTCAAAAACAAAATGTCTAGAAATGGTTACAGAGTTAATGACTAAGAAATACAAAATCTTTACCTACTAGGTACCTACCGTCATAGAGTACACGAACAGTGAAATACGCTCTTTATTAAAATTGCCAGAACAGTGTGAATTTCTTAAAAAGGTAGGTAATCAAATAAAATATTACGGAAATAAAGAAAACTTCCAATAAACTACTTTTAAATAATTTGTTAATTGGTGCTTTTACTTTGAAGTTAAAAAATAAAACTAACTAGGCAGTTATAAATTGTTTGTGCTAGAGTCTTATACAAAACTATGCCCGAAAAGAGTGGCAAAGATTCTCAAACCCGATCGATCGCATCCACATGAACCGACTCGCCCACCAAGTCAAAGTCGAACTCCAAAAATTCAGAGACGAGCAGTGGCATGACTACATCTCCACTCTCGAAGACGACAGAGAAGCCTTTTGGAAACTCTCCAAAACTCTCAGGAAACCCCCCACCAAAATATGTCCCCTTACGGGCCCAAAAGGCACAGTCTATTCCTTCCGGGATAAAGCCGAGACTTTTGCCGACAGCCTCGAAGAACAATTCTCCCCAACCACGACCTACGACAACCCTCAATTCGTTGCTACCGTAGAAGCCAAAGTCTCATCCCTCATGTCTGAAATCCCCACCGATGATCAAATCCCCTTCACAACCCCTCAGGAAATCAACTCAGTCATCAAAACTCTCAAAACAAAAAAATCCCCAGGACCAGATTCAATCTCAAACAAAATTCTAAAATGCCTCCCCTTCAAGGGCATCTGCGCCCTCACAGCCATCAGCAACGCGTCCTTCAGACTTCGCATTTTTCCCCAAGACTACAAAACCGCTGACGTCATTCTCATCCCCAAACCTGGCAAAGACCCCCTTCAGGCCGAAAACCACCGACCAATCAGCCTACTCCCTTGTACAGGAAAAATCCTAGAAAAATTAATCCTCGCCAGACTGAAAAAAATAGTCGACGACCTCCAAATCATCCCCGACTGCCAACACGGCTTTCGATCGGGCCACTCTACTCTTCACCAACTCTTGCGGGTGGTCGAAGAAATTACCAACGCCTTCAATAACAACCAGTGCACGGTAGTCCTCTCCCTAGACGTCCAAAAGGCTTTCGACAAAGTCTGGCACGAAGGCCTCATCTACAAAATGTTCCTCCTAGGGATTCCCCTCCAAATGATCCAACTCCTAGGAAATTTCCTTACAAATCGTAAATTCCGAATCAAACTCGACGGTATTTTTTCAACCATCAGATCACTCACAGCAGGAGTCCCTCAGGGATCCATTCTCTCACCAGCCCTCTTCAACATCTACCTAAGCGATATCCCCCGCCCCAACATCCAAAATCATCGCACAAAAATAGGAAAATTCGCGGACGACACTGAAGTCATGTCCACTTCAGTAAGTCCACTCACCGCCACCCGTCGAATTCAATCCCACACCTCCGAATGCGAAATCTTCTTCAAAGAATGGAGAATCAGCATCAACCCTTCCAAGAGCGCAGCCTGCGTCTTTTCCCGCAAATATTCCATCCGAAGGCCACCTAACATCCAGCTGTTCGGTCAAAACGTCCCCTGGGTAAAAAACATCAAATACCTCGGCGTAACCCTCGATAGTAAACTCACATGGAAAAAACACACCCAAGAAATCCTAGCCTCAGCTAACAAAACATACGCAGCCCTCTATCCCATGCTATGTAAAAGAAACAAACAACTCTCCTAAAAATAAACTCCTAATCTACAAAACTACAATAAGACCCAAATTAACCTATGCCAGCCCCATCTGGGGAAACACTTCAAATTCCAACATGAACAAACTTCAAACTTTCCAAAACAAAGTCATCCGTACAGCCCTGGGCGCCCCCAAGTGGTTGAGGGTTTCCCAACTCCACAACGACTCAGAAGTCCCATTATTGAAAAACCACATCGTAAGCCTCGCGGAAACATTCTATGCGGGAATCCCCACCCACGACAACGCGTCCATAAACTGTCTCACCCAGTACGACATTAGCGAAAAAACAAAACATAAGAAACCCAAACAAATCCTCCGAAAAATCCCTCCCCCCATATTGCAGCCATGTACCCCCCTTGCAAATAACAATTAAAAAACACGAATAAATTCATTTTTTCTACAAACATAATTTTTTAAATTATAAACTCATGATGAAAGAGAAAGGGGTCTTTTTTGGCCCGGAGCTCTGTATGGCAGTATTTCAAAAGTCAAAAAAAGTCTTATACAAATTTTTTCTTTTGACGTGCCAATTTTTTAAACATAATATTTGTTTTATATTAAGTACTAGCCTTTCCCCGCGGCTTCGCTCGCATGGTATTACGGGAAATTACTGTAGCGGTTGAACTTATCAATTATCCCCCTCCTCCCCACCCACCCCCTGCATTCCATACATTCATTCCATTACATTCAGTTTTCAAACATCTAGCTTGCCACCTAAATTTCACAAAGAAAAAAATAATTATCCTATTTTTTTCATTCGTTCGGAATTTATGCGCTTACAAACATTTCGGATGTTTATTTTTAATTAAATATTTGGAAGTTTGTTAATATAATACAAAATTACACTATTTATTATTCAGTCTTTATAATCGTTACGAATTATATTTTTAATATAGGAACTCTTATCTGACATTTATTCCAGCTTGTCCAATAAAAACAAAACATATTCTAATATTTGAATTTTCTGGGGCAGTAGCTGACCAGGGGGCTGAGTACCTACCAGCTTAGAGCCCACAAATATATCGACATCGTTTCCATGGGAATGATTTTTTCTGACATTTGCAATTAACTCGCTTTTGTTAGCGACAGAAAACGTATAACAAATATAATATATTAATATTTATAATTTCATAACGCCAGAGCTTACCATCATATACAACCTATAGTCTGCGCATATAATTTAGCTTTCTATTGATGAATGAATTTTTAAAGTCTTTTTATTGGTTAATGCCTGAAAAGGTCATAAACAAACTCGAGCAGTTTCGCATTTATAATATTAGTATGGATTTGTATATTTTTTCATTTTGGCAGGTAACTTATTTAGGTATCATGAATTCCAGCGTTGTTTGTTCATATTTGTTTAACCCGTCTAATCACAGGAGACCCAAGTTGTCCCAAAACATCATATGCCGTTATAATAACAGGAGACCCAGATTGTCCCAGAGCGACCGTGCATTATTAAAAGTTAGATATCTCTCTTCCTGTCATGCATACATTTGTGATTTATTTAATGTTAGAAAGCGAAAAAAATAATGCTTCTTATTGCTTTAGAAATATACGAGCTATATTGGTCAGATATTTTACAAACCCGATCATAAGTGACGATTTTATTTTGCGCCAATTTGTGACGTAACAAACATTTAATTTTAAAATAAAATTGTATGAATGTGATAAAAAGTGAGGTGACAGTTTTATTTCAAATTTTCTTAAAAAAAGGAATCTGTGTTTAAAATGTTCAGTTTATTTTATTTTATGTACTTTTTCTAGGAATCCCCAGGTACGTATTTTTAAGCTAATTTACATTTTCAATACCAAAATTTTAATATTAAAAAACAAAAATATTGATTTCTAATAAACACATCGGAAAGATTATTTTATATAGATTTTAGAACAATTTTTGTTTTTGCAAAAAGGTTAAAAAATAATCAATAAAAAGGAAAATTTAAAATGCACGGGAAGAACCGGGAGTTTAGTGCGCAAATCTTAACAGGCAAAAGTTCATAGATATTATTTTGTCATTATGCTTAGGTCGTCATTTAACGTAAAACGAGTTTCGTAAGCGTGGTCCAGTCTATTTATGATTATAGGGCTGTTCATATGCTGAAATATTATTTTATACCACAGATTTGCTCTTACTGGGAGAATTTTTGAGAATCTGGTAAAAGAACAGGGCATTATGCCTTTGTTCGTATAAATTTTTATGAGCTTATAATTCAAGTAATGAATTTTGAACTGATTGAAAATGATTTACTTTTGTTTTACAGGAAAATCTCTAAGCTGTAATTCCGTACCTTATAATAGATTTAGCAATTGATATATAAATTATTCAAAGTGTGCATATTGGAACATAGAATTAAAGTTTTTATAATCTACTTACAATAGATCTCAGTCGTTCACAGACTTTATTTATTTGTAAATACCATTTGAAAAAGCAGTAATAATTACACCTAAATAAACATATTCTTTAATCAATTCAATATTTTCACATGTACGCAATGCAGGGAAACCAACATGTAAGCAATCTGAAGTGTGTCTTTTTATTTCAAGTGTAATAATATTACAATACGATCGGTCAGTGGTTGAGTGGGCATCGCGTTAAGGTCTCACCCGAGCGTCCCGTGTTCGATTCCTCGGCTGGCTAAGTCCTCCATCACAACACAAGCAACATTTTCGGCTTTTTTGTGGTGGGAGTAGAAGATTTTCAAACATTGTTGGGTTATTCGTAAGCCGGGAATGACCACCACGATGCACCACGGCATCTAATAACCGTCTTTGGGTTTGATCTTCCCAAGGACCGCTCGGCAGCTGATACCACGGCTGCATTATAAAAGTTCCCCAAATTATCCGGATCTCTTGCTGCTACGTCGTGAAATCCTCTTAAAGTATCACGTAGAGCTTCCCCAAAGTTATCCCAGTTCGCCCTCGTGGTTTTGAAGTTCCAGGAGGATCTTGGGGCTTCCGTCTTTTTGACACCCACGGTAAAAGTTATAAGCCTGTGATCGGAGGCAATTGCGCATTCATGAACTGTCCACTTTGATATCTTGGTCGCAACAGATCCAGAGCAAAGAGTTAGATCAATTTTGCTCTCACCATGTGTGTTCGAGAAAGTGGTATATACACTCCGTTCATTAATTATTGACAGACCTTGCGCCGCAATGAGGTCTTCGACGGCGTCTGAGCGTTCCGTCCTATAAGTACCTACAGTAATCGAACCACAGAGGTGAGCGAGCTTTAAATTCTCCTCCGATAACTATGTTACGTCCTTTAAGCGCGTTTAGGGCGCGCGTCAGACTCAAGATATGTGGTCCTACTGGGTTACAGAATTTAAAGTAAACTGAGATCTCAGTTGTCCCAAATTTAATAGATACGCAGGTTTGGTATTCGTTCGACAGTCCCGCTGATCAATGAAGTATTGACCAGAACACCCGCCCCCGGTGAGGTGCCAGTTTCGAGTACAGCACCTGGATAGTTAATTGGTGTCTTACCTAGCCAAGTGTATTGCTCCTGGATTAGCAAAATGTCAATTTTAAGGCCAGTCATGACCCGCAGCGCCTCGAGTGTGGCCGCCCGTGACCTCTGCAGGTTAATCTGACATATGGAGAGGAAATTTTCAGTACCCGTAATCAGTCAATCGGACCTGGGTGTCGATGGCTGCCTTCTGAGCAGGACACGATCCGCAACTGTGGCATGATCCACCGGCTTCTTGAATCTAGTGCACGTAGCGCATACAGCAGCACGTGTTTTCCTGGGGCAATCTTGATAATCGTAGCTGGCTGCGGCGCAGTGGCGGCAGGTTATTACTTCTTGAGTGCAGGCCTTGGAAATATGACCATATTGATGACATTTAAAGCATCGCGTAGCCCCGAGGTAATCGCGGGCTCTACGCGCATTCCAGCCAAGAAAACACAGGCCGCTGTCGATATGGATTTTTCTGGCCTCAGGGTGGCATTTGATGACCATATTCATGGTGCCGCTATCTTTTTTTCCAAACAATGAGACTCTCCTCATTGTGCGAAGGTGGTCCTCCAATGTGAGATTACATTTACCTAAAATGTTATTCTCATAAATTTCTTTAAATAGAGATGCATCGTTGTCAAGTTCGCCCTTGGCAACATCGTACACGACTATTTTGGGCAACTTACCTTGGGGAGACACCATTTTAAGCACTCGTCCAGCCATTTACACCAGGATCAGTCGCTATTTGGACTGGATCGAGGGAGTGGTGTGGCAATAGGCTGAGGCCTGCTACACACGATTAGCCTTAACCTTATACTTGAAACTTTTCAATTTGGGAGGCAGATGTGTGGTTACCGCTGCCCCGGGAACCATTTATTTGATTACCCTTCCCCATAAGAAGCATCCAAAAATCCGCGTGCACCGAACCGGGGGATCGAAAGCCCCCGCTTGTATTTGTACAAATCGCAAAATATAGTGTGTTTTAAGTGACGTCTTGTCAACCATCTGGCTTGGCGGGGAGTGTGACCGGAGCTAACAGCCTCTGAAGCCGTAAGTAGCCAGCGCTTTCTAAACAGTGGGATATATGTATTTATAAATAAATATAATTTGTATACAATTGCAGTTTTAACTTTCTTTATTTTTCATTTAAACTTACAAGTATTTCGATAAATTTAAAAGTAAAGCATTGTTAACATAATAACGATAATTTCTTTACCTAGATAGATAGCTTTTGCAAATATTCTTAAAAAAAAAATCACATTCACATTCAGAAATTTCAGCTTGTCTGTATATTTGTAAATTTGTCAAGCGAAAACATATAAACATATTTATGAGACTTAGAAATTGCATTCTTAGACCAGAAACCCTAAAAAGAGTGTTATGCATATTGTTATGTTCAATAAAAAAAACGCAAAAGTGTATTATACTACCTCCATTCTAAAAAAAGCCGAAATCGACATACAACTGAGCGGTGAAATGCTCCAAAGATAAAATGACCAATACAAAAGTAGATTAACCCATATTTCGCCGCTATCACTTCCCGTGGTCCGATTTTGATGAAATTTGGATATGTTGTATGTAAACACCCAATTAAGAAAATAAAATATTAAAAAAAAAATAAAAAACTCATACTTACAAAAATATAAAATGTTGCGTTTTCGCAACGTCAGCGAAATAGGGGGGTAAAGAGTAATTGTATGAAACAAAAACAAGACTATTTGAAAGTGGATTTATTTCTATTAATTTATAAATCATACTACTAACATTAACTAAAATTAAAGATATTATATGAATAAGTAGGAAAGTGCACCATTCCAAAAGACATTATAAAAAATTAGCATATTAAAATTAACATTATTTTCCGGTATGGTCAATTTCGTTACATTTACGGTGCAATGCCACATTACACTCTGGACACATATAATATGTTTGTGAATGACATATACGACATCTCTTTCCATTTTCTCCTTAATTTAAAAAATAACTACTCCCTGTTACAGTTGACATCGATGCTGTCGCAAATCTATTTGGTTTGCCAATAAAAGAAGAATGTACTCTTGATGATTTCATGAGGGCAGTGGCCACACTTCTTCTAAATTTCAAAAGGCTCATATTTTTTTCGGGATGAACCATTTGATAATATAATTTCCATGCATTACGTAGTGTCACATCACGGGAGTTGGAGAATATGGCTCACCACGAACCTTTATTACATAGTTCGAAACGAAATTATCCACTAAATCAACTCCTGCCGTAAAACGATCATACTGGGTTGAGTGACATTTATACATCGATTTTTTAATATTTAAATTTCTTGTTACGTTTTTAATTGGCTCTACGTTATCAAAATTAGATGTCACTGTTACTACAGTACTATCTCTCCATCGAACAACCAGTGTCTCATTGTTTTTTTCGAATCTCTAATCATATTCCCCTCTTTGAAATTTATTAATTTGTTTTGTCGATTTTAATGTACCAATGTTCTTTAGTTGATTTTATCTTATCATACCAGTACGAAAAACAAGTACTTATTTGGCACTCGAGAATAACTTAGTTTTGATTTATTTCAACGTATTTCCCTTGGCACTGATGACGAATATGTTGATGGTTGAGGTTGGGATGGAGTTATTGTCACTCATTAGCTTCTTGTAGTGGACTTCCAAAGTTACTGCCGTAGTCGATTTTCTCTTATCGTACCAATACGAAAAATAAAAACGTTATACTCACTCGCGAATAATTAGGAATAGACCGCGAATAAAACGTTACACTCGCGAATAACTAGGTTTCGATTTCTTGGGGGTTGGGATGGAGTAGTTGAAGGTTCACTCACGAGCCTCTTGGAGTGGACTTCCAAAGTTCCTGCCGTATCCCCGAATATATGGCTAAATGCAATGTCTTCATGTAAATCATTGTCCTAAAAATCCTCTTCATCTACCGATGTTGGACCCCCTGAAGTCACCAAAGTTACTATTTCGGCGACTTCAGAGGGTAAAATAATCACATCTGGAATATCTTCTTCGCCGTCTTCATCGTCGACATTCCAATTCTCAGCAATAAGGCCGGCAGTCTCTTGTGCGATAAAAAAGTCCTTTAGATTTATTTTATACAGAAGGAAAAATGCGGCAAAAGCGATTGGTGCCGGTAACAGTGAATAAAATAATGCTAAAGTTTTTACCCCCGTATTTCGCTGACGTTGCGTTAACGCATAACATAAATAAACTACATAAAATGAGTACCGTTGGAGATTTTAATTTTTTTAAAGTGTACATATTATTAAAAACGGGTCGATTGTGTACTAAAAAAGGTATAAATATAAAAAGAATTTTGGTCGTATGTTAACGATAATAATTATTAAAAAATCGCTTACCTGAGTGTCGTATTTTGTCTGACTTTGGGGGGGGGGGGGGGGTCAATTTGGAACAAAAGCAAATATTTTTCTATTTTTTAAAATCAAACTATAAAGTCAAACCTTCTCTATAAGTACATGAAAGAAAAATGGCGATTCCTTATCAAGTTCTCAAAATATGACCCAGCAACCAAACTGTTGCGTTTTCGCAACGTCAGCGAAATATGGGTTAAAATTAAAACCAAATGATAATGAAATAAATATGTGAAACGTAATATTCAATTCATGCAATCTTTGATAAAAGTTAGTCCCCTTTTACTAAGCAATGATGTACTTGGGGAGTCAAAAGGAATAAAGAATTATTTGACTTTTAAAGTATTGTTAAGATTAGTATAATTTGAACTAAATTATGTTAAGGCGTCGTTGGTTCTCTGCAATATTGAACATTTATGACTTTTTTGTTTTATTGTCGGCGGAGCGGCTTTGTTAGATTTTTTCATTATCTCTTCGGGTGGGATTATTACCTTCTGGGGGATGGTTTGCATTGCATTGGGTTAACAGAATCCTTGGTTTTTGTTACATATTTATACAGCACTATTTGTTTTCATCTTTATTTTTAGCAGTTGGTTAGTTCTGGTTTCTATTAAAAGGTAATTCTAGGTTATTCGTGTCTACCCTCCGGATTGTTTTCAGAGTGTATTTTATAGTTATTTTGTATTTTAGTTTATGACTAACAAGGAAGGAGACGAAAAAAGGAAGATGGGAAAGCATCTGGCTATTCAGATCTGGTCAATATACACGGCTAAAGCCATTTAAAGCAATGTTTCAATTCTGAGTGGTGGTCTTACACCAGGGCGATTCTGAGGGTAACTTCCGCTCTATATCGTGCCATAAATATAATATATTATTTTAAATGCAGAATATTTGCGGAGGCCGTCAATATTTAAAATAACAACCAGTTTTTATATTAATATTTCTATTAAAATTAATCATAAAAACAAAACTTTAAATGGAGTACTTCAAATTAAACTTGAAAAACTATAAATAAAAAAAGTTAGAATTTTTTTAAAAAGAAACTTCTATTATTACTTTAAAATAAACGTTTAAGAACCTCATAATGCAAACATGTGTGCAACCCAAAAAAGGTCAAAACCGACCGACGGTCTTCAGCAAAATAATGGAATTCCGAGCAAAACATGCAAGTTTAAACTAGCGGCAAGTGCCCGTTACTGTATAACTGGCTCGCTTCTTCGCCTCTGTGATATGGACTATTCCACATGCTGGTTCTTACCAGCATGTGGAATAGTGAAATAGTGAAACAAATAATATGACACAATAACGTAAAGAGAGGACTTGCAGAATGGTAACGAAATACACACAATATTTATGCACGTAAATGCGATGTGCACTAATTTTCGAGAAAAACAATATTTTTTATTGTGACGCACTATAAATATTGGAAAACGAAAAATGGCGAAATGTTGGTTAGTATTTTTTTTTAAGGATTACAAAAATTAAGAATCAAATTGTACTTTTAATTATCGAGTAATCCTGCAAAAAGTGAATCAAGGGGATTGTGTACACCCCTTTTCGGGCAGGCTGTGTTAAACATGATTTGAATGAGCAGGAGTAGTTACAATGGGGGACGTGACAAGGATTTTTCTCAAGTATGGGTGTATAAGTGCCTTGTTAAACTTGATTCGATTGAGCAGGAGAAGTTACAATGTAGACATGAAAAAGGTTTATCTCCAGTATGGGTGCGTAAGTGCATTGTTAAACTTGATTTTTCTGAGCAGGAGTAGTTACAATGGTGACATGAAAAAGGTTTTTCTCCAGAATGGCTATATAAGTGCCTTGTTAAATTTGATTTTACTGAGCACGAGTAGTTACAAGGGTGACCTGAAAAAGGTTTTTCTCGAGTATGGGTGCGTAAGTGC
The DNA here is from genome assembly GCA_936435175.1 of Glyphotaelius pellucidus. Taxonomy (NCBI): domain Eukaryota; kingdom Metazoa; phylum Arthropoda; class Insecta; order Trichoptera; family Limnephilidae; genus Glyphotaelius; species Glyphotaelius pellucidus. The sequence goes on from OW386565.1 coordinate 16,583,975, forward strand.
ACCGTTAAATGAGACTTGTTTGAGCAGGAGTAGTTACAATGGGCACATGAAAAAGGTTTTTCTCCAGTATGGGTGTATAAGTGCTTGGTTAATCTTGATTTTTCTGAGGAGGTGTAGTTACAATGGTGACATGAAAACGGTTTTTCTCCAGTATGGGTGCGTAAGTGCCTTGTTAAATTTGATTTGTCTGAGCAGGAGGAGTTACAATGGGAACATGAAAAAGGGTTTTTCCCAGTATGGGTCAATAAGTGCTTTGTTAAACTTGATTTGATTGAGCAGGAGTAGTTACAATGGGGACATGAAAAAGGTTTTTCTCCAGTATGGGTGCGTAAGTGCTTTGTTAAACCTGATTTTTCTGAGCAAGAGTAGTTACAATAGTGACATGAAAAAGGTTTTTCTCCAGTATGGGTGCGTAAGTGCTTTGTTAAACTTGATTTTTCTGAGCAGGAGTAGTTACAATGGTGACATGAAAAAGGTTTTTCTCCAGTATGGGTGCGTAAGTGCACCGTTAAATAAGACTTGTTTGAGCAGGAGTAGTTACAATGGGCACATGAAAAGGGTTTTTCTCCAGTATGGGTGTATAAGTGCTTGGTTAATCTTGATTTTTCTGAGGAGGTGTAGTTACAATGGTTACATGAAAAAGGTTTTTCTCCAGTATGGGTGCGTAAGTGCTTTGTTAAATTTGATTTGTCTGAGCAGGAGTAGTAACAATGGGAACATGAAAAAGGGTTTTCCCCAGAATGGGTCAATAAGTGCTTTGTTAAACTTGATTTTTCTGAGCACGAGTAGTTACAATGGTGACATGAAAAAGGTTTTTCTCCAGTATGGGTGCGTAAGTGCACCGTAAAATGTGACTTGTATGAAAAGGAGTAGTTACAATGGGGACATGAAAAAGGTTTTTTTCCAGTATGGTTATATAAGTGCTTTGTTAAATTTGATTTGTCTGAAAAGGAGTAGTTACAATGGGCACATGAAAAAGGTTTTTCTCCAGTATGGGTGCGTAAGTGCACCGTTAAATGTGACTTGTTTGAGCAGGAGTAGTTACAATGGGCACATGAAAAAGGTTTTTCTCCAGTATGGGTGCGTAAGTGCACCGTTAAATGTGACTGGTATGAAAAGGAGTAGTTACAATGGGGACATGAAAAAGGTTTTTCTCCAGTATGGCTATGTAAGTGCTTTGTTAAATTTGATTTGTCTGAGAAGGAGTAGTTACAATGGGGACATGAAAAAGGTTTTTCTCCAGTATGGCTATATAAGTGCCTTGTTAAATTTGATTTGTCTGAGCAGGAGTAGTTACAATGGGGACATGAAAAAGGTTTTTCTCCAGTATGGGTGCGTAAGTGCACCGTTAAATGTGACTGGTATGAAAAGGAGTAGTTACAATGGGAACATGAATGAGGTTTTTCTCCAGGATGCATCTTCAGGTCTGTTATCATTTCTGAAAATAATTGCGGATAAAGCTCAATAAGAAGGTTTCTTTAGTGAAACATGAAAATTATTAACACAAATTCAGATAAATAAAAATCGTTTTTTACCTGAATCCCTTTCAGAGTATTCTAAGCATTCCTTTTTTACATCTGCCTGGTCTATGTCTATTTCCGTATAAGAAATTCCCTCTCCATCTTCTTCTCGGGGCCCTGCTTCTGCTTTGATGAGTACAGTCTCCACATTAATGCTACCTGGAAAAACAAAACAACAATACAATGAATTGGTATTTGTGATGTGTCAATGAATTGTTCCTTGGTCCCCTCGGCCCTCTTGACCTCTCTCATCCCTGGACTTCAAAATGGAATCAAAATCACATAACAATTTTACAGAATCAACTCATTTTTTCGAAATGAACTCACAGAGTGGACATACAGCAGAGACGTCATCTTTCCTTAACTTACTCGTTTTCATTAAGTACATTTAGTACGTTCTCCTTACATCTAATGTTTTTGCCAATGTAACGACCTCAAGAAACACAGAAGATTTTACATTTTTATAAAAAGCGATAACTTTTTGGCTTTCCATAATTTATAATAAAAATATACGAATGGTTATAGACCAATTAAGTTTTCTTTTATTCACAATCTACCAGTTTTGGAAGCACCCTTCCTTCGTCAGGAGAATATAAGAATTTGGATATCAGACGGAAGTTTGCCTTCGAAACCGGTAGAGAGTTTGAATAAAATAAATTTAAAGTGCTCTTTAACGAATTTTGAGCGTTGATTAAAACCTCACCGAAATAACTTGGGTCGCTATTTACGTTCTTGCTTCTCTTTCTATTATTTGTCATTTGATTTGGATTTTTATGTTATTTTTGTATTTTTATTTGTTAAGTTCTTGTTTTTTTTATTTTAATCTTTATTCAGACTTGCAAGTTCATGTGTTCTCTGCTTGAGTAGATTTTAACAGATGGTTTCAAGTAAGTGAGGCAATTCTTGAGAATCTTTAGATGCGATTTAAAGATGTTTGACAATCCAATAAAGAATTCTTGAATCAAAATAAGTATGTATATTTATCTAAGTAAAGAGCCCATGTTCGATATTTTTTTGCAAAAGCTCCACACAGGAGGCCTCGAGGAACATAATTTCCTTTGGGGCCTATTACACATTTAGGAAAGCTGTTTGGAGGATCTTTTTAGGAAAAGGAAGGAGAGGAAGTTTTGAAAAGTAAAAGGGTATGAGGGGTGGGTAAGAATCTGTTTAGTGTGTTTCGGAGTGGTGGACGTATTAATTCATTCCTTCCACAGCCGTGCAAGGTCGAGAGAGTTTTACTTTAATAATAAAATATGGTGAGTCAACAGCTTAAATAATTGGAAAGAGTTTGAGATCATAATAAGTTATACGTTGTCTTAGTTCATCAATACCAACATTTGGGAAAGTAAAAAAAAAAAGAAGCTGTCCTGACTGCGTCCATCTGAAACACCTCTGTGATATCCGCAATGCAACTTACTAGTTGATTGAACACTCTCCGCATACTGCAGACATTCCTTCTTCACATCCGGGAGGTGGATTTCTATATCCGTATACGGTATTTCACCTGAGCCTTCTTCCTGCGACCTGCGTTCAGTCTTGATGGAAATACTCTCTGGATTGGGAAGATCCATGGCACTGCCAAGATAGCGTCCTGTTATGTGATGGTTACTGGTTACATCTGAAAACAAATAAAGCTTGTTAAAAAACCTCTCTATTTAAACCATGTTCTCTTGCAAGTAAGCCGAAACTTCTTCAATAATTGTGGATTAAATAAAAACATTTTTCAAAGCAAAAAAAAACAATCGGCTTTACATTAATCTATTCATCAACATAGAATTTATAATACTTCTGTCTCTCTTGTCAATGAAATAAATGATTTCGCAATTTTTAATCCTTTCCAAATAAAATTTCTTTCACACATTCACACTCTCCATCACTCCAGTGAATGGAACATATCAACATTAAAGATTTTGTACTCTTACTTAGTTTGAAGTCAAGTAGAATACAATCCTTCTATCTGGTCCCCTTCTTTAAAATCTGATCCGATACCATCGAAAATGTTCGATATAAATATCTAACCGTTATTAACTATAAACCGGCCTTAAAAATTAAATCACATGAATAAATTACTTGACGAAAGAATTAAAATTATTAAAACCCTCGAAGAAAACTCATTTCCGACTTAAATAACTATAAAATTGTTAATGATATTACAGACAGTGTTGATTTTCTAAACCCAATCGCTTTTAATATAACAATGAGAACAGCTTCCATTCGAATTCCAAATAATGTTTTAATGATAATATCAGGACGAATCATTTAGATATTCACTTGTACCCAAGGTGCATGCAATTGGTAATACTTTAAGATTTATGATTAAGATTTATGGTCAGATATGTTCAATTGCATGTAGTGTAGGCACAACTCACTATCGCCATGGTAAAATGGTTCCATGCCAACTGGGAATAATGTCAACTCAACACCTCCTTGAAAAGTCATTAAAATCTATGTAAAAAATAATTTAAAATTATCCGATAACCCTAATCTAACATAACCTATTTAACCATTTTTTTATAAATATTTTTTATCACTCTAAATGACTTATCTGAGACGGTTCTGAGTTGGTTTCATTCCGAGTTGGCCGGTCACCGGTAAAATAACACATTTCAGAATCACACATTCCTTAAAATGGCAAAAAGTAGCTTCAAACCGGAAATTAAAAAAAACATTTTCTTCTTCTTTCGGTTGTGTTTGGAGTTGAGAGGGGTACAGAAAAAAAACTAAACCAATGCGATTTAAGCTCCCTCGAGGTATATTTTTTACAGAAAGAGCGCTGCAGAAATGATCAATTTATCATTAACTATACCACTCCGCAATAAACTGCCACCTGCATCAATGAAAAGACAAAAGAACGGCCGCTCAGTTATGAACTTGGCAGAAAAAAGCACTAATTGCTTCACAAATGGGACAAACAGAAACTATCATTAAGACGACAATAAAACCTTAAATATACTCAGAATCTTAACGACATAAGTAAACAAGCCGTGACTCGCGACCCTTGTATTGGATGGACCTACTGTCGATTTGCCCTATCAAAGAAAAGAAGAAGAAGACAAATAGTGTAGGACTCTTAACGACGTAAGTGAAGAAAGCGTGTGAACAAATATACGAAAGCGTATAAATATTGGATGAAACGGTCGAATTCGCCCTAGCGGGCCTGGAGATTCGACCTTTCCGCCGCGTTCATTTTAATTAATTCTGAAGAACGTGTTACAAATATTTAATTTCTCTAAACGTTTTCCTCCTGAAGTTCATTTTTATTTTTTTTTATTTTCGGACAAATAATTCAAAATCAAGTCCTTTAAGTTATTATTTCATCTTCTAGAAAAATAAAATCTGGTGCTTACCGATAACTTTATAGTTGAAAAACGGGTTATAAAGTTTAAAATAGTTGTACGTAAAATATATTAACGGTAAGGTATTGTTTTTATTAATCTTAAATATAAAGAACTTACATCCCCAGGGGTCTGTTAGAATAAAAGAAGTCATTATAGTTACGAATTCGCCGAAAATTATGAAAATGTGAGTTTTGACCAAACAAAAATAATATGGGTTGTGTACCGCCTTAAACGATACACGTTCGTTAAAGTAAGTCATTCTCGTGTATTTAGCCACACTGAGTTCAGAACTGTCAATTTGACGTTGATGTAGTTTTGTGTGGATTGAAACAGTTTTCTGATAAACGATGTAGGTATATAGGTAGGTAATAGTAGCATTGCAAATATATCACTAGAGTAAGAAAATAGGATAATGATTTTAAGGGTGAAAAATAAAACGAACCTGTTGACGTCTATTATTGATATCAAGTGAAAACAAATAAAAGACAAAATATGTTGTAATAATGAAATTTACTAAAAAGGAATCGAGTAAAATATTTCACTCAAGGTCAAGACTAGATGAACAAACAAATCGTTTGGTTTTACACTTTAAAACAGCGGCCGTAAATTAACTATGAACACGCACCTAAACTAGTATGTAACCTGTTAACCTGGTTGGTGTCGGGTAACTCAATGTTGTTATAATGCCAATAGTATAAAAACTGACCCATTAAGCGATATATTTTTAAAATTAAAAGCACCAATGAGGGACTTAGTAATTAAGTAGTCAATATAACAAGAACCTACTCATCGTCGTTGAAGAAACGTCACCAGAAAAGTAGATGCACTTGAATTATAAAAACTTTGATATAAAAATGTGATAGATATTGAAATAATATAAATTTAACACAAATATTGTGCAGCTTATAGGATGTTACTATTAGAAAGGCGGAGCAACAATGACTGCATTGTGCGGGGAGAAAGTGAAGGAGACTGACATTAATATATCACTTACGGACTCACGGGACTGGGATGCTGTTTGAAGTTTATGTTCAGTGCTGCCGTTGCGAAAATTATTATTGAAGTAAAAGATGTATGAGGGTGATTTGATAGCTGATGAAAAAGATCAGGTAAATCAGCGATGATTCATTGATAGTGTCCATTGCTAGTTGGAAGTCACTGTCCGCGAGTGAACAGTGCGCTGTAGTTAGTACGTAGCAATGACATTTCGTTGCCATAGACTTTCTTATTTTTCTCTTTCTTATTCCCCTTCTTGGGAGAAATTGGCGAGACAAATTCTGAACCGGCGTCGCTTTTAAATAATTTTCACAATATTTTCAATTTGTGATAAAATTATTCCACATGTAACCAGTTACGACAGTAACCGTTTTAATCTCGTACTATTCTCGTACGCGGACGATACTGCAATCACAGTTCTTGGTAAATCCTGGGATGATGTCTCTGTAAATGCAAATAAGTGCACATCCATTGTCAAAGAATGGCTCAATCAAAACCTCCTAACTCTGAACTGTGAAAAAACTCTCTATATTCCATCTTATAATACCAAAAAGGCGGCACCCTTAAATCACTAAAATATAAGGTTTCACAAAAATACTTGCAATCCTGTATTATGCTCTAGCTGTACAGAAATGAATACGGGAAATACAGTTAAATACTCAGGAATTATAATAGACAGCCAACTCAAATGGACAGATCGCATACAAAAGCTTGTTAATAAACAGTTATTTAACTTATATTTTTAAACGTTTAAAATATATAGTTGACATTAAAAAAATAAAATTGGTGTATCATGCATTGGTGCAATCATCAGTATCTTATGGAATAATTGGATGGGGGGTGTGTATATTACTCACATTAAGCCACTAGAAATAATTCAAAAATGAATACTCAAAATAATGTTGCATAAAGATATAAACTACCCCTCCGTGCAATTGTCCCATGAGGCTGCATTGTTATACATAAGAAAAATTTACTGTAAACAATGTTAAAAATATATATTTACACGAAATGTTATTTAAAAAAAAAGCGTTTTAGTAATAGGTTAAATAATGTATTTGAAGTTCCACGGTGTAACACTAGGCTTGCGCAAAGACATGCATATTTTATTACACCAAAAATATATAACGCTTTCTATAAGGCTACAGAAATTGATTGTAAAAATATATCCACCTACAGCAAGTATAAAAATGTATTAAAGTCTTGGATAAATACCATCGATACAAACATTTACTTGCTGTAACATCTGACCTGCTGTAACTTAACAAATTTTTTATTAATATTTATTAACATGTCTTTTGAATATGTATTTCATTAAACACTAATCTATTTTATACTATTGTATTTAATTTAATTTATTTTTTTAAACTTCTACAAGATATTGTATGTTTATCTGTCTTAAAACACTCAAGTATACCCACGAACTGGCGATGCCTATGTGGGATTTTTTTGGTTAATCTGTTAATCTATTTATGTTATTCTCTACTTTTTAAGAACTGTTTTTATGTAAAGTTTGTACTACAAAATTTTACCAACTGTACCAAAAAAAATTGTTAATAAATAATGGAACTTCGTTAACACACCAAGGAGATAAGTTAAAACTTTGCTTTTGTTTGGTAGTTTCCCGTTAGTATGCATTTTAGGATACAGACCAAAGTAGGGCAAGAGAGGACTTTGTGGACAAACATATTACGTCCTGCTTGAGCAAGAATTTAAAATGGACAAGGTTTCCGGAAATCTAAATTTTGCATTTCATATTTTTAAGATTTGCAAAACAGCAACAATACATAATGCAACTTTCTGGCTACTCGAGCACTCTCCGCATACTGTAGACATTCCTTCTTTACATCAGGGAGGTCAAAATCCATATCCGCATATGGCATTTCTTCTCCATCTTCTTCCTGGGACCCTGGTTCCGTCTTCATGGAAACATTCGCTGGACTTAGTAGATCCATGGCAAGACCGTGGAAGGTTTAAGGTATTTGTTCAAACCCAAAAAATATAACTGAAACTCTAAGAAACAGTACGTTGTAATAAGAAAGCAACATTATTTTTTGAACGAGCTTTGAATATTTTGTTTCGTTTGGACTATTTTTTAAAAATAATGATGAGTATACGTAATAAAAATTTGAAATTAAAGATATAATTTTGACTGAAATTTGAGATAAAATAATTGAAAACGGTTGACACAATCGTCATCATTAGTAAGATTGCAGTGACCAGACGCTGTCTTCTTCTACATCCCATAATATAAAGTGATACAATCGTATATTTAATCCGCCATTCCTCATTAGACAAAATATCGGTATATTCAGGTAAACCATATATCTACAGCTTGGGATTATTTTTAACAATGCCTTTTTTGTGCCAATATTGCACATAATATGAATTACAATAAAATGATTGTCAAACCAGACGTCAAATAATCCATTCTCTAACTTAGGTGTTCTGATTGGCGTAAGCCAAGCTTGATCAGATTATGGGGACTTAAATGTATATTTTATACATTTTGTTTACTCTTTAGCACTCGGGATGAAGAAAAAGGACATGTTTTATTCCGGTAAAGATTGTCGCACAGTTTTCGTATATCCATATTTGTCATCTCTTATTGTTTTACGCAACTACGTTATTTGGAAATTAATCGTTTTTATTTTTATTTTATATTTAAAAAATAAATAAAATACATATTAAAATATATATGGATTACTTAATGGACTTAACATATCGACCCATAATAGGCAGAACAGCGTTAACGACATTTTTGTCAAATTACGTTTTTTTTCAGAAAACTGTTCAGTGCTGCCTAATACATCAGTGACAAAAATATTGCAGCTCTATCTTATATGCCTGACACTTTTTTTGTAGCTGTATCTTTTAGCGTAAGCGACAGTGGTCGGTTACGGTGTTTACGCTGTCTACGCTGTCGGTCGAGAATGTTTCAGTTTAGTCGGTTGGCGTTCATCTTTTTTTTTTTTTTTTTAAGTATATTTTCTTTAGCTATAAAACTTAACATTTTAATCTAATCTACAACTACTATAATATTTAAATTTGAACTTCACAACATTGAGACATAATTTACGAAAAACTGCAAGACTTTTAGCTTCCTTACATTTACCGGGAGTTCGTTGAACATTTTAAAACCTTTATAATAAATACTACGGTGACTAGCGCAGATGTGTCAGCGGCTAGTAGCATAGGAAACTAAACGGCAATACTTAAGTGTTTTTAATATAGTGTTTTGTATTTGAATATTAGTATAAAAAGTAGTAATGCAAATAATTTCATTTATCCCAGCCATCTGGAGCCAGTGAAACTATGGCTATTCAAATTTTGATATGTTGTGAGGCTGAAGGTAGTAGGGAGGGGAAGGAGTGTGGAAAATGTAACTTGCTGTTCAGATCTAGTCACCAAACACGGCTTAAAGCATTTCAAGTAATAAGTCTAATTATACACTATACATCAGCGCAAAAATACCAAAAAAAATATATAGGTAATATAACTTTTTATCCAAATACAACGCAAGAGGCCCAACTTATTCGTGCAGTCGGCTTAGTAAAAAACCGCTATACAACATTTTTAATCTGAATACAACACCAGAGGCCCAACTTCTCCCAACCGTCTGGAGCCAGTGAGACCATGGCATTCCCAATTTTAGTAGGGAAGGGTTTTATTTTAGGGGCGGAAGGTAGTGAGGAGGGGAGTAAGATGTGAAAAATGTGCCCGGCTATTCAGATCTAGTCACCGTATTTGGTGACTAGATCTGAATACCCAAGTACATTTTCCATATCTCCTTCTCCTCTCCACTAACTTCAGCCGTATAACATACTTAAATCTGGGATGCCATTGTCTCACTGGCTCCAGACGGTTGGGACTCTTGTGTTGTATTTGGATAAAAAAAATATATTATATGATTTTTTGCTTTTTGTACGCTGGTGTGTGGTGAAAAGGTATTAGACTTATTACTTGAAATTGCTTCAGCCGTGTTTGTTAACTAGATCCGAATAACCAGGTACATTTTCCACATCCCCTTCCCCTCCCCACTACCTTCAGCCTCAGAACATACTAAAATTGGGGATCCCATAGTCTCACTTACTTACCCAGGTAGGAGCAGTTGGGACTCTTGTGTTGTTTTCGAATAAAAGTTATATTTTTTTTTTTTTTTTTTATTAACAATTTTTTTGGTACAGTTGGTAAAATTTTGTAATACAAACTTTTTTATATAAACAGTTTTAAAAAAGTAGAGAATAACATAAATTAAACCAAAAAAATCCCACATAGGCATCGCCAGTTCGTGGGTATACTTGAGTGATTTTAAGACAGATATTATAATATTGTATGATTTTTTGTATTTCTACGCTGGTGTGGTGTGTAGATATATATAGACTTATTACTTGTAATTGCTTTAGCGTTTTCGGTTACTATATCTGAATAGCCAGGTACATTTTCCATATCTCCTTCCCCTCCTCACTACCTTCATCCTCATAACATACTAACATTGGGGAGGCCATAGTCTCACTGGCTCCAGACGGTTGGGAGAAGTTGGGCCTCTGGTGTTGTAATCAGATTAAAGATGTTGTATAGCGGTTTTTTGATAAGCCGACTGCACGTATAAGTATGTCGTATTTTGTTATTACAGCATGCGCATTCGGGGAGTCGAAATTATTTTTAGTAAAAATATTTCTACAACGGATTTTCAATCAAGATGCCTGCAGATACAAGCATATCGACTTTGGTTATACGGCCGTATATCCTCTTTGAATACTTACTTACAAATCATTATATTTAGCCAACTTTAGGATCAACTGTCATGGAACCATTTTATTTGGTTATTTGTTTACCTATCATGATTGCGCGATAAATATTTCAAAAATAATTTGGTGCTCCAAACAGCGTATATGACATTTCCTAGGGAAAAAGTCTGTCAGCGTCATAGGCAAAACAGCGTTACCGCCACTATCTCAAAAACTGAAGGCATTTAGATATTTGTTTTATCAGCGTTACATAGGCAGCAACCAAAGGTTAATAATCTCAATTAACCAAAATCCTTTTTGGAATCAATGAAGAAAGTTATTTAAAAAAAACCTTCTCTTGAACAATTTACTTTTCGGCGGATACGCTGTTCTGCCTATTATGGGTCGATATGTAAGGAATTAAAAAAAAAAATTGAGTACGTTTGATGATTTGACATTCTGTTCTGAGAAAATAAAACGCGAGAATTATACAGACGCAACGTTAACTCATATATTTGTGTGTGTTATCTTCATGCTGTATAATATTTATATTAATTTGGATAGAGAAGGGCTTGTGCCAGCTAAAATTTTCGCAAATGCAGTAGGTAGTTAGTGCTGCAAATTCGCCAAAGCACATGCACAAAAACTTATCAGGAATTCCAATAGAACAACATGACAAGAATCATAAATAGCTGTGAATTCGGAAGTTACGCGAAGTATATTTTCATTTTAGTAATTGAAATTTCAAATGCATTGTTTTCCATCGCCCCAAATACATGTATTTAAATGTAATACGCGAGTAATAAATGTAATTATAAATACTCTTACAACTATGATTCCGATGGGAAAGATTGAGTAGTCTCCGTACCAACATTTTGAACTAATAACTCAATATCGATATTATTTCAAATTCAAAATTTGCTTTTATATAAACCTCCATTCAAATTAGCATATAAATGCTCAAACGCGTGATACTAAAATTGCGTACCATTTGTAAGTATTGATATTCATACATGTCTACAGTTTTATTCCGTGACTGATGAAATTTACATACTTGACCTTCAACACAAAAGGATGGTCACTTTCTACATGAGATGTCAAAAAAGTCTGTGTAATCCCGGGCAACGCCGGAAACTTATAAAAGTCTAATATCATCTTTAATAATATCAATACCTAATGTAAGGTCCGTTCCCAACAGCCAAGACTATCATCAGTAAGTTTATCATATTTTTCTTTTAAATTCGTGAAAATTTGTCAAATATTTATGGTTTAATTCATTCAAAGGTTCGTTGGCCATATTTATTTTGATACCAATTGAATGGCGTTCCTTTATTATGTGTGACACGTGTATAATTGTGAACACTGAACATGAACCACCCAATTATACGGACTTGTCAGATATACAGATTGTGACAGTTAGTTACGTATTTATGTTTGGCGAACAAAATGTTTAAGGTAAAATAACTCATTCCCTCTTAAAAGGCAGTTATTTGCGATTATAACACTACTAAACACTATCTAACATAAATACTAATGGCACATAAATAAAATAAAACAGGTGAATGTAGTTAGTCGGTACTTACGGCCGGTTTCAACTACATTGATGCCACCGAGGATGTGAGTTTGAGTCAAATTTTAACTTATCTCTGTGACTCTGTATTTTCGAGGCATCAAAATCTACTAAGGTTTACAGTTTAAGGCGATGATGTAATTGATTTTGCCAAAATTGAAAATTGTATTCAAAATTATGTTCATAACCCAGAGACGCTTTCAATAAATGCGTGAATTTTTGAGGTTACGAATCTAGTAGGTAAACTTGACCGGTGCTGCCAGTGTATAAAATATCACCGCTCTTAACAATATTTATTTTATAATCTCATTAAGTACCTACTCTGTAATAAGTATAATTGCAACGATTTGATTATTCGCCGTGATAAATCAGTAATTTTGTAAAGTAGATTTTACAAATCTATACTAATATTATAAATGCGAAACTGCTCGAGTTTGTTTATTACGCTTTCACGCATTAACCTATAAAAAGATTTTAATAATTCTTTCACCAATAGAAAGCTACATTATATGCGAGTACTATAGACAGTATATAGTGGTAGCTTTGGCGTTATGAAAATTATTTATTATACGTTTTCTGTCGCCAACGAAAGCGAGTTATTGCTAACGTCAGAAAACCAAGCGTTGCAGTGGAAACGATGTTGATATATATATATCAACGTCCAGGTTCAGGCGTCCTAGTTAATATCTATCTATCTGTATAAATAAAAATGATTCTTCAAAATTTTGGTATGCGCATAATTTCCGAACGACTGAACCTATTTGGATATTTTTTTTACTACTGGTGAGCTCTGATATTATGACAGTTTGGTGACACGCGAGCTGTTTGAAAACTAGCTGTATCGAGAATTAATGTATGGAATCCGGGAGGGGGAACGAGGACGGGGGAGGAGGAGGAGGGGAAGGGGGGGGATAATTGATAAGTGCAAGCGCTACAATGATTTTCCCCTAATACCATGCGAGCGAAGCCGCGGGTAAAAAAGCTAGTATTTAATAAACATGAACTTTTTTATCACATGTCCAAGATCATTTGTAATGTTAAATCAATGCACATTCTCTCCCCGTGTAAAATTTTCAAATGGTCGTTTGGACAATTAAGAACTGAGGCGACGATACATTTAACGCGTCATTTCCATATTGGCCAATGGCTTTACCCTATTTTCAAATTTATGTATTTAAAATATACCTTACATTTTTAATCCCGGCAGTCAAATTGATCACCAAAAGCTTGTGTTTTCATAAAAATATACACCAAGGTTGGAAAATTGTAAAAAAAGGTCACAAATATTGTTTAAAATGTAAAATCTACCCAGCTTTGTGGCTTTAACGAAAAAAACAATGTTCTAAATAATTTCACACTAAATCAGTGAGTTAAATGGTGTTTTCTTACTCTTTCATAATTCAACGTAATTTTATACTCGAAATTTGGTTTTATAATTTTCTTCTTAAAGAATTTTTTTTGAACAAATTAATTTCAGTTTGTATAAAGATGGTTCTTACCATCACGAACGTGCGGGTGATTTTACTCGGAAAATTGAATTTTTCGGATTTTCTATCTATTTATGGGATCTCATTACAACGAGTATGAAATTCTGGTAAAAAAAACTTTTTTTTCAGGTCTGACAGGGATGTGACTCATATTCTATCGAAAAGTACAGAAAGTCCCATCGCCTTTCTACCGTCGATGCGATGAATAAGTTTATTTTAAAAATTCACGCGATGAGTCACCACATTATGAGTTGCCAGGGAACCTTTTAAAACATGTATTAATTGGCTTACTGCTCTAGTTGATTGTTTTTTATCAAATATTTTTTCAAAGTTTAAATAACACATTTTATTGCAAATAGTTTTTGTACTAAAAATTTTAAACTTTTTAAATTTTTCGTCCGTGGGATTGACTTTTTTATTTTAACACATACAAAATTGGAAATCACATTTTTTTGATGAATCAAGACCTTTCAAACTTCTCTTTCTTTGTTAAAGACAACATTTGATCTTTCCTCAAATTTCCAATGATGTTTAATTCATTTTTTTTTCAATTATTTCTGGCTTTCACCCATCAAGGGTGTTCTAGGCCATCATTTCAAATTGTAGATAAAGGAAAGGTAAATTTATACGTAAATGCAGAAGTAAATTTATAAATTAATATTATTTAAATGTGCAAATTTCAGAATTATATGGAAGATTGGAGTTGAGTTTAGACTTAGAAGAGATGAGATGTTGTATGGAGGGGAAGTAATTTTACCGCTTGATAAAAGAGAGGACATTTATTTAGAGAGGGACAACCAAAAAACATGTGATCTTAAGTTATTTTCCAAATGAATAATACTCTACAAATTAAATGTTTCAAAATAATATCAGAATGACGGAAAAGAATATATGAGACGTTGTCTAATTGTGACTGAAAGAAAGTGTGTCTAAAACATTGTATAGTGTAGAGGTCCCTCCTCTCTGCCTACCTCTGTGGGACATTGGGCGTGATTAACACTTTTTACAGATATTCCGTGTTCAGTACTTACTCCGCTTACTCGAATGAAATTAACATAATTGTCTATGACTTTGTAATTGGCTATGCATAACCTATAAATAATAAAAATTGTCTAAGCACACTTTCTACACCGCCAATTACTTCATCCCGTTTCCCATCTCGAATTCCACGTAATATCCCCTACACCGTTTCCAACGCAGTTAAATTAATCATACCACGCTCGTGATAGTGGTGGGTAAGTTCTAATGGTGATATTTTCTACCCAAGTACTAATCACGGTATTCATTGTGGTAGCAGCCTTTATCATAAATCACTGATCGACCACTGTTCTTTAATTTACGCTACAGAATGTAAAACTTTGCTTTGTCGAACGCTTCTTAAACTAACTTATGCTTATAGGTATACCTAACTAGGGGACTCTATTTGGCGTTTCATTTGAGAACTTTTAAAATGTCGATTTGACGTTTACCTGTTTTGTCAAAAGCGAAATAGCGGATCGAGTGTACAATTATGTTATTTTTTATGGAAAGGTTTTTTTATGAATCTCTCTTCTTCCACGAAGAGAGATTCAGATTACTGTAATCTAATTATTGATGACGACTCGTTCAAACTCAAACATTTCATTATAATAATATTATTGTCTAAATATAGTTTTTCACTAATGAGCTGTGTAAAAGCTTTCTTATTTTTTTGTTGTTGGCAGTATCTGTTGACGAATTGCGTAGATTCTGCGTTGATTCTGAGAAATGATTTTTCGAGTTCATTAAATTGAGTAAAATGCTTATTAATATGCATTAGTTTACATTTCCGAAAATTGTAATAATTAATTTTAATTGTTATAAAATTATTTTAATTTTTTTTTCTTTTATTTTCCACAAATTTTACATTTCATGCATAGAATATCATGAAATAATAAGAATAATGGGAACCCACTAAGGCGCAGCCTGTGCGTGGGTAATATAGTCGGTGTAGGCTGGTTTAAGTAAAGAACACAAGGTTGCGTGATAAAAACCTTAAATGAGTCCCTACGGAAGATAAATATTAAAAACACGCGAACACGGTCAGTATAACAGTCTACGATAAAAATAAATACTTCGTAGTAATCACTGGGTCAAGGTTAATTGCAGATAGGCGAGGCGAATGCTTCGATGAGTTGAAAGAACACTGGACTCTGTCGAGATGCGTCCGCTTTTGTAGCATGGGTGACGAAACCAGCAATTTTTCTGGAATGCCGTGAAATCGGGGCCCGGCTCCAAACGGGAAGACTCCCGAACGTTCTCGTCGCCGTGTCCCCAGGTGCGCGAGCAATGCGGGAACTTTCGCGGAGGTGGCAGGTGATATAACTTGTCAGTAGGTAGATTCGCGGATCTGTTCTGCTGGGCTAGGTAGCTACCGGTCAGTTGCTCGCCGTCTGCGCTAGAAGGCTGATGGCGGCTCTAGGAGCTTCGATTGCGTAAATTATAACACGGGCGCTGCTTCTGGATACATCGATATATTTCTGGTGCGATCCACAGCGTGACGTAGCGAAGGCTGATTGCTAAAGAACAAACAACGAGCATATAAAGCAAAAACATGATTAAAAAATGTCTAAACAGCTGTGCACAAAATGAACATACAACAGTGCAGTAGTGAGTGTATAGTGTAATATTAAGTGTAATAGTGAGTATATTTTAAGTGAAGTAGTGTTATAATAAAGGTATATTGTAATTATAAGTACAACGTGTAATAATAAGTGTATTGTTTAAACATTTGAAACATAAAGTGATAGAAATTAAACAAACAACGTTTCAATATCTACATTGTCAAGCCACGACTTCAAGTCCTTTATGTATTGAAGTAGTTTAGTTGTCATTTGAATATTTTTCGGTAAAAGATTGAATGTACGAGGTCCAATGAAACTGCTGTCAGTTTGAATTTGTTTGGTATTCGTTTGGGGGGTATAAAAAACATTGTTATTTCTAATGTTTGTAACTGGAACCAAACACTCTGCACCTACGCCAATTCGCTGATGAAGATTATCGAGATTTAAGTCAATATTAAGCACTGTCAACGAAATGTATCAAGAGTGTATTTTAATTGTTTTTTACTTAAAACACTACTTTTATTGTTTAATTCACAATTCAAATTTGATTAAAAAAATCACTTATTGCCAGTTTTTACTTTTTTTTTAATGTTTATTGTTTTATTTAATTCACTTGATTTTTTTATTTTTTTTTTTATTTATTATAAATACAAAGTAATACATTATTACAACAAGAAATAAAAAATATGCAGAAAAAGAAAAGTCCCAATAAACTACTTTTAAGCAGTTTGTCGATGGGTACTTTTACTTTGAAGATATAAACTTATTTTACTTTGTTATGCAGTTACAATTTTTGTGTCAGTCTAATACAAATTATTTCTTTCGGCGAGCCAATTCTTCAACATAATATTTAATTTACCATTTGTACATTTTTTAATTTCGGCAGGTAACATATTTAAGCAATTTGGTATCATGTAGTCCAGCGTTCTTTGTTCGTATTTGTTTAAATGCTTAGGTACAATTAGTCCTTCATTTAACATAAGACGAGTATTGTAAGAGTGGTCCAGTTTATTAATGTATAGAGAGCTATTCATATGCTGAAATATAATTTTATACCACAGAATTGCTCTTACTGGGAGAATTTTGAGATTTTGGTAAAAGTACGGAACATTATGCCTTTTTTCGTATAAACTTTTATGAGCTAATAATTTAACTAATGAATTTTTAACTGATTGAACACGATTTACATTTGTTTTGCAGGAAAGTCCCCAAGCTGTAATTCCATACCTGATAATCGATTCAGCTAATGATAAATATATTATTCGAAGTGTGCAAATTGGAACATAAAATTTTAATTTATATAATCTGCCAACAACAGATCTGAGTCGTTCACAGACTTTATTTATTTGTAAATCCCATTTGAAATAGCAGTCAATAATTACACCTAAATAAACATATTTTTTAACAATTTCAATATTTTCACATGTACACAAATCAGAGATACCAACGTGTAAGCAATCTGAGCTGTGTGTTTTTATTTCAGGTGTAATAATATTTGCCTTGGCATTGGGTGATCTAATATGTATCAATTTAGTTTTTTTTGCATTTATGAGTAAACCAGAGTCATGAGACCATTTCAAAAGTTCAATATAATCTTTTTGTAAGAGTTCAATACATAATTGCAAATCACTGTGTGAAATTACCAATGCAGTATCATCCGCATATACAAAGTGTTTTACATGTTTAAAAATGTACTTAATAAATGATACATAAATGATATATAAAATAGGGCCTAATATGGAACCTTGAGGAACGCCTGCTAAAATTCTTCTTTTTTTACTTAAGGTGTTTAATAGCTTTATTTTCATGCACCGGTTGTTCAAGTAATCTTCAAAGAGTTTTAGAAGTCTTCCTCTTATTCCTATGATTTCCAGTATTTGCAATAATTTTCTATGATAGTGTCAAATGCCTTGGAGTAATCTATAAACAAAACTAATACATGCTTTTTACTATTTAATTCATTATTTATCAAGCTGGCAAAATTTTGAAGCAGCATTTCAGTGCCTTTTTTTTTGGAAGCCATATTGATTGGTATCAATAATAGAAAAATCTTCTAAATATTTTATTAATTTCAGCTGAATGTATTTTTCAAGAATTTTTTCAAGTGAAGGCAAAATACTAATTGGCCTATAATTACCCAGTAGAGTGTGATCACCTCCTTTATAAATAGGTCTGATAATGCTACATTTTAAGTCATCTGGAATTTTTGCTTCAAGTAAGACTCTATTTACAAAATGGGCTATAATTGGAGCTAAGATTATTATATGTTTTTTAATATCGCACATTCTGATATTATCAATTCCAGGAGAAGAGCTTTTAAGTTGCCTCACAATGCTTTCTATGTCAGCAATTTTGGCCCCTGGTAGGTACATGCTTTGAGGCATCTCCTCTGGTTCAAAAACAGTAGTCCTGTAATCACATTTGTGTAACATATTGCAGACACTGTCAGAGAAATAATTAACAAAATCATTAGTTACATTTTCTTTGGTCCGATCTTTCATCAAATATTTGGAGGCAATTTGGTCACAATCATTTTTACATTTCTTTTCACAGTATTTAATTTTAATTAAATACAACGCCATCTACGAGCAAGAAATCAAAGCTTACGATGTCTAATACCCGTAGCAACGCTGAAAGGGCAAAGAAGAGTACTGCTGAGTACATCCAAGGAATAAATAATATGGCTAAAGAAAATGCAGCCGATTTAACCATAGACAAACCTCCGACAAAAATAGAAATGCTTATTCTTGCTGAATTAGCTGAAATTAAAATAAACTATAAAAAAATTACTACTATAGAAGAAACTATGATGAATTTGTCAAAGGAAATAATAGAATTTAAAACTTCAATCACAGCTCGTTTCGAAGAATTCAAAACCTCACTTAATTTTGTTTACGACAAAATAGACGACATTGAAAAAAAAGTATTACAAACGGACAAAAAAGTTAAAGAGCTAAGTATGATGGATATAAAACACAAGTCGCTAGAACAAAAAATACATGAGCTACAAGAACAATTGGATGAAAAAGAGCGTCAAAACTCGCAGACGTGTGCGGAAATTCGAGGAATTCCTGAAATTCAAGACGAGAAACTCAATGACATTATTTTCAATATAAATAATGCTGTAAAATTAAACAAAAATGACATTGAGGATGCATACAGAGCGCCAGGAAAAAGAAACCACACGGCAACAAGATCAATAATAATTAAATTTAAAAATCCAAATGGTCGTGAAGAGTTTCTAAATGAAGCAAAAAAATATAACAAAAATGCAGAAAACAGTGCTGACAGACTCAACACTAGTAAAATAGGCTTCTCGGGACCGAAAATGCCAATATTTATTAATGAGCTCCTAACCACCCACGCAAAAAGAATGCTATTTCTCTCAAAGCAATTAGCAAAAAAGTACAACTTTGCCTACGTATGGGTTAAAGCAGGGCGAGTCTACATTCGACAACAGACAGACTCGCGAGCGATCTTTATTCGCACAGAAAATACCATCCTCGAAATAGAAAATTTACTAGCAAAAACTAACCATGGAAGCGAAACAAGTGCAACTTCGAATGACTCAGCCGACGTAGTAGATGCATGACTGCAGCCTTATTCTCCGTACTCTCATGGCATTGACTTTATATTAATCGCTTTCTGCATTTTATTTTATGTACCTATGAATTGTATGGTAGCATCATTTTTATTTATATATTCTTTATTATTATTGTTTTCAACAATAAGCACTAAACAACAAGCTCACTTTCAGATCATCCCATTTATTGCCATATTATGTACAAAGTATTCAAAGTTATTATTAATGCCGTGCAAAATGAACCAAATACTAGCATTATCTCCATCAACGAACATCAAACTTCATAAATTAAAATATTTTTATTGTCAAATCTACCTCTTTGCAATTGTAAATACAGGCCTAGTACGCAGCGATACTAAGTTAGCATTTCATAATATATCTAAAATAAAATGGTTTTAAACGCTTATATGGAAATAGATAATATTGGAGAGCCAAACAATGAATTTATCATAGAAGAAACTGATGAACTCAAAGAATTTAACTGGAGTTTAAACAAAATTAACATTATACATCAAAATATCCGTACAATGGAAAATCTTGATGACTTTCTTATATTTTTGGACAGTGTTAAGTTGACTGTGAGATTTCATATAATAATCCTTACAGAATGCAGACTAAATGACTCATATCTCTCAAAACAAATTGCAGGATATCATGAATATCATACAACACAGCAATTAAATCAAAACAGTGGAGTGGTAGCTTACATTCGCGATGACATCCACTCTCAAGTTCAAGAAATTTGTATCAGTCAATCAAATTGTCTGAAACTAGTAATTAATAGATATCTATTTATTTTAGCCATTTACAGATCGCCATCATTCCACGACATTCAACCATTTCTGGAAAATCTCATATCTGAACTCAAAAAATGTAGCGACTTCAAACAACAAATAGTGATGGGGGACATAAATATTAACACGTATGGAAATATACACAGACAATGTCATGATTACATGTGCGCCATGGCAGAAAACAACTTTGCAATAAATATTAAAGTTCCTACCAGGGTTCAAAATAATAGCATGTCATGTTTAGATCACATAGATACCAGAAATATTATGGCTTCCAATACATTTATTATTCACAATACAATAACTGATCACTATACAACCGCAATAAGCATCCCAGACACTTCTCTTAAAAAACTAGTAAAAACTAGCCAATTTACAACATCCATCTGCTATGAGGGTTTAATTAAGGATCTAAATGATGAAACATGGCAGGATGTATGTGGAGAGACTGATGTTAATAACGCACTCAACTTATTTATTAACAAAATTAACATGCATATAACAAAAAATTCAAACGTTAAACCCATTGCACATAAAAAATTACAACTTACTCCTTGGATTAGCAGTGGAATTGTAAAAGCTATACACAAAAGAAATCATTTACACAAAGTGGCGACAAAAGACCCACAAAACACTCTTAAACAACAGAATTACCGTAGGTATCGTAACATTTGCAAAATTGTTATGCGTAATGCAAAAGAACGGTACTATAAGCATCAACTCGACAAAGATCCATCTAGTAAAAACATATGGAATATCGTTAAACAAATTACCAATACTAAACATACAACTGACTCCAATATTAACGAACTTCTGATTGGAAACACTGCCACGACCGATTTGGGCATAATTGCAAGCCACACTAACCAATACTTTACAACAGTTGGGTCTAACCTTGCAGAAAACATCCTAAGTATCACCAAGGAAACTGAAGATTCATTGGCATCTGCAATAGAACCAAAACATAATTCTTTTTCTTTTAAATTCTCACCTACGACAAATGAAGAGGTTTCAAAAATTATTGACAATCTTAACAATACACATTCAAAAGGTCCTGATGGTCTTAACACTCATATACTAAAAATCATTAAACATAATATTGCATCACCTTTATCGAACATTTTCAATAAAAGTTTTTCTTCAGGGGTTTTCCCCGACCATCTTAAAAAGTCTTTAGTAGTACCAATCTACAAAAGTGGACCCAAAAACCAAGTAGGCAATTACAGGCCAATATCCCTGTTGAGTGCTATCTCAAAAATTATAGAAAAAATCTTTAAAAATAGATTGAGTAACTATATAGAGAGCCGAAAACTTTTGAGCAAAAATCAGTTCGGCTTTCGGCCGGGGAGAGGAACAGACGACGCTATAGCCCAACTTACAGAACATATTTCTAGAAATTTAGATCGCGGAAGGAAAAGCATTGCACTGTTCTTAGACTTAGCCAAGGCTTTTGATACAATTTCTCATAAATTACTCCTCAAAAGATTAAAAAATATTGGTATTGTGGGTATGCCCTATGAATGGTTAAAAAGTTATTTAACGGGTAGAAGCCAGCAACTCAAAATGGGCAAAACAGTGAGTAACTCACTAAATACTAACTTCGGCGTACCACAAGGAAGCACATTGGGACCTCTTCTATTCATAATTTACATAAACGAGTTATGCGAACTAACAGTAGGCGGAAAAATTATTACATTCGCAGACGATACAGTAGCTTTATTTGAAGGAGATGATTGGACACAAACACGCTGAAAGTGGAATCAACGCGATAAAACAGTGGCTTGACAAAAATCTATTAACTCTAAATATAGCAAAAACTAAATACATAAGATTCAGCTCAACTATAAAAGGACAACCTAGTATGTCATACACAATAAAAACACATAAGCCTAACTGTGATTTCGATAATACAGATTCTGACTGCAACTGTGAAGCTTTGGAATGTGTGAAAAACATCAAATATCTGGGCGTTATTATAGACAATCATCTTAAGTGGAAATATCACATTGACAACCTTGCAATAAGGGTAAGAAAATTAATTCACATATTCTTTGTATTACGAAATGTAATTAATCAACAAGACCTAAGAAAAATATATTTCGGATTATGCAACTCCATCTTAACGTATGGTTGTATTGGTTGGGGAGCATCAGGTAAAACTATTTTAGATCCGCTTGTGAAGGCCCAGAAATCAATAATTAGAGTCATATTGCGTAAGCCCTATAGGTTTTCTAGCGATCAGCTCTACAAACAATTTAATGTACTTGATGTTCGTCAAAACTACATAAAAAGGGTTATTATCCATGTACACAAAAATCTAGAAAATCTTCATAAAATTGACCATAAATATATCACAAGAAGTCACACTAGAAAGGATTTCGTGGTCCCAGAGAGCAATACGGCAAAGTATCAAAAGACATATACATATCTGGGACCGAAATTGTATAATAAAATCCCCCCAGAATTAAATATTAAGACATGCAAAATGTCCTGCATCGGTTCATTAATAACTAAATGGTTGATTGACTTGGGTAGGATGGAGTCTGAAAAACTATTAAATAATGTCACTTAAAGTTTTACATGGTTACCTAAAAATGGCACATTAAATATAAACTGAGTACATATTTTATTAGAAAAAATAAATAAAAACAACATTTTTTTACAAAATACATGTCTGACTTTTTCATCAGCAATTGGTTCCTTAGAACAGGCAATCTGCCTAGCTAGGAACTATGTTGACCTACAAGACATAATAACACTTGTACACATTTTTAATATTTACAGTTATCTTTAAATATATTATCATGTTATTATGTTATTTTGCTATTTAATTGTATATAATGTAATATAATAAATAAATAAATAAAAAAATAAATTTATTTCCTAAAATTTTATTACACTCGTCCCAAGTCTTTTTTGAGTCTTGAAATAGATTTTTGAATTTGTCATTGTAGTATGAGGTTTTTAATTTAAGTAACAATTTATTTAAAACATTTCGATAACTTTTATAATCTTTTTCATAGAATTTGTTTGTAGGAGTATTTTTCCAACGCTTATATAAATAATCTCGTTTTTTAATATTATATATTGCATCAGTAGATATCCAATCATTTATTGCATACGGTCGGATTTTAGATTTTTTGCTTATTTTAATTGTGCTGTTTTTATACAAGTCGTCAAAATAACTTTTAATCTTTAAATAAACAACAGAACTTTCGGTTTCCTTTAGAAGTGATTTCCAATCATAATTACAAATACTTTTATCGATCAATTTTTGTGAAAGTATTTGGACGTTATTAGAATCGTTAGAATTTAAATTATCTACCGAGTTATAGTTTATACTTACAGCTGTTGTATGGTGATCGGCAATGTTATAATCACACACGCATGCAGAGATTGTACAGCTTAATCCAATGGGTAACTTTCCGCTTATTCGGACAAAAAAGTGATCTAAACATGAGCTAATAATTTTCTCTTGAACTATCACTTCCCTAGTAATATTTATTTATTTATTTATTTATTGATCAACGCCCTTTTTCGGGGCTTTTACATTTTAATGGTCATAAATACAATATTTATTGTACATAACTGAACTGCTTCAGTAACAATATTTTATATTTGTTTAAAGATAAACTGAAGATGTCCACGGACTTGGTGTAATTGTTTCCTTCCGTTAGTATTCTGGGTAAAGAGGAATACATATGGTAGTTAGTCCCAGAATTTCTGCACTGAAATAAATCCTGACTTCTTGTATTACGTTGTGGAATCCGGAAGCTTATCAATTCAAGCAATACCGGACTATCAACTAAATTATGTAGAATTTTATATAGAAATACCAAGTCAGTGAAAATTCTTCTGTCTGACAATTTGAGCATATTCATATTATTTAACAGAGTGTTGTAGTTCAACATTATTGTTGGAATCCCCATTTTGAAATTTAGAAAACGTAAGAATTTGTTTTGTATTCTTTCAACAGCTTGTACATGTATGTTATAATGTGGATTCCAGACGGGAGAATTGTACTCAAGTTGACATCTAACATACGCAAAATATAACAGTTTAATACATTTTATATTGTTGAAATTTCTAGTTAGTCTAGTTATAAATCCCAACATTTTTAAGCCCTTATTACAGATTTCTGTTATGTGGTTAACAAATGAAAGATTTGATTGGAAAGTGATGCCTAAGTCTTTAATTTGGGTTAGTGTTTCAAGAGCTTTATCATCAATGTAGTAATTAAATATCACTGGTTTTTTTATACGAGAAAATCTAATTATTTGACATTTTGAGATATTTAAATAAAGTCTATTTTCCTTACACCAAATTAACAATTTGTTGATATTATCTTGAAGAATGTTGCAATGATAAATATTTTGAATAATTTTAAAAATTTTTAGGTCATCAGCAAAAAGTAAGATAGATACATTATGAAATATATTTGTAAGATCATTTATAAACAAGATAAATAAGATTGGGCCAAGGTGTGAACCCTGTGGAACTCCACTTGTTGCATGAATTTTTTCTGACAGGGAGGATTTTATTCTAACAATTTGTTGTCTTCCAGTAAGATAGCTTTCAAACCAGGCTAATATATTGCCACGTATACCAAGTTTTCCTAATTTCCAAATGAGAATTTTATGGGAAACTGTATCAAACGCCTTACTAAAGTCAGTATAAACAGAGTCAACTTGTTTTTTTTCTTTAAAAGCATTGGTTATAAAATTTTCATAAATAATTAAGTTGGAAAGAGTACTTCTCCCTGGCATAAATCCAAACTGGTAAGGTGATATTACATGTTTTATCTGAGTAAAAAGTTTATCGAGTATTAGGCTTTCAAAGAGTTTTGGTATGGTGGATTGAATGCATATTGGTCTATAATTACAAACATCACTTTTATCACCCTTTTTGAAAATTGGAGTCAAATAACTCATTTTCCACTTATCGGGAAAAATTCCACTGGATAAAGATAGATTAAAAAGATTGGTTAATGGAAGAGCAATAACATTGATACATTCTTTGATAAATATTGTAGGGATATTATCCGGTCCCGCAGATTTGTGGATATCTAATGATTTAACTTTAGTAATTACATCAGAGAGTCTTAGAGTACACTGTGAAATATCAAGAGTTTCATCTAGAGTTGTTGTTGGAACAGGAGCATTATTTGAGTCTGTTGAATAAACACTTTTAAAAAATTTTGCAAACAAGTTAACAATACCATCAGTATTATTACTATGGCTGCCATTTAGGTGCATAATGCTCGGGAAATCAGAATCATCTTCTTTAAGAGAATTTGAGTATTTCCAAAAATAACTAACATTATTTATTATGGAGTTTTGAATTTCATTTATATAGTTACGATAGCAGACCATAGACATTTTTTTACATGAATTTATTAAATCTTTAAATTCTATGTAATCAGAATTTTTTTGATATAATTTATATTCTTTATGTTTTAGTTTTTTGGTGATAAGTAGATTTATAAGTTCTTTGGAGTACCATTTTGGATAGGTGTTTGGTTTACATATCATGGTTGGAATATACATGCTAATAGCCTTTTCCAAAACAGAATAAAATTTATTGGTAGCTATGTTGATATCATCATATTATCATATCATATTATGAATACATTTTTTTTAAATAGTTATTAGTAAGGATATTTTCATAATTTATAATGATAGCTTCATTTTTATTTAATAAATTAAAATTTACATCGCCGAAAAAGATTACACTTTCATTTGATTTAATATTGTTTTCAAACACCATGGATAATTCAGACAAAAATGCTTGCTTATTTAGATTCGGGGGTCGGTATATGGCTAAGACATTTAAAATGCTGTTATTTGGAAGTGTCAATATTCCAAAAACGTTCTCAAAATAATTAGTTTCCAGAAATATTTGCGAAAAGGAGAGGTTATTCTTAACATATAACAAAATGCCTCCACCAGATTTACGGTTTCTGCAATAGTGATATGAGTTGAAACCGGGAATATCATAAAGATTAACAAGTTCCGTTCGAATTGCAGTTTCGCAAAGCATGAGTACGTCAATGTGATTTAGACAGTCTTTAAAATAAACATGAAATAGGTCCCAGTACTTACATATTGATCTTACGTTTAGTTCCACAAAATTCAGTTTTTTCGTTTCACATTTCATCGTATCTTGTTTTTCGAACCATTCACACAGGTTATTTACCTTACAAAAATTTATATCAGTGTCATCATCAATATAACTAAAAGACATAATGATTGTGAATAAAGAACTTAATAACTAAAATATTTGTATGCATTTTTTCCCTGTCATTAGCATCTCATGTTGATACACGCATTTATTATAACTAATTGTTAAATTTGAATTTGATTTTGATCCCAAACACAAATAAGTTCGCAGCAATAGTAATATCGTGAATAATAATAAATAATAATGATTCATATCCAATAATAGTCTGTGAATAATAATATCAAGGTTGACTTGAAAAAGTTTTGGTAACAATATAGAATAACCTGGCAATATATTTCTAGTGATAATGTTATAAATAAGATACATACTGTAAAGTATATTAATGTTGTTTTGAATAAATAATATTCCACAAACGTTAACACTTTGAGAGTAGGCTAATATTTGAATGCTTCGTTTTGGTTTTAAAATTTTACTGAAAAAAATAATTAAATAATTTTTGAATATTTCTATATATTTCTATATTTCTATGACAATTAAAGTTTAGACATTCAGTTTTGAAATCACTTTTGAGGCACTTCCCGTTCGAATATCGATAGAACAGACACACGAGGATATAAATTCTGCGCCGAGTTTTATTATATCCACAAAATTTCAGTTTGTTAAGCACTTTTAGTATGAGGTCTCAAAATACTTCCAGGTGATAAAATCCTACATTGATTGTGTGTCACTTTTAGTATGAGGTCTCAAAATACTTCCAGGTGATAAAATCCTACATTGATTGTGTGTCACTTTTAGTATGAGGTCTCAAAATACTTCCAGGTGATAAAATCCTACATTGATTGTGTGTCACTTTTAGTATGAGGTCTCAAAATACTTCCAGGTGATAAAATCCTACATTGATTGTGTGTCACTTTTAGTATGAGGTCTCAAAATACTTCCAGGTGATAAAATCCTACATTGATTGTGTGTCACTTTTAGTATGAGGTCTCAAAATACTTCCAGGTGATAAAATCCTACATTGATTGTGTGTCACTTTTAGTATGAGGTCTCAAAATACTTCCAGGTGATAAAATCCTACATTGATTGTGTGTCACTTTTAGTATGAGGTCTCAAAATACTTCCAGGTGATAAAATCCTACATTGATTGTGTGTCACTTTTAGTATGAGGTCTCAAAATACTTCCAGGTGATAAAATCCTACATTGATTGTGTGTCACTTTTAGTATGAGGTCTCAAAATACTTCCAGGTGATAAAATCCTACATTGATTGTGTGTCACTTTTAGTATGAGGTCTCAAAATACTTCCAGGTGATAAAATCCTACATTGATTGTGTGTCACTTTTAGTATGAGGTCTCAAAATACTTCCAGGTGATAAAATCCTACATTGATTGTGTGTCACTTTTAGTATGAGGTCTCAAAATACTTCCAGGTGATAAAATCCTACATTGATTGTGTGTCACTTTTAGTATGAGGTCTCAAAATACTTCCAGGTGATAAAATCCTACATTGATTGTGTGTCACTTTTAGTATGAGGTCTCAAAATACTTCCAGGTGATAAAATCCTACATTGATTGTGTGTCACTTTTAGTATGAGGTCTCAAAATACTTCCAGGTGATAAAATCCTACATTGATTGCGTGTCACTTTTAGTATGAGGTCTCAAAATACTTCCAGGTGATAAAATCCTACATTGATTGTGTGTCACTTTTAGTATGAGGTCTCAAAATACTTCCAGGTGATAAAATCCTACATTGATTGTGTGTCACTTTTAGTATGAGGTCTCAAAATACTTCCAGGTGATAAAATCCTACATTGATTGTGTGTCACTTTTAGTATGAGGTCTCAAAATACTTCCAGGTGATAAAATCCTACATTGATTGTGTGTCACTTTTAGTATGAGGTCTCAAAATACTTCCAGGTGATAAAATCCTACATTGATTGTGTGTCACTTTTAGTATGAGGTCTCAAAATACTTCCAGGTGATAAAATCCTACATTGATTGTGTGTCACTTTTAGTATGAGGTCTCAAAATACTTCCAGGTGATAAAATCCTACATTGATTGTGTGTCACTTTTAGTATGAGGTCTCAAAATACTTCCAGGTGATAAAATCCTACATTGATTGTGTGTCACTTTTAGTATGAGGTCTCAAAATACTTCCAGGTGATAAAATCCTACATTGATTGTGTGTCACTTTTAGTATGAGGTCTCAAAATACTTCCAGGTGATAAAATCCTACATTGATTGTGTGTCACTTTTAGTATGAGGTCTCAAAATACTTCCAGGTGATAAAATCCTACATTGATTGTGTGTCACTTTTAGTATGAGGTCTCAAAATACTTCCAGGTGATAAAATCCTACATTGATTGTGTGTCACTTTTAGTATGAGGTCTCAAAATACTTCCAGGTGATAAAATCCTACATTGATTGTGTGTCACTTTTAGTATGAGGTCTCAAAATACTTCCAGGTGATAAAATCCTACATTGATTGTGTGTCACTTTTAGTATGAGGTCTCAAAATACTTCCAGGTGATAAAATCCTACATTGATTGTGTGTCACTTTTAGTATGAGGTCTCAAAATACTTCCAGGTGATAAAATCCTACATTGATTGTGTGTCACTTTTAGTATGAGGTCTCAAAATACTTCCAGGTGATAAAATCCTACATTGATTGTGTGTCACTTTTAGTATGAGGTCTCAAAATACTTCCAGGTGATAAAATCCTACATTGATTGTGTGTCACTTTTAGTATGAGGTCTCAAAATACTTCCAGGTGATAAAATCCTACATTGATTGTGTGTCACTTTTAGTATGAGGTCTCAAAATACTTCCAGGTGATAAAATCCTACATTGATTGTGTGTCACTTTTAGTATGAGGTCTCAAAATACTTCCAGGTGATAAAATCCTACATTGATTGTGTGTCACTTTTAGTATGAGGTCT
The DNA here is from genome assembly GCA_936435175.1 of Glyphotaelius pellucidus. NCBI lineage: Eukaryota > Metazoa > Arthropoda > Insecta > Trichoptera > Limnephilidae > Glyphotaelius > Glyphotaelius pellucidus. The sequence continues at coordinate 16,613,695 of OW386565.1, forward strand.
CAAAATACTTCCAGGTGATAAAATCCTACATTGATTGTGTGTCACTTTTAGTATGAGGTCTCAAAATACTTCCAGGTGATAAAATCCTACATTGATTGTGTGTCACTTTTAGTATGAGGTCTCAAAATACTTCCAGGTGATAAAATCCTACATTGATTGTGTGTCACTTTTAGTATGAGGTCTCAAAGTACTTCCAGGTGATAAAATCCTACATTGATTGTGTGTCACTTTTAGTATGAGGTCTCAAAGTACTTCCAGGTGATAAAATCCTACATTGATTGTGTGTCACTTTTAGTATGAGGTCTCAAAATACTTCCAGGTGATAAAATCCTACATTGATTGTGTGTCACTTTTAGTATGAGGTCTCAAAGTACTTCCAGGTGATAAAATCCTACATTGATTGTGTGTCACTTTTAGTATGAGGTCTCAAAGTACTTCCAGGTGATAAAATCCTACATTGATTGTGTGTCACTTTTAGTATGAGGTCTCAAAATACTTCCAGGTGATAAAATCCTACATTGATTGTGTGTCACTTTTAGTATGAGGTCTCAAAATACTTCCAGGTGATAAAATCCTACATTGATTGTGTGTCACTTTTAGTATGAGGTCTCAAAATACTTCCAGGTGATAAAATCCTACATTGATTGTGTGTCACTTTTAGTATGAGGTCTCAAAATACTTCCAGGTGATAAAATCCTACATTGATTGTGTGTCACTTTTAGTATGAGGTCTCAAAATACTTCCAGGTGATAAAATCCTACATTGATTGTGTGTCACTTTTAGTATGAGGTCTCAAAATACTTCCAGGTGATAAAATCCTACATTGATTGTGTGTCACTTTTAGTATGAGGTCTCAAAATACTTCCAGGTGATAAAATCCTACATTGATTGTGTGTCACTTTTAGTATGAGGTCTCAAAATACTTCCAGGTGATAAAATCCTACATTGATTGTGTGTCACTTTTAGTATGAGGTCTCAAAATACTTCCAGGTGATAAAATCCTACATTGATTGTGTGTCACTTTTAGTATGAGGTCTCAAAATACTTCCAGGTGATAAAATCCTACATTGATTGTGTGTCAATTTTTTTAGAAAAAGTCACTTTATGAGCACTTCTCGATAGAATACCGGGAGATTAACACACCGGATGATAGCCCGAGAAAAACACTGCACTTAAGTAGCAAAGTTGATTCGATTTAGACACTTTTTCATATTATGATTCTTCAAAAACTGGAGCTAACAACATTAGTTACTGAGCAAGTGACAAAAATTGCCTAGTTTAGTTGTCATTTGAATATTTTTCGGTAAAAGATTGAATGTACGAGGTCCAATGAAACTGCTGTCAGTTTGAATTTGTTTGGTATTCGTTTGGGGGGTATAAAAAACATTGTTATTTCTAATGTTGATTCTATTTTCATTTTTTTCAAATTTGTTTTTTTTTTAAGGTTTTCACGGCCAAAAAGTATTTTTGTTATTGTTTTTGGGGTGTTATGCCGTGTTTCGCTATCTCCTTCTTTAGCCAACGTTTCGGACAGCGTTACAGTGTCCATCATCAGGGCAGATGAGTGATCATCTCATCTGCCCTGATGATGGACACTGTAACGCTGTCCGAAACGTTGGCTAAAGAAGGAGATAGCGAAACACGGCATAACACCCCAAAAACAATAACAAAAAAAAAAAAAAAAAAAATTGTTTTTGTTTTTAAAGAAATTATGAAATATTTTGCAAAATAAATAAATACGGAGACTGAATAATTTAGCTTCTTGTATAATGCATCTTTCGTTTTATAAATACATCAAGCGCACCACCCCATCCTATTATTCCATACATGAGTGAAGATTGCACCAGAGAAAAATAAATCATTTTTAATTTTTCAATATTAAGTCTGTAAAATATAAACGTAAGGTATCTTAATTTAGAAACGGTATTATTAATTTGTGATTGCCAATTTAAATTTGTATCAATATAAATACCCAAATATTTGATTTATTCAACTTTTCCAAGTTCACAGCAAGAAGAACATGTTACTTGATTACAATTAGCATTATGTATTCTAATTTTAAGGTTTTTGGGGGGTTTGTTTTTACTGATTTTATAAAAAGTCAGGTAAAAAGTTTTACTATAGTTTAAGAAGAGTCTATTACTTTTTAGTCATGATGAGACATATGCAATACATTTTGTTGCATTCAAAAAAGTTTCATGCCAGGATTTTCCATTTATTATAATTGCGGTAACATCAGCGTAAGATTCAATTTCACCAGGGATTACAACATTACATAAATCATTTATATATATTAGAAATAGAATTGGGCCGAGAACAGTCCCTTGCTGTACTCCGTTTTTTATTCTTGTTTCTGTACTGTAAAAAATCCCTATTTTTGTTCTTTGTATTCTGTCTTTGAGGTAGTTAGTGAGAATTTTTAGTGTATCTTTTTTAAAATCTATATGATTATTTTTTTTATAAGTAGATTGTGATTTACCGTGTCAAATGCTTTTCTCATGTCTAAAAATATAGCTAAACTTTTTTATTTTGATCAACAGTCAGATCGAATATTGCATCTTCAGTGCTTAGTTTACTTCTGAAGCCATATTGATTTTGGGACAGAATTTTGTTTTGTTCTAGGTTATTCATTATTCTACTTTTGATACATTTTTCAAATATTTTTGAAAGATTTGAAACTAGGGAGATAGGTCTGTAATTGTCTTATATGAGCGATTCACCCGATTTGTGTATTGGAATTATGGTAGATATTTTGAATTGTTCTGGAAAATGTCCCTCTTTTAGGGATTTATTAAAAATAAGTAGTAATGGAGTCAAAATTTATTGTTTTATTTTGTTTAGTGTGTTGCCTGATAAACCATTAATTCCTGTAGAATTGGTTGGTTTTAGACCGACAATTTGTTTTTCAATTTCATTTGTTGTGATGGGTGAAAAATATTCTAACGAGTTGATTGAATCGCAAGTTGGTACAAAATCTACGGGCGTTGTATTATCAATTTTACTAGAAGATTCAAGGACTTGATCTACTACATTTGTGAAGAAGTTGTTAAAGTTTTCTGCAATGGCATATATTGAAGGTGTTTTTTCTTTCTTTTAAAAGTGCGTGTTTATCTTCGTAATTCGTAACATGGCCGTCCTTGAAAAATGACATAGGTATCGCGTTTTTAAAGTTAACAAAATTATCATTAAAAATTTACAATTCCGGAAACTGAATTAATTACTTTTCAAATTTTATAAAGCGTTTCCCTTTTTTGTTAATATTTACCTGTACATTCAACTCCAGCATTTTCAATCGGGATTTTTTTATAAAGTTTGACAGCCGGGTACGTTGAAGTCCTTATTTTTATCGAATTTTTTTAAATAAAATAATCACTAAAATATGGTGTACCTGGGTATACCTTGTCGTAAGCGAAATGGCAGATCAATTTACTAATATGTCACTTTATACGGACATAAATAGGAAGACAGCGCTAGATTACTGTGATCTAACTATTGATGATGATTCTGTCAACCGTTTACATTTGTCTTAACTTAAAGGCCTTGTATAAAATTTAACCTAATTAGCTAGGACTCACACCTCTCCAGATAATTCGATTTTTTGGTTTATGTAAAGTTGATTAATTAATAGAAGAAATTATCCATAGATGTCAGGAGATGCAAACTCCCCTCTACTTAGGAGCATTATAAAAAGCCTATGTTTAGGTTTTTTCACTCTCTTCTCGTCTCATCATCCTACCTTCTTAATAAGTAAAAGTAAACTCCTTGGTTTGGGTTGGGTAGTTTGGAGCTCCTGAACATTCGCAATGTAATTGGGAATAGAGCAAATAAAAGTCACGAGTCCTTTAAAGTTTCCTGAAGATGCGTAATTATTTACAAAGTTCCTTCCTCCAAAACAAAACAGGCCTATTTTAGTCAAAATTTTATCCTTATTTTTAAATATTTAAAATGCGTACGCTTTATTATTTTACAGATTATTTCAACCGACTTAAAATATTTATAACTCATCCAAATTACGGTTGCATCTTTGTTTTGTTACTTGCAGTTTTAAGAATAATTTTGGGATTGAACCAATTTCACAACCCAGTCTCGCCATGGATATATCAAGCCCAGAGAGTGTTTCCATCAAGACGGAACCAGGGCCCCAGGTAGAAAATGAAGGTGTAATGCCGTATGCCGATATGGATTTTGACCTCCCAGATGTAAAGAAGGAATGTTTACAGAATGCGGAGAACACTCAGAAAGCCAGTAAGTTGCCATGGCGTTTGTAAAAAAATGTAGAATTTACAACATTTTTTCTCTGGCTTTAGAAAACTTCGTATAGAATGTACTCGAGAGTAAATAGTGCGTATCTTGTTAACCTTCCCCATACTAAGCATTCAAAAATTCCGCGTGCACCGAACCGGAGGATCGAAAGCCCCCGCTCGAATTTGTACAAATCGCAGAATATAGTGTGTTTTAAGTGACGTCTTGTCAACCATCTGGCACGGCCCGGAGTGTGACCGGAGCTAACAGCCTCTGAAGCCGTAAGTAGCCAGCGCTTTCTAAACAGTGGGATATATGTATTTATAAATAAATATAATTTGTATATAATTGCAGTTTCAACTTTCTTTATTTTTCATTTAAACTTACAAGTATTTCGATAAATTTAAAAGTAAAATATTGTTAACATAATAACGATAATTTCTTTACATAGATAGATAGGTTTTGCAAATATTCTTAAAAAAAGAAATTCACATTCACATTCAGAAATTTCAGCTTGTCTTTATATTTGTAAATGTGTCAAGCGAAAACATATAAATATATTTATGAGACTTAGAAATTGCATTCTTAGACCAGAAACCCTAAAAAGAGTGTTATGCATATTGTTATGTTCAATAAAAAAAAAACGCAAAAGTGTATTATACTACCTCCATTCTAAAAAAAGCCGAAATCGACATACAACTGAGCGGTGAAATGCTCCAGATAAAATAACTAATACAAAAGTAGATTAAAATTAAAACCAAATAATAATGAAATAAATATGTGAAACGTAATATTCAATTCATGCAATCTTTGATAAAAGTTAGTCCCCTTTTACTAAGCAATGATGTACTTGGGTAGTCAAAAGGAATAAAGAATTATTTGACTTTTAAAGTATTGTTAAGAGTAGTATAATTTGAACTCAATTATGTTAGGGCGTCGTTGGTTCTCTGAAATATTGAACATTTATGACTTTTTTTGTTTTATTGTCGGCGGAGCGGCTTTGTTAGATTTTTTCATTATCTCTTCGGGTGGGATTATTACCTTCTGGGGGATGGTTTGCATTGCATTGGGTTTACAGAATCCTTGGTTTTTGTAACATATTTATACAGCACTATTTGTTTTCATCTTTATTTTTAGCAGTCGGTTATTTCTGGTTTCTATTATAAGGTAATTCTAGGTTATTCGTGTCTACCCTCCGGATTGTTTTCAGAGTGTATTTTATAGTTATTTTGTATTTTAGTTTATGACTAACAAGGAAGGAGACGAAAAAAAGGAAGATGGGAAAGCATCTGGCTATTCAGATCTGGTCAACATACACGGCTAAAGCCATTTAAAGAAACGTTTCAATTCCGAGTGGAGGTCTTACACCAGGGCGATTCTGAGAGTATCTTCCGCTCTGTATCGTGCCATAAATATAATATATTATTTTAAATGCAGAATATTTGCGGAGGCCGCCAATATTTAAAATATTAACTAGTTTTTATATTAATATTTCTATTAAAATTAATCATAAAACAAAACTTTAAATGGAGTACTACAAATTAAACTTGAAAAACTATAAATAAAAAAAAGTTTGAATTTTTTTAAAAAGAAACTTCTCTTATAACTTTAAAATTAACGTTTAAGAACCTCATAATACAAACATGTGTGCAACCCAAAAAAGGTCAAAACCGACCGACGGTCTTCAGCAAAATAATGGAATTCCGAGCAAAAAATGCAAGTTGTAACTAGCGGCAAGTGCCCGTTACTGTATAACTGGCTCGCTTCTTCGCATCTGTGATATGGACTATCCCACATGCTGGTAAGAGTGAAACAAATAATATGACACAATAACGTAAAGAGAGGACTTGCAGAATGGTAACGAAATACACACAATATTTATGCTCTTAAATGCGATTTGCACCAATTTTCGAGAAAAACAATATTTTTCATTGTGGCACTATAAATATTTGAAAACAAAAAATGGCAAAATGTTGGTTAGTATTTTTTTTAAGGATTACAAAAATTAAGAATCAAATTGCACTTTTAATTATCGAGTTATCCTGCAAAAAGTGGATCAAGGGGATTGTGTACACCCCTTTTCGGGCAGGCTGGGTTAAACATGATTTGAATGAGCAGGAGTAGTTACAATGGGGACGTGACAAGGATTTTTTCTCAAGTATGGGTGTATAAGTGCTTTGTTAAACTTGATTTGATTGAGCAGGAGTAGTTACAATGTAGACATGAAAAAGGTTTTTCTCCAGTATGGGTGCGTAAGTGCACCGTTAAATTTGACTTGTTTGAGCAGGAGTAGTTACAATGGGCACATGAAAAAGGTTTTTCTCCAGTATGGCTATATAAGTGCTTTGTTAAATTTGATTTGTCTGAGCAGGAGTAGTTACAATGGTGACATGAAAAAGGTTTTTCTCCAGTATGGGTGCGTAAGTGCACCGTAAAATTTGACTTGTATGAAAAGGAGTAGTTACAATGGGGACATGAAAAAGGTTTTTCTTCAGTACGGCTATGTAAGTGCTTTGTTAAATTTGATTTGTCTGAGAAGGAGTAGTTACAATGGGCCCATGAAAAAGGTTTTTCTCCAGTATGGCTATTTAAGTGCCTTGTTAAATTTGATTTGTCTGAGCAGGAGTAGTTACAATGTAGACATGAAAAAGGTTTTTCTCCAGTATGGGTGCGTAAGTGCATTGTTAAACGTGATTTTTCTGAGCACGAATAGTTACAATGGTGACATAAAAAAGGTTTTTCTCCAGTATGGGTGCGTAAGTGCTTTGTTAAACTTGACTTGTTTGAGCAGAAGTAGTTACAATGGGCACATGAAAATGGTTTTTCTCCAGTATGGGTGTATAAGTGCTTTGTTAAACTTGATTTTTCTGAGCAGGAGTAGTTACAATGGGGACATGAAAAAGGTTTTTCTCCAGTATGGGTGCGCAAGTGCCTTGTTAAACTTGATTTTTCTGAGCAGGAGTAGTTACAATGGTGACATGAAAAAGGTTTTTCTCCAGTATGGGTGCGCAAGTGCCTTGTTAAACTTGATTTCTCTGAGCAGGAGTAGTTACAATGGTGACATGAAAAAGGTTTTTCTCCAGTATGGGTGCGTAAGTGCTTTGTTAAACTTGATTTTTCTGAGCAGGAGTAGTTACAATGGAGACATGAAAAAGGTTTTTCTCCAGTATGGGTGCGTAAGTGCTTTGTTAAACTTGATTTGATTGAGCAGGAGTAGTTACAATGTAGACATGAAAAAGTTTTTTCTCCAGTATGGGTGCGTAAGTGCATTAATAAACTTGATTTGCCTGAGCAGGAGTAGTTACAATGGGGACATGAAAAAGGTTTTTCTCGAGTATGGGTCCGTGAGTGCACTGTAAAATAAGAATTCTCTGAGCAGGTGTAGTTACAATGGGAACATGAATGAGGTTTTTCTCCAGGATGCATCTTCAGGTCTGTTATCATTTCTGAAAATAATTGCGGATAAAGCTCAATAAGAAGGTTTCTTTAGTGAAACATGAAAATTATTAACACAAATTCAGATAAATAAAAATCGTTTTTTACCTGAATCCCTTTCAAAGTATTCTAAGCATTCCTTTTTTACATCTGTCTGGTCTATGTCTATTTCCGTATAAGAAATTCCCTCTCCATCTTCTCGGGGCCCTGCTTCTGCTCTGATGAGTACAGTCTCCACATTAATGCTACCTGGAAAAACAAAACAACAATACAATGAATTGGTATTTGTGATGTGTCAATGAATTGTTCCTTGGTCCCCTCCGCCCTCTTGACCTCTCTCATCCCTGGACTCCAAAATGGAATCAAAATCACATAACAATTTTACGGAATCAACTCATTTTTTCGAAATGAACTCACAGAGTGGACAATACAGCAGAGACGTCATCTTTCCTTAACCTACTCGTTTTCATTAAGTACATTTAGTACGTTCTCCTTACATCTAATGTTTTTGCCAATGTAACGACCTCAAGAAACACAGAAGATTTACATTTTTATAAAAAGCGATAACTTTTTGGCATTCCATAATTTATAATAAAAATATACGAATGGTAATAGACCAATTAAGTTTTCTTTTATTCACAATCTACCAGTTTTAGAAGCACCCTTCCTTCGTCAGGAGAATATAAGTATTTGGACATGCAAGCACTACTTACATTAAATATATTGAAAATTTACAAACCGCCATAGTAAAAAAAATTGTCAAAACAAAGATTTACAAACAGAGACATAACTTAAAACTACTGTATGGCTCAGAGAGCCTACTTACAATAAAAGATCTCCACTGGTTCACTACTATTATGGATAATATGGGGGAAAGCCCTTACAAACACCTACTTGTCCACAAACATACCACAAGATTTAGAGAAGGAAAGGGCCTAAAAACTCCTCGAATATTAAATAAATATGGAAGCCGTACTCTTGAATATCTAATACCAGTGATTTTCAATAAAATCAATAAAAACATAAAATTTGAAAAAAATGAGAGACTAAATCCTAAAATGATAAAACTTAGTTAATGAACGAAAACTCCATGTATCTTTGAATATCTTAATATAGCTGCCTACATATCTTTTATTCCTTAAAACTTTAAATGTATTTACAATTTTTTTTCATAGATATTATATTATGAATGTTTAAATTGTTAGAACCTGCAGACAAGCTGCCATATGACAGCTTTGTGGGTATACTCTAATTATTGTACAAAATAACACTAATATTGTACAAAATAAGCGGAACACTGGTGTTCCGCGGAACACGGTTTGGGAAACCCTGCCTTAGTGAATATCCTTTTTTATTTTTATATTTCGCTTTTTTTACTACATACTATTAATTTTAATTTGCCTTAATTTAATCATAAATCATTATATTATATTGTATACTATGTACCTAACACAACTGTATTGCTTGTTTACTTATCTTGTAAAAGCCCACTAGGGCGTAAATAAATAAATAAATAAATAAATAAATAAATAAAATGGTTTTTTTTCTGTTAATAAATAAAAAAAATAAAAATAAAAAAAGACGGAAATTTGCCTTCGAAACCGGTAGAGAGTTTGAATAAAATAAATTTAAAGGGCTCTTTAACCAATTTATATGTATTTATTTTAAAGAAGATTTTGAACGTTGATTAAAACCTCACCGAAATAACTTGGGTCGCTATTTACGTTCTTGCCTCTCTTTCAATTCTTGAGAATCTTTAGATGCGATTTAAAGATGTTTGACAATCCAATAAAGAATTCTTGAATCAAAATAAGTATGTGTATTTATCTAAGTAAAGAGCCCATGTTCGATATTTTTTGGCAAAAGCTCCACACAGGAGGCCTCGAGGAACATAATTTCCTTTGGGGCCTATTACACATTTTGGAAAGCTGTGTGGAGGATCTTTTTAGAAAAAGGAAGGAGAGGAAGTTTTGAAAAGTAAAAGGGTATGAGGGGTGGGTAAGAATCTGTTTAGTGTGTTTCGGAGTGGTGGACGTATTAATTCATTCCTTCCACAGCCGTGCAGAGAGAGTTTTACTTTAATAATAAAATATGGTGAGTCAACAGCTTAAATAATTGGAAAGAGTTTGAGATCATAATAAGATATACGTTGTCTTAGTTCATCAATACCAAAATTTGGGAAAGTAAAAAAAAGAAGGAAAATACGAGGGGAAATAGAAAAAAAAGCAGCTGTCCTGACTGCGTCCATCTGAAACACCTCTGTGATATCCGCAATGCAACTTACTAGTTGATTGAACACTCTCCGCATACTGCAGACATTCCTTCTTCACATCCGGGAGGTGGATTTCTATATCCGTATACGGTATTTCACCTGAGCCTTCTTCCTGCGACCTGCGTTCAGTCTTGATGGAAACACTCTCTCGGTTGGGAAGATCCATGGCACTGCCAAGATAGCGTCCTGTTATGTGATGGTCACTGGTTACATCTGAAAACAAATAAAGCTTGTTAAAAACCTCTCTATTTAAACATCATGTTCTCTTGCAAGTAAGTCCAAACTTCTTCAATAATTGTGGATTAAATAAAACCATTTTTCAAAGCAAAAAAAATCAGCTTTACATTAATCTATACATCAATATAGAATTTATAATACTTCTCTTCTTCTTGTCAATGAAATTAATGATCTAGCAATTTTTAATCCTTTCCAAATAAAATTTCTTTCACACATTCACACTCTCCATCACTCCAGTGAATGGAACATAACAGCATTAAAGATTTTGTACTCTTACTTAGTTTGAAGTCAAGTAGAATACAATCCTTCTATCTGGTCCCCTTCTTTAAAATCCGAGCCGATACCGTCGAAAATGTTCGATATTAAAATCTAACCGTTATTAACTATAAACCGGCCCTAAAAATTAAATCTCTTTTTTTTTTTTTTTTTTTTTAATTATTATTTCCAACAAAAACATACTTAACAAATACAGATAAAATTGGCAATTTAAATAGGTAATCCCGCGAAGCTGCCACATGGCTGCTTGTCTGCAGGTTCTACCTCAATATACATCCATTACCATTTGAAATAAATAAAAAACATATTTATAAAATTTAAAATTGTAAAGAAGAAAGCAAATAGAGACAATCAAATCCTAATGAACTGGTTGGTGCAACCTACTTTACAGTTAATGAAAATAAATACATTAAAAAAAAAAAAAAAAAAACAACATTTTATGTTTACAAAGGCATACAATATTTAACAGATATGTATCTATCATTCAAGAAAAAAGTAATATATTCCTAATATTTAGAAACCATTACATCATCAATCTTTCTTTTTCATCTTTGAACATTTTTTTTTACAGATATACTGATTTTTCACTCATAATCCACATCTTCACAATTTTTATATTTATACTCTCATTTTCCTCAATAACAAATCTATTTTTGATTTTATTAAAAATCACCGGTACACAGTACTGCAGCGTTCGGCTTCCATACTTATTTGATATTTTAGGTATATTTAGGCCTTTTTTTTCTGTGAGTCGTGTGCTGTGACTATGTACCAGTGGTTTTTTATAAGTACTATCTCCCCAGTTATCCTTAATGGTAAGTAACCAGAATATACCTTTTATTGGGAGTAGGTTCTCAGCACAATATAAAAGCTGCACATTGTGTCTTTGTCTATATAAATTAGGTGATACAATATGTTTTATGATAGAGGTTTGCAAATTTTGTACATGCTTAATATAAGTCATGCTTGTATTTCCCCAGCTTCGAATTCCATATCTAAGAATAGATTCTACCAATGAAAAATATATCAATTTAAGTGTGCAATGAGGCAAGACAAATTTTAATTTATAGAAATTGTTCGCTAGAGCTCTTAATTGGTTACATATTTTAGTAACTTGCTTATCCCATTTAAAAGTGTTATCTACTTTTAATCCTAAATAAGTATACTCATTGACAAAGTCAATATTTTCACATTGGCAATTTATAGATATTTTTTTATGGATGCATTCAAAGTTGTGTGCGATTAGTTTCGGAATATTCCATATTTTCAAACTTGGTGATCTGATATACATGCATTTTGTTTTTTTTACATTTATGACTAAACCTACATCATGTGCCCATTTTAGCAGTTCATTAAAGTCGGTTTGTAATTCTTGAATCGCTATTTGAGGATTTTCATTTGATACTATAAGTGCAGTGTCATCTGCGAAAATAAATCTACGCGCTTTACTAAATAGTTTTGACATAGCTATAACATAAATTATATATAATTTTGGACCCAAAATTGACCCCTGTGGGACACCAGATCTTATAAATTTCGATTCGCTCATCGCATTCAATATTTTAACATTCATTTTTCTATTTGATAAGTAGTTATTAAAGAGAGTAAGCAATTTACCTCGGATGCCAATGGATTGTAGAACGTTAATTATTTGTTTATGACATAGTGTGTCAAAGGCTTTAGAGAAATCAATAAAGAGTACAAGTACATGTTTTTGAGAGTTGAGCTGGGTGTTTATGAAATTAGAAAAATCTTTTAATAAAGTGTCGCAGCTTTTTTTTTTCTGGAATCCATACTGACATTCGTCAATGATACCAAATTTATTTAAATATGCATCTAAGTATGTCGCTATATATTTTTCAAGAATTTTTTCCAAAGCAGGTAATAAAGAAATAGGTCTGTAATTATTTATAATTGAATGATCACCGCCTTTAAAAATGGGTCTAACAATACTAGTTTTTAATCCTTCGGGTATTTGGCAAGTATCAATTATAGTGTTTATGAAATGAGTTATTACTGGGCTCAGTATTTTACCATGTTTTTTAATATCATACATACGTATTTGGTCCAATCCTGGTGATTTTGAGTTTTTCAGTCTTCCGATAATAGATTCAATTTGTTTAACGCTAGCTCTGGGTAGGTACATAGAGTGCGGTGTATCGTCAAGCAAGTACGAAGACGCACGAATATCACATTCGTGTAGTAACTTGTTTACTCCCTCATCGAAGAAATTCGCAAAATTTTCTGTTACAACATCTGTCGAGTTGGTCTTCAAGAAGTATTTAGATATAACTGCGTCACAGCTGGATTTGTTTTTTCTCCCCAATACTTTGTTTATTTCGTTCCACGTTTTTTTAATGTCCTTAAAACATGACTAAATTACTTGACGAAAGAATTAAAACCCTCGAAGAAAACTCATTTCCGACTAAAATAACTATAAAATTGTTAATGATATTATAGACAGTGCTGATTTTCTAAGCCCAATCGCTTTTAATATAACAATGAGAACAGCTTCCATTCGAATTCCAAATAATGTTTTAATGATAATGTCAGGACGAATCATTTAGATATTCACTTGCACCCAAGGAGCATGCAATTGGTAATACTTTAAGATTTATGGTCAGATATGTTCAATTGCATGTAGTGTAGGCACAACTCACTATCGCCCTGGTAAATGGTTCCGTGCCAACTGGGAATAATGTCAACTCAACACCTCCTTGAAAAGTCATTAAAATCTATGAAAAAAATAATTTAAAATTATCCGATAACCCTAACCTAACATAACCTATTTAACCATTTTTTTAATAAATATTTTTTTAATAAATATTTTTTTAATAAATATTTTTTTATCACTCAAAATGACTTATCTGAGATGGTTCTGAGTTGGTTTCATTCCGAGTTGGCCGGTCACCGGTAAAATAACACATTTCAGAATCACACATTGCTTAAAATGGCAAAAAGTAGCTTCAAACCGGAAATTAAAAAAAACATTCTCTTCTTCTTTCGGTTGTGTTTGGAGTTGAGAGGGGTTCAGAAAAAAAACTAAACCAATGCGATTTAAGCCCCCTCGAGGTATATTTTTTACAGAAAGAGCGCTGCAGAAATGATCAATTTATCATTAACTATACCACTCCGCAATAAACTGCCACCTGCATCAATGAAAAGACAAAAGAACGGCCGCTCAGTTATGAACTTGGCAGAAACAAGCACTAATTGCTTCACAAATGGGACAAATAGAAACTATCGTTAAGACGACAATATAACCTTAAATATACTCAGAATCTTAACGACGTAAGTAAACAAGCCGTATATACAAATTGTGACTCGCGACCCTTGTATTGGATGGACCTACTGTCGAATTTGCCCTATGAAAGAAAAGAAGAAGAAGACAAATAGTGTAGGACTCTTAACGACGTAAGTGAAGAAAGCGTGTAAACAAGTATACGCCAGCGGCACTGCGTATTGGATGAAACGGTCGAATTCGCCCTAGCGGGCCTGGAGATTCGACCTTTCGCCGCGTTTATTTTAATTAATTCTGAAGAACGTGTTACAAATATTTAATTTCTCTAAACGTTTCCCTCCTGAAGTTCATTTTTCATTTTTTTTTATTTTTTTTTTATTAACGGACAAATAGTTCATAATCAAGTCCTTTAAGTTATTATTTCATCTTCTAGAAAAATAAAATCTGGTGCTTACCGATAGCTTTATAGTTGAAAAACGGGTTATAAAGTTTTAAAATAGTTGAACGTAAAATATATTAATGGTAAGGTATTGTTTTTATTAATCTTAAATATAAAGAACTTACATCCCCAGGGGTCTGTTAGAATAAAAGAAGTCATTATAGTTACGAATTCGCTGAAAATTATGAAAATGTGAGTTTTGACCAAACAAAAATAATATGGGTTGTGTACCGCCTTAAACGATACACTTTCGTTAAAGTAAGTCATTCGCGTGTATTTAGCCACACTGAGTTCAGAACTGTCAATTTGACGTTGATGTAGTTTTGTGTGGATTGAAACAGTTTTCTGATAAACGATGTAGGTATATAGGTAGGTAATAGTAGCATTGCAAATATATCACTAGAGTAAGAAAATAGGTTAATGATTTTAAGGGTGAAAAATAAAACGAACCTGTTGACGTCTATTATTGATATCAAGTGAAAACAAATAAAATACAAAATATGTTGTAATAATGAAATTTACTAAAAAGGAATCGAGTTAAATATTTCACTCAAGGTCAAGACTAGATGAACAAACTAATCGTTTGGTTTTAGAGTGTAACAGCGGCCGTAAATTAACTATGAACACGCACCTAAACTAGTATGTAACCTGTTAACCTGGTTGGTGTCGGGTAACTCAATGTGTTATAATGCCAATAGTATAAAAACTGACCCATTAAGCGATATATTTTTAAAATTAAAAGCACCAATGAGGGACTTAGTAATTAAGTAGTCAATATAACAAAAACCTACTCACTACAAGGTGAAGTGCCGCGGTCGTTGAAGAAACGTCACCAGAAAAGTAGATGCACTTGAATTATAAAAACTTTGATATAAAAATGTGATAGATATTGAAATAATATAGATTTAACACAAATATTGTGCAATTTATAGGATGTTACTATTAGAAAGGCGGAGCAAAATGACTGCAGTGTGTGTGGAGAAAGTGAAGGAGACTGACATTAATATATCACTCACGGGACTGGGATGCTGTTTAAAGTTTATGTTCAGTGTTGCCGTTGCGAAAATTATTATTGAAGTAAAAGATGTATGAGTGTGATTTGATAGCTGGTGAAAAAGATCAGGTAAATCAGCGATGATTCATTGATAGTGGTATTGGTATATTTATGATCTAGACGGTGGAGGACGTTAGTCGCTGAATAAAGAAATATCTGCAATCTCCGTGCTCGAAAACAACTTTGTCACCGACCAGGCATCATTACCTTCCATCATTCTTTTTAAGAAATACATGTTTTAAAAATTCGAATCATGTGTCTGTGTACTATATTTAGTCTGACTATTTTTGATTGAAACAAAAAGATTTGTAATGTCATTATTAAGCGAGTAATTGAGGAAAGATTGCCAAAACTTCATAACCCTCCGATTTATTACCTTCCGTTTCGTCAAAAATTTTGTCGGATGGTGATGAAGAGGTTTGGAGGTAATGAAAATTTTGTAAGGATTATTTTTACGTGTATCTGGGACCATGTTTGGGGGATGATAAAAGCTCAAATTATCAATAAAAAAACTATTCACCCAACCCTCACAAGATCTTTCATTAGTTCAGTTGTCTATCGAAACTGATGAATTTTTTACACAATTTCAAGTTTCTAAACAAAGCCAGATTTAAACAAAAATTTACGTAACTGAGCATCAAGAGTCCAACGTGAATTTCTTGATTAAATAACGATATCACTGCTGTTAAATTTTAAATCATTTAGGGTAAAAAATTATTAAACAAAGTTATAAAAGTAGTAACAATTTTTGAACTCTCCTATAAAAGTTACCAAATTAAATTATCCATTTTTGTTCTTCAACTTCTCACTTAATCCGATACTTATGATAATTTTGTATTTATTATTTGTTACAGTTTACCACTGTAAGCCACGATGGCAAAGTTTAATAAAAAAAAACTGAAAAACGAAGAACAGCTATCCAAGTACAGACTACGTAAGCAAAAAAAATATGCAGAGATTAAAAACAATCCGGAACTGTGCAGTCTTCAGAAAGCGAAAGATTTGAAAGATACACTATGCAAAAAGCGCAAAAAAAGATTTGCAACATTGAAGATATGAAGAAAGAGCCCAGATAGAGCAACAACGAAAATGGCGAAAGAACCCTCTAAATTATTTGAAGAAAAAAGAGGAGCAGCGTAAAATATAAACGATTATAGTAGAAAATAATATGCCTCCAATTAGTGACAATGCTAAGGAAGTATGAATAATAATAATTAATGGGGTATTTCCACAATTTTTTTTATTATTGAAAAAAATTAAGCAAAAAATTACGATGATAACGTAATTTTTATTTTATTTTTATGACGACGACTTAACTTTCTATAACGTTTTAAAATACGCCTTTTGAAAATGCCCCCAAAACGATGTTTTTGCCCCCGTTCACTCTGTGACGTCACAGGCGCCTCTCATCATGCGATCGCCGCCCGTAGGTGACTAGTGAGTTCGTAAGTTGTACTTGGTGTTATTTATTGACTTCCAGTTTGCTCGAATTATATCTTTATATTTATCCTATATTTTCCCACTTGCAAAACATGTATAGTTTCGTACACACGTTTACAAATACTACAAGTAAAACCCAAAATAAGATGTTTAAACGACCCTTTCTAAGGCGACAAAGAATGTCGACCGTGTACAAATGTTGGGCGTGCGTTTAATGTGTGCGCCGAAGGGTTCAATGACGCTAGGTCCTCGGAGCATCTTCTATTGAAATACCGGTAGAACAAGGACACCATTCCAATCTGAAACCTGCGCGCTAAACATTGCAATCCGTTTGTTTGAGAGGGAAATCTATCGAACGGACCGCCCGTTTGTGCTTTCTGAATTTTCAAGAATTTCGGGACTCTAGACCAAAGGTGGCTGCCAAATTCAACAGGTGGAATTGCGATTTGTACAGGGACAGCAGTTGTGTACTATCTGCAGAATATATTGGCCCTTAGTACAGTAAGAAGAAGAAGGAGGCTTCGATGGAGCCCCCGTGCCTTTTTTTTCAGATTTAAATTTTAAACTACAAAAAAAAACCTTTCGTTTTTGACTATTTAAATTCATAATTTAAACGTGGAAACACCTTTATATACAGTCGTAAGATGGATATCTATACTCTAATGACTGCCTCCGTGGTCGAGGGGTAAGGCTCTCGACTAGCAATCCCGGCGTTAATATGTATATAATACACAATATAAATTTTATGATAAACGTTTAAAAAATATATTTTTTTACGAGTTACGAATGATCTGACATTATGTGAAAATCTCCTACTACCACCACATAGGAAACAGGATAATGTTGCTTGTGTCGTGATGGAGAACCCAAACGCGATGCCAAATCAGTCACTGACCGGTCTTTGAATAAGTTTTTTGCATTTCACAATTTATTCGTTTAAAATAATATGTACTATATTTGCGGCACATGAGAGTCCAGAGTGGACGATACTTTCAGTATCGCCCTGGTGTAAGACCACCTTTCAGAATTGAAACGTTGCTTCAAAGGCTTTAGCCGTGGTTAGTGACCAGATCTGCATAGCCGGTACTTCACCACCTTCCTCTACTGCATCTTCTTTCCTCCCCACTACCTTCAACCTCACAAAATATCCCAAATGGGATGCCATAGTCTCACTGGCTCCAGATGTTTGGGAGCGGTAGGGACTTTTGTGCGGTATTCACTTAAAATAAGGAAATTTACTTGTAGAATGGCCAAAGTTTTAAACGTCATTTTATGACAGGGAAGTTATTTAACGAACTGACACTTGCTGTTTTGTTCCAATTTAATTTTAAAAGGGCCGGAATTAACTATTTTGTCAAAATATTGAAACCATTATATAACGTATATAATATGAGGGTTTGTTTAAATAAAATGTTTTCATTACCATATCGTCTTAGAATCCCGAAATTTAGGGCTTAGAAAATTACTGTTACTCATTGTAGCGTCTATTTTAGGCAAGTTGTCGGATTACGCCGTTAAAAATACTACTGTCAGTCATTACAACTGGACAATATTATATAAAACTGTAGAAACAACACAATCATCTTAAATATGAAATAAAACCGTCCATAACCCCGAACAAGTCGAGAATGTTTAGATGTTTGATAGTAACACGGTGATAAACCTCGGAACGGCGACTCTAGTGACGTCATGTTGCGTACAAGCAGTCATGGGCCGTTTTCGTTTCGTTCCGTTTACGCGTATTTTGAAATCAATAATTATGAATGAAAATATTAAAATTAAACATTTTTAATGCGATAATCATGTTAAGAAAAATAATCTTTAAATCTTCCACATGTTTTTAGCGGTATACCTGGTTTGTGGAAATACCCCATTACATTTGTATAGCGCAGTTTTGTGTCATTTCACTTCAAGTGCGCAACCCAATAATGTGCAAAAAAGTCTGAATCCTGACCCCCTCGCAGTCAAGAATGAATAACAAATCACACAAAAAAATTTGCGTGGTCTAACAAATGTTAGAAAATTAAGGTGCAGATTAATAAATTCACCTTTCCTTTATCTGTAATTTGAAATGATGGACAAGAACACCCTTGAAGGGTGAAAACCAGAAGAATTGAAAAAAGGTACAGATCTATGAAAATCATTAACAAGTTACAGGACGAGATAAGCAAACTTAAGAAATAGAAAAAATAACGAACAAAAGAAAATGGAGGCATTGCAGTTTCAAAACGCAAATACAACAATCGAAAATACAGTAGAGAAAAAAGAAAACGACGTAGCTAAATACATCCCAATGAATAAAATCGAAGATATAAAAAAGACATTGTTGTTCAGTGAATCGCTATCTCTAGGATTAAACGAAAAATGCAAGGCTTTAAAAAGAGCAGCTGTTTCAGTTGCCAACACAGCAATCTGTCATGTAAGCACAGCAAACACCTGGGAGTAATAAATTTAGAAAATGACGAAGCTCGTATAGATGTAACATGAATATCGGAAACTTATTGCCTACAAATTGACTCGCCTACTGTTTTCAATAATATTGACGACAATATGCTATTGAGCGAATTCGACGGCTCCATGTTTTTGGATGATACTATAGCTTCAACGCCAGAACCTGCTTAAAATATAGAAAATAAATGTAAAGTGAAAATACTCTCAAATGTCTCGGTCGACTATCAGCATTATTCTTTCTATAAAAATAGTATGCAAGAATTCAATCCTTCCGATCAATTTGAGTTCAAGAAGTTCATCCGATCCCCAAGGAGATCCTGATTTCGATTAATCAAAACAGCAGTCTCCCGAAACTGTGGAATTCCCACGCATAGTGCCTCTGATGTTATTTTTAACTGCATTCCAATTGAGTTCTGATCTTTTCTTATTTTTAATCATTATTTTAAATATTTATACATTTCTATTTTTCAAGTATTACAATGTTTGCTTAGGCATGTGAAAATTTTGTATTTTTAGTGTCCATACCTATTTATAAAACTGAATTATAAAGAATTTGACTATTTATAATTTCGGGGTAAGAAGAATAAGTAGGGAAATTTTTGTTGTGTTGGGTTTGGTGCCTATAATGTTCCAACTGCAATTTCTGCATTTGTATTTTGATATTTTGTCCTTTATTTTTTAACAATTCACACAAATATTGTAAAAACATAAGTAAGCAGAACTGATTACGTATGAAAAATTTGTATTTATTATCTCCAATGCTCAAAAGTCTGAATAAAGCATTAAGTTATTAATTTTTTATGAGAAAAACTCTATTTTTATAACTTTTGAAGGTTATTCCCATCAACGTAATATATCATTGAAGAAGAAATATTGTAAAAACTTATAATCCATTTTTTGTTTTCTGTCTTGTTTTCTTTCATATTTTCATTTAGATTTTAAGTGTTATCTTCTTCTTCAATGATACATTAAGTTTTTCACTGTAATAGGTTTTTCTTCCTATTTTCCTAATCCGCTCATCACGTCAGGTCAAATGATACTTGGCATGATTTTATGGGAGTTGTTTCCAACTCTCATAATATTAAATGCAATGAATAGGGTTCTGTTTCAATTAAAAAGAAGATTGGCACTCACTTGGATTTATTGATTACAAAGATAACTAATTGACAATTAATAGAGTTGTTAATAGTTGCGCGGACTGTCACGGAGTGGCCGGCCGCGCATCGTCTCTCCCCACCTCTCGTCCCCTCGATGGTCGGGTGTCAACACTCCACATGCCTCCCCTCCTAGAATGATGATCATCCTTCCTTGGTAGCTCTGTATGAATCCTTAGCAGGTGGATGAAATATTGGACTGGGGAGGTAGAGGTAAATAAAGGAGAGACAGATGTTGGTATGGAATGAAGGTTTGGTGTGGTATGAAATAAGGATTAGAAGATATATCGTGCTTAGTATGCCCATCTTTCAGGAAATCTAACTCGTCTCCCCGATCGTGTAGTTCTTTCTGGAGTTTTCTCTTTTATTGGTGTTGAGGGTTTAGTAGTGTGGATTTGTTTATCCTCTAAATCCGTTGGGAGAAAGGCAGGTTTGAGCCTATCAATGCTTATGTACTTTTGATGGCCGCGTATTTCCACCAACATTTTCTTAGAGTCCCTCATCAATACTTTGAAGGGTCCTTCATATGGTGTCTGCAAGGGAGCTTTTACCGAGTCTGTTCGGATGAAAACATGAGTGCATGTCCCCAACAAACCGTGTACGAAAGGTTTGTCATGGTTATGGTTTGTAGCTGGTACAGGTTTAATATCTTTTAACATATCGGTGACCTGTCTAGCAAACGTCTCTGGATCTGTTGATTTTGTCTCAGTAAAAAAATCTCCCGGGAGCTTAAGTGGAGTTCCGTATGTCATTTCCGCGGGTGATGTTTTCGCATCCTGCCGAACGCAAGATCTGAGGCCCAAAAGAATCAATGGAAGTCTCTCTGACCAACTGTTTGTGGAGGTTGCTTTTAGAGCCCCTTTGAGTGTCCTATGCCATCGCTCTACTAAGCCGTTTGCTTGCGGGTGGTACGCAGTTGTTCTTAAGTGTTTTACACCGCACAATTTCATGAGGTCTTCGAAGAGTTTGCTTTCAAATTGTCGTCCTTGATCCGACGTTATTGTATCGGGCACTCCAAACCTAGCTATCCAGTTCTCCATGAGAGCAAGAGCAACTGTCTCTGCCATGATATCTTTAATAGGAATCGCTTCTGGCCATCTAGTGAAACGATCTATAATGGTCAATAGGTAGTTGTTGCCACGTGATGGAGGCAAGGGTCCAACAATATCAATATGGATATTTCTAAACCTCTCCTTGGGCAACGGTAGTGTTCCAATAGGACTGTGGGTATGCCTATTTACCTTGGCCTTTTGGCATGATATGCAAGTGGTTACAAACTCTTTTACGTCTCTTTGCATCTTAGGCCAAACAAATCTTTGCTTAAGTGTTTTGTAGGTAGCTCCAATGCCGGGGTGACAAATACTGTGCAAGTTATCAAGTATACGGTGTCTCCAAGCCTTTGGTATAAATGGTCTGGCAGCCCCAGTGGACGTGTCGCACCAAAGAGTTGTAGGACTTCCGGGAATCTGGACACGTTCCAAACGCAGAGAAGTCTCGGTGTTCACGATTGCGATGAGTTCTGGGTCGTTGTTTTGGTCTAATGCCACCTCTTCATAATTGATTGGCGATGGAATTTGTATTTCTTCAATCCTTGATAATGCATCGGCCACCTGATTTTCTTTTCCGGGGGTGTAGACTATTTTTGTTGTAAACTGCGCAATAAAATCTAACTGTCGTCTTTGCCTTGGCGAATCATTGTCTGTTTTTTTGGTGAACGCAAAGCATAAAGGTTTATGATCGGTATATATGGTCACTTCTCTACCCTCAACTTGTCCTCGGAAGTACTTAATTGCTTCGTAAATGGCTGTGAGTTCTCTATCATAAGTATTGTAATTTTTTTGTGCGTTGTTAAGTTTTCGCGAAAAAAATCCGAGCGGTTTCCATTTCCTTTGTTTTTCTGTTCGTTGTTGAAGAGCTGCGCCTACTGCGAAATTTGATGCGTCCACCATAATTGCGAGGTCTGATGATATTTCTGGATGTGTGAGAAGTGTAGCATTAGCCAAATCAACTTTGGTCTGGTCGAATGCCCAAATGAGCTCCTCTGTCCATTGGATTGGTTGCTTGTCCGCTTTATTTGTGTTGGCGATTACGGCGTACAACAATCGTTGGGCCTCCACAGCCTTTGGAATGAACTTTCGGTAGTAATTTAGCATTCCCAAGTATCTGCGCAAGTCCTTTGCTGTTTTTGGTCTTGGGAAATCTTTGATGATCTCCACTTTGTCAGAAAGTGGGGTCGTTCCCTCATTTGAAATTTGGTAGCCAAGGAATTTAATACTGGATTGACCAAACATGCTTTTCTCGGCGTTAATGATCAAACCGTGTTCCTCAAGACGTTTGAAGACAATTTCGAGATGTTCCATGTGTTTGTTTTCGTCCTCGGATGCAATCATTATGTCATCGCTATATGCAAAACAAAATTCCAAGCCATTCAGTACTTGGTTTATAACGCGTTGAAACGTCTGTGCCGCGTTACAAAGCCCAAACTGTAGCTGTGTGAACTCAAAGAGACCAAATGGTGTTATGATGGTGGTCTTTGGAATGTCGCTTACACTAATGGGAATTTGGTGGTATGCACGAACCAAATCTATAGTGCTAAAAATGTTGGCTTTAGACAGCTTGTGAGCGAAATCGTTCAGTTGAGGAATCGGGTAACGGTCTGGAATCGTCTGAGAATTGAGCCTGCGATAGTCTCCGCAAGGTCTCCAACTGCCGTCCGATTTTTGTACCATATGTAAAGGGCTTGCCCAACAGCTTTTCGATGGTCTACAAATTCCTTGCTGTACCATAAGAGCGAATTCCTTCTTTGCTGCCTCTAGCATTTGTGGTGTCATTCTTCTGGCTTTAGCTGAAGTGGGCGGTCCAGTTGTTTCAATACAGTGGGCCACAGAGTGTTTCACTTCTACTTCTCGATTGAAAGGTCGTGTAATTGCAGGGTATCGTTGTAGACATTGGTGGTATTTGCTTGTATTGTTAACCGTAGATACACCAGTACTTGCATAGTGAATGCGCTGTCCCGTTGAAGTTAGCCCCGTCGTTGCGTCAATGAGTCTCTCTTTCCGAAGGTCCACAAGAAGATTAAAATTTTCTAAAAAATCTGCCCCCAAAATTGCACGCTCAACCTCAGCTATGACAAATGTCCATGGAAATGTTCGACGCAATCCGAAGTTAACCATCATTCGGCGTAATCCGTGCGTCCTGATAGGAGTACCATTTGCCGCGTAGAGTGCCACATTTGGCTCGTGTTGTTCAAATGTTCGCGGTGTTTTGAATTTGTTGGGAATTACAGATACTTCCGCCCCGGAATCTATCAAAAAGTTTATATTGTTTTGCCGGTCCCAGATGTGCAACCTTTTTCCAATTTGCTCTATGTAAGTTGCATCGACACAGAGCTTCTTTAGTTTTCCGCCCTCTTTGTCGTCGGCGGCCAATCACAGGGTGCGATGCACTTTTTTGCAAGTTTTCCGAACTTGTAATGATACCAGCATCGTTCGTAAGCTTTTTTTGTTTGATATCTGTTACGCGATGGTGACCTTGTTCGCCTCTGTTTATTTATTTCCAATAATTCTCCATCACTTATTTTAGTTGAACCGGATGAACTAGGAAAACCTTCTACGTGGCATACTTCATTGTTGCTATAGACGTCTGCCATTTTATCGGCGATTTCTGCCAGCTTGTCCAAGTCCTGATCAGCCGATACCATCAGTGTAGTTTGCATGTTGTTGGGCAGCCGTTGTAACCACAGCGTCCTGAAGAGTTCCGTGTTGATGATGGTGGGTCCTGCCAGTTCTTTCATTTGACGTAATAGCTGGGACGGTGTATTATCTCCAAGCTGAAGACCGTATATGAGCTTGGTAGTTTTTTTCCGTTCGGACTCTGTAAACCTAGTCACTAATGCCGATCTTAGCGTTGCATACATATCCCTTGTGGGTGGGTTCAAGACGATGTCACTAACCATGGTTAGCGTTTCACTGTCCAGGCAGCTTACGATGGAGTAATATTTAGTTGCATCGGAACTAATGCCGGCTATGATGAATTGCGCTTCAATTTGTGCCAGCCAAAGTTGACATTTATCTCTCCAAAATGGCGGCATTCGAACTCCCACTTTTGCAACCTGATGACTAGTGCCCTGGTCCGTCATGTCTTCTTCGTTCTTTTGCTGTGTGTTAGCCATTAATTCGCTTGATGTGCGGTCTCAAATAAATGTATAATTTATATTAAAATATTATTTGAAATCGATTGACTCCGCGACGTATTTATTTGCGAAAATAAAATTACGTTATTGAAATGCCAAGTGGTACCTACTGTATACTAGCAATCTAGTGACAGAATCCTACGTGAGGAACTAATTGACAGCGATATCGAAAAGCGAAACTTGTTATTCCGTCTATTAAAATACCGGCGCTCGAGAACACGAAATGCTCTTTTCTAGAGGCAAATTTTTATTCAGCTAGGCTCGGCTTCTTGTCTGTCCGGGTTTCGATTACGCGAATACAATATTAATTTCAGGATGTAGGTACGCTGTCAAATAATAATCGATGGCGAGTGATTTTAATTTCGCGTGTTTTTATCGGGGTCACCAAATTTATGGGAGTTGTTTCCAACTCTCATAATATTAAATGCAATGAATAGGGTTCTGTTTCAATTAAAAAGAAGATTGGCACTCACTTGGATTTATTGATTACAAAGATTACTAATTGACAATTAATAGAGTTGTTAATAGTTGCGCGGACTGTCACGGAGTGGCCGGCCGCGCATCGTCTCTCCCCACCTCTCGTCCCCTCGATGGTCGGGTCGTCGGGTGTCAACACTCCACAATTTGAAATATATTTTATTATTCAATTTTAATTCGTATTTCATTATTTATAGAAATTTTAAGAACCTTGAACATGTTCACTGCCATCTATTAATATTTCATTACAAAATTACCAAACTTCATTACCATTCTAACTTATAAATTACCATCCAGTTTTTCATTACAATCCACACCTTCATTACCTTCCATCAATTATCTTCGTATCTAAGTGTCGCACAAAGGTGCCCTTTTCACCTCTCTACATCTGATAGGTACAGGAACCCATTTCTGTAAAAATATATAGCAAAAACGCAAAAAAAAAATTCTGTGGAAACAGGCAAATTTGAACGAAACGGCGGAATGACCCATACCTAAGCAGTTTTAAAAAAGTAGAAAATAACATAAATAGATTAGCAGATTAACCAAAAAAATCCCACAAAGGCATCGCCAGTTCGAGGGTATACTTGAGTGTTTTAAGACAGATAAACTCATAAACATACAATATCTTGTAGAAGTTTAAAAAAAAAAAATTAAATTAAATACATAAAAAATAGATTAGTATTTACTGGAATACATATTCAAAAGACACGTTCATAAAGATTAATAATTTTTTTGTTAAGTTACAGCAGGTCAGATGTTACAGCAAGTAAATGTTTGTGTCGACGGTATTTATCCAAGACTTTAATACATTTTTATACTTGCTGTAGGAGGATATATTTTTACAATCAATTTCTGTAGCCTTATAGAAAGCATTATATATTTTTGGTGTAATAAAATATGCATGTCTTTGCGCAAGCCTAGTGTTACACCGTGGAACTTCAAATACATTATTTAACCTATTACTAAAACGCTTTTCATTTTTTGTAAAAATAACATTTCTTGTAAATATATATTTTAAACATTGTTTACAGTAAATTTTTCTTATGTCTAACAATTCAGCCTCATGGAACAATTGCACGGAGGGGTAGATTATATCTTTATGCAACATTATTTTTAGTATTAATTTTTGAGTTATTTCAAGTGGCTTAATGTGAGTATTATACACACCCCCCATCCAATTATTCCATAAGATACTGTTGATTGCACCAATGCATGATACACCAATTTTATTCTTTTAATGTCAACTATATATTTAAAACGTTTAAAAATATAAGTTAAATACCTAAGTTTTTTAACAAGCTTTTGTATGTGATCTGTCCATTTGAGTTGGCTAATTATTATAATTCCTAAGTATTAAACTGTATTTCCCGTATTCATTTCTGTACAGCTAGAGCATAATACAGGATTGCAAGTATTTTTGTGAAACCTTATATTTTAGTGAGTTAAGGGTGCCGCCTTTTTGGTATTATAAAATTGAATATAGAGAGTTTTTTCACAGTTCAGAGTTAGGAGGTTTTGATTGAGTCATTCTTTGACAATGGATGTGCATTTATTTGCATTTTCAGAGACATCATGACAGGATTTACCATGAACTGTGATTGCAGTATCGTCCGCGTACGAGAATAGAACGAGATTAAAACGGTTACTGTCGTAACTGGTTACATGTGGAATAATTTTATCACAAATTGAAAATATTGTGAAAATTATTTAAAAGCGACGCCGGTTAATTTAAAACAGTATTTGTCTCGCCAATTTCTCCCAAGATGGGGAATATTTTATAAGAAAGTCTATGGCAACGAAATGTCATTGCTACTTACTAACTACAGCGCACTGTTCACTCGCGGACAGTGACTTCCAACTAGCAATGCGTCGCTTTAGTTCGTTTTTGTCCAACAGACCAAAACGTAAATCGTGAGAAATAGCGCTTTGAAGTTTTTTTTACGAAAAAGGCATATATAATGAAATAAGCTAAATTGTTAGTCTATTAAAATATATTAAAGTGTTAGAAATTATATTTTTTATAAACAATAAGTTCTAAATGTTTATAATTACGCAGAAAACACGTTTTTAATTTGGATGTTGGCCAAAGTGACGAATTCTTGTTTGCGAAAGTTGGATATTGGATAAAGGAGACTGGATATTGGACAAGAGTGCTTAACTCTTGCGTTAAGTTGCTTTATCTAACGTGCTTGGTATTACAGGGAGATCGGAAAGAATTTCAAATCATTGAATTTTGATACTCAAAGATTTAGTTTTAGGTGTTTTCGAGGCGAGACCTAAATATTCGGGTGTGGTTTTTAAATAGTTTATGAGAACATTCGACAATTTTTTTAGAAATAATTTATCACTTGATTGGGAAACGAGTTTAAAATACCGCCCAAGATCCCAAATCCCAACTGCATGGAGCCAGTCAGACTATGACATACCCAATCGGGGTATTTGTGAGACTGAATGTAGCGGGGAAGGGAAGCAGTTAGGAAGGTTGGTAAGTGCCAGGCTATTCAGATCTAGTTATCAAACCAGCTTATGATTTTTTAGGCAGTGCTTCAATTTAAAATGGTGGTCTTACACCAGGGTGATACTGAAAGTATCTTCCACTCTGGAACGTGCCGCAAATACATCATATGTAATATTTTACGGTGACCGGACAAGTCAGAATAAACCCAACTCAGAACCACCTCAGAAAAGTCATTAGAAGTGATGAAAAAAAATTATAAAAAATTGATTAAATAAGTTTCGTTAGGTAAGGATTATGGGTTATTTTAAAATATTTTTTCTTCATAGCTTTTAATGACTTTTCAAAGAGGTGTTGGGTCGACTTTATTCTCAGTTGGCATGGAACCATGTTTTACATATACATCCTTTTTATTGATTTGTGTTATTTCACTTTTTGATCATTAAAAAGCACACTTATACATGTACGTTTTTATTTTAATAGTTAAGTTGTGAAATATTATTATTTTTTTACATTAACTCCACACAGGAGGCCCTGAGGAAAATTAATTTCCCTCAGTTTCTATGTCATCTTAGGGGATGCTATGTGGAGGGTATTTTTAAGTAAGGGAAGGATAGGAAGGAAGAAAAAAGGTATGAGGGGTGGGTAGGAATCTGGGGGTCGGTGTGTCTGAGAGTAACGGACGTATGAATCCATCCCTCCAATTGCGGTGCGCCGCCATGACCTGGACAAACTTCACCCCCATTAGCTCGGGCACCCCTGCTAAATCACCAAATGTAGCGAACCACTTGAGGTAACCTACGGCAGAGGTGTTGGTTATCCAATAAATGGTTCCAGGGACAGCGGTACCCGTACCCGCCTCCCAAATTACAAAAAAACTATTAAAATAAAAATTACTTGTGCACGCTGGGATTGAAACCCACGACTTCCGGATCGTTAGTCGGGTGCCTTACCCCTCGACCACGGGAGGCCGCCTTCTTATAACAGAAGTGTGGTATCCAACATTTAAAAATATAAAAAGATAATTCAAAGGATTTCAAAACATAATAGATAGCTACAAGTTCTTTAGAAATGTGTAAAACAATAGACGACGAATTCTTTTTAAACCTGATTCTTTGTTTAAACACATGGGATACGATTTATTTCTACTACACAATATATTGTGTAATAGAAATAAATAGACTTGTCAAAAAGATATCATAAAACCTTTCTAACCACATTTAGCTCCATAACAATAGTGTGTTCCGGTGTTTGAGACACAACTTAGTTGGGCCAAATTATTACAAGGGTTACGGGTTATTAGGGGCTGGAATAAAAGTAACTGGAAATGGATCTAGGAAATAAATAAGTAAAATGTATAGGATGAACATTAAAAATGTGCGAATAGTAATAAGGTTTTTATTGACATTCAATAGCTCTGAACAAAAAAAACTGGAATAGGTAAGAAATAAACGAACACAGAAATTTAAGGCACTCAATAAAGTATTAAAAAAAAGAAATGCTTTCATTATCATTCAGTGTACAATTCTCCCATGAAGATTTCAGTAATAAGATATTTATGGGTACACAAACACAACATATCTTATGATATTTCTCTATCATATAGAACTCAGCATGTATGATAATATATTATGTATACATAGGTAATATATTCGTTGCAGAGTGGCTATAATAGCATTGGGTATTTCGATTATATAATATATTATGTTTACATAAAATATTGTAAATTGTCATTACTTACAACCACCCTGTAACGAACGATCAGTTGAAACAATATACTGAGAAAATAATGAAATATTAATTTCCTGCGTTGTTTTCCTTGGGAATTTTTGTTTTTTTCTACAGTGTACATCATTATGAACTTTGTGTGGAGAAATCTCACAGAAAACCACTAAAATAACTTTGTAAATAGTAAAATCACAAGTGAAGGTGTTTACTTCCGAACGAATGTTTGAAATGAGAGCAATCACGTGGTCCTCAACTGCGATGCTATTGGCTGTTTGGTCTGTTAGAGAGATACGCCCGCAACCGAGAGTTCAAATTTCACACGTAGGCCAAGCTATCGCTTGGATGTTGGAGAAATTTATATGAAATGTAACTGAACGGCCGGTTTAAAAACGAAGGGTTCTTTTGGCCAACGTGTGGATGTTGGATTGACACGCTCGAAATGTTGTTTCATTTTGGAGGACGTAAGACAAACTGCGTTTTGAAAACCCTTTACGAAATTTTTTAATGTTTTTTTTTTCACTTGTATTGTATAAATAAAGACTTTCTGAGAACAACTGCATACTAAACTCAATTTCGCTAAAAATGGTCTGTTGGACAAAAACGAACTAGAGCGACGAATGGACACTATCAATGAATCATCGCTGATTTACCTGATCTTTTTTACCAGCTATCAAATCACACTCATACATCTATTACTTCAATAATAATTTTCGCAACGGCAACACTGAACATAAACTTCAAACAGCATCCCAGTCCCGTGAGTGATATATTAATGTCAGTCTCCTTCACTTTCTCCCCACACAATGCAGTCATTGTTGCTCCGCCTTTCTAATAGTAACATCCTATAAACTGCACAATATTTGTGTTTAATTTTATTTTATTTCAATATCTATCACATTTTTATATCAAAGTTTTTTTAATCAAGTGCATCTACTTTTCTGGTGACGTTTCTTCAACGACCGCGGCACTTCACCTTGTGAGTAGGTTCTTGTTATATTGACTACTTAATTACTAAGTCCCTCATTGGTGCTTTTAATTTTAAAAAGATATCGCTTAATGGGTCAGTTTTTATACTATTGGCATTATAACACATTGAGTTACCCGACACCAACCAGGTTAACAGGTTACATACTAGTTTAGGTGCGTGTTCATAGTTAATTTACGGCCGCTGTTACACTTTAAAACCAAACGATTAGTTTGTTCATCTAGTCTTGACCTTGAGTGAAATATTTAACTCGATTCCTTTTTAGTAAATTTCATTATTACAACATATTTTGTATTTTATTTGTTTTCACTTGATATCAATAATAGACGTCAACAGGTTCGTTTTATTTTTCACCCTTAAAATCATTAACCTATTTTCTTACTCTAGTGATATATTTGCAATGCTACTATTACCTACCTATATACCTACATCGTTTATCAGAAAACTGTTTCAGTCCACACAAAACTACATCAACGTCAAATTGACAGTTCTGAACTCAGTTCAATTAATATTATCTTCAACTAGTTCTTTTTTCCATTTATCTTTTTTAATGTTTCTAAATATTTGAAATATGAGATTGACAAATATGACGGTTTGACAGAAGGTGGCAATAGCGAAATTGGAAAACGCGCACGTCCCGGTTAGACGAGAGGTCTGGGTTCGAGTCCCAGTTGCGACCATTGTTTTTTCTGTTTTCTGTGTCTTGTTTTCTTTCACATTTTCATTTAGATTATAAGTGTTATCTTCTTCTTCAATGATATATTACGTTGATGGGAATAACCTTCAAAAGTTATAAAAAGAGAGTTTTTCTCATAAAAAATTGAAGATTTATTTAAAGCTGATTTTTTTTTTCTTTGAAAAATGGTTTTATTTAATCCACATTTATTGAAGAAGTTTGGGCTTACTTGCAAGAGAACATGATGTTTAAATAGAGAGGTTTTTTAACAAGCTTTATTTGTTTTCAGATGTAACCAGTGACCATCACATAACAGGACGCTATCTTGGCAGTGCCATGGATCTTCCCAACCCAGAGAGTGTTTCCATCAAGACTGAACGCAGGTCGCAGGAAGAAGGCTCAGGTGAAATACCGTATACGGATATAGAAATCCACCTCCCGGATGTGAAGAAGGAATGTCTGCAGTATGCGGAGAGTGTTCAATCAACTAGTAAGTTGCATTGCGGATATCACAGAGGTGTTTCAGATGGACGCAGTCAGGACAGCTGCTTTTTTTTTACTTTCCCAAATTTTGGTATTGATGAACTAAGACAACGTATATCTTATTATGATCTCAAACTCTTTCCAATTATTTAAGCTGTTGACTCACCATATTTTATTATTAAAGTAAATCATCTCTATTTCTCCATGCTGACAAACCTTTTGGATTTTTTTTTTTTTTTTTTAATTTTTCTTTATTCATTTTGTTTATTACAGGATTGTATTACATGGTATTTCGACTACCAAGCTAGGCAAATGCCCGTATTATGGTAGTCGAGATTCATAAGATATTAAGCATATAATATTAATAATCTTCCATATATATGTCGATGAAAGTACAAACATATAGCATACATATTAAGGAAAATATTCATACTAGTATTAAGTACATGATCACATACAGGAAAGGAGTTAAACTAGGTGAATCTTGTATAAATAAAAATAAAATAGAATAGCAAATAAAAATAAAAGTAACAAATAATAATATTTTAAGGATAATAGAAATAAAAAATCAGAATAAAAAAAAGAATAAATATGTAAATCATCTATACAGATTAACAATGATAGTCTTAGACCCCAAAAACAAAAGCAAGTATTCCTAGGCAGCATATGAAATGGACGAACAATGTCAAAAATATGAAAGAAAAGCATCAGCGTAATATAAAGTTTTGGTTGAAAATTAATTTAGAGATAAGATTTTTTACTCGAGAAATATGAAAAAATAAGAACAGTTTTTAAGATGTAAGACATTCTTTATAATATTTCCTTCCCTGAGTAAATAACCAGTTCTGTATATTAATGGCATAAAGATCATCAGTTTTCGATGTCTTAATATCAATACTCAGTAAGTTGAACATTTTAGGCGCGATGTAAGAAAACTGTCGTTGGGCGAAAGCTGTTTTTGTTGGAGGAATTTTGCATTTTTGGTGTGATGAATAGCGGGTGTAAATATTTTGTTGAGTTTTGAGTGTTAAATCATTTTTCCTTATGTGTATGAGAATTGTCTTAACGTATAATTGTCTAATGTCTAGGATTGCGAATTTTTTAAAAAATGGCTCTGATGGGTGAGATGGGTGACATTTTAATATAATCCTTAGTAGCAGCTTTTGGATTAAGATCATGGGATATATAATTGAAGCTGCACAGCCTCCCCATCCCACGATACCGTATGTGGCTATTGATTGGAATAGTGCAAAATATATGCATCTCATCGTTTGAAGGTTCAGGATTGATCTGAGAGAGAGAAATATATAGCACAATTTGCGGAGTCTTTTTGTTGTGAAATTGACATGGTCCTCCCAACGCAGTTGGTCATCTATAACAATCCCCAGATATTTTATTTGGTCGGATTTTTTTAGGTTGGTACATGAGCAATTATTTTGGGGAGGCGTAGGGGTAATATGGTTCTGTGAGCATGAGTGAATGATAAGATCAGGACAGTTTTGAGGAGGAGTGACTTTACGTATGGAGAAAAGTAAATATTTTATTTGGTCAATATTAAGAGTCAGAAGGTTGTCGTCTAATCAATATTTTACTTTATTTAGGCCCTTATTTGCTTTTTCCATAGTTGAGTTTCAATTTTCAGCTTCAAAGATGATTACCGTATCATCGGCAAAAGATATTAAAGTACCATCAATTTCCAAGTTACATAAAGTGTTAATATATATTAGAAAGAGTAGTGGGTCTAACACACTGCCTTGAGGCACACCGTACGTGATTGGTAAACTTGTACTTCTGTATTCTTTAGCAGAATTTACAAGACACCGATTGTGACCTATTTGTTAGATAGTTCTCAAACCATTTGAGGGGAGTACCTTTTATTCCTACCTGAAGGAGTTTCTTCAAAAGTATGCGGTGAGAGACAGTATCAAAGGCTTTGGCTAGATCCAAGAAAACAGCGAGGGGCTTGCGGCCTTTATCGAGGTTATCAGAGATTGCTTTTGTAAAGGTTGCAATTGCATCTGCGGCACTACGACCTTTTCGGAAGCCGTATTGATTTCCTGACAAATGTCATTGTCTTCAAGAAATTTGTATAGCCTACGTTTTACCGTTTTTTCAATTATTTTTTATATCGGACTCAGCAAGGATATTGGTCTATAGTTATTCACTGATGATCTGTCCCCTGATTTATAAATAGGAATAATTGTTGAGTGTTTTAAAGAATTTGGGAAGAGGCCAGTTTGAAAGCTTAGGTTTATGATATGTTTAAGGGGCTTAGTGAAGATTGGTTTGAGGTGTTTGATCAATTTAGTGGATATATTGTCGATTCCAGTTGAATGTGTGTTTTTGAGTGATGAAATAATTTCATTGATTTCTTGTTCTGTGGTAGGAGTGAGATTAAATGGATCATGGCTAAGATTATCGATCGATATATTATTTGCAAGGTTAAATTCTGACATTCCATTTTTATTTAAAATATTATTTGCTAAGTCTGATCCGACTGTGGAAAAGAATTTATTGAAATGATTTGCGATTTTTTCTGGATGATTTGTTGTATCTAGTGTTTGGTCTGCAATGGTTATTTTATTTATAGGTGCGGTAGTTTTATTGGTATAGCAAATCTCTTTGACAATATTCCAGATTTGTTTATTGTCATTGGCAGCTTCCTTGATCTGTTTTCTATAGTATTCGTCTCTAACTCTACAGATTATTTTTTTACACGCATTTCTGAATCGTTTGTAAAATAGGAGAGATTCGTGATTATAGGGATTGTTTTTACAAAATTTGTGAAGTTTATTACGCTTGTGAATACTGTGTAGAATGCCATTTGTTATCCAAGGTTTAAGTTTAACTTTGCGACTACTTTGTTTGTTAGTTTTGGATGTGGAACTTTTTAAATGGTTATGTATGGTGTCAATAAGAAATTCGCACGCTGTTTGGATCGGTGAATTTATAGAAATTTGACCAGTTTTCCTTGGAAACCAGTTCGAAAAGCGTTTCATAGCAGATTTTCTTCGTGGGTATTTTAGATGTAGGTAATTTTTTAAAAACATGTGAGAGGGAGGTGATAGTAGCATAATGGTCTGTAACCGTGCATTGGTATACGAGAGATTTGGTATTCAATTTACATTTAGCAAAGACATGGTCAATGCAACTGGCGCATAATTCTGATACCCGAGTTGGGGCCGTAATAGCTGGAATAAAACCTTGTAGAGTTAGCAAGTTCATGTACTCATTTGCTTGGGGATGCATCGTATTTATGATATTAATATTAAGGTCACCAATAACAAGTACATTTTCACAATCCCTCATACACGATAAGGATTGATTAAGTGAGTTTAAGAATGGTGTTATATTAGACTCACTCGGTGATCGGTATATAGATAATATCGTTACGCTATTTCCTATTTCAAGTTTAAGACAATTTGAATTTGTGATTGAGATTTCTTTAATAGAGTGTTGTATGTGATTTTTGATGTATATGATTACGCCATCATTTTGAGATTTATTATTCTGTGTGTTGTATTGGTTATAGTCTTTTATAGTTTTTGGAATAAAGTTATCTTTGATCCAGCATTCGGTCAGAATAAGTAAGTCAAAATCTGAATCAAGGTCTGTGAGTAGTATAAGGAGTTCATCGAAATTTTTATTAATTGATCTGATATTCATGGAGAATATTTTAAGTTTAGATTGATTTAAGATTTGTCGGACTTCTGTAGCATTATTTGTTTCGGTACATGGAATCTGTGAGATGTTGTCTAATACATTTGTTTTGTCTTCCATTTTTTTAAATTACTAAAGTATGAACTAATAATGTGCCAAAAATGTAGTTCGGTATTGGTAGCAGTAAATTAATAACATAGTAAGTAAAAAAGTATATATATGTAGTGTTGGTTGCAGAATGACTCAGATAAATAAAGTATATGATGGGAGTATCATTTAGGAAAAAAGATATATTACGAGTATTATCATTAGATTTTGAAGTATGAGGCATAAAAGTTGAACATTTTTTTTCTGACACTTTAGAGCAAAGACGATAATATAAAAATATGTATTTTGTTGTGTTTAAACTATAGGTAAGGTTTATGCAGAAATTATGATTGTCATTTAGAATTGAAAAGGTATTATATAACACATGTGTAGGTTTGGTGTAGTATGAGATATAATATTGGAACAAAAACTTCAATGTTATATATGAGAGACATAAATTCATAAACTTGCCAAAAATATTAAGAATTAAATCAAAATAATTACGCTCCAAAGAGGTAGTCATTGGAGTAATATTGATTTTATAAATGATCATGTTACGAAGGTAAATATTACGTAGAAAGAAATAATATTTAAAGACATAAATATTTACAAACAGATGTTCATTATATTTAGTTTGTTGATGGCATTTCAGGTGATGACAACAGTAATCGATTTTTGTTTGTTTCACTGACGAGTATTGCAGGCGTTCCGAAGTCCTTACGCATGTATATTTGTCCTTGTTTAATCCACGCGTATTTAAATTTGATATCTCTTGTTGCCTTACGGGCCAGGTACCATAGATGTTTGGCTCGAAAAGTCAGGTGTTCGGAAACGTAGACTTTAGAGCTAGTCCCAGCAATTCCCAGTTGTTGTGTATTTAATTTTTCGTCTGGACTGGATGCTTGCTCGTTGTAGGTTTTGACATCAGAAAGAAATTGGTCGCGGTCCATGTTAATTTTGAATTTGAAGATGATGGGTTTATGTTCCTTATTAGTTTTTTGAGAAATTCGGTAAGCTGCTTCAACTTCATTTATATTTACATTAGACTTTGTAGTTTGACGAATGTTATAGAACACATTTTTTAAGTTCTCACCCTTTAGTTCAGGGATTCCCCGAACTTCAATGTTTTTAGACCTATTTGCACGGTCCATATTATCCATTTGCCCTTCCAAAAATTCAATTCGGGTTTCAAGTTTAGTGTTTTTATTTTTTAGTTCTTCATTTTGTTCTTCTAAATTATGAACTCTTATGAGTATATCTTCATATTGCTTACTCATATTCGATATCGTTTCTAGAATTTTATTATTTTGTTTAATAATAGCGTTTTGAGATTGAAGGAGCTCGTTTGAATTATATGCAATCAAATCGGGCGAGTATTTGATGGTATCCTTGTTTTGTTTATTGGATACTACTTCCAATGGTTTGCCATCACTGCCCGTCATCGAATTGATGCACTGCTTGCATTTTTGCTGAGCGCGTCGTTTTTTGGTGAGGCGGCGATATGTGTTTTCTGTCACAGTGTTTCCACCACAGTGGAGGTGAAAAGTCCCTTTGCACTTTGAGCAAACGAACATAGAATCGTCGGAGAGAATGTTTTCTGGGCAGGCACGGCACTCACTCATGTTGAATTTAGAGGTACGACTTTTGGTGACTGATCAAATTTATTAAATTTTTAAAAGAATTATTTTCAGTGTTTTGCGCCTGTCTGCTGTAAAGTCCGCAATATGGCTAACTTTCTTGACTTGTTTATTTTTTGTCAAATGAATAGCGGTGATCCGTATCGAGATTTATAATGTCTATATTTTTATTAATTGGGCAATTTAGACACTGTTTTTTGTGTTGAATATCCCACCGTTGTGGTATATACACTGCTTCACTGATATTAGTTAAATATACACTCGAGTTTCAGAGATTTTTATGAATGTTTATATTCTTCGTTTAGTCACTGTGAATGAGGTTTTTAACGGCTGATAAATCCGAAAAAATACACTTATTTGAATTGGAAATACGCACGGTCGATGCGCGATATTGAATTTAGTAACTTCAGCAATTTACGATTTGATCACTTTAACTTTTCCTGTTATTATCTTTAATAATCTAGGAGATGACAGTGGCACGACACTTTGTTTGGTAGGTAGGTGAGTTAATTAGTTATTTGATTAGTTCAAATATTCCATAAAACACTCCAAGGGGTTTGTTACGTTTGGTAGCGGGGTGCCCGGGTTAATGGGGTGATGTTTGTCTAGGTCTTGACGGTGGATGCGTTTGTCTAACTTATACATGCCGGTCGGATCGGGTTAGGCTGGTTGAGGGAGACTTTTTGATATCTCCAGCCGAACTCTCTCGACCGTGCACGGCTGTGGAAGGAATGAATTAATACGTCCACCACTCCGAAACACACTAAACAGATTCTTACCCACCCCTCATACCCTTTTACTTTTCAAAACTTCTCCTTCCTTTTCCTAAAAAGATCCTCCACAGCTTTCCAAAATGTGTAATAGGCCCCAAAGGAAATTATGTTCCTCGAGGCCTCCTGTGTGGAGCTTTTGCCAAAAAATATCGAACATGGGCTCTTGACTTAGATAAATATACATACTTATTTTGATTCAAGAATTCTTTATTGGATTGTCAAACATCTTTAAATCGCATCTAAAGATTCTCAAGAATTGAAAGCTTCCGCTAAAAACGTCCTCAATTCGGACGTATTAATTTATACTGTGTTTAACACATGACCTAACTTACTTGAAACCATCTGTTAAAATCTACTCAGGCAGAGAACACATGAACTTGCAAGTCCGAATAAAGATTTAAAAAAAAACAAGAACTTAACAAATAAAAATACAAAAATAACATAAAAATCCAAATCAAATGACAAATAATTGAAAGAGAGGCAAAAACGTAAATAGCGACCCAAGTTATTTCGGTGAGGTTTTAATCAACGTTCAAAATCTTCTTTAAAATGAAAACATATAAATTCGTTAAAGAGCACTTTAAATTTATTTTATTCAAACTCTCTACCGGTTTCGAAGGCAAACTTCCGTCTGATATCCAAATTCTAATATCCTCCTGACGAAAGAAGGGTGCTTCCAAAACTGGTAGATTGTGAATAAAAGAAAACTTAATTGGTCTATAACCATTCGTATATTTTTATTATAAATTATGGAAAGCCAAAAAGTTATCGCTTTTTATAAAAATGTAAAATCTTCTGTGTTTCTTGAGGTCGTTACATTGGCAAAAACATTAGATGTAAGGAGAACGTACTAAATGTACTTAATGAAAACGAGTAGGTAAAGGAAATATGACGTTTCTGCTGTATTGTCCACTCTGTGAGTTCATTTCGAAAAAATGAGTTGATTCCGTAAAATTGTTTGTGATTTTGATTCCATTTTGAAGTCCAGGGATGAGAGAGGTCAAGAGGGCGGAGGGGACCAAGGAACAATTCATTGACACATCACAAATACCAATTCATTGTATTGTTGTTTTGTTTTTCCAGGTAGCATTAATGTGGAGACTGTACTCATCAAAGCAGAAGCAGGGCCCCGAGAAGATGGAGAGGGAATTTCTTATACGGAAATAGACATAGACCAGACAGATGTAAAAAAGGAATGCTTAGAATACTCTGAAAGGGATTCAGGTAAAAAACGATTTTTATTTATCTGAATTTGTGTTAATAATTTTCATGTTTCACTAAAGAAACCTTCTTATTGAGCTTTATCCGCAATTATTTTCAGAAATGATAACAGACCTGAAGATGCATCCTGGAGAAAAACCTCATTCATGTTCCCATTGTAACTACACCTGCTCAGAGAATTCTTATTTTACAGTGCACTCACGAACCCATACTGGAGAAAAACCTTTTTCATGTCCCCATTGTAACTACTCCTGCTCAGGCAAATCAAGTTTAACAAAGCACTTACGCACCCATACTGGAGAAAAACCTTTTTTATGTGCCCATTGTAACTACTCCTGCTCAAACAAGTCATATTTAACGGTGCACTTGCGCACCCATACTGGAGAAAAACCTTTTTCATGTCCCCATTGTAACTACTCCTACTCAATCAAATCAAGTTTTACAAAGCACTTATTAACCCATACTGGAGAAAAACCTTTTTCATGTCCCCATTGTAACTACTCCTTTTTATACAAGTCACATTTTACGGTGCACTTACGCACCCATACTGGAGAAAAACCTTTTTCATGTCCCCATTGTAACTACTCCTGCTCAATCAAATCAAGTTTATTAAAGCACTTACGCACCCATACTGGAGAAAAACCTTTTTCATGTCCCCATTGTAACCACTCCTGCTCAATCAAATCAAGTTTATTAAAGCACTTACGCACCCATACTGGAGAAAAACCTTTTTCATGTCCCCATTGTAACTACTCCTGCTCAATCAAATCAAGTTTAACGGTGCACTTACGCACCCATACTGGAGAAAAACCTTTTTTATGTGCCCATTGTAACTACTCCTGCTCAAAGAAGTCACATTTAACGGTGCACTTACGCACCCATACTGGAGAAAAACCTTTTTCATGTCCCCATTGTAACTACTCCTGCTCAATCAAATCAAGTTTAACGGTGCACTTACGCACCCATACTGGAGAAAAACCTTTTTTATGTGCCCATTGTAACTACTCCTGCTCAAAGAAGTCACATTTAACGGTGCACTTACGCACCCATACTGGAGAAAAACCTTTTTCATGTCCCCATTGTAACTACTCCTGCTCAGAAAAATCAAGTTTAACAAAGCACTTACGCACCCATACTGGAGAAAAACCTTTTTCATGTCCCCATTGTAACTACTCCTGCTCAATCAAATCACGTTTAACAAAGCACTTATACACCCATACTGGAGAAAAACCTTTTTCATGTGCCCATTGTAACTACTCCTGCTCAGGCAAATCAAGTTTAACGATGCACTTATATAGACATACTGGAGAAAAACCTTTTTCATGTCTACATTGTAACCACTACTGCTCAATCAAATCAAGTTTAACAAAGCACTTATACACCCATACTGGAGAAAAACCTTTTTCATGTGCCCATTGTAACTACTCCTGCTCAAAGAAGTCACATTTAACGGTGCACTTACGCACCCATACTGGAGAAAAACCTTTTTCATGTCACAATTGTAACTACTCCTGCTCAGACAAATCACATTTATCAAGGCACTTACGCACCCATACTGGAGAAAAACCTTTTTCATGTCACCATTGTAACTACTCCTGCTCAGAAAAATCTAGTTTAACGAAGCACTTATGACCCCATACTGGAGAAAAACCTTTTTCATGTCACCATTGTAACTACTCGTGCTCAGAAAAATCACGTTTAACAAAGCACTTACGCACCCATACAGGAGAAAAACCCTTTTCATATCTACATTGTAACTACTCCTGCTCAATCGAATCAAGTTTAACAAAGCACTTATACACCCATACTTGAGAAAAATCCTTGTCACGTCCCCATTGTAACTACTCCTGCTCATTCAAATCATGTTTAACCCAGCCTGCCCGAAAAGGGTTGTACACAATCCCCTTGATCCACTTTTTGCGGGATAACTCTTTATTTAAAAGTACAATTTTTGTTATCCTTAAAAAAAATACTAACCAACATTTTGCCATTTTTCGTTTTCCAATATTTATAGTGCGTCACAATAAAAAAATATTGTTTTTCTCGAAAATTAGTGCAAATCGCATTTACGTGCATAAATATTGTGTATTTTGTTACCATTCTGCAAGTCCTCTCTTTACGTTATTGTCATATTATTTGTTTCACTCTTACCAGCATGTGGAATAGTCCATATCACAGGTGCGAAGAAGCGAGCCAGTTATACAGTTAGGGCACTTGCCGCTAGTTATAACTTGTATTTTTTGCTCGGAATTCCATTATTTCGCTGAAGACCGTCGGTCGGTTTTGACCTTTTTTGGGTTGCACACATGTTCCATTTAAAGTTTTGTTTTTATGATTAATTTAAATAGAAATATAAATATAAAAACTGGTTGTTATTTTAAATATTGACGGCCTCCGCAAATATTCTGCATTTAAAATAATATATTATATTTATGGCACGATACAGAGCGGAAGATACTCTCAGAATCGCCCTGGTGTAAGACCTCCACTCGGAATTGAAACGTTTCTTTAAATGGCTTTAGCCGTGTATGTTGACCAGATCTGAATAGCCAGATGCTTTCCCATCTTCCTTTTTTCGTCTCCTTCCTTGTTAGTCATAAACTAAAATACAAAATAACTATAAAATACACTCTGAAAACAATCCGGAGGGTAGACACGAATAACCTAGAATTACCCAATGCAATGCAAACCATCCCCCAGAAGGTAATAATCCCACCCGAAGAGATAATGAAAAAATCTAACAAAGCCGCTCCGCCGACAATAAAACAAAAAAAGTCATAAATGTTCAATATTTCAGAGAACCAACGACGCCCTAACATAATTGAGTTCAAATTATACTACTCTTAACAATACTTTAAAAGTCAAATAATTCTTTATTCCTTTTGACTACCCAAGTACATCATTGCTTAGTAAAAGGGGACTAACTTTTATCAAAGATTGCATGAATTGAATATTACGTTTCACATATTTATTTCATTATTATTTGGTTTTAATTTTAATCTACTTTTGTATTAGTTATTTTATCTGGATCATTTCACCGCTCAGTTGTATGTCGATTTCGGCTTTTTTTAGAATGGAGGTAGTATAATACACTTTTGCGTTTTTTTTTTATTGAACATAACAATATGCATAACACTCTTTTTAGGGTTTCTGGTCTAAGAATGCAATTTCTAAGTCTCATAAATATGTTTATATGTTTTCGCTTGACAAATTTACAAATATAAAGACAAGCTGAAATTTCTGAATGTGAATTTCTTTTTTTAAGAATATTTGCAAAAGCTATCTATCTATGTAAAGAAATTATCGTTATTATGTTAACAATATTTTACTTTTAAATTTATCGAAATACTTGTAAGTTTAAATGAAAAATAAAGAAAGTTAAAACTGCAATTATATACAAATTATATTTATTTATAAATACATATATCCCACTGTTTAGAAAGCGCTGGCTACTTACGGCTTCAGAGGCTGTTAGCTCCGGTCACACTCCGGGCCGTGCCAGATGGTTGACAAGACGTCACTTAAAACACACTATATTCTGCGATTTGTACAAATTCGAGCGGGGGCTTTCGATCCCCCGGTTCGGTGCACGCGGAATTTTTGAATGCTTAGTATGGGGAAGGTTAACAAGATACGCACTATTTACTCTCTTGTAAATTCTACATTTTTTTACAAACGCCATGGCAACTTACTGGCTTTCTGAGTGCTCTCCGCATTCTGTAAACATTCCTTCTTTACATCTGGGAGGTCAAAATCCATATCGGCATACGGCATTACACCTTCATCTCCTACCTGGGGCCCTGGTTCCGTCTTGATGGAAACACTCTCTGGGCTTGATATATCCATGGCGAGACTGGGTTGTGAAATTGGTTCAATCCCAAAATTATTCTTAAAACTGCAAGTAACAAAACAAAGATGCAACCGTAATTTGGATGAGTTATAAATATTTTAAGTCGGTTGAAATAATCTGTAAAATAATGAAGCGTACGCATTATAAATATTTAAAAATAAGGATAAAATTTTGACTAAAATAGGCCTGTTTTGTTTTGGAGGAAGGAACTTTGTAAATAATAACGCATCTTCAGGAAACTTTAAAGGACTCGTGACTTTTATTTGCTCTATTCCCAATTACAATGTGCTCAATTCCCAATTGCGAATGTTCAGGAGCTCCAAACTACCCAACCCAAACCAAGGAGTTTACTTTTACTTATTAAGAAGGTAGGATGATGAGACGAGAAGAGAGTGAAAAAACCTAAACATAGGCTTTTTATAATGCTCCTAAGTAGAGGGGAGTTTGCATCTCCTGACATCTATGGATAATTTCTTCTATTAATTAATCAACTTTACATAAACCAAAAAATCGAATTATCTGGAGAGGTGTGAGTCCTAGCTAATTAGGTTAAATTTTATACAAGGCCTTTAAGTTAAGACAAATGTAAACGGTTGACAGAATCATCATCAATAGTTAGATCACAGTAATCTAGCGCTGTCTTCCTATTTATGTCCGTATAAAGTGACATATTAGTAAATTGATCTGCCATTTCGCTTACGACAAGGTATACCCAGGTACACCATATTTTAGTGATTATTTTATTTAAAAAAATTCGATAAAAATAAGAACTTCAACTTACCCGGCTGTCAAACTTTTAAAAAAAATCCCGATTGAAAATGCTGGAGTTGAATGTACAGGTAAATATTAACAAAAAAGGGAAACGCTTTATAAAATTTGAAAAGTAATTAATTCAGTTTCCGGAATTGTAAATTTTTAATGATAATTTTGTAAACTTTAAAAACGCGATACCTATGTCATTTTTCAAGGACGGCCATGTTACGAATTACGAAGATAAACACGCACTTTTAAAAGAAAGAAAAAACACCTTCAATATATGCCATTGCAGAAAACTTTAACAACTTCTTCACAAATGTAGTAGATCAAGTCCTTGAATCTTCTAGTAAAATGGATAATACAACGCCCGTAGATTTTGTACCAATTGCGATTCAATCAACTCGTTAGAATATTTTTCACCCATCACAACAAATGAAATTGAAAAACACATTGACGGTCTAAAATCAACCAATTCTACAGGAATTGATGGTTTATCAGGCAACACACTAAACAAAATAAAACAATATATTTTGACTCCATTACTACATATATTTAATAAATCCCTAAAAGAGGGACATTTTCCAGATCAATTTAAAATATCTACCATAATTCCAATACACAAATCGGGTGAAACGCTCATATTAGACAATTACAGACCTATCTCCCTAGTTTCAAATCTTTCAAAAATATTTGAAAAATGTATCGAAAGTAGAATAATGAATAACCTAGAACAAAACAAAATTCTGTCCCAAAATCAATATGGCTTCAGAAGTAAACTAAGCACTGAAGATGCAATATTCGATCTGACTGTTGATCAAAATAAAAAAGTTTAGCTATATTTTTAGACATGAGAAAAGCTTTTGACACGGTAAATCACAATCTACTAAAAAAAAAAAATTAAACAAATAGGTTTTAAAAGATACACTTAAAATTCTCACTAACCACCTCAAAGACAGAATACAAAGAACAAAAATAGAGATTTATTATAGTACAGAAACAAGAATAAAAAACGGAGTACCGCAAGGGACTGTTCTCGGCCCAATTCTATTTCTAATATATATAAATGATTTATGCAATGTTGTAATCCCTGGTGAAATTGAATCTTACGCTGATGATACCGCAATTATAATAAATGGAAAATCCTGGCATGAAACTTTTTTGAATGCAACAAAATGTATTGCATATGTCTCATCATGACTAAAAATTAATAGACTCTTCTTAAACTATATTAAAACTTTTTACCTGACTTTTTATAAAATCAGTAAAAACAAACCCCCCTAAAAACCTTAAAATTAGAATACATAATGCTAATTGTAATCAAGTAACATGTTCTTCTTGCTTTGAACTTGGAAAAGTTGAAAAAATCAAATATTTGGGTATTTATATTGATACAAATTTAAATTGGCAATCATAAATTAATAATACCGTTTCTAAATTAAGATACCTTACGTTTTTATTTTACAGACTTAAAATTGACAAATTAAAAATGATTTATTTTTCTCTGGTGCAATCTTCACTCATGTATGGAATAATAGGATGGGGT
Source organism: Glyphotaelius pellucidus (assembly GCA_936435175.1). Lineage (NCBI taxonomy): Eukaryota > Metazoa > Arthropoda > Insecta > Trichoptera > Limnephilidae > Glyphotaelius > Glyphotaelius pellucidus. The sequence continues at coordinate 16,658,462 of OW386565.1, forward strand.
GGTGCGCTTGATGTATTTATAAAACCTTTACAAATAACTCAAAATTATAGTATCAAAGTAATGTACAATAGAAACAGAACATTCTCGAAAGATGCATTATACAAAGAAGGTAAACTATTCAGTCTCCGTAAACTATTTATACTGCAAACTATGAAATATTTCTTTAAAAACAAAAACAAATTTGAAAAAAATGAAAATAGAATCAACATTAGAAATAACAATGTTTTTTATACCCCCCCAACGAATAACAAACAAATTCAAACTGACAGCAGTTTCATTGGACCTCGTACATTCAACCTTTAACCGAAAAATATTCAAATGACAACTAAACTACTCCAATACATAAAGGACTTGAAGTCGTGGCTTGACAATGTAGATATTGAAACGTTGTTTGTTTAATTTCTATCACTTTATGTTTCAAATATTTTAACAATACACGTATTACTACACGTTGTACTTATAATTACAATATACCTTTATTATAACACTACTTCACTTAAACTTCACTTACTATTACACGCCCATTGTTTGTTCTTTCTAGGTACAATAATAAAATATATTAAAATATATTACCCACGCACAGGCTGCGCCTTAGTGGGTTCCCATTATTCTTATTATTTCATGATATCGTATGCATGTTATGTAAAATTTGTGAAAAATAAAGGAAAAAAAAATAAAAATAAAAAAATAATTTGATAACAATTAAAATTAATTATTACAATTTTCGGAAATGAAAACTAATGCATATTAATAAGCATTTTACTCAATTTCGACTCGAAAAATCATTTCTCAGAATCAACGCAGAATCTACGCAATTCGTCAACAGATACTGCCAACAACAAAAAAATACGAAAGCTTTCACACAACTTATTAGTGAGAAACTAAATTTAGACAATAATATTATTATAATGAAATGTTTGAGTTTGACCGAGTCGTCATCAATAATTAGATTACAGTAATCTGAATCTCTCTTCTTTCACACCTTTCCATAAAAAATAACATAATTGTACACTCGATCCGCTATTTCGCTTTTGACAAAACAGGTAAACGTCAAATCGACATTTTAAAAGTTCTCAAATGAAACACCAAATAGAGTCCCCTAGTTAGGTATACCTATTGGCATAAGTTAGGAAGAAGCGTTCGACAAAGCGAAGTTTTACATTCTGTAGCGTAAATTAAATAACAGTGGTCGATCAGTGATTTATGATAATGGCTGCTACAACAATGAATACCGTGATTAGTACTTGGGTAGAAAATATCACCATTAGAACTTACCCACCACTATCACGAGCGTGGTATGATTAATTTAACTGCGTTGGAAACGGTGTAGGGGATACTACGTGGAATTCGAGATGGGAAACGGGATAAAGTAATTGGCGGTGTAGAAAGTGTGCTTAGACAATTTTTATTATTTATAGGTTATGCATAGACAATTACAAAGTCATAGACAAATATGTTAATTTCATTCGAGTAAGCGGAGTAAGTACTGAACACGGAATATCTGTAAAAAGTGTTAATCACGCCCAATGTCCCACAGAGGTAGGCAGAGAGGAGGGACCTCTACACTATACAATGTCCCACAGAGGTAGGCAGAGAGGAGGGACCTCTACACTATACAATGTCCCACAGAGGTAGGCAGAGAGGAGGGACCTCTACACTATACAATGTCCCACAGAGGTAGGTAGAGAGGAGGGACCTCTACACTATACAATGTTTTAGACACACTTTCTTTCAGTCACAATTAGACAACGTCTCATATATTCTTTTCCGTCATTCTGATATTATTTTGAAACATTTAATTTGTAGAGTATTATTCATTTGGAAAATAACTTAAGATCACATGTTTTTTGGTTGTCCCTCTCTAAATAAATGTCCTCTCTTTTATCAAGCGGTAAAATTACTTCCCCTCCATACAACATCTCATCTCTTCTAAGTCTTAACTCAACTCCAATCTTCCATATAATTCTGAAATTTGCACATTTAAATAATATTAATTTTTAAATTTACTTCTTCATTTACGTAAAAATTTACCATTCCTTTCTCTACAATTTGAAATGATGGCCTAGAACACCCTTGATGGGTGAAAGCCAGAAATAATTGAAAAAAAAAATGAATTAAACATCATTTGAAATTTGAGGAAAGATCAAATATTGTCTTTAACTAAGAGAGAGAAGTTTGAAAGGTCTTGATTCATAAAAAAAATGTGATTTCCAATTTTGTATGTGTTAAAATAAAAAAGTCAATCCCACGGACGAAAAATTTAAAAAGTTTAAAATTTTTAGTACAAAAACTATTTGCAAAAAAATGTGTTATTTAAACTTTGAAAAAATATTTGATAAAAAACAATCATATATTATGTAAATATTCAACTAGAGCAGTAAGCCAATTAATACATGTTTTAAAAGGTTCCCTGGCAACTCATAATGTGGTGACTCATCGCGTGAATTTTTAAAATAAACTTATTCATCGCATCGACGGTAAAAAGGCGATAAGGCTTTCTGTACTTTTCGATAGAATATGAGTCACATCCCTGTCAGACCTGAAAAAATAGCCTTTTTACCAGAATTTCATTTTTGTTGTAATAAGATCCCATAAATGCATAGAAAATCCAAAAAAATCAATTTTCCTAGTTAAATCACCCGCACGATCTTGATGGTAAGAACCATCTTTATACAAACTGAAATTAATATGTTCAAAAAAATTTATTTAAAAAAGACAATTATACAACCAAAACAAAATTGAGATGAATTATGAAATAGTAAGGAAACACCATTTAACTCTTTGATCTAGTGTGATATTATTAAGAACATTGTTTTTTTCGTTAAAACCACAAAGCCGGGTAGATTTGCATTTTAAATACTATATGTGACTTTTTTTTACAATTTTCCAACCTTGGTGTAAAAATATTTTCATGAAAACAAAAGCAAATGGTGATAAATTTAACTGCCGGGATTAAATAGTGTAAGGTATTTTAAAAAAAACATAGATTTGGAAATAGGGTAAAACCGTTGGGCGTTATGGAAACCGCGCATTAAATGTATCGTCGCCTCAGTTCTTAATCGTCCAAACGACCATTTGAAAATTTTACACGGGGAGAGTTTGTTCATTGATTCAACATAACAAACGATAATTCATATTTATTACATACTAGCTTTTTACCCGCGGCTTCGCTCGCATGGCATTAGGGGAAAAGTACTGTAGCGCTTGCACTTACCAATTATCCCTCCCCCCTCCCCTTCCCCCACCCCTTCCCCCTCCCGCATTCCATTTATTCATTCTTGATACATTCAGTTTTCATACAGCTCGCTTATCACCAAAATTTCATAATGCCAGAGCTCACCAGTAGTAAAAAAGAATTATCCAATTCGGTTCAGTCGTTCGGAAGTTATGCGCGTACCAACATTTCGAAGATTCATATTTATTTATAAAAATAGATATTAACTATGACGCCTGAAATTAAAAAAAAATAATAATTATCAACATCGTTTCCACTGCAACGCTTGGTTTTCTGATGTAAGCAATAACTCGCTTTTGTTAGCGACAGAAAACGTATAAAAAATAAAATTAAGACATTATGAGCGAAACTCAATCGAAAATCTGGAAACAGAAAAATCAGAAAAAGATATTGGCACCTCTGGGACTCGAACCCAGGACCTCCCTACTTTCCGGGTTGGGCGCTCTTATCCACTGAGCTAAGGTGTCGATATCCAATTCGGTCACTTTTAACTGTACCATACTTCGACTAAGAACCACCCATATTATCTTCATTTTTCTTAACGCATATTTTTATTGGCTGCCATCTTTATGAATGATTGCAAGATTCAACTCGAACTAAATGCAATCTAGATGGTGTCTGGATAAGTTATTATCCATTTTATTTAATGTGCGACATCTATTGACTCTTCTGCAAGTCTGGGATGAATATTATTATTTATTATTTTAACTTTATGAGTAAAACCTCAAACTGTAATATTTAATTGAAATGAAGACATTATGAGCGAAACTCAATCGAAAATCTGGAAACAGAAAAATCAGAAAAAGATATTGGCACCTCTGGGACTCGAACCCAGGACCTCCCTACTTTCCGGGTTGGGCGCTCTTATCCACTGAGCTAAGGTGTCGATATCCAATTCGTTCACTTTTAACTGTACCATACTTCGACTAAGAACCACCCATATTATCTTCATTTTTCTTAACGCATATTTTTATTGGCTGCCATCTTTATGAATGATTGCAAGATTCAACTCGAACTAAATGCAATCTAGATGGTGTCTGGATAAATTATTATCCATTTTATTTAATGTGCGACATCTATTGACTCTTCTGCAAGTCTGGGATGAATATTATTATTTATTATTTTAACTTTATGAGTAAAACCTCAAACTGTAATATTTAATTGAAATGAAGACATTATGAGCGAAACTCAATCGAAAATCTGGAAACAGAAAAATCAGAAAAAGATATTGGCACCTCTGGGACTCGAACCCAGGACCTCCCTACTTTCCGGGTTGGGCGCTCTTATCCACTGAGCTAAGGTGTCGATATCCAATTCGTTCACTTTTAACTGTACCATACTTCGACTAAGAACCACCCATATTATCTTCATTTTTCTTAACGCATATTTTTATTGGCTGCCATCTTTATAAATGATTGCAAGATTCAACTCGAACTAAATGCAATCTAGATGGTGTCTGGATAAATTATTATCCATTTTATTTAATGTGCGACATCTATTGACTCTTCTGCAAGTCTGGGATGAATATTATTATTTATTATTTTAACTTTATGAGTAAAACCTCAAACTGTAATATTTAATTGAAATGAAGACATTATGAGCGAAACTCAATCGAAAATCTGGAAACAGAAAAATCAGAAAAAGATATTGGCACCTCTGGGACTCGAACCCAGGACCTCCCTACTTTCCGGGTTGGGCGCTCTTATCCACTGAGCTAAGGTGTCGATATCCAATTCGGTCACTTTTAACTGTACCATACTTCGACTAAGAACCACCCATATTATCTTCATTTTTCTTAACGCATTATCGGAACACACTTATCAGAAATGATAACCAAAGAAAGCTAAAGCATTTGAAGCAGGGGCAGTTCTAGATTTTTCGTAGCTGGAGTGGTAAGATTGAAAAATACCAATTGATAGTGTTGTAAAAAAAAAAAATTTTTTTTTTTCAAAATTTTAATCTTTTATATGAAAAGCAGCCACAAAATATCATACAAAAAAATTGAAATAAAAAACATTTTCAACTAGGTACTACTGTTATAAATATTTTTCAATCTTAGCACACTTGCTCACACACCACCTTGCCAGGACACATTGAACCCAAGATTCCTTCCCAGAACTCTCCTCCCCTTCCTTTCCTTAAAAAAAAAAAACCCTCCACACAGCATCCCCAAAGATGACATATGCCCTAAAGGAAATTATTTTCCTCAGGGCCTCCTGTGTGGAGCCCTTGTAAAAAAAGAAAACTTGCTCACTGAAAGGTCACAGACTGCCACTGATTTCAAATAGCATTTGGATTCTGAGTGGATGTATCACCAAGGTGATAGGTTTTTTTTAATTTAGAAATTTTTTTATAATTGTGTTTAATTTTATTATTTTTCAATAATACATTTTTAGTACTCATAAAACAAAATAACCTGCGTTATTTATAATATAATACAGAAAGGGTAGCATGGGTGTGTAGAGCGAATTAACGAAGAAAGGATTGTTAGGAGAATATACGTTGCAAATGTAAATGTTAGAAGAAGTCGGCAAGAGTCGAGTCAGACCATGTCAAGAATCAGAATAATTTATTTATATTTATTTAGGTACATAAAACAGGCATGTTGCCCAGAAATTTATATACATGGATGATTTAAATACAGTATAATATAAGAGTATATATGAATATGGATGAAGCAAGGAATTTATGCTAAGCCTGAGTTGTGTGACGGTCTGTCCTCTCTGCCCGCTGAAATTTCGGTTAGTTAATTCCTACATCACTTTTCAAATTGATCAGTTGACATCGAAGAAGATTCTTAGGTTCTTAACACAAAATGGCAGGATGAAATGTTTATTTTGCAAACATGTATGTAATAATATATTGGCTCATATATAATGAATTGGCTCTATCAAAACTATGACTACCTATCATTTTCATTACTCTTTCCCTCGATATTACCACTCTAAACCAAACTAAAATGTCACATCATGAATATCAACATAATAAAATACAAAAAAAAAATATGTCTCATAAACAACAAATAAATTTCTTGTATCCTTATATTATTACTTATAACATAATTACTTGTATTATTATTTTATGTGTAATAATTATAAATCAATATCAGATTAACATGGGATATTTGAGGATATGTATTACATATTGGAAATGTAAATCTCCAAACCGGCCGCGGCCTTACGAATGTACAAACCGCTCAAATTCTAATAAAAAAAAACTGAAAAATCTCCACACCGATCATCTACCAAATAATACATTGTACAACTGGAAAAATTATATGTTAAAGATTGTTAAACAAAAAACTATTACGACACTGTATAAAATTGTAACATCCATAAAGAAACTTTCAACTCAATTAATTTTAAATGGATGATTTCATATCTAGTCAAATAGAAAATATCTACAAAATCCATGAATACAAATGTGCAAGCACAGACACCTGTAATGAATTTTTCCCCCACAACTTTAAAGGTTTATTTATATTACACCAAAATATTCGTAGTATTTTCCAAAATTTCGACGAATTTATTATTAAAATCAATAACTTAATAATTCAACCAGACTGCATTATATTAACAGAGACATTTACAAATGATGAGTCACCAGCTTATCATCTACCCAACTACACATACATTCCGACAAAAATAAATATTAATAAAAATAGTGGAATCGCAATATTCGTTCACACCAAATTCAGTATTGTCACGATTTTAGAACACCCAATATTACTGACTAATTGTATTCAAATCGAAATAAAACTCGACAAATATATTTATCACATTATTGCAATTTACAGAACACACGAATCAAATATTTCACATTTTATAAATCAACTGAAAACTATTTTACTAACCCTTAAAAATAAAACCTGCTTTATTGCGGGGGATTTTAATATTAACGAAAAATCTGAAAATATTTTCAAAAATGATTATCTAAATTGTATGTCTGAATTAGATTTTAAATCATGTGTAAACAAAAATACTCGAGAAATGCATGGACAACAATCGTCATGCTTAGATCATATTTGGGTAAACATAAAATTACAAAACCTTTATAAAATCAAAACAATCGTTTGGCAAACGAATATTACTGACCACCATACGTGCTTATTATTATATGATAACGAAATTAAATCAGAAATAAAAACTCCAATTACGATTAAAAAAACCACAAATATTGCCATGTTAGAGAAAAAATTGAAAGCAGAAACTTGGTATACAATTTTAGAATCTAACGACGTTGAAAAATGCTCCAGTATGTTTGAAAAAATACTTATGAATCATATTGAAACCTCCACAACAGAGGTTTCACTGTACACAAATTCAAAGTTCAGACGTATAAAACCTTGGATCACTTGTGGTCTAATAAAATCTATTAGGGAAAAAGAAAAACTGTATAAAACTACAATCAAAAATCCGCACGATGAAAAGGCTAAGATTGTTTTAAAAAAATATAGAAATAAATTAACAACTTTAATTAAAAAAAGTAAAGACGACTACTTTAAAAATATAATCTCTACTTCAGAAAACAATTCGAAGGTTATTTGGAAAACGGTAAATTATGCAATTGAAAATAAGAAAAAAAATAATTCTATAAAATACATACAACATGAAAATAATATCATAGATGTATCCAAAGACCCAAAACTGACAGCAAACATTTTTAATTCTTATTTCTCTAAAGTAGGAAATAATCTCGCTGAAAAAATCTCTAAACCTTTACACACGCCAAAACCTATAACTAGCAATATACAAAGACGCAATACACTATCCACTTTTAAAAAAACTACTGAAACTGAAATACAACTTATAATAGAAAACATGAGAGACGGATCCTCTCCAGGTTTTGATCACATTACCGTGAAAATTCTTAAAACAATGAAAATGTATCTACTGAAACCTCTTAACCATCTTATTAATCTCAGTCTGACTAAAGGCATATTCCCTACTAATTATAAACAATCTATAATATCCCCTATCTTTAAAACCGGTGACCCACAAAACATTTCAAATTATCGACCGATATCCTTAATATCAAATATTGCAAAAATATTTGAAAAGATTGTGAAAAAACGGGTTGTAGATTTTCTGGAGAACAATAAAATATTACACTGCAATCAATTCGGGTTCGTAAAAACAAAAAGCACGCAAGACGCAATAGCAAATGTAACATCACTTATATACTCGGCACTTGATGAAGGCAATAAATGCGCAGGAATATTCATTGACCTAAGAAAAGCATTTGATAGTATCTCACACGTAAGGCTTATTAAAAAACTGAAATCAAATAACATCAATGATAAAGCCGTCCAATGGATAGAAAGTTACTTGAACAATCGTGCACAATTTGTTAAAATAAATGACCAAACAAGCGACAAAGAAACACCAAGTTTTGGTATCCCACAGGGCACCGTGCTGGGACCAATATTGTTCATTTTGTATGTAAACGACATATTTATTCAACCATTACATGGACAAATTATCTCTTACGCCGATGATACAGTGCTTATAGTAAAAGAAAAAACATGGGAAAAAATTAATTTAAAAGCCACGGAAGACATAAACACTCTAAAAATATGGTTTGACAATAACCTCCTGTCGTTAAATAGTGATAAAACATATGTCATCCCTTTCGAAATTAACACAATCAATATACCTCCAAATCTACAAATAATCTTACATGATCATTCTCTCGAACAACACGACACTAATCACTGTCGACAAAAATGTTCACTTCTGAAAATAGCGGATAAAATAACATATCTTGGAATAATCGTAGATAAAAACCTCAAATGGAAAGATCACATCGGCCATACAATAAAAAGAATTAGGAATTTAATTTATATATTCTTACGAATTAGAAACTTCTTATCAACGAAAAATCTATACTCAATATACTACGCATTAGTACAGTCTATTCTTCAGTATGCCGTTACCAGTTGGGGAGCAGCTTACAAAACTAGTTTGACCCCCATAGAAACTGTTCAAAAACTCATAATAAAAATTATTTTAAAAAAACCTCCAGACTTCCCTTCTGAACGAATATTCGAAGAATTTAAAGTCCCAACATTCAAAAATCTATTTATAAAAAATTCAATCTTACAAATTGTAAAAGAAAAAGAAAAACACTCATTCGTAACGGAAAATCGTACCAGACTCAAACATGTATTTGTATGCCCGAAACTAAAAACTTCTTTTGCTCAACATCATTTTTCATACCAAGGAAAATACTTTTTTAACAACCTACCCATAGAAATCAGAATCATTAATAACAAAATAAAATTATCGAACTCTATCAAAAATCATTTTAAAGAAATCAGCAACGGGAAGACTGCTTCCCCTATTTCCACATGAATGTAACACTAAAAAATATACTTGTTTTTACTCTTATGGAATGCATGGGTGTCTTTTAGTTAAAAATTGCGATGTGTTTGTATTAACTGCACTAATTAATTATGTAACGCACGTGACTGTTTAAATGTATAAATATATATAGAATGTAAACTCTTCTTCTATCCACAAGCAAATGCTTTTAATGGAAGACCAGTACTACTTTATATGTACCATTTTTGAGATAAACAAATAAAAAAAAAAATAAAAAAAAATATGTACGTGAATAAAATGAAATATAATTTTTTTTAACAATTATGTCGCGAAATACATGGGTTGAAGCAACTGTTGGTATTTTTATGTACAACTTTTTATAATATTATATTCTTCTGTTCCAGCGAAAAGAAAATCTACCACCGCAACCACCAGTGGAGCTCTTTGGCAGAATTTAAAATAAAAAATTAAACTTCAAATCTCCAAAATCTCCTCAAGGTGGAGGGCTTCAAGGCTAAACGCCAGGAAGACGAGAAAGAACATCTGCATTGCAGGGCCGAAAACCTCAAAACCAAATGCAGGAAGAACACGAGGAGCACCTCCTCAGGATGGAACTGCTGATGAAGAGAAAAAACTTAAGAACTAATACTACCTCCATATGAAGTAATATTTGTACTTTAGTACAGTCGAGGGCACCCACCACTTTCCCGAACCGTTTTAAGGACCAGATTGGTCCCTCTATCGGTTCTCACATCAAGACTCTACATTTATTTTTTAAACGAAGCTACTTTGAAATGATTCTAAAAGCCCCCGACTGTCCCTACACGGCACAACATACAATTATACATACGAAAAAAAATTTTAAGTGTTCTCATCCGAGGCAGTTTGTTCTCGTTCTTGAAGCTAGCGGAGAGACAGCATTTAAAGAGAAATATAAATTAGAAAGAAAAAGCAATTGAAACATGTTCCTACGGCAGCCACAACACAAGAGCAGCATCTAGAGCTTCTGGCAAGCCACAGGCAGTCCTGAGGATAGACAGTGAGCAGTGGAAGGAAAGTTGGCCCTTCAAACCCTTCACACCGTCCCTGGCAGCACAGTGGCCAGACGTGACCCCTATGAAGATGGTGGGATAGTGGAGAAGAGACTTCTAAAGAACCCAGGGGACTAAGTAACTCACTCCAGCCGACAGGACCACAAGAGAACTGGAGATCAGGGTCGAAAGGAACCCACCTCTCACTGCTACCGCTACATCAGGGGTCGCGCAGTGACAGTGCAGGAAACTAAGCGCTTGCAGATAGTATAAATTAAGGGCACCACCTGTGCCAGGCAGGGACAAGGGGGCTATTCCACCCCCTTATGGTGAGGGAGTAACAGTACAGACGAAGAACTTTACTTACTTGTACTTTAGTACACAAAAATAACAACATTAATAATTCAAATTAAAATACTTACCTTTTTTATTGTTTTTCAAGGTACATTCCCGTTAAACTGCAATTAGCAGTTTGCCAACAGGATGTTAATTTTCAATTACAATTTAAACAGACATACATAATACTTACTATAACTATACAGATTGTCACAATTAACAAGCATGACAATATAAACCAACTTTATTTAGTAACCATTAGATAAAGTTGACTATTTCTTTGTTGTCGGTAATAGCTTTCACCTGAAATATATCCAGATTTTGATCCATCATTATCTTAATGTCTTCATTTCGGGGTAGTCTGTAAAGAATTCTTTTGTGTAATTTGTCTGTATTCCTTTGAATATTACACCTTAATAAAGACATTAAAAAAATAAACACCCGGTTACACTTCTTCAGACAATTTTTTATTTTGATACATTATTAATTAACATTTTACAGTATGATAGAATATTGAAGAGGCCTGGGATAAATTTACAACTATGTTAATGCAAAAGATAAATAATTACACTAATATAAAACATGTAACCCCTGCCAACTTGAAACAAAATCGGTGAATCTGAGATCAGCATCACAAATAGCTTGCACGTTGACAGAAAAGAAACCTTTTCGGTTCCGATAAATCTCGGGTTGCGTCCACCTAAAACAATGGTACACTAATGATTAGTCTGCGCATTCATGAGTTGAATAAGGTAAGCAAGCAAAGGGGCGACATTTTTTTTTTTAAATTTATTTATTAACAATTTTTTTGGTACAATTGGTAAAGTTTTGTACTACAAACTTTTTAAATAAACAGTTTTAAAAAAGTGGAGAAATAATACAAATAGATTAGCAGATTAACCAAAAAAATCCCACATAGGCATTGCCAGTTCGTGGGTATACTTGAGTGTTTTTAAGACAGAAATTTACTAATAAACATACACTATCTTTGTAGAAGATTAAAAAAAAATTAAATTAAATACATAAAAAATAGATGTGTTTACTGAAATACATATTCAAAAGACTTGTTCATAAAGATAAATAAAAATTTGTTTAGTTACAGCAGGTCAGATGTTACAGCAAGTAAATGTTTGTGTCAATGGTATTTGTCCAAGACTTTACATTTTTATACTTGCTGTAGGTGGATATATTTTTACAATCAATTTCTGTAGCCTTATAGAAAGCATTATATATTTTTGGTGTAATGTTTGTTGATATTGGGACAAGCAATTGGATAACTTACCGGAGGACTGCATGTGCCTTCAAGTGTACCAGTCACTGCATGTGCAATCAAGAGTACCAGTCACTTGGGGAAGCGTGCTATTGCACGCCTTCTTGCTATTGCAACCTTCTTTGTTTTTTCTTCCAAACTTTCAGGATCATTTTTGAAAATAAAGAAAGCAGTTCTGTCAATGTGCAATTGATTGTAAAACTATCCAAATGTGCTTGCTTGCGGGGTTTTGTGAACCCTGATAAAGTCCTCCACAGCAATCTGCATGGAGCCAGATGCTAGGTATCTGATTGTTAAAAGTATCTGGCGTTTTGGAGTGAGTGCTTTATTCCTGAAATGAAAACACACTATTTAGATAGGTATTTGCGTTGTTAGCTACTTTTTATACCTTTTAAAAAGCATTTTCACTTACCAGTTCATTTTAGATTTGATGTCATCCCTTATCAAATCTAGCAAGCAAATTACGACCCTTGTGGAGAGACGAAACCTGTTATGAAATTCAATTTAATCCACGCCAGGAAGTCGTCAACCCTGCTTCTATATATTCGCACTTTACGTGGTATGTTTAAATGTTCTACGAAATTATCGATATCTAAATCCTCAACGCTCGAAGAAAGCTCAAACTCCATGCTGTTGGTTATTTTATTCCTAAAATGTAATTTACGTACGTAGCAAATGCATATCGAAATCGAACCATTGTCAAATGTCAAATCTGACAGATGTGTTATTGCCAATAGCGCCACGTCGCGTCCAGAAATGGAACTATTCTGCGGCTTAAGCGGCCGATTTGGTCGGTTTAAGTTGAGCGAGGAATGTGCTCCTTAGCAGAAACTGATATACGGGCCCTAAGAGCGGTGATATTTTATACACTGGCAGCACCGGCCAAATTTACCAACTAGATTTGTAACCTCAAAAATCCACGCATTTATTGAAAGCGTCTCTGGGTTACGTACATAATTTTTAATAACAATTATCAATTTTGGCAAAATCAAAAACATCATCGCCTTTAACCGTAAACGTTAGTAGATGTTGATGCCTAGAAAATACATAGTCACAGAGATAAGTTAAAATTTGACTCAAACTCGCATCCTCGGCGGCATCATTGCAGTTGAAACCGGCCGTAAGTACTAACTACATTCACCTGTTTTTATTTTATTTATACGTCATTTGTATTTATGTAAGAGAGTGTTTGTTAGTGTAAGAATCGTAAATAATTGCCTTTAAAGAGAGAAAGAGTTATTTTATCTAAAATATTTTGTTCGCCAAGCATATATACGTAACTAACTGTCACTTTCTGTATATCTGACAGTCCGTATAATTGGGTGGATCATGTTCAGTGTTCATAATTATACGCGTGTCACACATAATAAAGGAACGCCATTCAATTGGTACCAAAATAAATAAGGCCAACGAACCTTTGAATGAATTAAACCGTAAATATTTGACAAATTTTCACGAATTTAAAAGAAAAATATGATATACTTACTGATGATAGTCTTGGCTGTTGGGAACGGACCTTACATTAGGTATTGATATTATTAAAGATGTTATTAGACTTTTATAAGTTTCCGGCGTTGCCCGGGATTACGCAGACTTTTTCTACATCTCACGTAGAAAGTGACCATCCTCTTGTGTTGAAGGTCAAGTATGTAAATTTCATCAGTCACGGAATAAAACTGTAGACATGAAAGAATATAAATACTTACAAACGGTACGCAATTTTAATATCACGCGTTTGAGCATTTATATGCTAATTTGAATGGAGGTATATATAAAAGCGAATTTTGAATTTGAAATATTATCGAAATTGAGTTAATTGTTCAAAATGCTGGTCCGGAGAATAATCAATCTTTACCATCGGAATCATAGTTGCAAGAGTATTTATAATTTTTAATTTACATTTATTACTTGCGTATAAGTACATTTAAATACATGTTGGGGAGATGGAAAACAATGCATTTGAAATTTCAATTGTCTAAAATAAAAATATGCTTCGCGTAACTTCCGAATTCACAGCCATTTATGATTCCTGTCATGTTGTTCTGTTGGAATTCCTGATAAGTTTTTGTACATGTGCTTTGTCGGATTTGCAGCACAAACTACCCACTGCATATGCCAAAAGCTTAGCTGGCACAAACCTTTCTCTATCCAAATTAATAAAAATATTATACAGCATGAAGATAACACACACAAATATATATGAGTTAACGTTGCGTCTGTATAATTCTCATGTTTTATTTTCTCAGAACAGAATGTCAAATCATCAAACGTACTCATTTTTTTTTTTTAATTCCTTACATAAGTTAAGTCCATTTAGTAATCCATACATATTTAAATAGGTATTTTATTTATTTTTTAAAACACGCAAAATTTCCAAATAACGTAGTTGCGTAAAACAATAAGAGATGACAGATGTCAAGTAATAACGTCCGAATTCAACCACGGATATAACAAAACTTTGCGACAATCTTTACCGGAATAAAACATGTCCTTTTTTTCATCCCGAGTGCTAATGAATAAACAAAATGTATAAAATATACATTTAAATCCCCATAATCTGATCAAGCTTGGCTAACGCCAATTAGAACACCTAAGTTAGAGAATGGATTATTTGACGTCTGGTTTGACAATCATTTTATTGTAATTCATATTATGTGCAATATTCGTCCAAAAAAGGCATTGTTAAAAATATTCACAAGCTGTAGATATATGGTTTACCTGAATATACCGATATTTTGTCTAATGAGGAATGGCGGATTAAATATACGATTGTATCACTTTATATTATGGGATATAGAAGAAGACAGCGTCTGGTCACTGCAATCTTACTAATGATGACAATTGTGTCAACCGTTTTCAATTATTTTATCTCAAATTTCAGTCAAAATTATATCTTTAATTCCAAATTTTTATTACGTATACTCATCATTATTTTTAAAGAAAAGTCCAAACGAAACAAAATATTCAAAGCTCATTCAAAAAATAATGTTGCTTTCTTATTACAACGTACTGTTTCTTAGAGTTTCAGTTATATTTTTTGGTTTTGAACAAATACCGTAAACCTTGCACGGTCTTGCCATGGATCTACTAAGTCCAGCGAATGTTTCTTGAAGACGGAACCAGGGTCCCAGGAAGAAGATGGAGAAGAAATGCCATATGCGGATATGGATTTTGACCTCCCTGATGTAAAGAAGGAATGTCTACAGTATGCGGAGAGTGCTCGAGTAGCCAGAAAGTTGCATTATGTATTGTTGCTGTTTTGCAAATCTTAAAAATATGAAATGCAAAATTTAGATTTCCGGAAACCTTGTCCATTTTAAATTCTTGCTCAAGCTGGACGTAATATGTTTGTCCACAAAGTCCTCTCTTGCCCTACTTTGGTCTGTATCCTAAAATGCATACTTACGGGAAACTACCAAACAAAAGCAAAGTTTTAACTTATCTCCTTGGCATGTTAACAAAGTTCCATTATTTATTAACAATTTTTTTTGGTACAGTTGGTAAAATTTTGTAGTACAAACTTTACATATAAACAGTTCTTAAAAAGTAGAGAATAACATAAATAGATTAACAGATTAACCAAAAAAATCCCACATAGGCATCGCCAGTTCGTGGGTATACTTGAGTGTTTTAAGACAGATAAACATACAATATCTTGTAGAAGTTTAAAAAAATTAAATAAATTAAATTAAATACTTAAAAAATAGATTAGTGTTTACTGAAATACATATTCAAAAGACATGTTCATAAATATTAATAAAAATTTTGTTAAGTTACAGCAGGTCAGATGTTACAGCAAGTAAATGTTTGTGTCGATGGTATTTATCCAAGACTTTAATTCATTTTTATACTTGGTGGATATATTTTTACAATCAATTTCTGTAGCCTTATAGAAAGCGTTATATATTTTTGGTGTAATAAAATATGCATGTCTTTGCGCAAGCCTAGTGTTACACCGTGGAACTTCAAATACATTATTTAACCTATTACTAAAACGCTTTTTTTTTAAATAACATTTCGTGTAAATATATATTTTTAACATTGTTTACAGTAAATTTTTCTTATGTCTAACAATTCAGCCTCATGGGACAATTGCACGGAGGGGTAGTTTATATCTTTATGCAACATTATTTTTAGTATTAATTTTTGAATTATTTCTAGTGGCTTAATGTGAGTAATATACACACCCCCCATCCAATTATTCCATAAGATACTGATGATTGCACCAATGCCTGATACACCAATTTTATTTTTTTAATGTCAACTATATATTTTAAACGTTTAAAAATATAAGTTAAATAACTGTTTATTAACAAGCTTTTGTATGCGATCTGTCCATTTGAGTTGGCTATTATAATTCCTAAGTATTCAACTGTATTTCCCTTATTCATTTCTGTACAGCTAGAGCATAATACAGGATTGCAAGTATTTTTGTGAAACCTTATATTTTAGTGATTTAAGGGTGCCGCCTTTTTGGTATTATAAGATGGAATATAGAGAGTTTTTTCACAGTTCAGAGTTAGGAGGTTTTGATTGAGCCATTCTTTGACAATGGATGTGCACTTATTTGCATTTACAGAGACATCATCCCAGGATTTAACAAGAACTGTGATTGCAGTATCGTCCGCGTACGAGAATAGTACGAGATTAAAACGGTTACTGTCGTAACTGGTTACATGTGGAATAATTTTATCACAAATTGAAAATATTGTGAAAATTATTTAAAAGCGACGCCGGTTAATTTAACTCAGAATTTGTCTCGCCAATTTCTCCCAAGAAGGGGAATATTTTATATGAAAGTCTATGGCAACGAAATGTCATTGCTACTTAATAACTACAGCGCACTGTTCACTCGCGGACAGTGACTTCCAACTAGCAATGGACACTATCAATGAATCATCGCTGATTTACATGATCTTTTTCATCAGCTATCAAATCACACTCATACATCTTTTACTTCAATAATAATTTTCGCAACGGCAACACTGAACATAAACTTCAAACAGCATCCCAGTCCCGTGAGTCCGTGAGTGATATATTAATGTCAGTCTCCTTCACTTTCTCCCCACACACTGCAGTCATTGTTGATCCGCCTTTCTAATAGTAACATCCTATAAGCTGCACAATATTTGTGTTAAATTTATATTATTTCAATATCTATCACATTTTTATATCAAAGTTTTTATAATTCAAGTGCATCTACTTTTCTGGTGACGTTTCTTCAACGACCGCGGCACTTCACCTTGTAGTGAGTAGGTTCTTGTTATATCGACTACTTAATTACTAAGTCCCTCATTGGTGCTTTTAATTTTAAAAATATATCGCTTATTGGGTCAGTTTTTATACTATTGGCATTATAACAACATTGAGTTACCCGACACCAACCAGGTTAACAGGTTACATA
The DNA here is from genome assembly GCA_936435175.1 of Glyphotaelius pellucidus. Taxonomy (NCBI): domain Eukaryota; kingdom Metazoa; phylum Arthropoda; class Insecta; order Trichoptera; family Limnephilidae; genus Glyphotaelius; species Glyphotaelius pellucidus. The sequence continues at coordinate 16,676,061 of OW386565.1, forward strand.
CTAGTTTAGGTGCGTGTTCATAGTTAATTTACGGCCGCTGTTACACTTTAAAACCAAACGATTAGTTTGTTCATCTAGTCTTGACCTTGAGTGAAATATTTAACTCGATTCCTTTTTAGTAAATTTCATTATTACAACATATTTTGTCTTTTATTTGTTTTCACTTGATATCAATAATAGACGTCAACAGGTTCGTTTTATTTTTCACCCTTAAAATCATTAACCTATTTTCTTACTCTAGTGATATATTTGCAATGCTACTATTACCTACCTATATACCTACATCGTTTATCAGAAAACTGTTTCAGTCCACACAAAACTACATCAACGTCAAATTGACAGTTCTGAACTCAATGTGGCTAAATACACGAGAATGACTTACTTTAACGAAAGTGTATCGTTTAAGGCGGTACACAACCCATATTATTTTTGTTTGGTCAAAAATCACATTTTCATAATTTTCGGCGAATTCGTAACTATAATGACTTATTTTATTCTAACAGACCCCTGGGGATGTAAGTTCTTTATATTTAAGATTAATAAAAACAATACCTTACCATTAATATATTTTACGTACAACTATTTTAAACTTTATAACCCGTTTTTCAACTATAAAGTTATCGGTAAGCACCAGATTTTATTTTTCTAGAAGATGAAATAATAACTTAAAGGACATGATTATGTACTTTTTGTCCGTAAAAAAAAAATAAAAAAAATTGAAAAATTAACTTCAGGAGGGAAACGTTTAGAGAAATTAAATATTTGTAACACGTTCTTCAGAATTAATTAAAATGAAAGCGGCGGAAAGGTCGAATCTCCAGGCCCGCCAGGGCGAATTCGACCGTTTCATCCAATACGCAGTGCCGCTGGCGTATACTTGTTTACACGCTTTCTTCACATACGTCGTTAAGAGTCCTACACTATTTGTCTTCTTCTTCTTTTCTTTGATAGGGCAAATTCGACAGTAGGTCCATCCAATACAAGGGTCGCGAGTCACAATTTGTATATACGGCTTGTTTACTTACGTCGTTAAGATTCTGAGTATATTTAAGGTTATATTGTCGTCTTAACGGTAGTTTCTGTTTGTCCCATTTGTGAAGCAATTAGTGCTTGTTTCTGCCAAGTTCATAACTGAGCGGCCGTTCTTTTGTCTTTTCATTGATGCAGGTGGCAGTTTATTGCGGAGTGGTATAGTTAATGATAAATTGATCATTTCTGCAGCGCTCTTTCTGTAAAAAATATACCTCGAGGGGGCTTAAATCGCATTGGTTTAGTTTTTTTTCTGTACCCCTCTCAACTCCAAACACAACCGAAAGAAGAAGAAAATGTTTTTTTTTTTAATTTCCGGTTTGAAGCTACTTTTTAGCCATTTTAAGCAATGTGTGATTCTGAAATGTGTTATTTTACCGGTGACCGGCCAACTCGGAATGAAACCAACTCAGAACCATCTCAGATAAGTCATTTTGAGTGATAAAAAAATATTTATAAAAAAATGGTTAAATAGGTTATGTGAAGTTAGGGTTATCGGATAATTTAAAATTATTTTTTACATAGATTTTAATGACTTTTCAAGGAGGTGTTGAGTTGACATTATTCCCAGTTGGCATGGAACCATTTTACCATGGCGATAGTGAGTTGTGCCTACACTACATGCAATTGAACATATCTGACCATAAATCTTAAAGTATTACCAATTGCATGCACCTTGGGTACAAGTGATTACTAAATGATTCGTCCTGACATTATCATTAAAACATTATTTGGAATTCGAATGAAGCTGTTCTCATTGTTATATTAAAAGCGATTGGGCTTAGAAAATCAGCACTGTCTATAATATCATTAATAATTTTATAGTTATTCAAGTCGGAAATGAGTTTTCTTCGAGGGTTTTAATAATTTTAATTCTTTCGTCAAGTTATTTAGTCATGTGATTTAATTTTTAGGGCCGGTTTATAGTTAATAACGGTAAGATATTAATATCGAACATTTTCGATGGTATCGGCTTGGACTTTAAAGAAGGGGACCAGATAGAAAGATTGTATTCTACTTGACTTCAAACTAAGTAAGAGTACAAAATCTTTAATGTTGATAGGTTCCATTCACTAGAGTGATGGAGAGTGTGAATGTGTAAAAGAAATTTTATTTGGAAAGGATTAAAAATTGCGAGATCATTAATTTCATTGACACTAGAGAGAGAAGTATTATAAATTCTATGTTGATGAATAGATTTATGTAATGCTGATTTATTTTTTGCTTTGAAAAATGGTTTTATTTAATCCACAATTATTGAAGAAGTTTGGGCTTACTTGCAAGAGAACATGATGTTTAAATAGAAAGGTTTTTTAACAAGCTTTATTTGTTTTCAGATGTAACCAGTGACCATCACATAACAGGACGCTATCTTGGCAGTGCCATGAATCTTCCCAACCCAGAGAGTGTTTCCATCAAGACTGAACGCAGGTCGCAGGAAGAAGGCTCAGGTGAAATACCGTATACGGATATAGAAATCCACCTCCCGGATGTGAAGAAGGAATGTCTGCAGTATGCGGAGAGTGTTCAATCAACTAGTAAGTTGCATTGCGGATATCACAGAGGTGTTTCAGATGGACGCAGTCAGGACAGCTGCTTTTTTTTTTTTACTTTCCCAAATTTTGGTATTGATGAACTAAGACAACGTATATCTTATTATGATCTCAAACTCTTTCCAATTATTTAAGCTGTTGACTCACCATATTTTATTATTAAAGTAAATCATCTCTATTTCTCCATGCTGCCAAACCTTTTGGATTAGTTCAAATATTCCATAATACACTCCAAGGGGTTTGCTACGTTTGGTAGCGGGGTGCCCGGGTTAATGGGGTGATGTTTGTCTAGGTCTTGACGGTGGATGCGTTTGTCTAACTTATACATGCCGGTCGGATCGGGTTAGGCTGGTTGAAAGAGACTTTTTGATATCTCCAACCGAACTCTATCGACCTTGCACGGCTGTGGAAGGAATGAATTAATACGTCCACCACTCCGAAACACACTAAACAGATTCTTACCCACCCCTAATACCCTTTTACTTTTCAAAACTTCCTCTCCTTCCTTTTCCTAAAAAGATCCTCCAAACAGTTTTCCTAAATTTGTAATAGGCCCCAAAGGAAATTATGTTGTAATAAATTATGTACAGCTTTTGCCAAAAAATATCGAACATGGGCTCTTGATTTAGATAAATATACATACTTATTTTGATTCAAGAATTCTTTATTGGATTGTCAAACATATTTAAATCGCATCCAAAGATTCTCAAGAATTGAAAGCTTCCGCTAAAAACGTCCTCAATTCGGACGTATTAATTTATACTGTGTTTAACACATGACCTCACTTACTTGAAACCATCTGTTAAAATCTACTCAGGCAGAGAACACATGAACTTGCAAGTCTGAATAAAGATTAAAAAAAAAAAAAGAACTTAACAAATAAAAATACAAAAATAACATAAAAATCCAAATCAAATGACAAATAATAGAAAGAGAGGCAAGAACGTAAATAGCGACTCAAGTTATTTCGGTGAGGTTTTAATCAACGTTCAAAATCTTCTTTAAAATATAAACATAAATTCGGCCATATAGGTCGTTACATTGGCAAAAACATTAGATTTAAGGAGAACGTACTAAATGTACTTAATGAAAACGAGTAGGTTAAGGAAAGATGACGTCTCTGCTGTATTGTACACTCTGTGAGTTCAATTCGAAAAAATGAGTTGATTCCGTAAAATTGTTATGTGATTTTGATTCCATTTTGAAGTCCAGGGATGAGAGAGGTCAAGAAGGCGGAGGGGACCAAGGAACAATTCATTGACACATCACAAATACCAATTCATTGTATTGTTGTTTTGTTTTTCCAGGTAGCATTAATGTGGAGACTGTACTCATCAAAGCAGAAGCAGGGCCCCGAGAAGAAGATGGAGAGGGAATTTCTTATACGGAAATAGACATAGACCAGACAGATGTAAAAAAGGAATGCTTAGAATACTCTGAAAGGGATTCAGGTAAAAAACGATTTTTATTTTTCTAAAATTGTGTTAATAATTTTCATGTTTCACTAAAGAAACCTTCTTATTGAGCTTGATCCGCAATTATTTTCAGAAATGATAACAGACCTGAAGATGCATCCTGGAGAAAAACCTCATTCATGTTCCCATTGTAAATACACCTGATCAGAGAATTCTTATTTTACAGTGCACTCACGGACCCATACTGGAGAAAAACCTTTTTCATGTCCCCATTGTAACTACTCCTGCTCAGGCAAATCAAGTTTAACAATGCACTTACGCACCCATACTGGAGAAAAACCTTTTTCATGTCCCCATTGTAACTACTCCTGCTCAATCAAATCAAGTTTAACAAAGCACTTACGCACCCATACTGGAGAAAAACCTTTTTCATGTGCCCATTGTAACTACTCCTGCTCAAACAAGTCATATTTAACGGTGCACTTACGCACCCATACTGGAGAAAAACCTTTTTCATGTGTCCATTGTAACTACTCCAGCTCAAACAAGTCAAATTTAACGGTGCACTTACGCACCCATACTGGAGAAAAACCTTTTTCATGTCCCCATTGTAACTACTCCTGCTCAGGCAAACCAAGTTTAACAATGCACTTACGCACCCATACTGGAGAAAAACCTTTTTCATGTGCCCATTGTAACTACTCCTGCTCAATCAAATCAAGTTTAACAAAGCACTTACGCACCCATACTGGAGAAAAACCTTTTTCATGTGCCCATTGTAACTACTCCTGCTCAAACAAGTCACATTTAACGGTGCACTCACGCACCCATACTGGAGAAAAACCTTTTTCATGTCACCATTGTAACTACTCCTGCTCAGAGAAATCAAGTTTTACAAGGCACTTGCGCACCCATACTGGAGAAAAACCTTTTTCATGTCCCCATTGTAACTACTCCTGCTCAGACAAATCAAGTTTAACAAGGCACTTATACACCCATACTTGAGAAAAATCCTTGTCACGTCCCCATTGTAACTACTCCTGCTCATTCAAATCATGTTTAACGCAGCCTGCCCGAAAAGGGGTGTACGCAATCCCCTTGATTCACTTTTTGCAGGATAACTCGATTATTAAAAGTAAAATTTGATTCTTAACTTTTGTAATCCTTAAAAAAATACTAACCAACATTTTGCCATTTTTTGTTTTCAAATATTTATAGTGCGTCACAATGAAAAATATTGTTTTTCTCGAAAATTGGCTCAAATCGCATTTACGAGCATAAATATTGTGTGTATTTCGTTACCATTCTGCAAGTACTCTCTTTACGTTATTGTCATATTATTTGTTTCACTCTTACCAGCATGTGGAATAGTCCATATCACAGAGGCGAAGAAGCGAGCCAGTTATACAGTTAGGGCACTTGCCGCTAGTTATAACTTGCATTTTTTGCTCGGAATTCCATTATTTTGCTGAAGACCGTCGGTCGGTTTTGACCGTTTTTGGGTTGCACACATGTTTGTATTATGAGGTTCTTAAACGTTTATTTTAAAGTTATAAGAGAAGTTTCTTTTTAAAAAAATTCAAACTTTTTTATTTATAGTTTTTCAAGTTTAATTTGTAGTACTCCATTTAAAGTTTTGTTTTTATGATTAATTTCAAAAGAAATATTAATATAAAAACTAGTTGTTATTTTAAATATTGACGGCCTCCGCAAATATTCTGCATTTAAAATAATATATTATATTTATGGCGCGATACAGAGCGGAAGTTACTCGCAGAATCGCCCTGGTGTAAGACCACCACTCAGAATTGAAACGACGCTTTAAGTGGCTTTAGCCGTGTATGTTGACCAGATCTGAACAGCCAGATGCTTTCCCATCTTCCTTTTTTCGTCTCCTTCCTTTTTAGTCATAAACTAAAATACAAAATAACTATAAAATACACCCTGAAAACAATCCGGAGGGTAGACACGAATAACCTAGAATTACCTTATAAGAGAAACCAGAAATAACCAACTGCTAAAAATAAAGATGAAAACAAATAGTGATGTATAAATATGTAACAAAAACCAAGGATTCTGTAAACCCAATGCTGTGCAAACCATCCCCCAGAAGGTAATAATCCCACCCGAAGAGATAATGAAAAAATCTAACAAAGCCGCTCCGCCGACAATCAAACAAAAAAAGTCATAAATGTTCAATATTGCAGAGAATCAACGACGCCTTAACATAATTAAGTTCAAATTATACTAATCTTAACAATACTTTAAAAGTCAAATAATTCTTTATTCCTTTTGACTACCCAAGAACATCATTGCTTAGTAAAAGGGGACTAACTTTTATCAAAGATTGCATGAATTGAATATTACGTTTCACATATTTATTTCATTATTATTTGGTTTTAATTTTAATCTACTTTTGTATTGGTCATTTTATCTTTGGAGCATTTAACCGCTCAGTTGTATGTCGATTTCGGCTTTTTTTAGAATGGAGGTAGTATAATACACTTAAGTTTTTTTTATTGAACATAACAATATGCATAACACTCTTTTTAGGGTTTCTGGTCTAAGAATGCAATTTCTAAGTCATAAATATGTTTATATGTTTTCGCTTGACAAATTTACAAATATAAAGACAAGCTGAAATTTCTGAATGTGAATGTGATTTTTTTTTTTAAAGAATTGCAAAAGCTATATTGTAAAATTTATTGAAATACTTGTAAGTTTAAATGAAAAATAAAGAAAGTTTAAACTGCAATTGTATACAAATTATATTTATTTATAAATACATATATCCCATTGTTTAGAAAGCGCTGGCTACTTACGGCTTCAGAGGCTGTTAGCTCCGGTCACACTCCGGGCCGTGCCAGATGGTTGACAAGACGTCACTTAAAACACACTATATTCTGCGATTTGTACAAATTCGAGCGGGGGCTTTCGATCCCCCGGTTCGGTGCACGCGGAATTTTTGAATGCTTAGTATGGGGAAGGTCAACAAGATACGCACTATTTACTTTCGAGTACATTCTATACGAAGTTTTGTAAAGCCAGAGAAAAAATGTTGTAAATTCTACATTTTTTTACAAACGCCATGGCAACTCACTGGCTTTCTGAGTGCTCTCCGCATACTGTAAACATTCCTTCTTTACATCTGGGAGGTCAAAACCCATATCGGCATACGGCATTACACCTTCATCTTCTACCTCGGGCCCTGGTTCCGTCTTGATGGAAACACTCTCTGGGCTTGATATATCCATGGCGAGACTGGGTTGGTGAAATTGGTTCAAACCCAAAATTATTCTTAAAACTGCAAGCAACAAAACAAAGATGCAACCGTAATTTGGATGAGTTATGGATATTTTAAGTCGGTTGAAATAATCTGTAAAATAATGAAGCGTACGCATTATAAATATTTAAACATAAGGATATAATTTTGACTGAATAGGCCTTTAAGTTATGACAAATGTAAACGGTTGACAGAATCATCATCAATAGTTAGATCACAGTAATCTAGCGCTGTCTTCCTATTTATCTCCGTATAAAGTGACATATTAGTAAATTGATCCGCCATTTCGCTTACGACAAGGTATACCCAGGTACACCATATTTTAGTGATTATTTTATTTTTAAAAATTCGATAAAAATAAGGACTTCAACGTACCCGGCTGCCAAACTTTATAAAAAAATTCCGATTGAAAATACTGGAGTTGAATGTACAGGTAAATATTAACAAAATAGGGAAACGCTTTATAAAATTTGAAAAGTAATTAATTCAGTTAACGGAATTGTAAATTTTTAATGATAATTTTGTTAACTTTAAAAACGCGATACCTATGTCCTTTTTCAAGGACGGCCATGTTACTAATTACGAAGATAAACACGCACTTTTAAAAGAAAGAAAAAACACCTTCAATATATGCCATTGCAGAAAACTTTAACAACTTCTTCACAAATGTAGTAGATCAAGTCCTTGGATCTTCTAGTAAAATTGATAATACAACGCCCGTAGATTTTGTACCAACTTGCGATTCAATCAACTCGTTAGAATATTTTTCACCCATCACCACAAATGAAATTGAAAAACACATTGACGGTCTAAAATCAACCAATTCTACAGGAATTGATGGTTTATCAGGCAACACACTAAACAAAATAAAACAATATATTTTGACTCCATTATTACATATTTTTAATAAATCCCTAAAAGAGGGACATTTTCCAGAACAATTTAAAATATCTACCATAATTCCAATACACAAATCGGGTGAAACGCTCATATTAGACAATTACAGACCTATCTCCCTAGTTTCAAATCTTTCAAAAATATTTGAAAAATGTATCAAAAGTAGAATAATGAATAACCTAGAACAAAACAAAATTCTGTCCCAAAATCAATATGGCTTCAGAAGTAAACTAAGCACTGAAGATGCAATATTCGATCTGACTGTTGATCAAAATAAAAAAGTTTAGCTATATTTTTAGACATGAGAAAAGCTTTTGACACGGTAAATCACAATCTACTTATAAAAAAAAATTAATCAAATAGGTTTTAAAAAAGATACACTAAAAATTCTCACTAACTACCTCAAAGACAGAATACAAAAGAACAAAAATAGGGATTTTTTATAGTACAGAAACAAGAATAAAAAACAGAGTACCGCAAGGGACTGTTCTCGGCCCAATTCTATTTCTAATATATATAAATGATTTATGCAATGTTGTAATCCCTGGTGAAATTGAATCTTACGCTGATGATACCGCAATTATAATAAATGGAAAATCCTGGCATGAAACTTTTTTGAATGTAACAAAATGTATTGCATATGTCTCATCATGACTAAAAAATAATAGACTCTTCTTAAACTATAGAAAAACTTTTTACCTGACTTTTTATAAAATCAGTAAAAACAAACCCCCCAAAAACCTTAAAATTAGAATACATAATGCTAATCGTAATCAAGTAACATGTTCTTCTTGCTTTGAACTTTGAAACGTTGAAAAAATCAAATATTTGGGTATTTATATTGATACAAATTTAAATTGGCAATCACAAATTAATAATACCGTTTCTAAATAAAGATACCTTACGTACATATTTTACATAATTATTGACAAATTAAAAATGATTTATTTTTCTCTGGTGCAATCTTCACTCATGTATGGAATAATAGGATGGGGTGGTGCGCTTGATGTATTTATAAAACCTTTACAAATAACTCAAAATTATATTATCAAAGTTATGTACAATAGAAACAGAACATTCTCGAAAGATGCATTATACAAAGAAGCTAAACTATTCAGTCTCCGTAAACTATTTATACTGCAAACTATGAAATATTTCTTTAAAAACAAAAACAAATTTGAAAAAAATGAAAATAGAATCAACATTAGAAATAACAATGTTTTTTATACCCCCCCAACGAATAACAAACAAATTCAAACTGACAGCAGTTTCATTGGACCTCGTACATTCAACCTTTTACCGAAAAATATTCAAATGACAACTAAACTACTTCAATACATAAAGGACTTGAAGCCGTGGCTTGACAATGTAGATATTGAAACGTTGTTTTTTTTTTAATTTCTATCACTTTATGTTTCAAATGTTTAAACAATACACGTATTACTACGCGTTGTACTTATAATTACAATATACCTTTATTATAACACTACTTCACTTAAAATATACTTACTATTACACTTAATATTACACTATACACTCAATATTGCACTGTTGTATGTTCATTTTGTGCACAGCTGTTTAGACAATTTTTAATCATGTTTTTGCTTTATATGCCCATTGTTTGTTCTTTCTAGGTACAATAATAAAATATATTAAACTATATTACCCACGCACAGGCTGCGCCTTAGTGGGTTCCCATTATTCTTATTATTTCATGATATCGTATGCATGTTATGTAAAATTTGTGAAAAATAAAGGAAAAAAAAAATAAAATAAAAAAATAATTTGATAACAATTAAAATTAATTATTACAATTTTCGGAAATAAAAACTAATGCATATTAAAAAGTATTTTGCTCAATTTAATGAACTCGAAAAATCATTTCTCAGAATCAACGCAGAATCTACGCAATTCGTCAACAGATACTGCTGCCAACAACAAAAAAATACGAAAGCTTTCACACAACTCATTAGTGAGAAACTATATTTAGACAATAATATTATTATAATGAAATGTTTGAGTTTGACCGAGTCGTCATCAATAATTAGATTATAGTAATCTGAATCTCTCTTCTTCCACACCTTTCCATAAAAAATATCATAATTGTACACTCGATCCGCTATTTCGCTTTTGACAAAACAGGTAAACGTCAAATCGACATTTTAAAAGTTCTCAAATGAAACGCCAAATAGAGTCCCCTAGTTAGGTATACCTATTAGCATAAGTTAGGTTAAGAAGCGTTCGACAAAGCGAAGTTTTACATTCTGTAGCGTAAATTAAAGAACAGTGGTCGATCAGTGATTTATGATAATGGCTGCTACCACAATGAATACCGTGATTAGTACTTGTGTAGAAAATATCACCATTAGAACTTACCCACCACTATCACGAGCATGGTATGATTAATTTAACTGTGTTGGAAACGGTGTAGGGCAGGGGTGGACAACTTGATTAGACCCAAGATCTACTGTTCACTTACAAAACGCTGTGCGATCTACCCTTTTGCCGCCCCCTTATTTATACTTCAACCACAGATTTTCACGCGCCGGGGGGGGGGGGGGGGGAGTGTAGACATCATGTTACGACCTCATTTTTTGACGAGTATTCTTCCAATAAAAATCGTATTTATAAATTCTACTACTATTTAATACTGCGTTAAATGTAAGGTTCCGCGTGCCCAAAATATTAGTTAAACAAGGAACAGTCATTTTTTTAGAATTTTGCAGCATACGGCGTGTAAAGGCATATGCAGCAAATGTAAAGCTTCACTCGGTACACGTTGAATCTGCAACTCGTTATTTACTTTATCGTTATATTATGAACACAAAACTGGTTTAAATTGAATCTGTATGCGGTGAATTAAGACTTCACTCAGAGCATGAAAATGAATTTTATTTGATTCTGGCAGGTCATAAATTGACTGCAACTAGAATTTTATAACTGCACTACGAATAAGCGAATGTTTTCCTTTGAAATGTGTCAGCAGCTGAATCCACAACTGGAATTTTACATTCTGAACACAAAACTGGTTTAAATTAAATCTGTATGTGGCGAATCAAAACAATACTCAGAATATAATAATGTTTTTTTTTATTCTGTCGGCACATGCATAGTCTGCAACTAGGATTTGGAATGAAAATGGATTTTATTTGAATCCGACAGCACATACATAGTCAGCATCTAGAATTTTATAACTGCACTTCGAATAAGAGAATTTTTTTTCGAAATGTGTCAGCAAATAATGTACCCACAACTGGAATTTAACATTTGAACACAAAACTGGTTTTAAATTAATAGTGAATCTGATTGCGAGTCCCCAGCTCAAATACTTTCATAATATGCGTATGGTTTTCCTACGAATTACGAATTTTGAAGCATGATTTGAAACAATTTTTTAAATTTCAATCGTAATATAAGAAAAATTTTCTTCGAAATGCGTCAGCAGAATAATCCGCTACTGGAATTTTGATAGATCATTTGGAACACGAAAATGGTTTTAACCTAAGAGTGAATCTGCACGCGCGTCCTCAGCTTTTATTGATACTGCACCCAAGACACGAAAATGGTTTTCCTTATATTTTTGCACGTGGAACACATGGATAGTTTGATTATCCATCGGAACCACATGGTGATCAATGAAAGTTTCTTAGAATTGTGAAAGCATCGCGGTAGGTGCAACAAAAATATGAAATGAAATGGTAAATTCTTTAACATAATAATTTTATATTATTAAATAAAATAAAATAAAAATCTTAATTTATTTTCAAAATTTGCCGCCCCCCCCCCCCCCCCCCCCCCCACGCTAGGCCAATTTTTTTTTTCCATATGATCCTTGATGTTTAAAAATTGTTGAATTTTTTTCTTTTAAATGTCGACTACGCTGTTTTACTTTGGAATGCTGCAAAAGGATCATTTCTGTTGATGTTTTATTCCAGATTTAATGTGCACAGTTTTCCGATAAAATCTGCTAAAAATGCTGAATCACTTTGCCAGTCTTAATCACGCAGTTGCTCATAATCATCACCCCTCTCTTCAAGAAATTTAGTTCTTCCGTGAATATATCAGGCCACGAGTTTTTCGTGAAGATGATACGCGCAGTTCTTGTGCGGGTCCGGGTTCTACTGGGTTCGAGTCCTTGGTCGGACCGGTGCGTCCGATCGACTGGCCTAATAGCCGCGATCGACTGGTCGATCGCGATCGACCGGTTGGCCATCCCTGGTGTAGGGGATATTACGTGGAATTTGAGATGGGAAACGGGATGAAGTAATTGGCGGTGTAGAAAGTGTGCTTAGACAATTTTTATTATTTATAGGGGGGAAACAAAGGCTACCGTCAACTGTGCCAGTGTCATTTCACTCCTCTTTACAAAATTAATCATTTTTAACAGATAATAGCTTTAAAATAGTATTGTAAATTGATGTAATATAGTTTTAACTTGTATATTTGTTTTTTACAGTAAGTAATTGTGTTGTATAATTAGTTCCTCGAAGCAATTCAGGTAAGTTTTTTTTTTTTTTTGGTTAGCATCATTTAATTTTTTTAGAAAATGGATCAAGAAAAACCTCCTGACCCCCCAGATGATGGTTTACTATCTGAATCCTCGGGTGTTACGAAAAAAATGATCGCGGTTAATATTCCGGAAGCTTCCGACTTCGTATTGATTACATCTAAAAAAAGGAAAATCGCTAAATCAGCTCATACCTGTACAACAGATTTTGAACAGATGCATCGCAAAATACCTTCCACACAAAACAAAAATGACTCCCTTCAAAACAATTCTTCTGTTTTACCTGAACAACAGGATGTAATTCCATCTCCGTCCACTTCTTCCTCGACTTCAATTCACCCAATTAGTCCAATTAGCCCTTCTACCACACTCGCCCCATCAGAAACCACTACACCTTTAAATATGTCGCGTTTATACAATAATCTTGATAGACCACCATATATAACACACGTAACTAAAATGTCAAATGATGGAAAACAATCCAATTTATATGATGTTGACTTTGGACATTTTATGTTTAAAAATAAAATCCGCCCTGTCTGGAATGGAGTTAAGTCGGTTGGCCGCAACCGTCTTTCTGTCGAATTCAGGACAGCGGCTGAGGCCAATAGCTTTGTTAAATCTGATGTTGCCAAAAAAAACTCGTATAACGTTTTCATCCCTACATATCAGGTAACAAGGCTAGGTGTCACAAAAGGGATTCCACCGCACTGGTCGATAGAGGATATCTTGGAAAATATTACTGTTCCCCAGGGTTTCGGAAAAGTTTTAAAAGCGCGACGTCTAAATTACAGATTTAATACGGGAAACTCTGTAGAATGGAGACCCTCCCAATCCGTTGTTTTAACCTTTGACAGCAAAGATCTTCCGCAAAATGTTAGCATGTTTAACGTCTCTCTTCCAGTAGAGCTCTATGTGTTCCCAACTGTGCAATGCTACAAGTGCTGCAGATTTGGACACACTAAGAACCTCTGCAGATCAGAACCTCGTTGCTTCAAGTGCAGTTCGTCTCATAGTGGCGATTCCTGTGATAAAACCGAGGAAAATTATAAATGCTTAAACTGCTCCGGAACTCACATGTCCATTAGCAAAACTTGCCCTGAACTGTCGAGACGGCGCAATATAAAACATACAATGGCCGAAAAAAGCATTTCTTATGCGGAAGCATCAAGAATGTTTAACAAATCCATTCCATCTTATTCTGAAGTAAATTCCAAAAATTCAAAAAATTCCACCACTTCTCAACCTACTTCTTCTTCATTTAGAAAAACCGTTGAAAAGGTCGTAAAACCTAGATTACCAACAAAAAAAAATAATGCCAATCACGAATCCCTTCTGTGGTTCCCCAATGGACAACTCCCTTCCAGTTCAAATTTCAATGCTTACCCAAAGTCATCTAGTAAAGAACACAATTATAATATAGACCTTAACGCTACACTAATCACCTCATTTTTACATATTTTACAAACTTTAAATAAAAACAACATCCAAATACCGTCCCACGTTGCTAATCAAATTACCAATATTATTAACTCAACCAGAAATGGCTCCTCTGATGAGGATTCTTCAGTGGAATTGTCATAGTATTAAAAACAAAACTGAAGAATTTTCAAATATATTAAACTCGAACTCAATTGCAGTGGCTGCCGTCTCGGAGACATGGCTGGAACCGGATTCTGATTTCAGAGTCAGGGGATACCACTGTCTTCGAGACGACCGTCAAGATGGGAAGGGCGGCTCCGCCCTTTTCATTAAAAAATCATTACCCTTCACCCCAGTAGATGTAAAACCAATTGGTTGTCCTTTTCAAGTGACGGCCGCAAAGGTTTTTGACACTACAATCATTTCTTTGTATATATCACCATCTAACAAACCTTCAAAATCAGTTCTGAAAGCAATGTTTTCAAAGGTCAATCCCCCTTCTCTTATTCTGGGAGATTTTAATGCCCATCACGGATTATGGGGAGCTCACAATTGTGACAGAATGGGCAGAGATATTGTTGATCTACTCGATGAACTAGATTTTTGTATCATCAATGATGGCTCTCCTACGCGTCTTCAGGTACCTGGTCAACGACCCAGCATGGTTGATCTTACTATTTGCAATTCCAGCATAGCCGCATCCCTCTTATGGGAGGTTTTGGATGACCCGCATGGGAGTGATCATTACCCTATCCTCATTGAATTCTCAAACATTTATCACCCCAACAAAAATGTCAAGTGCAGTAGTCGAAAACCGAAGTTCTTAACTGCCAAGGCCAACTGGAATGATTATTCAAATCATGCAAAGTTCTCCGTGCAAAGTCTACCCTCTCCAACTACAGAAAATGTTGCGGAATGTTACGATTTATTGGTGTCTGCAGTCATTACGGCCGCAGAAAAATTTATCCCCATTAAAACGACACGTAACAAAGGGAAACCTCCTCCAGCTCCTTGGTGGGACATTGAATGCTCAGATGCAGTAGATATGAGGAAAAAATATGCGAAAATTTATTCAACAAATATGAATATGGAGAATTTCCTTCAGTACAAACAGATTGAAGCTAAAACCAAACGTCTTCTAAATAACAAAAAACGTCAAGGCTGGAAAAAATTTTGCTCATCGTTATCTCCCGAAGTTCCTCTTTCAGTAGTTTGGAATTCAATTCGTCGATTTAAGGGTTCTCACATCCCAACGGTGACTCGGCCACTCTCTTCGGAGTGGGTGAAGGAATTTGCTGATAAACTAGCTCCACAAACTGCGAGTAATTGGAATGAAACAGAATTCACGTACTCATTTAAAACACGGGGTTGGATGGACACACATTTCAATTTAACAGAGCTTAGGGAGGTCTTAAACGATCTCACAGACTCATCCCCTGGTGTAGATGGAATTCCATATAGCTTTATTAAAAACTGCGATGTTACCACACTAAACTATTTTCTTTCAGTTATAAATCTGATCTTTGACTCCGGCAAAATTCCATCATCCTGGAAAACACAAATAATTGTTCCCATTCTGAAACCCCAGAAAGACCCTAACTCTGGACTTTCTTACAGACCTATTGCTTTGTCATCTTCCTTAATTAAAATAGCTGAACATATGATCAAAAGACGCCTAGACTGGTATGTAGAAAATGAGAAAATTCTTCCCAGCTCTCAGTATGGATTTCGAAAACGAAAAAGTACGATCGAAAGTGTGTCCATCCTGACTTCTGATATCCAGTTGGCCCTGGCTGATAATGAATCTCTTGTCGGTGTTTGCCTTGATGTGTGCGGAGCTTTTGACAATGTTTTATTAGATGTTTTATTTAGCAAATTATTAAAAATTGGCATCCCTCGTAAGCTTTCCAGTTTTATAATTAACCTCCTTCTTACAAGGAAAATTCAAATCCAGGTGCTGGATTCTCCTCCGCTGGAAAGAATAGTAAACAAGGGTTTGCCTCAGGGCTCCGTCCTTAGTCCTATCCTTTTTAATATATATACCTTTGACCTGCATCGGAGTATGCATCCATCTTGTAAAATACTTCAGTATGCAGATGATCTTTTTATATATATTTCAGGACGAATTATTACTATTCTGGAGGAAGTGATTAACATTTGCAAGAAAAACCTTGACATCTGGTTAATGAATCACGGCTTAGAAATTTCTCCGTCCAAAAGTAATGTTATCGTTTTTTCCAGAAAACGTGTTACTCCGCGTGTAACAGTCCAAATAAATAATTCAATTCTCCCTATCCAGGCACAGATAAGATTCCTTGGGGTAATTTTAGACTCTAAGTTAACATGGAACCCGTATGTTAATTTTATAATTAACAAATGTCAAGCTGGCCTCAACACTTTACGTGCCGTTTCAAGGGTCTGGTGGGGAAGTCACCCATTCACCCAAAAACTTTTTTATAATGCATATGTTAGGAGTCATTTGGATTACGCGTCATTCCTCATCGAACCCACTTCTAAAAAGAACCTCGCGAGGTTGGACCGTATCCAATTTCAAAGCTTAAGATTGATTATCGGAGCAATGCGTTCTTCCCCAATTAACGCTTTACAAGTGGAGGCTGTGGAGGCTCCTATTCATTTCAGAAGACAGTTCTTGGCTGACAAGTTTTTATTTAAATGCTTTAGACTCTCCAATCACCCATTGATGGACAAAAATTACCTCACTCTCTGCTCAAGTGCAATCACTTCCATATTGGAGGAACAAATCAATCCCTCTTCTTGTTAAAAGTCTCCATACGTACAGTGCATATAAACCCCTCTTAAATCCATCTGATAGACTTCCTTTATATGCTAACCCCTTTCGTATTCATTTACGTAAACCAAATATTCTTCTTTCTCTCGGCATAACTAACAACCACGAAGCTCCAAGAAAGCTTATCCAAATTTTAAATTCGAAATATTCCGACTGGAAAATTATTTACACAGATGGTTCCAAATCTCACTTATCAAACCATGTGGGAGCGGCATTCCATTGTCCATCAGATCAAGTCAATAAAAAAATTAAACTTCCAAAAGAGGCTTCCGTTTTCACTGCTGAATGTATAGCCATTTTTGAATCCCTCAAATACATTGACGATGATCACATAGGTAACTTCTTAATTCTCTCCGATTCCCTAAGTGCACTTCAAAAATTAAACTCTTCCCCCTTTCATTACCCAGAAGACGATCTTTGTGTTGGAATCCGCACCTTAATTCATAAATTAACCGACTCTGGCAAAGAAACCGTGTTGGCTTGGATACCTAGTCACTGCGGTATCCCTGGAAATGAAAAGGCCGATTCATTGGCGAAAGATGCTATTATTTCCGGGGATATTTTATATAAGTTTTTAAACCCCGATGACGTTCTCATAAAATTAAAAGAAAACATGATTTCCACATGGCAGAATCATTGGGTTGAATCTAGTAAAACAAAAGGGTACAACTTTTTCACAATACAGCCAACGATTCTTTCAAAACCGTGGTTTTCTAGACTCTCTTTAAACAAACTCTCTACATCCTCCATTTGCCGCATGCGGATAGGGCATTGCTGCCACAATGTTCACCTGACAAAAATACATGTTAAGAATTCTGCGATGTGTGAATGTCGTCTTGGTGAAGAGGACCTCAATCATATTTTTTTCAGTTGCCCTTTAAATAATTCATACAGAAATTTCATCCCTCACCTAATCAGTTCAGGCATATTGCCCCCCTATAACATTGCATGTCTGTTATCTTCTGTAAATAAACGCGTTTATAAAGTCTTGGCTAATTTCCTGAATATTAACAGCATCAATTTGTAACTGTAAGTTTAGTTCCATGTATTTATTTATTCAATTTTTTATCCTTAATAAATTATATCAACATACTTATCAATTTCCTGTTGCTTCCACTTGTTAAATGTAATTATAATCATCTCGTATTTAAGAATTATAGTAAGAATTTAGCGTATTATTATTATTTGTATAGTGTTATTATATAATGTAGATAGGTTCTTGTTATTGAAACTAAATTTGTAAATATTAACCCAAAATTACACTCACAAAATTACACTCATAAAATCATTCACTTGACACTGGCCAGAACATTGGGGTGAAAAGCCATGAAAAAAAAAAAAAAAAATATTTATAGGTTATGCATAGCCAATTAAAAAGTCATAGACAATTATGTTAATTTTATTCGAGTAAGCGGAGTAAGTACTGAACACGGACTATCTTTAAAAAGTGTAATGGCCCGTTTATATTAGGAATAAGCGATAAGAATAGGCCGGGGCCGTAATCCGTAATGGCCCGTTTATATTAGGAATAGTCTGTAATCCGTATTCGATAAGCCCTAGGCCGTAGAAGTTGGAAGATAGGAAACCTGTGTAACCGTTTATAATAGATGGCAATAATCTTTAATAATTTTCCATAACCGAAAAGATGGTTCAACTTAATAGTCTAGGAGACGTACGAGGTAAACCCTACGTCATCGAGTACACGGATGAAACTACTTTGTAGTGATAATGGACATTTAGAAAGCCTTAAAAAAGCTGGTCTGCCGGTGCGCCTCTTGGCAGGAGTCGCGCAGTCATGGAAATAGTGAGCGATTTTTTTCGAAAAAATTACGTCATCTAGTACACGAACGGGAATGATTGCATATGATAAAGGTCGATTAGTAAATGAAAAAAAAAACAGGTCTGCCAACCGGCAGCCTGGCACGTTCGCAGGCAGCCGGCGTCAAAGTGGGATAAAAAATAGTAAATTTTACGTCATCGAGTACACGAATGAAACCAACGAATAACTGTAGTATAGATCATTCCATTGAAGAATTTCTTGGTCTGCCGACCAGCAGCCTGGCAGGTTTATGGGTACGATTTTTTAAAGTATTTTTACCATTTTAAAATTATTTTCAATATCTTCATTATTATTTTTATTTTATTATGGTTTTAAAAACTAAGAATGCCATATTTTTAAAAAATAAGTGAGAATGATAAAAAAAAAATAATTTGAGGTTACCGAGTGTACCCATCGGTCTGGCCAGCCTTTCGACGCCAAACAACTCACAAAACCTGCCGCGGTGCCCCTCACCGCTGTCGCGTGCCCATTTTATTGTACAAATTTATAATAATAATAGTCCTTTTAAAATTGCCTAATAATCCATAATGGTTGGAAGTTCGTAAAACCACGGCACCGTCGCCGTAAGAGCTGCGTTCGTCCGGAAAACGACGGAAATTTCCGAATTTTCCAACCTTGGTGTAAAAATATTTCCATGAACATACAAGCATGTGGTGATCAATTTGACTGCCGGGATTAAAAAGTGTACGGTATATTATAAAGACATAGATTTGGATATAGAGTAAAGCCATTAGCCGTTATGGAAACCACGCGTTAAATGTATCGTCGCCTCAGTTCTTAATTGTCCAAACGACTATTTGAAAATTTTACACGGGGAGAGCAGTCGTTCGGAAATTATGCGCATACCAAAATTTCGAAGAATCATTTTTATATATATAGATAGATAGATATTGACAAGAATTAAAAAAAATGACGTCTGAATTTAAAAAAAGTATATGTATATATATATCAACATCGTTTCCACTGCAACGCTTGGTTTTCTGACGTAAGCAATAACTCGCTTTCGTTGGCGACAGAAGAAAACGTATAATAAATAGTTTTCATAACAATAGAGCTTACCATTATATATTGTCTATAGTACTCGCATATAATGTAGCTTTCTATTGGTGAAAGAATTTAAAAAAAAAAATTTTGGGTTAATGCGTGAAACAAACTCGAGCAGTTTCGAATTTATAATATTAGTATAGATTAGTAAAATCTACTTTACAAAATTACTGATTTATCACGGCGAATAATCAAGTTGTTGCATTTATACTTATTACAGAGTAGGTACTTCAATGACATTATAAAATGAATATTGTAAAGAGCTTCGATGAGACTCGCTATCCATCACATCGCCAACCCTTCGGTGGCGCAAAGAGGAGGACGGAACGTGAACAATGCCGAATTGGCACGTGGAATATAAGAGGAGGAATGGAAAGAAAGATGAATGAATTATGCGATACAATGAATGGCAAATGTTTGGACGTACTTTGTGTGACAGAGAGTATGAAAAAAGGGAGTGGTACAATGCAACATAATGACAGATTCGTCATCTGGTCTGGAAGACCAGATACGGAGAGGGCTTGTCAGGGTGTTGCAGCGCTACTGTCTCCCAGAATGGTAGACAGTATGTTGGAATATGAATGTGTAAGTCCGAGAATAATGTGGATCCGATTCAAGATTGGTTTGACAAGGGTGTTTCTGATTATTTGCTACGCCCCTGTTAATTCTGAAAGCGATGAAGTGAAAGATAATTTTTGGACTGGTGTGAACGATGTAATGAGGCAAAAAGATGTGAAAGAAAGGATAATAATGGCAGGCGATTTGAACGGGTGGGTCGGAATTAGACGTGATGGGTTTGATTCGGCCTTAGGTAAGTTTGGGGATAAAAGAACGAATGACAATGGGAACAGAATACTTGAAGTATGTTTGGAGTGGAACCTTTTTGTGTCGAATACTTTCTTCGATCATAAAGGTATCCACCAATATACGTGGGAAAGAGGAAATGAAAGGTCAATAATTGATTTTGTAGTAATTGACGCTAGGTTGAGAGCCGTTACCGAGGACACAAGAGTGTTCAGAGGGGCTGAGGTTGAAACTGACCACTTTCTGGTAGTGTCGAGAGTAAGTCTCTTTCGCGGCTGGCGCTCTAAGGTGGAAACGGTAACAACTCCAACAAGAGTCAAAATAGAAAAACTACAAAACGGTAACATCAGAAGCGAGTATGAGAAGTGTGCAGAGATGAGATTGAATGAGAAGGAAATGGACGGTCTAAGCATAGAGGAAACATGGAACCACATAAAAGTGAGTCTGTACGAATCTGCTAAAGATGTGTGTGGGATAAGTAAGCAAGGCAGAAAGAAAGGCGACGCATGGTGGGATGATGAGATCAAAGCACTGGTCTTTGAGAAGAAGAAAGCATGGTTATATCTGATAGCGACTGGCAGTGCTCCAAGCGAAGAGAGAGATCGAGCGAAAGAAGTGTATAAGGTATGCAAGAAAAGAGTGTTGGAGTGAAAGAACGAAAGAAACGTCTGGAAGAGGAAGAGGGAATCAAAATGACACACCACTTCCAAGAAAACATTTTGTTTTGGAAGGAGGTCAAAAGGTTCCGGAGTGGTTCAGAGAATGGAAGCATGAAAGTGATAAAATCAAATGATGGACAAATGTTGACGAATGAGGAAGAAATAAAAGAGAGATGGATGAAATATTTTGAGGAAGTCTTTGAAAGCAATCCGGGTGATAGTGAGTCCAGCGTCGAATCGGGTATAAACGATGACGAAGTGAATGTTACCAAAATCAGCATGGATGAAATAAAAAGATCAATCAAATGTATGAAGAATGGTAAGGCTGTGGGTTTCGACAATATTGCTGCCGAATATTTTAAAGGGGATAGTCCTATTATTCTTACGTGGTTGTGCAGACTTTTTAACCAGTGTTTAGAGGAGGGTTACACGCCATTAGATTGGAGAAGGGCTGTAATCATGCCTTTATACAAAGGTAAAGGGTCACGTATGGAATGTGGGAATCACAGGGCTATTAGCCTGCTTAGTTCAGTCGGCAAGCTGTATGGTAGAATATTGATAGAAAGGGTAAGAATGGAAACAAAGGAAAAAGTTTGGGATGTGCAAGGTGCTTTTATGAGTGGAAGGGGGTGCATGGACCAGATTTTCTCGTTGCGTATGCTCACTGAGAAGTTTCTTGCAAAAAACCAGAAACTCTTCTGTGCCTTTGTAGATTTACAGAAAGCATACGACCGAGTTGACAGGAAAAAGCTGTGGAAGGTGTTGTCCAAGAACGGAGTGAATACGAATCTCATACACGCAATTGCGTCTCTGTATGAGGGAAGCGTTGCATGTATTAGGGTGAACGGTGATTTTACGGGGTGGTTTGACATCACAAAAGGTGTTGAGAAAGGCTGCGTAATGTCACCGTGGTTATTCAATCTATACATGGATAATTGTATGCAAGAATTGA
Organism: Glyphotaelius pellucidus; assembly: GCA_936435175.1. NCBI lineage: Eukaryota > Metazoa > Arthropoda > Insecta > Trichoptera > Limnephilidae > Glyphotaelius > Glyphotaelius pellucidus. The sequence goes on from OW386565.1 coordinate 16,698,275, forward strand.
AAGAGATGGGATTGGGCGCGAAATTGAGTGATCTGGAAGTATGTTGCCTGTTGTATGCTGATGATGCGGTGCTGATTTCTAACAGTATGGAAGATCTACAGTCGCTCGTGTCTAGGATGAACGAAGTATGTATGAAGAATGAGTTAATGATGAATGTAAGTAAGTCTAAAGTGATGGTATTTGAAAGAGAGAGTACGAAAACAATGTGCAACATAGTTGTGAATGACGAATACTTGGAGCAGGTGGATGAGTTTGTATACTTGGGAAGTATGTTTACGAGAGATGGAAAGACTGATAGAGATATCGAAAGACGGGTAAACACTGGTAACTCTATTAATGGAGGACTGAACGCCGTAGGCTCCAACAAAAAATCTGTCAAAAGAAGCGAAGCTAGCCGTCCATAATGGAGTGCTGGTACCTACCCTGATGTATGGCAGTGAGGCATGGAACTGGCAGAGAAAGGATGAAAGTAGGCTGAATGCTGTAGAAATGAGATCCCTGAGACGTATGTGTGGTAAAACCATGTATGATCGTGTGAGAAATGTGGAGATCCGCAAAGAATGCAAGGCTGATGTAAGCGTTATGTGTAAGATTAAGAAAGGGACGCTCAGATGGTTTGGGCATGTAGAGCGAATGAATGAGGAAAGGAGTGCAAGGAGAATGTATGACGCAAATGTGAATGGTAGACGAAGTCGGGGACGCCCGAGGAAGACATGGCACGACCAAGTGAATCAGATACTTGAGTCGGGCGATGTCAAGAGTCAGAATAATAGAAGAGCATGTATGAGACGATGTATGAATGTGAACGAAGCAAGGAATGTGTGCCAAGATCGAGTTGTTTGGCGGTCTGTCCTCTCTGCCTACCCCTGCGGGGAAACGGCGTGATGGTTAGTTAGTTAGTAAGTTTTGTAAAGAGCGGTGATATTTTATACACTAGCAGCACCGGTCAAGTTTACCTACTAGATTTGTAACCTCAAAAATCCATGCATTTATTGAGAGCGTCTCTGGGTTACGTACATAATTTTTAATAACAATTATCAATTTCGGCAAAAGAACAATTGAATCATCGCTTCTAGCTATAAAAGTAAGTATATTTTGATGCCTCGAAAATACAGTCACAGAGATAAGTTAAAATTTGACTCAAACTCACATCCTCGGTGGCATCATTGTAGTTGAAACCGGCCATAAGTACCAACCAACCACATTTACCTGTTTTTATTTTATTTATGTGCCATTAGTATTTATGTTAGATAGTGTTTGGTAGTGTTATAATCGTAAATAACTGCTTTTTAAGAGAGAATGAGTTATTTTACCTTAAACATTTTGTTCGCCAAGCATAAATACGTAACTAACTGTCACATTCTGTATATCTGACAGTACGTATAATTGGGTGGATCATGTTCAGTGTTCACAATTATACACGTGTCACACATAATAAAGGAACGCCATTCGGTTGGTACCAAAATAAATATGGCCAACGAACCTTTGAATGAATTGAACCATAAATATTTGACAAAATTTCACGAATTTAAAAGAAAAATATGATATACTTACTGATGATAGTCTTGGCTGTTGGGAACGGACCTTACATTATTTATTTATTTATTTATTTTTTTTTTTTATTTAATATAGATATATAAGTTTACAGTGGGTTAATATAAATTACATATTGGTTCAGAAATTCTTTAAAATTGCAGTCTCACCAAAGAAGAAGCTAGTTCTTGTGCTTGATGAGCGAGTTACACTAATTATGACAGAAATAGAATAACATTATGCAATAGGTTATATAACATTATGTAATGGGAACAATTGAAACTTCTGGAACATCTATATGTGAAGATGTACATACAATGGGATATGGTTACATACTAAAATATTGTGCACTTTAGAGAAATTCTAAAAATCTAAATTATATAGAAATAAATATAGATTGACAATAATTAGAAAGAAAGAGAAAAACAGGTAATTATTTAATTAATTATTCCTGATGAAGTGTTGCTTCAGTTTGAGTTTCAGTTTATTGATGTCTTTGATTTTTTTTATTTCAATCGGAAGATTGTTGAAATACTTTATTCCTAAATAAATGTAATTGTTTTGCATTAGTTTGGTATTAAATTTTGGTATTTTGATGTTGTCTTGATATCTTTTTGATTGGTGGGTTTCAAATTTTTTGACAATATTATCTTTGTAAATTTGGATAATTGCATTTTTCTTGAAGATATTCTCTACTCGAGGCACCGTGAAATCTGCGAAAAGTGTTTCTGTTGGATATGTGGAGGGTTTCTTTAGGATTACTTTAATGATTAGCTTCTGGATCACTTTGATCGGGGTAAGAATATTGTTGTATGAACCCCCCCATCCAATAATTCCATATTGAATTAATGACTGGATTAGTGCATAGTATACTCTTTTTAGATTGTTGGGTTTTAAAATATTTCTTAATCTTATGAATATATATATATACACTTTCTGATACGCTTAACCAATTCACAGATATGGCTCTTCCACTTCATATGTTGTTCTATTATCACTCCGAGATATTTAATTTCTGATACTGATTTCAACGTTGAACAGCCTTGGATACATGTGATTTTGTTGCATTTGTTATTGTGGATAATTATTTTAGTGTTGGGGAGTGTTTTTATTTTGTTAATTGAGAAGTGTATGTAGTATGTTTTGTTAGTGTTCAATGAAAGGAGATTGGTATCAAACCAATGTTTTAAGGTGTTCATGCTATTATTTGCTTGTTCGTTTACTATATTCCAGTCGATCCCATTCACTATGATAGCTGTGTCGTCGGCATATGATATTATGTCTGCGTTAAGTGGTAGTTTGAAAATATCATTGACATAAATTATAAATAGTAGGGGACCTAGCACAGTGCCTTGAGGTATCCCGAAATTGCTTGTTAGTGGTAGACTTAGGGAGTTATTTATCTTGACTACTTGGTATCGTTCAAATAGATAGCTTTTTATCCATTTTAGAGCTTTATCGTTTATCCCAACACAGTTTAATTTTTCAATAAGTTTATCATGAGAAATACTATCGAAAGCTTTTTTAAGATCTATGAAGATTCCAAGGCATTTCAAAGATTTGTCTAATGTGTTCTGAATGATGTTCGATAATTTGGCAATCGCATCTTGGGTACTTCTTTTTTTCATAAATCCATATTGGTTGTCGTGAATTATGTTGTTTGTGTTAATAAATTCAGTCAATCTTTTTTTGATAATTTTTTCAAAGATTTTGGCAATGTTAGAAATCAGCGATATTGGACGATAATTTGTCTGTTAGGTATTGATATTAATAAAGATGTTATTAGACTTTTATAAGTTTCCGGCGTTGCCCGGGATTACGCAGACTTTTTCGACATCTTAAGGGGGTGTAGGGTTTAAAGACAAAAAAAAACATGTTTTCATGATTTTTTTTTTGAGATATGAATAATGTTGGTTTATTTATTTTATATACACGTTATAGTATGACATCTGAAGTACCTATAAAAAAAAATTTATAAAAAATATCAATAAATAAATCCGTGAGAACGAATCTCCCGAGGAACCCCGAAAATGCGGTGAACATCATAACTCGTTAACAAATAGTTTTAAACAAAAAATCAAAATGTTTTTAAAAGGTGATATGTTTTTCTAGGTAGTGGCGAAGCGTTTTTTTTTTTGCTAAAATTTTCGGTAAATACGTTATTATAAAATGGAAAAAAAAAATAGTAAAAAAAAAAAAACTTTTCGTCACTACCTGTTGATTTATGTGTACAAATAGTGTACAAAATTTCAAAAGGATCGGTCAAGTAGATTTTGAGTTATGATGTTCACGAACTTTTTAAAAAGATTTGCGATAAAATCGATTTTAAGTTTTTTTATACTTGAAATATATTTGAATTGAGCAAGAGGACCGGTCGCTTGAAACGCTGTATCTTCGTTAGTTTTGCTCCGATTTACTTGAAATTTTGATACAATACTCTCGACATGTTGTACATTTAGAAAAAAATAATGTTAAAAATGGCTTTTAAAACCCTACCCCTCCCCTTAAGTAGAAAGTGACCATCCTCTTGTGTTGAAGGTCAAGTATGTAACTTTCATCAGTCACGGAATAAAACTGTAGGCATTTTTTATTTATTTAATATTTGTATGTTTTTAAAATAAGTATACATTTTGTGTGCAGTTATAAAATTCTAATTGCGGACTATGTGTGTTCTGCCAGAATCAAAGAGAAAACATTTTCATGTTCTGAGTGTAGTTTCAATTCACCGCTTATAGATTTACTTTAAACCAGTTTTGTATTCAGAATGTAAAATTTCAGTTGTGGAATCATCTCCCAATACATTTTGAAGGAAAACATTCTCTTATTTGAAGTGCAGTGACAAAATTCTAATTGCAGACTAATATGAAAGTGCTGCCAGAATCAAAGATAAACCATTTTCATGTACTGAGTATACTTAGTCTTAATTCACCCAATAGAGATTTATTTAAAACCAGTTTTGTGTTCAGTATATACCGATAAATTAAAAAACAAGTTGCAGATTCACAGTGGACCTAGTCAAGTTTTACATTCGAGTTGCATGCCATACGCTGCAAAATTTCTAAAATTGACTGTTCCATGTGTAACTATTATTTTGGTTCTCTTACGCAAAATCAATCTTAAGTTGAAACCTGCCTTGTGTTATAAACACATTTTAAAAATTCGAGATGTGAAATCCTATTACATGGATACCATCATCGATTTCCGGGAGCACTTATAAATTTGTAGCAGAATTTAAAACCTGATTTTTTTTGGAAGAAAATCGATTCATGTGATATAAAAACCGTCGTATAAAAATGCGTTCGTTATAAAAAAAGGAAATCTACGTTTGAAATACCTGTATAGGGGGGCGGCAAAATTTGAAATACCTATATAGGGGGGGGCGGCAAAATTTTCCTCCGCCCCGGGCGGCTGACACCCACGCTACGCCACTGAGCGTCTGGTCACTGCAATCTAACTAATGACGACGATTTGGTCAACCGTTTTCAATTATTTTATCTCAAATTTCAGTCAAAATTGTTTCTTTATTTCCAAATTTTTATTAAGCATAATAATCATTATATTTAAAATATAGTCCAAACGAAACAAAATATTCAGAGCTCATTCAAAAAATAATGTTGCTTTCTTAATACAACTTTCTGTTTCTTAGAGTTTCAGTTATAATTTTTGGGTTTGAACAAATACCATAAACCTTCCACGGTCTTGCCATGGATCTACTAAGTCGAGCGAATGTTTCCATGAAGACGGAACCAGGGTCCCAGGAAGAAGGTGGAGGAGAAATGCCATATGCGGGTATGGATTTTGACCTCCCTGATATAAAGAAGGAATGTCTACAGTATGCGGAGAGTACTCGAGTAGTCAGTAAGTTGCATTATGTACTTATCTCTCTGGTATGTTAACGAAGTTCCATTATTATGCGTTAAAACAAATTTCATATTAATAAAAACATAATTTCCCTGATTATACGAAATTCGTTCAAAATGTAAGCAAGAAAAAAATGTTTGTTATTCCTTCTTGAAGCATCGTTCCTGAAGCGAACATCTGGGGTACTTCATATTTCCTAAAAAAACCTGTTAACTGAATTCCCACTTTAACACGGTTTATCAGCGGTATCCTTATTCGGTTAATTTTTTAAATTAAAACTAGTTTTTTAGTACTATTCTTCCGAAAGGAACGGCTATAATTTCAAATGTATCACATTCTTCGTCTGGGCATATCAATGACCGCATTGTTGTTTGGTTTTTATAGGAAGCCTTAAAGTAGAGAATGTTAGCTTCAAAGTAGAACCAGGAACCCGAGAAGGAGATGGAGAGGGAATGCCTGATATGGAAATTGACATAGAGCTGCCGGATGTTAAAAAGGAATGCCTGAAACCCTTTCACAGTTTTGCCCAGACAACAGGTAAATGACGATTCGTGCTTTCTATTTCTTCTGTTTTCTTGGAATCAACAGTGCCACTTACAGCTTTGTTCGTGTTATTTTTTAGACTCATTGAAGGATCTGACTCACAGTGGAGAAAAACGTTTTTCATGTTCCGAATGCAAATATGCATCTACTAGCAGGGGTAATTTGAAGAGGCACATGCGGACTCACAGTAGAGAAAAACCTTTTTCATGTTCCGACTGCAGTTATTTGTGTTCTCATAAGAGTAGTTTGAAGAAACACATGCTCACTCACGATGGGGAAAAACCTTTTCCTTTTCCGTGTGTTAATGTTTAACTTTACTTAAGCCTACATTTATAAGATACATTCTGATCCATTTGTACAACGTACTTGAATAATGAATTAAATTAATTTAAGACCCGATGTTACACCACTGCGTTAAAATTGTTGGTAAATAAATGGTAATAAAGATTTTTGTTTTTTTTTCACTTGTCAAATTATTTCTCTTTTGATGTGTGTTCGTTTTAGAGGTTTTCCATTTTTGAGTACTTCCGTTATTATTTTTATAATGAAACTTGTCGAAATGGTTCAATTCTTTATATTTTGATAATTTAAAGTTTCGTAAAATACGGATGGCTTATTATTAAGTAGGTATTTAAATACCTAATTATCAATCTTATGATTTCAATGAAAATTTGGGTTTTAATTTCAAATGAGAGTAAATTAAAAACATCCATTGTTGGGCGCGATGTCTTCTGTTAACAGAACAACTAGTGATATTTATAGGAAATGTCAATATAACATATATGAGGGGAAAATAAAATAAAAATTATAAGGGAACAGTAATCATATATGAAGGGAAAGGGGGAAGCGGGATATACGAGAAGGGTGACGATGGAGGCGTAAGGCGGGGAATGCGGGAAGGGAAGGGCACTTGGGGGGTGAACGGGGACGCACGGGAAAGGACATGTAGCGAAAATCAATTTATTTCTTGGTTTAGCAACTGATGCTGGGTACCAGCAAGTATATTATAAAAGAAAGTCTAAAAAAACGTGCGCCCCGCAAAAACTCACTGTCTATGTCAACTGTCAACCGGGAGATTATATTAGATTATAAGAGATGTTCATTACTATTTATTAGATCACTTTCGTCTTCAGCGAATATAAATTTAAATTCGGTAAAGTATTTATTAACTCCGCGTAAATATTTGTTCACAAAATTATTATTCAACTAAAGTGAATTGTAGATACCATAGAGTATTGATCGAAAATGAAAAACGCGATGCCGAACACCAAATTTACGACACATTTGAGGCGTTGCCAAATTTCCGTCAAGCCTTTTGAGAAATTTAAATAAACACATAAAGTGCAGAAACTATTGTGCTACACTTAAAAAATATTAAAATTAAAAACATTAAAGTTTGTAAAAACCTCTTAATTCGGGTTTTTTCTCCATTTCGTACACTGTGAGACAGTTGGATAACCGAACCTTCCGACGTGGTTCAGGTTCTTTTTAGGAGAAAATAAGATACAACTTCTGTTTCTTGCTGTTAGAATTAATGTAAACTTGTCTGATTTTAGACACAGAAACTATACATACGTGTGTCAACTTGGACAAGTAAAGAAGACTTCAGACAAGCAACAGATGTATTGTTTTATATTACATCTGTCTTTTCCACAAACTAATGAGAGATTGTCATATTGAAAGCAGGTTACCGAAGTAGGAATAAAATATTGTTAAGATTTCTCTGTCAGGCCACAGAAACGTGCTATTTACTGTCTCATTTGATTTTGAAATTAATATATATGATTTTGATAAGCATTTATAAATATTTTCCTTATTATATTCCGAATCGTTACCATTTAAAAAATATTTTTTACGATTGCAAAAATATACGTTTTAGGAATACCTTTAATGTTTATTTAATTTTAAACGTTTAAAGAGATTCTGAAGATTTAAAAATCATCGTAGGTATAATAAAGTTACATTAAGGAAACGACAGGGTTAAGGATTGCGCTGGTAAAAATAATGGGAGTTTCTCCTCCACGAGTGATCGGTCTCGACTGAAGGGTATTCCAGCTAGATGGGTTGAGTCTATCGCGTCTATCCACTCATTTAATTATGCTACAACTAAAGGGGTACTTTGAGACAAATGAAGCGAAATTGAACAATGATATTTTTTTGTATGTGTATGAAAATGTGATTTTCGGTCCCACTGAGCTTCGCATCACATGGTGAGGGGGAGGGGGAGGGATGGAATCAAATATCCGTCACTCTTGAGACACTGACCCCTGATTCCTACTCTCCCCCTTTTCCTTCCCAGAACTTCCTTTCCTTGTAACACCCTCCACGCAGTATTCCCCAAGACGACATAGACAGAAGACTCTGATTTGAATCTAATAAATAAAAAAGATGTTTTGTATTACTGTTGTTTTTTTTTAAGGGAAAATTCTTTACGCACGCTTGCCTTGGGGAGTTGGGAAGCTGGTGAATGTGTAACGAGAGTGCTGAGAGCTGGTGAATGTGTGTGTGATTTTATTCCAGAGTATTTTGACTGCTCAAATGCAGAACGGCGGTGTGTCTAATTGAGGTATTACCAAAACTACCTAGATTACTGTGATTTTCGTCTTACAAGATATTTTATCGTTCCGATCACATCATTATAATACTTAATTTTATGCAGATAGTTGCCATTGAAGAAGAAATAATATTTTACGACTCTACTGCATACTCAAAAAGTGGCAACACCATTTACGTAACCATAGATCACAATCATAAAGCGTCTGTCACTCTGTCAGTGACATTTGCAAGTTTCGCGTGTTCGGTCGCTATCAATCGAAGTTTTCGTTAATCTTACGTTGTCTCAATTTTCATTATACTGAATTTTATAGAAACCTTTACCTCGGTGAAATAACCAGCCTGATAAACTCTGCGCAAACTACCTACCGTAGATCTCAAAGGTATAACTGGCGCCATCCTTTCTCTATCCAAATTAATACAAATACGTTACTCGATGAAGTTAACACAAATAGATATTATTTTTCTATTAGTTAACGTTAGTTATGTTCCATTCTCGTGTATTTTATTGAAATTAAAATGTATTTGACGTTTAACATTGTTTTTAAAGAATTTTTTTTACATTAACTCGACGCAGGAGGTCCTGAGGAAAATAATTTCCCTCAGGGCCTCTGTCATCTGTGATGCTGCTTGGACGGTATTTTTGAAGAGAGGGAGGAATGAACATTGGTCTTGAAGAGACCCATGTTGTAAGAGGAAGGAAACACAGAGGCCGGCAAATCGTTCCATAGCCAAGCTGTTGAACTCAAGAACGAGTCGAATAAACAACCCGTTCTAATGTGACAAATGTCACCGTGTACATATGTTGGACGCGCGTTTGGCGGGTCTCCCGATTACGCACCGGTGCCGAAAGGATCAATGACGCTAGTTCCTCAGAGCCTCTTTCATTGAAATGCCGGTAGATCAGGGATAGCATTACCACCTGACGCCTGTGCTCTAAATATTGCAATCCCTTTCGTTCAGCTGGGAGAATCTATCAAACGGACTGCCCGTTTCCGCACCGGTAAAATTTGGATATTGGTGGCCACGGCTATTACGAATAATTTTTAGAAAAAAACTTTAGATTTGCCTTAATCACTATAAAAGGAAACTTATTGCATCACGGCAGGCGGAAAATAATGCATTTTAATTTTCAATATCGTTAAATAAAATTTCACTTCGCCAATCGATCTACGACAGCCCGTCCACTGCCGGTTGCCGCCCGCCATTTTGTCATTGTTGGTATCCCTGACCTCACAACTAAATACGATTGTAGGCAACTTCGCGTGGTACAAAATGTTATCTTTACTTTAAAAAACAGCCTACGTTTTTGAATGGTTTGTTTGGCTACGCAGGGTTTGTGTAGCAGGCTTGTGTATGTTATCTTTACTTTAAAAAACAGCCTACGTTTTTAAATGGTTTATTTGGCTACGCAGGGTTTGTGTAGCGGGCTTGTGTATATTATCTTTATTTTAAAAAACATCCCAGGATTTGAATGGTTTGTCTCCATTCCAGTACCTACGCGCTTCCAGTACCTACGCGCCTTGTTATTTATCCCGCGAAGTCGACTACAATCGTTTGTGTGAAGTCAAGGATACCAACAACACAACACTCACAACAGTTGACAGAATGGCGAACGGCAGCGGACGGGCTGTCGTAGATCGATTGGCGAAGTGAAATTTTATTTAACGATATTGAAAATTAAAATGCATTATTTTCCACCTGCCGTGATGCAATAAGTTTCCTTTTATAGTGATTAAGGCAAATCTAAAGTTTTTTTCTAAAAATTATTCGTAATAGCCGTGGCCACCAATATCCAATAATTACCTCCGCACCGAGTCGATGGTATTTTTCAAGTATTTTGGAACTCCAAAATCTGACTCCAAATCTTGCGATTTGTACAGGGTTAGCAGTTGTGCACTATTAAAGTATCTGCGGGCCCTGTACAGTGCATCTGGTTTTTGGGAGGCTAGTTTAACTCTTGCTTCGATGGAGCCCCCGTACCTGAGCTGGTCACTTATAGTTGCACCAAGCATATCAATGGAGTTTCTGTTCGGAAGATTGCTTCCGTTGAAGGAGACTTGATTTTCATTTCGATCCCTTTTAGACAACCAAAACAAAGTATCCAAAGCGCTCATAAAAAATGTGTGCTATTTGTTCATCCAACGTTCTGTTTCTTTCAGGTTCAGTTATATTAGAACTAATTACATAACACTTCCACCATCTTGCCATGGATCTACCAAGCCCAGAGAGTGTTTTCATCAAGACGGAACCAGTCCTCCAGGAAGAATGTGAATGTGAAATGCCGTTAGCGGATATGGATTGTGACTTCACAGATGTAAAAAAGGAATATCTACAGTATGCGGAGTACTCAAAAAGCCAGTAAGTTTCATTATGTATTATTGTGGGATTGTATGTGTTCAAAATATGGAATGTTAAATTATGTTGTTCGGAAACCTTCTCCGTTTTGAATTATTGCTCAGGCAGGACACAATGCGTCCATAAATTTCTCTCTAGCCGTACTGTAGATTTTTTTTAAATGTATATTTACGGGATACTACCAAACTGCAGCGAATTTTTTATTTGTCTTATTTAGGATGTATACTAAGTTACATGTTTATGGGTTGAAAACCGATTTCATATTGATAAAATCATAATTTCCCTGGCTCTACAAAACTTCGTACAGAATGTGTTCAAGAGTTGTATATCCTTCTTGAAGCATCGTTCCTGAAGCGAACATCTGGGGTCCTTCATATTTCTTAAATTAACATTAAAACCGTTAACGGAATTTCCATTTTTACACGATTAATAACGGTTTTATTATTCGTTTATTTTTAAAAATCAAAGTTTTTGTAGTAAAAGGACTGGTAACTCCTCGAAAAGGAACGACTGTTATTTCAAATGCAACGGGCTCTTTGTCTGGGCATGTCAATGAATATTTATTGTTTTGTTTTTCTAGTTAGCCTTAAAGTGGAGACTGTCAGCTTCAAGGTAGAACCAGGATCCCGAGATGAAGTTGGACAGGAACGTCCTTCTATGGAAATTGACAAAGAGTTACCGGATGTTGAAAAAGAATGCCTTAAACGCTTTCAAAGATTTTCCCAGACGATAGGTAAAAAAAGATGTATACTTTCAATTTTTTACATTTTTTTAAATTTACTCTGCTTACGCTTATATCTTTTTCATGTTATTTTTTAGACTCATTGACCGATCTGACTCACAGTGGAGAAAAACCTTATTCATGTTCCGACTGCAGTTATTCATGTTTTTATAAAAGTAATTTGACGAGACACATGCGTACTCACAGTGGAGAAAAACCTTTTTCGTGTTTTGAATGCAGTTATTCATTTTCTCAAAAGAGACATTTGAATGCTCACATGCTGACCCACAGTGGAAAAAAACTTCATTCATGCCCCGATTGCAGTTATTCATGTTCTCAAAAAAGAGATTTGGCGAGACACATGCTGACTCACACTGGAGAAAAACCATATTTATGTCCCGACTGCAGTTATGCATCTACTAGGAAGGGTCATTTGACGACGCACATGCTGACTCACAGTGGAGAAAAACCTTATTCATGTCCCGAATGCAGTTATGCATCTACAAGGAAGGGTCATTTGACGACACACATGCTGACTCACAGTAGAGAAAAACCTTATTCATGTTCCGATTGCAGTTATTCATGTTCTCAGAGGGGACATTTGAGGACACACTTGCTGACTCACAGTGGAGAAAAACCTTTTTCGTGTTCCGCTTGCAGTTATTTGTGTTCTCAGAAAGGAACTCTGAGGACACACATGCTGACTCACGGTGGAGAAAAACCTTATACATGTCTCGTCTGCAGTTATGCATGTTCTCACAAGAGTAGGTTGACGAAACACATGCGGACTCATAGTGGAGAAAAACCTTTTTCGTGTTCCGATTGCCGTTATTCATGTTTTCGAAAGGGAGATTTTACGAGACACATGCTGACTCACAAACCATATTTATGTCCTGAATGCAGTTTTATATCTACTAGGAAAGGCCATTTGACGACACATATGCTGACTCACAGTAGTGAAAAACCTTTTTCGTGTTCCGATTGAAGTTATTCATGTTCTGACAAGAGTAGTTTGACGAGATATGTGCTGACTCATTGCGCAGAAAAATCTTTTTCATGTTCCAATTGCATTTATGCATGTTCTGAAAAGGGCGATTTGACGACACACACGATGACTCATGGTGGAAATTAACCTTTTCCTGTTCCGAGTGATCGTGTTCGACTGCACTTAAGCCTTCCTTAATAAGGCACATTCGAATCCATTTACAGAGTGTGCTAGATAATGGTGATAATGATCTAATGTTACACCAGGGAGTCTCCAGTTTTCAAAATTAGCATTTTTAAATTAATGGCAATAAATGTTTTGGTTATTATGAAGTTTTCAATTTTTGTCTACATCTATAATTATTTTTAAAATAAGTTTGTCTAGTCGGTATAGTTCTTGATGTGATGTTAATAAAAAAGTTTCGCTTAATAGATATGCCTTATTAATTAGCTAAGTATTTAAATACTTAATTAACTTATGATTTCAAAGAAAATTTTGGTTTTGATTATAAATGAGAGTTAATAATAAACATGCTTTGTTTGACGCGATGTCTACTGTTTACAGAACAACCAGTCATATTTATAGAAAATAATCAATACATATTATAAAAGACAATCCAAAACCGTTCGACCCACAAAAATTTAGAAACGATTTCCGGTACGATCAAGGAAATTGTATGGCGTGGTAGATTTCTACCCCCCTCCAGGATGTGGGTTCCCTTTTTTACCTAAAGGGCGTGCTTCTGAAGATGTAAAGGCTGGAAGTTTCGCCCTCTAAAAATTTCAAGAGCAGTCTTCCAGAAAGTTCTAGATTCTAGAAGGTTGGATAAAACTCTAGAAAATTCTTACGGAATATATCGGTGAGCCTAGAAGGTTCATCGATTTTCTGGATGGTTCGCTAATGCTCTGGAAAGTTATGGAAGGAGAAAGTTCTTGAAGTTTTCAGAAATGAGTGGTGGTGAGTCTAGAAGGTCTGGAAAGTTATTAATTTTAATCAATATTATAAAAAAGTATTCGAAGGCGTATATTGTTAATGAAGTGAAAACTTCTTTAGCACCGTTGTAATTTAAAACTCGATGAAACGAAAAATAAGAACATCCCGGAACATTCTGAAATTTTCATGAATAGGGAATCAGGAACATCATTGTGGATAGGGTAACCATCCGTCCGGATTAATCCGGACATGTCCGGACTTTCAGCCTTTTGTCCGGACTTTGTCCGGCCCTATAATTTTTCCGGATTTTTTGGTTTAGATGGAATATGAGTAATTAAACTTACATAAGTAATATCAAATAAGTCTTTAATCTTTATTATTTCCCAGTCATCTAAAAACAAAATATAAATCTTTAACAATCAACTCATGGAGATCAAACGATAAATTTTAATTGCAGTTGCAAACAATCAACAGAGTTCAAGTTCAACCATAAAATATCTTCTACAAAACTTAACACTTGTTTTCGACAAATATATATAAATTTTAATATTTTTCAGCGCCAGATACTTGACGGAACTCCCATTCATTCAAAGTTTTCTTATAGAATTCTTCGCAGGTAATAGTTTTAGGGTTGTATTGAATCATCAACAACGATCTGACCGAGGGTACAGATAATCTATTTCGCTCTTTTGTCCACTGTGCTCCCATTAGAGAAAACTCTCTTTCTACACTTGCGTTTTGAGCTTGGATTGCAAAAATGAACTCGCGAATACTCAACAGAATGGGCAATCTGGCGATTGTGAAGTTTTTAAAAACGGTAACCCACATTTTATGGGCCATTATACTAAAAAATGCATCGTTTTATTTATTTATTTTTTTTTTTTTTTTTTAGGGAAATCAACAATTTACAGCTTGCTTAATTTGTACATGTTTAATTTACCCATCTGATAAACCAATTATAGATTTCCTCATTATACTATTACACTATGTATCTATAAAATAAAAAAGTAATCTTACAATAGCTAAGAGAAATTACATTATTACAACAAGAGGCAGTACATAATATAAGTCGTTACATAAATATATCATACAGTTTTGTACTCATTTAATACATTTTTAATAGATTTTTTATATTTGTTTTCATCACAATTGAAGATATCTATTTCAGAGAGAATATTATTATACGTTGAACACAGTCTTACAAGGCAAGCATTTTTATTTGAATTTGTATTGCAGTGTTTTTCTTTAAAAATATTACATGAACGTGTGTGCCGTGTAGGTACTTTGAAATCGATTCTGTTCAATAATTCAGGGCAGTCTGTAATATTGTTTACAATTTTAAATAGCAACATTGCATCTGAGAATTGCTTTTGTTGGGATATGAATGAATTGACGGCTGTTATTTCATCGAATAGCTTTACATCATCGACAACAACATCTTTGGCTCTCATTTGTTTGCATTATGTGATTAAAATGTCCGGACTTTTTTTGGACTGTCCGGCTTTTTGCCAGGACTTTTCAATATTCTAAATGGTAACCCTAATTGTGGAACATTCCGGAACACCATCGAATGTTGTTCTGAGTGAATCCAGGTACCACAGCTAGTAATTTTTTATTTTATTATTTAATAGCCAGGGTACCTAGCATAGTCGATCGATACATCCCTATATCAAAATGATATCGGTCTAACCCGTCATTTATGATCAGTTATCAAAATATGCTAACACGGTCAACTGATAAGGGATATTCTGATCGACTATAACTGACAAAAGCCCGCCAATAGGGTAAAATCACTTTTTTTTACGATAGGAATAGTTCTTCAACAACGTTTTGAATATTCACATTTTAAATTAGGGCTAAAACGCCTTCTTCCCGCGGTTTTAGCTTGTGACGTCACTGCGCACCTTGACAGCTGCCATTAGTAATCAGTCTTTAGTTGATCATTTGTTTGTCGAAGAAAATGACCGTAAATACCGTTTATAAATATTGTATTGTACCAAAGTGTACAAATACAATATCTTAAACACCAAACAAACTATTTATAAACGTCCCAAATGATGTTATTATGTGTAAAGCGATGTCGTGCGATGAAAGGTGCTTTAAACAACTGCCACCATAAGTGCGTCGATTTTTGAAAAATTATCAGAATGTCCTTTTATGAAAACCACTGTCTGTCATGATAATTTGTATTCAAATATATGTTTTATATAAACGAATGGGCTTAGGATGCGTAACTAAACGATTATGACTCTCAAACTTATTCAAATTCAAACCCACAACTGGAGCAAAAACAACTTGACGTGGGACTCGGTGGTGCGATGTGACGTCACAACTTCACTAGTCAATCATGACTCGTTTTTGATATTTGAATTTTCATACAACTTTAAAAGTGAATTAATTAATTTAATAATTTTTTTTGGGGGTTTTGAGTACGATATTCGAGTTGAGTTAATTTTTTTACATATACTAAATGCATTGAAAACACTGTATTGCATATACTGCATGTACCCTATTCGTATGCGTTCTTAGCTTCGACTGTAACATGGTCGATCGATAAAATCTTTATATTTATACGAAATTTACTAAATCCATGGTCATCTATGGTTATTTAGCAATATTTGCGATAGTCAAAAAAATAGTCCAATAATTCATCTGTCATGTCTATCAAATTGATCTGAGTAACTAAAAGTTAAATTTCAAAATCTCCCTCATCACGACCAAAAACCGTGTTGAATTTGCAAGTGAGAAACAAAAACCAATACATCATTTAAGAAGTTACTAACAAAACCCGCTATATTGGAATTCAACCAATCACAAGCAGTTATTTTGCCAAGATGGCGAGTTTAGAAACTCGCGCGCCAGATCAGCTGAGTTTCATATATAAGTATCAAAATCCGCTATATTGGAATTCAACCAATCACAAGCAGTTATTTTGCCAAGATGGCGAGCTTAGAAACTCGCGCGCCAGATCAGCTGAGTTTCATATATAAGTATCAAAATCCGCTATATTGGAATTCAACCAATCACAAGCAGTTATTTTGCCAAGATGGCGAGTTTAGAAACTCGCGCGCCAGATCAGCTGAGTTTCATATATAAGTATCAAAATCCGCTATATCCACTTTATTTAACGAAATAATTCCTAAACATTCATTGAAAAATGAACACTTTTCGAATTTATTTTTCTCTGATTCATTAACGATATAAAAAAATTTAATGTTGTTATTTATTTACACTAGAGATGTGATAGTTTTTTGCGGTTTTCCCCGAATCAGTGGAAGTTGATATTTATTTATTTAAAATTTACGGCACAAAGTGCCATTTACAAGCTTGTGTATATTTAATTACAGTCATAGTACATTATACAGGCATTAAAAATAAACAATAATATCAAAAAATCATTATGTAGTGACCTCGTTAACATATAATTGGCTGAAATGTTCGATCAGTGCAACCTTATATTTCAGTATGGAAATATTAAAAATATCAGCCACATTGGCATAAAAATTTCCAATGGTGTGTAATCTATTTACAACTGAATTGGAGCCTGATACCGACATATAGTTGTCACAATAAAACAAACTAGGGAACCTTGATCTTATTGTAGGTATATGAAAGTGAATCAACTTTAATATATCAGAGCTATCCAACTGATAGTTAACGATTTTATACAAAAATATCAGATCAAAAATTTTTCTTCTGTCACTTAATTTCAACAATTTTAATGAGTGCAACAAAAAATCATAAGTTATTGATTCTAAGGGAATTCCAAGTCTAAAATTAATACACCTCAAAAATTTATGGCGGATATAGCGGATATAGAAATTAAACGACTAAAATGATTCCGGCAGTCGGTTGACACGAGGCGTCGTTTTTACCGCGACTTCCGGAGTGTCGGATAAGTTGTCAATTTACAGATTTTTTTAAATAATGCCGTTTGTTACGCAAAATAACTGGCTAATTAATGAATGGAGGTGAACTAACGAAAATCTTAAAATTTAAAAAAATCCCGAACGAGACAAACAGAATTTATTAATTCATCTAAGACAGTGTTCCGCAAACTTTTTGTGTTCAAGGTACACCTACCATTTCAGAAATTTCAAAGGTACTTTTAAAGAAAATTTTAAAGGTAATTTTAAAGTTAGAAGAAAAAACAATATTTATTTAATATGTACTTTAATCAATGTAATATGAAAATATGTTTAATGAGAGATGTGAGCATACTTAAGTGAGCACAGGCAATTTACAGGCACAGGAGTAATCGTTGATAACGAGCGGTTAAAAACCCGCTCTGCGGGTTTTGCTGCTAGGACCTTCGGGCGGCGGACGACACGACAATAGCTTTGTTACAAACTTCACGTACAAAGATGGTTTTGCGTAAGGCGCGGCGTCAAAGATGTTCTCGAGGCACGCTTTGAAAGTAGTGTACAGGTACTCATTTTTAATATGCAGCCAAAAATGTGCTTGCTCTATTTCGGAAAAATTTTGTTTTTAAAGTCCGATTAGTTTCTAGCTGCATGAATTCTTCCTGCTCATTTATCGGTAATTGTCCAAGGGAAATGCTATCTGATAATGGTTTTCGTATCCAGTCCATAGGTTGCAGGTCATACTTACAATAATATGAGTTCATTTTTTCTGCTAATAGCTCCAAGTGTTTCAAATCAAAGCCTGCACTTTTTTTTTTTAAATCGGCAGCAACGACGTTTCGCTTGCTGAGGATTGGTTCGTACTATGTCCACAAAAACCCGTATCGAAAAATAAAAATTAAGTTTCAAAAAATTATATTTTTGTTTCCTTTATTTCAAACTAATTGCTATAAATATTTTTTAAAAAATACAAGGGTTAATCTACCTATACTTAAAAGTACAACGTATTTGGTTGAATTTTGAACGAACAATACTAACAATTCATAGCTTTAAAAAAATCAGATTGTGCAATTCACACTCGTTAGAAGTGAAACCTTCAGAAAACTAAAAAAGACAAGAGCGAGGAGACTAAGAAGCACTTTCTTTACCAAGGTGAAGGATTGTTTGCAAGAATTGAAAAAGATAACGTGTTGTATGCTGATGATGTGGTGCTGATTTCCAACAGTATGGAAGATCTACAGCCTCTCGTATCTAGGATGAAAGAAATATGTGTGAAGAATGGGATAATGATGAATGTACTTAAGACTAAAGTTGTGGTGTTTGAAAGAGAGAGTACAAAAACATTTAATAATTTAAATTATTAATACTTGGAGCAGTTGGATGAGTTTGTGTATTTGGGTAGTATGTTAACGAGAGATGGGAAGGCTGATAGAGATATTGAAAGAAGGGTAAATGAAAGTAATTCCATTAGGGGAGGACTGAACGCCATTGGCGGCAACAAAAAACTGTAGAAAAAAAACGAAGCTAGCTGTCCATAATGGAGTGCTGGTACCTACGATGATGAATTGCAGTGAAGCATGGAACTGGCAGAGGATGAACGAAAGTAGACTGAATACTTTAGAAATGAGATCCCTGAGGCGTACGTGTAATAGTGCCATGTACGATCGTGTGAGAAACGTGAAGATATAACTAACACCTCTGCCATTGGTCACCCCAAGTGATTTGCTACGTTTGGTGACTTTGCAGGGATGCTCGGGTTCACGGCGTTAGGTTTGTCCAGGTTTTGGCAGTACTAATACTGCAGTGCTACAGAAATGTTCCTAGAGGGACGAGTACACACTTTCCGAGCACTTTTCCGCCACCGCATGGGAAGTTTATGGCGTAGACTGGGCCGATCGAAGAATGCGATCATCACCGCCATGACTGCCTGGATGGAGTCCCCCCTGATGGCCCTCTGGAGGCGGGAGATGATGAAATACCTTCCGACAACAGATGCATTAATTCATTTTAGTGTTTATTATTTTTTCAGTTTCATTTCTCATGTTTTTCATGCTTTTTCTTTTTTTTATTTTTATTTATTTATGTTTTATTATATCTACGTGTTGTTATTTACTTTTAACCTTAACCTATTATTTGTCTACTTTCTTTAATTATTTCAAAATATGAATGTATTGCGTTGCACTACCCCAGCATACATTCTTGAATAAACTATTATCATCATCATCAGTAAATTAATACGTAAAGCAAAAACTTTGTACCTCTTTTTACGAAAATTGAGCGGACGGAGGAGTATGAAATTTCGCACACTTATATTTTATATAGAGGAGTGCAGAAAGCTAATCTTCTTTTTTAAATTATGAATAAAAAGTACATAAAAGACATTACAATTATGGTCGAATTTCTAGTTTTTATAATTATCGAAGTGCATTAAATATGAACGAAAGAGAGTGACCATATTGATGACTTCAAACTCTTCGGAAGTTCAGAATTTAATAGCCTCAACCGAGTTTCAAGCCATATCGATATTAATGAAATTTATTAGATCATGAAAACTGGAAAATATTTGAAAGTGAATTTTTATATAAAAGTACCTTTTAGACTAAGTACCTTTTGATGAACATTACGGATTAAAATGATAATATAATAATATTATAATTTTAGAGCAGCTGAGGCATAAATGATAACATTGTGTGAATCAGAAGCCTCGATAATAATAAAAAAGATCTGAAACCTCCTGCAACAATTGACAACAAAAAAACACTTTCATATGCCTTTTGTATTAGTATAATTGAAAACGTATTTTAAAGTAAAACTTTTATTTTTATTCGAAATTTACAAATACAAAAGAATATTTTCAAACATAATTCAAAATATTGCTAGCGGTATTTTCAAACTCCAAAACTTTTAATTGCACATACTTCCAATCACGACTCAGTGGCACAGCATTGTCTTGCGCGAACCCCTTCAAGTCTCCTCCGCACAACACTCTGCCTTGGCACACACTCTGTGCTTCAGTCACATTCAAACATCGTCTCATACATACTCTTCTGATTGTGTCTTTTAAAATGTACCGATTCAAGTATTTGCTTTATCTTGATATCGATCAAAGAAACTTCAGATTTACCATGTTGATTATAACATTTACTTATCATTAAAATAAAATAAAAAAACCATCCGATCCGGAATAAGCTTTCGGAATAAAATGTTTCCACCAAAATAACCACACATTAATGATACTTATTTTGAATAAAGCTTTTTATGTTACGTCAAATCAATACCGATGATCTCTAGTTTCAAGCAATTTTATTTTGTGAACGAATCCGCAGGTGTTTTAGTAAGGCATTATTTTGCGAAGATAAATTGTAACACAGGGAACAAGAAAAACTTTTTTATTCACTGTGAAACACAATGTGTTTTATCAAATATTCCTTTCGGGTACATGAATAGTCACAGTCAGAACATGAAAAAGGTTTTTCTCCTGTGTGAATCCGCAAGTGCGTCTTCAAATGTTCCTTTTGAGAGCACAAATAGTTGCAGAAGGAACAAAAAAAAGGTTTTTCTCCACTGTGAGTACGCATGTGTTTCGTCAATTCGCTCATTCGATAACACGAATAGTTGCAGGCAGAACATGAAAAAGGTTTTTCTCCACTGTGAGTCCGCACGTGTCTCGTCAAATCGCCCATTCGAGAACACGAAAAGTTGCAGAGAACACATGAAAAAGGTTTTTCACCGCTGTGAGTCCGCATGTGTGTTGTTAAATGTATTTTTAGATTACACGAATAGGTGCATTTAGCACACGAAAAAGGTTTTTCGCTAGAGTGAATCTTCACGTGTTGCCTCAAATAATTCTTTCGACAACATGAATAGTTACAATCGGAACAGGAAAAAGGTTTTTCACCGCTGTGAGACAGCATGTGTGTCGTCAATTTTTCTTTTCGATAAAACGAATAGTTGCATTCGGAACACAAAAAAGGTTTTTTCCCAGAGTGAATCTGCGTGTGTTTCTTCAAATCGCCCTTTCGGCAACATGAATATTTGCATTCGGAACAGGAAAAGGGTTTTTCACCACTGTGAGTCAGCATGTGTGTCGTCAATTGTCCTTTTTGATAACACGAATAGTTACATTTGGAACATGAAAAAGGTTTTTTGCTAGAGTGAATCTGCACGTGTTGCCTCAAATAATCCTTTCGACAACATGAATAGTTGCAATCGGAGCACGAAAAAAGTTTTTCCCTACCGTGAATCAGCATGTGTCTCGTCAAATGGCTCATTCGACTAAATGAAGAGTTGCAGTAAGAACATGAAAAAGGTTTTTCTGCATTGTGGGTGCGCATATGCATTTCGATTTTTGATTTATGAAAGCAGGAGTAGTTACAAAGGGAACAAGATAATTGTTTAACCACGGGATTCGTCTTCAGATCTGCCAATAAGTCTGAAACAGATTACATGAATTGTGAGTACAGAAAGCTAAATGATTGTAAGTATGCACAGTTATTTCACAAAAACGTAAAAAAGGGATAGCACTTATTGTTTATTAAAAAAATGGTTTCACCTGCTGTCTGCGTAATT
Organism: Glyphotaelius pellucidus; assembly: GCA_936435175.1. Lineage (NCBI taxonomy): Eukaryota > Metazoa > Arthropoda > Insecta > Trichoptera > Limnephilidae > Glyphotaelius > Glyphotaelius pellucidus. Next base: position 16,720,194 of record OW386565.1, read on the forward strand.
CTTTCAAAGCGTTCGAAGCATTCCTTTTTAACATCCGTCAGGTCTATGTCAATTTCCATAAAAGGAATGACCTTTGCATCTTCTTCTCGAGGTCCCGGTTCCATCTTGAAGATAACACTGACGCTACCTGGAAAAACAAAACAACAATATCCAACACTGTTCTTAAAAAAATTCCCCTGGTATAAACTATCCATTAACCCAAATTCTTAATATAAGAATCCGTGAAGGCCTTTTTCGCACTACTCTAATGTAAGGTCTCATTATACCTATTTTTAAAACAGGCTTCAAACTTGACATCAATAATTATCGCCCTCTTACATCGTTTCATTCCCTTTCCAAAGAATTTGAAAAGATCGTTAATAACAGTCTGATGGAATAACTGGAAACCAATAACCTAATCTTGTTTACGCTAATCTCAATCCTCTTAGAATCTTAGATAATTCTTATAAAATTCAAACACTCTTGAACATCTACAGCACGGAGCTTTGTTATTAATCCTAATCCATTGTTACTAAGCCAAAGGAAAATTGTTCTCTCGCATCAAATAGTTTCCTTATTTTAAATGCTACATGAAGCTTACATAACTACATCAAGTCCCGAGTAAGAATATATGAAAACTTGATTTGCATTATCAATGTAAAATACAATACAAATTTTACAACAAAAATTTCAATGTATAATAATACACACATAATATAATACAAAGGCAAATTATCAAATGTAGCATCACACTTATTAGAATATAAAACAAAACTCGTTTGATAAAGATATCGAGGATATGGAAAGGCAGAGAAGAGCCATATCAGTTAGAGCGAGTATGCTATCAAGACGTTTTTACTTTTGCAGTCCAAAAGTAAAAAGAATACTTTTCAACGCTTTCTGTACCTCTCTGTACACATCAGAACTATGGGTCAACTACACTACATCCCAATGGCATAAGTTAAAGGTTGCTTATAACAACGCTTATCGCCAACTTTTCCGCCTACCAAGATACTGCAGTGCTACGGAAATGTTCCTAGAGGGACGAGTACACACCTTCCGAGCACTTCTCCGCCACCGTATGGGAAGCTTATGGCGTAGACTGGACCAATCGAAGAATGCGATCATCACCGCCATGACTGCCTGGATGGAGTCCCCCCTGATGGCCCTCTGGAGGCGGGAGACGATGAAATATCCTCCGTAAACAGATGCATGAATTCATCTTAGTGTTTACTATTTTTTTCAATTTCATTTCTCATGTTTTTCATGCTTATTCGTTTTTTTATATTTATTTTATCTATGTGCCTTAACCTATTATTTGTCTAAACTGCTTCTGTTATTTCAAAATATGGAATGTATTGCATTGCACTACCCCTGCATACATTCTGGAATAAACTATTATTATTATTATTATTAAAAAGACAGAGATGTGAAAGTCCTCCACACTTGTAATAAAGGCCATAAGCTAGATAGACTAGAATCTTTAGAAATTTCCTGCTTAACTTTAAAATAGGCCATATATTTATAATGAAGAAGCAATTATAATCATTTGCTTAGTCTCCACTTTTGTATCCATTGTAATTTTCAAAATAATTTCGAAATTAAAATATGATTTAGTTAATATTATGACCATTCCTACTGCAATGTTAACATGTATCCCTTCAAAAAACAATTTAAAAAAAAAAGAAAATCCCATGCATCATAAATATAATAACAATTTGACAATAAAATTAGGTCATTAATAATTCACATTACTTGTAAGGTTTTCCCTGAACAATATTGCAGTGAGCTACAAACCCGAGGTAATATTCACATTACTTGTAAGGTTTTTCCCTAAACAATATTGCAGTGAGCTACAAACCCGAGATAATTAGCCCACTGGAATTACCAAAATATTTAGAAATTAGACAGTCTAAAACGACTTAGCAACAAATGTAATTGATTTAATTGATTAAAATCCTTTAGACCACCCCGCTACCCCTCCCTCTTATGTTGTGTATATAAACCGTAGACTAAGAATAATTTGTCCCAGTCTGAAGATGGCTCTAGCAAGCTGAAACCGGTTACGGTCAATAAAATCAAAGTGGAAAAAAAGTTTTATATTTGTTTTTATTATCTGTTTCTATTAATTTTTTTTTATTATTATTTTTATTTCTTGCCAGGGCAATCCCGATGAGTTACAGAACTCATTTTAGGACAGGAGGAACATGCAATTCATAGGTGAGAGGAAATAACAATTTTACATAGGAGCTTACATATAAAAAGTATAAATTTCATATACAATGTAGACGAAAAATAAAAGACAGGTTAAGTAGAACAAACAAACAATAGAAAACAATTAAAGACAAAAGGAACAAGTTTATACAAATATGGATGATTACAGCTAAATTAAAAAGAAAAGAAGAGAAAGTGAAACAAGACATAAAAATTAAATTGAACATGACAAGAAAATTACATAGTTTCATCTTTAAACCTATTTAAAAAATATTCTTTTAAAGCATTACTCTGAATTTTTTATTTTGCTGGATTCCCTTGTACATATCGGGAAGCGAATTATAAAGAGTATAGGCAATGTAGTTCAGAGATTTTATCCCATATTTTGTAGTATGTATTTGAGGTACGCGGATTTTATTGCTATTTCGAGTATTGTGAGGGTGGATGTCTTGATTGTAAAGTGGCTTGATGTTAGTGTGAGTTGATTGTTGAGTAATTTGTAGGATGATGCTTGTGATTTCATGTTTAGGAAGGATTGTTATTGGAAGAATACCGGAAACCGAATAGATATCTCTGACATGGGTATCCCATGGAAGTCCAAAAACATTTCTGAGAGCACGATTTTGAACCACCTGCAGATCAGCTATCAATTTCTTTGAGGCAAATCCCCAGATACAGCAGAGATAGGAGAGGTGTGAATGTACCATGGCAAAGTAGACTGATGTAAAGGAGTAGTTAGTAATCCTTGGAGTCTATAAAGTACACCAGTTATGGGAATAATTTTCTCCTTTACGTGATTTATGTGGAGATCCCACGAGGGTTGGGAATCTACGATCAGGCCCAAATATGTTGTGCTCATTTTCTTATAGAGGCAATTATCACCAACTTTGATATTGAGGTTGAAATTTTTTTTGTTACCGAAAAGTATATAATGAGTTTTTTTTTACGTTAAGAGTTAATTTGTTTATTCTCAACCAGCTTGTGAGTTTAGAAACATCAACATTCATTTCCGTTTCGAGCTCCGCTAGGTTCAGTTTGTTATAAAAAATTACTGTATCGTCCGCATAAAGTTGAAGAGTTCCTTTAATGCCCCACTTTGTTATATCATTAACATAGATCAGAAATAGTAACGGTCCAAGAATTGATCCCTGTGGCACTCCACATACTATTTTACCCAAATCACTCGTTTCTCTCCCAGTTCTACCGCCGAAAAGCGATTTGATAGGTAACATCGGAAAAGTTCTAGAGTACCAACAATACCCAAATGTTTCGGTTTTTCGATCAATACGATATGGTCCACCGTGTCAAATGCCTTCTTTAGATCAATAAATTATTTATAATTATAATATTGTACAATAAGAGTTACTTATTGTCCCAAACAATGCGAAATGAAAGCTTAAGGAATCGGGAACGTTTCAAGAGCTAGATAAAATTTTGCTATAAAAATGCAAAATGGTTAATTCTAAAAAAACTTCTACATGGCAAATAAGTTATACATTCTTAATAAGTTATACATTCTTAATAAGTTATACATTCTGAATAAGTTTTTAAGATCTTGTCTGCGCTACATCTGAAAACGGAAGAAAGTTACATCTGAACATTAGAAATTAGCTTTTTTAAACATAATGTACAATGCAACTCTTACTTTCTGTATCTCTTAATGAATTCTGCAAACATTCCTTCTTCACATCTGGGAGTTCGGAATCTGTATTCGAATACGGTATTTCGCCTCTCCCTACTTCCTGGGGCTCTAGTTCTGTCTTGATGGAAACAGAACTTGAATTGAATAGATCCATGGCACTCACTGCTGTGGTAATGTTTTGTAATTAATTTAAGCCCAAAGAAATATACCTAAAACAAAACATCGTTATAATGAAACTTAATTACGTATGAGTTGTGAATATTTTGTTTCGTTTGGAATCTTATGTCAAAACAATGAAGTGGTGTGCATTTAGGGTTACCATTTTGAAAATTGAAAAGTCCTGGCAAAAAGCCGGACAGTCCAAAAAAAGTCCGGACATTTTAATCACAATGCAAATATTATGTACGCATTTCATAACGGTGTGGACGTGGAATTGAGTATTTGCAAGTTCATTTTTGCTATCCAAGCTCCAAACGCAAGTGTAGAAAGAGTGTTTTCTCTAATGAGAGCACAGTGAACAAAAGAGCGTAATAGATTATCTGTACCCTCGTTCAGATCGTTGTTGATGATTCAATACAACCTTAAAACTATGAGCTGCCAAGAATCCTATAAGAAAACTTTGAATGAACGGGTCCGTCAAGTTTGGCTCTGAAAAATATTAAAATTTATATTTTTGTCGAAAATAAATGTTATGTTTTGAAGAAGATATTTTATGGTTGAACTTGAATTTTGTTGATTGTTTGCAACTGCAATTAAAATTTATTGTTTGATCTCCATGAGTTGATTGTTAAAGATTTATATTTTTTTTAGATGAGTGGGAAATTAATAAAGATTAAAGGCTTATTTTATATTATTTATGTAAATTTTATTACTCTTATTCCATCTAAACCGAAAAATCCGGACAAATTAAAGGGCCGGACAAAGTCCGGACAAAAGGCTAGAAGTCCGGACGGATGGTAACCCTATATGCATTAGACAAGTCCGACCAAGTAAAAGTGACTTTGAAGTTAAGTCATTTGAAAAGGGTAGAGAGAATCATAGTATTACTCTATATCAGTGGTTCCCAAACTTTTTTTCCTCGTGGACCACTTTCAAAATTTTACTGGTTTCGGTGGACCCCCTGCTGCAATATTTCAACCATATTCCCAAAACTCAACACGCGTTATACTGAATATTGAATATAGCGCTGGAGTTTTGGTCTGTCACAACGGGGGGGGGGGGGGGGTAGTAATGTGATTTGGGACAGGAGGCGGAATGGGATATGGGCACGAAATGGGTCTCAATATGACAAATTTTCACCGAAATACAAGCAGATGTAGGCAGATAGTACCTGTCAACATTGACAGGTAAAGCCAAGCCTGTACTGAATATCGAATGTGCAAGTTTTTACAAATAACAGTCGCTGACCTTCTTAAAATACACTACTCAAAAAAATTAAGGGAAGTTTAAAAAATGAATTACAAAGATATTAATGCTAAATAAAAAAGCTATTTGATCCATATGCCGGCCTTTTTGCCAGAAATCTGACAATAAGAATTTTTAAGCTTCAAAATGCTTTTTTCAAAGTCTCAATATGAACATTTTTCACCAAAATATAGCCTGTCAAAAATCATCGAAAAATTTGGAATTTTTTTTGCTCCCTTAATTTTTTTTAAGTAGTGTATTATCCATCTTTATTGATAGGTAAAGCCAAGCCAACATTTTTGTTCTTTACTATCGAAACCAGATTTTTTTTCGTGGACCCCCGCTTGCAACATGTGGCCCCCATTTTTTTATCACGCCTACGTGGACCCCGTCGAGTCTCCCGTGGACCCCTGGGGGTCCACATTTTTTTTTTTTTTTTTACATGAGCTCCACACAGGAGGCCCTGAGGAAAATAATTTCCCACAGGGCCTATGTCATCTTTGGGGATGCTGTGTGGAGGGTCTACATGGACCACTTTGGGAATCACTGCTCAATATAAACCGGATTGTATACCGTATCCTCCACACCGCTTCTACCAAAATTTCTGATTATTCGAATCAATGCCACTAATAAATAAATACTAAGTGGAAAAGCAGACGTCAAATTGTCAGTTTAAAGGTTTATCGAACAAAACGCTGAATGGATTTCCTATATTTCCAATCTGCGCAATTGAAGCTAGCTTACGTTAGATTCCGCGCAGTTGTGCATTCGAGCGTGTCGTCCGAAAAAGAACAGTGGTCGCTTAGTACGATTTGGAATAACGGACGCTCCCAAAATAAATTGTGATATACCCGGGTAGAAAATATCACCACCACAACTTACCAGTAACTATTCCAAGAATCCAGATACATTTAAATGCCAAGTTTATGCCGTGTAATGATTATTAAGTAGAAATAGATTTAGGAACAGAATGAAACGTTTGTCGGTGAAGAAAGCATTCGACAATCAGTGTTGCCAACTAGATGAGAAACGAAAAAGCTAGAAAGGAGCTAAAAATCTTGTCTTGTCAAATATCTGCCAGCAATGGCAACACTTCGAACATAATCATAGATTTTAATCATAAAAGTATCTGTCACTGTCACTTGCAACTTGCAAGAAATTTTTGATTCAGATGTTCGATAATTATCGTAGGTTGTTGATTGTTTAAGTTCTAATGCTGATATTTTCTATGCGAATATTTTGCAAACTCAATTGTAAAATTGCGCTGTGTCGACGCGACCTAGCTTACTAACGCCAATCGGTACACCTAAATAATGGAATCCATTATTGGACTTTTGGGTTTGAGGAAATTCTTGTCAATTTGACATTGAAGTTTCTATTTATTGATTTTTAATTCGAAGGAATTGCTTGCAATAATCACAATTTTAAATATCTGGTATATCTGGGTGTACTTACCGATATTTTGTCGAAAGCAGAATGACGGATCTAGAATACGATTATGTCATTTTATTTAGAGACGTAGAGGAAGGCGGCGCCAGATTACTGTAACCTAACTATTGATGTTCTGTCAACCATTTTCAATTGTCTTAACTTAAAGGTCTGTTCAGTCAAAATTATATCCTTGTTTCCAAATATTTATTACACGTGCAAATCATTATTTTAACAGAATATTTCAAAGGATTTAAAATATCCATAGCTCTTCCAAATTAGTGGCATTGCTAATACAACTTTTTGTTTCTTGCAGTTTCAGGAATATTTTTGGGATTGTACCTACTCTATAACCCTTCCACAGTATTGCCATGGATTTACTAAATCCAGACGGTTTTTCCATCAAGGCGGAACCAGGGCCCCAGGAAGAAGGCCGAGGTGAAATGCCGGATGGGGATATAGATTTTGACCTACAAGATGTAAAGAAGGAATGTTTAAATTATGCGGAGAGTTATCAAAAAGCCGGTAAGTTGCATTAATGAGACAACGAAAATTGTTCAGATAACAAAAATTAATTAATATAATTTATAGTATTTGAAAAGTTTAATTTAAGTGTTTATAATATGTAAAACACAGAGTAAAAGGAAGAAAAAAAAATCGAAAATCAGTTTTAAATTGAATATGGCATAAACATAATAATAATTTAGGTTAACAATACATAATTTACAAATAAAACAATGAAAAGAATATAATAAATATATTCGATCGCCTCTAGACGATGCTCCTAAACTTTGCTACATAAAAACATAATTCAGATATTTCTCTTAACCTTCCTGTATTCGCGCTTTCGTTGTTTTCTTAAAAACATAAGAACAATGAGACTCTGAGGTTTTCAGTAGCTTCTTAATATGGTGTTAAGCATTGTTTAAGAAGTCAAGTATGCTTCCTACGTCATTCGTATGTCTGGTAACGTTTAATTATCGTGTAAACAAGCTTATGGGTCCGAGAGGTTAATGCAGCGCGCGCATTGGTGCTGAGTGGGCGGGTGACGCTTATTTACTGTTATCGGTTTTTTTGTAAGAAACAATAAATAACTATCCAAAAATCCTAACAATGATTTATTGTTTTATAATCTTTTAATATTCTTGATACTTTCATTTATTAGATTTCAGAGTTTTTTCTAAATTATCAAATGAAAAAGTTTATTTTCGTTAAGATTATAAAAATATTTTTATTTTTTATTTTAACTTTTTATGAGTAAAACCTCAAACTGTAATATTTAATTAAATGGAGACATTATGAGCGAAACTCAATCGAAAATCTGGAAACAGAAAAATCAGAAAAAGATATTTACACCTCTGGGACTCGAACCCAGGACCTCCCTACTTTCCTGGTTGGGCGCTCTTATCCACTGAGCTAAGGTGTCGATATCCAATTCGGTCACTTTTAACTGTACCATACTTCGACTAAGAACCACCCATATTATCTTCATTTTTCTTAACGCATATTTTTATTGGCTGCCATCTTTATGAACGATTGCAAGATTCAACTCGAACTAAATGCAATCTAGATGGCGTCTGGATAAATTTTTATCCATTTTATTTAATGTGCGACACCTATTGACTCTTCTGCAAGTCTAGGATGAATATATATATTTTTTTTTTTTAACTTTTTATGAGTAAAACCTCAAACTGTAATATTTAATTAAATGAAGACATTATGAGCGAAACTCAATCGAATCCCAACCCGGAAAGTAGGGAGGTCCTGGGTTCGAGTCCCAGAGGTGTAAATATCTTTTTCTGATTTTTCTGTTTCCAGATTTTTGATTGAGTTTCGCTCATAATGTCTTCATTTAATAAAATAAAAATATTTGTTATTTTTTAGAAGCGGAGTAAAAAGTCTGTTTCTACCAAATAAAGTTTATGTTTTCCTTTTTAAATTCAAACCCCTTTCTATATAATATACCAAAAATGCTTAAAAAGTATGTAATTATTACAGACGAGATGAAATCCCGTGCGCGAGTATACGTGTTACGTCGTTGGGCATACAAAGGTTAAAAACAATTTTAATTTTATCAAATATGCAGCTGTTCTGCCAACGAGTGTAAGGGTGTTTCGAATTTAAAAAAAACCGTTGGAGTATCATTTCACAGGTTTGTTATGTGTGTGCGAATTTAAATAGTTTATCGTATATGTCACTTCACGTGGTGGGTCGAAAGAACTTTCGTTGGTTATTCAACGACTGTCACTGGATATTCATATTAAGCGCAAACAAAAATTATTTTCGACGTAGAATTTTTTGATATGGGAAATTTGATGTCTTCATTATGTTTCTTGAAAGTTCGAATATCGAGTTTGGCAGAATTGATATAGGTCCAATGATGTTTTTTTCCATGAGATTAACAAGTTGTACAAGGAATTGCTCCAATAAAGTATTTTACGTTGATTAATTTTCCTTGATTGCTATCTTGTCTTCTCTGGGTTTGAAACTCGATTTTGGATTTCTGTCACGCCGAAATACCTTGTGGTTTTTAAAAACGACTTTTACAATTTTTTTTTATTTCTGTGATGAGACATTTTTCGGTAACGACAAATATGTGTCCGTGTGAAGGTACTGTTGTTTAAAGATCATTTGGTTTGTCCTCGTTTCTTTTGCTTGTAAATTTTATCGCCGACACCGACTTCTGTATTTACCTACTGCTGTATAAATACAGAAAACTGTCAAACCACAGCTTGGTTTTTAACTTATCTTGTTGATTTTTTCCAGGTAGCATTCAAGTGGATCCTCTTACCTTCAAGATAGAACCAGGACCCCGAGAAGAAGACGGAGGAGGAATCCCTTATATGGAAATTGATATAGAGCTGGCGGATGTTAAAAAGGAATGCATAGAACGCTCTCAAAGAATTATACATACATCAAATAAATAACGATTCGCATTTACTCTTTTTAATTTTTTTATAAAATAACGGTGAAACTTTATTTGTACTCTTTTTCAGACGCATTAATAGATCACAGGACACATCCTGTGGAAAAACCAGTCTCTTGTTCCCGATGTAACCACTCCAGCCTTTATAAGTCACATTTAGAACTTCACTCACGCACCCATACTGGAGAAAATCCTTTTTCATGTTCTGACTGCAATTATTCATATTCTCAAAGAGCATATTTTAAGACACATGATAACTGACAAGGGAGAAAAACCTTTTTCAAATTTCGACTGCAGCTATACATGTTTGAAAAAGGAAAAATTAACAATTCTCATGCTGACTCACAGTGGAGAAAGACCTTTTTCTTGTTCTGATTGCAGTTACTCGTCTTATCACAAATGAGATTTCAAGAAACACATTTTTACTCACACTAGAGAAAAACTCTTCATGTTCCAAATGTACGTATTCATGTGCTCACAAGAGTTATTTGAAGAGACACATGCAGACTCACAGTGGAGAAAAGCCTTTTTCATGTTCCGACTGTAGTTATTCATTTTCTCGAAAGCCATCTTTGGTGAGACGCATGCTTATTCACACGGGAGAAAAACCTTTTTCATGTACCGACTGTAATTATTCATCATCTCGAAAGGTAGAGTTGACGAGACACATGCTGATTCACAGTGGAGAAAAACCTTTTTCGTGTCTCAAATGCAGTTAAACATGTTTGAAAGGGGCAAATTTGACAAGACACATGCTGACTCACAGTGGAAAAAAATCTTTTTCATGTTCCAACTGTAGCTATACATGTACTCAAAAAGGAAGTTTGACGAAACACAAGCTGACTCGCACTGGAGTAAAAAAAAAATTATGTTCTGACTGCAGTCATTCATTTTCTACTAAGGAACTTTGACTAGACACATGCTGACTCACACTGGAGAAAAACTTTTTCGTTGTACCGAATGCAGTTATTCATGTTTTCTAAAGGGACATTTGATGAGACATTTGTTGACTCACAGTGGAGAAAGACCTTTTTCATGTTCCGTCTGTAATTATTCATGTTCTCAGAAGAGTTATTTGACGACACACATGTGGACCCACAGTGGAGAAAAGCCTTTTTTATGTTCAGACTGTAGTTATTCATTTTCTCGGAATCCTGATTTGGTTAGACACACAGTCACAGTGGAAAAAAAACCTTTTTCATGTTCCGACTGTAGTAATCTATATTCTCGAAAGGGGCTTTTGGCGACACATGTGCTAATTCACAATGGGCGCGATAATGCAAACACAATTCTATTAACTCCCTAAGCAACTTTAAATAAAAGGACCCTTTTGGCTTAGCTGAATATAATTTCACGTGCGTGTTTTTAATATAATATAATACGATAATAATACCTCTCATGGCCTATTTCAACTTTCGGAATGGTGTGGGGTTTTTTTATGAAAAGAAGGGAAGGAATTTCTGGGAAGGATAAAGGTGTAAGAGGTGGGAACAAAACTGGGGGGACATATACATTACATTTGAATCCATCCCTCTAATGCGGTGCAACGCGATGTTTCGAGAGAGTCCAGCTAGAGTGGTCAAAAGGTTTCCGTCAACCAATCTCTCCCGATCTGGCCTGCCACGCAGTTGTTGGGCAGACTCATCTGCCGCCAAGATCCGGAAAACCTAACCTCATGAACCCCGCCACTAAAGTCACTAAATTAGCGAACCTCTTGAGTTAACCTATGGCAGAAGTGTTTCTGATGCGGCGATAACCGTACGCTTTCCAGATAGAATGTGTTATATGTGCTGTTTATTTCTTACCAATCAATACATTTATATATTTCTTAATGTAGATGACGTGAGCAAATGCTTTATCTCTAACTTATAAAAGTACTTAATAAAAAAAAAAACACCTACAATTATCACGTTTCACAAAAACACTCCACGTTATATTCAATAATCGTTCAGTTGGTCATTGTACAAGTTCATTTTTTTCCCTTGTTCTACTTTACATTTTGTGTAAAAAAATATTCTTCTTTCTATTAAACTATTTTTTTAAATCAATGTATTTATCACTTTTTTGTCAAGGCCCGTATGGGCGTTTTATTTAAATAAATAACTCTCTCCAACGAACTAGCATTCCTAAATACATGTAGCGGAAGAGAATGCTGCAAAAAATTGATACGATTTTGATTAAGTATAAAAACAAAAACAAATAGCTATAAAAACTTGCAATTCGCCATTCCATATACAACGTAATATAGACGATAATTACAATGTAGTTACCAATGGCATCGTATTTCATTCGTACATCATTTTTCTTCCTGCAAGTGTAAAAGACCTTCCTTTAGAATTAATAATGGCGTTTTAAACAAACAATAATTTTGGCAATTTTTTAATCAATTCAAATGATAAAAACACATATCCAGACGCAATTGGAGCATTGGTTTACCAGATCTGATAAATTCTTTTGGTCATAAAGTTACAATGACACTGCGCCCATTCTTAGTTTCCTACTTAACCCTAGATTACTATTCTACGTCGCAGAGGCGCCCGCGTTTTTTATATATTGCTCTCTCTCTTTTTATCCTTTGCGCGTATTGCATTGAAATTCAAGGACATCTCAGTCATCGGCAGCAATTGTCGCAGGACGATTGTAGTGTTACGGTAAGTTTGCTAGTTTTTTTATATGGCCCTCCAAAGGGCCAAATGGCGCTCCAAAGCCGTATGAGTAGCTTGTATGTAAGTTTTGCACTCTTAATCAAATTGCTAAGCAAAATATTTTTTTGTTACTTTGTTACTTTTTTTTAGTTAATTACTTCATAATTGACTATTTTTTGTAGTGTCGTAGTGTTAGAAGTTTTTTTTTAAATGTATATTTCAAGTGGTTTATTTTTTAAAGAAGACTGTTTGATTGCCTAAGTTTCATTTGAGATTAAAGATTTGATAATGAAAAATATATAAATATAAAATAAAATTGTGTAATTTTTTTTTAGTAATATACAAAATTATAGAAACATTCAAAACATATCAATCATACTTGTTGTTTTGTTTTTGAGGAAGGAACTTCGTAAATAATAAAGGCAGCTTCAGGAAACTTTCAAAGGACTCGTGACATTTTATTTTGCTTTATTCCCAATTACATTGTGAATAATTCCGGAGACCCAAACTACCCAAGACAGACCAAGGATTTTACTTTTACTTATTAAGAAGGCTGGCTGGTGAGAAGAGAGAGATAAAACCTAAACCTAGGTCTTTTATAGCGGTCTTGTCTGAAGGGAGTTTGCGTCTCCTGACATCTATGGATAATTTCTTCTATTAATTAATTAACTTTACACAAACCAACAAATCGAAATGTCTGGAGAGGTGTGAGCCCTAGCTAATTAAATTATACATATTCCCGCCCAAAAAAACGGTAAAGGCCAGAGTTTTTTTTTTTAATACACAAATAGAATATAATAATTAAAATATCTCACTTATACTACTAAAGATAACTCAGACAACTTTAACTGCTTCACACCAGATTAAATTAACTAACCATTTCATATTTTATATGCTCCAGTTAAACATTAAAGTTAAAGATTAAGTTAACGATTAACATTAAAAATCAATAAGTTCTACAATTATTAAACATTTAATTTTAGGACAAACACAATGCCATGCGGATTGGACCAGGTCTTCCTTCCAGGACAGCTAATTTTATTATATACATTTAAATGGGCACTTGCAGTGTTCTTTCATTTTCCTTTGGCTAGATTATGACCTTTAATTTTCATGAGTTTTCACAAGAGGTCACGACCTCCACCATCTTTATTTATTTGCACTTTTTTTATTTTAATTGTATTTTCCACTTTTCTTTACACAAGCGAATTTATTATTGTTTTTCACTTTTATTTACACAAGCGAATTTATCATTGCCTTTCACTTTTATTCACAAGCGAATTTATCATTGCCTTTCACTTTTATTCACACAAGCGAATTTATTATTAAAGTCTGATTATAAAAACAAACACCCAGCTCCATCCATATATTTTCCTTTGCTTGTGGGCGCCGCACTGTGCACAGGCGCTGCCGGGTCGCTTCTTATACTCCTTGGTCCATCTCGGGTAGATGGTCTCCGCATTTGTTGTCCTCAATTGGCAGTAGGCATAGTTTTGATATTGCCCTCTGAACCGTTCCCTGTCCTGTGATGATGGTAGCTACTCGTACTCTTCCATCGGGCCCCGGGTGTACAGCGTGCACTCGTCCTAGCCTCCAAAAGCAAGGAGGCTCATTATCTTCCTTCAAAATGACCATTTGGCCTGGTTGCAGCTGCCTTTGGTGGTTGCCAGTCCATTTCGTCCGGGTCTGCAGCTCAGCCAAGTACTCCTTGCGCCACCTCGACCAAAACGACTGTATTAGTTGATTTAATTTTTGGTAATGATTCAATCTATTGACTGCCACATTCTGCAAATTCTGCTCCGGGATCGCTGCTAAACTCGTTCCAATGAGAAAGTGACCAGGAGTCAGAGGATTTAGGTCTTGGGGGTCATTGGACAGCGGACAGAGAGGACGGGAGTTCAAGCATGATTCAATTTGACATAACACAGTGCTAAATTCCTCATATGTTAGTAGTGAAGCATTTGCCACCCTCTTCGAGTGGTATTTTACTGATTTGACCCCTGCTTCCCACAGTCCCCCAAAGTGCGGAGCCCTTGCGGGTATAAAATGCCACCGAATGGATAAATTGGCTAAGTATTTATCGATTTTTTCATTTGAATTCTTCAAAAATTCATAGATTTCCCTTAATTCGTTATTCGCGCCCCGAAAGTTCGTGGCGTTATCTGAAAACATTTTACTGGGTTTCCCTCTTCGCGAGATGAAACGCTTAAACGCATTTAGGAAGCTATCAGTGCTTAAAGACATTACTACTTCTAAATGTATAGCTTTGGTTACCATACATATAAATAGACATATATAAGATTTTACGCTGTGAGTCTTACGGCTGACACCTGATTTAATCATAATGGGTCCGCAGTAGTCCACGCCGGATAATTGAAACGGGCGACCTTCCGTTATTCTTTCGGTCGGTAAGTCCGCCATCAGCTGTTGCTCTGTTTTCGGGTTACACCTAAAACATACAATACAGTATTTCAGAACCTTTTTAATTAAGTTTTTACCCATAATTGGCCAGTATTTCATTCTTATTAACGCTAACAATGCCTGCGTTCCTGCGTGTAAATATGAGTAATGGTAGTGCCTGACAATAAGTTCACTTAGTTTATGATGTGAAGGTAGTACTATGGGGTGTTGTTGACTTTCCGATATCATTTTTCCGTTGAACAACCTTCCCCCCACCCGGATTAAATCCTTAAACAAATAAGGATTTAATGACTTTAATCTACTACAATTTCTCACATTTACCCCGGTTTGCAATGCCCTCGTCTCCTCCGGGAATGCAAAACATTGTGCGCGAGATATTAAAATGTGAAGTGAATTCTCCAATTCGTAAACAGTTAACGCTCCGTCACGTCTTGACAAAGGATTTCTGCAATTAAAAATAAATCTTAAAATATAAGCTGTCACCCTTTGCAATTTGGTTAAGCAAGAGTATCTGGAAAATATTTCCCAATCCTGTTTTACTGCTGAAATTAACGTTAGTTTCAATCTTTCTTCTGGCAAATCCAACGGCGTAACTTCACTGCAAGTAATCGGGTAATCGCCTGAAGTCAACCAGGTGGGCCCATGCCACCAAATGTCAGATTTAAGTAGTTGCGAGACTGTGGTGCCTCTGGATAAAACGTCCGCCGCATTATCCTCCGATCTTACGTGCTTCCATTGTGCGGGTTGACTGGATTCCTGGATTTCAGCTACCCTATTTGCCACAAATGTGTTCCACCTGGCTGGCTGTCCACGAATCCAGAAAATCGTTATCATGGAATCGCACCAGTAGGTTGTATCTATTTGATTTAAGTTCATAGCTATTTTGACATAGTTTACTAATTTTGTGAGTAAAACAGCACCACAAAGCTCCAGCTTTGGTAGTGATATGCTTTTCAACGGTGCCACCCTTGATTTTGATGTGACTAAATTAGAAGTTGTGTTTCCCGATTCATCAGTAGACACTATATATATACAAGCTGCATAGGCCTTTTCTGACGAGTCACAAAATCCATGCAGATGCAGTTTAACTTGATGTTTGCAAATTATTTTTCTCGGTATTTTTAACTTGTTCAAAAAAGGTAATTCATTTATATACGAATTCCATGCATTCATCTGCTCAGATGGAACATCCTCGTCCCACTGAATGTTAGTTTGCCACAAACCTTGCATTATCAGTTTTGCGACTAAAGTTATTGGGCCTATCAGTCCCAATGGGTCAAAGGTAGAGGCGATACATGATAGCATTTGGCGTTTGCTTTTAACGCACGCTTCTAAGGGCTCTACAATGTACTGAAAATAGTCTTGCTGGTTATTCCATGACAACCCTAAAATTTTCTTTTCCTTGGGGTTATCAGTAATAATCATATCTGCATCATTCTCTGATTTCGAACCTATAGAGGGTAGATTCGATCGCCATTTTCGTAAATTCATCTTAGCAGATGCCAAAATGCTGCTTAACTGATGCTTAATAGTGAGACAATCTGCCTCATTTTCGTCGCCAGTTATCAAATCATCCATATAAAAATTGTATTTTAGGATTTGACTGACCTTTCTGTATGCTTCCTGATTTTCCGTTCCTAACTGCTCCAAGCATCTGGTAGCCAGAAAGGATGATGGTCCCAAACCGTAGGTGACAGTATTGAGTTGGTAGTGTCGGATTTCTTCTTCCGGAGAGTCCCTCCAGACTATGCGCTGCAAATCTCTATCCTCAGGTTGCACCAATATTTGACGATACATCTTCTCGATGTCGGCGGTTAATGCATACTGGTGCTTTCTGAAAAATAACAGTTGTGCACATAAATCCTTTTGTAAAACTGGCCCTACCATGAGGGCGTCGTTTAATGATATACCGGTTGATGACTTGGCTGATCCGTCAAACACGACCCTGGTTTTGGTTGTCGTGCTAGACTCCTTCATCACTGCATGGTGTGGCAAATAATAACAAATTTTATCTTTTGGTGGTGCTTCGCACAGCGTCATGTGCCCCAATTCCTGATACTCTTTCATGATTTTTTTATAATCTAGCATCAGGTCTTGATTGGCAAGGAATTTCTTCTCCATATTATAGAATCTTTTTTCAGCCACCTTTAGGGTTTCACCCATTTGATTAATATTAGGCCGCAGCGGTAATCTTACCGCAAAACGTCCTTTCTCATCTCTTTTGTGCGTGTGTAAGAAGCTCTCTTCACATGCTCTTTCTTCGTGGCTTCTATGTTTTACAGGAGCTAGTTCCTCTATTTTCCAAAAGTTTTCTAATTGCTTATGCAATAAATTTAAAGATAAATGACAGGAATTTACTGGCCTTTTTGGTTTGGGAGTGGAGATAGGCCCGGATACAAGCCATCCTAGCTCGGTCCTTTGCAGCGTGAGTCCCGCATCTCCAATCCTCATTCGATCGTTATGCAAGATTTCCCAAAATACCTCCGCTCCTAGTAGTAGATCTATCGGGCTGGTAATGTTGAAGTTTGGATCTGCTAATTGGAGACCGCTGGGGATCTCCGCTTCTTTTCTCTGAAAGGAAATTTGGGGCAGATTACTGGTCACCTCAGGTATTATCAGGCATTCTATCTTCTTTTCGTATTCAGAGTAGCCTGAAGTTATATTTAATCCCACTTTAGATCTTATATTTAAAATTTTATTGTGGATTCCCGTGACAGGAATGTTGACCCTTTTCGTTTTTGAATTTAATTTCTTGACGAATGCCTTACTTATGAAATTCGTTTGAGCCCCAGAATCTAATAGAGCTCTTGCTTGAATTGAGTTTCCTGCATCATCCTTTATGTTGATGATGGCAGTTGACAATAACACGAAATTTTGTTCTACCTTCGCGGCATGATTTGATACTAAAGGCGCTTCCTTCGCGTAAGATGTTGATGCCCTTTCGTGTTTTGATTCCTCCTCCTTCTTAACACGAAGTAAAGTATTATGATTCTCACCATCGCATTTACGGCAATTGAATTTAGACCTGCAATCCTTCAATTTATGACCGGGGTTTAACATTTTAAACAAGCGCCTAATTTGTGTATTTTATCAATTCGTTCTTTCGGTTTTAATTCCAAAAATTTGCGGCAATAATAAATTTTATGATTATCGTTGCAATGTAAACATTTCAATTTTTGTGCGGACAACGACACCAAAACTTCCTTTTTATAATTATGCGGATTCGTTTTTCCCGGATTAATTCTTTTTTCGTTATTTGCCGAGGCTTCTAGTACTTGGGCCCTTGTATACAAACAACTAATAAATTCTTCGTAGGTAGGTAAATTATTCTTTGTTGGGTATTGTTCCCAATGAGCCCTTGTATTTGAATCTAATTTGCTTGATAACAAATAAATTAATATTACATCCCAATTTTTCGTAGCTATATTTAAGTTATTTAGTGATTTTAAATGTAATTGCGCCTCGTCCAATAGATTCCTTATTGCGACGTGATTTTCTGCCTTTACGTCCGGTAATTTAAACAATGCGTTTACATGATTATTTATAATTATTTTTGAGTTTTCGTATCTGTCCGTAAGCATCTCCCAGGCCGTAACGTAGTTATCCGCGTATATCGGTAACGCTGTTATGAGTTTAAACGCTTCCCCTTTCAGACAAGACCGCAGATAATAAAATTTTTGAACGGCATCCAGGTTATGATTGCTGTCTACTAAAGATATGAACGCATCCTGGAACTGCATCCATTCGCAGTAATCCCCTTTAAATTTCGGCAATTCAATTATCGGTAATTTAATATTGTTATTCGCCGTGATTGCAGAATCCTTTTTAGCTAACCTCTCTTTTGCGCTGGCCAATATACAAAAATAATCATTTTCAAAGCTCGCTCGGTCGCCTTCATCATCGTCGGGAGATAATGCCTCTATTCTATCTTGAATTTCTTCAAAATTATCTAGCAAAGGTTCGAAACGCTTTATACGCAATTCTAGTTCGCTTTGCGTCAGTGAATCTTTGTTTAAAAATTCCTTGAACCTTGTCATTTTGCCTTTACAAGCGCCCCGTTGAGCGATCAGCGTTTTTAAATCCATTTTGATTAATCAGATGTGTACTTACAATTTACAAAGTTATCCAATTATTTTATCGCAATCACCGTTTAATCACTATTAATCATATAATATACGCACTGATAACTTCCCAAATTTTAGTTATTTACTTCCCGAACTGTCATAACACAACAATAATTTACCAACGTCGCTAATCATAGATGAATCCCGTTGATTTTTATTCAATCGCCCATAGAGCATTTCCAACAAAAACTGCTTTATTGACTTCGCGGCTAATTTAAAATAAAAATTTCAAACAAACTTTATTAAATCTCGAAATTTAAAACATTGCTGTAGTTTTTGTCAATAATCAATAATTTTGTCATACCGGCTTGCAACAATTTTTTTTTGAGTAATGCACAATATTGATGTCATTGATATTTTTTTTTTTGCTTTTAAGGATTTTAATGGTAAGGTAGTATGGATATGGATTGGTCACTTGCCCTTTTTTATCGCTGATGGCCTCTGCTGCTTGCTGGATGCTGGAAACTGCATGTTGGCTGTTCCTTTTTTCAGTGCTGGTTCTTCTTTACTAATTTAATCACTCGCGTTAAATTATCCGACTCGTAGGATCATATGTTTTGTTTTTGAGGAAGGAACTTCGTAAATAATAAAGGCAGCTTCAGGAAACTTTCAAAGGACTCGTGACATTTTATTTTGCTTTATTCCCAATTACATTGTGAATAATTCCGGAGACCCAAACTACCCAAGACAGACCAAGGATTTTACTTTTACTTATTAAGAAGGCTGGCTGGTGAGAAGAGAGAGATAAAACCTAAACCTAGGTCTTTTATAGCGGTCTTGTCTGAAGAGATTTTGCGTCTCCTGACATCTATGGATAATTTCTTCTATTAATTAATTAACTTTACACAAACCAACAAATCGAAATGTCTGGAGAGGTGTGAGCCCTAGCTAATTAAATTATACACTTGTAGTTTTTGAATAAAATCATTAGTCAATATGATGCGCCTCGCGGGCGTATGAGTAGTTTCTTTGTACGTCGCAACAAGAGTAGTAGTCTAGGGTTAATATTAACACAAGATAGACCGGAGCCGTCATTCGACCGGCTGTCCGTGGTAATGTTACGACATAAGGCTTCATTATTGTGTTTATTTAATTTTATTGAAGTGAAACTCCTTAAGCCCCGTTTTGATCTGAAATTCAGATGAAACGGAAGTTCATACCTAAAATTTATTATTTGATGGGTCCTCGGTTCTAATATAATGCGATAAATTCACGGCTCGGCGTAAGCCGTAGCGCAGCTCGTAAAGCACGTGACAAATCTCAGTGGCCAGAGACATCCGGCAAACGAAAGTTCGAATCCTACAAAATTAAAAAAAATAAACATTTTTGTTTTTGTAAAATCAATATCCAATCTCCAAACCACTTTAAAATAAACAAGCAAAAGAAAAGAAAGCGACATCTACCGACTTTCTAGTTTCACTTCTAACTTGTGAATTGAACACTCTGATTTTTTTTTACATATCATGATTTATGATTTAACAACTGTGGTGAAAAAAAAGATACGACTCTTTTCGTTATTTGTTTTTGGGGTGTTATGCCGTGTTGCGCTACCTCCTTCTTTAGCCAACGTTTCGGACAGCGTTACAGTGTCCATCATCAGGGCAGATGTGTAATTGTGTAACACGGCATAACACCCCAAAAACAAATAACGAAAATACTTTTGGCCGTGAAAATCTAAAAACTTAAGGTGCTACTCTTATTTATTTTTTGAGCTATATTGACTTATACCTACAAAGACCGCCGCCGTCAATGTGACGGTTTGGGCCATTATGCTGAGTTTGTTTACAACCTTCTTCACCCAAGTTTACAACATACCAATTCCTCCTCGTTTATGATAGCACTATTATATCTGTCTCTTTCTTTCAAAATCGCCTATAATTCGAACTCGATCTGTACGTTGATTGGTCACTGTTTCATTTATAAAAAGACCACAAAAAATATATCTCTGGCCCAAATTTAATTCAGGTGTGGCTTGTTGGAGAACAAAGGACAGAGTATACAAATACCAGAGTTGGCCCAGCTGGGTAAGCTCCTAAAGAACTAGCAGAACCATTTATGGTATGCCGCAGGTCACCTCAAGAGGTTCGCTATGTTTGTTTACTTAGCAGGGATGTCCGGGGTCATGGAGCTAGGTTTATCCGAGTCTTGGCGGCGGATGCGTCTGCCAAACAGGCCACTCCTCCTGTCCGCCACTCCTGAACATATTGACCCACAGTTTCCTACCCTACCTTCATACCTCCTTTCCTTCACAGATTTTTTTCTTTCGTTTCCTATAGGTACCCTCCACACAGCAACACCAAAGACGATATATGCCGGGAGCGGAATTATTTTTCTCAGGGCTTCCTTTGTGGAGCTAATTTTTTTTATTTATAAAGAAACAAACAGTAACTACATTGATTACAGTGGTGAGAAAATTTACATACTTTGCCCTGAAAGAATAGAGTTCAAGATCTGCTTAATGACCTTCAAAGCATTGCAAGGAATGGCGCCAGCCTATATATCGGAACTATGTGCCCGACAAAACTTAAGCGATAGACAGCTTACTCTAAGGTCAGCAGATCTATATATAACTAATCGCTTAATCGAACTTTCTAGGTCAAATCGAGCCGTTTATTATGATCGATCTTTTCGTGTAACTGGCCCGCTCATTTGGAATAAACTTCCCTCAGCCCTTACTAATATCCAGAACTTGGCTGAATTTAAACGGGCTTTAAAAACAAATTTATTTAAAAAATCATACCTTTCATGAATCTTAACTCCTTTTCAATATAATCTAATAAGCCATGTTCTTCAGGTTTCCGGTAATTGTTTGGTTTTGGTTGCCTCCTTACTGTAATTTATGTTATTAAACATTAGTGCACTCCGATTTTTCTTATTTCTAAACGAAACTGCCTCCTGTTCTATGTTATATTTAACATTTAATGATTTTTGTTTAAGGGCACCGTTATGGTTTAGCATTATCTATTGTCCTGTGCCAACACCGTTGTTTGTATAAACTGTATATTCTCTGTTTCATATTTTTTGACCATTTTTTGTAAGGACCCGTAAGGAACACTATAGGATTACTCTTAAGTTTTTTATAGCTAAGCGCACTTGAAGTGAAATTACACAAAACTGCGCTATATAAATACTACGTTATTATTATTATTATTATTTTATTAACTAATATTTCATGGCGGGTACCAATGTTATGTTTCTCTGTAGTGTCTTATTTATGGTATGTATGTTTATTAATTACCGGGTGATGTGCGTAATGGGTAGGTGTGTGTATATGTGAGTATGTTTGTAGATGTGAGAAACGGTGATGTGTGAAGGGATTTGAATGCGCATTGAGCTGTATATATTATTGACATGATACTCTATGAATTTGGGCAGTGAATCGGATAAAATCTCGATGAAGAGCGCGATTAGTTGGATAATTAGTTGCTGAATGGAATAGTTCTGTATGCCGTGTACGTCTCAAAGAAATGTTTAAAATTATTTAGGGAAAGAAGTAAATGTAAAAAAAAAAAACAAAAGAAACCGAAAAAAAAACTTTTAAAAGACGTTAGTACCAAATTAATTAAAAAAATGTGAGAAAAACTAAATAAATGACACTTGTAATAATTGTACGAAATCCATTCACGGAAAGTGCGTTTGATTTTATAAAAAACGTAACCAATCGATATTGTAAAAAACATAACACATGCTTGTACTGAAATTTTAGCATTTTGCACTCACAAGTTTTCTTTTCAGGAGGAGGATAAAGAACCCTGTTTTTAGGGATAGGAAGGAGGGGAAGTTCTGGGAAGGAAAACGTATGAGAGATGAAAAGGTAAAATTGGTAAATGTACCCAGGACTGACGGACGAATGAAACCATTTCTCCCATTGCGGTGCAAAGCAACGGGTCGAGATTAGGTCTCCCTCAACAAGTATCTCCCGGTCCGCTACGCAGTAAGTGGGCAGACGCATTCGCTACCTAGAACTAGGCAAACCTCTCCCAATGAACCTGGGCACCTCTGCTAAGTCACAAAACGTAGTAAACATCTCGGGATGTTCTATGGCAGAAGTGTTGAATATCCAATAAATGGTTCCCGGGGAGGCGGTACCCATACCCAGCTCCCAATTTGAACAAAGCGATCAGCCGTCAAAATGACGGTCGTGGTCTTTATAAATTTGAAGCGGTACCCGGTCTTTCTAGTGTAAAAAAAAGATAAGGTTTGAATTAAAAATTATAAGCTTCGCCGCTCACGCTGTCCATAATGGATTGGAAAGGGAAAAAAAAATGTTTTCATAAATTTTTTATTATTCTTCCTTTCAAAAAACCTCAACAAAATGATTTATTACATTAATTTCAAATTAAACACAAATTGTATTCAAAAGAAAATACTTACGCGTAAATCCAGTCACAGTATTGTTTTTGCTGATTCTTACATATTTATCAATATTTATTTTATTTATTTATTTATTAGTTTTATTTTAGTAAATTTTTCATTTAAGTTTACAATTTCCTAATTAATTATATCGTATCACATTTCAAACTATATTTTTTCTTGTTTTATGTATCTCCTACAATACATTTTGAACTTTCCAATTGGTGCGGCCTTTAAATTTTCTGGTAGTGTTGTATAACTTCATCCCTTTGTATAGTAAACTGTTCTGCGTATTCGTTTTGTTCTTTTTTGTAGTCTGATTTCCTTGCAAGTCGTTGTGTTGTGTCTGTGAATGTCCTTGTTGTATAAAATTTTGTTTGAAAAGTATTTTGGTAACATGTTGTTCACTATTTTGTGGATAAATATCATCGTGTGCAGAGATTATAAGAGATTACAAAAATTAAATCGCTGATAAATGGCAGTGAGGCGTGGAACTAGCAGAGGAAGAAATACAGTAGACTAAATGCTGAAATTTCTGAGGCAAAATGTGTGGTTAAGTCATGTAACCGGGATAATGTGAGCCCGATGAGGAAGATTAAAAATGCGACTCTTAGACGGTTGGTCACGAACTGAAAATGAATGTAGAAACGAGTATCAAAAATTTAACTGAAAAATACGTTTAGTTGATTTTTTTTCTGTAAATATATCTATGTTTTTTTAAATATTCTTGCCAATGGTTATTAAAATAAATGGTGTAGGAACACAAAATCGGCTTATCAAATTTTCGCTTCTGGAAAATGAATTGTTATAGTAGGAATATGAAAAGTTATTCTGTACCGTGAACGTGTAGGATGTGATACTTCAAATATCCTTTTCGAGAACACGAATAGTTACAGACGGGACATGAAAAGGGTTTTTCACCACTATGAATTAGCATATGTCTCGTCAAATTTCCCTTTTGAGAGCATGAATAGTTACAGATGGAACAAGAAAAAAGTTTTTTTCCGCCGTGAGTCAACATGTGTGTTGTCAAATGTCCTTGTCGAGAAAATGAAAAGTTGCATTCGGAACACGAAAAGGGTTTTTCTCCACTGTGAGCCCTCATGTGTCTAGTCAAAATTCCCCTTTGAGAACATGAATAGTTGCAGTCGGAACACGTAAAAGGTTTTTCACCAGTATGGATGCGCAAGTGCGCGTCTAACTTAGACTGATAAAAGCATGAGTAGTTACAATGGGGACAAGATAATCGTTTTTGTGTAGAATGTTTCTTCAGATCTGTCAATGATTCTGAAAAAAAATGTGGATATAGTATAATCACAATAAATTTTAAAAAGTAAAAATCAATAAAGCACAAATGATTAAATTTCACAAAACATATCGGTTTTACCTGCAATCTGTGTTCTTCTTTCTATGTAATCCTTTTTGACCGGCAGGCCGATGTCAATTTCTCCAAATGGATTTCCCCCTTCATCTTCTTCTCGGGGTCCTGGTTCCGTATTGATGGTAGCTCTGTCCACATTAATGCCACCTTGAGACAGTAAATAACAACACGTTTATTGTCATCCCTTTCTGAGAACATAATTCAGTCGATCTGTTCAAAATAAATAAAGGGGAAAGCTGAAATCGAAGGAGGAAAGATCCTGGAATTTCACAAAAACTCCTCTTCAGCTTGCTTCCCTTCTTGTGCCCCCAAAAATTTTAATTGTTGGTTATTCGATAGCCATTATATCTCTTTAGTTAAAACGTACATAAGAAAATTGTTTTTGGCTATGAACTCCTTATATTGGCAATAGATATTATATTATATAATAATAATAATATTGTTGTTTATAAATATGTTGAATATATATTAAGAAGTGAAAACTTCTTCAGCACAGTTATGATTTGAAACTGGATCGAACGAAAAAGTGACACTAAAAAAATACATATATCTTTAGAATTTATCCTGCGAGAGAATGACATAGTAAAACCAATCTCCTCTTTGTGCAAAACTTCGCGCCCATTATTGTCTACTTTTGTTTCCTAAAGGTTTTACTTCTACCGCGTGTGAATTGCACTTTCTGTTTTATTTTATTGTAGCAAAATCGAATTAAGTAAGCTAAACCTGATTTTTTATTTACTCTCCCTACTCATCAAAAGCAGTGTTTAGGTGCGGCACTGCGGGAGGGCTCGGCACGTCACGACAGGGACAAACGACACACAAAATATTACATTTTTATATGTAAATAAAAACCTCAGCGAAGAGATCCCAGTGAGGATATAATTATCTATATTTGTTACAAAAAAGGAACACGACAAAAATTATTATTATTAACTGCGTGTGTTTAAGAATGGCTGGTTTAAAATATTCAATAAAGACGTTGATTTAAAACCCTTTCATTATTTGTAAAACAGAAATGAAACCATTGAGTTATTTGATAACAGCACCCAGAAATCCAAGAACGAATTCTATGCCCGAGGACAAACTAATAAATAAATGCAATTAATTTTATACATTTACTCAGAGGAGTGTGCCGCCACTAGTTTAACACAATCGCTGTGATACTTTGCGTTCTTTACAATAGTTCAAAATATTTGTTTAAAAAAGTGTTTTGAATTTACTTTCAGTTCTTGAAATCAGTTTCTCACTACAGACCACCGCAGCGCGTTAAAGAGTGCGGGAGATGTGAGTTCATTTGTAAAAATTAAAAACTAAAAGTAATATTTTACCCGCCGTTTGGATAATGCTTTGAGAGTCCTCCAAGTCTTCGTTTTTAATATCTGGTTCAAAGCCAGATTCACAAACTTCGTCTTTAG
This sequence comes from Glyphotaelius pellucidus, assembly GCA_936435175.1. Classification (NCBI taxonomy): domain Eukaryota; kingdom Metazoa; phylum Arthropoda; class Insecta; order Trichoptera; family Limnephilidae; genus Glyphotaelius; species Glyphotaelius pellucidus. The sequence goes on from OW386565.1 coordinate 16,746,126, forward strand.
TCCCTGGTTCTTCTTTGATGGCGATTCCTTCTAGATAAGAATTCTCCGTTGTACTAACTTCACCTGGTAACAGAAATATTTAATTTAAAATTTACACGAAACATGATGCTTGATTGTTTGGCTCTTAAATATTTGACTCTCGAAAAGCATCATCGTAAATACATGCTAACGTTTGCATTGAGATTGCGCCTCAGAACAGTTCATAGTTAATGTCGACTTCATTAGAATGGGTCATTTCACAGAGAGTTTGTAAAAAACGGCTCGGATGTGGAATGCTCTGCCAGCAACTACCTTTTCTAGTTCATTTAATGCAGGAATGCTCTTCGAGGTAGGTACAGCAGACCCTAACGACAACCGATACTCTCATCTCAGTCCTCCCTCACAACCTTTCCCAACAGAGGGATGATATCAAAGACATTGAAATATGAGATGAGCTGTAGGCAGTTTTAACTGGGTGGGACTGTGCTTCCTAGTGTCGCCGATATTTTCAACCTATACAACTGGACACTTAAAAAAATGAACGAATTCTTTACGTTTTCGAACTATACAGTTAACCAATCAGCACGCCTTCCCAGAATCAACAAGTACCATCGTACAAGTACCAGTAGATCGTAATCCACCGACAGTTGGGCGGACATCAAAGCATATAGTAATATCTGTTGTTAATATAGTTTCCTAGTCTGTACACAGCGCAGGAAGGGGGGGCACTCTGAGTCATGTATATATTTCATAAATCATTAGCAAAGCTCGTGAAGCAAAATCTTTGTACCCCTTTTTACGAAAATTGCGCGTCCGTACGCGCAATTTTCGTAATCCTCCGTAGGAGTATGAAAATTTGCACACTTATAGTTTATTTAGAAGAGTGCAGAATGCTAATGTTTTTTTCAAATTACGCACAAAAAATACATTGAATCAATAAAAAAAACATTACACATTAAATTAATTACGGTCGAATTTCGACCATTGGGCGACCACTTGTAACAATAAATATACGTAGAATAGTGAGTGTAGAATCGATAAAGGTATGAAAAAGTCGTTACAGTCAAGTAAAAACCTCCAGTTTTATTATTTTTTTTAGATTTATTTTAGGCATGTATCACAAATAAGAACCAAAAAAAAAGAAAATGAAATACCTGAATTGTTTTCGGAAATGAATCCCGAACATTCTTTTTTCATAAAAGGATAGTCTATATCGATTTCTGTAAGCATTACAGAAACACTCTCTGCAGCACTTGTTCCCGGTTCTAACTTGATAACGGTGGAATCCATGCTTTTACGTAAGGACCTGGTAGTTATGTTAAACTTTAACGTTGTAACGTGGTTGGAGGATTTCTTGAAATGAACGGATTGTTTTCGTTCAAGGTGTACTAATCGACGAAAAGAGTAAAGCCAAAATAACGCAACCAAAAGGAAAAGTGACAGCAGCATGCAAAGCTTTATCCATAGAAATTACCGAAATAAGAAAAATTCGACTTCTTGATGAACTCTCAGTGTTGCCATTTTATACCATCCGCCGCAAAAAATATTTGTAAAATATCATTATTGACTAATATGTTTTGTATTTTGAGTTGATGTACCCTTAGGTATTTTAACGGTTAGATTCCCCAGTACCTCAACTTAATGCATGTTCAATCTTTCCCAATTAATTTCGCCAGCGCAGACATAAAAATAAGGCGGTAAACACAAAGGTCTTAAGTCGCTTAATGGCCCGAACAGGATGACCGTAATAAACGATGGGCAAAACAAAAACAACGAACGCAGTCGTGGACACTAATAAAAATTGGAAATCTAGAATATTGTCAGCAATGACAAACAACTAAACGCGACCCTAAATTGCAAGCTAATAAAACGCACCCCGACAGTCAACGAGCCGGGTGAGGGGCAATAAACCTTTTCGTTTGACCCTCGAGGCCACCGCGGGCTGATGGAAAATTCCGAAGATCTACACCAAGGCCAAGTAGGAAGACAAGGAAAAATTTCACGACTGGAGTCAGTCACCGCTCGCCGCTCACCCAGAGCGCAGCACCCCTCCGCCCTTTCGGAGTGGGTTCCAAACCGCGCGAACCGAACAACCCCGACCAGGGGGATTCCAACACTCTTCGGTTGCAGTCCAACCAGGGCTCCGCCAACGTCGGCCCCTTTCCGCCCAGGAAGCTGGCCCTCCGCCCTACGGAGTTCAGTTCAAGAGACCGTTTCTCATCTTTTCACTACGCATCAGTGAATTATAGTCAGTCACACTGCAAGTGCCTAATGACTGTGTATACACGAGGAGCCCAAGACCATCATCATAAACAAAGAAAGTGACTGAACATTTTATTTATTTGAACTGCTGAAGGGAACAGACCCTTTACAATTAAAGACTTTTACCGTAGAATTAAGCAAACAGACTTTCTTATTTTAAGACTAATTAATGAAGTACCTAGTTATAATACTAACACTTTATTAACATTAGGTTAATAATCATCACCCGCCTTTGTGTTTTATTAGAATAAATGTGTCAAGTTCTTAAATCAGCAGTTTTTTTTTTATTGTTCCTCCTTAATTTTAATAGAATGGTGTAAGTTTGAACCCGCCATAACGGCGTATCACGTTTAATGATTGTTCTGTGCAAAAAAGTATCAAATCAAATCGGCACACTGTTGTGTTCAGTATCTACTTAGGAAATAAACCTTTATATTTTTTGTAGTCTATGTCGCAATTATTGTCTATCCATAACCTCACTTTTAATTATGACATAGGCCCTGAGGGAAATTATTTTTTCCTCAGGGCCTCCTGTGTGGAGTTAATGTAAAAAAAAAAAAAAAAACATGATTTCGCTAAACCTTGTCGTCCTGTTTCCAAACTTTATTTCTACGTAATAACTTACCTTGCATTGTTCATCGCACAGATTTTCATCAATCATGGCCTGCTGGTGAAGGTTATTGGTAAGTTCTGTTGTTGATATTTTCTACCCGAGTATTAATAGCGCTATTCATATTGCTTGCAACCAAATAATCACGTCAGTTGTTCCAAATCAAACTGAACAACCGTTGAGTTTTATTTTGTATTAAGGCTCCAATGAACACGTCGTGGTGTCCAATGCGACCTACACCCGAAGAGTAACAAGTTCGGGAATATATTTGCCAAATGGAAGTGTCTCTCCATCGGTGTGCCAGTGTGTTTATTTTGATCTTCCAATTGATTAGTCAGTAGCTGATTTGGCATCGCGTTAAATCCCACCCAGGCGTCGCCTGTTCGATTCCTCGGCCGGCTTTCAATTTTAAGAATGATACATTGATTGTTTTCTTTGCCCTCCTTCTCTATCAGAACCGCAAACCCATTAGGCATTATTACGCGTTGATTGAAATGAATTAGCGCTGTTCTTGATCTACCGATGACTTCCCTTTCTTGTTTTTACATCTCTTACAGCTTAATAATTATCCCATCCACGAATGAATATGACTCATTGGTATTTCCAATAGAAAAAATATTTGTTGCTGCGCTGTATTTGGTGTATTAGAAGTGATCAAATAACACTTGTTTGTTGAATCAGAAGAGCTTGACGGTGTAGGATTGATGGTGACGGATTCTCCTTCTTTTGGGCGGGATTATGTCACTTCCACTATCTGTATTACTTGGATTGTTACGGACTTCATCACATAACTTTACTACACAACCAATTTCATTGCTATCAATATAATTATGTTGAAAGATCCCCATCACCACTATTATCGATACATTCACATTCGTCGTTATAACTGAACTTCGAAGTAAAACTATCATTATTTTCTAAGACGGCTAAGGGGCCATCCATAAATTACGTCTCACCGTAAGGGGGGTGGGAGGAGTAGAGAAGTGTGACATTGTGTGACAAGGAGTATGGGGTGTCTTCAGCTCTGTGATGTCACACGTAAAGATCTAAATTTTTAAAACGGCATGTTGGGTGAATAGCACCCCGCACGTGTCCACTGCGAGACTTGCGCGGCGGCCTGAAGTGGCGTGGGACTCAGTCGCTCCGAAGTGGAGGTGTGCTGGTTGCTAATGTTAGCTATAACTTGTAATACGGGGGTAGTAGTAAAGCGATTTATTATTTCCGTTCGAAAATAAATTCAAGTATTATCTTGGCTATCTACGAAACTACATCACGTCGTGATGACCAGAGAGGAAAAACCACCAAACAACTCTCTATCGACACACACTTCTTGCTTCATTTGCATTCATAAATCGTCTCAGGGTGGCGTTACGGTACCTTCCGGAGGAATACCGCGGGTAGAAGTTACTTTCAAACGCGCGCTCTTAAAAATGATTTGTCTACGGATTTGTAACACGGTTTCTTGGTGTGGTCCAACTTTTAAAAAAAATATATTATTTCAACGTTTGATTCACTCGATCATGCCATGACGTCCTTGGCTTTCCCTGACTTCTTCCACAATTCACTTCGCATAAAATCATCTCTTTTTAATGCATTCACCAAATAACTGTACCTTTTAATCCTATCCACCAAGTGCACTTGACGTGATTTTATCACTAAACGGCGCTATAAAAAAAATTGAAAATTATAATTTTTTTATCGGCCTTGTATTCCTTCCGGATCCACACAATTTAACACTGTCTTACCAAAAATATACCTACATGGTTTTACAACACATACTTTTTTTACGTTAGCTCCGTTGAGAAGGCCCTGAGGAAAGTAATTTTCCTAAGGTTTCCCTGGGGAGCAACACTTTACTCCACCATGATTCACAAGTTGACTCATAGTAAAGTCAAACCTTTTTCATGTTCCGAATGCAGAAATACAAGTTCTCAAGAGAGAGATCATCCATAGTATGATTCTCGTAGAAGAAAAATCTTTTCATGTCACGCACAGTGGAGACATACCATTTCCTCCACTGACTGCGAAAATTCTTCTTCTCGAAAAAATAACTAAAACGGCATTTGTGAATCAGTGCTGAAAAAACTTTTTCATGTCTAAAAATTCACTTCATTATTCAATTTATTCTATATCCTTTTTTCCAAATATTTATTACGCATCCGCATCACTGTTTTTAAAGAAGATGAAACTGAAACAAAATATTAAAAGCTCTTTAAAAAAAATAATGTTGCTCTCTTAATACAACCATCTTTTTCTTTCAGTTTCCGTTATATTTTTGGGCTTGAGTGAATTCCGTAACCCTTCCACGGTCTTGCCATGGATCGACTGAGCCCAGAGAGTGTTTCCATCAAAACGGAACCAGGTCCCCAGGAAGAAGATGTAGATGAAATAACGTATGCGGATATGGATTTTGACCTCCTAGATGTTAAGATGGAATGTCTGCAGTATGCAGAGAATACTCTTAAAGCCAGTAAGTTGAATAACTCATTATGGCAGTATTGCATAAATTAAAAATAACCTTATTCCAATTAAAACTACCAAAATTTTTTCAAAATTTAAAACATGACCTTAAACCTCGATGACATAGAGCGAGTTTACAAGCTTCTATCTGGGAAATTCACCATCTGTTAGTAAACTCGCTCAGTGTCATCGTATTACTCGCTAACTTGCAGATTGTGGGCAATCTACGAAAAAAGTTGAAAGGTAGTCAACTTTACTCGCTACTCGCTAGTGTTTGCCTAAAGATGGCGGCCCACGAACAGCTGATTTCGTCTATCAGGATTAGTTCGGGCGTAAGCTTTTACTTTCTAGCGTGTGGCGCTTGCTGCGAATTCAAGTTTTCTACAAAATGTCGAGTAGCATGGCGTGGGAGTCGTTATTTTAGCTGCTTCTGTTGTTACTGAGCGAGTAGACAGTTTTGTGTGTCATCATGACAATCTCATTCGCTGATTCACCCGCTGTTTAACTAACTGGCTAGTAGCTTGTAAACTAGCTTAATGTAATTGAGGTTTTACTTGATAAAACAACAATCTTTCAAAATAATTTTTTTTTATAAAATTGTGGATGCGTCAAAAATTTTGCAAAAATAAATTACATATTTCAGTTTGTGTCTGGCTAGTCCCTCTTAAACGATAATATTGCAGTAAGAAAACGATAATTACTTTGCTAAAACATGATTGCGAATATGATTAAAGAGGCATAATTTTTTTAACAGAAACGGCTAAAACATAAGAATGGTTTTAATGAGTAAAAAATTGTACTACAGAAAGAACATGAGAATTGTTTTTTTTGTTCTTTTATGTAATACGTTTGCATACTGTTTTACATTGGGTATGACTTCGGTCATATGATGATGATTTTTCTTTAATGAGGACGCATATAAGCTAGTCATTTTGACTTGTGACCATAAATAATTACAGTATTAACATGAAAACGGTTTTTCTGTAATGGGCGAATGAATGTGCAGCACAAGTTTTGATGTCTCTGAACATGAATAACTACACTAGAAATGTGAACATGTTTTTTTTCTTAAGTATGAGTACGTATGTGTACGTCAAGGCCTGACTCCAGCGAGAAATGAACATTAACATGAACTCAGTAGAAACAATAAATGATCTAGGTTTTATTTTTAACTCAAAACTTACATTTATTCGCCATATAACTAATATTATTAATAGAGCAATGAAGATTTTAGGATTTATTATTAGAATAACCAAACGATTTTGTAACATTGATACTATTCGCATTTTATACATAACGCTAGTGAGAAGCATTTTAGAATATAACTCTACGATTTGGGCTCCATATTACAATATCCATATTCAAGCGATTGAAAAAGTCCAGCATAGATTCCTTAGGTATATTAATTTTAAATTAGGTATTCCAAGAGAATCCGTTGACTATAATTTGTTATTAAACTGGACTAATCTCGTAAATTTATCAGATCGCAGAAAAATCTCTGATCTATTAATATTATATAAAATAATTCACTCGGTCTTGGATACCCCTGATTTAATAGAACTAATACGATTTCATTGCCCTGATCGCGCTAACAATAGACTGACTCTACCGTTCTACTATAATAACACACATACATTATCACATTATTACTCACCAGTCGATTACACATTTTGGGAAACGAATATGCTAACATCGGCGACATTTATTTCTTAAAATTAGCGCAATTTAAATATGCACTCAAAAATTATTTTTCCATAATGTAACTTTATATACGCAATGTGGACATGTTGAAATGAAATGATGATATTTCTCATTGTTCTTTTTTGTTATTTTTTGTTGTGATACACAAAATAATTGTATGTTATTTTTAGGTTTCAGTTTTTAAGTTTCTTATTTTTTCCATTATGTAACTTTATACACGCAATATGGACATGTTGAAATGAAATGATGATATTTCTCATTTTTATTTCTTGTTATTTTTTGTTGTGATACACAAAATAATTGTATGTTATTTTTAAGTTTAAAACTACTATTATGTAATGATATTATTTTTCTTACTTTTGTACTCTATTATATGTTTATTTATAAAAGGCAGTATAGCCGTTTATGTATTTAAAATTAATAATCGCTTGAACACTTTAAACATTATTTGTTTTTCGCCTCCTCCGTTTGTTGAAACATGGTTTGAAAGATTAGTGCGAAGCTCGCGCGGTCACACACAATTTTGCTAGTGGCCTGTGGTAAGGACCTGTCCATGTGTACGCACTGAACACTTGACGTTTGACGTTTAGCGTTTACATAAATGTTAAAATGCGTTCCAATGAAGATGAGATCCTACATCAGAGAGAAAACACAGATATTTATCTATCAGGAAAGATTTCCGACTTATATCGATAATTATGACCTCAAGTTAGTATTTAAGAATTTCGAATGCGTAATTACTTACGTAGATGTCAAAAGTCGAGTTCTGATAAGAAATTCAGCGATAAGAGTGTAGACGAAGTATAAAGGAGAACACGCAGATTTCAAATTTGACTTAACTACCTACCTACCTCGATTTTTTATTAGGTATTTATTTATCAGGGATTAAGAAAAGAATACCTATTTAAGTTGGTCAATTTCTTCCGTGTCTATGAAACCGATTTATAAATTAATAGACTATATTTACAAGAGAGTTCACGAAAAAAATAATCATCCATTACGACAGTGTGTATTGATTTATCTCCATTACCAACCGCTGGCGCGGCTCCTGTAAAAAATGAGCTTAGTTCCCCTCAAATAAAACACCTCGCACCCTACCAAATAAAATAAGAAATAACAGTAAGAAACTAGTTTATTTAAAACTAAACTCAAAACGTGGCTGAGAAAACTGAGTGACAATCAACTTGCAAACATTATGAAGATAATGTAAAGACATCACGAAAATCAATACAGTAATAAAAAAATAACTACTACAAGCCGCTTCGGAACATGAAACTCTAGTGAGGAGGACTGTGAAAAATGTGACATTATTCATATCTAAAATAATGTGTTTTATACAAAACAAAATTTATCGTAATATTACTTAAGTCGTAATCATATACATGTGGCTGAAACAGCAACAAATAAAATAAAATCATAGTATTTGGCCACAAACCCCAGCAGCCTGCCGGGTGTGCAACTCAGGTACTTAACCACAAACGCCGGCGAGCCGCCGGGCTAGAGTAGGTCCACCAAAAAACGGAAAACCAGCACGACAGTGACTTTTTAGAAAAAAAATTTAAATGCCGATTGGTCGGTAGGTAATTAATCATCCATTTCGTAGAATTGGCAATAACATGTTTCTTATGTTTTTTCCCTGATATTTGTGTTCCAAGTTTAGTATGCAGCCAGCCGCCATTTAATTTCTTCAAAATTGCGAGTGGTTCTAGGCTTTTGGCAGTGACCCTGCCCGTCCCTGATTGATTTTAGAACTATCATACCAAATTATTTTAATAGTTATTAATATACATGTATGTAAAAAACCAAAATAACTATTGTTCAATTTATGAATATTATGTTTTTTGTAACTTAATGAATAAAAATGTGAAAAAAAAAATTTACGAAAAAAAAAGGTTATATTTGTGTCCTTATTTATACGTATTTAAATATTTTTTTTAATTTTTATTTTTATGTTTTTCTTTACATTAATCCAATGCGTAAACAAATTTAAATAAATCAATTCATTTAAATATATGGTTCAAAAGTTACAATAGATTTAGTACATCAATGCAGGTTTTCAATTTTTGGCATAAGATTATTTCAGTGGTGAAGGCCAAATTTTTAGCTCATTAATTCTGTGGCCTATGGGTTAAAAGAAAAACAGAACATGAAAATGTTTTTACCCTTAACATGAATAAATGAAGTGGGTGTTTTGTTATAGATTTCTGTTAACTGTTTCGGCCGAAACTAGAACAGAAGCTGAAATTCAGTATCGTCTGAAAACCTAATTTCGGTTGGTCATTAATGATTTTCTCTTAATATGAATACGCATGTGTTTTATCAAGTTTGACTTCTGTGAAAATGCGACGGGGCAGTAAGAACAGGAAAATGGTTTTTCTTTAGTATGAGTACACATATTGTGCGATATTAAGCTTGATTTCTGTGAACATACATAGCTACAATAAGAACATGAAAACGGTTTTTCTTTGGTATGGGTTCGAATATGTGTTATTAAGTTTGACTTCCCTGGACATGAATAATCACAGAAAGAACACGAAAATGGTTTTTCTTTAGTGTGAGTACGCATGTGCGTTACCAAACTTGATTTCTGTGAACAAGCATAACTACACGAAGGACATGAAAATGGTTTTTCTTTAGTGTGAGTACGTATGTGTGTTATTAAGTTTGACTTCGAAGAAAGTATTCGGCCACATTCAGTGCAAGGAAAAGATTTAGAGATTTTTGACCGCTGTGCATTGCTTTTTTGTTGAACTGAATTTATGTTTTCAATTTTCATTTCAGCACCTAGAAAAAAACAATTTGTTAAAATTAAAACATATTAATTTCTCACGATGGATAATGGCACCCGATGTGCTACTATAAGTAGCTTGTTAGCAGGAGTTATGTTACTTATTGTATCTTAAAGAATACTTTAAATCGAGACGGCGTACAAAAACTAGGTTAATATTTTATTGCTGCAATAACGTTTTCGAAGAAAACGGGTTATGCGAAATCTTAATTAAAAAAAAAACATTGTGCACATTTAGGAAATATGATTTTACCCGATGCAGTTTGGTGAATTCTTTGAGAATGCTTCGAAAATTCCTTTTTAACTGTAAGTTTGCTATTTATATATCCATGCGATAATCCACCTTGGTCCCCTTGAATCCCTGGTTCAACCGTGATGGTGACTCTCTCTAGAATAGAATCCTCCATTGTGTTTTGAATTCTAGAGCCCTGTTCACCTGGAAACCGAGAGAATTTATCAAGAATTATATATTATAACAAAAGATTATGTCTTATTATAATTCTCCTTATATCTTTTTCCCAATTTCAATCAAAAAATAACACAAGAGTAATTTCGATGCCCCACTTCGAAAACCTAGGTATAAATGCAACTACCCTACAATGTAAAAAATAGCAATCTAATGGGACAAAAATAATACAAACATTCTGTAAAGGCAATAAGTTATCGTTCAAAAATAGTTAATTTTAAAAATAATGATTTTTTATACTTTTGAATGTAGCTATAACTTTGTGGTTATCCATTAAAAATAAATGACACAACATAACTTTGTTAAAACCACTACATATTTTATCTACGCCGACCGGTTTCGGAACGACCGTTCCTTCCTCAGGGCAAACATACAATGAGTTGCAATTACGAAACAGTGGGTGGATACAATGTATTATTACCAAGTGTTGTGGTAGGGGTGGGGACGTGGCCAGGGATTAATGAAGATTGGGTGGGAGAAAAGGAACGGACATTGATTGGAAACATATCCAGGATTGGGCTATAAGATAATATTTTTTGTTTATTGATAATGGACTAATTAGTTTTAAGGGTTTTATTTTATTTCCAAGGCCTCTAAGCGTTTAATCTTAACTTGTATTTAATCAAGTTTTTCCTTTATGGTTAATATGAAGAATATTTATCCCCGTATTTTTTTCAAAACTATGGTTATTTTCAAATATTAGCGAACTCAGAAAAATTATTATTGTGAAGACACCTTAAATGTTATTTGATTCTTATTTCAAAATTACGAGATGTTTTTCCAATATAAAATGAGGAACAGTCATTACATTTGAGTTTATATATTCCGGAATAAGTCTTTATCTTTAGGGTTCCTCAAGAATTACCGATATTATTTTTTGTTTAAAAAGCTGGTTTAATATTAGAAGGGAGATTTTTGCAACATTGAACTGAAAAATTATTAGTATATAAAATTTTACGCCATTTTTATTTTAAGAACTGTACAGGTATTTATTTTTTGAAATTTTGCTAGTTTTTTTTTTTAGATTTTATCAATTAAACTTGGTTCATATCCGTTATTCCAATCACATCACAGAAAATAGAAATGAACTTAACAACCTGACGTTTTGTGGCAAAACTGTTGTCATAATTGGTAGCGAAACGTAGTTTTTTTGCTAGAAAGAAATGTAAATCTTACATTAAAAGGTATATATACATATATTAAATATATGTTAATATTACAATACATGATAAGAGCGAGCAAAATGAGTTTAAGTGTTTGCCTAGTTTGACAGTTTTCGGTAGAGATTAATTTAAGTTAAATATGTGTAACACTAAAAATTATACCTACTTGTTTTTACTCTTACGGAATACATGGATGTCTTTTAATTAAAGATTGCGATGTGTTTGTATTAACTGCGCTAATTATTTGTGTGAAACACGCGACTGTTTAAATGTATAAATAAAATGTAAACTCTTCTTCCATCCACAAGCAAATGCTTTTAATGGAAGACCAGTAATACTTTAATATGTACCATTTAAAAAAATATATAATAATAATAAATATATCAATATAACGAATCGACGGCAAGAGAGGACTTTGGGATTAGACATATATAAGTCCTGTCTGCACAACATTCCGAAACGGACATTCCGAAGACCTGAAAACAACATACTATCTTCGTATTTTTGCAATGCAACTTACTGCCTCTCAGAGTATTTGCTGCATACTGCAAATATTCCTTCTTAACATCCGGGAGGTAGATATCTATATCCGAGTGCGACATTTCACCTCCACCCTCTTTGTGAGACTCTGGTTCCACCTTGATGGAAACACTCTCTTGGTTGGGAAGATCCATGGCCTTCTGTTATAGCGCTCCAGTTTAATATAGAGATGTTTATTGGTCCCAGCTCACAAAATAACTAGACCTGCAACAGAACATTAATTAATTAATGCAATATACGTAAGTAATTACCCTCATTTGGAAGGAAATATTCAAAATCTTGGACGAGATCTAGACCACCTTACAACAAATTGAATAATGATAGACAGTTATATGACCTCGTACATCAAATACCAAAGTGGGGAGCAGCTGCAAATTCCCGTGTCTCGTTTAGAGCTTGTTTATTGCTCTTATAGAGGTTATTTAATTGTTCTAAAACAGTAAATTTAACGGATTTGTGATTTAAATTCTAACAAGAATTATGTATGCGAAATAACTGCAAACAACGAAGATTGTAATTGTAAATGATATATGAAATACTTCACCGCCAATTTTAACTATTAAATGACAGAAGAAAGACCGCTCAGTTAAGGACTCAAGTTAAGAGAACTAAATGCAATGTTGGCCTTACAAAAATGATGGGCAAAAATTTACTTAAATGGTTTAAAATCAACTTAAATTGGTTATTTTCATGAACCTAGCCAGAATGTGTAAAACCATCAATTTAACCAAACTTTAAATGTATATGTATAGAACCGGAACGTAATAAGACGTAGAAATATGATGTATAAAGGAATTGACTAATTAGAATAAGTTAAAGTTTTCCACTCGGGGGTAAAGATTTAATTATATTACCTGCCTCTAGGCCTGAAATCTGCAATGATCAAGCCCATGTATTCTCTTATGTCGCGTGTTGACTTGGTTGGCGTTTGGTATTTCAATATATCATAAGGCGAATGTTGTAAAATGAGATACATTATTATAATAAACATACACCAATTAAGGGGCTTAGGTCTGACTTATTCAATTTAACATGAACCTACTTTGGTACGAAGCGGAGCGCAGCGGTCAATACCAATTTGTTGAAGAAACGTCACCAGAAAAGTAGAAGTGCAATAATTTGAATAATTTCGGGAAAGTATTATGATGGTCACTAAAGTGGACCAAAACTTTATAAATGGAACACAATATTGTGCAGTTAATACTATATTACTTCGGAAAAGTGGGGCACGAATGACATTGTGCAAGAACGCAAGACGAAGCACAGGGTTTTAATGACATTTCCATAGACGACGAAGTATCGAAGAAAATAATCATGAGTGACAGTTCCTACTTTTGATGAAAATAATAATATAAATGAATTTTCATCAAAAAAATATAATACGTCGTCGGTAGCGGAATTTTTCATTTTTTTAAAAGTTTTCGATTTTTACAATAATTGGTATGTTGTGCCTGTCTCCTTCAACTGTTCCTTCAAAATTATTTTTTCTTGGAATGGCTGGGCAGATATCGCAAGTAATTTTTGTTAATTCAGGGCGGTCAGTGAGAGATTTTTTTGTAAGAATAATTATAAATTTTGGGGATGAGGTTTATAAATATTTTGGATACCCGCAATCGAATAGGTAAGATCATACTAGTATTAAAAATGATGTAAGGATTAAATTTCAAAGTAGAATCAGAAAAATTTAAAAATTCAATCTATTTGCTAAAAATTTAGTAAAGGCAATAAATACTTGGGCAATACCTCTATTAACGTACTTATTTGGCATAATTAAATGGTCCAATACAGATTTAGATAGCTTAGAACGATTAATTAGAACTACGTTAACAAAGTTTAATTGCCATCATCCAAATTCAGCTATAGAACGAATTAATTTACCTAGAAATTTGGAAGGTTTATGTAAAGTCAAAATAACTTCTTTGAAACACAATCAAGTAGAAATGCTAAAAAAAAAATTTCATAGGAAAGCTAATAGTTCAGAAATGCACAAAATAATTTGCAAGGCAGATAGAAGCATTACACCTTTAAATTTATACTACGAGAATGCCAACATTCTTTTAAATACCAACCAGGAATTATTAGATTCCTGGTCAAATAAAATTATTCACGACAAACACTTCAATTATCTCAACCAAACGTTTATTGACAAACTTTCGTCAAACAAATGATTGAGTATTGGAGAATTGAGCGCAGAAATAGAAGTATTTATGCTTGCCATTCAGGATAGAGTCATTAATACTAAAAATTATACGAAGTATATAATCAAAGATACAAATCAAATTGATGATTTATGTAGAAAATGTTTGGCTTTTCCGGAAACTATACAATATATTATATCGGGATGTTCTATATTAGCGCCTTCCGAGTATACTTTAAGACACAATCAGGTTTTAAAAATAATTCACCAAAGTTTGGTAATTAAACATAACTTGATTGACTGCCGTAATGTAGTACCGTATTATGAATACGAACCAAATTCATTTTTTGAAAATGAATTTTATAAAAAATATTATGATAAAACTATACTAACAGACAGAACGATTCGTCGTAATAGACCCGATATAGTTTAACATGACAAAATTTAAAAAAAAAAGAAATTTCATTAATGTCGCTATTCCAAATTCCTGTAACATTCAAAAATCTTTACCTGAAAAAATTAGAAAATATACAGATTTAGGAAATGAGATTAAAAGAATTTGGCATTCTCGGACTATAAAAATATTACCATTTGTTATTTCGGCTACTGGCATTATACCTAGCTCTCTCATTCAAAATTTAGGCTTATTAGATTTGTCAAAAAATCTTTATATTAAAACGCAAAAATCAGTCATATTAAATACATGTAGGATTACGAAAGATTTTTTAAATATTTATACTGAGGGATCAGTAGGATTTATCGGTCCAGTTAGGAGTTCTATCGAGCCGAACCCTCTGATATGAAAATATCTGGAGTCGGTGAAAAATTTTCCCATTTGGTCTCTGGTAGGTTGACATGTTGTTTTTGTATAGTTTTGTAGTTAGTGGATTGACTAGATGATCATTTGTGGAAAAGTGAGTGGAAGGGTTAAGTTTTTCCTGTGGGGAAGATTTAAATTTTTGAAAGGAATTTTTTTGTAATTTTGTTGAATATCACAAAGAGTTCCAACTGCTCCCAACCGCCCATAGGTTTAAGTTAAACGAATAAGTGGCAACGTCGCAAGAGGTCGGTTGGTTATCAACATGAAAATAAATATATAATTTGACGTTACATTATGTACAGTAAGTCCTTTTCCTTGTGCATATTATTTGCATTTTACAGTGGTCTACAAACACATTTCACGCAACACGCAAGGTCCTTCGACATACCCGCAATCACACGCTTTTATCTTTTATCTAACTATCAAATTAATTGTATGTTTTAAAGTGCGTACTAAGCAGGTCCCTCTTTTAAAAATAGTTACCCATACTTGGTCGTAATAAATCTTCAGGCCTAATAAAAATAATGTAATTTGTAAGAGGCGGAACGTGGAGGCAAAACGAAAATCCCAGAGCCACTCATTTAAGGCAAAACAATTAAACCATCGTTATTTGACCGGTCTAATTTTTTTTATGGGGCCAACAGACTAAGCTTTAAAAGATCATTTGGTTTTGGCCTATTTAAGCATATTGCTCGCCATACATTTCCAATGTTTTTGCCTCCGTATTCGCTTCCTGGTAATTAGGAACCTAGTTTATAATAACGTGGTTTGAGACTTAAAATGGCAACACTTTGTATTTCATCGGGAAATCGAAAATTATTTTCTTTTCTTTATAATCTATGGATAAACTTCTCCCGAGTTCTCGCTGTCACTTCTTGTTGGTTATGTTATTCGGTTTTCCTTCTTTTTTTTCAATTTGTACACCTTGGACGAAATTTAAAGTTTAACAGAATTATCAGACCCTTACGTAAAGGCATGGATTCCACCGCCATCAAGTTAGAACCTGGCACAAGTGCGGAAGAGAGTGTTGCTGTGATATTTACGGAAATCGATATAGAATATCCTTTTAACAAAGAAAAATATCCGGAATCCATTTCAGGAAACAACTCAGGTATTGAAGCATAACTATTACTTAGACGCAAAATACAATCGATAATTAAACTAAACGTTTTTGCTGGACTGTATCGACATGCTCATTCATACCTACATGCGTTATTCTGCTGGGTTATATTAGTATGTGGCGACAATAGGCTGCAGCACTGCTGTGTGCGAATCTACGTTTTCAATACTGACTGCAATCAATAGGCCTCAAAGGCTCTCAATGGGTCACGAAAGAATGGTAGGCATGGTGTTTCTAGCCTTTGAAAAGAAAAGAACTAAGTCATTTGCTCTAAATGAAGTACTTCGTATTTTTAATGATATGTCGAATCGAAGAATTCGATTGTTTTTGAAGGACTTTTGATTTTTTCGAAGGACTCTAGCCTTTGAAAAGAAAAGAACTAAGTCAGTTGCTCTAAATGAAGTACTTCGTATTTTTAATGATATGTCGAATCGAAGAATTCGATTGTTTTCGAAGGACTTTTGATTTTTTTTTTATTTTGTTTTATGTAATTTCAAATTATGTTTGGTACTTAAAATATAAACGAAAAGCCATTGGTGCTGCATTTACTTTTCTGAAGTTCATTGTTAGCAATGATCAAGAATAACCTTGTGTACAAATACTTATTATGGTAAATATTTCCCTAATAGGGACACGCTTAATATTCACTTTTTATTTCAGAAACACTTAATATCAGTTAAATAATAACTAAAAGTAGGTATTTCACTTTCCGAAGTTGGAAAATAATGCATTTTAGTCGATATTTCATTAAAAAACAGACAATTACACATCTTTTCTTCACGCCATGTTTTGATATAATAATATTAAAATAGCTTTTTAGGCTAGTTTTTTTTTCCTTTTTTAATTAAACCCAAACTAAGAACCTATTTTAGGGTCATATATTAATATTTTGGATTAAAAAAGAGAAGAAAAAAAACTAACCTCAAAACTTTGACATCAATGACAACGGTCGCCGAGCGAATATTCGTTTTTAATTTTAATGAAATAACTATTAAAATTCATTATTTTTCAATTCCGGAAACTGAAATACTTACTTCCCATTATTATCTAACTGATGTTAAGTATTTTTGTAATAAAAAAGTGCATTTTGAGCGTGTCCCTATTAGGGAAATAAATACCATTATTATTAACCTGGTGAAAGAACACAAGGTAATCCTTTATCATTGTTAAATAACTAAATGTTTTGATCATCCAATTATGTATTGCCTCACACACGTACGACGAAAATCGATTTACCAGATCAGATCAACTTACATGTTTACTTGCGCCCTACCTGTAATTTCCGCTGCCCTATCTTAAATTCAACTCTGGCTACGGCCCTGTAATACCTATATTTATTTTTGTATTTTACCAGCGAGTTCCCGGCGTGCGTTGCGATCCCACTTAAATAAAGACATTATTTCTTCCTGCGTGTCGTTTCGCATTCGTCCACGTTCCCGATCCCTTTCTGCCTCCCCTTCCCTTTTCTACTCTCCTTCCCTCCATGAAATGCACGCATTTTTCACAAATCGCGCCCTACCTATTGCAAAAATTGTGTATTTTTGCAAACTAAGTGAGTGTATTGAGACATAACGCTAGAATGCAGGCTATATGTAATTCATATTACAGAAAAAAAAAATGATTAATTCCTTTCAGTGTGAGTTCGAATAATCCGTGGCAATCACTGGGTTTTTCAAGTTTTGATTGAATGTCGTGGGAATGAATTACGGTGAATACCTCACAAGAGTCCCAGTTGCTCTCGTCTGGAGCCAGTAAGACTATGGCATCTCCAACTGGGGTTTGTGTGAGGCTGAAGTTAGTGGGGAGGGGAAGGATATGGAGAAGAGGAAGGTTGTGAATTACCTGGCCATTCAGATCTGGTCACGCAACACCGGTTACCCCATTTCAGGCAACGTTTCAATTATGAATGGTGGTTTTGCAACGGGCGATGGTATCTTCCACTCCGGAACGTGTCGAAAATACACTTTACGTTATTTTAATTGAATTAATTGTAAAATAACACAAATTAATAAAAATATATGTGTATACTAGCTGACCCGGCAAACGTTGTTTTGCCATATACATTATTTCTAGGAAATATTTTTTTACTTCCGGGGTTGAAAATTATTGAATTACTAATATCGCTATTAAAAAATAGGGATTGATGGTAGAAGGGTGAAAATTTAGAGCTGTATGTATTTTTTAATGCCTCACCATAAAAAAATAAAAATAAAAAAAATTGTCAAAAAAATAAAAATTCGGGATGGACCACCCTAACTTTTAGGGGTATGAAAAATAGATTTTGGCCGATTCTCAGACCTACCCGATAAGCACATAAAATTTCATCAAAATCGGTCCAGCCGTTTCGGAGGAGTATGATAACAAACACCGTGACACGAGAATTTTATATATTAGATTTGCGCACGCCGGTTGTTGTTGCAGTGAAAAAATAAAATTATGGAATATGAGTCACCAATACGAGGGCGAGTCGACCCAGTGAACGACCGGTGAGAGTGGGGCTCTCAATTAAAAAACAAATCAATCTTTTAAGATCTTCCGAATGTTTGATATATTGAATTATTCCATCATCTTCTTGTTTAATCTCAACTCTATAGTTTTTAACGAGACGTTTTTGGAACCCATTTCTGTTATTGTTGTCTTAGACATCCACAGATCTTTAAAATAGGGACCAAGGTTTCGCTACCAATTTTCCGAAAACAATTTCCTTGAGTTATGATTAGACTGAGTTGCTTCAAAATACTTATTTTTCATGGGTATATTAAAAAAAACATAACATTGCTGCAAGGAACTTTTTTTCCGTTGGTTGTAAACAACAAAAGTTCTTCCTGAAGGTGCTCAAAAGTAAATGATTTTCCTTCTTGAAACGTCATTCTTATTACTAATGACCTTAAAGTCTCTTATCCGAATTCCCGCGTATGTGGGGTAAATCAATTATTAAGTGACTTTAATTGTTAATATTTTATTCAAAGTTATAAAAAATGTTATTATAATCATTGACGAAAATAATAACAATGTTCAGTGAAAATATGAAACAGCAATAAAAATGTTACGGTCGCATACAGTCCCAGTGAGGATCAGTTTCACATCTTTACCGAACATTGTTGATATTATCTCGTTAATGATTAAATATTAAAATGAAGTTTGTTAGCTTCAAAAAGTTGTCAATAATACATTTTTTAACATAGTTATCTCTCGTCCCTCTGGACGACCGTAATATGTATTGAAAAATACGCTATTTGTCTCGGCTTATCATCATCAATTTTTGTTTTGTTTTTTCAGATAGCATTAATGTGGAGACTGCTAAACTCAATGTAGAACCAAGACCCCAAGAAAAAGATGGAGGCGTTCCTTATATGAAAATTGACTTAAACCTGCCGAATGTTCAAAAGAAATGCTTAAAGCGCTTTGGAAGAATTACCCAGACACCAGGTAAAACCTATTTCGTTTGTTAGAATTAAAAATTCGTGCAACCCTATCATTTATGTCTTTCAGAATTAACTTTATCTCTACATATAATCATTTCAGATTTGTTGACAGATCTGAAGAAGCTTCCAGTAGAAAAACGATTCTCGTGCCCCCATTGTAACTACTCCTGCTCCTTTAATTCACGGTTAAAACTGCATATGCGCATCCATACTAAAGAAAAACCATTTTCATGCTCCAACTGCAACTATTCATGTTTACGAAAGGGAGAATTGACGAAGCACATGATAACTCACAGTGGAGAAAAACGCTTTTCATGTTCCGACTGCATCTATTCGTGTTATCATAAGGGAGATTTAAATAAGCACATGCGAACTCACAGTGGAGAAAAGCCTTTTTCATGTCCGGACTGCAATTATTTATGTTCTCAAAGTGGAGATATGAAGAAACACGTGCGAATTCACAGTGGAGATAAACCTTTTTCATGTTCCGACTGCGACTATTCATGTTCTCGAAGAGACTATTTGAAGATTCACATGCGGACTCACAGTGGTGAAAAACCTTTTACATGTCCCGACTGCAACTATGTATGTTCTCGAAAGGGACAGTTGACCATACACATGTTGACGCACAGCTCAGAGAAACCTTTTTCAAGTTCCAACTGCAACTATTCAAGCTCTCAAAAGGGACAAATGACAACACACATGCTGACTCACGGTAGAGGAAAACCCTTTTCATGTCCCAACTGCAATTATTCATGCACTAACAGTGGAGATATGAAGAAACACATGCGGACTCACACTGGAGAAAAACCTTTTTCATGTTCCGACTGCAACTATTCATCTTCTCGACCAGACTATTTGAAGATTCACATGCTTACTCACAGTAGTGGAAAACCTTTTTTGTGTCCCGACTGCAACTATTCCTGTTCTCAAAGTGGAGATATGAAAAAACACAAGCGGATTCACACTGGAGAAAAACCTTTTCCGTGTTCTGATTGCAACTATTCATGTTCTCGAAGAGACTATTTGAAGATTCACATGCGGACTCACAGTGGAGAAAAACCTTTTTCGTGTCCCCACTGCAACTATTTATGTTCTCGAAAAGGACAGTTGACGTTACACATGATGACTCACAGTGGAGAAAAACCTTTTTCATGTTCCGACTGCAACTATGTATGCTCTCAAAGGGGACATATGACAACACACATGCTGACTCACAGTAGAGGACAACTTTTTTCGTGTCCCGACTGCAACTTTGCATGTTCTCGAAAGGGACAGTTGGCGATACACACGATGTCTCACAGTGGAGAAAAACCTTTTTCTTGTTCCTTGTGTAACTATTTATCTTCTCATAAACATGCTTTAATAAGACATATGCGGATTCATTCTCATAATAAATAGACTTGCTCGAAACTTGCGATTATTGGTCTTAAATCTGACATGGCACTAGAAAACTCCAGTATGTCGTATTTGTTATTTCGCTTCTGGCTTGCCAAGACTTTTTAAACTATTATCAGCCTTTTGTAATGGTTAGCATAGTTTAAATAATGTATTGCTGTCGTAAATTTCCATAAGGTGGTATGCTCTTAACCGTTCAGTAATTATCATGACTTTTATACAGTTTATGTGTTGGCTTGCAATTATCAATCCGCGTATGAACCGTGGTTTTATTTTCTTTGTTTTATTCTAGGTATTGGTGTTGGTTCTAGACTATTCTTAATATTATTATGATATATCGAATAGAGGGTTTTTTTAATTGATTTGTATCATCATTGGATACAACTGTATTCCTTGTTCCTTTTTTTTAGAGAATTGTTTAGTGTTTGGTAGTTAATTTCTATTTCTTTCCACTGTTGGTCTTTAGCTGTACAATAGTGTTTTAAGGTACAGTAACCAAAAAATGTTGGGAAATGTTATATCAATTTTTAGGACAGCTGATCTGGCTATAATTTTTTTTTGGTTTGGATTAATATCCAGTTTGGGAGGCGGGAATGGGTACCGCCGCCCCGGGAACCTTTATTGGATAACCAACACCTCTGCCACAGGTTACCCCAAGTGGCTCGCTACGTTTGGTGATTTAGCAGGGGTGCCCGGGTTCATGGGGTGAAGTTTGTCTAGGTCTCGAAGGTGTATGATCAGGACACACTGAACCCCAGATTCCTACCCACCCCTCAAACCCCTTTCCTTCCTACCGACCCCTTAAACTCCTTTCCCCTTCCTTTCCTTAAAAAAACCCTCCACACAGCATCCCCAAAGATGACATAGGCCCTGTGGGAAATAATTTTCCTCAGGGCCTCCTGTGTGGAGCTCATGTAAAAAAATATATATGATCAAGGCAAGAATCAGCATGATGGTCTTATCTAGTGGGACTATTTATATATGATAGATATCATTCCATATACGTAACATTTTGTTATTCATTTGCATTTGGGTTTAGGATATAATCTACCATACTAATTATTGTATTACCGACGGTTGAAGAGAAATCTGATTGGTTGCAACTCTTCGTTTATAAAATATTTAAACTTTGCTATAAAGGATTTAGAGTCTAAGGGAAAGGAGCAATCTATACTAATTAAAGAGTATATTTTATAATTTAACGTGAAGGACAAATGGAGCAAGGTTTAATTCACGCTTTTGCGTTTCAGTGAGCATAGTCATGTATTTTCGAAATCCTAGAGAATTAAAAAAAAATAAGAATGTTCAAAATGTTAACGAGTATTTCTTATATTTAAATTATTTTCTTGAAGTCAGTATTTCCTTCCCTTTTGTAATTATTTAGTGTTGTTGCGACTTCACCTATCACTTATATTTACTACGGAAAGATCGTTAGTGAAATTCTTTTTCACAAAGAACTTTTTTAATATCTTTCTCCTAATACATGTTTACTGCTACTGTATGTCGTTTGACTTTCTGAGATTGCAGTGGACAGTGCATATAATAAATAAATATAATAAACCTTAATATTCTCACATTTATAAAATGCTTTATTTACTTATTAACGCCCTTTGTTAACGAGCTTTTACATATGAATAGTAAATATTACACTGCATTTATTGTACATAGCTGAACTGCGTCAGAAACAAAATAAAATTGTTTAGTGGTAAATTGAAGATATCCACTGACTAGATTTATTTATATATTCTGGACGAAGTGGAATATATATCATAGTTAGTCGCAGAATTTCTGCACTGAAATAAATCCCGACTTCTAGTATTACTTAATGGATTATGAAAGATTATCAATGGAAAAAAATTCTTGACCATCAATTCTTGGACATGAATATTACAATGTGGGTTCCAGACGGAAGAATTGGACTCATGTTGACTTCTAATAAAGGCAAAATATAACAATTTAATGCACTTAATATAATTGAAATTTCTATTTAGCCGAGTCTTATTGTCCGAGAGTCCGAGATTTTATTGAAAGACTTTAATTTGTATGTTAATGACTCAAGAGCATTATTATCAATACAGTAATTAAAGATCACTGGATTTTTATTCGAGAAAATCTGACTATTTAACATATTTAAAAAAATTCTATTTTCATTGCACTAAATTTACATTTTTTTAATACTGTCTTGAAGAATGTTGCAATGGTAAATATTTTGAATGATTCCGAAAATTTTGAGATTGTCGGCTAAAGTATGGTAAATGCATATGTTGACGCAAAAATACAAAACTTTGCCTATGTATATACCTTTACGTTCCTACCCATCCTATCTACTCACATAAACCTTTCCCGAGCTGACACAATACCCGGACTAGTGAACAAAATGACAATAAATATATGTGAATCTATTGTTAAATGCTGTGCTGTGACCTTGTTCCCTCAGTTCTTCTTCATATCGACCATCAAAGGAAACTTGTGCCGGAATTCTCTTGTTTTCTCAAGTGCTTGTGCAGTGGTTATCGCTAGTAGCGTCCTTCAGGACTGTGAGAACCACGACGAAGGATTCATCGTCACAGCCGATCATCTTTAGCTGAATCGGATCCTGTTCAATTCCACATTTACTATCCCGTACATTTGTGTCGACATCAAGGTCCACAAAACAAATTTGAATATAGTTCTATCTTTGAATCACAATAAATCGAGATTACATTATTTATTTGCGATTACATGCACCATTATTATTGCAATGGAAACAAGTGGTAAGAATATGCCGGGGCCGTAATCCGTAATCCGTAATATTTTAGAAAAGATAAAGTTGAACCATCTTTTCGGTTGGAAAATTATTAAAGATTATTGCCATCTATTATAAACGGTTACACAGGTTTCCTATCTTCCAACTTCTACGGCCTAGGGCTTATCGAATACGGATTACAGACTATTCCTAATATAAACGGGCCTTTACTTTCCTTTCACGACGTACAAAATGTTGATATTTTTTTATTCTGGGTGGGGTCACATCCCCAGCGAGTTCATTTGACATCTGTGAGTGGTATTATCTATGCATCTAAGGTTATGTTCGGTGTATGTTTATTTTGACGATTTGTTTTGACTGTTGGATTGAAATTTACTCAAGCATACATCTTGCTCGTTTTGTTGTCAAAATGGGGAACGAACAACTGGTAGATATTCTACGACGTTACGAGGAATTTATATTCGGCCGTAAATGAAGCAGAGCTCGGCCAGTTGAAGGAGCATCAGCAGTACAATCACTCTGATCATGCTTGTCATATTGATCTTAAATGAAAATATTCTAAAATATAATTCTTGATTAATTTTGACCATTTTTCACTTCCTCTGATTGTGTGGCCTGACCACTTCCACTTTAGCTTTTTTTTTGTTTTTATGGCATCTTTTGTTCTTGTTTGTTTCTTAATGGTTGCAATTTTTATTCTATCGGACAGTCTTTTCCCTATCATACTTCTTTCCATGGAGTTTTGACATGTTTCGAGTTTCTTATTGTGAGTTTTTGTGAGTGCCCAAGTTTGGCAACCATAAGTAAGTACAGGAAGTATGCAGGTGTCAAAAAGTTTCCGTTTGATAGTTATCCTGATTTCACTGGTTTTTATTATTTCTTTCAAACCCCAATATAGTTTCCAAGCATTTCCAATACATCTGTCTATTTCTTTTGTGGTTAAATCTAAAGGAGAAATGATTCGACCTAGGTGTACATATTCATCCACATAGTCGGTAGCAACTGTTTCTGTAAATCAAACTTACGAACCACTGTTTATTGATTTTGACTGCGGCTTGCTCAAATGCGCAACCGCACTGTGTCTTAACGCGACCTAGCTTAACTATGCCAATCGGTACACCTAAATTAAGAAAACTATTTGGCGTTTAATTTGAGGAATGTGTTAATGGAAATATTTTTGGATTATTATGTCGAAGGTGTTGGTTCAGTTCTCAAATCATTAAATGCAGTTAACCAATATTTTTTAACAGCTCCGATAGAAAAAAATACCGGTTGTATAGAGATTTAGAGAACTCCGACAATTGACATAGTTCGTCTCGATCGTTTTCAAATGTCTTCTTGGTTACAATTACAAGGTCAAATATGTGTCAAGCATACCACTTCATTTATTTAACACAGTATTCCAAACAGAACAAAATATTCAAAGCTCATAAACGTACGAGTTCCGCTATAACAATGTTCTATTTCAGAAATATTTTTTCGACAACAACCGATTATCAAACGCTACCACAACGGTGACATGGATCAACCAAATCCAGAGACTGCTTCCATCAAGACGGAACCAGGGTCCCAGGAAGATGGCAGAGGTGAAGTGCTGTGTACAGATATAGATTTTCACCTTCCAATTCCAGATGAAGGAATGTTTGCAGTATGCGGAGAATACTCGGACAGCCAGTAAGTGGGATTGCGAATGTAGAAAATGTAGAATGTTAAATTCAGATTTTTGGAATTTTGGATTCGTGTCCGCTTTGAAATGTGCTCTGACAAGACAATGCTCAAACATTGCCTGAAGGAGTAAGGCAATACGCTATAATACCCCAAAAATTAATCAGGATGTGAACACATGCTTGTTCACTACATCTTCTCTTGCCGAAATTAAGTTACTTTACAATTTACTTGACGGGAACTTTTACTTACATTTCCCAATTCCTCAGTTTTTAATTCACCTTCTTTAGGACGTGATGTAAATAACATTAGCATTGCAATTTATTGTAATATAAAGAACAAGGATTACATTTATAATTATACAAATTTTATATTAAGAGTTATCATTGGACATGTATACCTTAACAGAAAAGAGACTCTTGTGCCTGAAAAGGGAGCCACGATTCTTACTTAGGTTGTATGTGATAAGATGCTAGATTAAAATATTCATTTTTAATGTAAGTTTTTTTGGAAAAATTGTTTTAATTTTATGTTTTGTTCTGATTGGTTGGTAATTAGCAATGAAAAAGTATGAAGATTATTGTAGTTTTTTTAGGGCTTGGTAAATAATGGTTTTTACATCTACTTATACATGTTTTTAGATCATTTCGAAACTTGCTTAAAAATGTCATCGACAGTTGGTAGGTACTGGAAACAATTTAAAAAGTGGTTTTGTTTCAAGTATCTATTTACGATGATTCTTTGCGAAACTTTTACCGAGTTTAGACTGTTTTGTAAGATCCTCCATAACCTATAATTTCGTAGATAAGCAAAGAGTGTCTCATACAAAATAAAGGACATAAACCCAATCTTTTAAAGCAGTTGTAAGTTAACAAAAATTCCATACATGGTGGTTAGCACTCGCCCGGCAAGTCATAGGTCCTGGGTTCGAGTCCCAGATATGACCGTATCTTTTTCTGATTTTTCCGTTTCAAATTGAGTTCCGCTAATATTGTCTTCATTAATTAAATATAATAAAAATTTTAATAATCTGAAAGCTAGTTTAATAAATGAACAAAAAAATATAATTCGCTCGCCACTTTTCGATATCTTTAAGACAAGGGAAAATTTTAGAGACCAATAAAATACTTAATTATGATGAAAAAAGAAACCCCTTAGTCATCATTTGGGAATTCACTTAAAGACTAACGGTCTTCAGTCATAATACGGCGAAACTTTAAAAAGGGGAAAAAACCATTTAATAATTTCATTTTACTCGGAATCAATAAGGGCAAAGGTGATAAAAATAAAAACAATAAGTCTTTCATCATAAGTGAAATCTGGAAATAATAGAATTGTTTCGTCTGTAGGTGGGTCAACCACAGTTTGATAATGCTTTCGGAAGGCGAAACAGCTATCACGCATAATATTACATTAGACAAAATATTACATTCTTTTGCAACACATACACAACCAACTATCAATCACACTCACTTACCAATAGGATGCATGATTTAGGCAACAAGTTTGGTGATATTGTAGATATATTCGCTGATTCCCTTTATAATCTAAAATGCAATTTAAACCAACACTTTGTGGAATCCTACAAATTATTGTAACGTGGGTATAATATATTTAACGATTTGATGTGTTATTGTAATGTTTTATATTATATTTTATTCTATATTATTGTCAAATGTTATATTGTTTCAAATATTTCACGGTTTTACGCTATATTTTTCAAAAACTACCTGTATATTTTTTAAATGTTTTCATTATTATAATCTATGTAAAAGCCTCTATGGGCGTATAACAACAATAAAAATAATAATAATTACATAGAAGAACTTGTGTACAAATAAACTGTTTTTATTAATAAAATAATAATATTTTTGTATGCATAAAAATAAAAAAGGCATAATAATTAAAAAAAAATCTTTCAGTATTTGCAAAAAAAAATTTAAATGCATTTTCTCCTTTTTTTAAGGTTTCTGAATACAGTTTATTATATTACTGTTTTGTTTTGTGCTCTTTATGCTGTTCTTTTTAGTTTTCTGCTTATTTTCCAAGATTTAATTTACCATAATCCAAACTCTCTTATTGTCGTTTTCAGAATCATCAAGTTTGTGTTTATGATATTTTTCTTTTGTGGTTTTTATGAGAGAAGATGATTTATTTATGTATTCTCTAAATTAGTTATTTAATTTTAAACAATCAATGATCATTGTACGTAACATTGTGTTGTTTTTCTAGGTACCATTAATATGGAGACTGTTAATATCAAGACGGAACTTGGACCCCGAAACGAAGCTGGAGGGGGATCACCTTATATCGAGATTGACATAGACCAGCCGGATGTTAAAAAGGAATCCTTACAAAGAAGTTCCCAGACAGCAGGTAAAACTGATTGGCTTTGTTAGTTTTAACAATTTGTGCTTTCTTAACTTTTTACATTTTTTGTATTACCAGAGCTTTTACCTATCCGTTCAGCTGTATACGTATTTTTTTAGACTTACTGACAGATCTGAAGAAGCTTCCTACGCCAAAACGATTTTCTTGTCCCCATTGTAACTACTCCTGTTACCCTAAATCAAAGTTAGAAGTGCACTTGCGCACCCATACTGGAGAAAAACCTTTTTCATGTTTCGACTGCACCTATTCCTGCTCTCAAAATGGAGATATTAAGAAACACATGCGGATTCACAGTGAGGAAAAATCTTTTTCATGTTCTGTCTGTAACTATTCGTGTTCTCGAAGGGGAAGTTTGAAGTTACACATGTGGACTCACACTGGAGAAAAACCTTTTTCATGTTCCGACTGCAGCTATTCGTGTTCTCGAAAAGCACAATTCACCATTCACATGCTGGCGCACGGTGGAAAGAAACCTCTTTCTTGTTCTGATTGTAACTATTCATGTTCTCGAAGGGAATATTTGAAGGAACATACACAGCTTCACAGTGGAGAAAAACCTTTTTCGTGTTCCAACTGCAACTATTCGTGTTCTCGAATGGGAAATTTGACGAGTCACATGCTGTCTCACAGTGGAAAAAAACCTTTTTCATGTTACGAATGCAACAATTCATTTACTCAAAAGGGGAATTTGGTAAGACACATGCTGACTCACAGTGGAGAAAAACCTTTTTCATGTTTCGACTGTAACCATGTATGTTCTCAGAAGGTGGATTTGAAAAAAACATATGATGACTCACACTGGAGAAAAACCTTTTTCGTGTTCCGACTGCAACTATTCGTTCTCTCGAAAGGGACATTTAACGAGACACATGCTAACTCACCGTAGAGAAAATGCTTTTTCATGTTCCGACTGTAATTATTCAAGTTTTCGGAAGAGAGATTTGACAAGACACTTGCTGGCTCATAGTGGTGAAAAACCTTTTTCATGTTCCGACTGCAACTATTCGTGTTCTCGAAAGGAATATTTGAAATATCACGTGCTCACTCACCGCGTAGAAAAACCTTTAACATGTTCCGAATGTAATTGTTCATGTTATCGGGAGAGAGATTTGACCAGACACAAGCTGATTCACTGTTAACAAAATCCTTTTTTCTGGTTCCATTACTATTTATCTTAATAAGACTAATTAAGGATTCACTCTCAGAATAAACTTACTCGAAACTAGCGATTATCTCAGGGAGTCGTCAGTATAGAAAATGAATGTCATTTATACAGACAGGGCTGGGCAGTATTTGAATTTCTTGTAATTGAAATACGTATTTGAAATACAAATACGTATTTTGTATTTGTATTTCAATGACTTCCTAAAAATGTATTTTGTAATTGGTATTTCAATTACCTGATGCTGAGGTATTTTGTAATTTGTATTTCAAATACTTATGTCTTCAAAATACATTTTCAAATACATTTAGCGATCTTTATAATGATAATGAAAAATAAACTGAAGGCCCGTTTATATTAGGAATAGTCTGTAATCCGTATTCGATAAGCCCTAGGCCGTAGAAGTTGAAAGATAGGAAACATGTGTAACATGTGTTAATCTTACATATTATCATGCAAATGATAACATGTAAGATTAACTCACGGGACTGATGTATTATTCTTAGTCCTACTATAGATCTCATTCATATGTATGATATTAGTTCACATTTTGAGAAAAAAAGTTTATGTTTTATTTATATTTTATAACTTTAAGACATAGGTTGTCTATTTTGTTAAAATTTTATTATACTTTTATAAAAATGTCATTAACCTCTTAAATGCCAGGGAAGAAACTCGAAAATTTCGCGATGTTTTGACTTTGACGTAATATTTTGCGGATTTATTTTATGCTATCGGATATAATATTTACCGAAACACGTTCCCTGAACAATAAACTATGCTTACAAATAATATTACTTGCGTTTATTTGACAAATTGATAGTTTTATCGATCTTTTCGTGACATGCGACGCTCAAAGTTTGACAGCTCAAATCGCGGCAGAAATGTCATTTCGAAAGTCATAGATATGTGCAAAGATGATTGTTTGAGAGGCTAGGTGTGTTCCTTACATCTGTTACGTCAAGAACAAGAATGCCCCAAGCGATTCTGACCTTGTCCTTCATACATTTTCTTTATACATAAGGTTTAAAATCGCATCTCAAAAAAAAAATTTTTTTTTTATGGCGCGTCCTGGGCGCGCAATCGGCAAACCAGAGTTAAAAGATAGTTTTATACGAAGTTGTTTTATTTTACTCAAAATCTCGCAAACAATATAGTTGTTTTATCAAATTATTGCAACTAGTGATCGCCCAATGGTCGACCATAATTGTAATGTTTTTTATGTTTGACATTCAGTAAGACCATAGACAAATAATATTAAAGACAAACAATATTAATCTATTCTCAATTTGACCATAGACTTTAATAATAAACAATAGAGTGATGACGCGAGTGTGTGTGTCAAATACATGGTAGTGTGTGTAATGTTTTTGTTATTGATTTAATCTATTTTTATGCATAATTTTTAAAAAATATTAGCATTCTGCGCTCCTCCTCTGTATAAACTACAAGTGTGCGAAATTTCATACTCCGTCCGCGCAATTTTCGTAAAAAGGGGTACAAAGTTTTGGCTTCACGTATTAATATATTGATGATTGATGATGATGATGATGATGATGATGATGATGATGATGATGATGATGATGATGATGATGATGATGATGATGATGATGATGATGATGATGATGATGATGATGATGATGATGATGATGATGATGATGATGATGATGATGATGATGATGATGATGATGATGATGATGATGATGATGATGATGATGATGATGATGATGATGATGATGATGATGATGATGATGATGATGATGATGATGATGATGATGATGATGATTGATGATAAGTAACTAAATTTCTTTTAAATATTGAAATCATAGCGAGTTTTTTATTTGGGTCTCCTAGACCCAACCCTACTGTCGCAGCCGAATGCTACGACACGAGATTGTGGACTGTAAATCCCTTTTGTAATCGAAATAGACCATATATCGTGTTTTGAAGGCAGATCAAAGGAGAATCGGTTTGAAGGGAATCTCCTGCCTTTAACGGCTTCTGAAGGCTGCTGCTCAGTGTCGTTTCTGTTATCACATATATATTGCACAACATAGATTTTATGCACGACACTATTATATTTTATAAAAAGAAACTAAACTGCGATTATTTGCGACTACTTGCGATATTTTACGAGAACGAGTTGTGATCCATATCACTTCCGAAATGCAACTGATAACAAGTGGGTAATGCGCACTTGGGTGTCAATATTGTTCATCATGTAGGTAAGCACATCTTCTTTTCCTGGTGGAGACTTTGAGGAAAGGAAGAAGAGAATGGATTACATGATGGAAGGAATAGAGGAATATGGATTAAGTTTTGTTTTTAAAAAACTGTTTCAGAACCAAACATTCCGCCGACCTTGAGGAAATATGATATTTTCTCAACAACTATATACGAAAGAAAGCAACGAAAAACGAAAGCAAATAACTAATTAACCTAGGAATTGAACAAGACAAAAAAAATTAAAACTATTTAATCGATGGGTAGCCTATACAATTTGACCACGGGCCGCTTAAAAATGCCCTGAGGGTTTCTTACAGTAGCGACACGAACCACTCCATCGGCGCCGGGGAATAATTCAATCACCCTCCCGACAGGCCATCGCATTGGGGTTGCTTGCGAATCATCTATCATGACTAGATCGTCAGCTTTTAAATTAGGAGTTGACGTTGCCCACTTGTTTCGTTGTTGAAGAGTATGTAGATATTCTTTCCGCCAGCGATTCCAAAAATGTTGGGACATCTGTTTCAATAGTTGCCAACGCGATAAACGATTCATTGGTACATCCACAAAATTTTCTTCAACAACAGAAACAAGAGGAGCCCCAATTAAAAAATGTGCAGGAGTTAACGGGTTCAATTCGGATGGATCCGACGACAGCGCTCCAATTGGTCGCGAATTTAAAATGGCTTCGATACGAGTCAGAACAGTAGTTAATTCTTCGAAGGTGAGGATTTGATCTCCCACAACCTTCTTCAAATGGTATTTAGTTGACTTAATACCAGCCTCCGACACTCCATTGAAATGGGGTGCGGAGGGCGGAGAAAAATGCCAAGTAATTGAACGAGCGACAGTTGCGTCAACAAGTTTGTCAGTGTTTTCAGATTCACGTATGAATTTAGAAAGGCCAGTATGATATCTGTTAGTTCCAGTAAAATTGGTGGCGCAATCGCTATAGATATTTTGGCATATACCGCGTCTAGAGATGAATCTATCTAATGCTGCCACAAACGCTTCAGTAGATAGATCTGAAACTAATTCAAGATGAACGGCTTTGGTTGATAAACAAACGTAAAGACATAAATAGGCCTTATAAGTTTTTGCGCCGCGACGTCTACTTTCACGCACCAAAAAGGGACCTCCGTAATCTGTTCCGACATTTAAAAATGGACGACCTTCTCGAAAACGGGAAGCGGGTAAGTTACCCATCAACGGGAAACTACCACGCGGGTTATTTTTAAAACAAGAAATGCATTTACTCAATCGATGTCGAATTACGTTCCTAGCCGAAATTATCCAATATTTTAGTGATATTATGGATTGGAGTGCACGAGGACCTGGATGAAGGTACATGCTATGGTAATAATCAATTATTAAAGTTGTCAAGTGACATTGCTTCGGTAAAATAATAGGATGTCGAGCATTTTCTGAAATCTGTGCAAGGCGAATTCGACCACCGACTCTCAAAACACCATTTGCGTCAATAAATGGAGCGAGTTTTTGAAGCTGCGTTGAACATATACGACGGGAAGAGATATTGTTCATATCTTGTTGAAAATAAATTGCTTGAACAAGCTTAATGCAACATTTTAAGGCTAAATTATTTTCTTTTAACGAAAGTGAGGATAAACCATTGAAATTGATAATCGATTCCGAACGTAATCTATTGATAAATCGACGGCACCAACATATAACACGCAGTAATTTCGATAATGATGAAAATTTCAATAAAAACTCTTCGTCAGACGTTGACACATTCGTCGATAGAGAAATTAAATTTTTTGACTTATACTCTGGTAACTGGTCCACGGAGATATTTGGAGGCCTAACAAATAACCATTCCTCCAAAGGTGTTGATATAAAGTTAGGTCCTTTCCACCATAACGAAGCGCCAGCGATTTCACTGGGAAAAACTCCTCGCGAACCCAAGTCAGCAGGATTTTCTTGCGATGAAATGTGATACCAATGTTCATAAGGTATATTTTGTATTATTGTTTCAACACGATTTGCGATAAAAGTTTGCAATAGAAAAGAAGGTGTCTTCAACCATGCCAATACAATAGTTGAATCGGTGAACGCGACAGTCTTTTCAATTTGAAGTCTATCTTTATATACTTCTTGACAATAAGTCAACAAATTTGCCAATAAAACTGCTCCCAACAATTCCAGTCGCGGGATCGATGTTATCTTTACGGGGGCAACACGGGATTTTGCTAATAAAATATGGCTGGATATTTCTGTGTTATTAATCACAACCAAATAAACAATTCCACAATATCCTCTTTCAGAGGCGTCCGCAAACCCAACAAGGATGCACCGACTGGTTGGAGAAGTTGCGAGATATCGATCAATTTTTAAATTGGCAAGTGATGGAAGCTCTTTTATATATTTCTTCCATTTCAAATTCATGTCCGAAGGGATTTCTTCGTCCCATCCAATTTAAATTTTCCATAAGTTTTGCATATAGCATTTAGCAATAAAAACAGGATTAATAAAACCTAATGGATCATATAGACGTGCAATTGTCGATAAAATTATACGTTTGGTACAGTGGTCACTAAAAACATTATGAATTTTATATGTAAATTGATCAAGCGACGGTATCCATTGAATACCTAAAATATTAAGGTTTTTCTTGTCAGTATCCGACTCAAAACTTAAGGGTACTTCCCGATAGCTGACAGGGATGTCTTCCAGTGTTTCAGGATGGTTACTAGACCATTTTCTCAATTCAAAACAACCTTTTTGAAGTAATGCAATTAATTCCACTATACAATGTCGAGCGCTTTCCAAAGTTTGCGCACCACTGATAATATCATCTACATAAGTATCTTCAATTAATGTCCTAGCAGCCGTTGGAAAATTCAATTTTCCATCATTGGCTAATTTATGAAGTGTGCGAATTGATAAGTATGGTGCGCATGACGTGCCATATGTTACTGTTTGTAATTCAAATTCTTTTACGGGATGATCCGATGATTCCCTCCACAAAATATGTTGATAACGGCGAGATTTCTCATCCACAAGTATTTGCCTATACATTTGACGGATGTCAGCTGTAAAAACAACTTTGTGTATTCTAAAATTACACATTAATTCGACAATGTCTCTTTGTAATTTGGGACCGACCAAAAGTATGTCGTTTAATGACGTACCCGAAGACGATTTGGTACTGGCATCAAAAACGACCCTTAAACGAGTTGTAGAACTGGTTTCTTTGATTATTCCATGATGGGGTATGAAATAATTACCAATAATTGGCGATTGAGGTGGCACTTCCATCATGTGCCCTAATATTGAGTATTCTCTCATGAACGAAATATATTGGGATTTGAGATCAGAATCTCTATTTAGTCTCCTTTCTAAATGCTTGAAGCGTGACAACGCTATGTCATATGAGTTTCCCAATTTTTCCGGGCTTTCCTTAAATGGCAACGATACGACGTATCTCCCGTCTTGGTTACGGTAGGTACTTTCAGTGTATAATTTTTCACAACGAATTTCATCAGGCGATTGAATTTTCTTCAAAAGTGGAACATTTTCAATTTCCCAAAAGCATTTAAGCTTTTCATCAATATTTTCCTCCATTGACGTGAAGAATGAATTTATACAATGATTTGATGGTCCAACATTTCCCATCAAAATCCAACCCAATTTAGTTTCTATGGCTATGGGCTCATTTTCTTTGCCCATCACTTTTCCTGAGCATAATAATGACGCAAAAATATCACTTCCAAGCAGTATGTCAATGGCTGATGGTATGTAAAATGTTGGATCTCCCAATTTGAGACCTACGATGTGTTCCCAATGATTATCGACGATACGATTTGATGGCATATTCGAACAAATGTTATTTAAAACAACGAAATCTGTCAAAATACCAGATTCCTTCGAATCGACAGGACGAAATTGTGTTTTTATTAATCCGTTAGAATTAATTGTAGGAGTATTTCCAATACCTCTCACGGTGAGTGGTTTTTTCTTAAAACGAGTAAAACCCAATTTTTTGACACAATTTTCCGATATGAAGTTTCCCTGACTGGCGCTATCTAGAATAACACGCATTTTCTGGAACACTCCATTTTTATCTAAAACTTTCACATAAGCTGTAGACAAAAGAACCGTTTTGTTGGTTTTATTGTAGAATGTTGTCAACGCCAAAGGCTCCGACGAATTTTCTTGCTGGTCTGAATTTTCCACGATTTTTTTTGGAAAATGTAATAATGTGTGATGTCTTGATTTACATTCTCTACAGGTGAAACGCGACTGACAATTTTTTGCGTTGTGTTTTCCTTGCACTAAACAATTGAGACATAAATTATTTTCCTTTGCACACAAGTACCTATCCTTTGGAGTAAGGCGTAAGAATTTTTCACACTTGTGCAGTGAGTGTGGCGATTTACACAGAATACACTTGATTTCAATGTTTGATACAAACGCATTAATATTATTGCTTGATCGATGTTTCGCATTATACGATTTAGATTGACCTTTATGAGCCTGTAACTGGTTTTCAGGAAAAACTCCAAGTGCCATTTCTTTTGCTAAGCACTGTCCATCTAAGTACTTCAACAAGTGGTCAAACGTTGGAATATTCTCCGAACTGTGTTGAATTTCAAAATCAATACGTAATTCTTTTGTTAATTTACGCAATACAATATGTAACAAAAGAAAGCTCCATTGTCGAACTGGGAAATTTAAAGCTTCTAACGCAGCAATATTTTCTTTCAAAATGGAAATAAATTGCCGAAGATTATCCTGAGCTTTTACAGGTTGAATCGATAGAATTAATTCAACATGTCGATCAGCGATCAAGCGTATGTTTTCATATCTTTCCTTTAAAATTTTATATGCTACAAAATAATTTTCTTCAGAAATCGGTAAATGTTTAACGTGTGTCAATGCCTCACCTGATAGACTACTTATTAAATAATGCATTTTTTGAACAGAATTTAAAGCATTATTAGAATCGATCAACGAATTAAAGGTATTTATGTAATTTGTCCAATCTGTTGATATTCCAGAAAAAATAATCAATTTTAATTTTGGCAACGAAACATTATTATTGGCCATTAAATGATCCGATTCATTTTTCGAAACTTCCGGAAATAATTGAGAATAATATGATTGAATCTCGTAATACATGTTTTGGATTTCAGTATACTTTTCCTGTAATACTTTAATTTCCGCGTCATCCTTCTTATTTGATTCAATTGAAATATGTGAAGCGACGAAATTTTCTCTAATGTTAGATATATCGGCAAAACGAGCTTTGAAAATATTTTTGTCAATAGAATTTGAAGATGTGACGGCTTTGATAGCCGACGAACGAACACTTTCCATATCTAATAGCGCCAATTTGTATTTAATATTAATTGCCGCCATTATGAATATTTTTTAAACCAAACAGAATAATAACACTAACTAAATGTCAACGCAACTTGTAAACAAAATGTTTTCTGTGATAACAGCTGTCAAATGCGACAACAATCCACGATTTGCTTACCGACACGACACGACAATGCATGCAGGTAAATACCAACTACCGACGCGTGACAGCGATACGCACAAGGCACCCCACTATCTACGAATTCAAAATGTTAAGCCGCCCAACGACTTAAATAATACCAATTTAAATTTAATCAATATTCACGATTGAATGAGTAATTCTGAAACAGCTCCATAAAAACCGGAAAAAGGTCAACGAATGGAATGATCTGTACTTCAAAACACAATGTCTAACAAAGAACGACAAAAAACGAAATTTATCCGGTTAGAAGGAACAAAAAAATGTCGCAGCCGAATGCTACGACACGAGATTGTGGACTGTAAATCCCTTTTGTAATCGAAATAGACCATATATCGTGTTTTGAAGGCAGATCAAAGGAGAATCGGTTTGAAGGGAATCTCCTACCTTTAACGGCTTCTGAAGGCTGCTGCTCAGTGTCGTTTCTGTTATCACATATATATTGCACAACATAGATTTTATGCACGAAACTATTATATTTTATAAAAAGAAACGAAACTGCGATTATTTGCGACTACTTGCGATATTTTACGAGAACGAGTTGTGATCCATATCACTTCCGAAATGCAAATGATAACAAGTGGGTAATGCGCACTTGGGTGTCAATATTGTTCATCATGTAGGTAAGCACATCTTCTTTTCCTGGTGGAGACTTTGAGGAAAGGAAGAAGAGAATGGATTACATGATGGAAGGAATAGAGGAATATGGATTAAGTTTTGTTTTTAAAAAACTGTTTCAGAACCAAACACCTACTATCGTTGTTATATATTTTGACTGTGCTGACGCCGGGTTAATAAAGAAATTGTTTCTCCCTGCATTTGATTTATATTTTATACAATGCCTAAGTGGCGGTTCTTCAGAGGGGGACAGTGGGACAGGATCCCCACCAGTTACACCCAAAACCTACTTAAGGTAATATGTCTTGTGTGAAATATGTCTAGGAAGTTGTCTTCACCAAAATGAATTAATTCTTTTATATAAAAGCAATTAACATTGGCACAAATGAAATACAAAAAATTATTCCGAATGATTTTTATGCAACCCGGCGACCACCCAGGCTGTCCAGCGAATAGCCGACCGGCGCACGAACCATCAGAACCCATTCCTCACTTGGGGGACAATCCGGGTTGTCCCTTTAGGCATTTCGGTTAAATCTTTGCGTTTCTCTCTCGATCTTAGGCTATCCAAGAACAGCGCATGCGCACTCGTATGTGAGTTCGTGGGGACAATCCAATGAATCCCCTCATGACAAAATACTGAACCGTTCGTTTGCGTAGTTTCAGGCAGGTATCGCTCACATTCAAATGTTTTATTTTTTTTATATATGAAATACCGCACAAGAGTCCCAACTGCTCCCCTCTGGAGCCAGTGAGACTATGGCATCCCCAATTGGGGTATGTTGTGTGGCTGAAGGTAGTGGGGAGGGGAAGGAGATAGGGAAGAGGAAGGTGGGGAAGTACCTGGCTATTCGGATCTGGTCATTAAACACGGCTAATGCCATTTCGAGCAACGTTTCAATTCTGAATGGTGGTCTTACACCAGGGCGATACTGATAGTATCTTCCACTCTGGAACATGCCGCAAATATACTATATATTATTTTTAAATTACTATATATTAATTGTGAAATAACACAAATTAATCAAATAAAATTTATTTGCGCATGCCGGGTTCGAACCCGCGACCTTCGGATTGCGAGTCCAGTATAATTGGACTCTTAGTATAATAATCTTGCAAGATAAAGCGTTATTTTTACTATATTATAATATTAATTAGTATATATCTACAGAAATTTTATATTATCTTGTGTTTGAATATCCGATTAGCATGATTTGACCATCAAAATTTTTGTTTGAGAAATTTTATATTACATTCTCCGGGTGGTGAGATTACAGTACAGTAGGTACACATAAATCATGTCGATCCTCACCATCAAAGAAGTGCTCGAACCGCCATTAAAAAACGTAAGAGGAAATCTTGCCAGTTCTAAAGCAAAACGGCGAAAACAGCAAAACAAAAACAAACAGTCCTCCCTGAGCGAAAGGCGGGTACCCTAGCTAATAAATTGTACTTCTGTATCACACATTATACTCTCTCTCCGATGGCGCTACAGCCCATATCGAGCCTTGGCCTCCAGCAACATTCGCCTCCAACTCCTCCTGTCCTCAGCGGCTGACTACCAGTTTGTTATTTGGAGAGCTGTGCTGCATCCTGTCGCACCTCGTCTTCCCACCTCAGTCTGGGTCTTCCCACTTTTCTCTTTCCACCTGGGTGTCCAGTCAGAATTCGTGTGTATCTGGCATTCTCTGTACATGTCCAGCCCATCTCAACCTGAGAAGTCTCATGTGGGCTGAGATGTTCGGGGCCTGATATATATCGTACAGTTCTTTGTTGTGCCGGATGCGCCACTGTTCCCCCTCTTTCACGGGTCCACATATTCTTCTCAGCACTTTTCTTTCAAAAGTATCTAGCATTTCAGCCATCTTTACAGTCAGTGTCAGCGCCTCACATCCATATGCCAGTACAGTTCTAACAATGGTCTTGCAAATGGTTATTTTGGTTTTTCTGTGGACGCTATACTACACATTATACTACAATTTATGAAAGCACTCCATCCCGTTCCAGCAGTAAGGTAACGTACGTATTATCGCAAATGCGACACGTGGAGTGGACTGTATCAATATATTAAAAATGTTATGCTTGTGAATACTTTGACACAACTATGGGGAATGGTAAACAGATGAATGGGGAAGGAAACTGACTTACCCCTTATGATTGATGTTCGGCTCAATATTATGGGTCTGAGGGAGCACTAAGTCACTCACTGCACAAGCTTCCATAAAACTGGTCGATGTTATATAAAACTGAGAGAATAATGATGTTCGTTGCACAGTTTCTTTTAACAGACTCCATTAACAATTGATGTTGAATGCGCCAAGAGATCAATGTAGATCATTGCAAGCACATAACACACTTAGACTTCTTCAACAGTGGATTTTGAATGTACAGAGAGGTTATTCTGAACCATTGCACCGCACATAACAGACTCACTGACATATTGATTTTATTGTTGTACGGTAGGTAATATTGTCAGTAAGGACAGGTAATTGTGGTACAAAAAGGATAGTTAGAGAAATGGAACAAGGTATATAGATAGGTATACATAGTTGTGTCAACAGTACGAGACACCACGCGCATCACATGATCCCGTCGCGACTTGTATGTGTGATCAGTGACGACGTGTGATTAAATTGTATTTTGTTTTTATTTGAAATAATTATCATATCAGACAGCAAAATGACACCTATGTTTTTTATTCAAAATATGCCCAAGAATCGCTGGTTAAAAAACATTTGGATACATGCAGTTTACACCCTGTATACTTACATTGTCCATTTTGTAAACTACAGGGTGCCCAATCATTGGTTTAAAAACATCCTGCTTCATGAAAACGCAGTGTTCAGTTTTTTTTAAGAGAATCGGCTCTCAGCCCATTTCCATATAAAACTTAATTTTGGATTTGAGACCAAAATACTCAACCAAACCCGAATTTCTTTTTTTTTAAACAAAAGATATATCCATACTAATATTATAAATGCGAAACTGCTCGAGTTTGTTTATGACCTTTTCAGGCATTAACCAATAAAAAGACTTTAAAAATTCATTCACCAATAGAAAGCTAAATTATATGCGCTGACTATATGTTGTATATGATGGTAAGCTCTGGCGTTATGAAAATAAAAATATTAATATATTTTATTTGTTATACGTTTTCTGTCGCTAACAAAAGCGAGTTTTTGCTAGTCAGAAAAAAATCATTTCCATGGAAACCGTGTTGATATATTTGTGGGCTCTAAGCTGGTAGGTACTCAGCTCCCCGGTCAGCTACTGCTCCAGGAAATTCAAATATTAGAATATGTTTTGTTTTTTTTTGGACAAGCTTCTATTTTGGAACAAATGTCAGATAGAGTTCCTACATTAAAAATATAATTCGTAACGATTAGGTAAAAAGACTGAATAATAAATAGTGTAATTTTTTATTATAATAACAAACTTCCAAATATTTAATTAAAAATAAACATCCGGAATGTTTGTAAGCGCATAAATTCCGAACGAATGAACAAAATTGGATAACTATTTTTTTTCTTTGAGCTATAGCTTAATGAAATTTAGGTGGTAGGCGAGATGTTTGAAAACTGAATGTAAGGGAATGAATGTATGGAATGCTGGAGGGGGTGGGGGTGGGGAGGAGGGGGGATAATTGATAAGTTCAACCGCTACAGTAATTTCCCGTAATACCATGCGAGCGAAGCCGCGGGGAAAAGCTAGTTATATATAAAGCAAGTTTTAGGTTCACTTCGATTGTGTCATATCTCCCTTGGGTATCCCCGACTTTTTTTTACGTGAACACAGCGCAAGAGTCCCAACAGCTCTCAACCGTCTGGAGCTAGTGAGACTACGGCTTTCCCAATTGCGGTGTGTTGTGAGGTTGAAGTTGGTGAGGATAGGAATTAGATAGGGAAGATGAAGGGGGAGAAGTGCCTGATTTTTCAGATCTGATCACCAAACATGGCTAAAGCCATTTCAAGACAGCCTCCATGGTCGAGGAGCAAGG
Organism: Glyphotaelius pellucidus; assembly: GCA_936435175.1. Lineage (NCBI taxonomy): Eukaryota > Metazoa > Arthropoda > Insecta > Trichoptera > Limnephilidae > Glyphotaelius > Glyphotaelius pellucidus. The sequence continues at coordinate 16,787,324 of OW386565.1, forward strand.
CTCTCGACTAGCGATCTGGAAAAGAAATCCTTCAGGGCCTATCATCTTTGGGGATTCTGTGTGGAGGGTATTTTTATGGAAAGGAAGGAGAGGAAGTTCCGCGAAGGAAAAACTCACGGGGAATGGGAAGGAATCTGTGGATCAATGTGTCGAGGGTTGACTGACGTATAAATCCATCCCTCCCTCTGCCTAGGTTAGGTCTCCCTCAATCAAACCCTCCCGATCCGGCCCGCCATGCAGTAGATGGGCAAACGCATTGGCCGCCAAGACCGAGACAGTCCCCATCCTATGAAATTGGGTTCTAAGTCACCAAACATTGCAAACCTATGGCAGGAGTGATGGTTATCCAACAAATGGTACCCGGGGCAACGGTACCCATACCCATCTCCAAAATTGAAGTATAGATTGAAGACTATAATTACAAAACAAACAACCTTAAAAATGAATTTATTTTAAAATCAAAAAACGTATTTAATTTTTTACAAACTATTTTACAAGTTATATAATTGACATTTTATGTTTTTTTTTTCTAAAATGACAAAATCCAAATTATTCAATTGATCATTAGGTAGCAGTATTGTGAAACACATACTTAGGGGCCATCCATAAATTACGTCACACGAATTTCATGATTTTTTGACCCCCCCTCCGTCCCTGTCACACATCGTCACATTTGTGAGACCCCCTCCCCCCTAGTGTGACGTCACATATTTTGCAATTTTACATCTAAAAATAATAAAAATTCTGATTTTTACATGTGACATCACAGAGCTGATGACCCCCCCATACCCCTTGTCACACAATGTCACCCTTCTCTACTCCCCCCCCCCCCCCCTTAAGGCCGCACTCTTGAAACGCACGGCGCTGAAAAAGAAGAAGATGGAGAGATATGTAATTACGAATGTTGGACAGAGCGCGCTAATATTTTTAGTCATAAAATAGCAGCAAAAATTGCGAAAAAACTTAATAAAACATGACTCGTTTAAAATAGAACAAAAATCTCGTGGAACGTATCTTAAGTATCATTTAAAGAAACATTGTGAATTTTTCACAAATATAACTTGTAAAATACAAGAATTAGACTTGTTTAAAATCATTTTCGGAGCATACTTTGCGATTTTTTCTATCGAGGGAATTTCATATAATTTGCGTTTCGGCGTGGAACGTATCTAGATATTATCTTCAAAAATAACATATATTTTTTTAAGAGCTTAAAAACTTCAAATGTTTAAGGGAGATATGTAAGAAATCGGTCGAAATACGAATAGTAGACCCTTAAGGTGTGACGTAATTTATGGATGGCCCCTTATCTGCTTACCGCTACGGGGACAAGCCATATTATACATTAAAAAATATATATACTATACTAGTGCAGAAAAATGAAAAATCACGGGATATTATTTTGTAATTGTAGGATTTGTGTAGCTGAAATTTCAAGTAAAGAACACATTTAACTGAGAAAAAATATTTATAGTGGTCCAAGAGAGTGGTTGTACATTGTTGTAAAATCTTCTGTATTTTAGAGAACTTATTTACAATCTCTCTCTGGGACTACTTTACAGCAGCAACTCTTTAATAACAACATTTTTCGTAAATATTTTTTCTTGATCAATGTTGTATACATCAGTTCCAATTTTGAAAATTAAAATATTTTTGGTTTTTTTTTGCATTAGCTCCACACTCAGAACCTAAAGAAAATAATTTTCATCTGGACGCATGTCGTTTTAGGGAATGCTGTGTGGAGGGTCTTTTTAGGGAAAGGGAGCTCTGGGAAGGAATCTGGGGGTCAGTGTGTCCAGGAGTACAAATCCATTCCTCCGACTGCGGTGAAAGGAGATGGGTCGAAAGGCTTTCCCTCAAAAATCCAGACAACTTCGCCCCACAAACCCGAGCAACTCTGCTAAGTCTCCAAAAGTAACTTGCCACTTGGGGTGACCTATGGCAGAGGTGTTGGTTATCCAATAAATGGTTGTTGGGGTGGCGGTACCCATACCCGCTTCCCGAATTGGGAAATATAAATTTTGGTAGTTACTTCTTGTCAATTCATTGCATCAAAGTTACAATCACTCACAGACAGACTCACAACCGATATTGATATATTGTGTAACCATGGATGGATATAATTTTCTATACAGTGGAGGGCGTCACTTCTGTAGATACTGTGGCACCGACAAGTTGCAATTATGAAAAAACTACATTCTTTAATTCAACCTTAAAAGCCCAACAAAGTTAGCCTCTCAAAAACTGGGCGTACTGTACAGGGCCGCAGATACTTTAATAGTACACAACTGCTAACCCTGTACAAATCGCAAGTGAGTCCCACGGTTGAATTTGGCAGCCACCTCTGGTCTGGCGCTCCAAAATACTTGAGAAATACCCTCGACTCTGTGCAGAAACGGGCGGTCCGTTTGATAGATTCTCCTAATTTAACTAACGGATTGCAATCTTTATAGCATAGGCATCGGGTGGGAATGCTATCCATGTTCTACCGGTATTTCAATGGAAGATGCTCTGAAGAACTAGCGTCATTGATCCCTTCGGCACCGGTACATAGTCGGGAGACACGCCAAATGCGCGCCCAACGTATGTACACGGTTGACATTTGTCTCATGAGAACGGGTCGTTTTTTCGATTCGTTCTTGAGTTCAACAGCTCGGCTATGGAACGATTTGCCGGCTTCTGTGGGTCTCTTCAAGACCAATGTTCATTCCTTCCTCTCAAAAAGAACCGCCACAGCATCCCAGATGACATAGGCCCTGAGGGAAATTATTTTTCTCAGGGCCTCCTGTGTGGAGTTAATGTAATAAAAATAAATAAAAAAAACAATAAGTCACAATAATGTTAAGTCTAAGAAACTACATATAAAAATGGAACTTTGTTGATAATACTGAATAAATTTGAGAAATTTCACAATCTGTGATTTTTTATATCTGTGTTTGAAGTTGTTGCGTTTTATTAAATACTAGCTTTTACCCGGCAAGTGTAGCAACGCATTCAAAGAAATTAATTGATTTTCCCTGCACGTCCTCTGCCGTGTGTCCCCGTTCACCTCCCGAGTCCCCTTTCCCTCCCACGTTCCCTTTCCACCTCCCCCGTTCCCCTCCCTTTCTTGCCTTTCTTCCCTGCCGCTAAAATATATGAAATATGCACATTTTTATTTATACAAATTTCATAACGCCAGGCTAACATATAGCATATAACCTTCGCGGGCATGTGCACAACATATCACCAAAGTTTCATCACAATCGGATGAAAGGTATGGCAGCGCATAACATACGAACAAACAAAAAAACAAATATTGATTTTTATATATAAGATTTACTACCTTTGTCTTTATCTTAAGTAAAGCTCTTGACTTGCATTCCGAAGGTCGCGGGATCGAATTCCGGTGTGGCAAATAAATTTTATTTGATTGACTTGTGTTATTTCACAATTTATTCATTTAAAAAATAATATATAGTATATTTGCAGCTCGTTCCAGAGTGGAAGATACAACCAGTATCGCCCTGGTGTGAGACCACCGTTCAGAATTGAAACGTTGCTTGAAATGGCTTTAGCCGTGTTTTGTGACCAGATCTGAATAGCCAGGTACTTCCCACCTTCCTCTTCCCCATCTCCTTCCCCTCCCCACTACTTTCAGCCTCACAACATACCCTAATTGGGGATGCCATAGTCTCACTGGCTCCAGATGGGAGCTGTTGGGACTCTTGTGCGGTATTCATATAAAAAAAATATATATAAAAAATCTTTCTCTTTTAAATCTTTACTTTTCTGATTTTTCTTTTCTCTAAAGAATTCTCATTCCGTTTTTCTCATTCTTGTTCTATTTCTCATTCTTGTTCTATTTCTCATTTTTTTATTTCTCAGTATTTTCCTTTCTCTTTATCATTATCGTTCCTTATTCTCTTTGACTTTCTTGTTCTATTTCTCTTTCCTGTTATATTTCTCTTTTTAAATTTTTTTCCCTAATTTTCCTTTTTTGTTATTTATGTTTATCTTTGTATTTCTCATTCTCTTTCTATTTCTCTTAGTTTTCTCATTTTCTTTATTCCTTTATCTTTATAATTCTCATTTATTTTTCTCTTCCTTCTTGTTCTCTTTCTCTATGTATTTCTCATTGTCTATTATATTTTCTCTTTATCATCCTCATACCCTTTTCTCTTTCTCTTTGTTTATCTCATTGTCTATTTTTCTTTCTCTTTATCATTATCATTCATTTTTTTCATTCTATTACTTGTTCTGTTTCACTTTCTTGTTATATTTATCTCATTCTTTGAATATTTTTGCGGAGAAACAGCATGATAGTTATGATTTTAGGTTTTCACGGCCAAAAAGTATTTTTGTTATTGTTTTTGGGGTGTTATGCCGTGTTTCGCTGCCTCCTTCTTTAGCCAACGTTTCGGACAGCGTTACAGTGTCCATCATCAGGGCAGATGAGTAAATGATATTGGTGAGAGTGTTTACTTATGTGTGTCGAATCGATACCGTGCTGCCAGCTCCATTTCTCTACGAGCTGGTGTTAGAAAACATTCAGCATGGTTTTTTGCGTTTAGCTTTGGTGTAGCCGTCAATTACTGGATACCAAGAACTATTGAGCTTAGCTCCGTCGTCTCTGTTAATATTGATGGGGTTTTTATGGATTTCAATTGCCTCCGTAATTAGGCGTGCTCTATAAGTTTTGGGTCTTCCCAGGACTTCAGGAACAAATCCAAAGTAATGGCCGGTTTCGATTAAGTGCTCGGCGATTGCCGATTTGTCAGGGTGGCCAAGTTTACAAGCACGAAAGTGTTCCGAAATCCTTTTGGAGATCGTCCGCTCTGTCTGGCCTACATAGACCTTGTCACATCCGGAACAGCTGAGTTTATATACTCCATCTGTTTCCAGAGGAAACTTAGTCTTTGCCGACCTCAGTAGGTCTTGGATTTTTGTCGTGGTTCCGAAGACCGTCTTGATGTTCTCTTTTCTCAACAGCCTGGCAATTCTGTCTGTTACATTATGGACGTAAGGCAGGAAAGCGCAGCCTTTTGACTCTTGTTCACCCCTGTCTTCGTTTCGTGCTGATTTGGCTCTTATGATTTGCCTTGTCTGCCTTGCTGGGTAGCCGTTACGCTCCAGTGCATCGGTGAGTTTGGTCAGTTCTAATCCGAGTTTTGGCTCCTCACATATTCTGGTCGCTCGGGTTACCAAAGTATGGATGAGACCTCTCTTCTGAGCGGGGTGATGATGCGAATCAGCGTGGAGATACCTATTTGTATGTGTTGGTTTCCTATAAACTGTGTGTCCTAGGCTACCATCCTCTTTTCGCATCACCTCCACATCCAGAAAAGGCAGGACTTTTTGGTTATTTTCCAGCTCCATCGTGAATTTAATTTTGCTGTGTAGTGAGTTGAGATGGTCCAGGAATTCGTTCAGTTTCTCTGTTCCGTGAGGCCAGATGGCGAAGACATCATCGACATAGCGCCACCATACTTTAGGAACAGCCGAAGCTGTGTCGAGTGTCACTTCTTCAAACTTCTCCATAAAAAAGTTGGCTAGAACTGGCGACAATGGACTGCCCATCGCAACTCCCTCCACTTGCTCGAAAAAAAAAAAAAAAAAAAAAAAAAAAAAAAAAAAAAAAAAAGCATGATAGTTGTTTGTTAATTAGTGTTGCCAGTTTTCAATAAGTTGTAACACAAACAATTTACTAATTTCATATTTAATAAAAATAAAATACATCTTAAATTGTATATAAATTTTAACCTAATTAATTAAAAATAACTTTTTGTAAAACTTAATCTAAAAAAATTGCCTAGTAAAATAATATTAACTTGTAAAATTCTATGGTCTGCTGTGGCAAGCATCAAAATTAAAATATAAATTTAAAATTATAACTTTTAATCTGTTGCGTCATTTTCTGATAATTTCTGTAACTCTAGGTGACCAGCTCAGGTACGGGGGCTCCATCGAAGCCAGAGTCAAGTTAGCCTTTCAAAAGCTAGGCTTACTGTACAGGGTCTGCAGATAGTACACAATTGCTAACCCTGTACAAATCGCAAGTGCGCCCTAAGATTGGATTTGGCAGCCACCTCCGATCTAGAGCTCCAAAATACCTGAAAAATCCTTGACTCTGCAGAAACATTTGATAGATTTCCTATCTTAACAAGGCTTGCAATCTTTAGAGCACAGGCGTCAGCTATCCTTGTCCTACCAGTATTACAATGGAAGATTCTCCGAGGAACAAGCATACTTTAGTTGAAGGAGGCTTCCTTTCCTTTAAAGAACGTAGTTTTGTATTCAGAGACACTACTAAGGTCGGTGTGACGTCACTTTGTAAGGAATCTACCTTCCTTAAGATTTCTAAAATATTTGTATTCAGAGACAGCTCTACGAAAGTCTCTACGACAGTGCGCACGCGCATTCTTGCATACCTTGACTTTTAACTGTCAAAACTCAAGGTTGGTCAGAAGGGTACCTTTGCTTTTCAAAGTCGGTGATTTGTTCCCAATCATTGCTGTTAAAGACGTAAAACAACGGAGATGGATATTATTGTGGAAATGATTAATGAGTTTTTGAATTTCGCCGCTCATAACACACGATTTTTCGAGCCCAGGGTTCGTAGAAAATGTTTTAACATGCATTTTCTACGAAGCTTGGGGACAGCCAATTTAAAGAACGATATCAGCTAGAAAAGATAACAGTGATGCATCTTGTAATTCCTCTCTTATTTCCATATTACGCTTTAATAAATAATATGGCGGGATTTTTGTTTATAAGTCTAATATACATTGTTTATCATTAAGCAGTTCACAATCTCGAATTTATTGTCGAAATGCGATGCAAAACAAATGTCAACGGAGCATAAATAAACCAATACGCAGACTTTTGACAGGCCGGTGTTATTTTTAACTTTTGAGTTTTTGAATTTTGAATTTTAAACATACAGCTTGTCACAAAACGGGGTACGTTGTTCCAATAGAAGCGCTACATCGACAATTTTCGGATGACGTCACAACTTTCTTTCGGCGTAGACATAAGGTCTCTACCTTAGTAAAGGAAGCTCAAAGTGTGGACTCTGCATAGAGGAGTTAAAGGTAAGGACGGTTCCTTCCTTTACTAAGGTAAGGTCGGGCCTTTACTTAGACAAAAGGAGCGACTCTGAATACGGGTGTAAGACTTGTTCTTGGTTTCAACAGCTCAGCTGTGGAATGATTTGCCTCTGTGTTTCCTCCCTCCTCTACAACATGGATCTCTTCAAGACCCTTGTTCACTCCTTCCTTTCCTCAAAAAGACCTTTCACAAAGCATCTTCAGGGAAATTATTTTCCTCAGGGCCTCTTGTGTTAAGTTAATGTAAAAAAAATAAAAATCCGCAGTTGTTTTTACAAATTGTCAAGCTCTACAATTTGCCGGTATTCGTATGTCAAATTCAATAGTCCATGGGTGCCTAGAGTGGAGCACTAAGCCAATAAGGAACTCCAGTGAAAAATATTATGGCTTTAAAAATATGTTCATATAGACCAATAAACGCTGATTCTGAATATATAAGTTTTATTAAATAATATTTAACAAAGTTTTAAAAAAAATATTAAAAAGTCCATTTTAAAACAGTTCATTAAAACACCCTGTCAAGTTGGTATTATTGAATTTGTGAGGCGTGACGTCACCGCGTCCATAATTCTGCAGTCACCCTCAAATTTGTATTGAAGATACGACAAGCCATCCAACATTCCGTATTATTGGTTTATAGAGATTTGGACATATAATAGTTTTTGTTTGTATTGAAACATTATTAAGGCCTAAATAATTCAGTTTCAAAAATGAAGTATCTCTATATTATTTAAAATATTCAAAAACTCTAACTGTACAAAAAACGATCATAATGCCCAGTAAAACGCTCCAATGCTGAAATTCAAAATGTTCAATTTTGAATTTCATTCTGAAATTCTAATCAGTTCCCTACAAAATTCATGCTTCGGTTTCCATAATATTGATTTCAATTCGTAAATCTAAAAAAATAATAATTTCAAACAATTTTTATACCACTCTCCCGTAATAATATTGAAAAATATAATAATATAATAAATAAATAATTCCTCCTAAATACCGTTTTACTTATTGAATAGTTTCATAGCTTCTTCCATACAAAATGACAACATCATCTGTTGAAAATAACCAAAACTTTTGGTCATGATGACGTCACACTAGATATGATGGTTTTCGGGGATCTTGAAAAATTAACTTTGACATTTATTTTAACTATTAAAACTAACTATAAAAATAAATATGCAGTTATTTAAGTTAGAAGGTCATTATTCATTGAAAAAAATTTAAAAAAGTTGGACTGGAGTTCCTTATTACACTGGATTGGATAATTTAACTCTTACTCAGTCAATTACTATAGCACCATCTAGTTTGCTAAAGCTGACCATGCCACCAGTCGCCAGGGTTTGTTATTGTTGTTTAAGACATTGCATTGTGTATATTCTAGCAACTGTTTCTGTTTGTTTCGTTTTGCAACATTTGTTTCAATAAGTTTACAAAATAGAATGGACTCCTTAAATTTAACAGTATTGTGACGGCATAAAAAAGGCGATAAACATATGTTCCTTATAACAATATTGCTGCTTATTTCAAAAGATGAGATACACAATGTATGTAGGTCTGTTCCCTTCAAAGGAAAAAAGTCATCGTTTTCTTGAATCTCTCTCACATCTCCCTAGACCACTACAATACAACTAACCGTGACAATAATTTTGAAAGTATGGAATATAGTTACAAGTGTGAGTAAAGTCCAAAAATATCAAATGGCAATGCGGTGATGATTTTGCTTTTGTTCTTAAACATATAATGCTGCCGCTCTTTCTTACACACTAACTAACCACTACCTTCAGCCTCATAACATACCTCGATTGGGGATGCCATAGTCTCACTGGCTCCAGACGGGAGCAGTTGGGACTCTTGCGCGGTATTAACTGTAAATGACAACAGTCGAAAATGAGACAATCTCCTCGAAGGAAACATAAATCATTTTCATACATCTTCCTCACAGGTATAAATAAAATTAAACGCAATATCCGTCGCAAAAAAGTAGTATTTTGGGGGAAACAGCCATATGTATTGTGTGTATTAGAAAGAGCCGCAGCATTATCTTACAAAAATATTTCATGATGTCAAAATTTTTTGAAATATTCAAAATATTTACCACTGCAACATTCTTCAAGATAATATCAACAAATTGTCAATTTGGTGTAATGAAAATAGACTTCTCTTAAATATCTCCAAATGTAAAATTGTTAGATTTTCTCAAATAAAAAATCCAGTGATCTTTAATTACAACATTGATAACAATGCTCTTGAGACATTAACACAAATTAAAGACCTAGGCATCACTTTTCAATCAAATCTTTCATTTGTTAACCACGTAACAGAAATCTGTAATAAGGGCTTAAAAATGTTGGGATTTATAACTAGGCTAACTAGAAATTTTAACAATATAAAGTGTATTAAACTGTTATATTTTGCTTATGTTAGAAGTCAGCTGGAGTACAATTCTCCTGTCTGGAATCCACAAAATAATACTCATGCACAAGCTGTTAAAAGAATTCAAAACAAATTCTTACGTTTTCTAAATTTTAAAATGGGTATTCCAGCAATTATGTTGAACTATAACACTCTGTGCAACGATATGAATATGATCAAATTGTCAGACAGAAGAATTTTCACAGACTTGGTATTTTTATGTAAAATTCTAAATGATTTAGTTGATAGTCCGGTATTGCTTGAACTGATAAGCTTCCGGATACCACAACTTAATACCAGAAGTCAGGATTTATTTCAGTGCAGAAATTCTGGGACTAACTACCATATTATTTCTCTTTGCCCAGAATACTAATGAAGGGAAATAATTATACCAAGTCAGTGGATATCTTAAATTTATCTTTAAAAAAATATAAAATATTGTTACTGAAGCAATTCAATGATGTACAATAAATACTGTATATTTCTTATTATTCATGTGTAAAAGCCCCGAAAAAGGGCGTTAATAAATAAATTATAGAGGTAAGGGACATATCTTTATTGCCTTTGTTGCCGTCACGGTACCGTTACTGTGAATATAAAAGCATCCAATTTTCTTGCAAGCGTAAACGTGACACCTTAACTTTAAACCAATTTACTAAAAATTTGATTTTTATTACTGTACGCAGATCTGTGATGTACAAAATAAACAGAACTGGACCCAGAACTGATCCCTGAGGGACACCACTAGTCACATTTGTTGGCAGTTGATTGCCAATTCGGACTTGTAATTTTCTCTCAGAGTTTCTTCAGAATTGAAACGTTGCTTGAAATGGCTTGAGCTGTGTTTGGTAACCAGATCTGAATAGCCAGGTACTTCTTCTTACCCATCTGCTTCCCAGCCTCACTACCTTCAGCCTCACAATATACCCCAGCTGGGGTTGCCATAGTCTCACTGGCTCTTGTGCGGTATTCACATTTCAAAAAAAATCTTCCATTGAAATACAGGTAGAGCAAACATGTCAATCATTCTACATACTTCTCCAAACTCAAATGGATTCAATTGATCGCATATATGTCTTCTTTCAATTCTAAGAGCTTTCTTAGTCTGCCTCCATTCATTAGTAAGTCGATAATATTGCATAATGAAAGATTTTATTGAAAAAGTTGTGTATTGGCGATGAACCAAAGTTTTTTTTTACATTACTGAAGAAAATAATTTCCCTCTGGGCCTATGACATCAGAACAGTTATGACAGAAAGAACAAACATGTCAATTCTGAAGGGAAAATCTTAAAAAATTTACTAGTTTTTATAAAAACAATTTTCGTAAGATTTTAAAATAAATACATTAAATAAAAATTCGTATTAAATAATTTGTCTTACTTAAATAATTATTTCACCATATTTAAGAAATACGAGGAATTTTTTAAATTTCCAGTTAAGTGTGGCCGTATTTAAGAAACTTAAAGAAATTAGAAAAACAAATCAAATTTCCATTTAAGTGTGGCCATATTTAAGAAACTTAAAGATATAAAAGGATATTTTTAAATTTCCACTTAAGTGTGGCCATATTTAAGAAACTTAAAGATATAAAAGGATATTTTTAAATTTCCACTTAAGTGTGGCCATATTTAAGAAACTTAAAGATATAAAAGGATATTTTTAAATTTCCACTTAAGTGTGGCCATATTTAAGAAACTTAAAGAAATATGAGGATTTTCTTATATTTCCAGTTAAGTGTGGTCATATTTAAGATTCTTTAAGAAATACGAGGATTTTTTTAAATTTCCAGTTAAATGTGGCCATATTTAGGAAACTTCAAGAAATATAGAGGATTTTTTAAATTTCCAGTTAAGTTTGGCCATATTTAAGATTCTTAAAGAAATACGAGGAATTTTCTACACTTCAAGGTTAAGTGTGGCCATATTTAAGAAACTTAAAGAAATACGAAGATTTTTTTTTAATTTCCAGTTAGGTGTGGTCTTATTTAAGAAACTTAAACAAAAGTTTTCTTAAATAGGTAGTTAAACATAAAAATAATATATTATTAATTACAAAACATTGAATTTGATAAACTCACATTCGCTTTCGCCAATTAAAGTGGAGCAAATACTTAGTTTTTAAAAAGTACTCGATATGGAAGACTTAGCGAAGGATTACTCTATACGATTTCACCAAGTTTTTTTAGACTGAGCATTAAATTTTGTAGAAAACTTGCACGGAACTAATTTAAATTCACTTAAACGCAATCCTAAGAAAAGTGAATTTTAATATTTTTTATAAGGAAGATGTACATTTACACTGATTGCTCAGTTTGATTGGCGAAAGCTGCAGTTAAAGTTGAATTAAGACAATGCTAAGTGCAAATGCTTTTAATGGTTTAAAAATTATAAAATTAAGTACCTATATTTGTTGCTAAAAAAAATCATACACTAAAAATATTTGTCTACTTAAAAGCGATATAAAAAAGTCATTTTTAAATGTATCACTTAATATAAAAGGTTTTTAAAAGATTGTCGCTTGCGAAAACAAAAAAGGAATATGTAGTATATTTTACATTATACAGTAAAAATGTTTTTAATTAAGATATAATCAATAATTGCACGATTACGGTTGTTGAATCAATAATTGCATTATTACGGTTGATGAATCAATAATTGCACGATTATGATTATTGAATGAATTTGCAGAATTATAGTTATTTAATCAATAATTGCAAGATTATAGTAATTTTATCAATAGTTGCACAGTTATGGTTGTTTAATCAATAATTGCACGATTATGGTTGTTGAATCAATGCTTGCACGATTATGATTGTTGAACTAATTTGCACAATTACAGTTATTTAATCAATAATTGAAGAATTATAGTTATTTAATCAATAATTGCAAGATTATGGGTTTTTACCAATAATTGCAAAATTATAGTTATTTAATCAATAATTGCACGCTTATGGTTGTTGAACCAAAAATTGCAGGATTATAGTTATTGGATCAATAATTGAACGATTATAGTTTTTGAACCAATGATTGAAAATAATAATAATTAATCAATAATTGCACAATTACAGTTGTTGAACCAATCATTGCAAGATTATAGATTTGTAATCAATAATTCCACGATTGCAGTTTTTGGACCAATAAATGCAAAATTATAGTTATCTAATCAGTAATTGCACGATTTGTTGAACCAACAATTGCAGGATTATAGTTATTGAATCAATAATTGAACGATTATAGTTTTTGAACCAATGATTGAAAATAATAGTAATTAAATCAATAATTGCACAATTACAGTTATTGAACCAAAAATTACACAATAAAAGTTGTTGAACTAATCATTGCAAGAATATAGACATGTAATCGGTAATTCCACGATTACAGTTTTCGAACCAATAAATGAAAAATTATAGTTATTTAATCAATAATTGCAAGATTACAGATTTTGAACCAATGATTGAAATAATTGTCAATAATAATCAATAATTGCACGATTACGATTGTTGAACCAATAATTGCTTTATTATAGTTATTTAATCAATAATTGCACGATTATGGTGGTTGAACCAACAATTGCAAGATTATAGTTATTTAATCAATAATTGCACAATAACAGTTATTGAACCAAAAATTACACAATAACAGTTGTTGAACTAATCATTGCAAGAATATAGACATGTAATCGATAATTCCACGATTACAGTTTTCGAACCAATAAATGCAAAATTATAGTTATTTAATCAATAATTGCAAGATTACAGATTTTGAACCAATGATTGAAATAATTGTCAATAATAATCAATAATTGCACGATTACGATTGTTGAACCAATAATTGCTTTATTATAGTTATTTAATCAATAATTGCACGATTATGGTGGTTGAACCAACAATTGCAAGATTATAGTTATTTAATCAATAATTGCAGCATTACTGTAATGTGATTAACAATCATAATATGATTAGGGATATTCTATCAATAATGGCATGGTTACAGTTATTTAATAAATTAATAATCACACAATTAAAGTTATTCAAACAATATTTGCATAGTTACGGTTATTCCACCAATAATCAAATTTTTACAAATTTTCAAGCAATAATTGCAAGATTACACTTATTCAATCAATAATCAAACATTTTCGTTCATTTAATCAATAATAACACGATTACGGTTATTCAACCAATAATTTAAAAAATTACAGTTATTCAATCAATAATTGCAAGATTACGGATATTCAACCAATAACCGCAAAAATGATTTACATAATTATATCGATAAAATTTCTCACATGAAATATTGCTTTGTTTAAATTGTTCTCCAAAATACAAAGCGGAAAAATCATCATAATTTTCTAAAAAAAAAAAAAAACAATTAATACAAAATTTTGTACAAATATAATAATTTTATTTAATGTTATTAAAGAAAAACGCAGTAAAAATAACGACCATTCTCTCTAACACAAAATTTGTACGCACCGACAATATTATTCACACGTACAAAACACCATTTCAACTGCAAAATTCGTCTGCAGTAGTTTTGGTAAAAAAGATGATTCTAAATAAATATGTACGTATTTTAATTAAATAAGTACTTATTTAAGAACTTAAGTGATCCCATCCAACTTTTACAATTAAAAATCTTCATCACTTAACAAAATCACTAAAAAACCAATGAATTCGATCAACTATTTAAAAAAGAAATTCAGTATTTAAAATAATTTCTAATCAATTTTAGCAGAAGATGGTATAAAAAAATTAATTTAAAACAATACATTTCTATCGGTTAAATGCTTCAGTGAGCTCCATTCCCACTGAAGGAATTCGTAATGTGATCTAAGTCACTGAAGTCAAATGTAATTTTTTTTAAATATTATCACTTATGTGTGATTCTCTTGAAAAGCCTTTATCGTATTATTAATATTTTGTTTAAAATACTGCTTTGTCATTTGGAATCAGGTTATACAAATTTATTGCATTGTTTGTTAAAAATATTATTTACAAATATTAACTTAGCCTACTTAACTATACTTTTGGCGCGCTTTTTAAATTGTTTTCGCGCTCTTTCTCGAGCAGTTTTCGCGCTTTGCGCCTGTGCAGGTAAGGCATAATGCCCCAGATGCTAGCGCCGCAGACTGTCACCATGCCTAGAGTGGAAAATATGGCAGAATATGACCCGCTGCTTTCAAACCATAGACCGCAGAGCGGTGGTCCGATTAGCTGCATTATACCATTGACAAAAAGACTTATTCCGTACGTCGATGTTAGTCTTTCCATACCGAGCAGCTCGGCCATTATGATGGCTGTTACGCCGACGTATGTGCCGGCCGCCAGCCCGAATACGGCGCAGCAAGCGCTGATTGTTCCGTACGTCGTAACAAGTGGCAGAGCCGCTAAAGACGCTCCCGAAATAAATAAACCGCCAACGAAATACCATGTTTTGGGTATTAGTCCCATGTCGGATAAAGCTGAACCGCCAATGCGTCCGCACAAATCAAATGCAGACACGATCGACAGCAGATACGCAGCTCTGCTTTTGTCAAAACCCATATTGATCGCGTACGAGGGAAGCAAAATAATGAAATTCGTATAAGAGATGGCATTTGTACAATTTGAAATAAGAATTACTAAGTAAATTGGATCTTTTAGCAGTGTTATATCGAAGAATTTGCTGCGTTCTTTCGGTTTATCGGGAGTTTTAGGGTCTTTCTTCGATTTGCAAAGACCGCAACACGATGTAATCGGACTGAACGAATCTTTGATAGATTGCAATGTGAGCTGCGAAGCAAATTCATCCGGTTGCGCAAACGCGCTAAGCGTAGAACCGTGGAAAGGTGTCGACATGTATTGGAAACTCGACGTGCTTGGACTTCTTTTCGGCGTGCGATTCGATGAAACGGTTCTCCTGCTTGTGAATGCTTCGGTTGATCCTAAATCGTATTTGCCTTCTGGAACGGACTGCAAACCTAAGGACGGTGTGCTGCGCATGTTTGAGCGAGAATTTGAGTTTGTCAGCATGTTTTTGCTGTTGATTCTTGGGACGTATCTACCGCCGGCGGAGGGCATTGAAACTTTGCGCTTGCGTTCGTAATCGGAACCTCGGTTGAGATTCTGGACGACGGCAGCGGAAACAGAACGACCGAAACCGCCGTTCGGTTGTAAACCGACTGCCAAGCTGTCGCCGGCTTCTTCGCCAGAAGATTTAGAAACTCCGTTGGCGACGGACGATGGTGTGGATTCACCGGACGATTCCAATGTTACATTGTTTTCTTGATTGAATTTGATGATGATCGGAGATTGTACGAGGTTGTTCGGGGAGCGTGAGAGCTCTGGTGGTGTGGTCGGGAACTTGTCGTTTTCCGGGGAGTTCTCGGACAGTTCTTCGAATGTCTCGTACGTGATGTCTTCCTCGCAATGGATCTGGTCGTCTTCGTCTTCATCTACTTCGATGGGCACGCGCTTCATATGTTCTTCCACAGGTCTGAAGAAGATGGCGGCCGCCCACACGTGGAGTGTTATTCCGCCCATGATAAGAATCGCGCCCCTGCAATTGAAAAATGTAATTTTATTTTATTTTATTGTGGAAATAAACAGTTATACATATTATACAATAAAAAAAAATTATATGTCATAATTGTTGCAAGAACCACTGAAGTTTTCGCATAAGATTCAACTTAATACACAAATGAAACTTTGGTGATTTGTTGTGCTCATGCCCGCGATGGTTTCTATTTGGCTTTATGAAGTTATTTCCAACAATATTCATCTGATTGCAAGAGCGGAGGGGGGGTTCGCAGGAGAGGGGAGAAAAATCATGCAATGTCCAGTGTTTTAAATATAATATCCTCCGCGTGCAAAGCAGTTTCTTCTTCAAGGATAAACTTTCTAATTAAAATATGTTTATCGGAGGTGACCTGCCAGGTAAGTATGTTTCTGTAATAATTTTTAAATAATAAAGCTAGATTACCTGCACATGCATAAGACATTTATTTATATTATTAAAAACATCACTTTCATAGAATTCTTATGAAATTCACACGGTTAAAAGTCAATTAAAAAAATATATATGAATAACCTCACTTTTTTCTAGATGGGAATTTCAGGTGTCAGTCTGCTGAAATGCAATGTTGCCAGCTCTTTTGGAGCACATTTAAAGACAGTTTTTATTAGAACCAAATCGAATCTGAGCTTATACAGTCTTTATTCAGACTGTAACTAAAACAGCTTCTATCGTTTAGGAAGTATTTTTTTATTAGTAAGGCTGTAAATGATTCAGAACCTTTTTTTAAATTGAAAATTAGGCTAGGTTAGGTTCGGTTAGTTTAGGTTTGGTTGGGTGATGTTAGGATAGATTAGGTTCTGTGTGGTTTGGTTAGATTAGGTTAGGTTAGGCTGGGTAAAATTAGATTAATTAACTTAATTTAGTAAGGTAAGGTTAGAGTGAGTAAGGTCGAAATAGCTCAAGTTGGGTTAGGTTAGGTTGGGTAAAATCGAGTTAGGTAAGTTTAGGCAGTGACCTGTATCCGTAGGTCTCGAGCAAGAAGCGCAGGAAGGGCGGCAGTACGATGCTACCCAGAGCGCTGCCCGACATGCACAGACCGTTGGCCAGACCGCGCAAACGCACAAAGTACGATGTCACGATGTAGATGGTCGGCGGGAACGCCAGTCCCGCTCCCGTCCCCACCAGAACGCCGTAACTAGAAACGAAAAACAAATAATAAATATAAATAAAAAGGAAACACTTTGTTTTACGTCACTTTATTGATATTTCTTCCGTCTACCGGTTTCGGTAAAACCGGTAGACGGAAGAAATATCAATAAAGTGACGTAAAACAAAGTGTTTCCTTTTTATTTATTTAAAATGTCAAGTCACAATGTGTTTGCTTCTTTTGAAAAAAAAAAAAAAATAATAATAATAATAATAAATATATTTAAAGAAATACCATGTTGTTCGAAGGACCAAGTTAATTGGATAGTGTGGAGACAAAAACTTCAAACTTTGTCATAGAAGAAAAGTAGAAGTTAAAGTGGTCCCAAATGAGATCCTGGAGGTACACCACTAGAAACTATGAACACCATCCAATTTAGACAAAAACGTTGATAAAACAAACAGCAAACACATTTGAATCACTACCATGTTGTTGGGAGGCCTAAGTAATTTTACTGGATGGTGTAAACACAAAAATCACTACCTTTGTCATTGATGAAAAATAGAAATAAAAGTGGTCTTAAATGGGTTCCTTGAGGTACACCACTAGAAACTATGAACACTACCAAATATAAAACACAAGACACAAATACATTAATGAAACAAAAACAAATACATATACCATGGAGGAGTTGTTTCAAAGAATTTGAACAATTCATCAAATTTCAATGTGAATATTCAACTGTACTGTGAAACAGCAGGCTCATGGTGAAATAATAACAGAACTTTCACAGAAAAACTGTTCAAATTCAGTACAACTCGCCCTCAGTAACGTTACTGGATGGTGTGGGGACAAATAATTGGAACCTTTGTCTTTGATAAAAAGTAGAAATAAAAGTGGTCCTATATGAGATCCTTGAGAAACACCGCTAGAAACTGTGAATTGATACGAAAAGTTCCAAAAACTTACATTATCAAATATATATCCTAACTAACTAACCATCACGCCGTTTCTGCTGAGGTAGGCAGAGAGGACGGAACGCCAAACAACTCGGTCCCGGCACACACTCTTTGCTTCACTCACATTCATACATCGTCACATTCGTATATCGTCTCATACATACTCTTCTATTATTCTGACTTTTGACATGGCCCGGTTCAAATATCTGATTCACTTGATCGTGCCATGTCTTCCTCGGGCGTCCCCGACTTCTTCTACCATTCACATTTGCGACATATATTCTTCTTACACTACTTTCTTCGTTCATTCGCTCTATATGCCCAAACCATCTGAGCTTCCCTTTCTTAATCTTATTCATTACGCTTACATCAGCCTTGCATTCTTTGCGGATCTCCACATTTCTCACACGATCTTACATGGTTTTACCACATACAAGTCTCAGGGATTTCATTTCTACAGCATTCAGTCTACTTTCATCTTTTCTCTGCCAGTTCCATGCCTCACTGCCATACATCAGGGTAGGTACCAGCACTCCATTATGGACGGCTAGCTTCGCTTTTTTTGACATTTGACTTTTGACTTTGACGCCACATTGATTTTCCATACAAAATGACAACACCTGTTGAAAATAACTAAAACTTTTGGTCATGGTGACGTCACACGATTCACACTAGATACGGTGGTTTTCGGGGGATCTTGAAAAATTAAAACTTTGACATTTATTTTAACAATTATAACTAACTATAAAAATAAATATGCACTTACTTAAGTAAGAAGGTCATATTATTCATTAAAAAAAAATTTCAAAATTGGACTGGAGTTCCTTATTGGGATGCCATAGTCTCACTGGCTCCAGACGGTTAGAAGAAGTTGGGACTCTTCTGCGGTATTTTTTAAAAAGAAAAAAATGATTTATTAAGATCGTTTGTCAACACAGGGGAATCAAACAAAATGGGCTGCCAGTTTCTGAATGGAGTCAAGTACTTTGAGGCTCCAGACCAAAAGTGGTTGCCAAATTCTGCACGCTCAATGCCCTCACCTGATGTAGAGGTAGTTGATGGAAGTGGCCCAGCAGCTGATGATCATGCCAGCGGCTGCAAAGGTTCCCCCGATGATGGTCACGGTCTTGTAGGAATAACGCACCGACAGGATGGACGACAACGGACCTGGAAACATTGGAAAACATTCATGAACCCCATGTATGTTTGTACACTGAATGTTAAAATCCAGAAAAGAAATGGGGAAATACGTTAGAACGGACAAAACGCCGCCCGGATTTTCTGAAGTACTAAATGTTATCTAGTTGCAATAATAATTATAGCAAACATAGTTATTTTTCAGGCAGCCTATAATTATTTTAAAAACTATGGTTAAATAATGAGATAATGGTTGCTTTGAGAAAATCCTTGACCTATTTGTAACAATAAAGGAGATATGTACATATAAAATTAGCAGAATTAAAAACAAGGCAGTTTTATCAGCTGTAAAGTAAAGTTCTTGAATACATTTAGTCATAAATTAGTGTCTTCAGATAAAAACAGAATGATTCATAGTAAAACAATGTTTATCAGTCTTTTGAGAGGAAAATTATTTCATTTTCACTTTCGTTCGTTGGTTTCGCTTATGTGGTATTGTTGCAATCAGTGGTTTTGGTGTTATCGGTAGGGTTTTTGCTGTTGGTGGTATCATATCATTGTAATGTTCTTCAAACCCACACGTTTCACCCACACCCTTCATTTCCACACGTCGATTCGATATAGTAGACAAAATACCCTTTTCTATATTGATAGATGCAACACCAATTCCAATCAAAATGAATTTACGCAAAGGACATGTAACTACTATCACAATAAATTTGCTAATATAGATACACGTACTGACGTATTTACTGCTAGTTACTGTCGCTACAGAACTTAATTGTATAACATTCTAGGTGCGAATAACACAAATTCATGATGATTAAATTAATTGTATCTAATATTTTTATCTTACTTGCGTGGCAACTTTCCCTTAACTTTCCCTTATCCCTCTTCTCCTCTTACCCTTCCCAAACCAAATAGCTATTTTGCAGTCTATTTCAGTTATAATCACACTTATTTTATTGTTGTGTATTGGTTTATCATTTGTTGAATTCAGATTTGTACTATTATTATTTTTTTAATTGCTGCTTGGTTCTGTTTTTTTTCTTAAATATTCTAGTTTACATTCAGTTAGTCTTGTTTCTAAATACCTATCTGTGAACATTAATAATTGGTCTGTTTTTTATCATCCTCTTATGTTTATTATATTACTAAGACTGTTTATGTTCCTTAGATAAATGAATAAACCCAGTACTTGGGATTACTTGATGTATGTTCGGGAATCTTCAATAAAGCTTGTGGTTCGTCAAGATTACATGTTACTTAATTTACGTTATTGTGTGGTTTATAATGAATATTTTACTGGATCAAAAAGAAGAGACAAAACACCAGAAGAGTAAAAAAGAAGCAAGAAGATACAAGATGAGCCAAGAAGAGACTAGAAGATCCCGTAAGAGACAGGAAGACACAAGAAGAAGCAAGAAGAGACAAGAAGAACCGAGAAGAGACGAGAAAATTCAAGAAGAGCCAAGAAGAGGTGAGAAGATTCAAGAAAAGAGAGAGAGAAGATCCCAGAAAACACAAGAAGAAGAGATAACAAAACCCAAAAAGCTGCAAGAAGAGCCGAGAAGAGATGAGAAAATCTTAGAAGAGACAAGAAGAAACAAAGAAAAAAGAGAGAAGAGACAAGTGATGAGAAGAGTCAAGAAGGTATAAGAAGATTTAAGAAGAAGCAAGAAGAGCCAAAAGCACCCAAAAATAGACAAGAAGAGCCGAGAAGAGGCAAGAAGAAGGAAGAAACAAAGAAAGGGGAAAAAATAGCGCTCAAACCATTCATTTATTCCTGCCCATCCTCAATTCCAATATTGGCTTATTAGGTTGCCATGTTTACCGGTTGATTAAACTCCAACCTCCTTCTCAGAGCACGTGTTCCAGTCCTAACAAATCAGTGCCCCCTGGTGTACCGGTCTCACCGCGACAGGAGTGCTCCTGGCTGGGGTGGTACAATCGTATTGTATCGTATCGGATCAAACGTCCGTTCTATTGGATTTTTTTTTTTTTTTTTACAGTTAATACCGCACAAGAGTCCCAACTGCTCCCGTCTGGAGCCAGTGAGACTATGGCATCCCCAATCGGAGTATGTTGTGAGGTTGAAGGTAGT
Organism: Glyphotaelius pellucidus; assembly: GCA_936435175.1. Lineage (NCBI taxonomy): Eukaryota > Metazoa > Arthropoda > Insecta > Trichoptera > Limnephilidae > Glyphotaelius > Glyphotaelius pellucidus. The sequence goes on from OW386565.1 coordinate 16,808,670, forward strand.
GGGGAGGGGAAGGAGATAGAGAAGAGAAAGGTTGGGAAGTACCTGGCTATTCAGATCTGGTCACTAAACACGGCTAAAACCATTTTAAGCAACGTTTCAACTCTGAATGGTGGTCTTACACCAGGGCGATACTGATAGTATCTTCCACTCTGGAACGTGCAGCAAATATACTTTATATGATTTTAAATGAAGAAATTGTGAAATAACACAAATTAATCAAATAAAATTTATTTGCGCACGCCGGGTTCGAACCCGCGACCTTCGGATTGTGAGTCGAGAGTCTTGCCTCGGGACCACGGATGCTATGTATATGTGGTGGTGTTATAGTAATTGGTGGGTGTTTTTGAAATCAATGGTGTTATTGCTATTGCATGTGCTGTTATAATTAGTGGCGTAATTGTAATCAGTGGTGGTGTTGCTTTTGGTTGTGTTGTTATAATTAGTGGTGTTGTTGTACTTGGTGGTGTTGTTATAATCAGTGGTTTATTGTAATTAGTGGTGTTGTTGTAAGCGGTGGTGTTACAGCAAGCGGTGGGGTTGTTTTGGACCCCCTGCTGGTACATTTCTACCGGTTTCATGCCAAGTGAGAATAAAAAAAAAGAAAGTCAACTCAACACCTCCTTGAAAAGTCATTAAAAGCTATGAAAAAAATAATTTTAAATTAGCCGATAACCCTAACCTAACCTATTTAACCAAATTTTTATATATATTTTTTTATCACTCTAAATGACTTATCTGAGATGGTTCTTAGTTGGTTTCATTCCGAGTTGTCCGGTCACCATTTCTACCGTATTCCCACGTATGTTCCCATTCCAGTACAGGTCCCCCATATCCCATTACGCCCCCCCCCCCTTGCCTAGCCGGGCGTTTTAAGATCTCGTGCACAACCGGTTCAACAACGTGCGCTGTACGCCAGTTGATCTGCTATGGAGGGGGCGTAATGGGATATGAGACGGGGGGTAGAATGGGATATGGATAGAGGGTGGGTCTCAATCGAAACCAGTTCGTGAACCCCCACTAACAACTTGGGAACTTTCATTTATTTATTGCGCCTATGTGGACCCCCATCGGGTCCCCCGTGGACCCCTAGGGGTCCACCTGGACCACTTTGGGAATCACTGTTCTAATCGGTGATTCGTTGAATTGGCGGTGTTGATGCAATCAATGGTGTTGTTGTAATTGGTATTGTTGTAATTGATGATATTGTTGTAATTGGTATTGTTGCAATTAGTGGTGCAAACAAAAAATAAATTTGTAAAAGCCCAGCTGGGCGTAAAAAACTAATCAAATACATCGATCACGTAAATTTTAAATGCTGTAAAGACAAAATGTTAATTGTTCAGGAGAGCAAAAAGAAAGATTTTTATTTTTTCAATAAATCATGTGTCCTATTTTGGAAGATTTGTAATTATGAAATTTTATTTTAAAATAACATTGAATAGATCTTAAATTTTTTGTTAATTTCTTTAATAACAGTATTTAGTAAATTTTTAATATTTCAGAAAAAAAATCCTCGCCTTTTTTCCTAGAAATATTTCGACAACGCAGATCGAAAGAGAAAAAAATGGAGAAAAACTTACTTTTGCATTTATTGTTCTACAGCATTTAAAATTTCCGCCCCAATATGTATTCTATACTAATATTATAAATGCGAAACTGCTTGAGTTTGTTTGTTACGCTTTCACGCATTAACCAATAAAAAGATTTTAAAAATTCTTTCACTAATAGAAAGCTAAATTATATGCGAGGACTATAGGCTGTATATGATGGTAAGCTCTGGCGTTACGAAATTATAAATATTAATGTAATATATTTTTTAAACGTTTTCTGTCGCTAACAAAAGCGAGTTTTTGCTAACGACAGAAAAAAAATCGTTTCCATGGAAACGATGTTGATATATTTGTGGACTCTATGCTTTTAGGTACTCAGCCCTTTTCCTACTGGTCGGCTACTGCCTTCGACCAAGTATATCAAGACATGCCCTGTGAAATTAAAAATGACACCAGAAACCAAATAAAACTGGCTCAAGGCCCATTTATGAAAAAGTGCGAGCATTGTTTCGTACTATTTGTATCGCATAGTGCTTTGTGTTTTACCTTTTATCGGTCCACACTGAAACTAATTGCTGTCCCAGCCGTCCTGACGGAATTAATTTTTTCAAACACAAAAATATCCTACTTCCGAATATTGTACAAGGTACAGTCCGCGGACTTTATTTTCGATAATGTAACCAGCTATCTGAATACATAAAAAAAATTATGCCTTACCGATAGCTTTAAGGCAGCGTTTTAATAAATGTAATAATATTGACGTATTATTTTTTTGGCAAGCAAAGTTTCTGACGTCACTTAATCACCCAAATGCTTGTGACGTCACCACACACCGATACTAACACATAGACGAAAGGCTGGCATCACGAAATGGCAGTGGTTTTTAAACTTTTTAAAAACGCGACCCGGTTTGTATAAAACGGAAAACTTTAAAATACATTAAACGCAGATCTTAACAAAAAACCGCTGCACTATTCTTCAATTAAGGTCGAAAGTTAACCTATCTTAAGCCATAGCATTCCGAATTTCTACCGTTTTACAACATATTTCTCTAAAACACTTTTAAGTTTTTAAGTTTCTAAAAAAATATATGTTGTTTTTGACGATAATATCTATACATTTGCCACGCCGAAACGGTAATTGAATGAAATTATTCCGATAGAAGAAAATCGTATATTTCGAAAATTATTATAAGCACTTTATTTTTGTTACATTACAAGTTATATGTATGAAAAAAATCATAATTCATTTTTTTCTTTAAAGCTATGACATTTCCCGCGAGATTTTGGTTCTATTTTAAAATGGTTTAAACGAGTCATGTTTTATTAAACACTTTCACAATTTTCGCTTAAATATTATCGTTTTCGCGCTCCCTCTAACATTCGTATTTACATATCTCACCTTCCTCTTCTTTTTGAGCGCTTACTAACGGGCTTTAATTAACTACGAATTTCTGTCATTTTTTAAATATTACCTATACACAAAAAAAACTTAATGATTGAGCAGCTGATTCAAAACTTTTAAGAAAGATTATAGTTTTCGGCTAAGACATTTTGCAAAACAGAACAGAAGCCTTTGAATATTTTTTAGCGCAATTTTTTTGATATTTTTTGTAGTCAAAAGTCCGGAAAGCAGTAAAAGGGCTTGCGGGCTGCTGGTTGCTCATCACTGTGTTAATGATAAGCGACCAACCTGGGCAGCCCACGGTGCGTGGGCGGTAAAAGGGTCAATTTTTCGTAATTATTTTCAAGCAAACGATGAATGGATTTTTTTTATTTAAAACTCATGATCAATATATACATATACGGGACTGTGTACAAGTTTTTGTACACGAATCTAAAGTATGGTTAATCTAAAGAGTGTACACCGCTTTCAACAGGACACTTCGACGTAATTGCTGCTTGGTGGTTGACAACGAGCCATACGGTTCATCAGAAAAATAAAATTAAAAAATTATCAGACGCATCCGCCGCCAAGAACCGGACAAACCTCAATCCATGAACCCGGGCACCCCTGCATAGTCACCAAACGTAGCGAACCACTTGGGGTGACCTATGGCAGAGGCGTTGGTTATCCAATAAATGGTTCCCGAGGCGGCGGTACCCATACTCGCCTCCGAAATTGAATCGCTTGTCATAATAAAGTAAAAAAATATTTTTGTCTAATTAAATTTATGAATGTCTCGCGATACCCACTTTGAAAACCATTTATATACAACACAGCTTGTCGAAACATCACGCATGCAACACGTGTTCACCTTTTGAAGTGTTAGTTCGACAAATCACACAATGGAATTGGACGGTGCTCAGTTTTATATTGCCGAGAATTCGCATGCAAGACGGCGGAATTCGAAGGAGAGTTGTATTGCGAAATTACTGATACTTGGGGTTATTTTTTTCTGATTTTTACTATGAGACGGCTTGTCTAGGGTATACTAGGTCAATGGCTACTGCTTCAGAAAATTCAAATATTAGAATGTGTTTTGTTTTTTTCGACAAGCTTATGTTTAGGAATAAATGTCAGATGAGAGTTCCTGATGAATCGTTACGAATTAAAAATATAATTCGTAACGATTATAAAGACTAAATAATAAACAGTGTTATTTTTTATTATATTTACAAACTTCGAAATATTTAAATAAAAATAAACTTTCGAAATGTTTGTAAGCGCATACATTCCGAATGAATTAACAAAATTGGATAATTCTTTTTTTTCTTTGAGCTATAGTTTTATGAAATTTAGGTGGCAGGCGAGATGTTTGAAAACTGAATGTAAGGGAAATAATGTATGGAATGCGGGAGGGGGTGGGGGTGGGGGGGATGGGGGATAATTGATAAGTGTAAGCGCTACAGTTATTTTCCCCTTATACCATGCGAGCAAAGCCGCTTGTAAAAATGCTAGTAATATATATATGAAATTTTTCTGCGATTTGAAGTGATGTAATGATAACAGTGACATACCCAGACTGCTGTAGAGAAAGTAGCAGAGTGCGGGGATCCAGGCCGCCGCAGCCGGTCCCGCGTCAAACACCTCCAGAAACTCCACAAACAGCACTCCAAAGGACTTGACGGTTCCGGGGACGAGGATGTTCACCACCATGGCTCCTGCGGAAACAATCAAAAACTTTAACATATGTCTTTATATGTTTAGTTGGAAAAAATGGACATAAAAGAAGAGAACTCACCCATGAGCACCAGCCAACCCCAGCCCCCGTCGGGTGGTACCAGCATTGTGTCTTCCACAGGAGGTTCCCCCACAGTGAATCCAGCCGCCCTGGGTTCGCATGGCCCTAGACGAACTGAAACAGATAAAAAATACGATACAAATATGTTGATACACAGTAACATCTCTTTAATGATCTACAAAAATTTGTGTAAAAGACCTGGAATGAAATTTCAAGTGTTCCTCAAGGATCTTTTATGGGACCACTTCTATTAATACTTTTCAATAACGACGTAAGGAGAATATATGAAGTGGAAGTGAATAATAGAAGAAGTCAGGGATGCCCGAGGAAGACATGGCACGATCAAGTGAATGAAAAATCTGATTCAATGTAAATAGTAATAATAATGAGACGACATATTGTTTTTTATTTATTTATTTATTGACGCCCTATTGGGTTTTTACATATCAAATACAAATTTCATTCATAAGAACAGTATAACATAAATAAAAAAAGATTACAAAATATATAAATGATGACTTTAGAGAACTCGTAGGTACAATTCATATACCTACGAGCAACAAAAACATTTAGAATAAAAACAAACAAAAAATCGAAATAGAATAAAATGATTTCTCATTCATTGCTTACATCCAAAAAGTGGTGGACTAATTTGGCTTTAAATGTGTCGAAGTTTAAATTAAATATGTCAGCGACATCAGTTAGTTCATTGCCCAACCTACATATTCTTTCTAACACAGAATTCACAGCGAAGTTATTGTTGTAAAATAAAATATTCCGCCATGTATATTTTGAAGGTATATGTATAGATAACATATTTATAGCGTCAGGGCAGTCTAACCTTGAATGAACAATTTTATATAATAAAAGGAGATCGAATATTGTTCGCCTTTCAGATAATTTCGATAAGTTAAGTTTACTGCGTAAATTGACATAATTGATTTCAATAAAAACAATACCAATTTTGAAATTAATAAAACGTAAAAATTTATTCTGAATTTTTTCAATTTGTAAACAATGAGAGCTGAAATGAGGACACCAAATGCTTGAATTGTATTCAACCTGACTTCTAACCAAATACGTGTACAGTAATTTTATGTTTTTTATGTTATTAAAGTATTTAGCGATTCTGAGAATAAATCCAAGCATTTGTAATCCCTTACTGGTAATGTTAATTATGTGATTCAAAAGGCGTAATTTGGAGTCAAAGATAACACCAAGGTCGTTGAATAGACAACGTTAAACGTTGTCAAACAAACTTTGTTGAACGTGGACCGTGAAGTCTAGTTTCTCATCCATTATACATGTATATACATCAGCATGTACATGTGTCGTTCACGTATGAAGCGCTTCATACGTGAACGACACATCACTATTGCCCAGTGTTGGACAATGAGTCAGTAAAGGCAATGTCCGCGGTATTTGAAGCTCAGTTTGTCTTTAAAATTAGCGCTTCAATTATCATTGGACAAAGGAAATGTTTAAATAAACTTTATTTTCAAAAAGATTTATTTCAAAAATACACTTTGAATTCATCGTGTTGACTTTAAATTCTAAAAAAAAATATTATTTACCTTTTTTCATTAAAAAGCAAGAAACCCTTAAAGAAATAAACATAACAATCCACTCAGTGACAAATACAGAAAACCACAAATGCAATATAGCATGTACAAAGATAGAAAGCAAAACCGATATTAAGTACCTGGGCATAACAATAGACCAACGTTTAAAATGGTCCCCACATATAAATATTCTGAACGACAGAGTAAGGAAACTAACATACATATTTAGATGTTTAAGAGATATTTTAAAAGAAAAATTACTTAGAACCACATACTTCGCTCTCTGTCAATCAATTATACAATATGGCATTGTAGGATGGGGCGGTACATATAAAAATCAAACACAAACAATTTACGTATCACAAAAACCAAAAATAAAAACAATTTTAAAAAAAACCCTATTCATATTCGTCAGAACTTTTATTCAGACAATTTAAGGTCAGAAAAGTAAATGCATTAGAAAATTAAATGCATTATAAAGGGTCCGCCATCTAAAGTTTTTTTTTTCAACTAGTGCTTATTTCGTGAATGGTAACACTCAAGTTTACTTTTACTTCTACCATGCAACATTACAAATTTATAAAGACTAGTGGTCACCCAATGGTCGAAATTCGACCATAATTGTAATGTTTTTTTTTTTATTGATTTAATGTATTTTTTATGCATAATTAACAAAAAATATAAGCATTCTGCTTTACTTCTCTAAATAAACTACTAGCTTTTCCCCGCGGCTTCGCTCGCATGGTATTACGGGAAATTACTGTAGCGGTTGAACTTATCAATTATCCCCCCTTCTCCTCACCCCCACCCCCTCCCGCATTCCATACATTCATTCCCTTACATTCAGTTTTCAAACATCTCGCCTGCCACCTAAATTTCATAAAGCTATAGCTCAAAGAAAAAAAGAATTATCCAATTTTGTTAATTCGTTCGGAATTTATGCGCTTAACATTTCGGATGTTTATTTTTAATTAAATATTTGGAAGTTTGTTAATATAATAAAAAATTTCACTATTTATTATTCAGTCTTTATAATCGTTACGAATTATATTTTTAATGTAGGAACTCTTATCTGACATTTATTGCAAAACAGAAGCTTGTCCAAAAAAAAACGAATTCTGATATTTGAATTTTCTGCAGTAGTAGCTGACCAGTAGACTGAGTACCTACCAGCATAGAGCCCAAAAATATATCAACATTGTTTCCATAGAAAATATTTTTTCTGACGTTAGCAAAAACTCGCTTTTGTTAGCGACAGAAAACGTATAACAAATATAATATATTAATATTTATAATTTCATAACGCCAGAGCTTACCATCATATACAACCTGTAGTCTGCGCATATAATTTAGCTTTATATTGGTGAAAGAATTATTAGTCTTTATATTGTGTTATGCGTGAAAAGGTCATAAACGAACTCGAGCAGTTTCGCATTTATAATATTAGTATGGATAGTATGGATAAGTGTGCGAAATTTCATACTCCTCCGTCCGCGCAATTTTATTTATATTCAAAATAAAGTAGCACCCTTTAAAAATAATAGAAATCTTAGACAAACGTCAATACTTCCAACTCCAAAATGTAAAAAAACAATAGGACAGCAAAATCATAAATATCTCGGTGTTAATTTTTTTTTAATTCCTTACCAGAATATAATCTGTTTGAAATACGTGTATCTATTTATGATTAATTAAAATAAAAAAAATCATCGTCAATCTTCATGCACTCTCAGAATCGCCCTGGTGACAAACCACCATTCAGAATTGAAACGTTGCTTGAGATCGCTTTAGCCGTGTTTGGTGACCAGATCTGAAGAGCCAGGTACTTCCCCTTTCAGCCTCATAACATACCCCAATTGGGGGTGCCATAGTCTCACTGGCTCCGTACTTGAGCAGTTGGGACTCTTGTGCATATAAATGTATATTTTTTTAAAAACACTAATCACAGTATGGGTCGTCTGTCTTTGATTAATGAACTCGAATTTGTGTTGAATTGAAGTTTCATTTTCAAAATTGGAACTGATTGTGAGAAAAATTTAGACAACCGATAAAGTACCTATTAGTAATATTTAAAAGAATATTACTTTAATTCTATATTTGAAATGTGTATTTCTTTTGTTTAAATTTATTCTTCAGGGTTAATCTTGAAAAATAACGTTTAATTTCGTGATTTTTTAAGTATATGCTGTTTTTTCCATTTTTAAGAAAGCGTTATGTACTAACTGGATAGGTATACTAACATGATTTCCCGTGATTTTTCACCGCTAGTAACTACGTAGGTACTAATTTAACATATTGATTTCGGTTGTCGTTGCGTCGGTGTGTGATTTGAAATTGTTCTCCAGTGACTTCCTCTCCTTCCTTTCCCTAAAAAGACTCTAAAGAGAACAAGACACGAAAAATACAAAAATAACGGTCGCAACTTGGACTCGAACTCAGAACCAAAGTCTTACCTAACTAAAATTGCCTCGATTGCTCATTTTTAAATTATTCGCCAACATTATAAACATCATACCTTCGAATTTTAACATGGAGACATAAAAACTTATTATAGTGCTATATAGCCAATGAATTACATAGCAATTGACCCAATTCAAAAAATACAAAAAGCAATAATTAAACTCATCCTGCAAGTACCATTTCACACATATTCTAGCGAAATCTACAAAGCATTAGAAGTCATGTCAATAAGACAACTTTATGCCAAATCTGCTATAATATACCTTGTCCAAAACAAACAACACATTCCAATTCAAACAAAAACCAGGTCCTCAACAAATAAAACACTGAACATACCGATAACCCACACCACACATGGACAAAGACACTTTCAGTATTATGCAACCAAACTTTTTAATTGCGTGCCCATTACTTTGAAACAAATACTATCTGCAAATACATCTACAAACATTCATAAAAAAACATATCACTGACTGGATTAAAAATCAAGATATTAACTTTAAACAAAACATTATTATTCCCAACCAAACGTAACAAAACTATAAAAAGTATAAAATTAAATAAACCTAAAAATTAAGAAGTTTTTCAAGTATCCAACAACTATACATACACTTACAATTTATATATGTGTACATATATGTATGTGTATGTGAATGTGTATGCGTATGTATACGTATGTATATATATATATATATATTTATATGCATGTGTGCAGGTACATGTATTTATATGGATGTGTATGTTTATATATATATATTTTTTTTTTATATTCCTCTAATATATTTAAATACTTTTTTTTTCTCTTTTAAATAACCAATGTACAATAAATATTAAAATTTAAAAAAAAAAATACATATAAAACTTTCTATTACAACACATAAATACTTGTCATACATAAACATAAATAAACACGTAAACACCTCAGCACAGGTTCTCCTAGTGAGGTGTTCACGAAACATACAACAATACCTATCCACAGTTCACCTTCGCAAACCTACCTTACACCCAACATAATAAAATTACAAAATATATTTTGTAAAAATGTTTTCGAAATTGATCTATAGGTAAATACTGTAATATATAGAAATAAATAAATAAAAAATAAAAATTAACCTATATTTTACCATTTATCTCATGTTTGTAGGAAATATAAAAAAAAATATTTAAAAATCTATAAATAAAAGTTTATAACCGCGCGAATCCTGCGTGTTTGTTACTTTGAAACTCCGTGAGAGGTACTTATTCGAGTCAACATAGAATATTTTCGATTTTATCTATGGAAAAATGACTTAATTTTAACCGTAAACAGCTGATCAGAAATTCTGTGTGAAAAAAAAAATTAAAAATTAATTTAACATCGTTCTAAAATAGTCTACGTAGTTCGGATTTGCGACATCTATGATCTTAATAGATTAAGCATTTCAAAAGCTGCGTTTTAAAATAAATGGCTGAGCATGGAAATGTTTTAAATAATTACGATAAATGTTTTACGAATGGTAGGAAAATGTGAAAGTACGAAAACAGTGTGTGATATAGTTGTGAATGATGAATACTTGGAGCAGGTGGATGAGTTTGTGTATCTGGGTAGTATGTTTACGAGAGATGGGAAGGCTGATAGAGATATCGAAAGAAGGGTAAATGCCGGTAACTCCATTAATGGAGGACTGAACGCCGTTGGCGCTAATAAAAAACTGACAAAAGAAGCGAAGCTAGCAGTCCACAATGGAGTCCTGGTACCTACCCTGATGTATGGCAGTGAGGCACGGAACTGGCAGAGGAAGGATGAAAGTAAACTGAATGCTGTTGAAATGAGATCCCTGAGTCGTATGCGTGGTAAAACCATGTATGATCGTGCGAGAAATGTGGAGATCCGCAAATAATTTAAGGTTGATCTAAGCATAATGAGTAAGATTAAGAAAGGAACCCTCAGATGGTTTGGGCGTGTAGAGCGAATGAACGAAGAAAGTAGTGTAAGAAGAATATATGACGCAAATGTGAATGGTAAAAGAAGTCGGGGACGCCCGAGGAAGACATGGCACGATCAAGAGAATCAGATACTTGAGTCGGGCCATGTCAAAAGTCAGAATAATAGAAGAGTATGTATGAGACGATGTATGAATGTGAGTGAAGCAAGGAGTGTGTGCCAGGACCGAGTTGTTTGGCGGTCCGTCCTCTCTGCCTACCCCTGCGGGAAACGGCGTGATGGTTAGTTAGTTAGGAAAATGTGGTTCAATTTTGGACCGCTATCAATCGCAGAAAATCAAAAATGGTCCATTTTTCGACCATAATCGCTCCAGTGCTTGGTCAACTTTTAACTTAGGTTCTGGGTTCGAGTCCCAGTCGCGACCATTATCTTATTATTTTTCTATGTCTTGTTCCCTTTCATGTTTTTGTTTAGATTATTAAGGTCCCGTATCCGAACACGAAAAGAAGAAGATGGAGAGATTTAATTACGAATGTTGGAGAGAGCGCGCTAATATTTCAAACGATAAAAGTGAAGCGAAAATTGTGAAAATGTTTAATAAAACACGACTCGTTTAGAATAGAGCTAAAATCTCGTGGGGGTTGTCTAAAACAACGTTCAAAGAAAGACTGTGAATTTTTTCATACATATAACTTGTTAACTAATAGAGACAGAATTTTGACGGCCTCCGTAGTCCCGAGGTAAGACTCTCGACTCACAATCCGAAGGTCGCGGGTTCGAACCCGGCGTGCGCAAATAAATTTTATTTGATTAATTTGTGTTGTTTCACAATTTATTCATTTAAAATAATATATATATTATATTTGCGACACGTTCCAGAGTGGAAGATACTATCAGTATCGCCCTGGTGTAAGACCACCATTCAGAAATGAAACGTTGCTCAAAATGGCTTAAGCCGTGTTTGGTGACCAGATCTGAATAGCCAGGCACTTCCCCACCTTACTCTTCCCTATCTCCTTCCCCTCCCCACTACCTTCAGCCTCACAACATACCCCAATTGGGGATGCCATAGTCTCACTGGCTCCAGACGGGAGCAGTTGGGACTCTTGTCTTGAAAATAAAAATTTTAGGAGCACACTTTGCGATTTTTTTCTATCGAGGGAATTTCATATAATTTGCGTTTCGGCGTGGGGATTGTATAGATATTATCTTCAAAAATAACATATTTTTTTTAAAGCTTAAAAGCTCGTTCACATTATGCTATCAAATATAAAAGATCATAGCATGCCAAATAACGCTCTCAATACAATCCCTACAGACCGTTCACACCTAAGCGTTTTTAAGCGCAGATCAATCATAGACAATACACATCTCAGACGTAACCGCTCCAGACGCGATATCCCAGAAGATAACTCTCCCCTTCTCCGACTAAAACAGGAGAGGGGGTCATTGTAATTACGGAGCTGCCTAGACCCGTGGATGACAGATGTCAAGTTGACAGATTTCAGTATAAAAAATATGCGTTCCGTTGCCGCTCCCTAATTCGACTGACCCCCTCTCCTACCACAGGAAGAAATATTTGATAGCCTCGTGTGAAAGGACAAAAGATAAGCGTTCGCGAATCAACAGATATCTGCTCGCAGATATATAGCTCAATGTGAACTTAGCTTTAAAACTTCAAATGTTCAAGAGAGATGTGCAAGAAATCGGTAGAAATTCGGATAGCGGCGGCTTAAAGTTGTCTTCTTCTTCAATAATCAATATGCGCTCTGAAATATGCATTACAATTAAATGATTTGTTCCATTTGCCTATTTTGACAGCAGGGAACAGATTTTGAAAATAATTTTAATATGTTTTGCGTTCGTCGAATAACTCTACAAAGTAATACATTACTTAGAAATAAATCTATTCCTTGACAAAATGCTAAATTTGCGCTTCTGCCAAAACTGTGATGAGAACTATTCGGAATAAACTCGTTAGTCATATTTTTCAGAATGAAGATAATTATTTAGAATTTTTTTAAATATAAATACCACACAAGACTCCCAACTGTCTGGTGCCAGTGGAACTAAGGCATCACCAAACGGGTTATGTGTGTTGTACGTAGCGATGGGTCAATACCCGGAAATTTATTTTTGGATCATAACACAACGAGAATTTTTGGAATTTTTGGAAAATACCCAAGATAAGTATTCCCCTCCATTGATTCTGTATTTTTTTAAGTAAGACTTCTTACGAACGCTTGACTTGGGGAGTAAGCTGGTGATTGCGTGACGAGAGTGTTACGAAAACTGTGATCGGGCGAGGCGAACAATGCACGCTCGACTTGGGGAGTAAGTTGGTGAATGCGTGACGAGAGCGTTACGAAAAGTCTGATCGGGCTAGGCGAACGAAGCATAAAGAATTTTTACTTCAGTCATGTGGTCTAATGCACACTCGTTTTTTTTTTAAAGTGAAAACTTCTTTAGCACCGTTGTGAATTTAAACTCGATGAAAAGGAAGCGAGGACACTAAAAAGAGACAAACTATTACTTCTATAGGATTTAGCCTGCGCGATAATAAGATAGTAATAAAAATGTATCTATTTCATGGGTACTCGGTTCCAATATATTACGATAAATCCACGGCCCCACGCAAGTCTCCTTTAGTCTAGTGGTATAAAGCCCCTTACGAAATCCAAAAAAAATATATATATATAAAATTTTTGTAAAATGAATATCCAATCTTCAAACCACTCCAAAATGAACAGGCAAAGAAAACAGAAAAAGAAAGCGACATCTAGCGACTCCGAAGAAGAAAACACAAATACTAATAAAATCATTCTTCACATTAATAAAAAAAGTGCTTCGCAGTCTCCCCACTCTCGCCTACATTAGTTTTCTGAAGGTTTCTCTACTACCGCGTGTGAACTGAACACTTGTATTTTTTGTGATATCTTTTGCGTTAAGACAGCGTTACGAGACACGAAAAATTGTCGAATATAAGTCGTGCGTTATCGGCTGTCAATTTTCAGATTTTCTACGGCTTTTCTATGCCTGAAAAACTGAAATATCTTATAATTTAAAGCAAAAATAAATAAAATAGCTCACATTCTTACTAGGTATTTGATATACCTTTTGCTTTCAAAAATGATTTTTCAGTTTGGTTGGGTATTTTGATCTCAAAACCAAATTTAAGATTTGTATGAAACTGGCCGCGCATACGCGGCTATCAAATTTCTGTGATTTTCTATGGCTTTGCTAAGCCTGTCGTTTTGTAAATAAATTTATTACCTACTTAAAAACACGAATTCCTACTTATTAGTTTTTTTTATTTTTTATTAGTAACTATATAGAATAATTGTACATACAAAATAAAATGATGAATTTAACGTTAAATATTGCAATTCTTAGTCCTCCTCACTAGGGGGTCCTGTGCCGAGGCGGACTAAAATTATTTAAATATATTTCATTTGTCTTCTATGTCGTTTTTAGTGTTTCCATTAGGGTTTTTTCATTGATCTCTTTCAGCCATATTTTTATTCTTGATTTATATACATTAGAATTTTTTATTAGTTTTATGTCTTGGGGAAGGATGTTATGAAGTTTAGTTGCAAAGTATGTGTAGTTTCTTTGTCCGAACGTGGTTTTGTAACTTGGAATGTTTTTTACATCATTTTTATTCGACCTAGTGTTATGCATGCATGGTCTAGTGGAAGATTCAGTATTTTTGAAAAGCTTTAATAATATATTTTTGGCATATATTTGTTGCACATTTGGTACATCAAAGCTATTGAAACGTAAGTTATTTAAACGACTTGCATATAAGCCTAATTGGCGTTCATAATTGACTATTAGTCGTATTATTTTGATGTTTGTATGGGACGAGATTCAATTCGCAAATTTGCATGTGACTTACATCTCTTAACCGTTAAAATTCGTAATGTGCCACGGGAGGAAACTCGTAAATTTCGCGAAGTTTTGACTTTGACGTATTATTTTGCGGGTTTATTTTATGCTATCGTATATAATATTTACCGAAACACATTCCTTGAACAATAAACTATGCCTAAAAACAACATTACTTGCGTTTATTTGATGAATTTAAATGCTTTACGATCTTTTTCACGAGAATGACACCCGATCTGACAGCTCAAATGCCGCGAAAAATCTCGGCGGAGGGCATAGAGAATTCCATAGAAATTATTCCGCTTCGTAGAATCTAAGGCGAATTCGACCGTACGTTCGTCTAATACGCCGTGCCACGGGCGTATATTTGTTTACAAGCTTTCTTCACTTACGTCGTTAAGATTCCCACATTATTTGCCTTCTTCTTCTTCTTTTCTTTGATAGGGCGAATTCGACAGTAGGCCCGTCCAATACACGGGTCGCGAGTCGCAATTTGTATACACGACTCCTTTACTTACGTCGCGTCGTTAAGATTCTGAATATATTTTAGGGTATTTTGTCGTCTTAGCGGGGATTACGGGACGAAACGCGCCGTCATCTCTAGAGTCAGCGTAACTACTTTTAAGAAGTGGCGGGCCGGATCGGGAGAGACAAAGATGATATAGGCCTCCTTTGTGGGGTACTTATTTTTTTAAAAATAGTATTTTAGCACCTGCTAAAAAATCTAAGAATTTCAGAGAAAATTTTTGTATTGACTTATTAAATAATAGAAGTTGTGTTAGGTATTTTAGCGCAAAGTCGACTCTGCATCCCCACGCGTGACACTGCGCGTCACTGTTACTATGAAGAAGATGTCGGTGATATAGATAGTGACGGCCGTCTGATTGTGGCGATGACAGAAATAACTTGTTTTAAATAGACTCTTTGAATGAATTGAAGGGGGTATTGGAACAAAGGGGGTATTCTACTACAAAAACATATTCAAAATATAAATATCTTTTTTATACATAAACCAAAAGTTGTTTATGGCAGTATTCTAGAAAACTTCATATTTCCAAAGTTTAAATATTCAAAAATATCTCCGGAAAGGATTTTTCGAAATTCGCATTATTTTAAAAGTTATAACCATTTTAATGTCGCGGTTTCGACGGAATCTAACCAGAATCTAAATAGTACAAAATTTTAAACGCACTTTTCTCAAAACTACTTTTTTCGAGACGGTTGACACGATATCTCAAGTTCTACCAAACCAATTTGCTTGAAATTTGGTGTGAGCTTTCTCTACACATTACTCTATCGCCCCTACCAGAATTATAACAAAATTTCAATTTTCACTATTTTTAAAACATTCAGAAAAGTAAAAAAATTTCAGAAAGCCGCCATTTTCGGAAAAAAATTTACTTATCGTACGGGCCATAGCAGCACTTCATTATTCTGATAACTAGGAGGGTTGCAATCGTGTCAACCATTTTTTGAGACCCCCACTTCTACACCCTGTAACTTTTTGAATTTTTATTTTTTTCGTTTGTTTTTTTTTTATGTATTCTTTAATGTTTAATTTGGTAAAGTAATGACTGGTAAAAATATTATTGTTTTTTTTATTGCACCTGAAAAAACACCTACAATTCATGCTTCTAGACTAGAATACCCCCTTAAGTATTGCTATATAAAGAATAGGAAATGTTTGAAACTTTCAAAATACTTTCTTTCCACCTAGCGAAGTTTGCTGGATTATTACAACCACATGACAATACATCTGAAAAGTATTTTGATCATTACAAAAACTCTTACGAAACTGTCAAAAATGTCACAATTATTTGAGAATAAAATTTCGCAAACACCGATTGTTCAAGCAAATTTCAATTTTTGAATAAACTCTTCAAAATTAATGAATTTATTGAAGTACTAAGCAAGTAAGAATTATAGATTCATAAATAGGTATCAATGTTAGGTACCAAATTTGATTATTTTTTCTTATAATATACAAAATGAATGTTTGTAATGTGTGAAAAATGTAAATTTTAATTAAAAAATTGTATTAGGTGGCACGCAAGCTGCATGAAAACTGAATGTACTGGGACTGAAATATGAGAGGGGAGCTGGCGGGACGGGGGAGCGGGAGAGAGAGGAGAGTGAAGGCGGAGAAGGTGGAGGGGGAACGCATGGGGGAAGGGGACATGGGAGGGGAAGGGGAAGAGGAACGGGACGAATGGGAAAAGACACGCAGGGAAAAACAATTTCTTTATTAGTGGCATTGCAACGCATGCCGAGAACTCGCTAGTAATGTATACATTTTTACTGAAAAATTAAATACTGGGGTGTCTAGCATGGTCAGTCGATAAAACCCTATATCAATATTGAACAAATCTGTCATCTAAAGTCAGTTATCATTATCTGCGAGCACGGTCGACGATTGTTAACAGATATTCCAACCGATGATTGATAAATTTTAGCACGGCCTTCATAGCATTAGATAAGTTACTATCAATATATACTAATTTTTAATAATGTCGTAACGGATTGAACTAACGAAGCTATTAGAAATGAAATAATTGTCGCGTTTGAATTCCGATGAATGTTGTCAGGGTCCCTACAAAGAGCGCACTACACAGATTAAGTACCTCGGCCTCATCATTATTTTTATTTTTTATTTTATTTTTTATATTATTTTTATATATTTTTATATTTTAAATATATGTCCCAGATATGAAAAAAATATATACAAAACGTACACGTAACATATGGATCGTTCTTCTTTTTAACCTACATAAAGTTTTCTCCACCAGTTAGTGGAGAAAAATTCAACAGAATTACCAATTTTATTATTTTATAATTACTTTAAAATCTACTGTACTAAAGACGTAACGGCTGTGTGCATTTAAAAAAAATATGTGTTTATATTTTTGTAGTAAAAATTACGTAACAGAGTTGTAACTCCTCGTCTTAGAAGTGTTTTTCATACAAATCACAGTTGTCTTCTGCCACCTCGACTTTCGTATATTCTATAACTAGCTTTTCTCCGCGGCTTCGCTCGCATGGTATTACGGGAAATTACTGTAGCGGTTGAACTTATCAATTAGCCCCCCTTCACCCTCACCCCCACCCCCACCCCCTCCATTCCATACATTCATTCACTTACATTCAGTTTTCAAACATCTAGCCTGCCACCTAAATTTCACAAAGAAAAAAAGAATTATCCAATTTTGTTCATTCGTTCGGAATTTATGCGCTTACAAACATTTCGGATGTTTATTTTTAATTAAATATTTGGAAGTTTGTTAATATAAAACAAAATTACACTATTTATTATTCAGTCTTTATAATCGTTACGAATTATATTTTTAATGTAGGAACTCTTATCTGACATTTATTCCAGCTTGTCCAAAAAAAAACAAAACATATTCTAATATTTGAATTTTCTGGGGCAGTAGCTGACCAGGGGGCTGAGTACCTACCAGCTTAGAGCCCACAAATATATCAACATCGTTTCCATGGAAACGATTTTTTTCTGACGTTAGCAAAAACTCGCTTTTGTTAGCGACAGAAAACGTATAACAAATATAATATATTAATATTTATAATTTCATAACGCCAGTGCTTGCCATCATATACAGACTATAGTCTGCGCATATAATTTAGCTTTCTATTGGAGAATGAATTTTTAAAGTCTTTTTATTGGTTAATGCCTGAAAAGGTCATAAACAAACTCGAGCAGTTTCGCATTTATAATATTAGTATGGATATTACAAAAAAATTATATGACGGCATAAAATATAAAACTATTTTTAAACTCCAAAAGGTATAACCTATCAAGTAACAGCGATTATTATTTTTAATGATGTATAATAAAATATTTGAAAAAAATCTTAAAAACTTGTCTTCTACAATTTTTTTGTCGCATGACAATTCTGTCACGTGTGTTCTCATTCGAAATAGATATACACTACACACGATCCGTTTGATAGATTGTCCTAATTTAACAAACGGATTGCAATCTTTAGAGCATAGGCGCCAGGTGGGAATGCTGTCCTTGTTCTACCGGTACTACAATGGAAGATGCTCCGAGGAACTAGCGTCATTGATCCCCTCGGCACCGGTGCATAGTCGGGAAACACGCCAAACGCGCGCTCAACATTTGTACACAGTTGACATTAGTCACATGAGAACGGGTCGTTTCTACGACTCGTTCTTGAGTTCAACAGCTCGGCTGTGGAACGATTTGCCGGCCTCTGTGTTTCCTCCCTCCTACAACATGGGTCTCTTCAAGACCCATGTTCACTCCTTCCTCTCCTCAAAAACACCCTCCACTCAGCATCTTCAAAGATGCTGAGTGGAGGGTGGACAAAACTCCTGTGTGGAGTTATATTAAAAAAAAAAAAAAACACGCAGCTCGTGTTTATCACCCCAATAGGCATTTTGGGGCCTCCTGCCCCCTTGCTACAATTTCCCCTGTGAGATCCAGAGAGAATTCATTTATAGAAAAAACAAAATGTGATAGAGTGGTGGAAATGTGACAGAGTGGTAAAAGTTATGTAGGTTAAAGAGAAGAACAACCCATATTTTCGGAAGATTTTTTGTTTTTTAGTAGAATAGTCCCTTTCTTTCATTTATAAATAAATGTGGAGGCACTGCCAACATTTGTACCAGTAGATTCATTATTTAAGCAAATTGCCTAAAGTGAGTCAATCTAATTCAGAACACTGCAGATGGTTCCATGAGAGTAGATCCGCAGACGGTTGGCCCCCGGCATACATGTACACAATATGTACTCGATTTAGACAAAATGCAGTATATTTAATTGCACAAAATATAACTATGTGACCCGAAGGGGTGTGCAGAGAGGATGTACCACCGAATAACAAAATTATAAAACATTCATTCATATGAAATTTAAAATCATAAAATTTTCTAGAAATCGATTTTTTATTATTTCATTTTCGTAATGTACATATATTTAAGTACAAACAAAAAAAATTTCAAAATTTCATTTCCGGCGATTATTTTCGAAGTTACAGGCATATTTGTAAAGACGTGTCAGAGCATTTGAAAGTAGGAGGCAAACTTTAAACGCGTTTTTCTCAAAACTATGTTTTTAAAGTCGGTGACCAAGATTACGCGGAAACGGCTGAGCAGATCAGTCTCAAATTTCAACACAAATTTCTTAAGTACATTTTACAGTTATTAATCGAAGGTCTGTTCTCACAGATAAAAACATATTTTTTATAAACAATATAAAGCCAAAATTTTGGTAAAAAATCGTTTTTTTTTGAGAAGCCGCCATTTTGTCAAAAAAAACTATTTTGCTCTGTCCTTTGATTAATTAGAGGAATATTTATTATTTTAACGAAATCCGTTTGGTTTTTAATTTCAAATGATCCGGTCCAGAGATATGATGGTCACCGCAAGATACCTTTTTTGAGAGGAGCTTCTGGAGATCAGCTGTAGCAGCTTTCAAAATTATTATTTTTACAAATAAAAATTCTTATAATACTGTTAAAAATTACCATAAAATGTGTACAAATTTTTAATTTAATAAATTTAAAAGTCTTCTCAGGAAAAATTCTTGAACAATCCCTTTTTTTGAGCATCTTGACTGTATATAACCCCTCAAGAATAAAACTACTTGCCTGTCTATATCTATATATATATAAAGACTTTAATAACATAAAAACCATAAAAATTACTATACACGCCTTTAGTTTGAAGTCAGGTTGAATACAGTTCAAGCATTTGGTGTCCTCATTTCAACTCTCATTGTTTACAAATTGAAAAAATTCAAAATAAATGTTTACGTTTTATTAATTTCAAAATTGGTATACCTATTATTGAAATCAATTATGTCAATTTACGCAGTAAACTTAACATCGAAATTATCTGAAAGGCCAATAATATTTTATCTACTTTTTTATATAAAATTGTTCATTCAAGGTTGGACTGCCCTGACGCTATAAATTTGTTATCTATACGTATACCTCCAAAATACACCGAGAGGAATATTTTATTTTACAACAATAATTTCGCTGTGTATTCTGTGTTAGAAAGAATACATAGGTTGGGCAATGAACAAAGTGATGTCGCTGACATATTTAATTTAAACTTCGACACATTTAAAGCCAAATTAGTCCACCACTTTAGATGTAAATAATGAATGAGAAATCATTTTATTTTATTGCGATTTTCTTTTGTTTGTTTTTATTCTAAATGCAAACAACGAGTAATTAGGTAAAATTTTGATTTTTTTAATGTTTTTGTTTCTCCTAGGTATATGAATTGTACCTAAGAGTTCTCTAAAGTTATCCATGTGGATTTAACTTAAGATATATTCTTAATTATTATATTGAGTTTATGCTTTATTTATATCTTTTTAATTGTGTTATACTGTTGTTATAAAAGAATTAGTATTTGATGTGTAAAAGCCCAATGGGGCGTCAATAAATAATTACAAATGAAAATTGGTTTGTTTCTGTCCATGGATGTATGCTATGCGTTGCTAAACCATTTATCCGATTGCCATGAAACTTTGGGGATTTGATGTGCACTTACCCGCGATTCTTACTATATACAATAGTGAGTTCTGGCATCATGAAATTATGCGTTTCTCATCCGATTGCGATGAAACTTTGAAAGCAGACTGAATGCTGTAGGAATGAGAACTTTGAGTCGTGTGTGTGGTAACACCATGTATGATTGTGTGAGAAATTTGAAGATCTACAAAGAGTGCAAGACTGGTGTAAGCGTAATGAGTAAGATTAAAGAAAGAGACGCTCAGATGGTTGGTTATACAACAAAGAAAGGAGTGTAAGGAGAATATATAACGCAAATGTGAATGGTATAATAAGTCGGGGACGCACGAGGAAGGCATGAAGCGATCAAATGAATTAGATACTTGAATCAGAATAATAGTATGTATGAGATGATGTGTGAATGTGAATGAGGCAAGGTTTGTGTGCCAAGACCGAGCTGTTTGGCGGTCCGTCTTCTCTGTCTACACCCGTGGAAAACGGCGTGATGTTTATGTTTAGAAATGGTTCTGTGAGAGATGTAAAATGTGGTGTGATTTGATTGGGTAATGGGGCGGAGGCGTGTCTGTCGCGTAACTGTTATTTGGATGACGTCACAACTGGTCCAGTTTACAACATGACGTACAGTCAGCCTCATTGGAGCTGAACGCAATTTCACTTATTTAATACGGTTCCATGCCAACTGAGAAGGAAGTCAACTCAACACCTCTTTGAAGTCATTAAAAGCTATGAAAAAAATAATTTTAAAATAGACCATAACCCTAACCTAACGTAACCTATTTAACCATTTTTGACGTGATAACGTCTTATAAATCGATGAACGCCGGCTGCAAGGACGAAAAAGCATGACTCATCGTCACGTTCCACCTGAGCCGAGCGTGCGAAGCGATAGAGAGGCGGTCGGCCTAAGCGTTCGGCTTGTGACGCATCTATCTCTCTTCCACTCCATCGTTATTATATGACGTTATCACGTAAAATTATCGTCCGTAAACCGACTTTACAGACAAACAAATTTTTTTATATATTTTTTTCATCACTCTTAATGACTTTTCTGTTGTGGTTCTGAGTTGGTTTCATTCTGAGTTGGCCGGTCACCTTTTAACACAAATATTGGATCTCCGAAAAATATAAAATAGAGTTGAGTGTGCAGTTATATGTAAAAGTGTACCCTCTATCTGGTACAATACTCAGATTACTTGTAAACACCACCAAATCTATTATAATGCACTGAAACTTGTAATAGTGAATTAAACAATATTTTGATGTTTGCTGGGTCACTAGTAGGATATTTCAAAATGTCATACTGGACATACCGGACCATTATATTTCCCGGTGCTATTTTATGTCATAATAACGAGTGCCCAGCATGCGTTGCTTTGCCGCTTAAAAAAGAAATTGTTTCTCCTTTCGTGTGCTTTTCCACTCATCCCGTTCCCCTTCTGCCTCCCCTTCCTCTTCCGCGTTCCCTTCCTCACTCGCTTTCCCTCTCTCCACTCCCCTCGCCCTCTATAGAAAAGTCGCGCAGCCGTTCTTATTAGGCCAGACGGTGTTCGTGTTCAGTAAAAATTGCTGATGGCTGTACACGTGCGGGCACTTTAATGCCTGCTGCGTTTCAATTATACAGATTGGTCCGACCAAAACAACATTGAGAGTTTGGAAAATCAGCAGGGCGTTTGGAAAATCATGTACCAAAAATATATAAAATTAAATTGTGTGCAGTTCACACACCTGAAAATTGTGTGCAGTTCACACATTGAAACCTTCAGAAAACTAAATAAGACAAGAGTGGGGCGGCTAAGAAGCACCGCACAAAGAGGAGACCGATTATTCTATCATTCTCAGGCTAAATCCTATAGATGTGTATTTGTCTCTTTTTAGTGTCGCTTTTTCGTTTCATCGAGTTTCAAATCACAACGGTGCTAAAGAAGTTTTCACTTAAAAAAAAATTTAAAAAAATTAATGTTCTTATATATAATTTTAAGTGACATTATTCAAAATTTTTTCAGACTCTATCTAGCAAAGTCAATTATTTATTTATTTATTCGTAAGAGACAAACAGCTTATACATAAAATATAGAAATACTAGCGAGTTCCCGGCATGCGTTGCTATGCCACTTAATAAACAAATTGTTTCCCCCTACGTGTCCTTTCCAATTGGCCCCTTCCCCTTCCACCTCCCCTTCCTCTCCCGCGTCCCTTTCCTCTCACGCGTTCCCACTTCATCTTCTCCCACTCCCCACTCCCCTCTTCCACTTTCCCCATCCCGTGAAATCCCCTCCCTAGTTCCCTTGCCCTCTCGCATTCCATACATTCAACCCCGGTACATTCAGTTTTTAAACAGCTCGCGTGCCAACTATTGCAATTTTTTATACAAATTTCACAATGGCAGAGCTCACCAGTATTTACAGAAACCTTCGCGGGCATGCACAAAAATCAAATTTCCAAACTTTCATCGCAATCGGATGAACGGTTAGCAACGCATAATTTCATGATGCCAGAACACACTATTATATATATATATAAATCATTGCGGGCATGCGCACATCAAATCCCCAAAGTTTCGCAATCGGATGAATGGTTTAGCAACGCGTAGACATCCCCAAGCATGCATTGATTTTAATATTTATGTTATAAGGTATATATACAAAGTTAAATTAAGTCGGTCCAAAAAGGTCTCCTATGTTAAAGTCACTTGGAGATGAAGTTGTAGTATATCTTAAAATTAATTTTCGGTGAGGAATATAGGATATTAAATATCTCAAAATGTCAAATTGTTAGATTTTCTAAAATAAAAAATCCAGTGACATTTAATTACAACATTGATAACAATGCTCTTCAGACATTAATGCAAATTAAAGATTTGGGCATCACTTTTCAATCAAATCTTTCATTTGTTAACCACATAACAGAAATCTGTAATAAGGGCTTAAAAATGTTGGGGTTTATAACTAGGCTAACTAGAAACTTTAACAATATAAAGTGTATTAAAATGTTATATTTTGCTTATGTTAGAAGCCAACTTGAGTACAATTCTCCTGTCTGGAATCCTCATTATAATATGCACGCACAAGCTGTTGAAAGAATACAAAACAAATTCTTACGTTTTCTAAATTTTAAAATGGGTATTCCAGCAAATATGTTAAACTACAACACAATTTTAAACGATATGAATATGCTTAAATTGTCAGACAGAAGAATTTTCACTGACTTGGTATTTTTATATAAAATTCTAAATGATTTAGTTGATAGTCCGGTATTACTTGAATTGATAAGCTTCCGAATTCCACTTCGTAATACTAGAAGTCAGGATTTATTTCAGTGCAGAAATTCTGGGACTAACTACCATATGTATTCCTCTTTCCCCAGAATACTAATTGAGGGAAACAATTATACCAAGTCAGTGGACATCTTCAATTTATCTTTGAATAAATATAAAATATTGTTATTGAGGCAGTTCAGTTATGTACAATAAAATGTTTTTTCTATGCTATATATGTAAAAGCCCCTAAAAAGGGCGCCAACATTTCCTATACTTTACCAAAAACGTGTACTGCACTTTATGTAAAAGCCCTATGGGCGTTTAAATAAATAAATAAGGATAGAAGATGCTCCCGATACATTTCATACTCTTGTATTAATTTTCGATTCGGTATTTCTGGAGGGTATTGTTAAAAAAGTCTGTATTGGAAAATGTTGTATTATATTGCGCACATATCAGTGAATTAATACGTGAAGCAAAAACTTGGTACCCCTTTTCACGAAAATTGCGCGGACGGAGGAGTACGAAATTTCGCACACTTATCTATATCTACACTAATATTATAAATGCGAAACTGCTCGAGTTTGTTTGTTAAGCTTTCACGCATAAAACAATAAAACGATTTTAAAAATTCTTTCACCAATAAAAAGCTAAATTATTTGCGAAGACTATAGGCTGTAAATGATGGTAAGCTCTGGCGTTGTGAAATTATAAGCAACAATATATTATATTTCTTATACGTTTTCTGTCGCTAACAAAGGCGAGTTATTGCTAACGTCAGAAAACAAATCGTTGCCGTGGGAACGATGTTGAAATATTTTTTTTTTTATTTCAGGCGTCGTAATTAATATACATCTATCTATGTAAATAAAAATGAATCTTCGAAATGTTGGTACCTACGCGCGTAAGTTCCGAACGACTGAACCAAATTGGATAAAACAAAATTACTGCTGGTGTTATGTAATTATAATAAATTAGTTCTGGCATTATGAAATTTAGGTGGAACGCGAGCTTTTTGAAAACTGAATGTACCGAGAATGAATGTATGGAATGCGGGAGGGGGGGGGGATAATTGATAAATGCAAGCGCTACAGTAATTTAACCCTAAAACCATGCGAGCGAAGCTGCGGGCAAAAAAGTTAGTAGTTTATACATATAGGAGTGCAGAACGCTAATATTTTTTGGAAATTATGCATAAAAAATACATTAAATCAATAAAAAACATTACAATTATGGTCGAATTTTGACCATTGGGCGACCACTAGTACTGGGAATTGGGGAAAAAATCGTTGTAAAATCCTGTTTAAATGCTACAATAACCGACTGAGTATACGAAACACTCGCTTGTACCTAGATTACATGAAGTTACTAATAGATATGCAGATGTGGCAGATCTGTTTAACTGCACGGAACTAGGTACAAGAGGGCTATACTATCAAATCTTTTCAATCAATATTAATTTTATTTGTACTATAGATTTTTGTATGTTATCGCATCTCTGGTGTCATTTCTCTTTCAAACGCCACAATTATCTGTTATAATCTTTATTTACTGTTTCTAATATGTTTCCTATGATTTGGTGACATGTGTGCTTATGGTATATTTATACTGTTGATATTAAATAAAATGATAATGAATTAGCGTGGTAGATACCAGTTACCCTGTACGCCCGCAAGTACGCAATAACAGTTTCTTGTACCAATCATGACTGTTTACAAGATTTTAACCATAATGGGACCATTCTAACGTTTTCTGAGAAATAATACAGAGCTCAATGGAGCCAAGGACTTTATGTTGTGGAAGTAAGCAAATTTAATTAGAATCAGGGGTCTAGCACGGTCAAATCGATAACTTAACAATATCAGGAAAACTATATAACTTTTTTTTATTTTACATTTGCTCCGTACAGGACTCTGAGGAAAATAAGTCTCCTCAGGGCCTAAAAAGACCCTCCACACAGCATCTCCAAAGATAACATAGGCAATGAGGTGAATTATTTTTCTCAGGGCCTCCTGTGTGGCGCTAATTTAAAAAAAAAATTATTCCATTCTATCTTTGAAAAACAATGTGGTTCAAATACGACTAAAGACCTCATTAACTAATTAACTCCCGTTTTTAGACTCAAAAAGTACAAGCAAAGTGCCAATGCATATTAAAGTTGGCATTTCAATTAAGGAAAGTAAATTCATAGGCAGATCCGCCAGTGTTGCCGGCGTATATCGATTACTTATTTATTCCCAGTCAATGTCGGTCTAGATATCAACAGTGCGGCCGTGCTCGGGAAAACGTTATAAAATCACCTAAAGATCCGATATTGTAAAGTTATCGATTTCACCGTGCTAGACCTCCGATCCATGTATGAATTCTGCCCTATAGTACCTGTCTTGTGAGGTAATTTGTTATTAGACTGACCTCTCTTGTGCCCCTCGCCGATGGGCGGCAGCAGCGGCAGCTCCACGGCTTCGTCCACACCTTCTCCTTGCCCTTCTCTCTCCCCCGGGTGTCCGGGGTCCCCGCGCCCCTCTTCCTCCAGCCCCCGGGCCTCCAGTCTCGCCTCTCCGGTCACTGCCGGTGACTCCATGCCGGCTTCTACTAAAACAAACAAACAATTATCTTTATTTATGTATACAAAGAAATTAACTACTTATTTAATAAGTAATAAATACTAAATTTGGAAAAAGATAATATATAGTAGTAACAGAGTTTTTAAGTTTTATAATACGATAAATTTTTGCGCCTAGGTTTCATAAGAACACGAAATTTGGTTTAGTTACATAATGATACAAAGTTAGGTAATAATACAAAATTTGGCACACGTGTTAGTGAATAACACGAACCTTGGCACTTAAGTTAGGTTATAATGCGAAATTTGGCACCTATGTTAGTTAATAACACGAAATTTGGCATTTAAGTTCGACAATAATACGAATCTTGTCTCTTTATAGAATAATACACAATTGACAACTACGTTAATTAGTTCCCCCAAATTTGGCATTTTAGTTACATAATAAAGCGAAACTTAACACTTAAGTTAGAAAACAATACAAAATTTGGCATCCATGTTAGTTAATAATGCAAAACTTGGTACTTAAGTTAGATAATGATATGAAATTTGGCATCCATGTTAGTTAACAACACGAAATTTGGCATTAATTTACACAATAACACGAAACTTGACACTTTATTCAACAATATGCAATTGGCATCTACATTAATTAATGCCAAATTTGGCATTTAAGTTACGTAATAAAGCGAAACATGGCATGTAAGTAGAAAATAAAACGAAATTTAGCATATTTGTTGGTTAATGACGCGAAACTTGGAATTTTGTTACATAATAATATGAAATTTGGCACCTTTGTTAGTTAATAACACGAAATTTGAACCTAAGTTAATACTAGGTAATTTGGCGTATAAACTAAATAATAACACGAAATTTTGCAGATAATTTGATTAATAACACGAAATTTCGCATATAATTTAATTAACAACACGAAATTTTACCTACGTTAGTTAATATCACGAAACTTTGCACTTAAGTTAATAATAATACGAAATTTGGCACCTATGTTTTTTTTTTTTAATGAGTTCCACACAGGAGGCCCTGAGGAAAATAATTTCCCTCAGGGCCTATGTCATCCTTAGGGATGCTGTGTGGAGGGTTTTTTTTAAGGAAAAGGGGGAAAGGAAAGTTCTGGGAAGGAAAGGGGTTTAAGGAGTGGGTGGGAATCTGGGGTTCAGTGTGTCCTGTTCATCCGCCTCCAAGATCTAGACAAACCTCACCCCATGAACCCGGGCACCCCTGCTAAATCACCAAACATAGGGAACCACTTGGGGTGACCTATGGCAGAGGTGTTAGTTATCCAATAAAGGCCTATGCGGCGGTACCCATTCCCGCCTCCCAAATTGCACTTAAGTTTAATAATAACAGATAATTTGGCATATAAGCTATATAATTACACAAGATAATAACAAAATTTGGCAGATAAGTTAATTAATAACACGAAATTTTGCAGATAAATCAATTAATAACACGAAATTTTGCAGATAATTTAATTAATAACACGAAATTTTGCAGATAAATTAATTAATAACACGAAATTTTGCAGATAAATTAATTAATAACACGAAATTTTGCAGATAAATCAATTAATAACACGAAATTTTGCAGATAATTTAATTAATAACACGAAATTTTGCAGAACAATACGAAATGAGGCACATAAATAAAAACCCGAATTATGATACAAAATAAGTTACATAAAAAGATGAAATTTATCACACAAGTTAAATAATACCATAAAATTTTGAACTTAAGTCAAATAATAACAAAATATATTTTTTTAAAGTTTTACTCATTTATTGAACATAAATTATGTGAATATTGTATTTCACCTTTCAATGGTGTTCTAGTCCATCAATTTAAAGAACTTACAAAAGCAAATTACACAAAAACACTGTATTTGGTTTATGCAACGAAAATTAGCTCTGTTGCCAAAAGAAAACGTAGAAATAATCGAGTTTCTGAAAATGGATCGATATTTCGAACCGCTCTCGCAATAGTCCATTATTTATTCGTAAAAATAACATAATTACATACGCGGTGAGCCTTTGAAATCAGTGCATACCCAGATTCTAAGAAGGTTATAGTCTTCAAACGTAATTTGCAAAACAACCTACGACATAGGAAAATACAGGATGATCTTCGGGTAATTTTCTTATTAATTGTTTTTGTGCTTAATTCATAGAAATCCATTTCATACGATGTTTTAATAATAAAAGCACATCTTCAAAATTCGCAGAATATCTCTTAGTGAATAATCACGTTCCACTTGAAAACAACGAGCCTAAATTACATTAGAAATACCGCCCCATAGCGATCACATCACCAATTCATTGTTACGCGGATGACAGTACAGTCCATGGTGGCTTTTTGTTTGACAAGCCCCCAAAGGGCACACAAACTCCAACGGCTCGGAGGGCTTTGAAGCAAAGAATGAATGGCTACCTCGAGAGTGTTTTCTCTTGGGGTAAGAATAACCTCTTCGGATTCAATGTTTCAAAGATCCAATCATGTCTGATTACGTCTAAAAGGGATCGAAATGATAATCTGGTCTCCTTCAACGGAAGCAATCTTCCGAACAGACCCTCCATTGATATGCTTGGTAAACTATAAGTGACCAGCTCTGTACAAATCGCAAGTGCGCCCCAATGCTGAATTTGGCAGCCACCTCTGGTTTGGAGCTCCAAAATACTTGAAAAATACCTTCGACTCTGTGCAGAAACGGGCGGTCCGTCTGATTCTCCCACCATAACGAACGGATTGTAATCTTTAGAGCACAGGCGTCGGGTAGGAATGCTATCCATGTTCTACCGGTATTTCAATGAAAGAAGCTCTGAGGAACTAGCGTCATTGATCCTTTCGGCACCGGTGCATAGTCGGGAGACACGCCAAACGCGCGCCCAACATATGTACACGGTTGACTTTTATCACATGAGAACGGGTCGTTTTTTCGACTTGTTTTTGAGTTCAACAGCTCGGCTACGGAACGATTTGCCGGCTTCT
The DNA here is from genome assembly GCA_936435175.1 of Glyphotaelius pellucidus. Lineage (NCBI taxonomy): Eukaryota > Metazoa > Arthropoda > Insecta > Trichoptera > Limnephilidae > Glyphotaelius > Glyphotaelius pellucidus. The sequence goes on from OW386565.1 coordinate 16,838,584, forward strand.
GTGTTTCCTCCCTTCTACAACATGGTTCTCTTCAAGACCAATGTTCATTCCTTCCCCTCCTCAAAAAGACCCTCCACACAGCATCCCAGATGACATAGGCCCTGAGGAAATTATTTTCCTCGGGGCCTCCTGTGTGGAGTTAATGTAAAAAAAAAGAAAGAAAGGATATTAGATTAAATTTACTTGAAGAATTAGAAATCAATAAACAACGAATGACCCTAATGTAACACTAATTAATAAAGTAAGGAAAATGATTTATTCCCCACTTCTTAGCATGTTTACAAAACCTAAACAATACAACACATTTTAATAAATTAATAGCAGTCAAATCATTATTAACAATTAAGAACACATTAACATTTATTGTGGGGATTATTTTCTCGACAAATAAAATTAGTAAAAAAATAATTTCTTCTTCTTCGTGTACCCTATCAGGTCCCCCCGACGTTGGCGATCACTCTGGAAAATGTCTCTCTATCTTTTGCTGCCCGGAATAGCTCCTCCGCACTTCTAATGCCGGTCCACTCTCGTATATTTCGTAGCCAAGATTTATCTCCTACCAGGCCCTCGGCGACCCTCCTTTCCTTTCAATATTAATTGGAGCAAGTGATACTTTTCCCCTCGAAGTACGCGACCCAGATATGAAATTTTCCTGACTTTTATTAATGTGAGCAGTTCTCATCTGCTCTAGCCCGCCTGAGAATTTCTATGTTGGTCGGTCCATGCAACCTTGAGCATTCTCCGGTAAAGCCACATTTCAAAAGCCTCTAACCTGTTCATGGTATTTACTTTCAAGGTCCATGTCTCACATCCATACAGCAAGACTGTCCACACATAACACTTTAACATTCTCTGCCTTAGTTGTAAATTGAGGATGTCATTGCAGAAGAGGGATTTCATTTCACTGAATGCAGTTCACCTCTACATCTGGGTCAAGAGTCTCCGTGAGAATGCTGCCGAGGTATCTAAATCTTGCCACCTTTTCGACATTGCAACCATTTAATTGTATCACTAGTCCAGAGTGATCTGTAAAAATCAATGTAGGCACCTTCAAAATTGAAATTCAGATAATTCAAATAAGTCGTCTAAAGTGGTCTAACCACTGATTGAAAATGGTCTTGCGAACCGAAACAGCTGTCATACTAATAAAAAAAATAACTAAAATACCTGCAGAACTGTATAATAACATAAATAAATTTAGTTTAAAGTATTTTTTTTTAAAAGCAAATTTCGGTTGAATATTTTTTTTTAAATGCATACAACGTCGGCTTTAAGTCATCATAACTCTTGAACGGTGAGGTCTAGCGTTATGAAATTTGAACAGCTTTTTCTATGTAGAATTTTAAAATCAATGCATTTATTTTCAACTCATTTGGTCATTTGTATCATGAGTTATGGAGCACGCAAAAAATATGCAATATTAAAGAAGTTTTTTAGTGCAAGTCTGAAGTCATGGAGTTTGAAAGAGAGAGTACGAAAACAGTGTACAATGTAGTTGTGAATGATGAATACTTGGAGCAGGTGGATGAGTTTGTGTATCTGGGTAGTATCTTTACGAGAGATGAGAAGGTTGAAAGAGATATTGAAAGAAAATTAAATGCAGGTAACTCCATTAATGAAGGTCTGAACCCATTTGGCGCTAGCAAAAAATTGTCTATAGAAGTGAAGTTAGCAGTCCACAGCGGAGTGCTGGTACTTACCCTGATGTATGGCAGTGAGGCATGGAACTGGCAGAAGAAGGATGAAAGTACGTTTGTGCATATACAAATCAGATCTCTGAGGCTGATGTGTGGTAATACCATTGTATGACCTTGTGAAAATTGTGGATGCAAAGAATGCAAGGATGGGTTGAGCGTGTAAAGCTGATAAGAGCAGAAAGGAGTGTAATAGTCGGTAAGACGGCCTCTGCAGTTGAGGGGTAAGGCTCTTGACTAGCAATCCGAAGGTTGCGTGTTCAAATCCCGGCGTGTTCAAGTAAATTTTATTTGATTAAATTGTGTTGTTTCACTAAAAACGCTATTTAATCATTTAAAATAATATAAGGTATATTTGCGGCACGTTCCAGAGTGGAAGATACTCACAGTATCGCCCTTTTACATGAGCTCCACAGAGGAGGCCCTGAGGAAAATAATTTCCCTCAGGGTCTATGTCATCTTTGGGGATGCTGTGCGGAGGGTTTTTAAGGAAAGAAGGGAGAGGAGTGTTCTGGGAAGGAAAAGGGTTTAAGGGGTGGGTAGGAATCTGGGGTTCAGTGTGTCCTGGTCATCCGCCTCCAAGACCTAGACAAACCTCACCGCATGGTGTAAGAAATGGTGTAAGTAAGTCTGGACACTTACTTACACCGCATGGTGTAAGTAAGTGTCCAGAATGTAAACTTTGCTTGAAAGGCGTTTAGCCGTGTTTGGTGACTAGATCTGAATAGCCAGGTACTTCCCAATCTCCTTTCACTCGCCGCTTGCCTTCAGCCTCACAACATAACCCAATCGGGGATGCCATAGTCTCACCGGCTCCAGAAGCGAGCAGTTAAGGCTTGTGAGATATTCACATAAAAAAATGTATGAGACGATGTATGAATGTGAATGTAGAAGCAAAGAGTGTCAAGTTGTTTGGCGGTCCGTCCTCTCTGCCTACCCCTGCGGAGAAATTGCGTGATGGTGAGTTTAGTTAGCTAGAGACCCATCTGATGTAGTTTATTTCTTCTAAGCAGGTAATCATTTGAAGAAAACACACACAAGTGTTCGCGGGCATGAATCTTGTATATAGACCAGAGATTCTCAAACTATTTTTCGCAACGCCCCCCTTCCAACAAAATTTCAAATAATTTTTAATAACGGTTCCTTAATTTTATGTGCTTTATTACTAGCAAATAGTTCAAAATCACGTACAGTCTGAATTGTAGACAAATCAGTTCCAAGTTTTAAAATAGCAATTTAAATAATTTTCTGTTAAAAATTACATTAATCTAGCGAGTTCCCGGCGTGCGTTACAACGCCACAAATTTTTGTTTTCTTCCTGCGTGTCCTTTCCCAATTCCTCCTCCTTCACCCTCCCCCCCCCCCCCCTCCGATCCGCCTTAAGGCAGAGGAACATTATCGGTTGTATGATTCTCCAAACAAACAATTTTTAAAAACGATTACAATTAAAATTCAAAGCAAATGCAATTTCTAGAGTTCATTGAGCAGAGCGTAGCAAACCGAATTAAAATTAACTCGACCGTTTTACATTTCATCTGTTTGTAAATTTGTTTGTACATTATATTGTTTCCATTTGAAGACAGATTTCGCCAGTGTTACGAGCTGTCAAATCGAAATAATAATCAAACGGGAGGGGGAGTTCTTGAGTCAAGGGGACGGGGAGACATGGGAGGGGAAGGGGACGTGGGAGGGGAACGGAGGCGGGGACGGGAACGAATGGGAAATGACACGCAGGGGAGAGGTGACGGAGGGGTGGCGGACGAGGGAGGACCAGGGGAAGGGATTTCAAAAGAGACGTAGTAGCGGTAGGGGATAGCAGGGAATAAATTTGGAAAATCCATGCTTCTCACACGGATCCATGCTTTTCGCGTACGCATCAGACGGAAAAGTAAAAAAGATTGTATTGTATCTGTAAGCACTTCAACCTTCTTTCTTTGGCGTCTTTGCAACGCATGCCGGGTGGTCGCTAGTTAGACAATAAAATATTTTTTTTATTTATTTATTTGTGAGAAACATATTTATGTGCATACAAGCTTTTCTTATATTTATTTTTATTTATTTAGATAGGTAACTACGACGCCTGAAATAAAATTTCCTGCAAATTTATCAAGACAACGATTTGTTTTGCTTTTCGTCTGACGTTAGCAATAACTCGCTTTTGTAAGAGACAATAAACGTATAATAAAAATAATATATTAATATTTATAATTTCATAATTCCAGAGCTCACCATTATATACAGCCTGAATTACTCGCATATAATTAGCTTTCTATTGGTGAAAGAATTTTTAAAATCGATTTATTGGTTTAGGCGTGAAGGCGTAAAATCAAACACACATATTTTCGCATTTATAATATTAGTATAGATAAGTTGTCTTGAGTAACTAACAATATTAATAAATAATATAAGAACTTACTATCTATGCTTTTATTTTATTTTATCCCAATTATTAACCGCATATCCTAATCCCGGGATAGTACCGGGATTACGCATAGAAAATCCCGTAATCCCGGGATTTAAAAAAATGTTCGGGATTGAATTCTCGAAGTGTTACCCAAAGTTTCCTGATGTATTCTACTTGGTCGATATGTGTGCCGTTCAATGTGTTCAATACATAGGAAATTTTATTTTTATTACGTGCAAATGTTAATTTATTGCATTTTGAGATGCATAACATTATATTACCCATACATGTCAAAAACATTCAAAACGACAGCACTTCTGTCCACAAAGATCAGTTCTAGGAATCAGTCACCACGTAAATCAATTAATTCTAGAATCATTCGTAATTATTATAAATTTATTAAGTCATTAATTTTGCACGTTTCCTTTGCAAATAAAAATGACACTATAAACCATTTTAATATTTTAGCGCATAGCAGTGACGGCCTCCGAGGTCGAGGGGTCTCTTGACTAGTAAGGGGCCATCCACAAATTACGTCACACGTTAAGAGCTGGTTCACATTACGCTATCAAATATAAAAGACCATAGCACGCCAAATAACGCTCTCCATACAATCCCTTCAGACCGTTCACACCTAAGCGTTTTTAAGCGCAGATCAATCATAGACAATACACATCTCAGACGTAACCGCTCCAGACGCGATATCCCAGAAGATAACTCTCCCCTTCTCCGACTAAAACAGGAGAGGGGGTCATTGTAATTACGGAGCTGCCTAGACCCGTGGATGACAGATGTCAAGTTGACAGATTTCAGTATAAAAAATATGCGTTCCGTTGCCGCTCCCTAATTCGACTGACCCCCTCTCCTACCACAGGAAGAAATATTTGATAGCCTCGTGTGAAAGGACAAAAGATAAGCGCTCGCGAATCAACAGATATCTGCTCGCAGATATATAGCTCAGTGTGAACTAAGCATTAGATGAAGCTATACGTGAAATCCTATTTAGATTTATCTTTACGACGAATCGGTTTACATTATGAACATCAAAAAATATGCTACGGATAAATTGAAGCTTTTACTAGCTTTTCTATTTATTGGAATTACAATAAAATTATTGATTACATTACAAAAAATATAAACCTAAACCACTAAAAAAAAAGGTGTTTTTTTTTCATAACTTAACTATGAAGTAATTAATATAAGAAAAAAAAAATTTAAAAATACCCCTTTATGGCTAAGACTATTTTTGAGGTTTTGTATGTTCTAACATTTTTTCGTTCTTATAAAATTATGCACAAAATAAATAAAAACCACTTTTTCGCTTACTTGCCTCGTGCAAATACGACGCGCGATTTTAAATTTTGTACGGCATGGGAATCGAATGGTGGAAATGTGACAGAGTGGTAAAATTAGGAAGGTTAAAAAGAAGAACAACCCCCTTACTCTTTGATCACCTCCCGCTCAAACATCTAAAATGTGTGTATATATTCTGTATCGTAGATTAGTTCCAATATTCTCCTATGGCTAGCTTTACACTCGTAATTAAAATTTACGGATTACGTAAGATTTTGACAGGTTACTCACAGGAGCGTTTACATATGCACCTGACTTGCGTAATAAATGATCACGGAAGTTTTTCGAAAGTTCGACCAGTGTAACTAAGTGCTCATGCAACCATTTACATCTGTAAATTCATTCGCGGTGAGATGGCTTCCTTTCAACAGCGACCTGCTACTGTCAAATTTGCGCGATTTTGTCAATAAAGACGAAAAGGCCTAAATAACGTTCTGAAATAGAATTTTGCTTTAATTAAACAATTCTCCACGCAATTTTATGCCGTCGAAGGCAAAAATTAATGGATTTCTTTCATTTTATCCGAATGACAGCTACCTTACGGCTGACAGCAACCGACTTCGTATTCAAATTACGTAATTTAAAAAAAAGAAATATTGAGATTAGAAAGGATTGGACCGATAACTGAATAGAAGGATGCTCATTTTCAGAAAACTCAAATAAGTGGAAATTAATACTAGTTTTATAGGAAAAAACCCAAAAAAAACAATTGTCTTTTAATTTTTGACATTTCGCAACGGCGCATTTTTGTACTATTTCTTACAGAAAGTCCCTCAGCTTATCGAACTGATTTTATAGCAACGCCTGAGGCCCTAGACTGGCTCGCAGACTTAGATGTCCCCCTCTGACCCCCCCACCATACGAAAGAAGAAGAATTACGTTAAGTGACTTTTGGTGTCGTTTACATTGGTAATTCGGCCATAAATCGCTTACACGAGCGAATTACTAGAAAAAACTTACGAGTGTAAACCTAGCCTAACGAAAGGAGGGTTCTTTTGAAACTGGTAGATTGTGATTAAAATTCAAGTGGTCTGTAATAAATTTGTATTTTAATTGGAAATTATCTTCCTGGGGGCGTCCTATGTGAAGGTAATGTAAAAAAAAACACCGCCCCTTCAAATCTATCTACACGCATTTTCATCCACTTTGAGAATCACTGGTAGAGAATAATTTTAACATTAAACTGATATACAATCAATATTTGAATATGTCGACACATGCGAAAAAATAATTAAATTTAGAATACTAACTAATTAACACGCCATCTCCCTGTAGGGGAAGGCAGCGGGAATATAACGCACTAGCGAGTACCCGGCACGCGTTGCAATGCCACTAAAAGATAGAAAGTGTCCCCGATTTCCCCTCCTGCCACTCAACTAGTGCCTAAACTGCCTATTGTAAATTTTGAATACAAATTTCGTAACGCCAGAGCTCACCATTATATGCAGAAACCTTCGCGATCGTGCGCACGACAACTCACCAAAGTTTCATAAGGGACAAACAAAGAAATATTAATTTTTACGTACAAAGTTCCCGGTATACGTTGCAACGCCACTTAAAAAACAAATTGTTTCTTCTTGCGTGTCCTTTCCCATTCGCCCCGTTTCCACCTTATTTCCGCCTTACATCTCTCCACTCCCCTCTCCCGATTTCCCCGACCCATTCCCCTCCCCCCTCCCGCATTCCATACATTCAGTCCCGGTACATTCAGTTTTTCAGCTCGCGTGCCACCTATTGCAATTTTTTATACAAATTCGTGTTGCCAGAACTCACCAGATTATATGGAAGCCTTCGCGGGCTCACAAATACTCACCAAAGTTTCATCGCAATCGGATGAACGGTTTAGCAACGCATAATGGCATGACCCCAGAGCTCACTATTTTATCGCGGGTATGCGCACAACAACTCACCAAAGTTTTATCGCAATCGGATGAACGGTTTAGCAACGCATAATTTCATGATGCCAGAGCTCATATTTTATGTAGTAACCATCGCGGGCATGCGCACGTCAAATCCTCAAAGTTTCATCGCAATCGGATGAAAGGTGTAGGAAATAATTTCATAAAGCTAGAGCTCAGCACTATATATGGAAACCTTTGCGGGCATGTGCACGACAAATCACCAAAGTTTCATTGCAATCGGAAGAATAGTTTTTGGTTGCGCATAAGGGAAAAAATGTATAGGGGAGGGTGAATATGTCCAGGAGTGATGGACGTATAAATCCATCCCTGCCACTGCGGTGCATCGAAAGAGTGCTGAAGGAGAGGTCAAAATGCGTCGCTAAACCAGTCTCTACCGATCCGGCCCGCCACGCAATAGTTGGGCAAACGCATTCACTGCCCAAGATCTAGACAAACCCCACTTCATGAAACTGGGCACCCCTGCCAAAACACCAAACAGTGAAACATTTGGGTGACCTAAATCAGGGGTGTTGGTTGCCCAATAAAAGGTTCGCAGGGCGGCGGTACCCATACCCGCCTACCAAATGTTAGAAGAAGTCGGGGACGCCCGAGGAAGACACAAATATTTACGTCTGACCATGACAAGAGTCAAAATAATGAGTATGTATGAGACGATGGAGTGCGTGCCAACACCGAATTGTTTGGCGGTCTGTTCTCTCTGCCTACCTTGCGGGGAAACTGTGTGACGTTAAGTTATTTATTAAAGGCCACAATGAGAACCATAAGCGGAACATTAAAATCTACTCCTCTCCCTTGGCTCCCCGTACTTGCAAATATAACCCCGCCAAATATCAGGCGAGAAATTGCAACACTAAGGGAGTACAAGAAGGCGCTGCAAAAAAGCGCTATACCTTTGCACGATGATGTCGTCTCTCACCCGGCATACCGCTTGAAGTCCCGAAACCCTTCTGAACAGAAGGAGAAAGACTCCTCCATTCACCTCTCACCCCAGAAGATAGGTGGAAGCTTGAGTGGCAATCGGCCAGCGTGAAAAATGCCCATCTCGTACAAGACCCCACTGAGAGACAGCCTGGGTTCTCATTGCCTCGCAAACTCTGGTCCGCCATCAACAGGATAAGGTGCTCCCGTAGCCGTTGCGGTATGATGTATAGATAAGAGTCGGAGATGTGTGAATGCGGTGGGATGCAGACCATCAAACATGTGGTCAACCAATGCCCGCTCCATTCATTCCCCGGTGGGATTTATGAGGTCCACAGGGCAACGCCTGAGGCCCTAGTCTGACTCGCAGACTTAGATGTCCCCCTCTTACCCCCCCCCCCCCCCCCCCCCCCCCCCCCCCCCCCCCCACCATACGAAAGAAGAAGATTAATTTAAGGCTGGAAATTTACGCATGTCGTAAAAATCAAGGTTGTCCAAAATTACTACGCGGATTTTCTTGGATAAACAGGTGTACACCAGTTTTACCCACTTTTAGATAAATAATAATCAACAAAGCAATGTTTTCACTTTTTGAAGTGAAAACTTCTTCAGCGGCTTTATTGATTTGAAACTCGACGAAACGAAAAATAGCGACACTAAAAATAGACAAACACGCTTGATGCCATTATTCGCAACTGAGTAAAACCGTCAATCTTTCCATATCCGGAGAGATATTATAAATTCACTTAGTCGTTCTTAAGGCAACGCTTACCAGCTCAAAAAGAAGAAGGAGAGATGTGTTATTTCGAATGTTGGACAGAGCGCGCTAATATTTTCAATGATAAAATTGAAGCGAAAATTGTGAAAATGTTTAATAAAACATGACTCGTTTAAAATAGAGCAAAAATCTCGTGGAAGACGTCTTAAGTATCATTTAAAGAAACATTGTGAATTTTTTCACAAATATAACTAGTAAAATAATAGAAATAGACTTGTTTAAAACAATTTTCGGAGCATAGTTTGCGATTTTTTTTCTATCGAGGGAATTTCATATAATTTGCGTTTCGGCGTGGAACGTATCTAGATATTAACTTCAAAAATAACAAATATTTTTTTTAAGAGCTTTAAAACTTCAAATGTTTAAGGGAGATATGTAGGAAATCGGTAGAAATTCGGGTAGCGGCGGATTGTACCTAGGGGGGACACGTCCCCGTGCGACATGCTGACTGAAGTGGCGACATCCTTTGGCGAATTATTGCACTTGAAGCTGGATTCTGAAATTCAACCACGCAAACGCTACCCTATTAATACGGTTCGATACGTACCTAAAACTAAAGGTGAACACAGTATAGTAAATTGGATGGCAAGTAACTAAGTAACTAAGTAACAACTTGATAACTTGCAAAAGGGTACTTAAAATTATGTAATGTTAGCTATGAAAGCCCAGCTCTGTATCAACACAAAGATGGCAGTGTTCAAAACGGTTTATTGCCCGACGTTCACTTACGGCCACCAGATATGGATGCTAAGCGAACGAACACGCTCTAGAGTACAAGCTGCCGAAATGAGGTACTTGAGAGAAGTGGCAGGGGTTACGAAATGGGATCATATAAGAAACTCGATGATCTAAACATTGAACCACTGCTACTCTTCATAGAAAAATCGCAACTGAGGTGGCTTGGGCATGTACTAAGAATGCCTGATGACCGAATTCCGAGGAAGATACTAAGTGCGATTCCAGAGGGTAGACGTCCAGTGGGCCGCCCCAGACACAGCTGGGCGAGGCAACTCCAGAAACTGTGTGTGGAGAGGATGGGACTGCCATGGACGGAGGCCGAACAATCAGCACAAGACAGGGACGTACGGAGGAGACTTGTCGATGCAATGGGCCCCCGACCCGAATAGGATAAGGGGAAGAAGATGATGATGATAATGGCTATGTCATTTTTTTAAAGGTTCTTAAATTACATTTTAATTTAAGGCGGTACACAACCCTAATAATTTTTGTTTGCTCAAAACTCACATTTAAATCATTTCCGGTGAATTCGTAACTAAAATAACTTTTTTATTCCAACAGACCCCTGGGGATGTAAGTTTTTCATATTTAAAATTAATAAAAAACAACACCTTACCATTAATATATTTTACGTACAACCGTGTTAAAACTTTATAACAATTTTTTCAACTACAAACTTAGCGGTGAGCACCAGATTTTATTTTTCTAGACGATGAATTAATAACTTCGGGAGGTATTCATAAAGAAACATCTTAAATATTTGTAACACGTTCTTCGGTATTAATTAAAATGAACGCGGCGGAAAGGTCGAATCTCCAGGCCCGCTACGGCGAATTCGACCTTTCGACGTTCATCTAATACGCCGTGCCGCGGGCGTAGATTTGTTTACACGCTTTCTTCACTTACATCGTTAAGATTCCCACATTATTTGTCTTCTTGTTCTTTTCTCTGATAGAGCAAATTCGACAGTAAGTCCATCCAATACACGGGTCGCGGGTCGCAATTTGTGTACACGGATCCTTTACTTACGTCATTAAGATTCTGAATATATTTTAGGGTATATTGTCGTCTTAATCCAGCAATTTCGAAAGTTTACCGAATTTCTTTATGAATTTCACCAAAGGAAATTGAGGTTATTTCAGGCAACGAATGTGAACAACTCTCCTTAATATTCCGTTGATTGCTTTGCCTCAAGGTAAATAAGTACCCAATCCTTGCTTACACAAATTCTGAGAAATTTGAAATACGTACAAGACCATCAAACAGTAATTCTGTGAAAGTTGATCATGGACAGGGTGTTCAGTAAGCCATGTATCAAATGGTGGGGAGATAAGGTAGATCATTTGCTTTCGCATATAACAATGGTTCCATGCCAACTGAGAATAAAGTCAAATCAACACCTCCTTGAAAAGTAATTAAAAGCTATGAAAACAATAATTTTAAATTATCCGATAACCCTAACCTAACTTAACCTATTTAACCGCACTTCTCGCGGGATAACGATCTCTTATCACAAATTTTAAGGAACAGCCTTTCAGATCGGGAGAAACTAATTGATGCTTGATCCATCCAGCAGGACCCTCTCGGAACATCGCCTTGCACCGCAGTGGGAGGGATGGATTCAAACGTCCGTCAGTCCTGGACACACTGACCCTCAGATTCTTACCAATCCCTCATACCTTTTTCCTTCCCAGAACTTCCTCGCCTTTTTTACCCTAACACCCTCCACACAGCGTCCTCAAAGATGACATTGACCCTGAGGGATATTTTTCCCAGGGCTTTTTTGTGTGGGGAGTTGGTAATACATAATAAAAAATAAAAATTTGCAGTTTTTTAATTATTTTTAGAACGTATTTTAAGTATTTAAAAAAATATATATCGAGTGCAGTTCATACGCGGTAGAAGTGAAACCTTTACCACAGAATATCAACCAATAGGAGCCTTTTAAAGTGAGCTCGTAATCAAAGCAGCCAATGCGGAAAGGTTTCATTTTATCTCATTCTCTCGCATGCTAAATCCTATTGATGTATGTATTTGTCTCTTTTTAGTGTCGTTTCCTTTTCATGTAGTTTCAAATCACAACGTTGGTAAAGAACTTCAAAAACACGAAAATTTGACTTAAATCGATAGGGTTAAGAATCAGACCACTACACATGGGGTCATTTAGATTGCAAATGGCCTCCCCTGTCACCCCACTTTGTTTGATCGATAGCTTACGGGACACCATGTATAACGTTTAAAGTGGTTTTATATGGATTTTGGCGGAATTCGTAGCCGGCGTGAAAACACTGTTTCACAACACCACTTAACTTAATGATGGCGAAATATACAGTTCTACAGTAAACAAACAAATAATTATATTTAATTATGTTTAAACTATGTGTAAGTATTTCTTTATCACAAATTATATTGGATGAAAAACTAAGTTTTGCCAATCATTTCCATCAAATTGTGAACAAAGGTATGAAAACACTAGGCTTCGTATTACGAACAACTAAAAACTTTAATTCCTTACAAGCCGTTAAACTATTATACGTATCTCTAGTTAGAAGCCTAATCGAATACAACTCAGTGGTTTGGCCCCCATCTAACAAAATTCACAGTAATAACATTGATCGAATTAAAAAAAAAATTCTGCGTTTTATCAATTTTAAATTGAATATCCCTGTAGAAGACTTAAAATACGATTACTTATTAAATACTCTAAAAATACATACGTTAGAAGACAGACATAAAATAAACGACTTAACATTTTTATTTAAAATACTTAACTGGCATGAACTTAGCCAAAAAAATTCTTAAAACCACAAATAAAATCTAACTTCACGGATAAAACAGCAGAACTCTCTTCATCCCACCCTTATCCTAGCCCCCACATCCACTAAAGAAATTGTTGACACAATACTCTCCATAAAAACAAATAGTGCTGCAGGTATTGATAAAATCTCACCTTACATACTAAAACACATAGCTCACTTTATTTCCACACCGTTAATAATAATAATAATAATAATAATAATAATAAGGTCTTTATTCCAGGATGTGGGGAGGGGAGTGCAATCCCACACATCCCATATAGGGTATAATTACATATGTTATTATATATGAATATTAATTACATATGAATAAATAAAAAAGATAAAAATTAACAAAATAAAAAAAATTAAAAAAGAGAAGCATCATTAGATACACTATTCACAAAAAATATAGTTAAGTCTTTAAATCAGGTACTTGTTGTTCCATCGGATCTCAGATTGTAGGAGCCAGTGTTTTTCTCCAATATTCATCTATGCTCGATCTACGGGGGCTTCAGATGAATTCTCCACGTTTGGTGAAGAGGCGCGCCCTGCCACTGGGCCACGGCCAGGACGAGAGTGTTCTCCGATCTTTGGTAGCGCTGTCTCACCCCGGCTATTCTGTGGCGCATCAAAGCGGCGAACCCATGTACCCTTCCTTCTGCGAACATCTGCGAGGCACTGCATCGCCAAGGTAGGCCGAATAGTGCCCTATATGCGTTATTGTATTGTACTCGAAGTGTGTTCATGACGCCTTGTGAGTATCTTGTCCATAGTTCGCCGGTGTAAAAGCTCATGCAGTAGCTCTGGAATATTTGCTTCTTCACCGGAGAACTGCACCTGTTGAATCTCCTGGCGAGCATGTTGGCTCGCACGCTTAGTACTCTTCTTTGGCGTTCTATGTCATTTTTATCATTTAGGTCATCAGTGACGACATGCCCCAAATATTTTATTTCACTGCAGATTTTGACATTGTCTCCGCCGAGGAGAATGGGTGGAATGACAGTAGGAACAGTATTTGCTTTAAACACCAGCAATGATGACTTTTTGGCATTGTACATCAAACCATGACTATCGACGTATGCTTGGCAAATGGCCAGAAGTTTTCTCATTGCCCTTACTGATGGGGCTAGTATGACCATGTCATCTGCATAACTTATGTTATTCATACATACTCCGGCAACATGGCATCCGATTCTTGCTTTGTTCAGTGTTTTACTAAGTTCGTCCATATATACGTTGAACAGCACTGGGGACATTGAGCCTCCTTGCCTAACGCCGCACTTTAATTTTGCTGCTTCTGACAGGCTGTCATTCCATCTGACGAAGTTTTCCTGTTGCTTATACCATATACTCAATATATTTACAATTTGTGGTGGTACTTGTCGGTCCGTCAGTTTTTTCCATAATTTATCATGACAAACCATGTCAAAAGCTTTGCTTAGATCTAGGAAGCATGCATATACCGATGTTTTTCTGGCTTTGTAATATTCTATTGATAGTTTCATGCTATATATGGCTGTATCAGTAGAGCACCCAGCTTTAAAGCCCATTTGGGAATCCTCTGTAGTGAGCTTGTCTTCCGTTAAATTTAAAATCACTTTTTCAAATATTCTTGCTATTATGGTGGCAAGAGATATGGGCCTGTAATTAACGGAGGATGTCAGGTTTAATTGGCGACTTTTTGGAATCGGTACTATAATGGTTTTGGTCAATTCTTTTGGAATGTGTCCAAGCCCAACCATGGCAGTGAAGAGAGAAGCGAGCAGTGTTGTCAAGTATCCCCCCGCATGCTTCACATGTTCTATGACAAGTCCATCGTGACCAGCAGATTTGCCTCTTGCCATGTTGCGTATTGCTCGCTGAATCATCTCAGGAGAGATGACAATGGACGGCTGTTGTTTTGATTGATGCAATGGTGTATAGAACTGTTTATCCATTGTTTGGGGTTGAACTGGTGCGGAGCAAAAAGTATTCCGGAAAACTTCAGCTATAGCTTTATTTTCAGATTTTCCATCAATGTTGGTCGGTGCGGTATGTTTTGCTTTCAATATAGCATTAGTTTTGTTCCAGAAAGACGAAAAGTTTTTGCATTGTAGGCTGTTTGCTATTTTATCCATTTTGTTCTGTTCGAAGTTTCTTTGGCATTTCTTGTATTCTTTCTTAAATAACGATCTACTTTGCTTCCGAGCTTCCATAAAGGGACCACTAGTGGGTCGTCCATTCTGCAGCCATTTTATGTGCGCATTTCTTGATCTTTCATAATGTAAGGCAACTTTCTCATTCCAACCAGCCACAGTCTTCCATCTTCGTCCAGTCGTAGGCTTTCTCTCTACATTAAACGCAGATATTGCTGAGGTACGTAATACGTGTACAATGTTTTTATATAGATCATCGATTTGTTTTGCATTTATCATCCTGCTGTCAGTTGCACTATCGGTTCCACGAATTATCTCAAGTTGATCTATTGATAATTGGGCATATCTGGAGTAGGACTGAACTTGTTTTTGACTATTGGGTCGCCATCTGCATGGATCTCGTACTATTGAAGAACTTGTAGTGTATGTAGGTAGCCCTATAGTTCGTAAAGTGGTGTGCATTGGTTTGTGATCAGACCAGTCAGACTGGTAGTCAATATACATATCTTCAATTATATTATGTACCGCCTGAGTTACGAGACAATGGTCGAGCCACTTAGTTGTATTATGAGCATCGCTTACATATGTGTACGAGTCAGGTGGGAGTATGTCAACATCCGCAATTTGGAGGTTATATTCTGAACAGAACGATTTAAGCTCACGCCCGAAGGGCGAATTCATATCAGCATTGAAGTCTCCCATAAGTATACAATTTGGGTTGTCCCTTTCCTCGATTATCGTGTGCAATTTCGAGAGACAGGATAAATATTCTGGTAGATTATCAGTGTTTTCCACCGGCATGTATACACACATGACAAGTAATGTTCCAGTGTCGAGTGTGATATCAATCGCTATGATTCTGGGAGTTCCACAGTCGATCGTCACTGCCTTGAAAGATTTCTTCCATAGTATGGATAGCCCGCCGTATGGTCTTCCTCGTAGTGGGCCATTGGAAATATCTACCGCCGAACTACCATAGCTCATGAATTCAGGGTGAATTTCGCTGAGAAAATCTAAATCGGTCGGTATAAGCCATGTCTCTTGTAATAGAATAATATCGTTTGTAGTACAGAGATCGAAAATAAATTTTTCCACTCTTTTTACAGATCGGCAATTGATCGAAGTGATGTTGAGCTTATTCATTTTGTTTTGTTTCTTTCGTAACTCGCTCAGCGGCTTCTCTGTATCTTCTGAAAACGATGCCTCGCGGCCAGAAATCTTGGTTCATAACAGTTTTAATATCACTTTGCTGAATCATAATTTTAAATGTCTTAAAGGGGGTTTCTTTATAAGGTTTAAGGATTTCAATTTTATTAGTATTTAAACCTTTATTTTCGCAAAAAGACTTAACATCTTCTGTGCTCGTTTCAAGTGCGAAACGAGATACATATAGCCCTATCGAAATGTTTGCTATTTTTAAATTTCCTGCATTGGATCCTGTGCCCCGATTATTTAAAAGTCTCTTTTTGCGATGTTTATTTACAACCATTGTAAAATCCTGCGCATTTCGTTCGTCGGTATCGTCGCTACTGTTATTGTTTACATTTAGCGGTGGCATTCGAGCGCGTTCGGCGTTTTCCGTTCTACTTCGGGCCTGTTCAGCTGTATCTCGAGCCGTCGTACGGTCCGGATCGGTAGATGTCGTTAATGGTCGTCCGTGAGGCGTAATGCGCCATGGCTGGTGCTGTGTGTTTATTTGCTTATTTTCCTGACTAGCATTCGTCTTTGGTGTTGGATTTTTATTATTTAAACGGAACCCTTCTTGTGTGATTTGACTGACAGTTCCTTTTAATTCACAGAGCTCCTGTTTTAAGGCGCTTGTCTCGCATATTGTCGCCTTTCCGGCTATTTCGGCTTTTAGCAATGTCAAGTCTTTCAGAAATCTTGTGACGTCGATGTGGTCAAATGTAACTGGTGGCAACTTGTTGAGATCACGGGCCACAAACGTCGGTAGTTGATTTGGATCTGTTTCTTTGACGATCTTTATTATGTCTTGCAATGTTTTTGTTATTTTACCATCGCCTTTTCTCGTGACGCGACGGCCGGGGACGGCTTCTAATAGAAGGCATTTGGCACTTTCAATTTCGTCCTCTTGGAAGCTTGTGGAGCATATTTGTACAATGCTCACTTCGTCCAGAACATCCACTTTATTTTGTATGAATGTTAGCAACTCGTTAATTATGACGCGACACTCGCATTTTGTTGACATTTTAATAGAGCGGTTGTAAACACGACCGGTAGCGGTAGCGGTACCATAGACAATGAAACATATTGTAAATCTTATTGTAAATCTAAGTTTCAAAAGCGGTTCCTTCCCTAATCAACTAAAACATGCAACGGTGATTCCAATCTATAAGAGTGGCGACAAAACAAATATCGAAAACTACAGACCCATTTCTTTGCTAAGTGTCTTATCAAAAATCATTGAAAAAGTTGTTAAAAGTAGACTTATCTCACATTTGGAAACCCAGAAGATTCTCTCGCCCAATCAGTTTGGCTTCCAAAAAAAAAATGAGTACAGAATCTGCGATCTTAGACTTGACTGAGAACATCACCAACAGCCTGAATGAAGGCGATTCCTGCCTAGCCATATTCCTAGACTTAGCCAAAGCATTCGACACGGTTTCCCACCCCATTCTTCTGGAAAGACTATCTCAAATAGGCATCCGGGATTCAACTCTTAACTGGTTCTCCTCATACCTAACTGGAAGATCACAAACCGTGAAAATTAACAACATAGCTTTAAGCAACCCTTTACCAATCCAATTCGGAGTTCCACAAGGAAGTGTTCTAGGCCCTATTTTGTTCCTCATATACATCAATAAACTCTGTAACCTACCCATAACCGGAAAAATAATATCCTTTGCAGATGACACTGTGCTTATAGCTCGACATAAAAATTGGAAAGGAGCATTCGACATAGCTCAATATGACATAGGTCTGGTAAAGAATTGGTTAGATGATAATCTCCTCACCCTCAATGCTGGTAAAACTAAATTCTTAACCTTCAGTCTATCTGCTGCAACCCAACCTTCTATCAATCAGAAAATAACAATTCACTCCTGTCCAAGTCCCTACTCTTCCTGTACTTGCCCAAATTTGGAAAAAGTATCTCATATAAAATACCTGGGGGTCCTAATTGATCACCATCTTCGTTGGGATCAGCACTTAGCCAGTCTAACTCCCCGAATTCGCAAGCTCTCTTATGTTTTTCGAACTCTAAGAAATATACTTACTCCTATAACACTAAAAACGGTTTACTATGCTCTCTGCCAATCCCAGTTAGCATATGGCATCATAATTTGGGGCGGCTGTGCTCTTAATTTTATTGATCCTCTGCAAAAAGCCCAAAAAACGATTTTACGTGCTATCAACAAGCGACCAACAAGATATTCCTCCAATAGACTCTTCACAGAATATAATGTCTTAAACATACGGCAACTTCATCTAAAATTTACACTAACACATTTCATGTTCAAATACAAGAAAAAAACTCTTTTACATCACAGTTACACCACCAGAACAATAACCAAACGACACTACAATGTTCCTACACTACGCACCACATCAGCTCAAAGACATTTCATGCACCTAGCTCCTAAAATGTTTAACCTTCTCCCCGAGAACCTAAAATCCGAAACCCAACCCCATATCTTTAAAAAAAAATTATCAAAATGGATCCTTACATTCAGTAACGATGATGAGTAAAAATTTGCTATTTTAATTGAATTGTAATATAATTGATACAACTTGTAACATAAATTAATTTAATGTGTTAATTAAATTACTAACTTAATTTGTTACTAAATATGTTACTTAAACTACTTAAATGAATTGCATAAGTTAATAGCTGTACACTGTACCTACACAATCTGTAAACTTCATCCGCCATAACACAGGGACATCCCTAGCATGGCGGATGAATTAACACAATTTTTTGTTCATTGTATAAACTTCTTTTAATAAATAAATAAATAAAATAAATAAAAATAACTCTAAATTCGACTGTTGTGAACTTTTGCAACTCATTAACTTACGAACACCCACAGTAAAAACATGACAATATTCTACAGCAGCACTCATAAGCGTAACTACATTGCCCACTCTCCGATACAACGACTTCACACCATAGGAAATAAGTACTTGGGTGATGTTGACATCTTCAATATCAACTTTGTGGATCAAACACATCTTGTAAACCTATAAAATAGCTGTATTTTTCTCTTTTTTTATGTGTTTGTATGACTTTTATCTAATGTAATTTTATTTTTATTATTTCCCAAGTTTCAAAGTATCTGTCAAATTAAAATGACCCTATAAATCATGTTAAGGCCCTCTGGGGTTTAAAAAAATAAATTAATTAATATTTGAACGCCATGGTTAAGTGTTATTTTTATTACGTAGCCAGCTGAAGTCCCCGGCGTTGCTAGGGCCTAAGAGAAATAAATACAGAAGTCGAGAATGTGTATTCTTAGTGAGCCTTAAGCTGCCGCTATCCGAATTTCTACAGATTTCTTGCATTGTTCTCCCTTGAACATTTGAAGTTTTTAAGCTCTTAAAAAAATATATGCTATTTTCGAAGATAAAATCTATACAACCCTCACGCCGAAACGCAAATTATATGAAATTCCCTCGATAGAAAAAAATCGCAGAGTATGCTCCGAAAATTATCCCCCCCTCCCCCCTCCCGCAGTCCATACATTCATTCTCGGTACATTCAGTTTTCAAAAGGCTTACGTCGCACCTAAATTACATGATGCCAGAGCTCTTCAGCAGTAAAAAAAGAATTATCCAATTTGGTTCAGTCGTTCGGGGGTTCCGCGCGTAGAACATAGCAACGCGTACCAACATCTCGAATATTCATTTTTATTTACATAGATAGATATTAACTAAGACGCCTGAAATAAGAAATGTATCAACATCGTTTCCACGGCAACGATTTGTTTTCTGACGTTTGCAATAACTCTCTTTTGCTGGCGACAGAAAACTTACAACAAATATAGTATATTATATTATATTATATTAGAAGTCAGGATTTATTTCAGTGCAGAAATTCTGGGACTAACTATCATATGTATTCCTCTTTGCCCAGAATACTAATGGAAGGAAACAATTATACCAAGTCAGTGGACATCTTCAATTTATCTTTGAATAAATTTAAAATATTGTTATTGAGGCAGTTCAGTTATGTACAATAAAATGTTTTTTCTATGCTTTATATGTAAAAGCCCCGAAAAAGGGCGTTTATTTATAAATAAATAAATAAATAAATATTAATATTTATAATTTCATAACGCCAGAGCTTACCATCATGTACAGCCTATAGTCTTCGCATATAATGTAGCTTTCTTTTGGTGAAAGAATTTTTAAAATCGTTTTATTGTTTTATGCGTGAAAGCGTAATAAACAAACTCGAGCAGTTTCGCATTTATAATATTAGTATGGATATAGATTTTCTTAAGACGACGCTTCCCGGCTCAAAAAGAAGAAGATGGAGAGATATGTAATTAAGAATGTTGGACAGAGCGCGCTAATATTTTCAATGATAAATTTGAAGCGAAAATCCTGAAAAAGCTTAATAAAACATGACTCGTTTAAAATAGAGCAAAAATCTCGTGGGGGTTGTCTAAAACAACGTTCAAAGAAACACTGTGAATTTTTTCATACATATTAACTTTGAAATAATAGAGACAGGCTTGAAAATAAAAATTTTCGGAGTATACTTTGCGATTTTTTTCTATCGAAGGAATTTTACATAATTTGCGTTTCGGCGTAGCGGTTGTATAGATATTATCTTCAAAAATAACATATATTTTGTTAAGAGCTTAAAAACTTCAAATGTTTAAGGGAGATTTGTAAGAAATTCGGATAGCGGCGACTTAAGTATCATTTAAAGAAACATTGTGAATTTTTTCACAACTATAACTTGTAAAATAATAGAAACAGACGTGTTTTTAATAATTTTCGGAGCATACTTATTACAAAGGAATTTCATATAATTTGCGTTTCGGTGTCGTAGGTATTATCTTCAAAAATAACACATATTTTTTTAAGAGCTTAAAAACTTCAAACGTTTTAGGGAGATATGTAAGAAATCGGTAGGAATTCGGGTAGCGGCGGCTTAACAGGGCGAAGGCGAAACAAAAGCCGCCCGCAGGGCCTAGCAGCAAAAACCTGCGGAGCGGATTTTTATCTGCTAGTTTAACATAAATAGGCTAACTATTGTATTTCACCTCCGCTCAACGAGTTAACAAGGTTAAAATAAAAGATATTTTACTGTACCTACTGCAGCGACCTTCCAATGTAATCAGACAAGAGAAATCATTGTCACAAGACCACAGCTCTTTATACTTTACCCATCAGGCCTCGGGCCTATTTGTCGGAAGGTCAAAATATTTCCGCTTTGCAACAAAATCCATATAAATGGAATATTTCTGAATGCATCCGAAAGCTAAAAACTGTTTATGAAAGGTGATGAAATATGCTATAAACGTATAATTTTTTAATCATAAAAAATTCAATACAAACGATAAAAAATTTTAGAAATTGTTCACCTTCCATTTTCATCTATCTTAAATTACTGCTAACTCTCTTTTTTGTGGTTTAATGTAAAAATAATTAATAAAAAATTACCAAAGTTTCATTTTTTTTTTCAAATTTTGGTCGATACTTTGGTTTTTAGTAAATTTTAGATTTGAATATAAAGCGTGCTGTTTTCTCTTTCAACCACCGTTTATATCATACGTCTAAATATAATAGTAAGAGAGACACAATGATTTCTATGCGACCTATACGGGTTGCTACAAATTAGCCTGAGAAGTAGTTGAACAAATTAGCTTGAGAAGTAGGTGAACAAATTAGCCTAAGAAGTAGTTGAACAAATTGGCCTGAGAAGTAGTTGAACAAATTGGCCTGAGAAGTAGTTGAAAAAATTGGCCTGAGAAGTAGTTGAACAAATTAACCTGAGAAGTAGTTGAACAAATTAGCCTGAGAAGTATTTGAACAAATTAGCCTTAGAAGTATTTGAACAAATTAGCCTGAGAAGTAGTTGAACAAATTAAAATTAGCCTGAGAAGTAGTTGAACAAATTAGCCTGAGAAGTAGTTGAACAAATTAGCCTGAGAAGTAGTTGAACAAATCAGCCTCAGAAGTATTTCAACAAATTAGCCTGAGAAGTAGTTGAACAAATTAGCCTGAGAAGTAGTTGAACAAATTAGCCTTAGAAGTAGTTGAACAAATTAGCCTGAGAAGTAGTTGAACAAATTAGCCTAAGAAGTAGTTGAACAAATTAGCCTGAGAAGTAGTTGAACAAATTAGCCTGAAAAGTAGTTGAACAAATTAGCTTAAGAAGTAGTTGAACAAATTAGCCTGAGAAGTAGTTGAACAAATTACGTCGGGCCATTTACCGTAGAAAATCACACAAATCTGACAGCACTTCTCGCGGAAGAACGATCTCTTATCACAAATTTTAGGGAATTGCCTTTCTGATCCAAGAATAGAAGGGTTTGCGTGAGACGATGTATGGATGTGAAAGAAACAAGGAGTGTGTGCCAAGATCGTGTCGTTTGGCGGTCCGTCCTCTCTGCCTACCCCTGCAGGACGGCGTGATGGTTAATTAGTTAGTTTAAGCTGTAGATGACTTTTAAACATATGTTTGTCGCAATGCGTCACTTGAATACACTTTAAATTGGCTGAGATAGAATAATGTACGAGCATAAACAAATTGTATTCAACTGAAAAAGAGATGGAATTTTCTTAAGCAGATGGTTTCTTACTTTCTCTAGAATTTTAATAAATAAATAAACAAGTGTATTTTGCTTTAAGCTCGTGACATCATTACAAAAATGTGACCGGACAACTCAGAATTAAATCAACTCAACACCTCCTTTGAAAAGTCATTAAAAGTGATAAAAAAATAATAAAAATTGTTCAAATAGATTATGTTAGGTTAGGTTATGGGCTATTTTTAATTTTTTTTTCATAGCTTTTAACGACTTTTCAGAGAGGTGTTGAGTTGACTCGATTCTGCGTTGGCATGGAACCTTACAAGAAAATGATTTTTTGTTGTTGTGAATAATGCATAAGAGTCCCAAATGTTTCCAATCGTCTGGAGCCAGTGGGTATGTGGCATCACAAATTGGGGTATGTTGTGAGGCAGAAAATGTTGGGCAGGGGAAGGGTAAATAAATATAAAGGAAAATTGCACACATCATTGAAGAAGAAGATAACACTTATAATCTAAATGAAAATATGAAAGAAAACAAGACACAGTGGTCAAAAACAATGGTCGCAACTGGGACTCGAACCCAGTTGCGACCATTGTCTTTTTCTTTCATATTTTCATTTATATTATAAGTGTTGTCTTCTTCTTCAATGATATATTACGTTGATGGAATAACCTTCAAAAGTTATTAAAAAAAATAAAAGAGTTTTTCTCATAAAATATTGAAAATTGCACAGTTCAGAGGAAACTCTGAACTCTCTCAGGAATTTAACAGTAGTGCAAATATTTTTTTTAAATATAACATAGAATGAAAGCTCATCCCTCGGGGCTTACGTCATCTTTGGGGATTGTGTGTGGAGGGTCTTTTTAGGGAAAGAAAGGAGAGAAAGTTTTGGGGAGGAATATAAGATATGAGGGGTGGGTAGGAATTTTAGGATCAATTTGTCAAGGAGTGACGGACGTATGCATCCATCTCTCTCACTGCGATGCAAGGCGATGTTCCGAGAGAGCCCGGCTGTAGAGGTCTATGTAAGGTTTCCTTCAGCCAGTCTCTCCGGTTCCGGCCCGCCACGCAGTAGGTGTGCAGACACACTTGCCGCACAAGACCTACACAAACCTCACTCCATGAAGCTGGGCACCCCTGTTAAGCCGAATTTCGACCGATTTCTTACATATCTCCCTTAAACATTTGAAGTTTTTAAGCTCTTAAAAAAATATATGTTATTTTTTAAGATAACGCCTAGATACGTTCCACGCCGAAACGCAAATTATATGAAATTCCCTCCATAGAAAAAAATCGCAAAGTATGCTCCGAAAATTATTAAAAACAAGTCTATTTCTATTATTTTACAAGTTATATTTGTGAAAAAAATCATGTTTCTTTAAATGATACTTTAGATACGTTCCGTCTATTTTAAACGAGTCACGTTTTATTAACCATTTTCGCAATTTTCGCTTAATTTTTATCACTTAAAATATTAGCGCGCTCTGGCAAACATTCGTAATAACATATCTCTCCATCTTCTTATTTTTGAGCCAGGGAGCGCCGCCTTAAGTCACCAAACGTAGCTAGCGTAACTTTTCTTAATATTTTCTTGGGGAAGTGCTTGATCATTCAGATCTGGTCTACAAACACGGCTAAAGCCATTTTTTCGCATGAATTTCACACAGAAGGCCCCGAGGAAAATAATTTCACGAGGGGCTTATATGTCATATTTAGGGAGGCTGTGCTGAGGGCCTTTTTGTGGCAACGAAGATGTGAACCAGAGCCTTGAAGAGACCCATGTTTTAGGAGGAAGGAACCACAAAGGCCGGCTAATCGATCCACAGTCGAGCTGTCGAACTCAAAAACGAGTCGTAAAAGCAATTCGCTCTAATCTGACAAAAATTCAATCATGCACCGGTGCCTAATGAATCAATAACGCGAGTTCATCGAAGCAAATTTCATTGAAATACCGATAGAATAATGACGTCATTTCCATCTTACTCCCGTGCTCTTAAGAATGCAATCCACTTGTTAAAATACGAGAGATATTTTTCAGGTATTTTGGAGCCCCAGACCAGAGGCGGCTGCAGAATTCAACCGTGGGGCGCACTTGTGATTTGTGCAGGGTTAGCAGTTGTGTACTATCTACAATATCTGTGGGCCCTGTACAGTACACCAATTTTTTGAGACGCTAACTTTACTGTGGCTTCGATGGAGCCCCCGTACCTGAGCTGGTCACTTATAGTTACACCAAGCATATCAATGGAGGGTCTGTTTTGACTAGATTTTCATTTCGATCACTTATGTAATCAGACATGATTATTTTTACCCCAAGAGAAAACACTCTCGAGGTAGCCGTCCATTCTTTGCTTCAAAGCCCTCCGAGTAGTTGGAGTTTATGTGCCCTTTGGGAGCTTGTCAAACGAAAAGCTATCATGGACTGAACTGTCATCCGCGTAACAAGGAATTGGTGCATATGACAAAAGATTGACATTTTTGTCACATGATAACGGGTCGCTTCTTCGACTCGTACTTGTGTTCGTACTTGCTCGGCTGTGGAGCGATTTGCCGGCCTCTGTGCTTCCTCCTTCCTACAACATGGGTCTCTTCAAGACCAATGTTCATTCTTTCCTCTTCTCAAAAAGACCCTCCACACAGCATCTCAGTTGACATAGGCCCTGAGGGAATTTTTAGTAGGGACGCCCCTGACTGCAGAGATAAGTAAGTCAGTCTCTAGCCTCTAGCCGGTTTTCGCCGTCATGGAATATATTATGAAAGATTAAACGGATAATGAACAATCACAAATTATTATTTATTATTTTAACTTTATGAGTAAAACCTCAAACTGTAATATTTAATTAAATGAAGACATTATGAGCGAAACTCAATCGAAAATCTGGAAACAGAAAAATCAGAAAAAGATATTGGCACCTCTGGGACTCGAACCCAGGACCTCCCTACTTTCCGGAAAGTAGGGAGGTCCTGGGTTCGAGTCCCAGAGGTGCCAATATCTTTTTCTGATTTTTCTGTTTCCAGATTTTCGATTGAATTTCGCTCATAATGTCGCTCATTTAATTAAATCCTAAAATTATAATTTCCCGTTATTTTTCACGGGTCTGCTCTAGTAATTTATAGTTATTATAAAACAGCTTGTCCTTGGCCCATCACATTTGACAAAGCAGCAATAAATATAAAATCAGCCCGCGATGGGAGCGCCGTCTCAAGAGATGTGTAAGCAGTGGCGCTCTTCTCTAAAGCGTGTTGTGCATTGAACGTCCATAATAAAAATTTTATTATAATTTTTTCATACTTTAAACAGCGAGCAATTCAAATTTCGTAATAAAAAGCCACCCATCCGTATTAAGGGGGTATTCCAGTCTTGAAAAAAAATCTTAATATTTCGATAGTTTAGATCGGTGATTCCCAAAATGGTCCAAGTGGACCCCCAGGGGTCCGCGGGAGACTCGACGGGGGTCCACGTAGACGTGATAAAAAAATGGGGGTCCACAACTTGTAAGTGGGGGTCCACGAAAATTTATCTGCAGGCTTATTCTCTATCTTTTGTGGGATCGTTATCGAGACAACGGACGTGATCTCCTGTCAGAATTGTGTGATTTTCACATATTTACTGTAACATATTTTAGTTTAGATCGTTTTAAACATGAATTCCTGCGAGAATGCACGATTATTTATTCATTTAATGTACGTTGTACATAGAAAAAGCAAATAAATCACACAAATCTGTCAGGAGATCACGTCCGCTATGTCGATAACGATCCCACAAAAGATAGAGAATGAGCCTATTGGTTTCAATAGTAAAAAACAAAAACGTTGGCTTGGCTTTACCTGCTTGGGTTAATGTAGGCAGATAGTACACTAGCATTTCGTTGAAAAATGGTCATTTTGAGACCCATCCCGTGCCCATATCCCATCCCGACCCTCATCTCATATCAGATTCCCCCCCCCCCCCCCCCCCCCGTTGTAACAGACCACAACTCCAGCGTTATATTCAATATTCAGATTCGATACTGAGAGTATCTTCCACTCTAGAACGTGCCGCAAATATACTATATTATTTTAAATGAATAACTTGTGAAATAACACAAATTAATCAAATAAAATTTATTTGCCACGCCGGGATTCGATCCCGCGCTTTTCGGAATGCTAGTCAAGAGCCTTACCGTCGAATCGTGATGAGAGCTAAACGCCACTGCAAAAGACTGCATTATAGATAATTGATTAATTTCTTCCTCTTTTAATCTCTGATTGAACTAACGCCGAATGAGATAGTCCACGAAGCGCCACTGATCATAAATCATTAAACAGATAATCAGTAATAAATTTTGATCACATTAAATTGATCACGATTGCATGACTGACGCCATATCGTTTATCAAAGTGCTTATCAAGGAATATACGATTATATTGTTGATAATATCATAGTTCATATTATATAAAAAAAACCAATACATTTTATGATATACAACATACGATAAAATATATTTAATTTATTTCCGACTGTTTAAATACTAATTTGATATCAGAGCAACATACGATAGACTGCAAATAGGTTGTTAAGGCGGCGCTATTCGGCTGAAAAAGAAGAAGATGGAGAGATGTGTAATTACGAATGTTGGACAGAGCGCGCTAATATTTTAAGTAATAAAATTGCAGCGAAAGTTGCGAAAAAGCTTAATAAAACATGACTCGTTTAAAATAGAGCAAAAATCTCATGGAACGTATCTTAAGTATCATTTAAAGAAACATTGTGAATTTTTTCACAAATAAAATAATAGAAATAGACTTTATGAACAACAAAAAATATGCTACGGATAAATTGAAGCAGGACACACTGAACCCCGGATTCCTACCCACCCCTTAAACCCTTTTCCTTCCCAGAATTCTCCTCCCCTTCCTTTCCTTAAAAAAACCCTACACACAGCATCCCCAAAGATGACATAATGAATAAGATGACAAAGATGAAATTATTTTCCTCGGGGCCTCCTGTGTGGAGCTCATGTAAAAAAAAATAAGCCTGAGTGGTTATTTGTTAATAAATTGAGTTATTTTACCTGCGATATAGTCAGTGGACCATATGTGGAAGAAATCCCCGAGTTATTGGGTTGGATTTCTCTGGAGCCGGCACTATAAGCATTGATTTCTCATTGCTGGATTATCTACTTATTATTATCTCGCTGGCAACGCCGGGCACTTATTTATTTATTTATTTCACAACAACTGGCAACACATCACTTATTAATTTCATTAAAAACCACTTCGAACTTGTATTTTTTCATGCCTGAAAATAAGAGAAAAAAATTATTAATATTTATTCAGTGTTTATTCAGACAATTGCACCTCAAAACGATAAACGTGTTGTTTTCTTTTTAACCTACATAAATTTTACCATTCTGTCACATTTCTACCACTCTGTCACATTTATGTTAATCTTTCACATTTCTACCACTCTGTCACATTTATGTTAATCTTTCACATTTCTACCACTCTGCCATATTTATACCACTCTGTCACATTTCTACGACTCTGTCACATTTCTACCACTCTGTCACATTTCTACCACTCTGTCACATTTCTAACACTCTGTCACACTTCTGCAACTCTGTCACACTTCTGCAACTCTGTCACACTTCTGCAACTCTGTAACATTTCTACCACTCTGTCACATTTCTACCACTCTGTCACATTTCTAACACTCTGTCACACTTCTGCCACTCTGTCACATTTCTACCACTCTGTCACACGTCTGCAACTCTGTCACATTTCTGCAACTCTGTCACATTTCAACAACTCTGTCACATTTCTACCACTCTGTCACATTTATACCACTATGTCACATTTCCACCACTCTGTCACATTTTGTTTTTACTATAAATGAATTCTCTCTGGATCTCAAGATGGGAAATTGTAGCAAAGGGGGAAGGAGGCCTAAAATGCCTATTGGGGTGACAAACACGAGCTGCGTGTATACATATTTCGAATGACAACCCACGCGACAGAATTAACGCACGACATAAAAGTTGTGGGAGACAAGTTTTTGAGATTTTTTAAAACATTTTATTAAACATCATAAAAAATAATTTTCACTTTTATACCTTTTGGAGTTTAAAAATAATATTATATTTTATGTCGTCGTATCATTTTTTGTAACATTATAGAATACACGCAAGTCGAGGTGGCAGAAGACAACTGTGATTTGTATGAAATACACTTCTATCACGAGGAGTTACAACTCTGTAACGTAATTTTTGCTATAAAAATATAAACACATATTTTTAAAACGCACACAGCCGTTACGTCTTTAGTGCAGTAGATTTTAAAGTAATTATAAAATAATAAAATTGGTAATTCTGATGAATTTTTCTCCACTAACTGGTGGAGACTACTTTATGTAGGTTAAAAAGAAGAACAACCCTAAAATACCTAAACAAAATCGTCAAAATCGAGGTTTTGTATATTCATTTCAGAACCCGGCTTCGAGTGCATGTCTGACGCCACGCCGTACGCGCCGCGCCACAAATAACATCTGCGAACGTGGAATTTCAAACAAAGTTACCGTTATAATACTGTTTTGAATTCAAGAATTCGTCAAAAGATGTCGCCACTTTCGTTAGCAGGTCTCATGGGAACGTGCCCCAGGCAGTTATAAGTTTTACGAATTTGTGAATTTGAAGTATCTCTCCGGATATGGAAAGATTGACAGCAATACTCAGTTGTATCGAGCGGTTGTATATTACATATTATGACGTCATTGCCCGTTCCGGTTACTTTATCCCGGTGGCTAGCCATCACTGGATGACAGTGGATCCGAAGAACGGGCTATTTTTGGAACCGGTTCCTATTGGATTTATAAAATGGTCATTAACACTAACTGGGCGAAGACGAAACAAAAGCCGCCCGCAGGGCACAGCAGCAAAAACCTGCGGAGCGGGTTTTTAACTGCTGGTTATAAATAAACATCTTTAGTCTTCGCGTTAGCTTTTTTTAAAATACATTGTCTAGTTTGTTTTAAAATTTTTTCGAGGGTCCTAGCTCCTATAAGCAGTAACTTATTTAAAAAAAAATAACAGTGTGTGCAGTTCACACGCGGTAGAAGTGAAATTTTCAGAAAACTAAACTTCGAGAGAATCAGCAGAGTATCAGGAGGAGTAGAATGATTGTAAAGTTTATTTATTGAAATACTGTTACAGCGTTTAAAAATTATTTTTCATTTTATTCTACGAAGCACCACCGCACAAAGAGGAGGCCGATAGGCTACGAATCACGGCGCAAAGAGGACACCGAATAGTCTATCTCATTCTCTCGCACGCCAAATCCGATAGACGTATATGTTTGTCGCTAATGACGCTTTTTCGTTTCATCGAATTTCAAATCACAACGGTGCTAAAGAAGATTTCACTTAAAAAAAAAATACGAGTGTGCTTTAGACCATAAGTGTGAAGTAAAACTTCTATGAGAGGAAGAGAGAAAGAAAATGTGCGCGCGCACTGCTCTCTCTTGCTCCTACAGTGTGATACAGACAATAGGCCTGCACTGTGTCTTAGATATACGAAACGTAACTGGCTATGAGAGAAAGAGAGAAAGAAAATGTGTGCTCGCACCTCTCTCTCTTGCCCCTACAGTAATATACGAAACGTAACTCTCTCTTTCTATCTTCACTAACTTATATCTCCCTCTCAACTTCCGTTCGCCACTTTTCGTAATGCTCTCGTTACGCATTCACCAGCTTACTCCCCAAGTCAAGCGTGCGTAAAGAAGTTTTCAATAAATAAATAAAAGCTTTTTTGTGTGTTTTTCGCCCGCAATCGCATCGCACGGATATTCCTGAAAGAAAATACTTTAATTGATGCGGTCCGACCTCCGATATGATCTAGAAGAGTTTCAGCATGTATTTACCGTTATTTTCCTTAAGACGACAATATAACCTAAAATATATTCAGAATCTTAATGACGTAAGTAAAGGAGCCGTGTACACAAATTGCGACACGCGACCCGTGTACTGGACGGACCTACTGTCGAATTTTTTCTATCAAATAAAAGAAGAAGAAGACAAATAATATGGGAATGCTAACGACATGAGTGAAGAAAGCGTGTAAACAAACATACGCCCGCGGCACGGCGTATTAGACGAACGTACGGTCGAATTCGCCCTAGCGGGCCTGGAGATTCGACCTTTCCGCCGCGATCATTTTAATTAATACTGAACGTGTTACAAATATTGAAGATGTTTCTTTAGGAATCCCTCCCAAAGTTATTAATTCGTCGTCTAGAAAAATAAAATCTGGTGCTCACCGCTAAATTTGTAATTGAAAAACTTGTTATAAAGTTTTAAAATAGTTGTACGTAAAACATATTAATGGTAAGGTATTGTTTTTATTAATTTTAAATATAAAGAACTTATGTTCCCAGGGGTCTGTTGGAATAAAAAAGTTATTTTAGTTACAAATTCGCCGGAAATTATTAAAATGTGAGTTTTGATCAAACAAAAATTATTAGGGTTGTGTACCGCCTTAATTGATGCGGTCCGACCTCCGATATGAGTAAGGCGTGATCTAGAAGAGTTATAGCATGTATTTACCGTTATTTTCCTTAATACACAGTATACGTTGTGAACGCGTGTTACGGTGATACAGAGGAAATATCCGCATGAATCAGTCCCTCTATAAATACGCGAGTTGCCACGCGTTGGTTTGTTGATATTTCATTCCGTGGAAGATTTCGAAGCTTAATAATATAATTGCTTGAAAACGAATAAATACTCTGTTTTAACCGCTTTTATTGACCCTAGAAATATAGTCTTATTTTGACGTACGTTAAAGATAATGATACGTCTTAAAGACGTAGGCTGAAAAAGTTCTTAAAAATCCTTATGGGCACTCTAGAATAAAGACTTGCTTATACTTTATAAGTTTAAAAGGGTATATTTGACACATTTATTTATTTATTTAAGGAACATAAACAGTCTTGGTAATATAATAAACATGAGAGGATGATAAAAAACAGACCAATTATTAATGTTCACAGATAGGTATTTAGAAACAAGACTAACTGAATATAAACTAGAATATTTAAGAAAAATTAAGAAAAGAAAACAGAACTAAGCAACAATTAAAAAAATAATAATAATAGTACAAATCTGAATTCAACAAATGATAAACCAATACACAACAATAAAATAAGTGTGATTATAACTAAAACAATAGGTATTTGGTTTGAAAAGGGTAAGGGGAGGAGAGGGATAAGGGAAAGTTAAGGGAAAGTTGCCACGCAAGTAATATAAAAATATTAGATACAATTAATTAATATTCATGAATATGTGTTATTCTACTTAAACATTATTCTACATTATCATACTTAAATGGTTTAATGGTAGTTGAATAATTAATTTAGGGTTTTGTTATTTTAATTAAATCAAAATAATTATTGAAAAAAAAATATTTTTAAAAAAATTACAAAAACTTAAATCCAGTCCTCTTCTTCATCCTGATGATCACCTTGTATGTCTTATTCGAGTGCTGATAGCCTCCATTCAATTCATTCATTCAAAGCTATGAAAAAAACGTAACTCTGATTTGGATTCCTGGACATGTTGGCGACAGTCTCCATTCAATTCATTCATTCAAAGCTATGGAAAAAACGTAACTCTGATTTGGATTCCTGGACATGTTGGCGACAGTCTCCATTCAATTCATTCATTCAAAGCTATGGAAAAAACGTAACTCTGATTTGGATTCCTGGACATGTTGGCGACAGTCTCCATTCAATTCATTCATTCAAAGCTATGAAAAAAACGTAACTCTGATTTGGATTCCTGGACATGTTGGCGACAGTCTCCATTCAATTCATTCATTCAAAGCTATGGAAAAAACGTAACTCTGATTTGGATTCCTGGACATGTTGGCGACAGTCTCCATTCAATTCATTCATTCAAAGCTATGGAAAAAACGTAACTCTGATTTGGATTCCTGGACATGTTGGCGACAGTCTCCATTCAATTCATTCATTCAAAGCTATGGAAAAAACGTAACTCTGATTTCGATTCCTGGACATGTTGGCGACAGTCTCCATTCAATTCATTCATTCAAAGCTATGGAAAAAACGTAACTCTGATTTGGATTCCTGGACATGTTGGCGACAGTCTCCATTCAATTCATTCATTCAAAGCTATGGAAAAAACGTAACTCTGATTTGGATTCCTGGACATGTTGACATGGTGGGTAACGATATTGCGGATTCTTTGACAAAACAAGGAGCGTCCAACCCAATTGTTACCCTCGTAAACCATATTCCCCTATCTGATATTTTTTCCATCGTCAAAGATAGATACCGCAATGTTTGGGCAGAGTATTGGAACATTGCTAGTAAATCCGCTTACCCTGCTAACATTGCAAGTAAACTGCTTACCCTGTACAAATCGCAAGTGCGCCCCACGGTTGAATTTGGCAGCCACCTCTGGTCTGGAGCTCCAAAATACTTGAAAAATACCCTCGACTCTGTGCAGAAACGGGCGGTCCGTTTGATAGATTC
Source organism: Glyphotaelius pellucidus (assembly GCA_936435175.1). Classification (NCBI taxonomy): domain Eukaryota; kingdom Metazoa; phylum Arthropoda; class Insecta; order Trichoptera; family Limnephilidae; genus Glyphotaelius; species Glyphotaelius pellucidus. The sequence continues at coordinate 16,871,578 of OW386565.1, forward strand.
TCCCATCTTAACGAACGGGTTGCAATCTTTAGAGCACAGGCGTCGGGTGGGAATGCTATCCATGTTCTACCGGTATTTCAATGGAAGATGCTCTGAGGAACTAGCGTCATTGATCCCTTCGGCACCGGTGCATAGTCGGGAGACACGCCAAACGCGCGCCCAACATATGTACACAGTTGACATATGTCACATGAGAACGGGTCGTTTTTTCGACTCGTTCTTGAGTTCAACAGCTCGGCTATGGAACGATTTGCCGGCATCTGTGTTTCCTCCCTCCTACAACATGGGTCTCTTAAAGACCAATGTTCATTCCTTCCTCTCCTCAAAAAGACCCTCCACACAGCATCCCAGATGACATAGGCCCTGAGGGGAATTATTTTCCTCAAGGCCTCCTGTGTAGAGTTAATGTAAAAAAAAAAAAAAAAAATCCAAGGGAGCCCGCTATGCCTCAATACAACGGGCTACAAAAGACTACTTTTTTGGTCTTTATACAATAGTGAGTTCTTGCATCATGAAATTATGCGTTGCTAACCGTTCATCCGATTGAGATGACATTGATTTGACGATGACGATGATTTGGGGATTTGATGTGTACATGCTTGCGATTGTTTCTATTTATAATAGTGAGTTCTGACATCGTGATATTATGCGTTGCTAACCGTTCATCCAATTGCGATGAAATTTTGGGGATGAATGAATAAATGAATGAGTGAGTGAGTGAGTGGTATTTCCACCCAATAGCATGCGAGCGAAGCCGCGGGTAAAAGCTAGTACCTTAATAAAATCATTGCTTAATTTTATCAACTTTATTAGACGAAAATCCTCTACATCTATACGTTTTGCTTTTTAAAAAAATAGATTGTCTAGTTTATATACTGAGCGTCTGTTGATGGCGTTAAAATCAGCTAATTTTAATGATTCTTGGAGGGTCCTAACTCCTATAAGAAGTAATTTATCAAAAAAATCAAAACGTACCGACACGCTAGTGGTCGATATCTATATTACATAAAAAAATATTTTCATTAGTGTCAAAATCCATAGAGGAATTGAGGAATACGTTTGTACCATAGACGTATGAATATACCTAGACCTGCCCTGTGATAAAAAGCGTATTATTCCCCCCTCCCCATACCGGTTCCATTTGGAATTTGGAACCGGCTGGGCTCACGAATGGCCTCGAGCGAATCTAAAAAATGTGACGTCATCATTCTTGTGCGAACAAGCGTCGAGCTTTCATCGGAACATTTTGCGAAATAACACGGCAAAAATGGTGGCTTGTTCTATGAAAACGTGTAAAAATTGAAATTAAAAAGAGAATAAACCCAATTGTCGTATTACATTCCATAGGAAAGCATTATTTTAATTTATTTTAAGGTTATTCAGATCATTTAATATGATCCGTTCTAATAACCATTTATCCACCATAATAAATGTAGGCGTTTCTCAAGCGTGCTCGTCGCTGTTTACTGGGGTAAGTAAATTATGAAACATTTGTAAAAGTGTCTTAACTAATCACGGCAACAAAATATTCGACTCTGAAAACAAGTGAACTTTATTTTGCCGTATTTGGACTTCGCAAATTTGTTCATAACGTGGCGAGCAAGTCGCGCTCCCATGGAAAAGGGTATATTCATGCAAAGGCAGATTTTACTTTTAAGCCGCCGCTATCCGAATTTCTACCGATTTCTTACATATCTCTTTTACACATTTGAAGTTTTTAAGCTCTTAAAAAAATATATGTTATTTTTTAAGATAATATCTCGATACGTTCCACGCCTAAACGCAAATTATATGAAATTCCCTCGATAGAAAAAATCGCTAAGTATGCTCCGAAAATTATTTAAAACAAGTCTATTTCTATTATCTTACAAGCTATATTTGTGAAAAAATTCACAATGTTTATTTAAATGATACTTAAGATACGTTTCACGAGATTTTTGCTCTATTTTAAACGAGTCATGTTTTATTAAGCATTTTCATAATTTTCGCTTCAATTTTATCATTGAAAATATTAGCGCGCTCTGTCCAACATTCGTAATTACATATCTCTCTATCTTCTTCTTTTTGCGCCGGGAAGCTTGGCTTTAAGAGCTAAATGGTGATATTGTAATGCGAGAGGCCTATATACTGTCAGATTGATTTATTGACAAATCACATATCTCACGCGTCCCCTTCGCGTCCCGCTGTATTTGGTTTGTACCCCTCACCTGTCTGTTCTCGTCTAGGTATATTCATATGTACGGAAAAAACCGATTTCTTCTCAATGGGTGTTATTATTTCGGCCTGATCCCGAAACTTACGCGACCTTAACCTAGTTTTTTAATCACTTTTAATGACTTTTCAACGTGTTTGTTGAATTGTTTGGTCACCAAGTTCGAGAGTGTCAGCTGACTCCAATAGCTACAATCTTATCACGCAAAATAAAACTTTGAGATTACCTTATCAAGAACTCATTGAATTATCAACTAACAACGTGAAATAGATAATACCATCTTGTTATTTTCAACTAGAAACCGATGAAAACGTCCGCGCGGATGCATTATGTATTAGGTATGTTCCGACAACTGGGCAATTGAAACTAATCTCCCAGTAATTAAAGAATTGTACTTGTTAGCTGGGTCTTTACGTAATAATGATTGATGCGGAGATATCGCACCGTATATCGGTCCCAGAGAGAGATCGTAAGCATGTCATCGACGATGTTTTATTTATTTGTTTAACGCCCAGAAAGGCTATTTCCTAAAATTTGTGATAAGAGATCGTTCTCCCCGCGAGAAGTGCTGTCAGATTTGTGTGATTTTCTACAGCTGTTGTTAAATGAATAAATAATCATGCATACTTGCAGAAATTCGTGTTTAAAACGACCCAAACTAAAATACGTGACAGCTCACAGCTGAAATTTTGACATCGGCCGATAGAAACAGCAAATAACAGCCGTAGAAAATCACACAAATCTGTCAGCACTTCTCGCGGGAGAACGATCTCTTATCACAAATTTTAGGGAATAGCCTTTCAGAGGGCTTTTACGTGATTTGCAGTGTAATTTTAATTTGACAGATACTTTGAAAATAATATAAATAAAACTACATTAGATAAAAGTCATACAAACACAGAAACAAAAACAGAAAAATACAGCTATTTTATAGGTTAACAAGATGTGTTTAGTAATAGTGTTGAAATAAATGTTTTAGATGATCCACAAAACTCGCCAAATTGATTTTGAAAATGTCAACATCACCCAAGTACTATTTTCGTACTTAGTCGTTGTATCGGACAGTGGGCAATGTGGTTACGCTTATGAGTGCTGCTGTAGAATATTGTTTTTTTCGTGTTGTTACTGTGGGTGTTCGTAAGCATAATAACATACTAGCAATTTCCCAGCACGCAACCATTTATTGGATAATCAACACCCTTGCCAAAAGGTTGCTCCAAGTGGTTTACTACGCTTGGTGATTTAGCAGGGGTGTCCGGGTTTACGGAGTGAAGTTCGTCGCTTGGTCTTGGCGGCGGATGCGTTTGCTCACCTACTGAAAGACTGGTTGAGGGAGACCTTTTGACCTTTCCAGGCGGACTCTCTCAACCCGTCGCCTCGCATCGAGGGATGAATTCATACACATCTGTCACTCCTGGACACACTGCCCCAGATTCCTACTTCCTACCTCATACCTTTTTTCTTCGCAAAACTTCCTCTTCTTCCTTTCTATAAGAAGACCTCCACTCAGCATCCCCAAAGATGACAGACCCTGAGGGATATTATTTTCTCTTCAAGAACCATGTTCACTCCTTCCTCTCCTCAAAAAAACTTTCACACAGCATCTTGAAGATGATAGGCCCAGAGGGAAATTATTTTTCTCATGGCCTTCTGGGTGGAGTATAAAAATAATACATTATACATATAATGTATATTGTATAATGTATATATACATTCTAGTTAAAACATTTGACACCTATGATCAGCATTTTGTTATGTATATATACATTCTAGTAAAAACATTTGACACCTATGTGCAGCATTTTGTTATGTATATATACATTCTAGTAAAAACATTTGACACCTGCGTGCAGCATTTTGTTATGTATATATACATTCTAGTAAAAACATTTGACACCTGCGTGCAGCATTTTGTTATGTATATATACACTAGCTTTTCCCCGCGGCTTCGCTCGCATGGTATTACGAGAAATTACTGTAGCGCTTGCACTTATCAATTATCTCCCCCCCCCCCACCCCACCCCCATCCCCTCGCGCATTCCATATTCCCTTACATTCAGTTTTCAAACATCTCGTCTACCACCTAAATTTCATAATGCTATAGCTCAAAGAAAAAAAGAATTACTTATCCAATTTTGTTCATTCGTTCGGAATTTATGCGCTTACAAACATTTCGGATGTTTATTTTTATTTAAATATTTGGAAGTTTGTTAATATAATTAAAAAATACTCTATTTATCATTCAGTCTTTATAATCGTTACGAATTATATTTTTAATATAGGAACTCTCATCTGACATTTATACCAAGCTTGTCCAAAAAAAAAAACGAATTCTAATATTTGAATTTTCTGCAGTAGTAGCTGACCAGTAGACTTACCTACCAGCTTAGAGCCCAAAAATATATCAACATTGTTTCCATGGAAAAGATTTTTTTCTGACGTTAGCAAAAACTCGCTTTTGTGAGCGACAGAAAACGTGTAACAAATATAATATATTAATATTTATAATTTCATAACGCCAGAGCTTACCATCATATACAACCTGTAGTCTGCGCATATAATTTAGCTTTATTTTGGTGAAAGAATTATTAAAGTCTTTATATTGTGTTATGCGTGAAAAGGTCATAAACAAACTCGAGCAGTTTCGCATTTATAATATTAAGTAAGTATGGATTCTAGTAAAAACATTTGACACCTGCGTGCAGCATTTTGTTATGTATATATATACATTCTAGTAAAAACATTTGACACCTATGTGCAGCATTTTGTTATGTATATATACATTCTAGTAAAAACATTTGACACCTGCGTGCAGCATTTTGTTATGTATATATACATTCTAGTAAAAACATTTGACACCTATGTGCAGCATTTTGTTATGTATATATACATTCTAGTAAAAACATTTGACACCTGCGTGCAGCATTTTGTTATGTATATATACATTCTAGTAAAAACATTTGACACCTACGTGCAGCATTTTGTTATGTATATATACATTCTAGTAAAAACATTTGACACCTGCGTGCAGCATTTTGTTATGTATATATACATTCTAGTAAAAACATTTGACACCTGCGTGCAGCATTTTGTTATGTATATATACATTCTAGTAAAAACATTTGACACCTGCGTGCAGCATTTTGTTATGTATATATACATTCTAGTGAAAACATTTGACACCTGCGTGCAGCATTTTGTTATGTATATATACATTCTAGTAAAAACATTTGACACCTGCGTGCAGCATTTTGTTATGTATATATACATTCTAGTAAAAACATTTGACACCTACGTGCAGCATTTTGTTATGTATATATACATTCTAGTAAAAACATTTGACACCTGCGTGCAGCATTTTGTTATGTATATATACATTCTAGTAAAAACATTTGACACCTGCGTGCAGCATTTTGTTATGTATATATACATTCTAGTAAAAACATTTGACACCTGCGTGCAGCATTTTGTTATGTATATATACATTCTAGTAAAAACATTTGACACCTATGTGCAGCATTTTGTTATGTATATATACATTCTAGTAAAAACATTTGACACCTGCGTGCAGCATTTTGTTATGTATATATACATTCTAGTAAAAACATTTGACACCTGCGTGCAGCATTTTGTTATGTATATATACATTCTAGTAAAAACATTTGACACCTGCGTGCAGCATTTTGTTATGTATATATACATTCTAGTAAAAACATTTGACACCTGCGTGCAGCATTTTGTTATGTATATATACATTCTAGTAAAAACATTTGACACCTGCGTGCAGCATTTTGTTATGTATATATACATTCTAGTAAAAACATTTGACACCTGCGTGCAGCATTTTGTTATGCATATATGTATATTCAAGTAAAAACTTTTATTTTTATCATTGAAAAAGGACATACCAATAATAATCTAAACGAAAATGTGAAAGAGAACAAGATACAGAAAAACAGAAAAAGATAATAGTCGCAACTGGGACTCGAACCCAGAACCTCTCGTCTAACCGGGAGGTGCGCATTTACCAATTCCGCCATTGCCACCTTCTGTCAAACCGTCATATTAGTCAATCTCATATTTCAAATTTTAGAACTAACAATATTGTCTTCCAACTAATTTTGAATTCTTTTTTTTCAATATTATTTCATTTTTGTCCAGTTAAAGTTGAACTTTACACCTATGTGCAGCATTCAGTTATACATACAGGAAGGTCAGTCATTTGCAATCAGATGTAATTATAAATTATACAATATAGGTACCGCGTAACAACAAATAGTGACTTTTGTAGGAAGAAACAGGGAAAAATAACTAATTAATTAAATCAAAATTCTGCACTATAAATTTATTTTTAAATAATGCAATAAAAACCACAATATTACCGTTAAAATAACAAATTATTTCTTACTAGCTGGTTCCTGGCATGCGTTGCTATGCCATTCAAAGAAATAAATTGACTCTCCCTTCTTATCCTTTCCCGTGCGTCCCTGTTCCCTTCCACCTTCCCCGCCCTCCCCCTCCCTCGTCTCTTCCCTCTCCACGAACCCCACCTTCCCCCTACCTTTCCTCCCTCCTGCAAAAATATATGAAATACACACATTTTCATTTATACAAATTTTATAACGCCAGAGCTTACCATTATATACAGCCCATGTTACTCGCTGATAATGTAGCTTTCTAATGGTGAAAAAAAAATTAAAATCTGTTCAGTAGTTTCGGAGCCTATTCAATGCAAACAATCAAATCTTTCCTCTTTATAAATTATATTAGTATAGAGTTGCGAGTTATAACTTGATAAAAAAATTGTTTTTCCCTGCGTGTCCTATCCCGTTCGTCACGTTACCCTCCTGTGTTCCCTTCCCCTCTCAGGTTCCCCCTTCACCTTCCCCGCGTTCCCTCTCCCGCTTCCCCCGTTCCGCGTACCCTCCTCCCGCGTTCCCCACTCCCCTCCCGCGTTCCATGCATTCAGTCCTGGTACATTCATCTTTCAAACAATCAAAAAATTTCTTTCAATGTTTGCTTGGGGATATATACTTAGGTACATACATGGGGAGTCTAGGTATTGCTATATTAAGCATAGGAAATGTTTGAAACTTTCAAAATACCTTCTTTCACAATTCATCTGGAAAGTTTTTTAATCATTACCAAAACTCTTGCGAAACTGTCATAAATGTCAAAATTTGAGCATGACATTTTATTTATTTATTTATCGATCAACGCCCTTTTTCAGGGCTTTTACATATGAATGTTAATAAATACAATATTTATTGTACGTAACTGAACTGCCTCAGTAACAATATTTTATATTTATTCAAAGATAAATTGAAGATGTCCACTGACTTGGTATAATTGTTTCCCTCCATTAGTATTCTGGGCAAAGAGGAATGCATATGGTAGTTAGTCCCAGAATTTCTGCACTGAAATAAATCCTGACTTTTAATATTACGAAGTGGAATTCGGAAGCTTATCAATTCAAGTAATACCGGACTATCAACGAAATCATGAGTTATATATTGCTATATTAAGCATAGGAAATGTTTCAAACTTTCAAAATACCTTCTTTCCATCCCTACAAAGGTTTCTGGATTATTACAACCACATGACAATTCATCTGGAAAGCTTTTTAATCATTACAAAAACTCTTGCGAAACTGTCAAAAATGTCACAATTTGAGAATGACATTTTGCAAAACAATGATTGTAAAATCAAAATTCAATTTTCGAAACTCTTTAAATTAATGAATTTATTTGAAGTACTTTATTTATCGAATCAAGAATTGTAGATATTTTAAATAGGTAACCTATGTTAGGTACCAAATTTCATCGATTGTTCTTATAATATACAAAAATGAAAATTGGAATGAAAAAAATTGTAATAGGTGACACGCGAGCTGTTTGAAAACTGAATGTACTGGGACTGAATATTTGGAACGCGGGAAGGGGGGAGCGGGAGAAGGGAGAGGAAAGGGTTGAGGGAGGGGAACCGGAACGCACAGGAAAGGACATGCAAGCAGAAACTATTTATTTCATGCCGGGAAGCAGCTAGTTTTTGTAAAAATTTCATAACGCCGGAATTCGCCAGTGTATATAGAAACCTTCGTAGGAGTGCGCACAACACCTCACCAAAATTTCATCGCAATCAGATGAATGGTACAGGAAATAATTCCATAACGCCGGAGCTCTCCACTAAACATAGAAACTTACGCGGGCTTGCACTCAACAACTCTATGCTACAGAATGCTACAGAAATGAGATCCCTGAGGCATTTGTGTGATAAAACCATGTATGACCGTGTGATAAATGTGGAGATCCACAAAGAATGCAAGGCTGATGTAAGCGTAATGAGTAAGATTAAGAGAGGGACCCTCGGATGGTTTGGGCATGTAGTGTAGGAAGAATATATGTCGCAAATGTGAATGGTAGAAGTCGGGGACGCCCGAGGAAGACACGGCACGACCAAGTGAATCAGATACTTGAGTCGGGCCGTGTCAAGATTCAGAATAATAGAAGAGTATGTATGAGACGGTGTATGAATGTGAGTGAAGCAAAGAGTGTGCAAAGATCGAGATGTTTGGCGGTCCATCCTCTCTGCCTATCCCTGCGGAGAAATGGCTCGATGATTAGTTAGTAAGTTGATTAGGCATTTTTTTTTTTTTTACAGTTAATACCGCACAAGAGTCCCAACTGCTCCCGTCTGGAGCCAGTGAGACTATGGCATCCCCAATTGGGGTATGTTGTGAGGCTGAAGGTAGTGGGGAGGGGAAGGAGATAGGGAAGAGGAAGGTGGGGAAGTACCTGGCTATTCAGATCTGGTCACTAAACACGGCTAAAGCCATTTCAAGCAACGTTTCAATTCTGAATGGTGGTCTTACACCAGGGCGATACTGAGAGTATCTTCCACTCTGGAACGTGCCGCAAATATACTATATATTATTTTAAATTAATAAATTGTGAAATTCATCAAATAAAATTCATCAAATTCACAAATTCATCAAATAAAATTTATTTGCAACGCCGGGATTCAATCCCACGATCTTCGGATTGCGAGTCAAGAGTCTTACCGCTGGACTACGCCGGCCGTCATAAGTCGGCGAGTCTTTTTAAGTAAAGGAAGAAGAGGTAGTACTTGTAATGAAGAAGGTATGAGGGGTGGGTAGGAATAAGTGGATAAGTGCGTTTAGGAGTGACAGACGTGAGAATCTATCTAATAGGCAGACTCATCTGCCACCAAGACCGGGGCAAACCTCATCCCATGAACCCGGACACCCCTTCTAAGTCATCAAACGAAGATTGCTACCAGGAGTGAACAATGGCAGAGGTGTAAGCTTCCAATATATTGCGGTAGGTACACATACCTTCTTCAATTTGGGAGACAGGTATACCCCGAGAATCATTTATTGGATATTCAGCACCTCTGCCGTAGGTCACCCCAAGTGGCAAGCTACAGCCGGTGATTTAGCTGGTGAGCCAGGGTTTATGGGATGTGGTTTGTTCGAGTCTTAGCGGTGGATGTGTCTGCCCACCAACTGCGTGGCAGGCCGGACCGAGACTAGTTTTTTTTTTAAATGAGCTACACACAGGAGGCCCTGAGGAAAATAATTTCCCTCGGCGCCTACGTCATCTTTGGGGATACTGTGTGGAGGTTTTTTTTGAGGAAAAGTAAAAGTAGATTTCTAGGAAGGAAAAGGGTTTAAGGGGTGGGTATGAATCTGGGGTTCAGTGTGTCCTGGTCATCCGCCTCCAAGACCTAGACAAACCTCAGCCCATGAACCCGGAGTTGAGGTTGAGACCTTTAGATGTCTCCAGCTGTACTCTCTCGGAACATCGCCTTGCACCGCAGTAGGAGGGATGGATTCATACGTCCGTTACCCCTAGTTTCCTACCCACACCTCATAACTTTTTACTTACCACAACTTCCGGTTTTGACGGCCGGCGTAGTCCAGCGGTAAGGCTCTTGACCCGCATTCCAAAGGTCGCGAGATCGAATCCGGGCATGGCAAATTTTTGGTTAATTTGTGTTATTTCACAATTTATTCATTTGAAATAATATATAGCATATTTGCGGCACATTCTCAGTATCGTTCAGAATTGAAACGTTGCTTGAAATGGCTTTAGCCGTGTTTGGTGACCAGATCTGAATAGCCAGGTACTTCCCACCTTCCTCTTCCCCATCTCCTTCCTCGCCCACTACCTTCAGCCTCACAACATACCCCAATTAGGGATGCCATAATCTCACTGGCTCCAGACGGGAGCAGTTAGAGCTCTTGTGCGGTATTCATATAAAATTTAAAAAAACTTCCTCTCCTTCCTGTTCTATAAAGACCCTCAGCATCCCCAAAGATGACACCGGCCCAGAGGATAATTATTTTCGTCAAAGTAAGTGGGGTAAAAAATAAAAAATCTGGCTCCCAAAGAGAGAAAATATTTTCAAATAATAAATATAGATCATTTATATTTGTGCATCATTCAAAAGTGGAAGTTACTCTCAGTATCGCCCTGGTAAAAGAGCAGCGTTAAGAATCTAAAGCGTATGAACAAAGAAAGGAGTGCAAGTAGAAATTTATGATGCAAATGTGAATGGTGGAAAAATTCGGGGACACCCGAGGAAGACATGGCATGATCAAATGAATCAGTTACTTGAATCAGGCCATGCCAAGAGTCAGAAAAACAGAAGTGTATATATGAGACGATGTATGAATGTGAATGAGGCAAAGAGTGTGTTCCAGGACTGATTCATTTGACAGTTCATCCTCTCTGCATATCAATTTAACTATATTTTAATTTCTAATAACTACAGCAGATATTATGTTAAAATTTTTATCCTGGTTTTGTAAGTGAAAAGTTAATTATTCATTGTGATTTGAAACTTGATGAAATGAAACTGGTTTTTTTTTTAATAAAAACTTCTTTGTAACTCTAAGTGACCAGCTCAGGTACGGGGGCTCCATTATTTTATTTTAATTTATTTTATTTATTTCTATACATTACAGTATTTACCTTTATAATTTTATTATGTTGGGTGTAAGGTAGGTTTGTGAAGGTGAAACTGTGGGTAGGTATTGTTGTATGTTTCGTGAACACCTCACCATTGAAGCCAGAGTTAAGTTAGCCTCTTAGAAACTGGGCGTACTGTAGTACAGGGCCGCAGATACTTTAATAGTACACAACTGCTAACCCTGTACAAATTGCAAGTGCGCCCCACTGTTGAATTTACCACCTCTAGTCAGGAGCCCCAAAATACCTAAAAAAAAACTCTGTGCAGAAACGGGCGGTCCGTTTGATAGATTATCCTAACTTAACAAACGGATTGCAATCTTTAGAGCACAGGCGTCGGGTGGTAATGCTGTCCTTATTCTACTAACTAGCGAGCTAGTCGAGTAACTAGCGTCATTGATCTCCTCGGCATAGTCAGGAAACACGCGCCCAATATTTGTAAACGCTTGACATTAGTCACATGAGAACGGGTCGTTTCTACGACTAGTTCTTGAGTTCAATGGCTTGGCTAAGGAACGATTTGCCGGCCTCTGTGTTTCCTCCCTCCTACAACATGGGTCTCTTTAAGACCCGTGTTCACTCCTTCCTCTCCTCAAAAATTCCCTCCACACAGCATCTTCAAAGATCACGGCCTCCTGTGTGGAGTTAATGTAAAAAATTTGTTGTGATTTAATGAAACGAAATTGACTGTTTTTTTTAAGTGAAAACTTATTTATTCATTGCGATTTGAAGTTGTAGTACTTAATTGTTGAGATGAAATACAATTTCCATAATCTGTGCATAAATAATGACATTAAGGGGATTAATTACCCAAATTTTATCTAATTTAAATCATATTAGTATGTTAACATTGCATAACTTAGGTGTTAAGCAAGGATGCGTAATGTCACCGTGGTTATTCAATCTATACATGGATAATTGTATGCAAGAATTGAAAGAGATGGGATTGGGCGCGAAATTGAGTGATCTAGAAGTATGTTGCCTGTTGTATGCTGATGATGCGGTGCTGATTTCTAACAGTATGGAAGATCTACAGTCGCTCGTGTCTAGGATGAACGAAGTATGTATGAAGAATGAGTTAATGATGAATGTAAGTAAGTCTAAAGTAATGGTATTTGAAAGAGAGAGTACGAAAACAATGTGCAACATAGTTGTGAATGACGAATACTTGGAGCAGGTGGATGAGTTTGTGTATTTGGGAAGTATGTTTACGAGAGATGGGAAGACTGATAGAGATGTCGAAAGAAGGGTAAATGCCGATAACTCCATTAATGGAGGACTGAACGCCGATGGCGGCAATAAATATATGTCAAAAGGAGCGAAGCTAGCCGTCCATAATGGAGTGCTGGTACCTACCCTGATGTATGGCAGTGAAGCATGGAACTGGCAGAGAAAGGATGAAAGTAGACTGAATGCTGTAGAAATTAGATCCCTGAGACGTATGTGTGGTAAAACCATGTATGATCGTGTGAGAAATGTGGAGATCCGCAAAGAATGCAAGGCTGATGTAAGCATAGTGAATAAGATTAAGAAAGGGACGCTCAGATGGTTTGGGCATGTAGAGCGAATGAATGAGGAAAGGAGTGTAAGGAGAATATATGATGCAAATGTGAATGGTAGACGAAGTCGGGGACGCCCGAGGAAGACATGGCACGACCAAGTGAATCAGATACTTGAGTCGGGCGATGTCAAGAGTCAGAATAACAGAAGAGCATGTATGAGACGATGTATGAATGTGAATGTGAACGAAGCAAGGAGTGTGTGCCAAGATCGAGTTGTTTGGCGGTCCGTCCTCTCTGCCTACCCCTGCGGGGAAACGGCGTGATGGTTAGTTAGTTAGTTAGTAACATTGCATAACTGTTTTTCAAACAATTTGTATGTGAAAAAAAGTGTTTTATTCTGTATTTAAAAGCATTTGTTCCATAAATAAATAAAAGTCACTAAAAAAACAAATCTAACCTAACCTATTATTTTAGTTTGTTTGATTATATAAGGTTACCATAAAAAATGGATAAATATTTACCTAATAGGGACACGCTTAATATGCACTTTTTATTTAAAAAACAGACTTCACATCTTTCCTTCACGCCGTGTTTTGATATAATAATATTAAAATAGTGTTTTAGGTAATTTTTTTTCTTTTTTAATTAAACCCAAACTAAGAACCTAAGAACCTATTTTAGGGTCATGTGTTAATATTTTGGAGAAGAGAAGAAAAAAAAACTAACCTTAAAACTTTGACATCAATGACAATGGCCGCCAAGCAAATACATAGCTTGCAAAGACACTTCAAATACATAGCTTGCAAACTATACAATACACTACCAGCTACAATCAGACATACTGAATCCTTGACAAAATTCAAACAAGACGTAAAGAAATGGATTGTTAGTATTGGACGCCACACTACTGCAAACATCTGTAAAGTAAATCATTGATAGACAGTAAACAATTTGCATACGACCTAATCCATGTAAAATAACTTAAAAATAGAATCATGTCAAATTAATTAATCAATCCCATAAATAGATTTGACAGGATTTACTATACATCATCATTTACTGTACATCATCTCTTCCTACATTTACATAACTCTCTTTAAAGTGAACCCACACTTCCAATCACCTTTCCATTTTTATAGTATTCAATTGAATTTGTATGTTACTTAAAATATTCTTGTAATTTTAAATATGTACCTCTAAGCCTGTCTCAACACAGGTAAATCCTAGTGAGACAGGCATCAATTAAACCCTATGTAAAACCCTATGTTTATAGATTAATAAAAAAAAAAATTTAAAAAAATAATTGTTTTTAATTTTAACGAAATAACTATTAAAATTCATTATTTTTCAATTCCGGAAACTGAAATACTTACTTCCAATTATTATCTAACTGATGTTAAGTGTTTTTGTAATTAAAAGTGCATATTGAGCGTGTCCCTATTAAGTAAACATTTACCAATGATTTTGCCATTATTGAAGTTAATTTCGAAGTTCAAAGTGAGTTTAGAACCAGAGAAACTTGGGTCAAAAGATAGGGGACTCATAACTACACGACAAAGGCCGTCATTTGAATTATGAACTAACTTTATTTTGATAGGCTGTCACCGAATTATTGAATGACAATCAGTTTTTTAAATCAAACGCGCGAATGCGAACAATTCAAAAGATTCAAGTAACAAAACAATGTACAAACCAGTTGTTATAACAATTCACAAGTCACGCAGGCTGATGTCACCACAACGCGTTTGTTATCGACAACAGTAATCAACACTTCAACAAACTGCCGATAAACCACTGACGCCATTAAACCAAACTCACTGTTATAATAATCTGCACTTGAATTAATCAATTTTTTTATCAAGTTTATTTCTTTGGGCGACGTTCGCATCGTACTCTCGTCGGCGTGAGTTGAAACTGAGCGGCGATAGTTACACTGAACTGGGCTCAGTTATGTTATAACAAAGGCACGCTAGACGGTTTTTTTGGATTGATGCCAAGCGATTTGACAGAACAACTGTCAGTGCGCTGTCACAGGGACTGGCTGCGGATCGCACTGACGTTTGCGGCCATAGATAATGCGGCAAATAGAAGGGGAATTGTGTTTTGGGGTTGCAAGGTTTTAATACATTTGTTTTTGGGTAGGTACTTCGGATATTGACCAAAAAGTATTATGTTTGAGGTTTTTCGAAAGATATTGTAAAAATGTTTTTGACGTGATAACGTCTTATAAATCGATGAACGCCGGCAGCATTCACGAAAAAGTATGACTCATTATCACGTTGTCACGTTCCGCCTGAGTCGAGCGTGCAAGCGAGATTGCGGAACAAGCGATAGAGAGGCACGATCGGTCTAAGCGTTCGGCGAGAGCGCGAAACAAGCGATAGAGATGCCTAAGCTAAGTTCGGCTTGTGACTGTAAAATTCTATTTTAAAGTTTTCTTACGGTGTTTTCACGTTAAATTATCGTCCGTAAACCGACTTTACAGGCAACCATTTTTTTTATGAATAAATATGAATTATGATCGGTCAGTGGCTGAGTGGGCATCGCGTTTGGGTCCCACCCGGGCGTCGCGTGCTTGATTCCTCGGCTGCCTAAGTCCTCTATCATGACTCAAGCAACATTTTCCGCTTACTGTGGTGGCAATAGGAGATTTTCAAACATTGTTGGTTTATTCGTAACCCGGGAATCTTTGTCTTTCTTTTTAAAAATAAAGAATTTAAAAAGATGAATTAATTACTATGGTAGTACCGCTCAAGAGTCCCAAGCCGTCTGCTACCAGTGAAACTAATTGTAAGGGTTAAGGAAGTGGTGAGGAAGGAATCATCATATTTTTAATATTTATTTTATAATTTTTTTTTTTCAAAAACATAATTTTTTTCCTATTTTTCAAAGGAAAATTCTGAAATTATTGTTTTTTATGAAGCATTATAAATTTTCTTGCTCCAAATATGCTTGCTTAAAATATGTATTTATGAGTTGTCTAAGAATTGCTTTATTAATAGTAGGAAATGTTTGAAACTTCCAAAATACCTTCTTTCCACCATTAGTTTAAATAGGTTCCTCGCTCAATTGATTGTTCTTACCAAAATGAATATTTGCAATACATGAAAAATTTAAATTTGAATAAAAAATTGTTATAGGTGGCACGCGAGCTATTTGCAAACTGAATGTACTGGGACTGAACATTTGAAACGCGGGATAGGGATTGGCAGGGGAAGGGAACATGGCAGGGGAAGGGGCGGCGGAAGAGAAACGGGATGAATGGGAAAGGGCACGCAGGAAGAAACAATTTCTTTATTAAGTGGCATTTCAACGCATGTCGGAAAATCTCTTGTTCTCAATAAAAAGCTTACGAAAAATGTAGTTTTTTTATCTTTCAAAACATGGTTAAACATAGTTTTGTTCATCCCTGAAGTATGGTCTTTCCTTTTTTGGGACATGGCAACACTGCTTCTGACTGTCACCTACTGTATGCCTACTGTCAAAACTATCAAAAACAAAACATTGCAGTCATTTGTTACGTTATAACGACATTCCACGTGTTTTCATACTAATAATAATTGTTCAGATAGATATGGACAACGAAAGCGATTTAGAAGAAGGAAAGGTAGAATTAGAACATCACAAACAACAGAATCTGTGCACAACTCGCGCCGCTTACAGGCAGGGCAGGAAGTTGACTGCTGTAAAGGTTAGTTTGTTTGTTTTTATTTCATATGTTTACAAAGAAGCGATGCTAGAAGCTAGCAGACATAGCAGACCACAATGGAGTGTTGATAAAAACGCTGATTTATAGCAGTGAGGCATAGAATTGGCAGAGGAAGGATGTAAGTAGACTGAATGCCGTATAAATGAGGCGCGTGTGTGGTAAAACTTTATATGACCCTGTTAAAAATGTGGAGATCCGCAAAGTATACAAGGCTGATGTAAATGTAATGAGCAAGATTAAGAACGGGTCACTTAGATGGTCTGGACATGTAGAGCGGATATAGGAAAAAAGGAGTTTATTTTGAAAACGCTGTAAAGGTTCAATTTGGGAGGCCGTTAAGTCTACCGCCGCCCCGGGAACCATTTACTGGATAACCAACACCTCTGTCAGAATCAGAAGTCACCCCAAGTGGTTCGCTATGTTCGATAACTTAACAGTAGTGCCCGGATTCATGGGATGAGATTTGTCCGGATTTTGGCGACGCATACGACTGCCCACCAGCTGCGTGGCAGGCCGGATCGGGAGAGAATGGTTGTGGGGGTCCCTTTGACTTCTCCAGCTACTACGTACTCTCTCGGAGTTGCACCGCAGTTGGAGAGATGGATTCACACGTCCGTCACTCCTGGACACACTGACCCCCAAATTCCTACGCACCCCTGATACTCTTTTCTTTCCCAGGACTTCCTCTCCTTCCTTTCCTAAAAGACTCCACACAGCATCCCAAAATATAACGTAGGCCCTGAGGGGAATTATTTTCCTGAGGGCCTGCTTTGTAGAGCTAATTTAAAAAAAAGAAAGAAGGGTTTAATTTGTAACTAATTTTTTTTTATCTCTTTCAGACGTACACTGTGAACAGTGAATCAATCTATCTCCTGATATTCGGCGTGCCCAAGATAAACCTGCGTCTGGAATTGAAAAATCTCTGCCAGAAATATGGAGACATAAGTAATCTCACCTACTGCGATCAGTACCCCACCGAGGACTTCACGGAGTGCTTTCGCGTCAAGTACGAGAGAATACAATCAGCGAGGATTGCTAAAAGAATGATCGATGCGAAGAACTTCTTTGGCGGGAGTCTGCACGTGTGCTACGCCCCCGAGTTCGAGACGCTCGATGAAACTAGAGCGAAATTGATGCAGCGACGCGTTGATGTGGCGAAGAGGTTGCAGATGAATAAGCACGAGGAAATGATGGCGAGAAATGATGTTAAAGATGTACAAAATAATGGTTTTGTGATTGATTATGATGCAAATAAGGCAATAGTTGATTATAATGAAAGTTTAATTGGTTGTAGAAGTGACTTAAATGTGAATAATGGAGATTTTGTTAGTTCTAAGATTAGTTTCAATGCAAATAATCAATCTGTTGATTCTAGGAGTGATTTTAATGTGAATAATCAAGGTTATGTTGGTTCTAGCGGTGGTTTTAATGTGAATAATCAAGGTTATGTTGGTTCTAGCAGTGGTTTTAATGTGAATAATCAAGGTTATGTTGGTTCTAGCAGTGGTCTTAATGTGAATAATCAAGGTTCTAGTAGTGGTCTTAATGTGAATAATCAAGGTTATATTGGTTCTAGCAGTGGTTTTAATGTGAATAATCAAGCTTATGTTGGTTCTAATGTGAATAATCAAGCTTATGTTGGGTTTAATGTAAATAAGCAAGGTTATGTTGGTTCTAGCAGTGGTTTTAATGTGAATAATCAAGGTTATGTTGGTTCTAGTAGTGGTTTTAATGTGAATAATCAAGCTTATGTTGGTTCTAGCAGTGGTTTTAATGTGAATGAGGGAGTTTTTGGTAATTCTGTTGCCGCTTGTGATCTAAATGTTAACAATGAAAGATGTGTTAGTTCTACAAGTAATTTAAATGTGAAAAATGATAATTGTGTTAATTCTCACATGAAAAATGGTAATTTAATAGCTTCTGGAAGTAGTTTTAATACAAATTTGGACATAGACGTCAGTAAAAAGGCCATTCTTAAACCAGACTATGTGTTTAAACATAAAAACAAGAAGAGAAATAAGAATTTAGATAGAGAAATACAGAAGATCAAGATGGGTGTAAGAGAAATTGGACCAGTGCAGAATGCAGAGGAAGGTAGTAAGAAAGATATAGAAGCAGTTAATGGAAGAGTAGTTGTATGTGAACAGATAGAAACGCAGAGAATTGTAAAAATCAATCATAAACCTATGAACAAAATTGTATTTAATATTAACAATAACCCTAAATTATAGATACTTACCTAATTTTTAATTGTATAAAGCAAATATTGTTGTATTGAGAATTATTTCTTAATTTTTTATTAACTTTACACACTTTTGGCGGGAAAGGTAGTTCTACCTTTTACGGTATTCCTGAAAAGGTATTGCTGTAAAATATTTTTATATACATAAAAGTATTTGTAACAAGGTGTGTGCACCCCCTTATTCACACTTTATTTATGATCTCGGTGTGTGGCACCTCTAGTGCTTGCCCATTGACATTTGCGCATTGGTTATATTGCGAGCCCTGCAATATTTTGAAATACAACAGTTGTTAATCCTGCAGAGATTTAAATTAGGAGACTTGAAAGGAAAACCAGTCATTCTTTGTGCTACAGCCGAGAGCTTTGGGTGGTTCCCTCGACTGCAACACGACCGATCCTTTTTTTGAAGATCGCTACGATTCTGATGATCATTCTCGCCATCTTGTGAGCTGACTGAATCATCCTGGAGGGATGATTGGCATTGAGAATCATTCGCCTCTACTGCCCCCGGAGGGTCCTTTGGGCTGGGAGCCAATTGCCTGGAGTCCTGCCCATCTCACGATGTGAGATTCGTTTTCTCCAGAGGATTTCATCATCGTTTCAACTTACAACCGTATCAACACAAACTATTTAAACCTAAGCAAGCCCTTTGCCAGACAGCCTTAGTTTTTGTCAAGATGTCATTTTCATTTTAATATATTTTTGTATTTAAAATACCATCTTTTCTTGAAAAATGATTAACCTACTCCTTACATTGCCATGCGAGTCATTTTTACTCTTAGAAATCTACCTTGTACACTGTTGCCACCTCATCCCAGGTAACACAATCTCTTTGTCTGGGTCCCAACTTTTGTCTTGCCATTAATAACTGCCATAATGTTTATTTCACATTAACTCCTAACAGGAAAACAATTCCCTCAGGGCCTACGACATCTTTGAAGATGCTGTGTGGAGGGTGTTTTTGAGGAGAGGAAAGAGTGAACATGGGTATTTAAGAGCCTCATGTTATAGAAGGGAGGAAACACAGGCCAGCAAATCGTTCTACAGCCGAGCTGTTGAACTCAAGATCGAGTCATAGAAACGACCCGTTCTCATGTGACTAATGTCAACCGTGTACAAATGTTTGGCGTGTTTCCCGACTATGCACCGGTGCCGAGGGAATCAATGACGCTAGTTCCTCGGAGCATCTTCCATTGTAATACCGGTAAAACAAGGACAGCATTCCCACCTGACGCCTGTGCTCTAAAGATTGCAATGCGTTTGTTAAGTCAGGAGAATCTATCAAACGGACCGCCCGTTTCTGCACAGTCAAGGGTTTTTTTAGGTATTTTGGGGATCCAGACCAGAGGTGGCTGCCAAATTCAACCGTGGGGCGCACTTGTGATTTGTACAGGGTTAGCAGTTGTGTACTATTAAAGTATCTATGGGCCCTGCACAGTACGCCCAGTTTCTGAGCATGTGCCGCCAAGGCCTAGACAAACCTCACCCCATGAACCTGGACACCCCTGCTAAATCACCATACGTAGCGAACCGCTTGGGGTGACTTATGGCAGGGGTGTTGGTTATCCAATAAATGGTTACCGTTGTCTTCAATGATAAGATATTATTTCTCTCGGGGCCTGTCATGTTTGGGGATGCTGTGTGGAGAGTCTTTTTGAGGAACGGAATAAAATAACAACAATAAATTTTTTTTTTTGTTAATTTTTATTACATACAAAATTACAATGTGAAAAATTAACTTTTTGCATAAATATAAAATATTTTGAAATATATTTTTATTTTTATTATTGTGTATTGAATCTTCCACCGTGAATTAAATAAACAAAAAATATTTTTTTTTAAATCCTACAAACCACTATTTACGTATAAATTCAACTATAATTAATTATGTTTGTCACAAAATTATTTTGCATTTTTTTTGTTTGAATGCCTCACAAGAGTCCCAACTGCTAACCTGTTGAATGTTGGGTGATATATCTAAAAACACGCGGAAATTGTTGCTTTCTGGTCAAATATCCATACAAAAACAAAGGTTTACCAGATAATATATCTCATTATTCATGTGTATTACATGATAATATCGTAAGAGATTTTTCCAGAACAGCTAACTAACTAAAAAAAATATTAAAAAATCTCCCATTTTGGAAATAATTGTCAAAAAATATAATCACACAAATATTAACTGATTTTATTATTTCTACACAAACCTGAATACATATCCAACATGAAAAAATACAATCAAAGGAGTTTTCAAATAAATAAAGACCTTTATACTCATTTGAAAAAGGAAAATGTCGATTTTTTCGCCTTTGACAGTTGGCAAAAGTGACCAGCAAAGTCATAGAAAATTCATTTAAAAATATTCTAGAGTAGCTAGATTAATGAAATCTACGATTATGTCAAGAATGATATTGGCGAAAGCGAATCTGACCTTGTTCTTCATTCAGTTTCTTTGTCAATAAGGGTTAAAATCGCATCTAAAAAAAAAGCAAAATTTTTCCACCATGGAAATTGGGGTGACCGGCCAACTCGGAATGAAACCAACTCAGAACCATCTCAGATAAGTCATTTAGAGTGATACCAAAATATATATAAAAAATTGGTTAAATAGGTTATGTTAGGTTAGGGTTATCGGCTAATTTAAAATTATATTTTTCATAGATTTTAATGACTTTTGAAGGAGGTGTTGAGTTGACATTATTCCCAGTTGGCATGGAACCGGAAATTGGATAAGGCTTGCGTTGGAATTAGGGTCAACCTTCAGCATTGAGGAACCAACTTAAGGGGAAGAAATTATTAATTATTAGCGAGTTCCCGGCATGCGTTGCTATGCCACTTAATAGAGAAAGTGTTTCTTCCTGCATGCCCTTTCCTATTTGTACCATTCCCCTTCCTCTCTCGCGTCCCCTTCCCCTCAGGCATTTCCGCTCTGCTTTCCCTCTCCCCACACCTTTATCCTGCTTCCCCCGTCCCGCAAACCTCCCTCCCGAGTTCCCCTCCCTTCTCCCGCATTCCATACATTCAGTCCCGGTACATTCAGTTTTCAAACGGCTCGCGAGCCACCTATTTCAAATTTTTAATATAAATTTCTTAAAGCGAGCTCACCAGTATTATAGAAACCTTTGCAGGCATGCTCACAACAACTCACCAAAGTTTCATCGCAATCGGATGAATTGTTAGCAACGCATAATTTCATGACGCCAGAGATCTATTATATGTAGAAATCATCGCGGGCATGCGCACATCAAATCCCCAAAGTTTCATTGCAATCGGATGAATGGTTAGCAATGCATAATTCACGATGCCAGAGCTCTATTTTATATAACCATCGCGGGCATGCGCACATCAAATCCCTACAGTTTCATCGCAATCGGATGAATGGTTAGCAACACATAATTTCACGACGCCAGAACTCTATTTTAAATAGAAAACATCGTGGGCATGCGCACATCAAATCCCAAAAGTTTAATTGCAATCGGATGAATGGTTTAGCAACGCATAGACATCTCATATAATATACATCCCCAAGCAAGTACATTTTGATTTTTATATATGTAGATGAAAATAATCCATACTAATATTATAAATGCGAAACTGCTTGAGTTTGTTTATGACCTTTTCAGGCATAACACAATATAAAGACTTTAATAATTCTTTCACCAATATAAAGCTAAATTATATGCGCAGACTACAGGTTGTATATGATGGTAAGCTCTGGCGTTATGAAATTATAAATATTAATATATTATATTTGTTACACGTTTTCTGTCGCTAACAAAAGCGAGTTTTTGCTAACGTCAGAAAAAAATCTTTTCTATGGAAACAATGTTGATATATTTTTGGGCTCTATGCTGGTAGGTACTCAGTCTCCTGGTCAGCTACTACTGCAGAAAATTCAAATATCAGAATTCGTTTTTTTTTTGGACAAGCTTCTGTTTTGCAATAAATGTCAGATAAGAGTTCCTACATTAAAAATATAATTCATAACGATTATAAAGACTGAATAATAAATAGTGTAATTTTTTAATTATATTAACAAACTTCCAAATATTTAATTAAAAATAAACATCCGAAATGTTTGTAAGCGCATAAATTCCGAACGAATTAACAAAATTGGATAATTCTTTTTTTCTTTGAGCTATAGCTTTATGAAATTTAGGTGGCAGGCGAGATGTTTGAAAACTGAATGTAAGGGAATGAATGTATGGAATGCGGGAGGGGGTGGGGGTGAGGAGAAGGGGGGATAATTGATAAGTTCAACCGCTACAGTAATTTCCCGTAATACCATGCGAGCGAAGCCGCGGGGAAAAGCTAGTGATTTTATAAAGAAAGAAAAAAATCATGTGGTTCTCAATATATTTCCATACGGGGATATGTATGAAAAAAAGCATTGTGAAAAATACCCATAAGTTTTCATGTTTTTTTTTTTTACAAAAAAAATTATTGTGTATTGTGTACTAGCAAAATAATTTTGTGACTTTTTTATAAATATCATATAAACTAAACAATATATTTTTTTAACATAATATTACTAACATTGTTGCAGAATTTCCATACTAACGCTGTTTCTTATTATAATGTCTTAATTCAAAATGTTTGTAAAGCAATATTGTTATTTTCAATTTGGGGGGCGGGTATGGGTGCCGC
Organism: Glyphotaelius pellucidus; assembly: GCA_936435175.1. Lineage (NCBI taxonomy): Eukaryota > Metazoa > Arthropoda > Insecta > Trichoptera > Limnephilidae > Glyphotaelius > Glyphotaelius pellucidus. The sequence goes on from OW386565.1 coordinate 16,894,883, forward strand.
CGCCCCGGGAATCGTTTATTGGATGACCAAAACCCCTGCCAAGTGGTTCGCTGCGCTTGGTGACTTAGCAGGGGTGCCCGGGTTTACAGAGTGAGGTTTGTCTAGGACTTGAGAGTGCGAGGGAATGACTCGCATGTCAGTCACTCCTGCACGCATTGACACACAGATTCCTACCCACCCCTCATACTTTTTTCTTTTCCAGAGCTTTCTCTCCTTCCTTTCCCTAAAAGACCCTCCACACAGCATCTCCAAAGATGACGCGGGTCTTGAAGGATTTTTTTCCCTCATGTTTTTCACTTATGTTGTACTTTTTTAACAGATGAGCAGAGAAATTGTGCGGAGAGTATATGGCGGTAGAGTAAATGGTAGAAAAAGTCGGTGACGCCCGAAAAAGACAAACTGGCAAAACCAAGTGAATCAAACACTAGAGTAATTGAGATGAATGAGATGATGCAAGGAAAATAATTTGACTCAGTGTCATTGTCATCTTTAGGAATGCTGTATGGAGGGTCTTTTTGGGGAGAGGGACGAGTCGCCTGAATCTGGGTCTTGAAGACACCCATGTTTTAGGAGGGAGGAAACACAAATGCCTGCAAATTGTTTCACAGCCGAGCTGTTAAACTCAATAATGAGTCATAGAATCTAATCTAATAGGTGCTGAAGGGATCAATGATGCTAGTGTTCGGGAGCAGCTTCCATTGAAATACCGGTAAAACAAAGTCATCACTACACCTGAAGCCTGTGCTCTAAATATTGCAATCCGTTATATAAGATAGAGGAATCTATCAAACGGACCGCACATTTCTGCACAATTTTGAGGTTCCAGACCAGAGGTGGCTACCAAATTCAACAGGGGCGCACCGGGACAGCAGTTGTGCGGGTCCTGTACAGTACGCCCAGCTTCTGATGGGATAATTTGATCTGTTTTTTATGCGGCGTATGAAAAATAAATTTGAAACAGAATTTATACAGAAATTTTCCAACATTAAAATTATAAATATTTAATAATAGAGAGCCATCACAACATTATTATTAAATCTAATTAAAATATATTAATTTTTTTTTATGCAGGGTGACTTAAAAATAGTGCAGTTTCAATGACAAAATAAGAAGTGTAAATAAATAAAAATAATTACAACAGCTCCACACAAGAGGCCCTACGGGAAACCTCAATACCCACGTCATCTTTGGGGAAGCTGTGTGGAGGGTATCTTTAAAGAAAGTAGAGGCGTGAACCCTGGTCATGAAGTCACTAAAATTGTTGAGCGCAAGAAAGAGTTCTAAAAACGATCCATTCTCTCAGCAATGCATCAGTTATTCAGGGCACCTTTAGTTGAAATATTAGTAGAACAAACACAGATTTCTGAAAATTTATGTCTGTATGCAAAGACTGAAATTCATTTGTTAATTGTTAAGAAAGGGGAATTTATCAAGACTGATAAAAACCACCCATCCTCTCAGTTATGCACCAGTTTTTCAGAGCACCTTTCATTGTAATACCAGTAGAACAAATACAGAATTCTAAAAAAACTGATGTCTGCGTTCCGAAGACTGAAATTCATTTGTTTATTGTTAAGAAAAGGGAATCTATCAAGACTGATAAAAACCACCCATCCTCTCAGTTATGCACCAGTTTTTCATAGCACCCTTCATTGTAATACCAGTAGAACAAACACAGAATACTAAAACACTGATGTCTGTGTTCTGAAGACTGAAATTCATTTGTTTATTGTTAAGAAAAGGGAATCTATCAAGACTGTTAAAAACAACCCATTCTCTCAGTTATGCACCAGTTTTTCAGAGCACCTTTCATTGTAATACCAGTAGAACAAACACAATTTTCAAAATGTGCAAAGACTGAAATTCTTTTGTGAAATGTTAAGGGGAATCTATGAAGAATGATTGCTTGTTTGTTTGTTTGTTTCTAGTTTTTTTTTTTTCAGATATCTAAAGGCTCCAGACCAAAGGTGGCCGCCGATTTCGCTAATGATTCATACAGGATCAGCAGAAGTGTACTGTTAAAGTATCTGCGGGTCCTGTAGAGAGCGTCCAGATTCTGAGGGGCTAACTTGTCTCCACTGCCTACCTGCCTAAAATGTTATTCGATCTAGTCACCCTGTTTATGTTAGGTTAGGTTACTATTAGACAATTTTAACTGCAAGTTTGCTAACTCTGAGATTGTCAATTTAATAAATGTATTTTTAAATTCACAGGATGCAAATTGAATTTTTTTAACCACCGGAGCGCGACCACACGAAATAAATAAATTTGCCTCAATTACTTGAGATTTCCAGAAGATCATTTTTAAAATTTTTCGCCAACATTAAAACAACCATACCTTTGAATTTTAACATGGAGACATAAAAATTATTATAGTGCTATATAGCCAATGAATTAACCTGAACTTTACAGTTTATTTCATATTTGTAGGATTTATTAAAAAAAATATTAAAAAATCGTTAAGTTTATAACCGCGCGAATCCTGCGTGTTTGTTACTTTGAAACTCCGTGAGAGGTACTTATTTGAGTCAACATAGAATATTTGAGATTTATGTATGTTGTCTGTGTTATTTGATAATGAAAGGTGCATATCTATGGAAAAAGGAATTAATTTTAACCGTAAACAGCTGATCAAAAATTCTGCGTGGAAAAAATATTTAAAAAAATTATTTTTAACATCGTTCTAAAATAGTCTACGAAGTTCGGATTTGCGACATCTGTAGCCATAATAGATAAAGCATTTCAATAGCTTTGTTTTAAAATAAATGGCTGGCCATGGAAATGTTTTAAATAATTACAATAAATGTTTTACGAATGGTAGGAAAATGTGGTCCAATTTTGGACCGCTATCAATCGCAGAAAAATAAAAGTGGGTCATTTTTCGACCATAATCACTCCAGTGGTTAGTAATTTTTGCATTATCTCTACACAGGAGGCACTGGGGAAAATAATTTCCCTCGGGGCCTATGTCATCTTTTGGGATGCTATGTGGAAATTTTTTTTATTATTCTTGAGAACTTTCAAAACTTTTATATATATTATTTAGTAAGAGCAGCATAAGTGTTGATTTAAATGTAGATTACATCCTCACGAACAAGGCATTATGGTATCTATTGCCAAATACACTTTATTCAATACAATTACAATAATCGGGCAATTTTTTTGAACGATTTGATTTGTTTCAAAAATAAAAACTCAAAAAAATTGCATTTGCCAAAAAATAATGCAAATTTTGCCAAAAATAATGCAAAATTTTCAGTTCCCTAAAAATAACCTAAAAATATTACATGCAATTCCTTTTGCAACCATCATTTTCCACTGGAGTGCTTTTTGCCACAAAATGGCACTATTTAAAATACCTCGGATTGCTTTGCTGCCAATTTTGGCAAATTTTCCCTTATTTGTAAGTAATTAAGTAGAAGTTTACGATTTTATAATATTTTTTATATAAATCCTACGAATATTTGATAATCAACAAAAGATAGGTGAATTCATTGGCTATATAGAACTATAATCAGTTTGTATGTCTCCATATTAAAATTCGAAGGTATGATTTTTTTTAATTTGGGCGGAAAATATTCACAAAAAATGTCGAGCATTCGGAGAAAAAAGTTTTAAATTGCACCATCGCTCCAGTGGTAAGAGGGAAATTTTTTCTTGTGCGGTGATGGAGAAGTAAGCTAGCAAAGGATTTAACATATTACTCCTGGATAGGAACCCGATGCTTTTGCCACCCAGCCACTAACCGGCAAAAATAAATAGTTTCATAATGTTTTTTTTGTTATTGTTTTTGGGGTGTTATGCCGTGTTTCGCTACCTCCTTCTTTAGCCAACGTTTCGGACAGCGTTACAGTGTCCATCATCATCTGCCCTGATGATGGACACTGTAACGCTGTCCGAAACGTTGGCTAAAGAAGGAGGTAGCGAAACACGGCATAACACCCCAAAAACAATAACAAAAATACTTTTTGGCCGTGAAAACCTAAAAACATACCAGTTTCATAATGAATAAAGTTTACTTGGTAAGATTTCATTTTACTATTAAATAGCTAATTCGTCACCTTAGTTGGATAAGGTTCTATCTACGCCTTAACGCGCTAAGGACTTTGACACCTAAGCACATGTTCTTAGGTATCAAAGTCCTTACCATTGTAAATTGCAGTTAGAACCCTATCCAAATGAAGTGACGAATTGTCTATGATGAGGTGACATTGTATACGTTGGAGTGGCATTAACTATGGTGAGTTTCTATTATTGTCTATGAGGACGACTTGGGAAGTGGTCCTCCATCTTCCGTTAACTCGCTGAGCTCAGGTAAGGATCGCCTTGAAGAAGATGCTGAAAGTGCAACGAAACACAATATTTAAATCATCAAGGTGACCAAGAATGGGAAAGTGAGCTCTGGTGTCAAGAAATTATTATGTTTTAGAAATTAATTTGTCTGGAATTGGAGTTTTATGTCAACGCAATAAATTTTTAAATAGCCACTTAATTAGGTATAGTTGTTGATTTTTAGGATATTGTGCCTTGTTGCGCTATGTCCTTCTTTAGCCAACATTTTGGACAGCATTGGTCCATCATCAAAATAATTCCCCTCAGGGCCTACGTCATCTTTGGAGATGCTGTGTGGAAAGGAAGGAGAGGAAGTTTTGGGAAGGAAAACGGTATTAGAGGTGGGTAGGAATCTGGGGTCAGTGCGTCCAGGAGTGACGGAGGTATAAATCCATCCCTCCCCTGCGGTGCAAGGCGATGTTCCGAGAGAGTGCGGCTGGAGAAATCAAAAGGACTCTCTCCCGATCCGGCCTGCCATGCAGCTGGCAGGCAAACGCACCCGCCGCCAAGACCCGGACAAACCTCACCCCATGAATCCTGGCACCCCTGCTAAGTCACCAAATGTAGCGAACCATTTCAGGTGACCTACGGCAGAGGTGTTGGCTATCCAATAATGGTTCCTGGGGCGACGGTACCCATACCCGCCTGCCAAATTGAAGATTGCGGTGAAGTGTGTGCTTATATAAATGCAATACCGAAGATTAGAGCTGGCAACGCTATATTACACCTATCTACATAAATACACACTTTAAAACAATATTTGGTTATATGTCTGCCCTGATGATGGACAATGTAACGCTGTCCAAATCGTTAATAATCGGCTAAATAAGGAGGTAGCGCAGCATGGCGTAACACCCCAAAAATGAATAAGTACAATACTTTTGAAAGTGAAATCTCAAATCTGCCATTCAACTGTTGAAAAAGTTGATATTTTTATTGAGACGTTAAAAAATTTACATATCTCAACATTAGGGGGGGCGGTAGATTACAAAACTGGCACGATTAAGTCAAACAATCCTGATAATACGTACCTTCACTGGAAACGCTCGGATTCTGAAACAAAAAATTCTTAGTTATTAAAAATATATTTTTTATGGTACAAATACCTTTAATCCCTAAGGCCTAATTTTGTCACAAAGTGCAAATTTTTTATTTTTTTTTAAAATATGAAATAATGCACAAGAGTCCCAACTGCTCCCGTCTGGAGCCAGTGAGACTATGGCATCCCCAATTGGGGTATGTTGTGAGGCTGAAGGTAGTGAGGAGTGGAAGGAGATAGGGAAGAGGAAGGTGGGGAAGTGCCTGGCTATTCAGATCTGGTCACTAAACACGGCTTATGCCATTTTTAAGCAACGTTTCAATTCTGAATGGTGGTCTTACACCAGGGCGATACTGAGAGTATCTTCCACTGTGGAACGTGCCGCAAACATACTATATATTATTTTAAATGAATAAATTGTGAAATAACACAAATTAATCAAATAAAATTTATTTGCGCATGCCGGGTTTGAACCCGCGACCTTCGGATTGTGAGGCGAGAGTCTTAGGCCCAGGCTACAAGAGCGGTTCAACCGCCGCGGGAAACCGCTCGAGAAAGCTACCGCAGACCATCATACTACACGGGTGGCGGTTTCCCGATGTCTTTTGTTCATTCTTCAAAACGGATCCGCCAATGATCACTTCTTTTGCAGCGCTTATTTTAAAAGAGCTATTAACCTGCCCCTTGCCGTTCGTCCGCCGGCGTACCATCGGCGCAGGCCAAAATAATCACTAAAAAATAATTTTGTTATGCGATTTTAACCCTTATGTATAAAGAAAACGTGTGAAGAAGAAGGTCAGAATCGCTTGGGGCATTCTTGTTCATAAGGTATAAGATACCGTGAACCCACCTAGAGAAGCGATATATTTTCTTTGAAATGACACGGCCTGGAACTTTTTCCCGCCGCTCGGCTGTCAAGATGGCGGCTGTCAAGTCTCGCGTCGCGGTCGATGAAATGATCGTAAAACGTATAAATTCATCAAATAAACGCAAGTAATGTTATATTTACGTATAGTTTAGAATTCAAGGAATGTGTTTCAGTAAATTTATTTATTTATTTCATTTTTATTTAGTAAAATATTTACACATTTAAGTACATTATTTATAAAATGTTTTGACTGTCCAACTAGGATGATTCCCGTTTTAGGACAGTCAAATTAGGATAAGTGTGAATATATATGGACCATGATTTATACAAAAAGAGGGAAAATTGAGGAAATGAAAAGAAGAGAAAGAATAAAACATAAAATTGGAAAGTTAAAAGCGTATTAACATATTACTTAAAAAAAAAGGTTTATATGTATAGGTTCTTGAAAAAAAGGGCTTAAACATGTAGTTCACTTGTGTATGCATGGCATACAACAGTTATTAAAATGATTAGAATAATAAATAAAAGGAATAAAAATATTTTTTACACTTAAACATAAAGGGAACTGGTGTTTGCATTTCATAATGTAGTCCTATTAATGAGAACTATAAAGAGAACAGAAACAATAAAATAAAATAAACAATTAAGGTATGATTATTACTGTTGTATGCTTTGCGTAGTTATCAAAATAATAATAAAATAAATTTACTTATAAATGGCGTTTGCATTACAAAATACTAGGCTTATATATACATTTTGTATAAATATGAAATAAAAAAAGAGAAGTGATAGAATAAAATAAAATATCCAATTAAAACATAAGATTAACTGCTGCCTGGTAGAATTCTAATTTAAAAGTAATAGGTACGTACATACATGCACATAATATAAACAATTAGAATATAAAAGGTATCTTTTGCACAGTTTATTTTTTGTCGGAATTTTTGTCATTGATTTTGGTTTGTGTTTGATTTCATTTTTTGTGTAGTAAAAGTTCACTCTCCTTTCTCCCTAATTGATGAAACCAAGTAGTGGTCAATCTGCGAAGAACCCTTGTGCTTTCGTTTTTCCAAGCATCAGGCATTAAGTTGTATAGTTTTGGACCTAAGAATGAGAAGTGTCTTTGAGCAAGAGATGTTTTGGTTGTGAGTGGTACAATTGGATTTCTCCGTGAGTGTCGGGTGTCGTGAGAGTAGTTAATAGATGGGTAGAGGTGGCGTTGTTTATGGGTGTTTAAAATTAATTTTCTCATGTATAGTTGTCTAACATCCAGAACTCGTAACTCTTCAAATAGTGCATCGCTGTGATATCTAAATGGTTTTTTGAGGATTACCCTTAGTAGCGATTTTTGAGCTTTTGCTAATTTGTCCAAAACAGTTTTTGCACACCCACCCCAACCTAGGGATGCATAGTCTAGAAGTGACCCACACATAGCATCATAGATGAGTTTCAATTCTTTTTTAAGTAAGATATTTCTGATCGTTATAAACATGTATGTAAGCTTTCTAACCTTTGCAGTGACTAGTTCCATGTGTCCGTCCCATCTAAGACATTTGTCCAACATAACACCAAGGTATTTAATACTATCCACGCATTCTAATTTATAGCAATTACAGGTAGTTGAGTCACTGCATTTGTGTATAAAAATATTACATAAGATAGCATAAAATTAACCTGCAAAATATTACGTTAAAGTTGACGTTTTTTCGTTTTTTCCTGGCATTGGAGGGGTTAAAAAAAATTAAAATCTGAGGTGTTTTTATCTTCTGGTATTAAATCATCCCGATGAGCCTTCATTTGTTGTCCTATCTCCAACCATAGATTTGCTTTTAATTCCCGATTGGCGTAATCATTCAACTTTACATCAAATAAAGCAGGCCGATCTTGTATTTCTATTATGAATCTCCCCGTATCAAACATATTGTAACGTAAATCCTTCACGCGTACGACTGATCAACAACACTCTCTCGTAAGAAATGACGCGATTGCGGGAAACCGCTCGTGTAGTATGAAGTTGGCGGTTATCTGCCGCGGGAGAGCCGCCGCATGCGGCGGTCAAATTTCTCCCGCCTGTGAACCGCGAGCGACCGCGGCGGTAGAACCGCTCGTGTAGCCTGGGCCATTCAACGTTCATAGTAAATTGTGTCTGCTGCGGTTTCCCGCGGCGGGAGAACCGCTCGTGTAGCCTGGGCCTTACCTCGGGACTACGGAGGCCGTCAAATATTTCAGCTATGCAATAAAATCCAAATAAATGGTATATTTTTTAATGATTCTGAAAATTAAAAACTGTTTTTGAAAGATATTTCTAATATAAAATTTTAGTGTATTTTATCACCTTTCAAAAACAATTTTTAATTTTCAGATATATTCAGTGTGGTGTGATTTTATTGCAAAGCAGAAATATTTTGAACCTCTGACAAAATATGGTCGAAGCTTGAGGGGAATAGATACTACAAGAAGACATCTTCATTGATCGGGAAATAGAAACAAAGGTTGCCCACAGATGAGATGGGCAGACGATTTGAATTGCAGGAGATACAAGAATTGGAAAATTTGGAAAAGATTGCGGTAGGCTTATTTCCAAAGCTGGATCGCCAGAAGGCTCATCATGCAGTGGAAAAATGAGAGATTGGGCGGCCACCTTGGGGCTGGAGGTCCTCTCGATGGTCATGGAGGGCTGGGAGGTCTGGCGGTCTGGCTCCATGCCCAGGGTGGAGTAGATTTCCTTTAGAATCAGCAGCATCGTGTCGGATGACTCCCTGGAACATATCAAAATTTTTACATAAGAACAAATCAATCAAATTCATTATCTTTATACCATGTAAAAGTTTGAGTAACACTTTACAATTTTAACTAAACTAACTAACCAGCTGCAGGGGTAGGCAGAGAGGATGGACCGCCAAACAACTCGATCTTGGCACTCCTTGCCTCGTTCACATTCATACATGCTCTTCTATTATTCTGACTCTTGACATCGCCCGACTCAAGTATCTGATTAACTTGGTCGTGCCATGTCTTCCTCGGGCGTCCCCGACTTCGTCTACCATTCACATTTGCGTCATATATTCTCCTTACACTCCTTTCCTCATTTATTCGCTCTACATGCCCAAACCATCTGAGTGTCCCTTTCTTAATCTTATTCATTACGCTTACATCAGCCTTGCATTCTTTGCGGATCTCCAAATTTCTCACACGATCATACATGGTTTTACCACACATACGTCTCAGGGATCTCGTTTCTACAGCATTCAGTCTACTTTCATCCTTTCTCTGCCAGTTCCATGCCTCACTACCGTACAACAGGGTAGGTACCAGCACTCCATTATGGACGGCTAGCTTCGCTTCTTTTGGTAGTTTTTTGTTGGCGCCAACGGCGTTCAGTCCTCCATTAATGGAGTTATCGGCATTTACCCTTCTTTCGATATCTCTATCAGTCTTCCCATCTCTCATAAACATACTTCCCAAATACACAAACTCATCCACCTGCTCCAAGTATTCGTCATTCACAACTATGTTGCACATTGTTTTCGTACTCTCTCTTTCAAATACCATTACTTTAGACTTACTTACATTCATCATTAACTCATTCTTCATACATACTTCGTTCATCCTAGACACGAGCGACTGTAGGATTTAATAATTAGCCTTAAATCAATGGTATTACAAAACTAATGATGTGAAGATCTCAAAGTGGCGAGCAAAATATAAATAATTGTCATCCTTTCCATTTAGTACTAAACTGTTGTGTGCTATCTTTGACCGAATTGCGTATATGAGTGCCCAATGACCTCGTCTGAGCTCTGAATTTAAAGTTGAAGGTGAATGTGAAAGTGAGGCTGAATCTGAATGTAAAGATGAAGCTGAAGGTGAAGGTGAAGCTGACAATAAAATTTAAGGTATGATGAAGATGAAAATGAAGATGATGATGAATCTGAATTTGAAGACGAAGCTGACAATGAAAATGAAGGCATGAAGGAAATGACAATGAAGCTGAATCTGAATGTGAAGATGAAACTGAAGGTGAAGATGAAGCTGAGGATTAAAATTAAGGTAAGATGAAGATACAAAAGAAAATGAAGGTGAAGCTGAAGCTGAAGCTGAATCTGAATGTGAAGATGAAGCCAAAGTACGTAAATATGAAAATGAAGATGTAGCTGAAGATGAATATATAACTAAAGCTGAAAAAGAAGACGAAAATGAAGATGTATCTGAAGATGAAGCTGGAGCTGAAGGTGATGATGAATCTGAAAGGGAAAATGAAAAGGGAGATGTAGCTGAAAATAAAGAAGAGGCTAAAGATTAATATGAAAATGAATATATATCTGAAGGTGAAAAACAATACGAAAATGAAGATGTATCTGAAGATGAAGCTGGAGCTGAAGGTGATGATGAATCTGAAAGGGAAAATGAAAAGGAAGATGTAGCTGAAAATAAAGAAGAGGCTAAAGATTAATATGAAAATGAATATATATCTGAAGGTGAAAAACAATATGAAAATGAAGATGTAGCTGAATGTGAAGATGAAGCTGGAGCTGAAGGTGATGATGAAGCTGAATATGAAAATGAAGACGAAGGTGAAGATGAAGCTGGAGCACAAGGTGATGATGAAGCTGATTGTGAAGATGCAGCTGAAGGTGAAGATAAAGCCAAAGGTGAAAATGAAGATTTAGTTGAAGCTGAAGGTTAAGATGAAACTGAAAATGAAGACGTAGTTGAAGGCGAAGAAAGCTGAAAATGAAGATGAGGAAGAAAAAGAAGATACTGACCAGTAGCAGACATGGCTGGCCATGGCAAAGATGTACTCATTGAAGAGTTCGAAGGGGGCCTCCTGAAGCACATAATCCACCCGGCGCCCCCCGTTCAACTTGCCCAGCTTCTCCGTCAGATCTTCTACTTCGGAAGTCGGCTCCTGGAAGAAACCAAACACATCTTTACTACAATAGTCTCATCTCGTCTTTTCACCTTGTCATATTTGTTGGGACTGGATCTTCCAGGAACCATCCAGGAACATGAATTATCATTACGCATGGACTCACCGTGACATCGGCTCCTGGAGAACTGACTTCTTCAGCAGCTCTTTCAGCTGCCTGTTCCTTGATCAACTCCTCTTCGATAACCTGGAAGAAACAAATGTTTTTAGTACAAAATCGATAATACGATGATGATTGAATTTTAGCAAATAATTGATGACAATAGACTACATGACGACACTTTTGCTCCTTGCGAAAGCATAGACAAAATGATACAAAGACGAATTCAAATGAAAATAAAAACAACACCTCACGGAAGCGCCACTGTTTGTACAGTGTAAATACAGGGAAACAACGTCGCCAACCTGTTAGGCAGCGTTGTGAGGTGGATACAGTAGGGGCTGTAGGAAGGGATTTACCAATGTGGATCTAGAAGAGGCCCGGATTACATGAAGGAGATGCCGGTAGCTTGTTCCACATACAATTTACACAAAAACGAGCCTAAACCTAATGGTTTAGGTCTATTTATTCAGTCTACTTTCATCTTTCCTCTGCCAGTTCCATGCCTCACTGTCAAACACCAGGGACTGATGACAAAGTGGTACATCAGCACTCCATTGTGGACTTACATCGCTTTTTGACAGTTTTTTTAGAAAAACTGATGACTTATTCGACTTGACTCCTTAGTACGTAGTCAAGTCGAATATAACTCCTCGATCTGGTCCCCCATTTTAAAATACATTCAGATTCAATAGAGAAAATTCAACATAAATTTCTAAGACACATTAATTTTAAACTCGGTAATCCCATTGAAAACGTAAACTATAATTACTTAATAAATTTTTTTTATTTATTAAGACTCTCAGATTGCTACTCTTTCTAAAATCCTGTTTAAATGCTACAATAACCGGACTGAGTATATGAAACACTCGCTTGTTCCTAGATTACATGAAGTTACTAATAGATATGCAGATGTGGCAGATCTATTTAACTGCACGGAAGCTAGGTACAAGAAGGCTATAATATCAAATATTTTCAATCAGTATTAACTTTATTTGCACTATAGAATTTTATACGTAATTGTATCTCTGTTGTCATTTCTTAATCAAAAGCCACAATTAACTGTAGTACTGTTTTTTATTATTTCTGATTTAACTATGATTTTGTGATAGGTAATTCGTGTTTATGGTATATGTATACCGTTTATATTAAATAAATAAATAAAACAAATTCAGTATCAAAAAATATAAATAATAAGATTTCCATCATTAAAAATGATGCGTGTACCTCTTTAACACGTTCTCCGAAGGCGGCCTCGCGGGGAGATGTGAAGGCCGCCATTTGAGTGAAGGAATCCCAAGTACTCATCACAGATTGAACCAATTTCTGTTTGATGTCGGAGCCAACACGGAACACCGTGTCTTTTAATTCTGTCCAACAAATTACAACATCAATAAATTGAGCATTTTTACAAAGACAAATTTTTGCCCCAATTCTCTATATAGTTGTCTACAAAATTGCTAATTTAATTATCAAAAAACAATATATTTACCAGCTTCAGTTAGGTGCACAAGAAGGTAAGAGAAAGGGTGATGTGAAAGGGAAAGCGGGAGTAATAAGAAAGGGAAGGATAAGGGTAATGGGGAAGGGGAAGGGTAATGGGTAAAGCTAAGGGAAAGGGTAATGTGGAAGGAGAAGCGGAAGTAATAAGAAAGGGAAGGAAAAGGGTAATGGGGAAGGGGAAGGGTAATGGGAAGCTAAGGGAAAGGGTAATGTGGAAGGAGAAGCGGAAGTAATAAGAAAGGGAAGGAAAAGGGTAATGGGGAAGGGGAAGGGTAATGGGTAAAGCTAAGGGAAAGGGTAATGTGGAAGGAGAGGTGGAAGTAATAAGAAAGGGAAGGAAAAGGGTAATGGGGCAGGGGAAGGGTAATGGGGAAAACTAAGGGAAAGGGTAATGTGGAAGGAGAGGTGGAAGTAATAAGAAAGGGAAGGAAAAGGGTAATGGGGAAGGAGAAGGGTAATGGGGAAAGCTAAGGGAAGGGGTGATGTGGAAGGAGAGGTGGAAGTAATAAGAAAGGGAAGGAAAAGGGTAATGGGGCAGGGGAAGTGTATTGGGGAAAGGTAAGGGAAAGGGTGATGTGGAAGGAGAAGCGGAAGTAATAAGAAAGGGAAGGAAAAGGGTAATGTGGCAGGGAAAGGGTAATGGGTAAAGCTAAGGGAAAGGGTAATGTGGAAGGAGAAGCGGAAGTAATAAGAAAGGGAAGGAAAAGGGTAATGGGGCAGGAGAAGGGTAATGGGTAAAGCTAAGGGAAAGGGTAATGTGGAAGGAGAAGCGGAAGTAATAAGAAAGGGAAGGAAAAGGGTAATGGGTAAAGCTAAGGGAAAGAGTAATGTGGAAGGAGAAGCGGAAGTAATAAGAAAGGAAAGGAAAAGGGTAATGGGGCAGGGGAAGGGTAATGGGGAAAACTAAGGGAAAGGGTAATGTGGAAGGAGAGGTGGAAGTAATAAGAAAGGGAAGGAAAAGGGTAATGGGGAAGGGGAAGGGTAATGGCAAAGGAGAAGGGTAAATTAAAGGGTAATGGCGAAGGGAAAGTAATGGGGAAAGGTAAGGGAAAGAGTAATGGGGAAAAGTAAATAATGGTGAGGTGGAAGGGAAAGGAAAGGGGTAGGGGTAGGTTAACTCACCAAGATGCATCCTCTTCCTTCCCTTGTGGTGAGGTATCTGCATGGGAGGCACCTTGGACATCTCCGCGTTCAGCAGAGACTCAATTCTGCAAACACCAAATCACCCTACATTACCAAAAATACAAGTCATTGCCACAACAGCAGCTGTGAAGCAGGCTCTATGTATTGAGCCCAAAAACAATTTGTCATAATCTAGTTTGACTCAAACTCACCATTCACAGAAATTCAAACAATTTTGTAGTGTTTTTAAAATAATAAATTAATTTAATTCAACTAAAATGACTAAAGAAATCTAACGGAAAATGATCAAACTGTAATCAGCTGAAATTTACAAATAAATCGTCAAATGTCATCGTCTTAAATTGTTCAAACAAATATTAACTGATTTTATTATTTCTACACTAGCTTGAATACATACTGAACATGAAAAAAACACAATTCAAAGTAGTTTTAACGGAAATAATGATCTATATACTAATTTGGAAATGTAAAACATCGATTTTTTAGCCATTGACAGACAGCTGCCAAAAGCCACCCGCAAATTTCATAGAAAATTCTTTTAAAATCATTCAGAGTAGCTACAATAATCAAATAGAACATGTCCCAGATTGATATTGACGCAAGAGATTCTGACCTTGTCCGTCATTCAGTTTCTTTATACATAAGGGTTAAAATTGCATTTAAAATAAAGGAAAGATTTTTTTGTGCCTGCCGGCTGGCGAACCACAGATGAGCGGTTTTAAGGAGCGTATTTTGGAAAGCAAAAGCAAAATTTTATGATGGGCGGTACAATAGTACAAGGATTTTATCAGAGTATTTATCTTCCTAAATGTAATTGGTCCCTCGGTAAGAGGGTAACTGACCTGTAGGCAACGGGGTCGAAGGGATGGAAAATGTTGAAGAACGCTGGACAGGTGGGAAGCTGGAAGTCGGATCCCAACTCTTCGAGGCCTCGCACACACACAAACATACCTGAAAAACATAACATTATTCTACACTTCATGGTAAGGCTGCAACATCTGGTCTGGAGCCCCAAAACACATGAAAAAACCCTTCCCGGGCCCTGACATCTTTGGGGATGCTTTTTTTTACATTAACTCCACACAGTAGGCTCTGAGGAAAATAATTTTCCTCAGGGCCATCTGAGATTCTGTGTGGAGGGTGTTTTTGAGGAGAGGAAGGAATGAACATTGGTCTTGAAGAGATGTTGTAGGAAGGAGGAAACACAGAGGTCAGCAAATCGTTCCACAGTCGAGCTGTTGAACACAAGAACGAGTCGAAGAAGCGACCCGTTCCCATGTGACAAATGTCAACCGTGTACATGTGTTGGGCGAGCGCGTTTGGCATGTTTTTCAACTATGCACCAGTGCCGAAGGGATCATCTTCCGTTGAAATACCAGTAGAACAAGGATAGCATTCAAGGTTAGCTAAGTTAAGAGAATCTATCAAACGGACCGCTCGTTTCTACACAGAGTCGAGGGTTTTTTTGGGTATTTTGGGACTCCAGAGCAGAGGTGGCTGCCAAATTCAACCGTGGGTCATACTTGTGATTTATGCAGGGTTAGCAGTTGTGTACTATTAAAGTATCTGCAGGCCCTGTACAGTACGAAATTAAGAAGAGGAGGTTCTGGGAATGAAAAAGTTTGAGGGGTGTGTAGGAATCTGGAAGTCAACTTTCAATCCCTCCCACTGTGGTGCAAGGTGATGGGTCGAGAGAGTCTGGCTGGAGAGGTCAAAGGGTGTCCCTCAACAGTCTTCTCTCACACTCATCCACCACCAAGACCTGGATAGATCTCACACCTTGAACCCGGGCAGCCCTGCTAAGTCATCAGCCATAGCTTGACACTTGCGGCGACCTATGGCAGAGGTGTTGGTTATCCAATGAATGGTTCAACGGTACCCATAGCCGCATCCCAAAATGATGATAAACTCCTTGACCCTTGTGCGGAAATGGGTAGTCCATTTGATAGATTTCCTTATCTCAACAAACGGATTGCAATATTTAGAGCACAGAGCTGAGGTGGTAATGCTGTTCTTGTTTGGCCGGTGTTTCAATGAAAGATGCTTCAAAGGACTAGTGCCATTGATCAACATAATACAAAATTTTACAGTGTAGACATTGTACCGGACGGGACCACGATTATGACTTATTATATTTGTTTTGTTTTTACTTGTTTAACTTAGCTTCATTTAGAGATTCGACGAAGAAGAGGATGAGTTCCTTGAAGGCCGTCCTCTTCTTCTAACCTAAAGGGGGCTTGTTGGATATTAAAACGAAGACGAAGACGGTACGTCTTCGTCTTCGTACATTGAGGTTTAATTTAGGGCGACTTAGCAGTCACCCATGCGTGGTATAATAATGTATAACTGATGTTTTATTAATAAAGTTAATAAATTTGTGTTTTATGGGCTATCGGAGAGGTCGAATGCGAGGACAGGGTTTTGCTGTGCCCGGTCTCGTTTTCGATTTCTCCGTACGCCACTGTGGGCGAAACTTGGCCTTGCCACAGGACCAAAATGCCTGGCGGGGAGCGGGGGGCTCCCGCTCCCCTGTCCTTCCCCGCGTCCTACCTTCGGGCGGACCAATTAGAGCCCTCCTTCTGGGGGTTAGGTATTTTGGTCCTGTTTGATGCCTGGTGTAGCTCGCACTGTTTAGTTGAATTACGGGAGTCTGGCATAATGAATTACGAAATAAATAATATGAATTGATAGGCCAGACTCCCCTTACCATTATTATGTAGGTTAACCTAGAGTAAGTTTAGTTTTAAGTTCAATAATTAAGATTCCCCCCAATGATGTCACTCCGGGGGGCCAATGATCTTTTTTGTATCTGACATAAAAAATCGAAACAAATTATAAGGAGAGAGGTCGGGAGGTTCAGACGGAAGCACGAAGAGAGGCGAATGATTACTACTATGGTGACCTCAGCTATGATGACCACAGCAGAGGTCACGACCCGCTAAAACTCAGACTGCTCGGAAAAGGAGACAGTTTGCCGTTTCCACCCCCGCCGGCGGCAAGGTGGGGGTGCGAGCTATATATACGGGGCCGCTACCCCTATATCGTCACTTATCGTCACTTCACTCGACCGGTACCATCACAGCAATCTTCGCCTCTCTGCCTGACCCGACTTCTCTCCGGACTTTTTGGAAATATTGGACTTATTTCTTCCCCTCTGGACACCTCCACCCCCCGGGACCCAGCGGCTACCAGGACTACCCAGCGCCTATCTACAGTCTTTGTGGGAGTAACCAGGACGTACCCTACAGACATCTTTAACAATACCCTTCAGAAATACCGAATAGAAGTAACGCGAACGATTGAAAATTAAAACAAGAGTGTGGAACATACAGGGAGCATCTCCTATCCTTATCCTATGTTCCTCCTTCTCCCCTCCTCCTTACCTAAAATTAATTTGAAGTTATAATAAAATTCCATCTTCTTTTTTTTTACATCAACTCCACACAGGAGGCCCTGAGGAAAATAATTTCCCTCAGGGTCTATGTCATCTGGGATGCTGTGTGGAGGGTCTTTTTGAGGAGAGGAAGGAATGAACATTGGTCTTGAAGAGACCCATGTTGTAGGAGGGAGGAAACACAGATGCCGGCAAATCGTTCCATAGCCGAGCTGTTGAACTCAAGAACGAGTCGAAAAAACGACCCGTTCTCATGTGACGAATGTCAACCGTGTACATATGTTGGGCGCGCGATTGGCGTGTCTCCCGACTATGCACCGGTGCCGAAGGGATCAACGATGCTAGTTCCTCAGAGCATCTTCCATTGAAATACCGGTAGAACATGGATAGCATTCCCACCCGACGCCTGTGCTCTAAGGATTGCAATCCGTTCGTTAAGATGGGAGAACCTATCAAACGGACCGCCCGTTTCTGCACAGAGTCGAGGGTAACTCTAACATAGGAGACCTTTTTGGCTTGACTTTATTTAACCTATATCTATATTCTTATGTACCTATAAGCTGTTTGTCTCTTATAAATACATAAATAAAATCCCTTCTTTTCACACAGTATCCCCAAAGATAATACAGATCCTGAGGAAAATGATTGTAGGATCTCCTGCGAGGATTCAATATAAAAATATAAAAGTGGATCTAAATGAGATCCTTGAGGCACACCTTCAAAAACAAGTTCCTGTGGGTGTTTGATGTGTTGTTTTGTTATTTAATGTTGATGCCTTTTTTTTCTCAAAACGATCTTCCACACAGTGTGTCTGGAATATAATTGTCCTTTCCCGAAATTCCTACCTACCTCCCACTACCTACAGTGCAAAATAGTACAGTGACAACCTTCAAACAACAGGCAGTGTATTATTATGTTCACATTTTCAAAGTGCAAATTACTGTGTACGCAAAGACTTCAAATAACTTATGGTGATGATACAATCTGTACAGTTTGGAACATTTTATGTGAATTCCTATGTGGACATCAACCCAGCCCTCTACATTAACTACAGTGAGTTTTACGCCATTCCTATTTTCCCACCTACTAAGGAACTTCCTAACACAGTGTCTCCGAAGATGATAATATAGATCCTGACCAAAATGATTTCCCGTAGGTCCTCCTGCGTGTAGTCAATAAAAAAAATAATAGTGGACCTAAATGAGATCCTTGAGGTACACCGCCAGAAGATAAAAATTGACATGAGTGACTTATAAAAAAATACATCACCCAAATTTTAACATTCACCTCCAGAATTCTGGCATAATGAAATTTGTTAGTTACCAATGGGGCTGCCCAGGGCGAAGAAAGCCTTTGGCTGGAACAAAAGCTGCGGGTAAGTGATGCTGGGCTGGCCCGTACCCGCTGCGCCCATCACATAGGAGAGCTGTCTCTGCAGAGCCGGGTTAGACATCTACAACAGACAGTTATTTAGAAAATAAAGCATTACATTTAGCAAAACAAAAAGCATTACCATTCGAGCCACAGAGTGTCACCAAATGACACGTCTCTCATAAAACTCGTTCATTTCCTTTTTGATCAGATTAGTGTTGGGTAGGAAACGATTTCAGAATGAGTTTGTTACCAAACACTGAAATGAGGTGTGTCCATAATAATATTATAAATGCGAAACTGCTTGAGTTTGTTTATGACCTTTTCACGCATAACACAATATAAAGACTTTAATAATTCTTTCACCAATATAAAGCTAAATTATATGCGCAGACTACAGGTTGTATATGATGGTAAGCTATGGCGTTATGAAATTATAAATATTAATATATTATATTTGTTATACGTTTTCTGTCGCTAACAAAAGCGAGTTTTTGCTAACGTCAGAAAAAATCTTTTCCATGGAAACAATGTTGATATATTTTTGGGCTCTATGCTGGAAGGTACTCAGTCTACTGTCAGCTACTACTGCAGAAAATTCAAATATTAGAATTCGTTTTTTTTTTGGACAAGCTTGGAATAAATGTCAGATAGAGTTCCTATATTAAAAGTATAATTCGTAACGATTGTAAAGACTGAATGATAAATAGAGTATTTTTTTTAATATATTAACGAACTTCCAAATATTTAAATAAAAATAAACATCCGAAATGTTTGTAAGCGCATAAATTCCGAACGAATGAACAAAATTGGATAAGTAATTCTTTTTTTCTTTGAGCTATAGCATTATGAAATTTAGGTGGGAGGCGAGATGTTTGAAAACTGAATGTAAGGGAATGAATATATGGAATGCGGGAGGGGATGGGGGTGGGGTGGGGGGGAGATAATTGATAAATGCAAGCGCTACAGTAATTTCCCGTAATACCATGCGAGCGAAGCCGCGGGGAAAAGCTAGTTAAGAATAAATAAAAAAATTTCGAAGTTTGCTTTTAATTCCCAAAAAATAACCTAAAAATAAAACGACATTTCGAATGGATTGCTTCCATCTCTAAAGACGTTCATTTCTTTGATACGTTTACCAACACATGCATTAGCCATTTATATTGTAAAAAAAAATCTTACAAGAAATACTTAAATAAAAAGCCAATAAAATTGAAAATTATAACGGTATTGAGTACAGATAATCGATAGAATTGTTGACTGGAGTAAAAGGAATCAGATTGAATTCAATATCTCTAAATGTTTCATTCTTCCTTCACTAGAGCATGTCATACTTGGTTTTACCGGTATACTATGAGAGCTCGAAATTTAAAACGTGTCTCCACTATGAAAGACCTTGGTATTGTGTTTGATAGTAGGTTAACTTTTCATGATCATATCGTAATGACGTGTAATGCTTCACTGAGGATGCTGGGTTTTGTCCTACGTACTGCGAGAAATTTCAGAGACACCCGGGTTCTCACAGTACTATACAATGCTTTGGTTAGAAGTAGGCTTGAGAGTGGTTTGGAGCCCACACCAAGTGAAGTATTCCCTCATGTTGGAGAGGGTTCAGAAGAAATTTATGAGATTTCTTTACATGAGGGAGTACGGCTACTACCCGTGGCTCTACCCTACCGACTTTCCCCTGGGCATGCTCGGTATGAACCGTCTACTGGTCAGAAGGGATGTGCTCATTATAACACATTTCTTCAGACTGATTCGTGGACGGTTCGAAAACTCGGCTATTATGGAGAGATTTAGTTTCTATGTTCCCGATGGTTATCTCCGTCACCGACAGCGTAGACTGTTTTATCTCCCGGCTTGCAGAACTAACTTGCCAATGGTTATGCCAGTCGGGAGAGCAGTCTTGTTGTCAAATAGAATCACTTTGAATATCGACATGTTTAGCATCAATGAAGCACAATCAGACTAACAGCAATAAAGCTTGCTGTCTAAATTGTGCTTCATTGATTTTTAAAGTGTTCATTGATGTTTAAATTGTTTAATTTGTTTAAATTGTTTATATTATTTAAATTGCTTAAATTGCTTTCATCTTAATATTTTCTCTATTTTAAAAACGATTTGAAATTTTAATTTTGTAATGTTTTGAATTGATAAATAAAAAATAAAAAAGAATGACCTCTGTAGGGATGGCGTCACCGAAGGCCGCAGTTTCTCGTGCCTTCTGGTGGCAGAGCAGGTCAAACACAATCACGCTGCCGAGGGAATGTCCCCCGATGGACACTCCCCCCTTGAAGGTTGGATTCCTCTTGCAGAACAGCGAGTAGATACGATTTATTTCGTTTCCAACTGTGGACATTATCGTCTGGAAATAGAAAACAAAACAAATTCAAAATATTTTTACCGGCATGTTAATCTGGATTCTTGAATTTTAACCGTACAGACGTAAGCCTATTAATAACATCCGATTTCGATTTGTCAGCTCGTAGTAGAAACCACGATCTGGAAGGATAAACTGAACTGAAACCATAACATATCAAACAAATTTACAGAGAGAGGATGGTTAAGGGGTTAGGCCACTCTAGAGTTTTTGAAAAATCGTTTTTATTTTTTTAAATTGTCTCCTAAGACCTCAAAAATGATGTCCCAAAAGATTATGGTCAGGAAAAATCTCTAAATACTCGATTTTCAAATTTAGGTATATAGTACTTAGTACATAAGTAATCGAAAAACAGCGTACAAGAGCTGATTCACACACAGCTATCAAATATAAAAGATCATAGCGCGCCAAATAACGCTCTCCATACAAACCCTTCAGACCGTTCACATCTCAACGGTTTTGCGCAGATCAATCGGAGATAATACACATCTTACGACGGAACCGCTCCAGAGGCGATATCTGAAAAGTAAGTCTCCCCCTCTCCGACGAAAACAGGAGAGGGGGTCATTGTAATTACGGAGCTGCCTAGACCCGTGGATGACAGATGTCAAGTTGACAGATTTCAGTACAAAAAATGTGCATTCCGTTGCCGCTCCCTAATTCAACTGACCCCCTCTCCTACCACAGGAAGAAATATTTGATAGCGTCGTGTGAAAGTACGAAAGATAAGCGCTCGCGCTTCAACATCTGCTCGCAGATTTATAGCTCTGTGTGAACGAGCTTTAAAGCATTCAGAGAGATCGCTATCTGAACGGGTAAAAGACACAAGGATCGCTTTAATATCAAGCAAAAAAGAAAAGCAAGAGCAGGACAATAATCTAGAAGGCCAATTGTATGGTGCGGGCATCGCAGATTGAAGGTATTGCAAAATTATTACTACTACTTAAAACTTCAAACGCATGTGTATCAAAACTGCATTTTTTAAGTTTGCCGGAAACATAACACAGACAATTTTCAACCGATTTACTTGAAATATTGAATATATCTTCAAAAACACATTGTTGATTTTTTTTTTGTTGCATAATTCATTTGTTATAAACAATAACCTGATGATTTTTAAGGCAAATTTTTAACTTTCCACTTTGGAAGTGCGCCATTTGGACAAAAATTAATATATTGAAAAACACCTACGTATTTCTACAGCAGTTATTATTTAAAATAAAAATTGCTTTTTATAATTCAAAAGTTACAAGAGCTGTTTGTCCGGCCGTGGACCCCGAAAAAACGGAGACGTCATCGGAAAATCGCTGCACAGCCGCCATTTTGAAATTAATTACTTCAAATTTTGTTTTATATACAGTCACTGATACATATCATAAATACTTTTTATTGGAATCTCGATTTATTTTGTTGTATTTCTGAAAAAAAAATTCCTAAAAAGCCTATTTTTTCGGTCTCTAGAGTGGCCTAACCCCTTAAGTAAAAACAGAACTTAATAAATTATACCTGACAGAATTTGGGACTGGTGTAGAAGAGGATGTCCAATAGAGTGTCGTTGGTGAACCCTCGCAGTTTGGGCACGGACTCCAGGGTGATCTGATTGATGCGCTGGTCTATTCCAGTTTCCTCCGAGTGCAAGTTCCAGTGCCACGAAATTGGCAACACCTGGAACAGACAATACAACAATTTGTGAATTGTAATATTCAATTTGGGAGGCGGATATGGACACTGCCACCCCGATAACCATCCATTGTTTAACCAGCACCTCTGCCATAGGTCACACTAAGTGGCAAGCAATGGCCGATGACTTGGGTCGTGATCCGACAGTTTTAACCTCAAAATTGGTTTTTATTTATTTTGTGAATAATTTTATAAGAAACAAAAAAATTTGATCAAGGGAAACTATCACAAATAATCTTAGCCATAAAACTGTATTTTTAAAATTTGTTTCTAATATGCGTTCACACATTTCTAATGAAAAAACATATTTTTTAGTGGTTTACACTTATTTTTTTATACAGTAATTAACAATTTTTTTTATTCTACTCAAGGGAAGCAATAGAAAAAGCCTCAATTTATTCAAAGCATATTTTTTGGTATTCATAATGTAAGCCGATTTATTTATTTATTTAAACACCCATAGGGCTTTTACATAAAGTGCAGTACATGTTTTTGGTAAAGTATAGGAAATAACAAAATATAATATAAACATAATATAACTATAAGAAACAAAACATAGATAACACTAGATATGACACAAAGCAGGTAAAATAGAATATATGGTCACGTAAATTAATGTGAGATAGTTATTTTAATTATAAAGAGAAATAAGATAAGATTGTCATTATTTATGTTTATAATTAGCAATCTTTGT
Source organism: Glyphotaelius pellucidus (assembly GCA_936435175.1). Taxonomy (NCBI): domain Eukaryota; kingdom Metazoa; phylum Arthropoda; class Insecta; order Trichoptera; family Limnephilidae; genus Glyphotaelius; species Glyphotaelius pellucidus. The sequence continues at coordinate 16,918,320 of OW386565.1, forward strand.
TATACATATTTGGTACGTGTTTATCGAAACATAGCTACAATAATATATCGATAAAGGTGCTATATAGTGCATGATATTTATAGCTTTATTTTAAACTAGCTTTTCCCCGTGGCTTCGCTCGCATGGAAATTACTGTAGCGGTTGAACTTATCAATTATCCCCCCTCCTCCCCACCCCACCCCCTCCCGCATTCCATACATTCATTCCCTTACATTCAGTTTTCAAACATCTAGCCTGCCACCTAAATTTCACAAAGAAAAAAATAATTATCCAATTTTGTTCTTTCGTTCGGAATTTATGCGCTTACAAACATTTCGGATGTTTATTTTTAATTAAATATTTGGAAGTTTGTTAATATAATACAAAATTACACTATTATTATTCAGTCTTTATAATCGTTACGAATTATATTTTTAATGTAGGAACTCTTATCTGACATTTATTCCAGCTAGTCCAATAAAAACAAAACATATTCTAATATTTGAATTTTCTGGGGCAGTAGCTGACCAGGGGGCTGAGTACCTACCAGCTTAGAGCCCACAAATATATCAATATCGTTTCCATGGGAATGATTTTTTTCTGACATTTGTAATTAACTCGCTTTTGTTAGCGACAGAAAACGTATAACAAATATAATATATTAATTTTTATAATTTCATAACGCCAGAGCTTACCATCATATACAACATGTAGTCTGCGCATATAATTTAGCTTTCTATTGGTGAATGAATTTTTAAAGTCTTTTTATTGGTTAATGCCTGAAAAGGTCATAAACAAACTCGAGCAGTTTCGCATTTATAATATTAGTATGGATGTTCTGATATACTGAGTTTAAATTTAGAAATCGATTGATGTCGATAAACGTCAATTGAAGTATATTTATTTCCGAGTATATGAAGTCTTTGTATTGGAGAGTTTTCAAAATAATTATTAGTAGAATTGGTAACAAAGTAAAGTGCATTAGAACGGGTATCACGCGTGGGTACTCTCAAATTAATTTTACAAGTTAAATCGAGGGCGTCCAGTCTGCCATTCGATATATTAAAAAGATTAATTTAAAATACTGATTTCAAACGTGACAAACGTATAACGAAATGTCGATCTCAGGCAGTTTCCGCTTTCAATCAAATTGTGATCAACGTCAAGAATAAAAACATTATTTACAGCGGTCATAATGACATCCATACTAATATTATAAATGCGAAACTGCTCGAGTTTGTTTATGACCTTTTCACGCATAACACAATATAAAGACTTTAATAATTCTTTCACCAATAGAAAGCTAAATTATATGCGCAGACTATATTTTGTATATGATGGTAAGCTCTGGCGTAATGAAATTATAAATATTAATATATTATATTTGTTATACGTTTTCTGTCGCTAACTAAAGCAAATTTTTGCTAACGTCAGAAAAAAATCGTTTCCATGGAAACGATTGCTACTGCTTCCGAAAATTCAAATATTAGAATATGTTTTATTTTTTTGGACAAGCTTCTGTTTTGTAATAAATGTCAGTTCCTACATTAAAAATATAATTCGTAACGATTATAAAGACTGAATAAATGAACTGAATAAATAGTGTAATTTTTTATTATATTCACAAACTTTCAAATATTTAATTAAAAATAAACATCCGAAATGTTTGTAAGCGCATAAATTCCGAACGAATGAACAAAATTGGATAAGTAATTCTTTTTTTCTTTGAGCTATAGCATTATGAAATTTAGGTGGTAGGCGCGATGTTTGAAAACTGAATGTAAGGGAATGAATATATGGAATGCGGGAGGGGATGGGGGTGGGGTGGGGGGGGGGAGATAATTGATAAGTGCAAGCGCTACAGTAATTTCCCGTAATACCATGCGAGCGAAGCCGCGGGGAATGGCTAGTAATTTATAATTCACTTGCTGATATTATTAAAAACTATAAATTTATACAGTTAGTGACACCTGTAGTTTTTTATCTAAGTTTATTACACAAAAATCATATATCGGTAATGCAGGCTACTACAGCCCGAGCAGAGAGCACTAACGTCTTAATTTTATATACACGTTATAGTATGATATCTGAAGTATCTTTGAAAATTTTTTTAATTAAAAATATCAATAAATAAGTCCGTGAGAGCGAATCTCCGGAGGTGCCTCGAAAATGCAGTGAACATCATAACTCGTTAACAGATCATCTATACTAATATTATAAAGAGGAAAGATTTGATTGTTTGTTTGTTTGCATCAAATAGGTTCCGAAACTACTGAACCGATTTAAAAAATTCTTTCACCAATAGAAAGCTACATTATCAGCGAGTAACATAGGTTGCATATAACGGTAAGCTCTGGCGTTATGAAATTTGTATAAATGAAAATGTGTGTATTTCATAAATTTTTGCAGGAGGGAGGAAAGGTAGGGGGAAGGTGGGGTTCGTGGAGAGTGAAGAGACGAGGGAGGGGGAAGGCGGGGAAGATGGAAGGGAACGGGGACGCACGGGAAAGGATGAGAAGGGAGAGTCAATTTATTTCTTTGAATGGCATAGCAACGCATGCCAGGAACCAGCTAGTTTTAAATAAAAAAAGTCGAAATGTGTTTAAAAAGTGATGTGTTTTCCTAGGTAGTGACGAAGCGTTTTATTTTTTTTTGCAGCGTGTTGAAGTCAAAAATGCGATTTTTGATAAAATTTTCGATGAATTTGTTACAATAAAATGGAAAAAAATGGTAAAAAAAGAAAAAAAACTCTTCGTCACTACCTGTTGATTTGTGTGTAAAAATAGTTTACAAAACTTCAAAAGGATCGGCTAAGTAGATTTAGAGTTATGATATTCACATACTTAAAAAATTTTTTTGCGAAAAAATCGATTTAAATTTTTTTTATTCTCGAAATGTACTTGAATCGAGTAAGAAACGCTTTATCTTTACGCTGTATGTTTGTTAGTTTTGCTCCGATTTACTTGAAATTTTGACACAATACTCTCGACATATTGTACATTTAGAAAAAAATAAATAAAAATGAGTTTTTAAATCTTAGCCCCCCTTAACAGATAATATGACTTACCTCAATACGGCTGACCAGTCCCTTGTCACAGGAAGTCTTGTAATGAGACTGAACTAACTGTCGACTGATTGATCTAAAGTCATCCACTGAAAAATAAATTTGGATAAGTTTTTAGACAGTGCCATGTGGGTATGTTTTATCATCCTAAAGTCTGGCCAACCGGGCCTCACTGTCCCAAGAAAATAATCTGATAGTCTGATAAAACATGCTCGAGGCCTAAGGGGTAAAGCAATTGAATGAGTTTGTGATTGGAGTGTTTTCAATAAATCAAGAATGACGGAGCATTCTCACCGACTTCTTCGAGGCTTCGAAACTTGAGGTCGCACACGGATCCAATGCCGTGGATGAGGAACAGGAGGTGATCCGACTGCACCTGCTCACCTTCCTCGATCTGCGAGGGATCCTGGCCTCTCCGCACGCTGCGAGCTCGCGGCGCACCCTGGAACACACCGATACACACAATGACTCCGGGTAGAGCAATCACCCAACAGGACACTGACACCTATTAATGCAATACACATACATCACACCCACAGATAATATAAATAAAGAAAACGACTTTAATAATTTTCAGGTGTTGGGTTACCAACATTCCTACCGTAGGTCACCCCAATTGGTTCACTACGTTTCATGGAGTAAGGTTTGTCTAGGTCTTGGTGATGAATGCTTTTGCCCTCCTATTGCGTGGCGGGCTGGATCGAGATAAACTTGTTGAGGAATAACTTTAAACCTCCTCAGCAGGACTCTCTTGACCCATTGCCTTGCACCGCAGTGGGAGGGTTAGATTCAAACTCCTGGACACGTTGGCCCCCAGATTCCTATCCACCCCTCACACCTTTTTACTTCCCGGAACTTACTCACCTTCCTTTCCCTAAAAAACACCCTCCACAGAGCATCCCCAAATATGGCGTTGATCTATGATTTAAGCCTCCAAGGACCAGTTGTCATCAAATGGCCATTCAGCGCCACTTTGTTTTTTTGACATTTGAATTTCTATCAAACTGTAATAAGCTCACAAACCAGCATCGGCGTTTGGCCTAGTTTGATACCCACATCGAGTACTGACTTAATCCGTTTTCAGCAGAAGTAATGTGTGGTATGTTTTTAGGTTTTCACGGCCAAAAAGTATTTTTGTTATTGTTTTTGGGGTGTTATGCCGTGTTTCGCTACCTCCTTCTTTAGCCAACGTTTCGGACAGCGTTACAGTGTCCATCATCAGGGCAGATGAGTAAATGATATTGGTGAGAGTGTTTACTTATGTGTGTCGAAGCGATACGGTGCTGCCAGCTCCATTTCTCTACGAGCTGGTGTTAGAAAAAATTCAGCATGGTTTTTTGCGTTTAGCTTTGGTGTAGCCGTCAATTACTGGATACCAAGAACTATTGAGCTTAGCTCCGTCGTCTCTGTTAATATTGATGGGGTTTTTATGGATTTCAATTGCCTCCGTAACTCCGAAATCCATAAAAACCCCATCAATATTAACAGAGACGACGGAGCTAAGCTCAATAGTTCTTGGTATCCAGTAATTGACGGCTACACCAAAGCTAAACGCAAAAAACCATGCTGAATTTTTTCTAACACCAGCTCGTAGAGAAATGGAGCTGGCAGCACGGTATCGCTTCGACAATTGCCTCCGTAACTCCGAAATCCATAAAAACCCCATCAATATTAACAGAGACGACGGAGCTAAGCTCAATAGTTCTTGGTATCCAGTAATTGACGGCTACACCAAAGCTAAACGCAAAAAACCATGCTGAATTTTTTCTAACACCAGCTCGTAGAGAAATGGAGCTGGCAGCACGGTATCGCTTCGACACACATAAGTAAACACTCTCACCAATATCATTTACTCATCTGCCCTGATGATGGACACTGTAACGCTGTCCGAAACGTTGGCTAAAGAAGGAGGTAGCGAAACACGGCATAACACCCCAAAAACAATAACAAAAAAAAAAAAGAAGTAATGTGTGTTTAGTGATGAGCAACAACGTGATAGTTCTGCTGATCTCAATTTGTACAAAAGTCGAAACGGGCTTAGAATCAGCATTTCACGAAGACCTTTCAACTGTCAAAAAACAAAATGGCACCAAATGACAATGTTACATTTGAATTTCTGCAAAACAACCAGGCCTCAGCGATTCAGTTTGAATGATAGTGGTAAAAAAAAAACAAAAAATTGTTAATTCATATAATTAAAATAGGTTAAATTAGTTAGAAGAAAATTTCAACACATTTTAGAAACAACGCTACACGTCTCTACTAAATATTAGTTAGTGGAGAGATTAAAGAAATGCCTATTTTAATTTGGCTACTAAATCAGCCGGGAAATATTATAATTCCGCACAAGAGTCCCAACTGCTCCTAACCGTCTGGAGTCAGTGAGACTATGACATCCATAGTCATATTAATATTACTAGTCCTGCCCTAACTGATAAAAGCGTATTATTTCCCTCTCCCCATACCGGTTCCATTTGGAGCTGACTGGGCTCTTGAATGGCCTCGAGCAAATCTAAAAAATGTGACGTCATCATTCTTGTGTGAACCAGCTTTGAGCTCTCATCGGAAAATTTTACGAAATAACACAGCAAAAATGGTGGCTTGTTCTATGAAAACGTGTGAAAATGGAAGTGAAAAAGAGAATAAACCCAATTCCATAGGGAAGCATTATTTTACTCTATTTTAAGCTTATTCAGATCATATAATATGATCAGTTTTAGTAACACATCACCATAACGAATGTAGGCGTTTCTCAAGTGTGCTCGTCGCTGTTTACTGGGGTAAGTAAATTATGAAACATTTGTAAAAGTCTTAACTAAATACGGCAACAAAATATTCGACTCTGAAAACAGGTGAACTTTACTTTGTCGTATTTGGACTTCACAAATTTGTTCATAACGTGGCAAGCAATTCGCGCTCCCATGTAAATTGTTATGATGTTATTGTAAAGCGGACATATTTTGACCCCATGACAAAATATGGCCGAGGCCCGGGGAGTTAACAACAATTCTTTAAATGAAATGAGTATTTATTTTGTTTAATTTTTTGACAGACGTCGTAATTTATCAAGTTAACAATGTTGATTCGAGAGGTAAATTTCTGATTTTCTCTAAAATCGACAAGGTCTTGACGTGTGCACCGATTCATTGCTACGCGGATGACAGTACAGTCCATGATAGCTTTTTGTTTGACAAACCTCCAAAGGGCTCACAAACCCCAATGGCTCGGAGGGCTTTGAAACAAAGAATGGACGGTTACCTCGAGAGTGTTTCCTCTTGGGGTAAGAATAACCTCGTCGAATTTAATGTTTCAAAGACCCAATCATGTTTGATCACGTCTAAAAGGGATCGAAATGATAATCTAGTCTCCTTCAACGGAAGCATTCTCCCGAACAGGCCTTCCATTGATATGCTTGGTGTAACTCTAAGTGACCAGCTCAGGTACGGGGGCTCCATCGAGGCCAGAGTTAAGTTAGCCTCTCAGAAACTGGGCATACTGTACAGGGCACGCAGATACTTTAATAGTACACAACTGCTAGCCCTGTACAAATCGCAAGTGCGCCCCACGGTTGAATTTGGCAGCCACCTCTGGTCTGGAGCCCCAAAATACCTGAAAAAAACCCTTGACTCTGTGCAGAAACGGGCGGTCCGTTTGATAGATTCTCCTAATTTAACTAACGGATTGCAATCTTTAGAGCACAGGCGCCAGGTGGGAATGCTGTCCTTGTTCTACCGGTATTACAATGGAAGATGCTCCGAGGAACTAGCGTCATTGATCCCCTCGGCACCGGTGCATAGTCGGGAAACACGCCAAACGCGCGCTCAACATTTGTACACGGTTGACATTAGTCACATGAGAACGGGTCGTTTCTACGACCCGTTCTCATGTGACCTCCCCCTACAATATGGGTCTCTTCAAGACCCATGTTCACTCCTTCCTCTCCTCAAAAACACCCTCCACACAGCATCCTCAAAGATGACATAGGCCCTGAGGGAAATTATTTTTTCCTCAGGGCCTCCTGTGTGGAGTTAATGTAAAAAAGGTTTAATTTTGAAGGGCAATTTTTTTTTTTATAAATAGTACTTTCAGCTTCACAAATCCTACAATAATTATAATATCCCGTGATTTTCCATGGGTCTGCATTTGTGGTTTAGTGTTTTTGATACAACTAACAAACACACACCTACACACTGAATGATAATTAATAATGAGAATGAAGATATTAACTAACAAATTAATTATGAAATTAAAGTGAAAAAGTTTAAGTTTAAAAAAATTAAAGTTAAAAATTAAAATGTGTGAAAAAAATTGCATGCGATTAAAAAGCTTGCAGGAGATAAAACACAGAAAGAAAACTGGGATTTTTTGCTCATCGGGCAGAAGCTCTATACTCTGAGCTACATCCATGATCTCTGTGGCAGAACAGTTAAATCTTTGGCTCTAGGCGTAGAGATCAAAAAATTCAGCTAAGTACATATAAATGCTTAAAACTAAAGTGGATTATTTGTAATATGTAGGTAGAATATTGGACTAGCATTAATTCAGGTCTAGTTTGATACCCACAGCGCGTACTTTTCACTGTCAACATGGTCCAACTCAAATATTTAATTACGCTTACATCATCAGCCTGAATGTGATTTTCCATATTTTTGACATGGTCGTACGTGGTTTTATGACACATAAGCCTCAGGGATCCCATTTCTACAGTGTTCAGTCTACTTTTATCCTTCCTCTGCCAGTTCCATGCCTCTAGCATACATCAGGGTAGGTACCAGCAATCCATCATGGACTGCTAGCTTCAATAGCATAGAATTCAATTAACAAAGTTTCCTGCATTAACCACTCAGGTATTTTGCGATTGTGCAAGTTTTTTGTCTTAAACGAACTGTCAGATTTATAAAAACTTTGTGTTATTTCCACTTCGCAATTAAAGCTCTATAAATGAAACATTTCTGAACTTAGCCGAATACTAAATATTGTTTTTGAAAGGTATAAAATAAGTTTTCAAATTTTTATATTACTAATAAATATTAACATTTGTAAATATTAAAATTTAGAATGCAAACATAAAAAAAATGTAAAAATGACTCAAGTGATGTTTTTATGGGAAAATGGTACTAAAATCACGGATTGTGTAAAAAAAACCCCTTATTCTATTGTTTAAATGTATAATAAACAATTTTGTAACCTCATGTTAGCATTTCATACAATAATATTTAATAAAAAATTAACAATGTCTAACGGCACGTATGCGATTTGGCGGGAGAAATCTGTTTCTAGAAAATAAGTCATTTTTATGTACTTCTATGGACAACTTTGAATAGAGATGTGAAGCTTGATTTAATATGGATCTTCTACTTTTTGTTTTAGGGTTGTCACCAGAACAATAACAGAGTTGTAACGATTTCTGTGGGAACATACGGGTTAACATGAAAACACGCTTGAACGTTCTTGACTGCTATTGTTATATTGTCGTGTAAACACGCACACGCTTACGGATCGGAGTGATTAACCCTTCTTTGAATATCTCTATCAGCCTTCCCATCTCTGGTAAACATACTTCCCAAATACACAAACTCATCCACCTGCTCCAAGTATTCATCCCAAGGGACCCTTACAGTAACAGCTTTTAAAATTATAAACATTAGATTGACAGCGCATACCTCTTGGAATGCTACAAATTTTTCATACCGAACAACTACTGCTAGGGTCATCACCATGACTTGTTCTGTATTCCACAAGGCAGAACAGACGTTCTGGCCCGGCATAGCATGACAAGAGGTATGATGCTGCTAAATGATATCTCTAGGTTTATGAGTGTTGTGTTGTACTATTTCTAATATTTAAAATCATTCAGCCGCTGGAGTGATTATGGTCGAAAAATGGACCACTTTTATTTTTCTGCGATTGATAGCTATCCAAAATTGGACCACATTTTCCTACCATTCGTAAAACATTTAATGTAATTGGATAAGTTTTTAGACTTTAAGAAGTATTTTAGTTATTTGTTTTTGAGGTGTTATGCCGTGTTGCGCTACCTCCTTCTTTAGCCAACGTTTCGGACAGCGTTACAGTGTCCATCATCAGGGCAGATGTGTAATTGTTAGTGGTGAAATGTGTGCTTATGTACTTGGAAGCAATACCGTGTTGCCAGCTCCACTCCACTGCGAGCTGGTATTACAGTACATAAGCACGCATTTCACCACTAATAATACACAATTACACATCTGCCCTGATGATAGACACTGTAACGCTGTTCGAAACTTTGGCTAAAGAAGGAGGTAGAGCAACACGGCATAACACCCCAAAAACAAATAATGAAAATTTATTGTAATTATTTAAAACATTTTCATGGCCAGCCATTTATTTTAAAACGAAGCTATTGAAATGCTTTATCTATTATGACCATACATGTCGCAAATCCGAAATTTGTAGACTATTTTAGAACGATGTTAAAAATAAATTGATAGACAATACATTATATTCCATCGATATATAAATATTTTTAGTTTTACAAATTGTTATTGTTACATTAGTTCAAATTACCAATTTTTCTCAACAGTTAATTAAAAATCCACTCCCAACACGAGAACAAAAAACTAGACAAAACAACATAAATCGTTAATAAAATGTTAGTTCTACAAATGTTGCTATTAATCTACATGGTGAAAAGTGATCTAAAAACAGGGAGAAACATTGCAGAGGACATAAATTATAGGAATTGAACGTTAAAGTTGAAAATTGGCAAAAAAATTTCTTTGTCATAACCACTGGAGCGCTTTTAGCCACATTTTGGTCATTTTGCAAACACCTTCGAGTGTTTGCTGGCCAAAATCTGGCCAATTCGAAGAGATATTTCAACCCCTCGAACCTTGGTCGTATTTTGTCAGAGAGTCAAAATAATTCCGCTTTACGATAAAATTAAAATAAATTAAATATTTTTGAATGTGTCTGAAAACTAAATACTGTTTTTGAAAGGTGATAAGTAAAATTTACAAAATTTTAAGAAACCCCCGACACAAAAAAAGACTGATAACCTTGAAACGCCTGAACAGATTTTCATGAATTGTAGCTAAGAACCATCTCTATTACGTCAGCTTTCAAACGAAAAAAACTGCATCACAATCGGTCCATTCGTTTAGGAGCTACGATGCCACAGACACACAGACACACAGACATGTCAAACTTATAACACCGCTCCTTGCTTCGGGGGTTAATAAAATATGCTTTCAAATTTTGTAATTCGAAAGATACACAATTTTTTACATACAAAAATTTTGCAAGCCAAGATAATAAAGTTGTGAAAATGGCTCGCAAAACTTGTTTCTAACTAAAATTACTGATAAACGATATTGTCACCTCACTTTTTTTGTTGTTCCATGTAAAAATAGTTAATAAAATATTCCTAGTTTCAAAAATCGCATTCGGAACTTTGGTTTCATTAAGGTGTACAATCTTCTTCTTTTGTGGTTAATTTTTAAATGTGAATACAAAGCATGATGTTTTCTCTTTCTAGTACCGTTTAAATTGTATTTCTCACTACGATAGTAAGGGAGACACAACGATTTCTATGAGACCAAAATTAGTCTGACGGGTTAAAACATTTATAGGAATTATTACAAAAGTTCCCGAGCATTAATACCTGGATTAATCACAAAGCTAAATTCGTAGTTTCACAGTTAAACAAGAGATGTCTCAAATCTCTTTTGAATTATTTTTTATTATTGACATTTCGCAAATCGAAATTATTGAAATATTTCTTCTTGCAAATCATTTATCGTGTTACATATTAAAAAATGCAAGTTCGAATTTAAATTTATATCCGTGATTATCAGCTAGGCTATAAACAACATATAGAAGTCATAATATTCAATATTCTCCAAATAGGTACTAAAGGGTTTTCCAATAAGAGGTGTTATTTTGAATAGCCCGCTATTTTGGTAGAGATGATTAATGATTTTTTATGGCCGGAATTGGATGGTATTGATCTGGACAACGTTTACTTTCAACAAGACGGCGCTACGTGCCACACAAGCAACGAAACCATTGATCTTTTACGGGAAAAGTTTCCGGACCGTGTTATCTCTCGAAGAGGTGATCACAATTGGCCACCGAGATCTTGTGATTCAACACCTTGCAACTTCTTCCTTTGGGGCCACGTGAAAGAGAAGGTCTACGCCAACAGCCCAGCGTCGATTCAAGACCTCAAAGATGGAATTCGTGAGGCTGTCGAGGACATAGGGCAGCCACTTTGCGATTTGGTTATGGAAAATTTCATGAAAAGGATATGGTCCTGTAAGCGTGGTCGTGGTGGTCATTTGCCTGATGTTATTTTCCACTATTAACGGCATACCTTCCTCTTTATAATGAAATAAACATCCGATCATTTATATTAAAAAATGGCATTTTTCTTTGAATATCAAAATAACACCTCTTATTGGAAAACCCTATACATATACCAATTTTGAAGTAAATAATTCACAGAATTCGTGCTTTTATAAATTTAACGATTTTTTAATAATTTTTTCATGAATGTTAAGAATATGAGATAAATGGAAAAATATAGGTACACTCAATGGCTTTTTAACACTAAAAGCAGTTTATAACTAACTAACTAACCATCACGCCGTTTCCCCGCAGGGGTAGGCAGAGAGGACGGACCGCCAAACAACTCGATCTTGGCACACACTCCTTGCTTCGTTCACATTCATACATCGTCTCATACATGCTCTTCTGTTATTCTGACTCTTGACATCGCCCGACTCAAGTATCTGATTCACTTGGTCGTGCCATGTCTTCCTCGGGCGTCCCCGACTTCGTCTACCATTCACATTTGCGTCATATATTCTCCTTACACTCCTTTCCTCATTCATTCGCTCTACATGCCCAAACCATCTGAGTGTCCCTTTCTTAATCTTATTCATTACGCTTACATCAGCCTTGCATTCTTTGCAGATCTCCACATTTCTCACACGATCATACATGGTTTTACCACACATACGTCTCAGGGATCTCATTTCTACAGCATTCAGTCTACTTTCATCCTTTCTCTGCCAGTTCCATGCCTCACTGCCATACATCAGGGTAGGTACCAGCACTCCATTATGGACGGCTAGCTTCGCTTCTTTTGACAATTTTTTGTTGCTGCCAACGGCGTTCAGACCTCCATTAATGGAGTTACCGGCATTTACCCTTCTTTCGATATCTCTATCAGTCTTCCCATCTCTCGTAAACATACTTCCCAAATACACAAACTCATCCACCTGCTCCAAGTATTCGTCGTTCACAACTATGTTGCACATTGTTTTCGTACTCTCTCTTTCAAATACCATTACTTTAGACTTACTTACATTCATCATTAACTCATTCTTCATACATACTTCGTTCATCCTAGACACGAGCGACTGTAGATCTTCCATACTGTTAGAAATCAGCACTGCATCATCAGCATACAACAGGCATCTTGTTATTTGCAGTTTATATGTCTCCGTAATAAAATTTGGAGGTATGACTTTTTTAATGAAGGCGGGAAATTTTCAAATCGGACACTCAAAAACCCGGAAGAAGTGGTTATAGGATTTTATATTATATTTTAACTTTAGCTGGGTTTGTATTCAGTTCATTAGTAGCGCTCTACTTTACCATAAACAGAAACTGCAAGGATTCAGACAAGTTCCAAACCCCTAGCTTAAGTTTTACATCATAGAGGGCAAAAGTGGCTACTTTTTAAAAACAATTACTCTAAAATATAACTTTTTAATTACATCTGTCTGTAGGTAATCTTTTATTTATTGAGTGACAGCACATTTTAAAACTTTTTTCTCCGTTTGCTAGAGATTTTCAGAAGATCATTTTTTTAATTTTTTGCCAACATTAAAAAATCATACCTTCGAATTTTAATATGGAGACATAAGAACTTATTATAGTGCTATATAGCCAATGAATCAACCTGTATTTTACCGTTTATTTCATATTTGTAGGATTTATAAAAAAAAATATAAAAAAATCGTAAAGTTTATAACCGTGCAAATCCTGCGAGTTTGTTACTTTGAAACTGCCGTGAGAGGTACTTATTCTAGTCAACATAGAATATTTTCGATTTCTGTATGTTGTCTGTGGTATACTTGATAATGAGAGATGCATATCTATGGAAAAAAGACTTAATTTTAACCGTAAACAGCTGATTAGAAATTCTGCTTGAAAAAAATTTATTTTTAACATTGTTATAAAATAGTCTACGAAGATCGGATTTGCGACATCTATGGTCATAATAGATAAAGCATTTCAATAGCTTCGTTTTAAGTTCAAAATAACAAACGTGGGAGGTACAAATTTTTTTTTTTAATTTTTTTGCCGAATCAAGGAGATAATTGCCTTTTTTTATCCAAAAAGCAATCGGAGACATTTAAAATGGCGTCAATATATGGCAAAAATCGCTCCGGTAGTTAATCTGCTTTCAAAAACAGTATTTCATTTTGCGATACATGTCAAACGACAATATTTTTATGACATGATATATTTCTGTTATTTTGTTATTTATGTCTGTTAAAAATTTAAGATGGTACCATTTAAGTTTTTGACATTTGAATGGTCATCATTAATGACTGATTCTCGGTCCGTTTCAACTTTTGATCAAAATTGTGATCAGCCGTCAAGTATGACAGTCGTGTTATAATGATCAAAAGCGGAAACTGATTGAGAATCGGCATTTATCAGAGAATGTTAAAAAAATTAAGTTAAACATAAGAAATGTTGGATAATTTTAAATTCCTAGATGGTCAAATCGTAATAATGTCTTCTGCAGTGATAAACCCTGTACATTTAAAAACAACAACAAAAAATTACCCCACCACCGATACGATTTACTGTTTTAGTAAAACTAATTTTCGTAAATCGTAAAAGAAGTCTAGAATAAAAGAGAATTTGTAGAAAAAAAATGCCTGACTTCTTCGTTGTCTTGTTGCTGTTGTTTAAGCATCTTTTTAGGTTCCCCCACTCCGTGCACGAGGAAGAGGAGATGGTCTGGGCAGGCGGGGGGTTCCCCGGGCTCCAGCGTGAAGGGGGCCAGGCCGCGCACCACCAGCCGCTGGGTGGGGGGCGCAAAAAACGGCTGAAAACCATCGTAGCGCGCTCAGTGTTTGCGGTAGCGTGGCATTTTAGCGCTTGTGGCATTAGTGGTAATGTCGTGCATAGATTTTTGCATTAGCATTAGTGTCTTGCTATAGATTGTAGTATTACTGTTATTGTCGAGTTATAGATTTTAGCATTACTGTTACTTATTGTAAAATCAGTTTTGCTATAGATTGTAGCATTAGTGTTGTTGTCGTGCTATAGATTGCAGCAATACTGTTATTGTCTTGTATTAGAATTTAGCATTAGTGATTGTCGTGCTTGATTGTAGCGTAACTATTATTTTCTTTTTACAGATTTTGTCATTAGCATTATTGTCTTTCTATAAATTGTAGTATTAGTGTTACAGTCTTTCTTTAACTATAAAACTGTAGTGTTATTGTCATACAGCACTATAGATTGCAGAATTGTAGTGTTATTGTCATTCTATAGTTTGTAGCATTAGTGTTATTGTCACGTAGTGCTATATAGATTGCAGAACTGTAGTGTTATTGTCATACAGTGCTACATAGATTGCAGAATTATAGTGTTATGGTCATATAGTGCTATATAGATTGCAGAATTGTGGTGTTATTGTCATACTATAGTTTGTAGTATTAGTGTTATTGTCATACAGTGCTACATAGATTGCAGAATTATAGTGTTATGGTCATATAGTGCTATATAGATTGCAGAATCGCAGTGTTATTGTCAAACTTTTGTTTGTAGCATTAGTGTTATTGTCACGTAGTGCTATATAGATTGCAGAACTGTAGTGTTATTTTCACACAGTGCTACATAGATTGCAGAATTATAGTGTTATGGTCATATAGTGCTACATAGTTTGAGAATTGTAGTGTTATTCTTATTATGGTTTGTAGCAATAGTGTTATTGTCATATAGCGCTATATAGATTGCAGAACTGTAGTGTTATTTTCATGTAGTGCTATTATTCTCCGTACATAGATGTAGTCATGTACATAGATTTAAGTCATGTACATAGATTGCATAGTCATGTCATGTAAATAGATTGCAGAATTGTAGTGTTATTGTCTTATTATAGTTTGTACCATTAGTGTTACTGTCATATAGCGCTAAATAGATTGCAGAACTGTAGTGTTATTGTCATATAGTGCTTTATAGATTGCAGAACTGAAGTGTAATTGCCATTGTCATATAGCGCTAAATAGATTGCAGAACTGTAGTGTTATTGTCATATAGTGCTTTATAGATTGCAGAACTGAAGTGTAATTGCCATTGTCATATAGCGCTAAATAGATTGCAGAACTGTAGTGTTATTGTCATTTAGTGCAATATAGATTGCAGAAACGTAGTATTATTGTCTTTTCAGCTGAGCCTTTAGTAGCGCTTTTCTTTACCATAAACAGAAACCGCAAGGGGTCAGTCAAGTTCCAAACCCAATGCCTAAGTTTTACACCGCAGAGGGCAATCGTAGCTACTTTTTAAACACAATTACTTTGTAAACATACAAGTCTTACTATATATAGCAGCATTAATGATAATTTTTTATTTTTTATTTGTGTATATTTATATATTTAAGTACATGTAAACAATTATACCAATACAACTCTTCCATGGAAGCATTAGCTTGTGACTGGAAGAATAGTGTACATTGTTTCTTTATAGATACTAAACAGTCTTCAACAATAACTAAAAAACATTAATGTTTATATTGAAGTCTCCTGCAATAATGTCTTGAAATAGTTTGTAGTATCGTAAAATTCATTCAATTCATACATTTAATTGAAGAAGAAGATAATACTAATAAATCTAAATGATTATATGAAAAAGAACAAGATGCAGAAAAATGAAAAGGTAACTGTGTCTCGAACCTAGGATTTCTCATATTACCGGGACAAACGCCTTAACCAACTCGGCCATAGAGACCTCTCATTTTTAAGTAATTTTTGTCAATCTCATATTTAAAATTCAGAATTAACAATAATAATATCTTTGAATATTTTTTTCCACATTTTTGGCTGCTACCTTTTTAAATGATAACAAAGTTTAAAAACTGGTTTGTAACCTAGATAGTGTCTCAGATAAACACATCCGATTTTATTTATACGGGACACTTATTGATCGTTTTCTAAATGAATATTCAATTTTTATTAGAATAATTTTTTAAGGTTATACCCATCGATATAATGTATCATTGTAGAAGAAGATAATACTAATAAATCTTAACGAAAATATGAAAAAGAACAAGACAAATAAAATAAAAAGTAAAGGTTTTCGCAACTTGTTTTTTTTTACATAAGCTCCTTACAGGAATTTCCCTCGGGGCCTGTGTCATCTTTAGGAATGCTGTATGAAGGGTCTTTTTAAGGAAAGGAAGGAGAGGAAATTCTGGGAATCTGAGTTTCAGTGTGTCCAGAAAATCCGCCGCCAAGACCCGGACAAATCTCACCCCATGAACGGGGTATACCTGCTGAGTCACCAAATGTAACAAACCAAATGGGGTGACCTACGGCAGAGGTCACCAATAAATGATTCCCGGGGCGGCGGTACCCATACCCGCCTCCCAAATTAAAAAAAAATTACCTTTTTATTTTTTTTCTGTGTCTTAATCTTTTTCATATTTTCGTTTAGATTTATTAGCATCAAAATTAATTATAACTAGAGTCATACGTCTTAATTGCACTTTGCAGTAATTCAAATCTACATCCTCTTGGTCCAGAGCCAATGACTTTACTGCTCGCCTTGTAGCTCGTATATAAAATATGCATAATATATACTCCATATCACATACATCAATCGTTCAGTTGATTAGTAAGACATCTCTGAAAAATCTAAATTAGAGTTGAGTATGCAGTTATATGTAAAAGTGTTCCCTCTATCTGGTACAATACTCAGATTACTCAAAAACACCACCAAATCAATTATAATGCATTAAAACTTATAAAAGTGAATTAAATTAAATGCTGATGTTTTCTGGGTCACTAATACGACATTTCAAAATGTCAAACTAATGTATCGGACTGTTGTGCTTCCTGGTGTTATTTCATAGCATATAAGGCAGTATTCTAGTCTAGAAAAAAAATTTAAAAAATTTTCTTCATATTTTCAATGTTTAAATATTCAAAAATATCTCCTTAAAAGGATTTATCGAATTTCGCATTATTCTAAGGACGAGTTGTTTCAAAAAATTTGATGAGTTCATCAAATATTCAAAGTTAATTTTCACGTTCTGCGTAAGTTCTATTCAAGTTCTATTATTACATCATTATAGACCAGTTGATTCACAAAACTGAAATCTTCACAGAACTTGAATAGAACTTACGCAGAACGTGAAAATTAGCTTCAAATATTTTATGAATCCATCAAATATTTTGAAACAACCCGTCCTAAGAGTTATAACCATTTTAATGTCGCGGTTTAGACGGAATTTAACCAAAATTTAAATAGAGCAAAACTTCAAACGCGTGTTTCTCGAAATCACTTTTTTCGAGACGGTTGACACAATATCTCAAGTTCTACTAAACCAATTTGCTTGAAATTTGGTGTGAGCTTTCTCTACACATTTCTCTACTGCCCCTACCAGAATTGTTACAAAATTTTAATTTTTACTATTTTTTAAAAATTCCGAAAAGTCAAAAAAATTACTTTTTATTTCAGGCAGCCACCATTTTGCAAAAAAAAATAATTTTTACTTCTCCGAGGTACGGACTATAGTCGCGTTTGTTAGGATTAAGAATTAATTTGTTTTTTTTTTTCTGATAACTAGGAAGGTTGCAATCGTGTCAACCAGGGCGCGCCATTTTTTGAGACCCCCCACTTCAACACCCTGTTTTGAATTTCTAATATTTTCATTGAAGAAGAAGATAACACTTTTAAATCTAAATGAAAATATGAAAGAAAACAAGACACAGAAAAACAGAAAAAGACAATGGTCGCAACTGGGACAACTGAAAAAAAAAAATAAATAAAAAATAAAAAATAAAAAATAAAAATAAAAAAAAAATAAAAAATTGAATTCTAATTTTTTCGTTTGACTTTTTTTGTAATGTATTCTTTGATGTTTAATAAATATTTGGTAAAATAATGACTGGTAAAAAATGTATTGGTTTTTTTATCGAATCTGAAAAAACACCTACAATTCATGCTTCTAGACTAGAATACCCCCTTAATACGTAAAACACAGACACGTGCAAATAATATTTTATTTATAGCGAGCATTCGAATATTGCTTTCCTCAATATGTCAAAACTTAATATTTGGAGATATCTGAATAATCTTCTGGACAATTGATATAATATGATAGTAGCATATTTTAGGAAAATTACCGAAAAATTCTTGTGTAAGAAGAAAATTGAAAAACGGAAGGGAAGGAAAAAGTTGGTAAGATTATAAATCACCTGGCAATTCAGATCTAGTCATCAAAAATAGATGAATTTTCAAATCTCGTATTTTTCCGAGTGGTAATATACGGTGACTTCACAACTTTCTAGGTGTAGCAATCAGAGTTGAGTCAAACCCAGTACTCACGCAGATGCATTGCTTGCATATAGAAAAATTTTAAAATTATTTTTCATATTTAAAAAAATCAACACATAAAATACATCTGTTTTGATTATGTAGTGAAGCGTGTCGACTTTGGGCCGGCTAGTAGCCAATTTCATAGAAAGGCGTTATGTTCGAGTGTGTGGCGCGTGAGTGCCACCAAAATTTGACAGAATGCATGGTCATCGATAACGAGTCTTTCTGCCGAGTTTCAGCTCGATTGGATGTCGGGAAGTTGGTTAATTTCTACTTCCAAGATTCATATTCATTCATTTTATGTATTTAAAAATAACACACTGTAAAATTAGTTGAATATTTAAATTCGATTAAATTATTTCAAGAAAAAAGGCTGTTTCTCAGTGACATTTCGCAATGAAATCACTCAAAAAGTGAATACATATGCACCAATACACATAATTCTAAGTTTGCATTTTGTACGGGTCAACTCTAACTGCACCACCTATAATAATGAAAATGATAAAAAAATTTACTATGTGAAATTGTAACAAAACTATTCAACGATGCAATATAGAGGGAGTTCAAACATGATCCAAACCAACAGAGTTACATACGTATATGTCTTGAATGGAAAATCGTATAGTTGGCCTTTTTATAAGCAGAGTCGATAGACGGCGCCACCTCTGGGATGCTTTCTCAACTAAATTTGCCTGAAAAGGTTTGGGTCTCGGATAAATAATGATATGCATAAATATAACTTTGCACAAGCAAAATTTTCCCACTGTAATAATGGCAGTAAGTCAGTTTGGGAGGCATGGGTACCACCACCCAGGGAACCATTAATTGGATACCCAACACCTCTGCAATAGGTCACCCCAGTGATTTAGCACTATGTTTGGGTTCATTCAGCGAGGTTTTTTGACCAGGTTGTGGAGGCAAATGCCTCTACCCACGTGCTGCGTGGCAGGCCGGATCGGGAGAAACCGGACGAGGGAGACCCTTTGATCTCTCCGTGGGAGGGATGGATTCATACGTCACTCGCGGACACATTGACTCCTAAATTTCTACCCAATCATACCTTTTTCCCCCTCCACAGAGCATCCCCAAAGATGACATTATTATTTTCCTCAGTCTTCTGGCTTGTTTATATACAATATGCAGTCGGTTTAGGGAAAAAAAAGTACACTTACTTGCACAAAATATAACTAATGGCCCGTACAGACTAGGCCAGTAGTTTAGTCAAGTAGCGAGTATTTTAGTAACTAAATGTGTCTGAACACCATAAATTTAGTAGTTACATAGTAGTGGCATTTTGGTCAGTCAAGTAGCGAGTATACTCGTTACTCGACTAACTACTTGACCAATGCGAACAAGCCTTAAGTGACCCGAAGGGGTGTGTGGAGAGAGAATGTACCGCCGAATTACAAAGGTTTAAAACATATTTTCATTCAAATGCATCAAGGATAAATCTACTTGTCTATATACTGATATATCAGCGTAGAAGTACAAAAAATTGACACTGTAAATAAATTTGTTTGATATTCATACCAACTTATTATTAAAGGTATTTTTGAAGTCGATTTTACATTTGAAATTGGCAAATAATGCAAAAAATTATCAAATTGTCATTTAATTCAATTCAATTTAATTTAAGGGATTATTTATGCTAGCCCTGTACAAATCGCAAGTGCGCCCCACGGTTGAATTTGGCAGCCACCTCTGGTCTGGAGCCCCAAAATACCTGAAAAAACCCCTTGACTGTGCAAAAACGGGCGGTCCGTTTGATAGATTTTCCTAATTTAACAAACGGATTGCAATCTTTAGAGCACAGGCGCCAGGTGGGAATGCTGTCCTTGTTTTACCGGTATTACAATGGAAGATGCTCTGAGGAACTAGCGGCATTGATCCCCTCGGCACCGGTGCATAGTCGGGAAACACGCCAAACGCGCGCTCAACATTTGTACACGGTTGACATTAGTCACATGAGAACGGGTCGTTTCTACGACTCGTTCTTGAGTTCAACAGCTCGGCTGTGGAACGATTTGCCGGCCTCTGTGTTTCCTCCCTCCTACAACATGGGTCTCTTCAAGACCAAGACCAAGAAGGAGTGAACATGGGTCTCTTCAAGACCCATGTTCACTCCTTCTTCTCCTCAAAAACACCCTCCACACAGCATCCTCACTTTTTTGAGCCTCTTGACTGATTATAACCCCTTTATTAAGTGCATTCTTAAATACACCTGCAAAAAATATACAGTAGGTATATCAACAATACTTAGCATTAACCTGTTTACGATGTTGTCGATTACGTCATTTATAGATGGCGCTCGTCTTTTAGACGTCCGATCGGTTGGCATGTATCAATGACGCTCATCTCAAATAGGTTAATAGAGTTTGCCTTTTAAAAGCAGCTTCACTGATGCCAAATATGTCCCAAGATCCCAAGGCATTCTGGTCATATGTTAAATCAAAAAAACTATCAGCATCTATTCCTAGCGTTTTAAATCTTAAGGAATTAAAAGCCGAAGGTGGCCAGGCAGTCTGTGATTTATTTGCTGATTATTTTCATTCTGTCTACGAACCGCCTGACCCTCTGGGGACTTCCTGCGATGACTCTGTAGAGCAGGTTTGTGCGATGGGATCAATTTTTATCGATGCTGACCTTGTATGTAAATATTTAAAACGGCTCGATTCCAGCAAGGGAGCTGGGCCAGATGGTATCCCACCATTGTTCATTACCGAGTGCGCAAATCATTTGTCACTTCCTCTATCAATACTGTTTAATATATCGCTCAAGACTGGTACATTTCCTGATACATGGAAAAGAGCCTACATCACACCAATTCATAAATCGGGAACTAAGTGTGAAGCAGATAATTATAGACCCATTTCCAAGCTCTGCATTTTTTCAAAGGTGTTCGAAAACATAGTCTATGACCAGTTATTCCCTGTGGTAAAGAATTCGATCAATGAATTTCAGCATGGATTCTTTGCAGGTCGCTCTGTTGCTACAAATCTTATAATATTTATAAATTTCTTGTCTGCCTCCATGGATAAACGTGTGCAAGTTGATACAATCTACACCGACTATAGCAAAGCCTTTGACAAGATCAATCACAGCGTCCTGCTTAGAAAACTTGCTAATCATGGTATTCATGGAGATCTCCTTCGTTGGTTATCTTCATACGTGACAAATAGGTCCCAGGCTGTGACGGTGGGTGGATTTTCTTCCATCTGGAAAATCATCACTTCCGGTGTGCCTCAGGGGTCCATTTTGGGTCCTTTGCTTTTCTCTATCTATATAAATGATATTACGACATGTTTTCACAACTCTCAAATTTTACTATTTGCTGACGACATGAAAATATACCTTCCTATAAGCTCCCCGGACTGTTCTACGCGTTTACAGGCAGATCTTGACCGACTGACGGATTACTGTCTTAGAAATAAACTTTTTATTAATATTTCTAAATGTTGCAAAGTTACATTCACACGTAACCGTGTGAAAATACTGCACGATTACACCATTTCTGGATCGCAGCTAACAAATAAAGATTATATACGTGACCTCGGTGTTATTTTGGACTCTAAACTTACATTTGAAAAGCACTTTGATAACATTGTCACTAAAGCAACAAAAAGTTTGGGTTTCGTACTGAGAACATGCAAATTTTTCAAAAACACTAAGACTTATCTGATTCTCTACAATTCACATGTTCGTCCTCACCTGGAATACTGTTCACAGGTTTGGAACCCGCGCTATATTGTTTATGTTAACAGGTTAGAAAGAGTTCAGGAGCGATTTCTCAAATTCCTCAATTTTAAATCATTCAACATATACAACTCTTACGATGAAATCGAGAAACATTTTCGAATCACAAAACTATTCAACAGGAGGCTTGTCGCTGATCAGATGCTCCTGTACAAAATTATTAACTCAAAAGTTGACCCGGATTGCTAAACAAAATAAATTTCCACACGTTCATTCGATATAGTAGACAAAATACCCTTTTCTATATTGATAGATGCAACACCAATTCCAATCAAAATGAATTTATACAAAGGACATGTAACTACCATAACAACAAATTTGCAAATATAGACACACGTGCTGACGTATTTACTGCTAGTTACTGTCGCTACAGAACTTCACTGTATAACATTTTAGGTGCGAATAACACATAAATTAATTGTATCTAATATTTTTATATTACTTGGCAACTTTCCCTTATCCCTCTCTTCCCCTTACCCTTCCCAACCCAAATCCCTATTTTGCAGTCTATTTCAGTTTTAATCACACTTATTTTAATGTTGTGTATTAGTTTACCATTTGTTGAATTCACATTTGTACTCTTATTATTTTTTTTAAATTTCTAGTTTATATTCAGTTAGTCTTGTTTCTAAATACCTATCTGTGAACATTAATAATTGGTCTGTTTTTTTATCATCCTCTTATGTTTATTGTATTACTAAGACTGTTAATGTTCCTTAAATAAATAAATAAATATTCAAATTGATTCTGTTCTACAACAAGATGACTTGACCATTGGCAATTGGTTATTTCTGCAAGCTGGGAGATGGAACAGTCCATGTTGTCGGTGACGGAGATAACCATCGGGAACATAGAAACGAATGCTCTCCATGATAGTCGAATTTTCGAACCATCCACGAATCAGTCTGAAGAAATGTGAAGCAATGTGTTCATATCTTCTGACCCGTAGATGGTTCATTCCGAGCATAACAAAAAGAAATTCGGTAGGATAGAGCCACCATAGAAACCATACTCTCTGTTAAGTCATACAGTCATTTTGTTTCTGGGAAATTTGTGGTAAAACTGTTAAGAATAAATTAATTATAATAAAAACCAAGATCTAAATTTGAACAGTGGATAAAATCAGAAAAATATTACACAAGCGTAAAAGCGATAGGTAAAAATATTATTCAAGCAATTTTTCACTACCATGCAAATTAAGCAAAGAATAAGTGATACGCGTTGTCTAGAAACTAGTGTTAAAAGCGTAAAAATTGTGAATCTACAATTTATAGGTATTGAAATTGTTTTTTTTTTTATTCAACCTGTTCATTTTGATTTTTAAAATTTCTTTCGGCAGATACTATACTATATCTAAAGTCACAAATATGAAAAGGGGACGAATATGAGATAAGATGAGGTTAAGTTACTATACCGAAAGTAGCAAATAGGAAAAGGGGACGAATATGGGATGAGATGAGGTTAGTTACTATACTGAAAGTAACAAAGAGGAAAAGGAGTTGAATATGGGATGAGATGAGTTTAGTTACTTTACTGAAAGTAACAAAGAGGAAAAGGAGTTGAATATGGGATGAGATGAGGTTTGCTACTATACTGAAAGTAACAAATAGGAAAAGGGGTTGAATATGGGATGAGATGAGGTTTGCTACTATACTGAAAGTAACAAATAGGAAAAGGGGTTGAATATGGGATGAGATGAGGTTTGCTACTATACCGAAAATAACAAATAGGAAAAGGGAAGAAGAGGAGATGACATGTTTAGTGAAGCAGTTTGTGTTTACCGGTGTGCTGCCCCAGGCGTCGGGGCTGGACTGACGCAGGAAGTGAACCATCACTGCTGCACTGTGCAGCACCACACTCTCTCCGCTAGGCAGCGCCACCTTCCTGTTCCAAACTGAAGTGATGACTCCGTGACGGTACTCTTCCTACAAACAGACAAGTATGCTTAATAGTGAGGTTTTGTAATCCTCATTTTTTTCCTCCAAAACTGGACCGATTTTTAAGATTATTTTTACTAACAGCCTTACTAAAAAATGTTGTGAAAATTTTATTCAATTGATTAACTACCGTGGATGTGAAAACATTACTAATTAAAAAATGACAAAAAATTATTCATGGAAACATATATACATTGCTTCCAGTGGGGGTTGTTTATCTATTATACATGCTTGTTTTATTTATAATTTCTGAAAGAATTTTGGAATTTTCCCAACATATTTTAAATGTCTTGTATAAGTCTTATTTTTGAAGATGTCAAAACAAATAACTTTAAAGAAACTAAATAAAATTATTTTTTTAGATTTTTGTATCTGAAATACACTTTTGTGTTTAAAAATTGCAGTATTTTAAACTTCAAACATGAAAAAAGTTGAAAAAAAAAGCTTACAGCCCGAAATAACCAATATGTTTATGTTAGCAAAACTTAATTAACAACAAAATACTATTTAAATGACTTAAACTGAAATAAAATAACACAAAAAAAGTGATTATGTTGAATTATATTAATATAATAGTGGCTTTGTCATTTTATAATGCAAAGTATGGAACAAAAATTGTGATAATATTTATAACTAGCTTTTCCCCGCGGCTTCGCTCGCATGGTATTATGGGAAATTACTATAGCGGTTGAACTTATCAATTATCCCCCTCCTCCCCACCCCCACCCCCTCCTGCATTCCATACATTCATTCCCTTACATTCAGTTTTCAAACATCTCGCCTGCCACCTAAATTTCATAAAGCTATAGCTCAAAGAAAAAAAGAATTATCCAATTTTGTTCATTCGTTCGGAATTTATGCGCTTACAAACATTTCGAATGTGTATTTTTCATTAAATATTTGGAAGTTGGTTGATATAATAAAAAAATTACACTATTTATTATTCAGTCTTTATAATCGTTGCGAATTATATTTTTAATGTAGGAACTCTTATCTGACATTTATTCCAAAACAGAAGCTTGTCCAAAAAAAACAAAACATATTCTAACTTTTGAATTTTCTGGAGCAGTAGCTGACCAGGGGGCTGAGTACCTACCAGCTTAGAGCCCACAAATATATCAACATCGTTTCCATGGAAACAATTTTTTTCTGACGTTAGAAATAACTCGCTTTTGTTAGCGACAGAAAACGTATAACAAATATAATATATTGATATTTATAATTTCATAACGCCAGAGCTTGCCATCATATACAGACTATATATAGTCTTCGCATATAATTTAGCTTTCTATTGGTGAATGAATTTTCAAAGTCTTTTTATTGGTTAATGTGTGAAAGCGTCATAAACAAACTCTAGCAGTTTCGCATTTATAATATTAGTATGGATAAGTACTAGCGGGTACCCGGCGTACTTTGCAATGCCATTCAAAGAAATAAATTGTTTCTCCCTGACCTTTCCCATTTTCCCTCCCCCCTCCCCGTCCCCCTCTCGCGTCTCCTTCTCCTCCCACGTTCCCCAACCACCAACTCCGCCTTCCCCTCCCTCGTCATCCCCCACGCGAACCCCACCCCCTTCGTTACCCATCCCCTCCTGCCTTCCCTCCCTGCCGCCAAAATTTAAGAAATACAGACATTTTCAAACCACTTGCGCACCACCTGTAGCAATTTTTCATACAAATTTCATAACGCCAGAGCTTACCATTATATATAGCCTATTATCGCAGGTGTGCATACAACAAATCGCAATCGAAATATACGAACAAGCAAATATTGATTTTTATATATAAGAAGAAGATAATATGAAAGAAGTGGATTTACCTCCAGAGTGTCGGCCACATCTTCTGTATAGGGAATGTAGCGTGCGTCATTTGTACCCTTATAGAACCAGCTGCATCTGCAAAACACAAACACACCTTGCATTTCAATACACGTGGAGAGTGTATCTAATTTAGATTTTTCGGAGATGTCTTACGATTAACTGAACGATTAATGCTGACTATTTCTATGAAATTTAAAAAAAGGAAAAAGATGTATATTTATGTATTTACCTTCTGACGGCCTCGTTGTCTTCCCTCCAGTAGACGGCAGATCGTTCCCTCTTGATCAGAGATACGTCGTATCGGCCCCCGTCCGTCGGAATCAGTCCGTCCAATGCGGAGCCTACCAACAAATAAGCAAACAGTCAAACAATCAGACAAATCAAACAAACAGTCAAACAATCAGAATAATCAAACAAACAAACAGTCAAACAATCAGACTAATCCATCAAACAAACAGTCAAACAATCAGATTAATCGAAAATACAAACAGTGGAACAATCAAAATAATCCAACAAACAAACAAACAAACAGTCAAACAATCAGACAAATTAAACAAACAGTCAACTATCAGACTAATCAAACAAACAAACAAACAGTCAAACAATCAGACTAATTGAACAAACAAACAGTCAAACAATCAGATTAATCGAATAGACAAACAGTGAAACAATCAAAATAATCCAAAAAACAAACAAACAAACGAACAGTCAAACAATCAGACAAATCAAACAAACAGTCAACTATCAGACTAATCAAACAAACAGTCAAACAATCAGACTAATCAAACAAACAAACAAACAGTCAACTATCAGACTAATCCAACAAACAGTCAAACAATAGACTCATCAAACAAACAAACAAACAGTCAAACAATCAGATTAATCGAATAAACAAACAGTGGAACCATCAAAATAATCCAACAAACAAACAAACAATCAGACAAATCAAAAAAACAGTCAACTATCAGACTAATCCAACAAACAGTCAAACAATCAGACTAATCAAACAAACAAACAAACAGTCAACTATCAGACTAATTGAACAAACAAACAGTCAAACAATCAGCAAATTGTATTCAGCCATCGAGCATAACGGTTATGATGTCACGAGCTGTATGGGTTTCAAAGTCTTATATTAAAAAATAAAATAATATTCACTTGAGTTTTTAGTGTACGCCTCCTCCAGGGTGTTGGAGTCTATCTGAGAGAAAGGAGTCCAGATCTGCTTGTCTTCCACTTCTTTACAGTGAAACCAGTGACGCTGCACCGGTTTGTAGGCCTGGTACGGCTGCTCCGTCTTCTCCTCCTGAAACATACCAATCACCGTCAAAAATAAATAATAGGGATTGGGTGCAAAAATGAGCAATCTCAATCTCAATCATACGAAGAAAGCATGTTACTTGTTATATGCTGATGACGCGGTGCTGATTTCTAACAGTATGGAAGATCTACAGTATCTTGTTATCAATCTGCGCAAGGTGTGAGCTTGGGTGCAAAAATGAGCAATCTGAAATGATGTGGTGCTGATTTCTAACAGTATGGAGGATCTAAAGTTACTCCTGTCAATCTATACAAGGTGTGGGCTTGGGTGCAAAAATGAGCAAACTGAAAGTATGTTGCCTGTTACTGTATACTGATGATGCGTTGCCTGTATACTGATGATGCGGTGCTGATTTCTAACAGTATGGAAGATCTACAGTCTCTCGTGTCAATCTGTACAAGATGTGGGATTGGGTGCAAAAATGAGCAAACTGAAAGTATGTTGCCTGTTGTATGCTGATGATGAGGTGATGATTTCTAACAGTATGGAAGATCTAAAGTCTCTCGTGTCAATCTGCACAAGATGTGGGCTTGGGTAGAAAAATGAGCAATCTAATCTAAGAAAGTATGTTGCCTGTTGTATGCTGATGATACGGTGATGATTTTTAACAGTATGGAAGATCTACAGTCTCTCTTGTCAATCTATACAAGGTGTGGGCTTGGGTGCAAAAATGAGCAAACTGAAAGTATGTTGCCTGTTACTGTATGCTGATGATGAGGTGATGATTTCTAACAGTATGGAAGATCTAAAGTCTCTCGTGTCAATCTGCACAAGATGTGGGCTTGGGTAGAAAAATGAGCAATCTAATCTAAAAAAGTATGTTGCCTGTTGTATGCTGATGATACGGTGATGATTTTTAACAGTACGGAAGATCTACAGTCTCTCGTGTCAATCTGTACAAGGTGTGGGATTGGGTGCAAAAATGAGCAATCTGAAAGTAGGTTGCCTGTTGTAAGCTGATTTCTAATACTGTGGAAGGTCTACAGCCTCTCAAGTTTAGGATGTAATAAGTATGTATGAAGAATGAGTTAATAATGAATGTAAATAAGTCTAAAGTCATAGTGTTTGAAAGAGAGAGTACGAAAATAGTGCGCAATATGGTACTGGATTATTTATGAATGGAGGTGAACTAACGAAGCTCTTAGAATTGAAAGAAATCATATTATACACGATCCATAGACTTAAATAATTCATTTAAGACACAATCAATTTATTCCGTTCGGTTTTGGAGACACGAAAGTGGTTGAAGTATGACTAAAGACCTCATTAACTAAGTAACTCTAGTTTAGTCTTATTCCATTCAAAAACAGTGAAATTATTTGAAATTTAAAGTCGTAATTCAAAAACAGTGAATCTTTTTTGAAATTTAATGTCGTAAATCAAAAACAGTGAATGTATTTGAAATTCAATGTCGTAATTTAAAAACAGTGAATCTATTTGAAATTTAATGAAATTGAATGACTGAATTCTAGAATGAAAGAGAGTAAAAAGGGTATGACTGATTGTCCTGCGTCTCTTCTACATCACATGTTACTTGAGGTAATACATTGAGTTAATAACAGTCTATTGCCTAATGTTTTGCCTGATCAATTTACAGTACAATCAATGATACTTACATTGTCTTCAAACACCGGATCTTCAGCTGCCTTTGCATCCATCTTGAGAACTATATAACTTCACTTATTTTTCTTTAAAAGTATATAGTTTTATTATCACTTTTATTTTAAAACACTAATTTCAGATCTCTGTAAGAAATAATCGTTACAATTTAGAGAATTGATGCCAACCGAGAGATCCATTGTAATCTCTCCCACTTTCTTATTAATAATGTGTTTAAAGGAAAGAGAGGTTACAACGGCGCTCTCTGCGGCAGATGTATTAAAATTTCTTGTAAAAGTGGTCATAAATTTGAAATATCAATAAATACTTTGGGGAAACAAGGTTCCATCTGTTGCGTTAATGTCTTCCGGTGATGAACTCTAAAGTAGCTTACTGTAGAACCCATTATTGCATGATGTTACCGCAACAGATGGAACCTTGTTATTCCAAAGGGTCAATATCTCGTAATAGTGAATTAGTCTGTAATGCCAACTAAGAGATATCTCACAGTAGTTAATTTGTTCAGGAACGCTTACTAAGAGATATCTCATAGTAACATTTCTGGACATTTATAAATATGTCTCGCAATAGTGAACACTTCTGGATATTTATAAAGCAGTTGTGAACATTCCTGGACATTTATAAAGTAGTTGTGAACATTTCTGGATATTTGTCTTATAGTTGTGAACATTTCTGGAACGCCAACTAAGAGATATCTCATAAAAGTGAACTGGTAATGCCAGCTAAGAGATATCTCACAGTAGTTAATTGTTCAAGAACACTTAATAAGAGATATCTTGTATTAGTGAACATTTCTGGACATTTACAAATGTGTCTAGTAGTTGTGAACATTTCTGGACACTTATAAAGTTAGTTGTAAACATTTTTGGACATTTACAAATATGTCTTATAGTTTTGAACACTTCTGGACATTTATAAAGCAGTTGTGAACATTTCTGGACATTTACAAATATATCTTACAGTTGTGAACATTTCTGGAATGCAGACTAAGAGATATTTTGTAAGAGTGAACACATCTGGAACTCTTACTAAGTAATAGCTCATAGCAGTGAAAATTTCTGGACACTTACTAAAGGCTTGTTCACATTGGTCAAGTAGTTAGTCGAGTAACGAGCCCATGTTTCCCTCCCTTCTCCCGCGTTCCCCTCCCCCCTCCCCCGTCACCCTTCCCAGCCACCTCCCCCTCCCGCCTTCCCAGCCTGACGCATAACTATATGAAATACACACATTTTCAGGCACCACCTATTGTAAAATTCTTAAACAAATTTCATAATGACAAGAGCTCACAATAATATACACAAACCTTTGCAGGCGTGCGCACAACAAATCACCACAGTTTCATTGCAATCGGATAAACAGTATAAGACATAACAAGGAACAAACAAAGAAACATTAATTTTTACATAGATAAAAAAATAAAACTATATTTTGTGTTAATAATTTATTTCTAATAATATTTTGTCAAAAACAATTTTTTTTGCAAAATAAATAATTAAAATATATACAAATCAATATTAATTTTACCCAAAATCCAAAAAAATTAAATACAATTTAAAATAATTTTAATTTAATAATAATTACAAAATAATAATCAATTCATTAAATACTTCAAATTAAAAATTTATCAAAATAACTGATATTTCTAATTATAAGAATTTTCCACTCCTAAGCCCCAGAGAGGCTAATGTTTTTTTTTTTTTATTTTTTTATTTAATATTTCACAATCTCACAAGATCGCCTCTCTCTGTACAGTGTAAAGGCAGGGGAAATATGTCGCCACCCGGTTGGGCAGCTTTGTGGGACGGGTTAAGGGGAGGGATTTATTAATGGATGCCTGGATTATTCGTAGGGGGAAACACAGATGCCGGTAGCTCGTTCCACGTATAAAAAACAACTCATTGTCATGGCATCCACAAATTTACGTATGTTATCGGATTAAAGTGGGGAGAAGGAAATGGGAAGGGGAGGGTTGAAAAGTACCTTGCTATACAAATCTAGTCAATAAATGGCAAATTCAAACAAGGTTTCAATTCTTAATGGTCTTTAATCGGGGCGATTTTAAAATATCTACTTAATTTAAAACATCAAGATTGGAGCACCTTCCATTGAAATACCTGTAGAACAAACACAGTATTCCTGTTAAGATGTTCCTGTTAATCTCGCGGCTTTGAACTAAATAATCTAGATTAATTATTCTAATATTATACTGGACATTTCAAAAATCATGATTTTCACGATTTTGAAAAACTCAAAAAAAATCTACCACCTTCACTACGCTACATTATTGTATATTTGTATCGTTTACACTATGGCACCATATGAGGGGCCGAAGATAGAGAGAGATCTCCTAGCTGCTTCTCACTAAATCCAACTTTCTTTTAAATTCAGATTGTTTCTACCATTTTTTCTAAAATAATCAATATATGTATATTAAAAAGTGTACAAAAATGTGCTTGCCGCTAAAACTCAGAAACGATTCCCGGTACGATCAAAGGAATTATATGGTGTGGTAGCCCTCTATCCACCATCCATGAAGAAGGCTTGCGTTTATACCTGAAGGGCGTGCTTTTGAAGATATAAGGGCTGGAAGTTTCCACCAACACCTCTGCCGTAGGTCACCCCAAGTGGTTCGCTACGTTTGGTGATTTAGCAGGGGTGCCCGGGTTCATGACCAGGACACACTGAACCCCAGATTCCTACCCACCCCTTAAACCCTTTTCCTTACCAGAACTCTACTCTCCTTCCTTTCCTTAAAAAACCCTCCACACAGCATCCCCAAAGATGGCATAGGCCCTGAGGGAAATTATTTTCCTCAGGGCCACCTGTGTGAAGCTCATGTAAAAAAAAAAAAAATTTCACCCTCTAGAAATATCTGGAACAGCCCAGAACATTCGAGAATACTCTAGAGCATTCCACAACATTCTGGAATGTTCTGAAATAGTCTAGAATGTTCTGAAATAGATCTGAAACATCCCAGATCATTGTGGAACATTCCAGAACACTCTCGAATATTGTAGAACGTTCTGGAACATTCTACAACATTCAAAGCCTTTTTTGTATGGATGGGGCTTCCCATTGGTAGAGGTATATAAAGCAAGATTCGTCGTGGGTTCGAACGTCAGTTCAACCTCATATCAACTTCCTGAGCGAAGCCAGGTACCCCAAGCTAGTAATAAAATAAATAAAATGAAGGCATAATTCATCACCTTTTCAAAACAGTTTTTAGTTTTTGGATACGTTCAGAAATATTCAATTTATTTTAATTTGATTGCATAGGACGGCCAGCAATTCTCAAATGTAAAGGTTATCAAAATACATACCTGCGGATTCCCCAAAAAATATGCAAAATACAAGAAACTTTAAATTTTAAATAAAGGGTTTTCCAATAAGAGGTGTTATTGGTGAATGGATTGCGCTATCGAGAGATGATTAAAGATTTTTTTATGGCCGGAATTGGATGGTATCGATCTGGACAACGTTTACTTTTACGGGAAAAGTTTCCGGACCGTGTTGTCTCTTGAAGAGATGATCACAATTGGCCACCGAGATCTTGTGATTTAACACCTTGCGACTTCTTCCTTTGGAGCCACGTGAAAGAGGAGGTCTACGCCAACAGCCGTCGATTCAAGACCTCAAAGATGGAATTCGTGAGGCTATCGAGAACATAGGGCAGCCACTTTGCGATTTGGTTATGGAAAATTTAATGAAAAGGATATGGTCCCGTAAGCGTGGTCGTGGTGGTCATTTGCCTGATGTTATTTTCCACTATTAACGGCATACCTTCCTCTTTATAATGAAATAAACATCTGATCATTTATATTAAAAAATGGCATTTTTCTTCGAATATCAAAATAACACCTCTTATTGGAAAAACCTTTATATATTCTCTATCTGAAGAAAATCTGTAATAAAACTGTTACTTCACTTCTTATCATAATCACATAATTTTATTTTAAAATTAAATGTTAAACTTTGTTGTTTTGGTTGGGAGTACAAAAAGATTTACCTTATCGTAAGAAGATCGGGTTTGTAAAATATCTGAACAACGTATATTCCAAAGGCAATGAGAAGCATAATTTCTTTCGCATTCTAACATAAAAGAAATCACAAATGTTTGCATGACAGGAAGAGAGATATCTAACTTTTAATAATGCACGGTCGCTCTGGGACATTTTGGGTATCCTGTTTTTATAACGGCATTTGACATTTTGGGACAATTTGGGTCGCCTTAACGTGTTAAGAAGAAACTTTTGGTGGTCAAATATTATTTTTGATGTCGAAGACAATCATAAATTATTAATTGGTCATCGAATTACAATTTTTTTTTATGCTCGATCAAATAAAAATGTTCCGATACAATCCATAATTTTAATTGAAATATTGTCGACAATTGTTTGCATTTTGCACGGAAGGGATATTGTTGTTATTTTGAGGCATTCGGCTCGGAATGGCGTCGAAATTTTGCAAAATATTCTGGTTGAAGCGAATTGTTTCTTCGTCAACTTGTACCGTTTGATTTGTCATATTTAGAGCGCCGAATTCAGGAGGAATTCGGGCGTTACGATCGCGATGCAACTGTAATAATTCTCGTTGTTGAATCGACGACATTTGGTTAAAAGTTGACTCCAATGACGGCTGATTTAAGCGCATTTGCGATTGATTCGATGTCACATGTTGTTGATTTGGAACATATCGAAAAAGTGGAAACGCGTTTGGTTGATTTGATGCGTTTTGAGGATGATTTAAGCCGATTTGGGATTGATTTGAAGCCGATGGCTGTTGATTTGGTAGTTGTGTACGAAGTGGCAGCGTTTGGCGTTGAGTTAAACTCATTTGCGATTGATTTATACTCGTTTGCGATTGATTTAAACCCGTTTGCGATTGATTTAACATCATTGGCGGTTGATTTGAACCCATTTGCGACTGATTTAACATCATTGGCGGTTGATTTGAACCCATTTGCGATTGATTCGACATCATTGGCTGTTGACTTGACATCAACGACCGACTTGGCATTTGCTGTTGACTCGAAATCATTCTATTTTGATTCGGTGGGTTTCCAATTGTTTGTGCTTGACTCGTAATTACCGGGTTTGTAATGATCGGAGTCTGTGACAGCATAAAGAATTCTGAACTATCTTGATTCTGGTATTGTATATTACTGTACAGGTTACCTTGTCGGTCGACGAAATTTGGACGGCTCGACACTGCTACAGGAATTAAATAAGTAGGGTTAGAAACGCCACTTATAACTGTCGTATCAATAAAGTTCGGCGCCGAACTCTGAGATGAAGAGGTACCCTGAGTTTGATTGGTCGAGTTGTATAAATATGGCTGTGCTACTCCTACAGGTCTAGTATCGTCCTTTTTACTGGTGCCTAAAATTTCTTCTCTTGCAGATGGTGGCGCGGGTTTTGCAGCTTTATTTGCGCTGCCGAAATCATTGAAAAAGGATTGTTCATTGTCAAGACCGAATGAAAATGCGTTGAAAAGTGGTACCGTGTTTTGTTCAGGTTCTTTTTGCGGAGTTGCAACAGTTTCATGTTTTTCAGGAACTGATGGAATGTCTTCCGTAATCTTTGGAGCAATTTCTTCTAATTTTACAGCCATTGCTTCAGGGTAACTACCAGCTATAGTTTCCACTTTTAAAACATCTTCAGAACTGTCCGGAATTTCAGCAGAAATCTCATAATTTTGCTGCTCTTTATTAAGAGACCCCGGATCATCAGAAGTTGTTGCAGTCATGCCAGAACTTTCTGAAATATCCCCGAATGCGCCATCATTTAAATGTGCATGCTGAAGAGCATTGCTCAGTTTGGCAAAAGCTTCGGGTTCATAATCTGTCAATTCCTCGTCAGGATTCTCAACGGCGTCCAAATTATCGTCATCGTCAAAACTATCAGCGTTGTTTGCGTTTCCGGTTGAGTTTGGCACAAAATCGATGGATTGCACCTCTCTATCGCAAAGATCGTTGAAGTCACGCTCCAGTCGTTGTTCGATTGCAACAGACGTAGCCAAACTAACGTTGGACAAATCGTCATTGTTGGGATTCACGGCGGAAATATCTTCGACTTCTAACAGCTCAGGAGTCTGATCCCGAGGATAATCGATAACGTTTCCGTAGTAATTTGATTCAATTGATTGGTTGAAGTCATTGATGAACTCGTCTTTGTCGTTGTTTTGGTTGTTGCCACAATCGTTAGTGAAGTCTTCGTGTTCTTCGAAAACCCGTTGTTCTTCTTCGATAGATTCGTTGTCGGCACGACTCGATTGCTCTCCGACAGAGCTGTTGTAGAATGATGGAATCGCAAGCGGCGGTTGCATAAAGACGGAAACGTTGATATTTTCATTTTCTGAATTCTTTTGAGCATCTTTCGGCAGTAATTCCATCTGTTCTTCTGCCATCACTCGAATGAAACTACCTTCATCGCGGTCTGAACTGCACGATTTCCGTCTTCCGCTGACAACTTGTAAAGACACAGATATGTTTCTCTGGTAATCGTACGTCTCGGATGTGTCGCTTCCGTCTTGAGCTTCTTTGGAAGATGTTATAGAAGCGGCGTAAACCTCGCCGGAAACAAACTCAGAACTGCCGTGGTTAAAAGGTAATTGCTGTTGTATGTAGGCTAAAGGCACGCCAAAAGAATCGGTAGAATGGATATTTGAATCGGCCGATATTGGGTCATGTAAAGAAGCCTCGTTCGTTTCTGCTTGACCAAAAGGGTTATTGTTGAAGATTGAATTCCGCGGAGAGAGCGATCTGATTGGAACAAAAGCGGCCATTGGATCGGGGCGAGATTGAGAATCTTTCGTAAAGTTTGAAAAATCATCAAACTGCGAATCTAAAAAGTAGTTCCCCAAACTGCCGTCTTGCTTGTCGGCGGGCTTGCTACCTTTCACGGGGATGTTTTCGTACACGGGAGAATCTTCGTCACTGTCAAAGGGGTTCGGTTCAATGGTATATGGATGGGTAAATTCTTGTACGGTGGTGTCGCGATTGGGTGTGATTCTTTTTGCTTCATTGACAATGATATTCTGAAAGGTGCCGATCAGTTGGTCCAGCTGTTCCGCTTCTCTCATGACTTCTTGCTGCATCATTCTGGTCATCATTAGATCCTCTTGAATCTCTTGGACGATATCTATGTCTGTCTCGTTGTTGTTTTCTTCCAAGTTCTCATCAGCAAAAGAATCATCGTCCATCGTGTTACTATCGCTAGCCTCCAGCCTCAGCTGTTGCAGCAATTGCTGTTCAAGTTCTTCGTTTCTTTGATCTGCTTCTTCTCTTGCTCGTGTTTCCATGTCTGTATTGCTCTGGAGAGGTGTGTCTCGACTGAGCATTTCGATCAAACGTTTCTCTTCATTTGCAATGTCAATTTGATCTTCTCGTTCGTTCCTGGCGTCAACCTCTTCAACTTCTCGTCGGATGTTCATGCTAGATCTACGCTCTCCGAGTTGTGGTTCACTCCACTCCTGCTCCAACTGCCTTCGCTCCCGCATCAGCTGGGCGTTGTAGATCTCCCTCGGATCAATGGATCTTGGAGTTCCAAATTGCGACTCCAAGCGCAGACGATGCTCCTCCACACTTGGGTCGATCCTGTCTCCATCCATTGCATTTGGGTTCAGATACTCAATAGTTCCGCTATTCCTTGCAGGGACTCGGTCGATATCAAAACTGGTGTAAACTCGATCTGCGGGTGGAAAGGCATCCCTTTCATCGCCGGAATTTTTATTCTCACTCCCGAAATCTGGCATATCAAATCTTCGGAGACGGTTTTCTGGAAGGCTGTGCCTGCTTCCCGGATAGTCGTAAAATCCGGCAGTGTTCATGGTCTTTTGGTTGTGGTACGAATGTTCTGGAGTTGTGTTAGTGATTTCTCTGTCTCTAACATTTAGGGTATTACTTTCAGAAATACCACTTGCGCGATACTCCTCTCCATCAAAATCAGCAGATTCGTCAGAATCTCTACTCCCATCAAGCCCAGAGACTAGCCCAGTTTCTTCGTTTCCATCTTGCA
The DNA here is from genome assembly GCA_936435175.1 of Glyphotaelius pellucidus. Lineage (NCBI taxonomy): Eukaryota > Metazoa > Arthropoda > Insecta > Trichoptera > Limnephilidae > Glyphotaelius > Glyphotaelius pellucidus. The sequence continues at coordinate 16,955,437 of OW386565.1, forward strand.
ACTTCAATTCAACTTCAGCTCCGGTGATTATTGCATCTGTTTTATCCGTCACTTCCTGGACATCTTCTTTGATAAAGCTTGAATTATCACTTAGGTTCATGTACTTAAAAACTTCTCCAACGCTTTTTGTTCCATCGTATGAATCATCAACTATTTCTCCTTCGAAGCTAATATCCTGATGTCTATCAAGAATTAAAGGGTCTGTTTCAAAGCTTGCGACTCTGGGTGAAGCTGGTCTTTTTCTAAAGTCGCTTTGAAAGGGTACGGAACAAAAAATGTTACTCTGTCCATCGGGATTTTGAAAATCCTGAGCAGGCCCACTATCAAAAGTGTCGAAAAAACCTACAGCAGAAGGTAAAATCTGCTGATCTATTTTGTTAGAAGTAAGACCCTGCTTTTCAGAAGGAGTATCAGGTGATTTGTTCACATCTGTTTGGGGAGTATTCAACAAAACATCTGGAACTGCATTAACTTGTTGAAGACATTCAAGATTTTTCTGGACATCATTGTTTGTTTCTGATGGTTGGTCATCAAAAAAATCGGCCGGATTGTAATACTGTGTATTGATGCTCTGTTTTGGTTCACTACTGTTTCTTTCGGCTTCATTTTCAATGGGTTTCAATTGATTTTCGAAAAATTGATTGGGATTGTAGAAATGTGGAGTCAAAATTGAAGCCATACTCTGCTCTTTTGGCAAATTGACAGCTTCTGTTGCATTCTCAATTCTGGTAGTTTCAGAATTGATCGGTAGAGCTTTAAAAGTATTTGGATCATAAAATTGAGGAATTGCATTGGAGACTTTCTCAAAATCTGGCTTGTTTCTTTCATGTCCAATATCAGCATCATTTACGGCAAGATTTGAATGACTTTGATCAAGATATTGGTTTGGATTATAAAACTGTGGAGTCACACTTTGATTCTCTTCAAAACTATAAGTTACGTTTTGGGGAGGGTTCGAATAATTTGTTGTTGTATCTATAAAATTATTTTGATCAAATTGCTTAGAGGCGTAAAATGGTTGTTGAACATTGTTTAAATTACTGTTGAATTCTGGCTGTGTATTAGCTCCGTATGTTTCATGACTCTGGATGAAGATTCCTTCAGCAGTATTGTACTGTGTGTTGCTTTTCTCTTTTTTGCCTTCGTAATAATTTGCGTCGAAGAATGATGTAACAGCTTTTTGTAAGTTATTCAATGATACTTTTTCCTGAAGCTTTGAAGCGAAACCCAACAAATAAGTTGGACTTTTAGAAGTTGTAAATTTACCAGCATCACTATTCGAATTGTCTTTTGCTGGATGATATGGTGGGTTATTGAACTGTTGATTCCGAGTAGAGTTTTGGTCATGGTTGCTTGAAAAGGGTAGCGATATATTGGATGAATTGTCATCTCCGTAAGTACTACTGTAAGGAGGCATTTGACTAAAATTCTGAGCTTCCGGTAAAAATTCTTGATTTAATGGATTAAAAACAGCAACATTTGGCTGAGGATCGTTAGATCCGGGATTGAAAACAGAGAAATTTGGCTGAGGTTCGTTAAATCCAGGATTAAAAATAGCAATATTTGGCTGAGGATCGTTAGATCCAGGATTGAAAAGAGAGATGTTTGGCTGAGGTTCGTTAAATCCAGGATTAAAAACAGCAATATTTGGCTGAGGTTTGTTAACTCCGGGATTGACAACAGCGACATTTGGTTGCAGTTCATTAGATCCAGGATTAAAAACACTAACATTTGGCTGAAGTTCGTTAGATCCAGGATTGAAAACAGCAACATTTTGCTGAGGTTCGTTCAATCCAGGAGTAAAAAGAGCAACATTTGGTTGAGGGTTGTTAAATCCAGGATTGAAAGTAGAAACATTCTGAGGTTCGTTAAATACAGGGTTGAAAACAGCAAAGTTCGGCTGAGGTTCGTTAGATACTTGACTCAATGGATTAAAAATTGGTGGTTGTTGTGGTTTAGGTTCATTCATTCTGTGTAAAGGTATTGATGCAATGGGAGCAGTTGCAATGTGAGGTTGCATTTGAGAGTAGTCAATCGGTCCGGAATAGTAGGTCAACCGTTTTTTGTGAGTTAGTCGGAATTTGTTCCCCGAATCGTCTCCAGAATTAGGAACAGATTTTGGAGGAGCTGGCGGTGGCACCAAACCTGGTGAAGACCCTTCAAGGATGGACGGAGAAAGAAAAGATCCCGAACCATCGGATGGCACCAAATTACCTGACGTTAGCTGTGATTGTACTGGAGCAATGGACAAATTTGGTTTCGAGACCTCTTGGGCTAAAACACTTGAAACCATTGTTGAAGGATTGAAAAACAACGGAGGAGCAATTGGTTCTTCAACCTTTAGTCCAGAAGTGTTCAAAGCAGCGAGCTCAACAGACGTCGAAACAGTATTAGTAAGTGCAGCAGAGAACAATGGTAAAGGAGTTGAAACAGATTCCGAAGGCATAGAAGTCGAATTTGGATTGAAAGGAATAGAAGCATTTTGACCAACGTCCAGAACACCGCTATTACCAATGCCATTATTTTGTTGAATTTCAGTAAAATTTTCACTAAAAACATTGATATTTGTTGGTGGTGGTCCAAAATTTTGCTGACTTTGATTGACAGAGATTGCAGATGCGAATTCTGGATTAAAAATGGCAACAGGAGGCATACCAGAAGTATTTGGAACTTTGTGCTTTTGTTGTATTTGAGTCAAATTTCCACCAAAAGCATTGCTGTTTGTTGGTGGTAGTCCAAAATTTTGCTGACTTTGATTGGCAGAGATTGCAGATGCGAATTCTGGATTAATTGGAGGATTAAAAATGGAAACGGGAGGCATGCCAACAGTATTTGGAACTTCATGTTTTTGTTGTATTTGAGTCAAATTTCCACTAAAAGCATTGCTGTTTGTTGGTGGTAGTCCAAAATTTTGCTGAGTTTGATTGACAGAATTTGAGTTTGCAAATTCTGAATTAGCTCCGGGATTGAAGATGACCACAGGGGGTGTACCAAAAGGGGCCGGGACAACATTGGGAAGATTAAAACTGTCTGCAGGATTATTGCCACCTTCTTGGTTGGTGCCAGTCAGCGTGGAGTTCTTCTTCAAAAGAGTATAGAAATTCTTGACACTCAAATTGGACTTTTTTCCTTGAGAAGAATACAAGTTTCCAGTAGGTGGAAGTTGAGAACTCGGAATCATCGAAGCATTATTGGCATTTGGATCGAAAAACATCGGATTTTGAAGGTTTTGCTCCAAATTAGAAAGCGGAATACATCCAGTGTTGGAATTTGATTGCAATTTTTGGACATTGTAAACTAATTTTTTTACTTCTTTTTCTTCTCCGATCACTTTCTTCAAATCTTCATTCACTTCATTCAGATTAGCAGAAGGCAAATTTTTAATGGTCTCACTTTCTCCTTTGATCAAATTCTGACTTTTTTGCTCATGCACTTCAATGAAATCGTCAGAATTCTCTTTAATTGAAGCATCTGCGGAATCATTAACAGCTGTAACACCTGAAATATTGCCACTAGCACCAGTCGGTGTATAGAAAAACTGCACACTATCTGCACTAGCTAAATTAGGCTTTCCGCCATAAGACGGGAAGGTTGGAATCGGTTTAACATCAATATGAGACATAAGACTCTCTGGAATAATATTGATATTTCGATCAGGCTTGTTAGAAATTGTTGGCGGTAAGGGTGAAAATACTGCGCCAGGCGGTTGATAAATGGAAGGAATCGTTGTGGCATTTTGGTTAGGGTTGTACGGAGAATTGGTCTTTATGGGCGGGAAGGACGGTATTTGTTGGGCAGGTGTATTGATGGGGGGAATGGGTGGTATTCCTGAAGTGGGCAAGTGATGTCTCGGTTGTTCGTACTCCGTCTCTCCAAGCATTAATCCGGGTACATGAGCGTAGGTTTTCTTCTTGTGTGAACCAAGTCGGTATTTATTTGCACCACCTAAAACAAAACAAGAAATTATATTATTGAGAGACAACATAAAAAATTTTAGACAACGGCATGGTAACAAAATATGTCATTGTTTGAGGGTGTTGATAGATAGGGAAGGAAAGAAAAATGAAGTGACAAGAGGAAGGTTGATACCTTTTTTTTACATTAGCTCCATACATTGCAACGAGTATTCCACAGCCACGCCCCTGGCAACGTAGATGAATGCTACCTACTACAAAAAATAAATAAAAACTTACCAATATCTGATGGTGGTAGGCCAGGGCTGCTTCTATGCTCAAAACATTCTTTCGGAATTGCACCGGTCTTTCCATCCACCACATCCCTGTTCTCTTCATCCTTAGGCCCGTGGATACTTGACTTTCTACCGCCAACTCCTTTAAAACTGGCAGTATCAAAAAGCGGCACAGGCGCCATCGGCGGCATCTGGTACAAATTACCTTCTCCAGAGCTCAAATCTTCACCGATTTTAATTTTGTTTTCTTCAAAAGGAGCTTCGCTTTTTTGCGCATCTTGTCCAGTCTTCACATATCGCCTATCGTCTTCCGTCTCCCATTTGTGAGCGTTCCAGATGGAAGAAAAAGAATTAAAAACTGTGTTGGCTACGTGCGGCAAAACGCTTGGGAGCTGGGAGAGGTTTTGAGCAAAATCTGATGCCATGCTGGAGTTTTCTCTCTCCTCGCTGACCAAAGAAGAAGATAGCAAATCAATTTCAGAGAATTCATTTTCTGAAGTTTTGACTTCAATTCTTTCTTTGACTTCTTCTTTGTTTAAATTTGGAGTCGTATGCAGCCTCGAGTAATATTTGTCCAGGTCAAAATCGTCTTCCTCGTCTCTCTTGGAGAGGTCGATTTCGTCCAGTTTGGAAGTCATTCCGACTTTATTCTTGGCTGGTGTGATGTTGGGTTGGAATGTGAACGTCGAGGGTTCGATTTCGGGATGGTTTCGGATGATTGTGTTCCCGGAGGGGATGGTGCGCGGTGGTCGGGTTTGAGCATTGTCTGAAAATAAAGAGAAAAAAATTCTTAAAAAGTGCCAAAACCTAAAATTGTTAAAATTATAGATAACATGCATAACATGTAATCAGAAGTGCACACCAGATACTAAATTCGATGAGCTTGCTTTCGGAGTGTCAGGACGTAAAGCCTGGAAGGACTGCCACACGATTTAAGAATGATCACAGATTCGACAGAATTTAGTTCTAAACGCAGGACTCGTAAAAAACTCATAAAGTCAGAAACGTTTCATTTTTCAATTTGGGAGGCGGATATGGGTACCGCCGCCTCGGGATCCATTAATTAGGTAACCAACACCCCAGCCATAGGTCACCTCAAGTGGTTTGCTGCGTTTGGTGACACATTGACCCCCAGATTCTGCCCACCCCTCAAACCTTTTTCCTTCTCAGAAGTTCTTCTTCATTTCCCTAAAAAGTCCCTCCACACATCATCAAAGATGATAGGCCTTGTGGGATTTCTTGCCTCAGGGCCTCCTGTGTAAAAAAAATCTTCACAAGGATCACAGCATTCAGAACCGAAACGTTGTTTTAAATGGCTTTAGCTGTGTTTACTGACCAGATCTAAACAGTCAGGCACTTCCCAACCTTCCTCCACCCATCTTCTTTCCCACTCCACATTATTTGGGATACCGTAGTCACGCGACGTACAAATTAAAATTTAAAAAAACATTTGAACAAGAAGCAATTTGACAAAGTTAGCCACAAACTTCTTCTCGATAAACTTGGTAAATTATTGAAATGGATAAAGAGCTATTACTTAACTGATAGAATTCTTCAAGAAAAGAATAATGCTAACCTGTCGCACCAATTCATGGCTACAGCGGTGTACCTCAAGGGACACATTTAGGCCCACTACTTTTCTTACTTTTTATAAATGATATTGTCACTGTTTTTTAAAATACTATTGAAGTGTTGTTTTTCGTTGAAGATCTTAAACTGTTTAATTAAAACGGTCAATAACTTATAAACTACTGTGGATGACTGTTTTCACATTCAAATAAAATTAAATAAACTAAAAGATTGGTGTAAACTTAACGAACTTTTTCTGAACTTTTGTAAATGTCACATAATAAGATTTTCAGAATAAATCAACCTTTTAACTATCGATATATAATTAACAGGTCAACATAACATGACCACCTCTGGGCTGGAGTCCCGAAATTTTTGATAAACCTACTTGATTTTGTATTAGGAGGGCGGTCTGTCTAATTGACAATCCGTTGTTAACAGACCGTTAACAGATCATCTCTAATGCACGGACGCAATAATGTAGGCATGCTGAGTCTGTTCTACAGGTATTTTAATGGAGTCTGCTCTAAGGAGCTAGCAGCATTGATCTCCGGTACACTTGCGTGAAATTGGGCGAAATTCACAAGAAAACGGAACACCTGTTCACAATTGATGTCGGCTTCAAAAGAACGGGTCGTTTCTTCGACTCGTTTTTGTATAAGATGGATAAGAACTACCGGTATCTGTTTTTCTTCCTTCATATAATGCGGGCCTCTTCAAGACACGCAATAAAACATCCCAACAAACAGCCCCTACCTTAACCCGCATCAGGACGCTGTCCAACCGAGTGGCGACGTAGTTCCCATATCTTTACACTTTGCAGACCTGGGCGTTCTTATGAGATGTCACAGAAAAAAACTCAAGTTTGCATTTCACACGCGGTAGAAGTGAAACCTTCAGAAAACTATAGTAGACAAGAGTGGGGAGGCTACGGAGCACCGCACAAAGTGGAGACCGATCTCATTCTCTCGCAGACTAAATCCTATAAATGTAAAGCCTCTTTTTAGTGTCGCTATTTTTCGTTTCATCGAGTTTCAAATCACAACGGTGCTAAAGAAGTTTTCACTTCAAAACATTTTGCCACGTTTTTCATGAAATTTATTGAACTTCCCAAATTTTCGCAGTAAGACCACGGAACACGGTACATAAAAATAAAATATCATTGAAAAAGTGGGCAATAGGTCCAAAAAGGTTGGGAACCTCTGAATCCTTCAAATTCCGGCTAAAATAGGCTTAAACCACTTTGAAAATAATTAAAACAGACATGTTTTGTTGTGTATTCGAAAATGGGTAAATTAGTTAAATTTTGACACATTTAACAATCAATTAAACCACTTGTGGATTTTATGCCAGACTTATTCATTAGCATAAACAAATAACAAATTCTCGATGAATTCGTTTAAAAATAGGAAGGTGATATTATTCAATTGAAAAAGAATTTGACAATATATATTTTTTTAGGTGGGATAAAACTGTAAAATTCTGATTTGAGGCTAAAATACCCAACAAAACTGAAAAATTGTTTTTTCAATCTAGAATCAGAGAATTAACCCTTCGAATAATGAGAAAATAATATCTATGAACTTTCGCCTGTCAAGATTTGCGCGCAAAATTTCCGGTTCTTCCCGTACATTTTAAATGTTCCTTTTTATTGGTTATTTTTTATTTATTTTGCAAAAACAAAAATTGTTCTACAATCTGGATAAAATAATCTTTCCGGTGTGTTTATTAGAAATCAAAATTTTTGTTTTTAAATATTAAAATTTTGATATTGAAAATGTAAATTTGCTTAAAAATACGTTTCTGGGGATTCCTTAAAAAAGTACGTCAAATAAAATAAACTGTAAATTTTAAATAAAGATTCATTTTTTTAAGAAAATTTGTAATAAAACTGTCACCTCACTTTTTATGACATTCATACAATTTTATTTTAAAATTAAATGTTTGCTACGTCAAAAATTGGCACAAAATAAAATCGTCACTTACGATCGGGTTTGTAAAATATCTAACCAACATAGCTCGTATATTCTTATGGCAATAAGAAGCATCATTTCTTTCGCTTTCTAACATAAAAGAAATTACAAATGTTTGAACGACAGGAAGAGAGATATCTAACTTTTAATAATGCACGGTCGCTCTGGGACAATCTGGGTCTCCTGTTATTATAACGGCATATGATGTTTTGGGACAACTTGGGTCTCCTGTGATTAGACGGGTTAAAGCATGAATTAATGAATCAGTGGGATTTCCACCTAATACCATGCGAGCGAAGCCGCGGGTAAAAACTAGTGTTTAATAAACTACGACTCGTTTAAACTAAAGCAAAATTCTTGTGGGGAATGTGTAAAAAAGCACTTAAAGAAACACTATGAATTTTTTCATACAAATAACTAAAAGTAAAGTAAAATAATTGAAAAAAACCGTCAGATAAGTTTTTAGAGTTTCACGGCCAAAGGGGGTTTTATGCCGTTTTGCGCTACCTCCTTCTTTAGCCAACGTTTCGGACAGCGTTACAGTGTCCATCATCAGGGCAGATGTGTAATTGTGTACTTGTTGGTGGTGAAATGTGTGCTTATGTACTTGGAAGCAATACCGTGTTGCCAGCTCACTGTTTATAATAAATTTCGGAGCATACTTTGCGATTTTTTTCAATCGAGGGAATTTCATATAATTGCCGTTTCGGTGTGGGGGAATGTAAAGATGTTATCTTCAACAATAACATACATTTTGACGTGATAACGTCTTATAAATCGATGAACGCCGGCCGCATTCACGAAAAAGCATGACTCATTGTCACACTGTCACGATGTCACGTTCCGCCTGAGCAGCGTACCAGCGAGGGCGCGGAACAAGCGTTCAGCGAGAGCGCGGAACAAGCGATAGAGGCACGATCGGTCTAAGCGTTCGGCTTAAGCGTTCGGCTCGTGACGTTATCGCGTAAAATTATCGTCCGTAAACCGACTTTACAGACAACCAAATTTTTTTAAGAGCTTTAAAACAAGTGTTTAAGTGCAAGTTAAGTCGGGCCATGTCAAGAGTCAGAATACTAGAAGAGTGTGTATGAGACGATGCATGAATGCGAAGAGGCAGACTGTGTGCCAAGACTGAGTTGTTTGGCGGTCCGTCCTCTCTGCGTACGTCTGGGGGGAACGGCGCGATGATAAGTTTTTTTTTATTTTAATTTTATTTAGCGACTATAATATTTATGAAATAATTGTACATACAAAATATAATGTAAAAATATTGCATTTAGTCCTCCTCACTAGGGGTCCTGTGCCGAGGCGGACTAAAATTATTAAAATACATTTTATTTGTCTTCTATGTCGTTTTTAGTGTCTCCATTGAGGTTTTTTCATTGATCTCATTCAGCCATATTTTTATTCTTGATTTGTATTCATTAGAATTTTTTATTAGTTTTATGTCTTGAGGAAGGATGTTATGAAGTTTATATTTATTTATTTATTTAAAATTTACGGCACAAAGTGCCATTTACAAGCTTGTGTATATTTAATTACAGTCATAGTACATTATACAGGCATTAAAAATAAACAATAATATCAAAAAATCATTATGTAGTGACCTCGTTAACGTATAATTGGCTGAAATGTTCGAACAGTACAACCTTATATTTCAGTATGGAAATATTAAAAATATCAGCCACATTGGCATAAAAATTTCCAATGGTGTGTAATCTATTTACAACTGAATTGGAGCCTGATACCGACATATAGTTGTCACAATAAAACAAAATAGGGAACCTTGATCTTATTGTAGGTATATGAAAGTTAATCAACTTTAATATATCAGGGCTATCCAACTGATAGTTAACGATTTTATACAAAAATATCAGATCAAAAATTTTTCTTCTGTCACTTAATTTCAACAATTTTAATGAGTGCAACAAAAAATCATAATTTATTGATTCTAAGGGAATTCCAAGTCTAAAATTAATACACCTCAAAAATTTGTGTTGGAAAAATTTTGTTGCAAAGTTTGTGTAGTTTCTTTGTCAGAATGTGGTTTTGTAACTTGGAATGTTTTTTATATCAGTGTTATGCATACACGGTCTAGTAGAGGAATCAGTATTTTTGAAAAGCTTTAATAATATATTTTTGGCATATATTTGTTGCACATTTGGTACGTCAAAGCTATTGAAAATTTCAATTGAAGGCCTTCTAATGGGTACTTTCAATACGGCCTATATGATTCCTTTTTGAATCGTATTCAGGTTGTGACGTACTTATGTGTAGCAGATCCCCATCCTACAATTCCATATTCAATTCGAGAGAGAATGGCATAACGCGTAGTGGACCTTTTTCATATACTTTTCATTTACCACGTTTCTTAGATTTAGTTAGTTAGTTAAATCAGGGATGTCCATATTTAATTTGGTTTTGTTAGATTTATTTTGTTGGTCTGTGGTCTGAGGATACTTCGAGAAAGTTTTTTTTTTTAAAATTATGTTTATTCAGTTTTAATTTTACAATATTTTATTTTACAAATCTTACGAAACTGATCAATCAGTTTGATTGTAAGAAATCTCTCATTTTTTTCTAATTATTTAATACAGTATACTTTTCAGTTTTACATAGTATATACTAAATATAATACTTAATATTAAAATACTAATTATTACGACAAACTAATTATCTCAATGTTTTAATGTTTATGAATTGCGTTGTAGTAAAAATATTTTACACAGTACAAACATACGGTGAGAAAATAAATAGATAGGAACTATTTTATTTGATTTCATGTTCTTCGGAGGTAGAAAGATTTAACTTTTGTTTTGATTTTTGAATAAGATGTCTCATTTTTGATATTTTCAGGTAATGCGTTACATGTGAAACCTCTAATCCATACTAATATTATAAATGCGAAACTGCTCGAATTCGTTTATGACGCTTTCACGCATTAACCAATGAAAAATCATTCACCAATAGAAAGCTAAATTATATGCGAAGACTACAGTCTGTATATGATGGCAAGCTCTGGCGTTATGAAATTATAAATATTAATGTATTATATTTCTTATACGTTTTCTGTCGCTAACAAAAGCGAGTTATTTCTAACGTCAGAAAAAAATCGTTTCCATGGAAACGATGTTGATATATTTGTGGGCTCTAAGCTGGTAGGTTCTCAGCCCCCTGGTCAGCTACTGCTCCAGAAAATTCAAATATTAGAATATGTTTTGTTTTTTTTGAACAAGCAAGGAATAAATGTCAGATAAGAGTTCCTACATCAAAAATATAATTCGTAACGATTATAAAGACTGAATAATAAAAAGTGTAGTTTTTTTTATTATATTAACAAACCTCCAATTATTTAATTAAAAATAAACATCCGAAATGTTTGTAAGCGCATAAATTCCGAACGAATGAACAAAATTGGATAATTTTTTTTTTCTTTGAGCTATATATGAAATTTAGGTGGCAGGCGAGATATTTGAAAACTGAATGTAAGGAAATGAATGTATGGAATGCGGGAGGGGGTGGGGGTGGGGAGGAGGGGGGATAATTGATAAGTTCAACCGCTATAGTAATTTCCCGTAATATCATGCGAGCGAAGCCGCGGGGAAAAGCTAGTCTATAATAAGTATCACAAATAATCAGGTATTGTTTAAGATGTGTAATATTAACACTGTTTGAAGCAAATATCACAAAGGTGGGTCAAACGGATACAGATTAGGAAGGTGTCTACACCTGAACTAAATCCTTCTGCAAACAGTCAATAAGAACCTTTCCGGAAAAGGTGGTCGCACCTTCCATTAGTTCATAAAGCAAATAAATACATACCACAACTTAATTAATGAATACATTAGAAACAATTGGGGAAAACCCAAGTTAGTAAAAATCAGTCATTTTGTGATCGTTATATGATTAGTTTTTAAAAAAAGCTGGCGGTGTTCGTCAGGGATCTGATTTAGTACCACTTTTATTTATTATTTCAACAGTGATTAATTTTTTTAAATACCGCCCAAGACTAGTAGTAGTCGTAGCATTTTATTTTATTTATTTATTTTATTTTAAATGCACATTTACAGTTATTTAACCAATAATAAACATACATTATATTTTATTAAGTAATAATAGCGTTTTTGAATTGTTGAATATTTAGTTGAAAAATGTCTATATCAGGGGACAGGTAATTTAGTAACAGAATCATTTTTCCGAGCGGCATTACTAAAGGTAAGTTAGTTCTGCATCTTGGAACAACAAAAGTTCTGTGTCTGCGCGCTCTTGTGAAGTTGTCGGGGACATAAAACTCAATTTTTTGTATTATATCGGGAATACAGATGTTATCGTTTAGAAGTTTATATGCTGTTGTCAGCAAAGCAGTTTTCCTTCTATCGGCGAGGCTATTAATACCCAGCATGCCGGACAACAATGCCAAACCAGGGATAATATCCGAAGTCTCTAAGATATAAATATCTCAGACACTCCTTAAAAATTATGTATGTTTGAAACAGTTTGTACGATGAATTATCCTTCAGCAAAGCTTTGAAAGCGTTTTTCTCGAAACTAAATTTTTCAACCTGGTTGACAACATATTTAAAAAAAACTATACAACCGATTTGCATGCACCAAGTCTTAAATTGTTCGAAAATCCAGCCTCAATGGCACCACGTAGGTATTTTTTATAAAGGGCCACCTTCTACTTTATTTTTTGCGTGATAACGTCTTATAAATCTATGAACGCCGGCTGCACTCACGAAAAAGCATGACTCATTGTCACGTTCCGCCTGAGCCGAGCGTGCAAGCGAGAGCGCGGAACAAGCGTTCGGCTTGTGACGCATCTATCTCTCTTCCATTCTTCATATATGACGTTATCACGTAAAATTATCGCCCGTAAACCGACTTTACAGGCAACCAATTTTTTTTTTATGAACGATGAAAATTTTAGAAAAAAATTTAGATAAATTCGCTGTTATTTTGTGACCCGTATGTGAATTAGTTTAAAAAAATTCTAGCGGTGTTCCCGAAGGATCAGATTTGGTACCACTTTTATTTATTATTTTCAACAGTGATTTATTTTGTTTATACGTCGCCCAAGAATATTAGTTGGAAGAGGACGCCGTCGATGACGTGCGTACGAGCTCTCGCTGGGATTAGTATAACTGCCTCATCTAACCAAAATCCGGAATTACGTATTATAAGAAAAAACCGCAGAATATAGAATCGTGACACCGCTTGTTCTTTGAGTATCCTTTTACAGTCAGCGGCGTTTGCGGAACTTTAAACAATATTATATACATATGATAAAATCACATAACATATCAGAGATTCCCAACCTTTTTAAGCCAATTGCCCACTTTTCAAGTATATTTTTCTTGAAAAATTAAGTCTTATTTTATTTCCAAACAGAGTTGGTGCAGCAGTTGTTTCCAATCACTGGGTAGGAAGGTTCAAACCTCAGTCAAATAACAACAAGAAAAAATTTTAAGTCAAGTATGCCGCCTGCGTCATACGTACGTCTGGCAACGTTAAATTTTCTTGATACAAGCAAAGTTTTCTTTTTAAACATAAGTTCAACACAGGAGACGGCTGGCGTAGCCAGCGGTAAGGCTCTTGGCCCGCATTCCGAAGGTCGCGGAATCGAATCCCGTCGTGGCAAATAAATTTTATTTGATTAATTTGTGTTATTTCACAATTTATTCATTTAAAATGATATATAGTACATTTGCGGCACGTTCCAGAGTGGAAGATACTCTCAGTATCGCCCTGGTGTAAGACCACCGTTCAGAATTGAAACGTTGCTTGAAATGGCTTTAGCCGTGTTTGGTGACCAGATCTCAATAGCCAGGTACTTCCCACCTTCCTTTTCCCCATCTCCTTCCCTTCCCTACTACCTTCAGCCTCACAACATACCCCAATTAGGGGATGCCACAGTCTCACTGGCTCCAGACGGGAGCAGTTGGGACTCTTGTGCGGTATTCATGTAAAAAAAAGTAGACCCTGAGGAAAAAATCCCTAAGCACGGATATGTGGAGGTCGTTTTGAGGAAATGATGTAGGGGACGTTCTGAGAAGGATAAAGGTATGAGGAATAGGTAGGAATCTCGTGGCCAATATGTCCAGGAGTGACGGACGTATGAATCCATCCCTCCACCTGCGGTGCAAGATGATAGGTCAAGTATCCGGCTGGAGATGTATAGATAAGGTCTCTCTCAAACAATCTCTATCGATCCGGCCCGCTTTGCAATAGATTGGCAAAAGCATTCACCTGCAAGACCCAGACGAATCTCACCCCATGAACCCAGGCATCTCTGCCCCTGAACCACATGGGTGACTTATGGCAGGGGTGTTGGTTATCTAATAAATGGTTCCAGGGGAGGCGGAACCTACACCCGCCTCCCATTTTTTTTTACACGGGCTCCACATAGGAGGCCCTGAGGAAAACAATTTTCCTCGGGGCCCATGTCATCTTTGGGGATGCTGAGTGGACGGTTTTTTTTAGGAAAGGAAGGGGATAAGGGTTCTGGGAAGGAAAAGGGTTTAAGGGGTGGGGTTCAGTGTGTCCTGGTCATCCGCCTAGACAAACCTCACCCCATGAACCCGGGCACCCCTGCTAAATCACCAAACGTAGCGAACCACTATGGCAGAGGTTTTGGTTATCCAATAAATGGTTCCAGGGGCAGCGGAACCTACACGCGCCTCCCAAATTAAAACCTGGATAAGAGCTGGCCCATTTAGAAAGTCTTCAAAACAAGCTAAAAAATGAACAGGCCCTGACTATGACGCATACACTTAAATACATTTGTACAAAGAGTTATTAGTTTTACATATTAATACTTAGGAACTGATAAGGCGTATTTCCGTAATCTTTCCGGACGTCCGTTACAAAGTAGTTATATTTCGTCACACTTTCCAGCAAACACACGAAACCTCATTTCGTTTTCCTACGACGAAAAACAATAGGCAAATAGACTTTGCTATTACCTTTATCGATGGGTATTTACCGAGGTCGCCATGATTGAGGATTTCCAGAAATAACACCAAGGCGAAATAGCTACTTATTAATTTACAATAGTAATAATAAAAATTTGAGTAGTTGTTTTTTCAATTATTTCTGGCTTTCACCCTTCAAGGGTGTTCTAGGCCATCATTTTAAATTACAGAGAAAGGAAAGGTTAATTTGACAAAATACCCCCCGACAAAATGTCTACTAATACCTGACCTAACTTAACCTAAGAAAAAAATGGGACAAAAATAATACAGACAACCTGTAAAGACAATATATTATTTTATTCAGATATAGTAAAATTTAAAATAAGGTTAGGTTAGGTTTTAGTAGATATTTTGTTGGAGGATGTTTTGTCCATAGGATATTTTTTCCTTGGGATATTATGTTGAGGGATATTTTATGGAAATATTTTATGTCGGGGATATTTTGTAGGAATATATTATGTCGGGGATATTTTGTCGGAATATATTATTTCGGGGATATTTTGTCGGAATATATTATGTCGGGGATATTTTGTCGGAATATATTATGTCGGGGATATTTTGTCGGAATATATTATGTCGGGGATATTTTGTCGGAATATATTATGTCGGGGATATTTTGTCGGAATATATTATGTCGGGGATATTTTGTCGGAATATATTATTTCGGGGATATTTTGTCGGAATATATTATGTCGGGGATATTTTGTCGGAATATATTATGTCGGGGATATTTTGTCGGAATATATTATGTCGGGGATATTTTGTCGGAATAATATGTCTGCGATATTTTGTCGGAATATATTATGTCGGCGATATTTTGTCGGAATATATTATGTCGGGGATATTTTGTCGGAATATATTATGTCGGCGATATTTTGTCGGAATATATTATGTCGGGGATATTTTGTCGATATATTTTGTCGGGGATATTTTGTCGGAATATATTATGTCGGGGATATTTGTTATGTTTTTGTTATTTGTTATGTTATGGATATTTATATGTTTTTTTTTCTTCATAATCCCAAAGTTTAAATATTCAAAAACATCTCCTTAAAAAAGGTTTATTGAAATTCGCATTATTTTAAAAGTTATAAACATTTTAATTTCGCGGTTTAGACAAAATCTAACCAAAATCTGAGTAGGACAAAATTTTAAACACCTTTTTCTCAAAACCACATTTTCGTGACGGTTGACACGATATCTCAAGTTCTACTAAACCAATTTACTTGAAGTTTGGTGTGGGCCTTCTCTATACATTACTTTATCGCATGAACCAGAACTATAACAAAATTTTAATTTTAACTATTCTAAAAAAATTCGGAAAGTCAAAAAAACTGGTAAAAAAATTAATTTTTTTTTCAGACAGCCGCCATTTTGCGACAAAAAATTTTTATGACTTCTCCGGGGTTCATGCCATAGCAGCATTTGTTTGAATTAAAAATATTTTTTTTTTTTTTCGGATATCTAAGAGGATTGCAATCGTGTCAACCAGGGCGCGCCATATTTTTGAGACCCCCCACTTCAACACCGTGTAACTTTTAAATTTTTTCTTTGAAGCCATTATTTTACCAATAAATATTTGGTAAAATAATGGCTTCAAAAATATTTTTATTTTTTTATCGCACCTGAAAAAACACCTACAATTCATGCTTCTAGACTAGAATACCCCCTTAATATTCATACGTCTAAGGCCCAAACTATATTTTGAAGATGGAAAAAAATGTCAAGACAGGGGAAGTTGCTCATAGAAAAATAATTTTAAATTTTCAGACCAAAAAAACAATTTGAATTTCCGATGTGTGGTTAGGTTGATTCATCGGTTCCTGCTTATACTACGCGTTTCCGGACACCTTGTACATCTACGGCTCACGTCACACAAGCACGCGTACGTCTTCCGAGATGGCCTACTTAAAAATTAATCATTTTTAAATAATCAGAAAACACACGTTTGAAAATTTCCCTAAGGATTTGTGATAAATTCGTTAAATTGGGTCAACAAACTCATCCAACGACAAAACGTCTTCCTCTTCCTAAACCGCACTGACAAAAATTACGCGAAAATTTACTGATTATAAAAATGGTGTAATGCAGCAACGAGAATCGGTTCACTAAATAGACATTATAACAAATTCCAACGCCTAGTGTTTTCTTTTGGGGTAAGAATAACCTCGTCGAATTCAATGTTTCAAAGACCCAATCATGTCTGATTACGTGTAAAAGGGATCGAAATGATAATCTAGTCTCCTTCAACGGAAGCAATCTTCCGAACAGACCTTCCATTGATATGCTTGGTGTAACTATAAGTGACCAGCTCAGGTATGGGGGCTCCATCGAAGCCAGAGTTAAATTAGCCTCTCAAAAACTGGGCGTACTGTACAGGGCCCGCAGATACTTTAATAGTACACAACCTTGTAAAAATCGCAAGTGCGCTCCACGGTTGAATTTGGCAGCCACCTCTAGTCCGGAGCTCCAAAATACTTGAAAAATGCTCTCGACTCTGTGCAGAAATGGGCGGTCCGTTTGATAGCTTCTCTCACCTTAACGACCGGATTGCAATCTTTAGAGCACAGGCGTCGGGTGGGAATGCTTTCTCTGTTCTACTGGTATTTCAATGGAAGATGCTCTGAGGAACTGGCGTTATTGATCCCTTCGGCACTGGTGCATAGTCGGGAGACACGCCAAACGCGCGCCCAACATATGTACATGGTTGACATTTGTCGCATGAGAACAGGTTGCTTTTTCGGCTCAGGGTCTCGTGTGTGGAGATAATGTAAAAAAATATATTGTAGAGCGAATAAACGAAGAAAGGAGTGCAAGGAGAATATGGTGACCGGACCCTTGAGACCCTTGTGCAAGGGTCACGCAAAACAAAAAAAACAAGTGTGCAGTTTACACGCGGTGGAAGTGAAACCTTCAGAAAACTAAAGTAAACAAGAGTGGGGAGGCTACGCAGAACCGCAAAAATCAGAGACCGATAGGCTACGAGGCACCGCATAAATAGGTCATCGATTGTCTATCTCATTCTTTCGCAGGCTAAATCCTATAGATGTATGTGTTTGTCTCTTTTTAGTGTCGCTATTTTTCGTTTCATCTGGTTTCAAATCACAACGGTGTTAAAGAATTTTTCGCTTCAAAAAAACATGTGTGCAATTCACAAGCGGTACACACATTTTCAAACCACTCGCGCACCACCTGTAGTAATTTTTTATACAAATTTCATAATTTTTTTTATACAAATTTCATTCAGGGTTCACAATATTAGCCTATAACGGATAGCCATAATAGCCTGTATTAGCATATTCACGTGCGTGCGCACAACAAATCACCAAAGTTTCATCGCAAACGGATGAACGATATGACAACGCATAAAATGCGAACAAACAAATATTGATTTTTATATATAAAAGAAGACAATATTGTTACCAAGTAATGACCGCCCAGTGGCCGAGTTGGCATCGCGTTTGGGTCCCACCCAGGGGTCACGTGTTCGATTCCTTTGCTGGCACCGCACAAAGAGGAGGCTGGTAGGCCTCGAAGCAGGAATCGATTAGCCTATCTCATTCTCTCGCAGACTAAATCCTATAGATTAGAGTGTTTGTCTCTTTTTAGTGTCGCTGGTTTCCGTTTCACCGAGTTTCAAATCACAACGGTGCTAAAGAAGTTTTCACTTCAATAAAAAACAATCAAAAGCCAAAAAATAATGGCCACTATAAGTTCCTACAGGTGCTTCAATAAATTGACAGTTGTCATTTACGAGTACTGTAACCTATAGGTCATATGCGTTTGCGCATGACCAATAGGCAATCGTTATGATTATTATGACAGTATATTATAAGTGTTATAGAGTACCTACCTAGTCATAGAGCCCATTACAGCAAAGGTTGGTCGTCATAATAATACTATAATATATAAAATTGTATGTATGTACGTGTGTTTCGTTGCGCATTATCTCAGAACTTATCTAATTATATAATACCCTTGTCAGATGCCTACTAGAGTATAACTCTACGTTATGGTCTCCATTTTACAATATTCATTCAGATTCAACATAAGTTCCTGAGGTTTATTAACTATAAATTGCATATTCTTGTACAAAATATTGATTACAATTACCTACTGGATATAATGTCCCTATTAAAACTTTCAGAAAGAAGAATTAACACAGATTTAATATTATTACATAAATACTGCATTACAAAATTGACTGTCCTGAATTACTTCAATTAATCAACATCCACCTTCATTTGATAACCAACAGCTCTGCGGTAGGTCACCCCAAGTGGTTCGCTACGTTTGGTGATTTAGCAGGGGTGCCCGGGTTCATGGGATGAGGTTTGTCTAGGTCTTGAAGGCGGATGACCAGGACACACTGAACCCCGGATTCCTACGCACCCCTTATACCCTTTTCCTTTCCAGAACTCTCCTTTCCTTCATTTCCTTAAAAAAAACCTCCACACAGCATCCCCAAAGATGACATAGGCCCTGAGGGAAATTATTTTCCTCTGGGCCTCCTGTGTGGGGCTCACGTAAAAAAAATGTATTTAATATATATTAGATTCACACAGGAGACCTTGAAGTGAACAGTTCCCTCCATGGCCTGTCATCTTTAGACATGCTGTGGGGTGGTGTGTTTAATAAAAGGAAGGAGAGGAAGTGGGAAAAAGGAATCTGGGGGTCAGTGTGTCCAGGAGTAACGGATGTATGAATCCAATGACAATGAGTCGAGATAGTCCGGCTGGAGAGGTGAAAGGTCGCCCTCAACCAGTCTCTACCGATCCGGTCCGCCACGCAGGGGGAGGGCAAACGCATGTACCGCAAAGACCTAAACAAATCTCCCTTGCGTAGCGAACTACTTGGGGTGACCTGTGGCCAGGGCTGGGCAGTATGACGGCCTCCGTGGTCCCGAGGCAAGACTCTCGACTCACAATTCGAAGGTCGCGGGTTCGAACCCGGCGTGCGCAAATAAATTTTATTTGATTAATTTGTGTTATTTTTAATTTATTCAATTTAAAATAATATACAGTATATTTGCGGCACGTTCCAGAGTGGAAGATACTCTCAGTATCGCCCTGGTGTAAGACCACCATTCAGAATTGAAACGTTGCTTGAAATGGCTTTAGCCGTGTTTAGTGACCAGATCTGAATAGCCAGGTACTTCCCCACCTTCTTCTTCCCTATTTCCTTCCCCTCCCCACTACCTTCAGCTTCACAACATACCCCAATTGGGGATGCCATAGTCTCACTGGCTCCAGACGGGAGCAGTTGGGACTCTTGTGCGGTATTTCATATAAAAAAAATATTTAAAAAAATTGAATTACTTGTAATTGAAATACATTTCAAGTACTTTTTAAAAATGTATATTGTAATTGGTATTTCAATTAGGTACCTGATGCTGAGGTATTTTGTAATTTGTATTTCAAATACTTATGGCTTCAAAATACATTTAGGGATCTTAATAAGATAATGAAAAATAAACTGACATAGATACGTAGATAAAAACGCTAGAATCCAGAGCAATATATGTTCATATTTAGAGTTGGCAACACTGTACGTCAAAGCAAATATCTTGTCAATTTTCATATTCATCGTTTCGCGGTATTTATTCATGAAGACGTGGGTTAATTGATAATTGATAATGGATGATCAAATTCCGTCAAAACCACAAAACTTTACAAGTGGAGCGGAGAGTTGTGTCTTCTGAGCAATATGATTGGTCATTTTTTGCACGTCTCTGTTTCACTTTGCTCAGCTTTGCTTCTATGGAAACGCACCCTTAGATAAGGGCACTTATGACAATTTATTGCAACCAAAGGTTCTATCAAAATCAAATGTATTTTGTATTTGAGATTAAAAAATGGTTAAAATACTGTATTTTGTATTTCAAATACACGACTTGAAAGTATTTTGTATTTCGCATTTTAAATAGGTACCCACATGTGAAAAAGTACCTTGTAATTTTAATTACAGCAAAGCATGTATTTTGCCCAGCCCTGCCTGTGGCAAGGATGTTAGGCATCCAATAAATGGTTCCCATGGCGGTGGTACCCATACCCGTCTCCCAAATTGAAGAAATCTTAAGCGTGGCAGGCCGGGTCAGGAGAGACCGGTTGAGGGAGACGTTTTTACCTCTCCAGCCGGACTCTCTCGACTCATACGTCCATCAATCACATACAAACACGCTGACCCCCAGATTCCTACCCACCCCTCATATCTTTTTCCTTCACGGAACTTCCTTTCATTAAAAAAAAAACCCTCCACACAGCATCCCTAAAAATAACATGGGCCCGGAGGAAATTTTTTTGAGCCTCCTGTGAGGACATAACGTTAAAAATTTTAAAAAAAAAAACATTTTACAATCTAAAAATTTAACTCTAAAACTACTCCATTTTTAACCCCGAGCAACGCCGGATACACGTCAATTAGTACATTATAATAATGATATATGTATAGTCAGTAGGTATAATGTAATACAAGTGTGGACAGACAAGCCGGCGGCATTCGGCAACCTTCGGAACGGCTCGGCAATCTTCGGAAGACGAATTTATGAATCGACATTTCCCGGAGAATGTCAAACTTTTATTTTATTAGTATGTATATAAAAATAAATATTCGTTTATCTATTCATTTTCGGAAAATCGACGGTTTACATTTTTTCGGTTTCTACATTTTTTTTACACGAGCTCCACACAGGAGGCCCTGAGGAAAATAATCTCCCTCAAGGCCTATGTCATCTTTGGGGATGCTGCGTGGAGGATTTTTTTAAGGAAAGGAAGTGGAGGAGAATTCTGGGAAGGAAAAGGGTTTAAGGAGTGGGTAGGAATCTGGGGTTCAGTGTCCTGGTCATCCGCCTCCAAGACCTAGACAAACCTCACCCCATGAACCCGGGCACCCCTGCTAAATCACCGAACGTAGCGAACGACTTGGGGTGACCTATGGCAGAGGTAGGATGGGTAATAAAGTCAAAATAAAACCAATCATGGATTTCCTCCTTGTGACTTTACCTCTAATAAGGCAGCATAATCTCTACATATTATAAATTAAAGTCCTCCGCCGCGTCTGCCTGTCTGTTCGCGATAAACTCAAAAACTACTGAACGGATTTTCATGCGGTTTTCACCAATAGATGGAGTGATTCATAGGAAGATTTAGGTATACAATTTATAAAGGTTTTGTGTAAATTGATTGAAATTTATAATTAAAGGAGAATGTCTGTTTGTGGTGGACGAGCCGGCTGGCAAGCGGGCGGTGTGGATTTGATTTTTATAAAAATTAACAGATGGCGGTGTGAGTTAAAATGTTGGGTAACCATCCAGTAAATGGCGTTGTGTTTCGTTAGCCACAGCAACGCGTGGCCGGGTCAGCTAGTAAGGAGTAAGTAGTAATTAAATTTATAAGAATGGGATTTGAAGGCAAAAATGATATAAAACACAAAATTATATAAAACGAAAAATTATATAAAATCATAAAGTATCAATACACTGTCAACCATAAGAGGACAGGTTATATATACAAATAAAATTATAAGAGAATTATAAGTATAAACAATTAAAAAAAAATTAGAAAACTCGTAATATTAGCCATTTTTGAAAAAAAAATTATGTTTTCATTAAAAAAAATTATGTTTTCATTAAAAAAAAATTGTATTTATAAAAATATATGTTTACATGTACCATTAAAATTTTAACGCGTATTTCATCACCTTTCAAAAACAGTTTTTAGTTTTCGGATTCATTCAGAAATATTCAATTTATTTGGATATTATTGCAGAGCCGAAGTATTTTGACCTTCACACAAAATTTGCTCGAGGCCTGAAAGGCTATTGCCTAAAATTTGTGATAAGAGATCGTTCTCCCGCGAGAAGTGCTGTCAGATTTGTGTGATTTTCTACGGCTGTTATTTGCTTTTTCTACCGGCTGATGTCAAAATTTCAGCTGTGAGCTGTCACTTATTTTAGTTTGGGTCGTTTTAAACACGAATTCCTGCAAGTATGCATGATTATTTATTCATTTAACAACTGTAGAAAATCACACAAATCTGACAGCACTTCCCGCGGGAGAACGATCTCTTATCCCTAATTTTAGGGAATAACCTTTCTGAGGGGTTAAATCTTTAGATTTTTTTATTAATTAAACTTTTTGAACCATCCGGCTGAACCAACCGGTTGCACAGGCTTCATTTTATTGTAAGAGGTGTGAAAAGGTGGCTGGGGTGGTTTTTTTAAATCTCACATAAAAAGCGATTTTTTTTTTCATATTTTGAAGGTAAAGTGTGCTAAATTTCATCAATCTCGAAAAAAAACTGTAGTTTTGTATAAAAAACAAAACCACACCGGCAAACTTCTTTATACATGTAGGTATTATTAGATGATAAACAGCTGATATTCTCGGCGTTGATTTCGAAATTTCTTATTTTAACGCAAGTGTGCAAAATTTCATCAAAAAGTTTCGAAATACTGCTAAGGGGTAAGAAATGGGCATGCGGGTTGTTTTTTGAAATTTCATGCAGACAATGACCTTTCCATAGTTTTATAGGTCAAGTGTGCAAAATTTCATCAACCTCGGAATAAAACTGTAGATTTGTATACAAATTAAATCCACGCCGCCCGCCCGCCACGCTCCCAGTCACACCGCCCGTCACAGACAATAAACTTTATGTACCAGAGAGTGCAATTCACACGCGGTAGAAGAGCAGCCTTCAAACAAACTAAAGCAGACGAGAGTGGGGAGGCTACGAAGCACCGCACAAAGAGGAGACCGATTATACTATCTTATTCTCTCGCAGGCTCTCCTATAGACCAATGTGTTAATCTCTTTTGAGTGTCGCTTTTTCGTTTCAACGAATTTCAAATCACAGCGGTGCTAAAGAAATCTTCACTTCCAAAATTCAAGTGTGCAGCTCACACGCGGTAGAAGTGAAACCTTTACTAAAACAACTAAAGTAGACAAGAGTGGGGAGCTACGAAGCACCGCATAAAAAAAAGACCGATTATACTCATTGTCTCGCAGGTTAAATCCTACAGATGTATCTGTTTGTCTCTTTTTAGTGTCGCTTTTTCGTTTCATCGAGTTTCAAATCACAGCGGTGCTAAAGAAATCTTGACTTCAAAAATTAAAGTGTGCAGCTCACACGCGGTAGAAGTGAGACCTTCAAAAAAAAAACTAAAGCAGACAAGAATGGGGAGCTACGAAGCATAGCACAAAAAAGAGACCGATTATACAATTTCATTCCTTAGGCGAAATCCTATAGATGTATGTGTTTATTTTTTCGTTTCATCGAGTTTCAAATCTCAATGGTGCTAAAGAAGTTTTCAAAATTAATTATAATAATTTTTTTCTCGAGCCACAGTTTGACGATTCCGACCATTTATAATGTTATATATCGCAGTATAGTATCAGCAGGTGTCAGTTTTGGGTAATTGCTCCGTGTGGTCGGTCGTGCAAACTATTCGCGTGTGCAACAAATAGCCTTACACCAACCTAAACTATTTACACCTCTTACACAACAACAAATAAATGTTTTAAAAAAGTGTCAAGCGATAAAAAGTGTTAAAAAACATCCAATTAATTTTAGTTAATTCGGTTCAGGTATTTGAAAAACGCATCGTAAAAAAGTGGCAAAAATTTATTAATATTTTATGTGAATAAATGCAAATCTCAACTGTCTAGTGCCAGTGGGACTATTGCATCGCCAATTGTTGCGTGTTGTGAGTGTGCAGGGGAAGGAGATGAGCTTGATGATGATTTTAAAGTACCTGGGTGTTCAGATCTGGTCATCAAACACGATTTTAAACCGCATTTCGTTTAGAATGGTGGCCTTTCTCCAAAAAAACTTCATGCTAAAGCACTATTTTAAATTAAACTTTACTACGAATCGGTTAAAATTATAAATTTTAAAAAATGTGCTTTGGATAAATTGAAGTTTTTTTTAAATAAAAACCACTTTTGCGCTTGAAATCGTGACATTTAGACTCAGTTTGCCAAGCGATTTTTAAACTTGTTACCTATATTCTTGACGATATAAGCACACTTGAGGCTTGCTCTAAAACTTAGTCAAAGTTTAATTATTAATAATAAATGCTTTGTTTTTTAAATTCATTGTGTTTACAGATTAAAGGGATAATTTTTGCAAAGTTTTCCACATTAATCGATTATTTGATAGAATAGTCTAAAGCTTGGGGATTTGGCTAGCTTAAAAAGTTAATTCGCGGGTGAACTGACAGCTGATCCGCTGACAATTCCCCCCCCCCCCCCCCCGAAATGGTATTTAATAACTGACTTAAAATCGACTTCAAAAAAATCCTTAGGATGGGTTGTTTCAAAAAATGTGATGGATTCATCAAATATTTGAAGTCGATTTTCACGTTCTGTGTAGGTTTTATTCAAGTTCTGTTATTATATCGTTATAGGACAGCTGCTTCACAAAACTGAAATAATCACAGAACTTGAATAGAACTTACACAAAACGTGAAAATTAACATCAAATATTTGATGAATCCATCAAATTTTTTGAAACAACCCGTCCTTAATAATAAGTTGATATGAATGTCAAACGAATTTATATATAAATGCATATGTTGGTTGAATTTCACTTTTTTATCTTCATTGAATGAAGTGGTATCTTGGAAGACGAAATTAACCTACTTCCCGACATCCGATCGAGCTGAAACTCGGCAGATAGCATCGTCGTTGATGACAATGCATTCTATCAAATTTTGGTGCCAATCACGCACACACGCGCGAAAATACACGCACTTCTCTGAAATTCGATGACGTTACAGCATTTAAATATGAAATAAATGTCGATTGGGATTGGGATTTGAATTGGTTTAGAGTCGGCCACTGACCAAGTCAACTTTTACGTTGCGAGTTGTAATCTTCGTGATGTGTGACTCAGTTTGCAGGCTAAGTGAGGATCGGAAAATATTCAGAGTTACAACATTTGAACATAAATAAAAATTACATAAATGAAGTTCTAAAAATTAAACAAAAATAAATCATTTAATGAGCACAAATAACTTTGTAAAACACGACTATATAATCAATATATCAACGTGTTTCGAAAACTAAAATAATAACCGCTGTTACTTGATAGGTTGTACCTTTTGGAGTTTAAAAATAGTTTTATATTTTATCTCGTCACATCATTTTTTTTTGTAAGGCTGGCTTTACATTCGTAATTTTTTTCCCGTAATTCGCTCGTGTAAGTGAATTATGGCCAAATTACCAATGTAAACGACACCAAAAGTCACTTAACGTAATTTAAAGCATGTTACAGAACTTCTTCTCCCGGAAGTTTTTTGACAGGTCTAATCGCGTCCGCGCGAAATTACAGCCTTCTCACAGCTTATAAAATCAATTTGATAAGCTGAGGGACCTTTTGTAAGAAATGGTACCAAAATGCGCCGTTGCGAAATGTCAAAAACCAAAAGACATTTGTTTTTATTGGATTTTTTTCCTATAAAACTAGTATTTATTTCCACTTATTTGAGTTTTCTGAAAATGAGCATCCTTCTATTCAATTATCGGTCCAAACCTTTCTAATCTCAATGTTTCTGTTTTTTAAATTACGTATTTGAATACGAAGTCGGTTGCAGTCGGCAGCTGTCAGGTAGCTGTCATTTGAATAAAATGAAAGAAATCCATTAATTTTCGCCTTTGACGGCACAAAAGTGCGTGGAGAATTGTTTAATTAAAGCCAAAATCTATTTCAGCACTTAATTTGGTCCTTTTCGTCTTTATTGACAAAATCGCGTAAATTTGACAGTAGCATGTCGTTGTTGAAAGGAAGCCATCTTACCGCAAATACATTTACAGATGTAAACGGTCGCATGAGCAGTTACACAGGTCGAACTTCCGAAAAACTTCCGTGATCATTAATTGCCACAAGTCAGATTCATATGTAAACGCTCCTGGGAGTGACCTGTCAAAATATTACGTAATCCGTAATTTTTAATTACGAGTGTAAAGCTAGCCTAACATTATAGAATACACGCAAGTCGAGGTGGCAGAAGACAATTGTGATTTGTATGAAATACACTTATATCAAGAGGAGTTACAACTCTGTCACGTAATTTTTACTACAAAAATATAAACACATATTTTTTTAAAACGCACAGTCGTTACGCCTTTAGTACAGTAGATTTTAAAGTAATTATAAAATAATAAAATTGGTAATTCTGTTGAATTTTTCTCCACTGGTGGAGACTACTTTATGTATATAGGTTAAAAAGAAGAACCTGATTGTCTTTTGTTATTTTTAATATTAATCTTATAGTGACGAAGAAAACTTAATTTTCAAAACGTGTTGATAATATTGATTAAATCGTGGTATTTTTACAAAATTATTTGTTTTCAGTTAAGGGTCTACTATTCGTATTTCGACCGATTTCTTACATATCTCCCTTAAACATTTGAAGTTTTTAAGCTCTTAAAAAAATATATGTTATTTTTGAAGATAATATCTAGATACGTTCCACGCCGAAACGCAAATTATATGAAATTACCTCGATAGAAAAAAATCGCAAAGTATGCTCTATGGACTTATAAAATGATCAACAACACTTAAACTGGACGAAGCCAAACCAAAAGCCGCCCGCAGGGCCTAGCAGCAAAAATCCGCGGAGCGGGTTTTTGACTGCTAGTTTGCGATTATTGAAGAAGTTTAATAATTTATTTAAAAAATATCGGGCAACGCCGGGACGAGAAACGTTTATAAATGAATCTAACTTTACCGGATCACCAACCCAACCTAATCCAACTTGTTTATTTTGTTTTTTCAAAATTTGCAAATACTCTTTTTGGCGTCATTTTTAATTAAGGGTCTACTATTCGTGAACACAGCGCTGAAAAAGAAGAAGATGGAGAGATATGTAATTACGAGTGTTGGACAGAGAGCGCTAATATGGTTAGTCGTAGAATAGCAGCGAAAATTGCGAAAAAGCTTATAAAACATGACTCGTTTAAAATAGAGCAAAAATCTCGTGGAACGTATTTTAAGAATCATTTAAAGAAACATTGTGAATTTTTTTACAAATATAACTTGTAAAATAAAAGAAATAGACTTGTTTTAAATAATTTTCGGAGCATACTTTGCGATTTTTTTCTATCGGAGGAATTTCGTATAATTTGCGTTTCGGCGTGGAACGTATCTAGATATTATCTTCAAAAATATATATTTTTTTTTTAAGAGCTTAAAAACTTCAAATGTTTAAGGGAGATATGTAAGAAATCGGTAGAAATTCGGGTAGCGGCGGCTTTAAAAAAAATCGAGTTACTAACTAGGAGTATACAATGATACTGTGAGAAATTTGTTGCTATTTTTACAAAGGTGTTAAGCTCAACATCTGTTAGGTAAAAACTGGTTGACCTCGGAGTTCCAAATCTTGATTAATAAATATATTATGTATGTAGATATACAATACATACATATAAACATAATGTTGTATTCGACAAATGAAAATAATATTACTGAATAGGTAATCCATACTTCCATACTAATATTATAAATGCGAAACTGCTCGAGTTTGTTTATGACCTTTTCACGCAAAACACAATATAAAGACTTTAATAATTCTTTCACCAATATAAAGCTAAATTATATGCGCAGACTACAGGTTGTATATGATGGTAAGCTCTGGCGTTATGAAATTTTAAATATTAATATATTATATTTGTTATACGTTTTCTGTCGCTAACAAAAGCGAGTTTTTGCTAACGTCAGAAAAAAATCTTTTCCATGGAAACAATGTTGATATATTTTTGGGCTCTATGCTGATAGGTACTCAGTCTACTGGTCAGCTACTACTGCAGAAAATTCATATATTAGAATTCGTTTTTTTTTTTGGACAAGCTTGGAATAAATGTCAGATTTGAGTTCCTACATTAAAAATATAATTCGTAACGATTATAAAGACTGAATGATAAATAGAGTATTTTTTTATTATATTAACGAACTTCCAAATATTTAAATAAAAATAAACATCCGAAATGTTTGTAAGCGCATAAATTCCGAACGAATGAACAAAATTGGATAAGTAATTCTTTTCTTCTTTGAGCTATAGCACTATGAAATTTAGGTGGTAGGCGAGATGTTTGAAAACTGAATGTAAGGGAATGAATATATGGAATGCGTGAGGGGGTGGGGGTGGGGTGGGGGGGGGGGAGATAATTGATAAGTGCAAGCGCTACAGTAATTTCCCGTAATACCATGCGAGCGAAGCCGCGGGATAAAGCTAGTATATATTATGTTACAATGGTCAAAATTTAAATATTAACACCGAGTTATATGGTAAACATCTGAAAAGGTGTGTTGTTCATATCCTAAAAAAATAATAAGAGACTATTTTAAGCCTCTCAGGACTCTGGCCTATTTTGTCGAAAGTTCAAAATATCTCCGTTTTTTTTTACATTAACTCCACACAGGAGGCTCTGAGGAAAATAATTTCTCTCAGGGTCTATGTCATCTGAGATGCTGTGTGGAGGGTCTTTTTGAAGATAGGAAGGAATGAACATTGGTATTGAAAAGACTCATGTTGTAGGAAGGAGGAAACACAGAGGCCGGCAAATCGTTTCACAGCCGAGCTGTTGAACGCAAGATCGAGTCGAAGAAGCGACCCGTTCTCATGTGACAAATGTCAACCGTGTATGCGTTTGGCATGTTTCCCGACTATGCACCGGTGCCGAAGGGATCAATGACGCTAGTTCCTCGGAGCATCTTCCATTGAAATACCGGTAGAAAACGGATAGCATTCTCACCCGACGCCTGTGATCTAAAGATTGCAATCTGTTTGTTAAGCTAGGCGAATCTATCAAACGGACCGCCCGTTTCTGCACAGAGTCGAGGTTTATTTGGGGCTCCAGACCAGAAGTGGCTGCCAAATTTAACCGAGGGGCGCACTTGTGATTTGCACAGGGTTAGCAGTTGTGTACTATTAAAGTATCTGCGGGCCCTGGACAGGACGCCCAGTTTCTGAGAGGCTAACTTGACTCTGGCTTCGATGGAGCCCCCGTACCTGAGCTGGTCACTTATAGTTATACCAAGCATATCAATGGAGGGCCTGTTCGTAAGATTGCAATAAAATTAAAATAAATGGAGTATTTCTGAACGCATCATCAGTCAGTAGTTCGGGAGTTATGCGCTATTAAGGCGGAAGTTATTAAGGCGATTCACGATAGTACTAACTAAAATTACTCATAAAAAGAACCCAAATTAAAACATTAGACATATTTATAATAATAATAATTCACTCATAAAAAAAAATCCAAAGTTGCCTCCTAACCGAATTGAATTATTTAATAATGTACCTTTATATCATAATTTAAAACAAAAATCAATAAAATAAAATAATTTATAAACAAGTCCGTAATAGATATGTAATATAAACTTTTGAAAAAAAAATTATTCTGTTTGGCTGGGTATTTAGGTTTCCAATCCAAAATTAAGTTTCGTAAGAAAAAGGCGCAGCCGTTCCCCAAAGATTTTTTTTGATAATAATAACAGTTACGTAAATACAGTTTTAATGTTGACAACAGATATCAAATTGTGAAGTATTCAATAATTGAATCTAAAACACGGAATTTCAATAAACAATAAAAGAACAGTGATTTAACCAAGCAGTGAAGCGTGTATTAACCAGTTACAAGTGATCTAAACAACGCTGTAATAGGCATTATAATAAATAAACAAAAAACAATCATTAAAAATAAAGAAAATAAACCAGCTCAGACAGCGCAACAGTACAAAACTAACAATGTGGTATAAAAAGCGAAATAAAATGGATATAACTTCCGTAGTTCTTTGTGGTTTAGTTATATTATTGGCACAACAGAGCGTAGTGGCACACGATAAGAACGTTACGTCAGAAAATGACAGGTATCCAAAAGACGACGGGGTCGCCAAGCTCGGATTCGAGAGCTCATACGATCAATCAGAAGAAAGAGACGATAAAACGCATTTTAGAAACACTCAAATTGGACAGGAAGACGTCAAGAAACCAGGAGAAGTCGAAATCATAGAAGAACGCAAAGAAATACCAAAGATAGTCGACGTTAAAACGACACAATCAGAAGAACTAAACGATATGGTAACATCAGAAATTAACAGAAGTGCACTTCTGAAAGAGTTGGCTAATAGTCTCGCAGGAAAAAGCGGCGCTTTGAGGTCAAGTAAGTCAACTTCGCAAGAGTTGAGAGGAAAAGAAAAGAGATTGATACCTTTGGAAGACGTAGATTCGTCCAGTTCTGAGACCAGAGCTTTGAAGCAACAAGGAGTACCCTTTTTTATAGCTGATGATGGAAAATCAATTCAATTGCCTCAAAGTGATGTCATCTACAACACTGAAACTGGAGAGATTCTGATCAGGAATAGGGTGACTGCTGATAAGATGAAGGCAGAAGCAGATATGGCCTCAGCAGAAGTCAAATCGCAAAGTAATAAAAACGGGTATTTTAATATTAGACCTGATGGTATCGGATTCAAGAATTTGCAAGGTTTTGTAATTGCAGACAATGTAGGAAGCCCTAATAGACCATTGCTGTATCCTATTGCAGAGGACTCTAAAGAGAGTGGAAGCCACGAAGTTCATCTGAGAAGGAAGGGAATGGAATCAGAAGAGAGGAAAGCAAATGAAGGCAGAAAGAACCTACAAGATGCTGATGAAAAGAAAGAAGCGATTGGTACTTTATTCGCTGCAACAGAAGCGCCACCAAAGATAAGTGATGAAGCTTTATTTCATGTTGATAATAAGAATGTTTCTTCCACTGATGGTAAAGCAATTAATGATCTGATTTTGGCTGATCTACAGAAGTCTCTAATTGTGTCACCAGTGTCTGAAACCACAACACAAAAAAGTATCGAAGAGACTAAGAAAGATATTGTATTTAATACACCAGATGAAAATAACAGAAGCCCAAAGCAGGTGTCTTCAAATTCAAATTCCAACGAAAAGACGAGGGAGCAACAAAGCAATGAAAAATCATCCTTTCCAATAGAGCAGATGAATCATTTTGCGTTCAGGTCGGACGAAGAGCCAATTTACAAGATTTCCACAACGACAGAAAGTACGGTGATCGCCAACAGATTTGGCAACCCAGAAGATCACTATTTCAATGGTCAGGGATACATAAGACCAGATATAGTCGTGAGTAACGTTGACGAACAACAACAGCATAACAACAAGTACAATTCGGGAGAATCAAAAACAAGACCAGCAGAATACAAGCACAAAACGTTCTTAGAAGAAGACCATCAGCAGAATAACTCCATTAAAAAAGTGGCACATGAAGAAATCATACAAAAATCAAACACGAACCAAGAAAAAATCGACGAAATCCTGGCGAAACCGACTTCTTATGATGTAGACAGGACCCTAGTCACAAATGAAGAGATACTCAAGCGCATCGCAGAAGAAATGATTATTGTAAACACGAATCCAGGAATTGCGAAAATGAGTTATACGACTACAACAGAGCAACCAGATCCATTGATGGTGTTAAGAGGTTACCTGGAAGATATTTATCTTCGAGGACCCATCGCGATTGTGGTTGATGTTGAA
The DNA here is from genome assembly GCA_936435175.1 of Glyphotaelius pellucidus. Taxonomy (NCBI): domain Eukaryota; kingdom Metazoa; phylum Arthropoda; class Insecta; order Trichoptera; family Limnephilidae; genus Glyphotaelius; species Glyphotaelius pellucidus. The sequence goes on from OW386565.1 coordinate 16,987,692, forward strand.
GCGAAGAACCTGATGAAGACCAGAGATGTCTGGACGAGTATGGAAGCCTATGGAGGAAATTTGAACATTACTGATGCAGTGCTGTTTGGCTACGATGACAATGGTAAGAAATTCTTGGATTATTCTTAAAAATTGTGTAATATTATTTTGTTGTTTTTTAATTATTATAACTGCAAATTTGGAAGGCGGGTATGGGTACAGCTGCCTCTGGAAACATTTATTGGATAACTGACACCCCTGACTTAGGTCATCCCAAGTGGTTCGCTGCTCTTGGTGACTTAGGAAGGGTGCCTAGGTTTATGGTGTGAAGTTTGTCTACGTCTTGGCCACTGATGCTTTTGCCCACCTACTGCGTGACGGACCGGATCGCGAGAGACTGTTTGAGGAGACCTTGTGCCTTCTCCAGTCGGACTCTCTTCCGACACATCGCCTTTGAATCGCAGTGGGAGGGATGGATTTATACTTAACCCATTGACCCACCCTTCATATATTTTCCTTCCCAGAACTTTCTCTCTTTCTTTTCCTTAAAAAGGCCCTCTACACAGCATCCTCGCAGAAGAAATAGGCCCTGATAAAAAAAAAAAACTTAACAAAACTGTTGCTGTCAATGGCACAGTCGCTGTTTTTATTTAAATAAGGAAAGGAAGGCCCTAAGGAAAACAATTCTATTCAAGGCCTTTGAAATTTTTGGGGATGCTGTGTGGAGGGTCCTTTTAGGGGAAGGAAGGAGAGGATGTTTTGGGAAGGAAAAAGGAGCGGTGAGTAGAAATCTGGGAGTCAGTGCGTCCAGGTGTGACGGATGAATGAATCCATCCCTCCCACTGCCGTGCAAGGCTTTGTTCCGAGAGAGTCCTGCTGGAGAGGTCAAAAGATCTCCCTATCTGGCCTGCCGCGCTGTGGGCAGACCATCTGCCGCAGAGATCCGGACAAACCTGACCCCATGAACCGGGGCACCACTGCTAAGTCATCAAACGCAGCGAATCATTTGGGGCGACCTGTGGCAGAGGTGTTGGTTACACAATAAATGGTTCCCGGGGCGGCGGTACCCATACCACACCTCCCAAATTACAGTGAAAGTCATTTATGTGCAAAAATATGTACATATTTAATAGTTAAATGATGTAGTAAGTAGGTAAAACTACAAAAAATTATATACATTTTTTAAGCGCTTCTACGGGTGTTGAAGCGGCGATTTTTGCTCCTCCCAAATTGAAGTGAAAGTGATTATGTGCAAAAATATGTACATATTTAATAGGTAAATAATGTAGTAAGTAGGTTAAACTACAAAAAATATTAAAAAATTTTAAGCGCTACTACGGGTATTGAAGCGGCGACCTTTGCTCCTCCCAAATTGAAGTGAAAGTGCTTTATGTGCAAAAATATGTACATATTTAATAGGTAAATAATGTAGTAAGTAGGTTAAACTACAAAAAATTATATACATTTTTTAAGCGCTTCTACGCGGCGACCTTTGCTCCTCCCAAATTGAAGTGAAAGTGATTATGTGCAAAAATATGTACATATTTAATAGGTAAATAATGTAGTAAGTAGGTTAAACTACAAAAAATATTAAAAAATTTTAAGCGCTACTACGGGTATTGAAGCGGCGACCTTTGCTCCTCCCAAATTGAAGTGAAAGTGCTTTATGTGCAAAAATATGTACATATTTAATAGGTAAATAATGTAGTAAGTAGGTTAAACTACAAAAAATTATATACATTTTTTAAGCGCTTCTACGCGGCGACCTTTGCTCCTCCCAAATTGAAGTGAAAGTGATTATGTGCAAAAATATGTACATATTTAATAGGTAAATAATGTAGTAAGTAGGTTAAACTACAAAAAATATTAAAAAATTTTAAGCGCTACTACGGGTATTGAAGCGGCGACCTTTGCTCCTCCCAAATTGAAGTGAAAGTGCTTTATGTGCAAAAATATGTACATATTTAATAGGTAAATAATGTAGTAAGTAGGTTAAACTACAAAAAATTATATACATTTTTTAAGCGCTTCTACGCGGCGACCTTTGCTCCTCCCAAATTGAAGTGAAAGTGATTATGTGCAAAAATATGTACATATTTAATAGGTAAATAATGTAGTAAGTAGGTTAAACTACAAAAAATATTAAAAAATTTTAAGCGCTACTACGGGTATTGAAGCGGCGACCTTTGCTCCTCCCAAATTGAAGTGAAAGTGCTTTATGTGCAAAAATATGTACATATTTAATAGGTAAATAATGTAGTAAGTAGGTTAAACTACAAAAAATATTAAAAAATTTTAAGCGCTACTACGGGTATTGAAGCGGCGACCTTTGCTCCTCCCAAATTGAAGTGAAAGTGCTTTATGTGCAAAAATATGTACAAATTTAATAGGTAAATAATGCAATAAGTAGGTAAAACTACAAAAAATTATATACATTTTTTAAGCGCTTCTACGCGGCGACCTTTGCTCCTCCCAAATTGAAGTGAAAGTGATTTCTGTGCAAAAATATGTACATATTTAGTAGATAAATAATGTAATAGGTAAAACTACAAAAAAATTTGTACATTTTTTAAGCGCCACTACGGGTATTGAAATGGCGACCTTTGGTCGCAGAGTCAAGGATCTTGGCGCTCTGCCAGTTTTTGTTCTTGGTTGTACAACTTTTGATTTGTTGACTAGTTGCGTAAACAAAAGTCACGCAATAGTTCACCGATATCCGAGGCCATTCATACGGAATAAAAACAACATAACATATTGGATAAAGTTCAACGAAATTTTTTTCACACGCTTTTTTTCAATGTGAAATAAAATTTATGCCAATGAAGAGGAAGATGATACTATTTTATTTATTTTATTTTTTATTTTTTTTATTTTAAGAAACATTACATATTTTGTTATAATGAGCTTTGGCTGTCCAACTAGGCAATTTGCCCGTTTTAGAACAGTCAAAATGAACAGATATTTTACATGTAAATAGTGTGTTGACTATAATATTGTCTTAAACTTTAATATAACATTTGATAAATAATATTAAGGTTTTGATGGTAGATACAAGAAGTCACTTATAAGTGTAAATTATATATTTATCAATAGAAAATAAAATATAGAGAAGAGAAATAACAAGAACATTCCAAAAGAAAATAAAAAAGTGTTTTTTTAATTTTTTATTAGTACTTATGCTCTTCAACCAATTCAAGAAATTTTAGTATTGATTTTGATGAATTAATCAATTCGAAAATCAAAAAATGGGTAAGAAAAAAAAAATAATGGATTAAAAAAGAAAAAAGAAAGTAGAGAAAAGAAAATGCAAAGAAAATTCTTTTTTGTAGTTTTTAAACGTATATTGTATAAAAATAATATTAAGGTAAGAAATACCAATATAATACCAGTATATATGAATGTCAACAAAAAAGTTAATTTAATGGCTGTTGTTTAACATATTTTCGCATTCAGTTGTCCCCAAGACCAGAAGCCAATCATTTACCAGATTACGCAGAATGCTATCACTTTTTGATTTCCAAGCATCGGGTATAAGATTAAGCAATTTAGGGCCTAAGTACGAAAATTGTCTTTGAGCTAAGGATGAATAAGTGGTGGGAGGAACTACTGGGTTCCTCTTTGCATGTCTGGTGTCATGATAATGGTCTATGGAAGTGTAGTGGAGCCGCTGTTTTTTGGGTATGTATTATGATTTTCCTAATATATAATTGCCTTACATCAAGAACACGAAACTCTTCGAACAATGAATCGCTGGGGTATCTGAACGGTTTTTTGAGTATGACTCTTAGAAGTGATCAAGTATTGTTTTAGTACAACCGCCCCAACCTAAGGATGCATAATCTAATATGGAATTACAAATACTACTCTATCTAAACCTAAATATGAAAAAAAACAAGACACAGTAAAATAAAAAGGTAACTAAATTAAGAATTATTATTGATTATTCTTGAATATGCTTGTGGTCTCCTTTTTATGCTATCCATATTCGTCATATTGAGTCCGTTCAACATCGGTTCCTAAAAGGAATTGCTGGGAGGCTAGGATTAGAACGAGGCAATTACTCATATAATGAAATCGAACAAACTCTAAACCTTGCTCCTTTAGAAGACCGTCGGGAAAAATCTGATCTCATTTGCTTCTTCAAAATCATCAACTATATTATTGACTCGCCTACATTATTACAACTCATCTCATTCAATATACCCTCTCGTAGACTCAGAAATAAAGAACTGCTCTTCCTCAATCAACACTCGATTAATTACGGTTATAATTCGCCACTATCCAGAATGTGTAGAATGGTCAACTCACGTCAAGACCTTGATTTTTTTGGCATAAGCCTAAATGATTTTTGTCGCTCACTAAACAATTGAAGATATTTTATATTAATCTATTTTTAGCAAAGTCTCGACTTGACTTGACACTTCTATTTTCTTATGTTTTATCTGTTTGTCTTTGCTTTCATATACCATCCTTTATTTATTTATTTATTTATTTGTTTTATTTTAGTAAATTGTACATTTAAGTTTACAATTTCCTAATTAATTATATCATTTCATATTTCAAACAATATTTTTTCTTGTTCTATGTATCTCCTACAATAAATTTTGAACTTTCCAATTGGTGCGGCCTTTAAAGTTTCTGGTAGAGTGTTGTATAACTTCATCCCTTTGTATAGTAAACTGTTCTGCGTATTCGTTTTGTCCTTTTTTTGTAGTCTGATTTCCTTGCAAGTCCTTGTATTATGTCTGTGAATGTCCTTGTTGTATATAATTTTGTTTGAGAAGTATTTTGGTAACATGTTGTTCACTATTTTATGGATAAATATCATCGTGTGCAGGGTCAACATCTGTTTCACGGTTAGCCAATTTAGTTCCTTCAACATTTTATTTACTTTTGAGAATCTATTTCGTCGAAGTATTATTCTCATTGCCCTGTTTTGGAGAATTTGAAACTTATTTTGTTCTCGTTCATTACACAGGAAAAGGATAGTTGAGCAGTAGTTAAAGTGTGGAGCAATAATTGAATTATAAATAGTGACTGCAGTTTTTCTAGAAAGTTTTTGCCGTATTCTTCCCAAAAAAGATACTTTTTTTCCAATTTTCTTTTGGGTATATTCAGCATGTTTGTTAAAAGTTAGTTTGGAATCTAATATAACTCCTAGGTATTTCATTTCAGTCACACTTTCAATAATTTCACCTTGTAATGTACATTTCCAAAATTTCGTGTTACTTGATTGTAAATTGGACGTTAGTTCGTTAATAAATAAATAAATAAATAAGACATTGTTAGTGAAACTCAATCGAAAATATGGAAATAGAAAAATCAGAAAAAGATATTAGCATCTCTGGGACCCAGGACCTTTGGCTTTCCGGGCCACTGCGCTAACCACTGCGCCAAGGTGTCTATATCCGATTCGGTCATTTTTAACCAACTCATTTTTTTATTTGAATAAAGAGTTCCGCACAAGAGTTCCAACTGCTCCCGTCTGGAGCCAGTGAGACTACGGCATGTCAGGCTGAAGGTAGTGAGGAGGGGAAGGAGATGGGGAAGAGGAATGTGGGAAGCACCTAGCTATTCAGAACAGGTCACCAAACACGACTAAAGCCATTTCAAGCAACGTTTCAATTCTGAACGGTGGTTTTACACCAGGGCGATAATAAGAGTGTCCTCCACTCTGGAACATGTACCATATATTATTTTAAATGAATAAATTGTGAAATAACACAAGTTTCACAATTTTGCCACGCCGGGATTCGATTCCGCGACCTTCGGAGTGCGAGTAAAGAGCCTTACCGCTGGACAACACCGGCCGTCAATACTCATACTTCGACTAAAAACCACCAACATTAATCTTCATTTTCTTAACGCATATTTGTTGGCTGCTATCTTGATGTACGATTGCAAGATTCAAACCCGAACGAAATGCTATCTAGATAGTGTCTGGATAATTTTTTCTCCATTTTATTTTTAATATGCGACATCTATTGACTTTTCTGCAAGTCTAGGGTGAATATTTATTTTTAAATTTATGAGAAAAACGACAAATTGTAATATTTAATTAAATGAAGACAATATTAGCGAAACTAAATCGAAAATCTGGAAACAGATTAATTACAAAAAGATATTGGCACCTCTCTGGGACTCGAACCCAGGATCTTCGGCTTTCCGGACCACTGCGCTAACCAGTGCGCCATGGTGTCCCAGAGGTGCCTATATCTTTTTCTGATTTTTCTGTTTCCAGATTTTCGATTGAATTTTACTAATAATGTCTTCATTTAATTAAATATTACAATTTGAGGTTTTTCTCATAAAATTAAAATTTAAAATAAATTAAAAGGTAACGCTTGAAAAAAAAACTATTATGTGCGAGATGATGATCTCCTTACAATCCTACCTTCGTCCATACGCGGCAATTGCCTGCCCACCTGCTGCGCGGTAGGTCGGATCGGGAGAGACTTTTTAACTTTGATGAGAGACTGAATGAATTAGAGACTTTTTAACTCTTCCAGCAGTATTCTCTCGACCCATCGCATTGAAGGCCTCCGTGGTCCCGAGGTAAGACTCTCGACTCACAATCCGAAGGTCGCGGGTTCGAACCCGGCGTGCGCAAATAAATTTTATTTGATTAATTTGGTTATTTCACAATTTATTCATTTAAAATAATACATAGTATATTTGCGGCACGTTCCAGAGTGGAAGATACTATCAGTATCGCCCTGGAGTAAGACCACCATTCAGAATTGAAACGTTGCTTGAAATGGCTTTAGCCGTGTTTAGTGACCAGATCTGAATAGCCAGGTAAGTCCCCACCTTCCTCTTCCCTACCTCCTTTCCCTCCCCACTACCTTCAGCCTCACAACATACCCCATTTGGGGATGCCATAGTCTCACTGGCTCCAGACGGGGGCAGTTTGGACTCTTGTGCGGTATTTCATATAAAAAAAAATTGCACCGCATTACCAGGGGTGGATTCATACGCCCGTCACCCCCCGGAGACTCTAACCCCCAAATTCCTACTCATAAGTTTTTCTTCGCAAGATTTCCTCTTCTTCCATTCCTAAAAAGACCCGCCCACACAAAGATAACAAAAATGACGGAGCCATGCTTGGTGCTTGGAGCCATCGTTAAAATTTAAAAAAAAAAACAAATATTACTCTTTACGCTTACATCTGCCTTGCATTTTTGTTGGTTTTACCACACACACACGCACCTCAGGGATCTCATTGCACGGCACTCAGTCTACTTTCATCCTTCCTCAGTTCCATGCCTTACTGCCATACATCAGGGTTTGTGTCAGCGCTCCTTTGTGGACTGCTAGCCCTGCAGGAATATCATTTGTACAGCATTCAGTCTACTTTCATCCTCGCTATGCCAGTTCCATGTCTCACTGATATAAATAAGGATAGGTTCCAGCACTTCATTGTGGACTGCTAGCCTCGCTATTTTGGACATTTTTTTTGTTAGCGCCAATCGCATTCAGTCATCCATTAAAAAATCCTCCTAGGGTGATAATAAAATATGTATTTTATATTTGTGTGGCCAATAATCTTCAATAATTAATATTAAAAATGAATTGTAACGTTATATTTGCTCAATTTTATTGCGAACACCTAATTTGGTTAACTGGTTAAATGCATAATTAGTTTACAGTAAGCTGCCTTTCTTGCTAAACGCTAACAGAGCTTTGGAGGGGACCCACCACTTTCCCAACGGCTATGTGGGGAAACTGATTGTTTAAAATCCTCCGCCGCACACGTCAGGACTCTAATTTTTTTTGTAAAAAGGACGCAACATTCACTTTTTAAACGAATCTACTAGTTAATTAATAAGACCCTCCAATGTCCCTGCATGCATGATTGTTAGTAAGAAAGAAAAGTCTGCATTTAAAATAGTTAATTAACAAGATAAAGACACATCTGAGATGTGTTCCGCCTGTTGGTTTAACATCTAGTTAGAGTGAAATAATAAATGAAAGGAAGAGAACAATATTTACAGGTAAGAATGATTGAAACCAAAAAATATATATAAAAAGAATGATGGGCACTTTGTACCACTATCGCGGGGCAGTCCCGGCGAGAATGAGCGGGTGAGCGGCCTAGCTGCAATGAGCCCAAACACCCGCGTCCTTTAGCCGGTTTCCCAAGAGAGTACCCTTGAAGAAGTGTTTGTGGAGCGGGGGAGATACTCCCAAAGATCCTGGGAAATGAAGTGAGCCTCGGATCAGCGCGCGCAAAACAAAATATAACTGATCTAATCTACCTATTTATATTAATATTTTTTAATTATATTTTTGTTATACTAGCGAGTAACCGGCATGCGTTAAAACGCCACTTAAATAAAGAAATTGTTTCTTTCTGTACGACTTTTCCCATTCGATCCCGTTCCCCTTCCTCTCTTCCGTTTTTCCCCGTCCCGCGAACTCTCCCTAACGCGTTCACCTACCCCTCCCGCCTTCCTTTAACATTTCAAAGCAACAGCAACAAAGCTTGCCGTCTAAATTGTGCTACATTGATGTTAAACATGTGGATATTCAGGATGAAGAATCATTCAAATATTACAATACGTTTTATTTTTTTTTGGACAAGCTTATGTTTTGGAATAAATGTCAGATGAGAGTTCCTACATTAAAAATACAATTCGTAACGATTATAAAGACTGAATAATTAATAATGTAGTTTTTTTATTATACATATTTACAAACTTCCAAATATTTAAATAAAAATTAACATCCGAAATGTTTGTAAGCGCATAAATTCCGAACGAATGAACTAAATTGGATAATTCTTTTTTTCTTTGAGCTATAGCATTATGAAATTTAGGTGGCACGCGAGACGTTTGAAAACTGAATGTAAGGGAATGTATGTATGGAATGCAGGGGGGGGGTGGGGGTGGGGGGGAGGAGGGATAAATGATAGGTGAAAGCGCTACAGTAATTTCCCCTAATACCATGCCAGCGAAGCCGCGGGGAAAAGCTAGTTACAAATAAATAAATATCTAGCCTCAAGGGGAAATATAATTTCTATTCAAATATGAATGCAACGTACTGTCAAATCTGCTACAATATTATAATTATTTTTAGAGACGAACAAGCGTGGGACTATAGCATCTAATTAAAGTGGGACTGACCAAGTATCAGATAATATTTATGCAAATCCAGAACGTAGGCGACATCTGCTTTTTGTATTAACAAGCTGTTGACCCATAGGCAAGGAAATGTCGAACAAACAAACAACAAAAAAACAAGGACAAATATTGGCAAGATCAAGCAGAACACGTTTCAAATAAGAGATAACTGACTATAAATCCGTTTAACCCATCAGGCCTAGACTATGTTTTCTCAGAGGGTCAAAATATTTCCGCTTTGCAATACAATTCAAATAAATAATGCATTTCTTTAATTAAATAAGTACCCTTTTTTTTACGTTATCAGTAATTTTAGTTAGAAAAAAATGCAAATTTTAATATTACAAAAATTATACGCTTACTAGCGAGTTCCCGGCATGCGTTGCTGTGCCACTTAATAAAGATATAATTTTATGCGTGTCCTTTCCCATTCGTCCCGTTCTCCTCCCCTTCCTCTCCCGCTTCCCCTTCCTCCCTCGCGTTCCTATTCTGTCTTCTCCACCTTCCCTCTCCTCACTCTCTTCTACCGTCCAGCGAACCCCCCTCCCGAGTTCCCCTCCCCCTCCCAAGTTCCCCTCCCTTCTCCCAGATTCGCCTCCCCCCTCCCCCCTCCCACAAAACCCTACCGAGCACCCCTTCCCCCTCCCGAGTTTCTCTCCTACCTCCCAGGTTCCCCTCCTCCCTCTGCATTTCATACATTCATTCCCGGTACATTCAGTTTACAAACAGCTTGCGTGCCACCTAAATTTCATAATGCTAGAGCTCAAATAAAAAAGAATTATCCAATTTGCTGCCGCGGTTCGGAATTTATGCGCTTAAAAACATTTCAGAGATTTATTTTTATTTAAATACGTGGAAGTATGTAAATATAATAAAAAATAGCACTATTTATTATACAGTCTTTATAATCGTAACGAATTATATTTTTAATGTAGGAACTCTTATCTGACATTTATTCCAAAACATTAGCTTGTCCAAAAAAACAAAACTTATTCTAATATTTGAATTTTCTGGAGCAGCAGCCGACCAGTAGGTAGGCGGCTGAGTACCTACCAGCATAGAGCCCAAAAATATATGAACATAGTTTCTACGGCAACGATTTATTTTCTGACGTTAGCAAAAACTCGCTTTTGTTAGCGACAGAAAACGTATAACAATTATAATATGTTAATATTTATAATTTCAACGCCAGAGCTTACAATTATATACAGCCTATAGTCCTCGCATATAATTTAGCTTTCTTTTGGTGAAAGAAGTTTTAAAATCGTATTGTTTTATGCGTGAATGCGTAACAAACAAACTCGAGCAGTTTCGCATTTATAATATTAGTATGGGCATCGTTTCGGGGGGGGGGGGCAATTGTCGGCGGATCAACAACTGTCTGACGATCGATATGGGTTAATGAGGCCGGAGGGGTTAATGTCGTAATTTTTCACTGTTCTGCGCCGGTAAATACTATTTATTATAATGACACATTTACAATAATTTAACGATATTATCGACAATTCAAAGGTAGCCGATATACCTACACTAATTAAATTGTGGCATTCATTTTGTACTTATAATAATAGTGTTTGTTTGAAACAAGTTAAGATATACTTCATAGAAACTTGTTTCTCTGGCTGTCACATGACATGATAGTATAAACACTTACCACAATATTAATTATTGATTATTTTTATAGCGTTACTAGCTTTTACCTGGGGCTTCGCTCGCATGGTATTAGGGGAAATAATTTTCCAACGGGAATGAAATGTTTTTCGAGATAAAAAGTAGCTTATGTCTTTCCCAATCTTCCAATTATCTCTGAGCATATCATCACGTCGATCAGTCGATAGCGAGTTCCCGACATGCGTTGTTATGCAACTTAATAAAGAAATTCCTTCATTCATTTCATTCATCATTCTGTCAGTCATTAATTCATTCATTCATTCATTATGTCATTCATTATTCATTAATTCATCATTCATTCATCATACATTCATTCATCCATTATTTCATTCATTTATTCATTAATTCGTTATTTCATTCATTTATTCACTAATTCATCATTCATTCATCATACATTCATTATTTCATTCAATCGTTATTTCATTCATTAATTCGTTATTTCGTTCATTTATTCATTAATTCATCATTCATTCATCATACATCAATTCATTCATTCGTTATTTCATTCATTAATTGATTCAATCAATCATTCATTCATTCATTTCCCGGCATGCGTTGCTTTCCCTCTCTCCACTCTCCCTGGTTCTCCTCTCCCCTCCCCTCTCCCGCGAATACATCAAATCCCCAAAGTTTCATCGCAATCGGATGAACGGTTAAATGCATAATTTCATGATATCAGAACTCACTATTTTATATAGAAACCATCGCGGGCATGCACACATCAAATTCCCAAAATCGTAATCGGATTAATGGTTTAGCAACGCATAGCATATATATATATAAACGCCGTAGAAAGAGAAAACAACACGTTTTAAATTTAAATTGCCAAAACAATAATTAAAAGTCACCTTTATGGAACCAAAATTAATGAAACTTTGGGAATTTTTAAATGAATTAGTTTTACATTAAATGACAATAAAGCGAGATGACAATAATATTTGAAATACATTTGTCTAATAAAATATTTAGGTGATTTTATTTTTTTTTCGTTGTCAGTAATTTTAGCTTGTAAAAACGTAAGGTGAACCATTTTTAAAACTTTTTTAAGTTTACATGCAAAAATTTTTTGCTTAAAAATTATGTTTTCTTCAATTTATAAAATTTGAAAGCCTATTTCATCACCTTTCAAAAACAGTTTTTAGATTTCGGATGCTTTCAGAAATATTGCAATTAATTTAATTTTATTGCAAAACGGAAATATTTTGAATCTCTGACAAAATATGGCCGAGGCCTGACAGGTTAAGGCAGCGATGAACTTTGGTAAAGTATCCAAGTAAATTTGTAAGTAAAACTGTTGTGAAACAAAGAATGAGAAATCGGTTTTATTAATATGAATATTCCGTCAGACAAAAGTGTTTTTTACAAAATAACTAACTGTTCAGAAGTTGTTTTGGCAACGGTGTGACGTCACCCACAATTTACTACGGTCGAGGATGTTAGGAAAAATGGATTACTCCAGGGAGGCATTTTTTATTTTTTTATAAACAGAATTACAATGGTGAAAACAATTAACAAATATTAAGTATATTTCATGATGGGTACCTATAACTTGTTTCTTTGTAGTATCTATGTATATTAAGTAATTACCGGGTGATGTGCTTAGTGGGTAGGTGTGTGTGTGTGTGTGTGTGTGTGTGTGTGTATGTGTGAGTATGTATGTATGTGTGTGTGTATGTGTGTATGTATGTATGTATGTATGCGCATTGAACAATTCACATCATTGACATGATGCTCTTTACATAACTGAATCAATCCTTTTTCAAATTTACTGTTTATATAATTGAATAAATCCTTCAACGGGAGCAATCCACCGAACAGGCCCTCTAACTCTAAGTGACCGCTCAGGTACGGGGGCTTCATCGAAGCCAGAGTTAAGTTAGAGTCTCAGAAACTGGGCGTACTGTACAGGGCCGGCAGATTTTTTAATAGTACACAACTGCTAACCCTGTACAAATCGCAAGTGCGCCCCACGGTTGAATTAGACAGCCACCTCTGGTCTGGAGCCCCAAAATACCTTAAAAAAAAAACCCTCGACTCTGTGCAGAAACGGGCGGTTCGTTTGATAGATTCTCCTAACCTAACAAACGGATTGCAATCTTTAGAGCACAGGCGTCAGGTGGGAATTCTGTCCTTGTTCTACCGGTATTTCAATGGAAGATGCTCCGAGGAACTAGCCTCATTGATCCCCTCGGCACCGGTGCATAGTCGGGAAACACGCCAAACACGCGCACAACATTTGTACACGGTTGACATTAGTCATATGAGAACGGGTGGTTTCTACGACTCGTTCTTGAGTTCAACAGCTCGGCTGTAGAACGATTTGCCGGCCTCTGTGTTTCCTCCCTACTTCAACATGGGTCTCTTCAAGACCCATGTTCACTCCTTCCTCTCCTCAAAAACACACTTCACAGAGCATCTTAAAAGTGACAGAGGCCCTGAGGGAAATTATTTTCCCCAGGGCCTCCTGTGTGGAGTTAATGTAAAACAATCGAGAAGAGAGGGGACCATCTGTCTGCGGATCAACTGTCTGGTCACCCCAGGGGTATCCAACAATGAGAAGCTCTTCACTACGGTAACATTTAGTAACATTTTTGAAAAATCTCCTTGAAAATTTAAAAAATTCGATTCTAAAAACAAAAGTTATTTTGCAAGTCGAATCTAAATTTCACGCCAAATTATTCTAATGCATTTAATAAATTGTAAGAGTTTTGTTCCGTTTTACATCACAAGGTTTTGTTTGACAGCACGACATAGTTAACTTAGTAGTGGGTGACATCGCTAGTGTAGATTTTATGAATATACTAGCTTTTCCCCGCGGCTTCGCTCGCGTGGTATTACTGTAGCACTTGCACTTATCAATTATCCCCCTCCCCCCACCACCTCCCGCATTCCATGCATTCATTCCCGGTACATTCCAAAAATTCCCGGAATGTACCAAACGTGTTTGTTTGTTACGCTTTCACGCATAAAACAATAAAACGATTTTGAAAATTCTTTCACCAATAGAAAGCTACATTATATGCGAGTAATATAAGCTGTATATAATGGTATTATAAATATTAATTAATTAAATTAATTATACGTTTTCTGTCGCTAACAAAAGCGAGTTATTGCTAACGTCAGAAAACAAATCGTTGCCGTGGAAACGATGTTGATGTATGAAAATAAAAATGAATCTCCGAAATGTTTGTACGCGCATAACTTCCGAACGACTGCACCAAATTGGATTTTTTTTTCTTTCTGGCATTATGAAATTTAGGTGGCACGCGAGCTCTTTGAAAACTGAAAATACCGGGAACAAATGTATGGAATGCGGGAGAGGGGTGGGGAGGGGTGAGGGGGGAGGGTGGTAGGGATGAGGGGTGAGGGGGGATAATTGATAAGTGCAAGCGCTACAGTAATTTCCCTCTAATACCATGCGAGCGAAGTTGCGGGTAAAAGCTAGTTTTAAATAATGCATCTTGGTTATCTCCGTCACCGACAGCATAGACTGTTTTATCTCTCGGCTTGCATAACTAACTTGCCAATGGTTATGCCAGTCGGGAGAGCATTCTTGTTGTTAAATAGAATCACTTTGAATATCGACATGTTTAGCATCAAAGAAGCACAATTTAGACAGCAAGCTTTATTGCTGTTAGTCTGATTGTGCTTCATTGATGTTTATATTGTATAATTTGTTTGAATTGTTTATATTATTTAAATTGCTTAAATATGCATTAATATTAATATTTTCCCTATTTTAAAAACGATTTTAAATTTTAATTTTGTAATGTTTTTAAAGTGAATAAATTGAAAAAAAAAATTGAAAATTGAATGCAAAACGGAAATATTCTGACCTACTGGCTGAATGTGGTCGAGGCCTGATGTGATAAAGGAGGGATGAAACACGGAAGCCGCTAAAAACATGTTTATCTTCTTCAGCATCTGAATTATATATTATAATAATAACTGATTAAAAATGCGTATTGCACAAATTATCATAATGAATATCATTAATCATGTATTTTCTCATTAATATGCATAAAAATATCACTTGAGTTGCAACAGTTGGATGGTACGCTGATCTCTTGTCGTTTGTACCCAGGACCAGTTATTCTACGCTCAATTGCGCAGTGGTTATTTTTAATTTTATTTCATTTATTAAATTAAAAAGAAATAAAACATTTCAATATCTTAACTGAACCATAAATAAATTTCCTCGATTGCTCGATATTTCCAGAAGACCATTTTTTTTTTAATTTTTCGCCAACATTAAATTTTAAAAAATCATACCTTCGAATTTTAATATGGAGACATAATAACTTATTATAGTGCTATATAGCCAATAAATTAACCTGTACTTTACCGATTATCTCATATTTGTAGGATTTATAAAAAAAATATTAAAAAAATCGTAAAGTTTATAACCGTGCAAATTCTGCGTGTTTGTTACGTACGTGAGAGGTAATTATTCGAGTCAACATAGAATATTTTCAGACATTAAGCACTCAAGATGTTAATAAATTGACCACTTAAGATATTAAGAAATTAAATACCTAAGACATTACGCACTTAAGACATCGATAAATTAAGCACTTAAGACATTAATAAATTAAGCTCTTAAGACATTTATAAATTAAGAACTTAAGATTTTAATAAATTAAGCACTTAAGACATTAATAAATTAAGCAGTTAAGACATTTATAAATTAAGAACTTAAGATTTTAATAAATTAAGTACTTAAGACATTTATAAATTAAGAACTTAAGATAATAAGATAAATTAAGCACTTAATAGATTAATAAATTAAGCACTTAAAACATTAATAAATTGAGCACTTAAGACATTAATAAATTAAGCACTTCAGACATTACGAAATTAAACATATAAGACATTAAATACTCATTAAGGAGTGATCTTGTTGTTGAAGGAAGGAAATAACACTCCTGCATAATTTCCCCAAGTCCACTAACTGCAAAAGAGTGATCTTGACACAATCAGCATTTAATTTTAATCGAAAGACAAACATTATACCCAATTGATCCAAATCTATTGTAAACAAAAAATTAATACAAAGTTAGGTAGGACCTGGCTGAAATGACTAAGCACAGCTGTCGTAAGGGGCTTATATACAATATTTAAATCGGTGATTCCCCCTTCAGAAAGGCGCTATAAAACGTGCCGGTCCCACTTTAAATGGACTGACAACAAATACTTCAATAATCGTGACGATTTATTCTACAGTGATTAAAAAACAGTCATCTATTTTTACTGCAGACAAATGCGGACAGTCAATTCTCGATTAATTGGAACTTTTAAATCGATATAAAAATCTCGATTAACTGTAAATTCAAAATCGATAAAAATAAATCTCGATTAATTGTAACTTTAAATCGATATATATAAATCTCGATTACTTGGAATTATAAAATCGATATAAAAATATCTCGACTAATTGGAACTTTAAAATCGATGTAAATAAATCTCGATTAATTGGCACTTTAAAATCGATGTAAAGAAATCTCGATTGATTGGAACTTTAAAATCGATGTAAATTAATCTCGATAATTGGAACTTTAATAATTCTCGATAATTGTAACTTTAAAATCGATTACAATAAATCTCGATTAATTTTAACTTTAAAATCGATATAAATAAATCTCGATTATTTGGAACTCTCAATTCTTTATAAATAAATCTCGACAAATTGGTACTTAAAAGTCGATATAAATAAATCTCGATTAATCGTAACATAAGAATCGATATAAATAAATTTCGATTAATTGTAACTTTCAAGTCGATATAAATAAATCTCAATTAATTGTAACTTTAAAATCGATATAAATAAATTTCGATTAATTGAATGTCGATAAAAATCGATATAAATAAATCTGAATTAATTGTAATTTTAAAATCGATATAATTGGAACTTAAAAATCGATATAAATAATTCTCTATTAACCGTAACTTTAAAATCGATATAAATAAATCCCGATTGATTGGAACTTATAAATCGATATAAATTTATCTCGATTAATTGGAACTTTAAAATCGATATAAATAAAACTTTTAAGAGGGAATAACCGGACGACCGGAAATATGTCATGGGACACACATTAGCTCAGTTGGTAGAGCTCAGCCCCGGCAAGGCGGTCCTTTCACATCTGCCCTGATTATGGACACTGTAACGTTGTCCGAAACGTTGGCTAAAGAAGGACGTAGCGCAACACGGCACAACACCCCAAAAACAAATAATGATAATATATTTCAGATTTTTTTTACACAACTATTCTGCTGACATTATTGAAAAATTATAAAAAAATAATTACAACAGCATATAATTTAACAATTTTTATCTAACTTGAATGTAGGTATATATTAAAGAAAATTTTGAAAGAAATAGAATTGATATTGTGTTATTAGTTAAAAATTATGGTATGAAGAATAATCAAACTTTCCCACCTGAAACGCCCTGTACAGTTACACAGGTATGATCGCAAGACCATATTTCGACGAAATTTGAATTCTCGGCCACTGGTTGATGGCCTTAACATTTACAGCGTGATTTTTCAGTTTTGTTGACAAAAAAACATCATTTAATATTTATGAAGTAATTTGGTGAATTTTCACCTTCAAGCTCGCTTCATTAAAGCAAATGAATCATTTCAAATACTTACAAATTTAATTGGGGTATTTGTCACTCTTAATTGAAGAGTCATTTAGAATTTTTGACATTTGAACGGTCCCGGTTGTAGGCTCGTTTTAGCGATTGATTATTTATTTATTTACGGACAAATAGATAATTAATAACATAACAATAAATAACACGAATAAAAAAAGAGATGACAATGAAAGGAAAGTACATATAAATAAAGAGCATTGACAAATTATAATATAAAGAACATATACAAGACTACAAGCCAAAGCTTGAAGATGGATTTAAAAGACTTTAAAATTACACATTTCGCATCGACTGCCGAAAGTCATTTAGGCTAACACCAAAAAATTCAATGCTTTGACTTGCGTTAACAAGTCTCGACATTCTGGATAAAGGAGAATGATATCCATAATTAGTAGAATGTTGATTGAGGAACAGCAATTCATTATTTCGGAGTCTACGGGAAGGGATGTTAAACTGGATGAGTTGTAACAAAGCAGGTGTGTCAGTAATACTGTTGATAATTTTGAATATGCAAATTAAATCAGTGTCCTTTCTAAGTTTTTCTAAAGACGAAATGTTTAAAGTTTGTTCAATTTCATCATACGAGTACTCGCCTCTTTCAAGTCCTAATCTCCAAATAATTCCTCGTAGGAAGCGATGTTGTACTGATTCGATGCGACAAATGTGGACAGCATATAAAGGAGACCAAATGACACTAGCATATTCAAGGCGGGGGCAAACCAGCGAACAGTAAGGAGTTTTAAGTGTACTTATATGTTTAAAGTCAGCGGTAATTCTATGAATGAAGCCGAGTAGTTTAAGTGATTTGTTTACGATGTTATTAATGTGATAACGGAAAGAAATTTTGCAGTCTAGAGTAACCCCAAGGTCCTTGATAGATGTGACAGTAGAGAGACAAACATCATTTAGTTTATAATCAAACTGAATAGGTTTTTTGGTTCTATAAAAGGACAAAATTTTGCATTTAAACATGACCTTATAGGTTTTAAATAAACCTTTTCAGGGTCTCATGACCTTAACCCATTGAATCACAGGAGACCATATTTGTCCCAGTTCAAGTCTCATAGAAATCATTGTCTCTCCCTTCCTATCATAGTGAGATATACGATCTTAACGATATTGGAAAGAGAAAACAACACGATACATATTCAAATGTAAAAATTAACCGCAAAACCATTAAGTACGCTTTTATGAAACCAAAGTTTCCGACCGCAATTTGAAAAAGAAATTATGAAACTTTTTTGATTTTTTAGGAATTATTTTAACATGAAATTACAAAAAAAAATTAACAAGAAAAGTTGTGTATTTTAATTGAAGTGAAAACTTCTTTAGCAATGTTTTGATTTGAAATTCGATGAAACAGAAACAAGTGACACTAAAAAGAGACAAACACTTACATCTATAGGATTTAGCCTGCGAGAGAATGAGAAAAACTAATCGGTGTCCTCTTTATGCGGTTCTTCGTAGAATAAAATTAAGAATAATTTTCAAACTTGTTAACAATATTAAATAAACCCTACAATTTTCCTACTCCTGATACTCTGCATTAATCTCATTCGAAGTTGAGTTTTCTGAAGGTTTCACTTCTACCGCGTGTGAACTGCACACTCTGTTATTTTTTCATTATCAGTAATTTTAGTTAGAAAAATCGTTAAGTTCACAAACATTCCATTTATTTGGATTTTATAGCCAAGCGGAAATAATTTTACCTTCTGATAAAATACGCTCGATCTTTGAGGGCTTTAATTAAATACATCTTTTTTTACATTAGCTCCACACAGCAGGAAAATAATTCCCCTCAGGGCTTATTTCATCTTTGGGGATGCTTTATGGAGGGTCTTTTTATGAAAGGAAGGAGAGGAAGTTCTGGGAAGGAAAAGGGTATTAGGGGTGGGTAAGAATCTGAAGGTCAGTGTGTTCATATGAATCCATCTCTCCCACTGCGATGCAAGGGGATGTTCCGAGAGTGCGGCTGCAGAAGTCAAAGGGACTCCCTCAACCATTCTCTCCGGATCCGGCCTGCCACGCAGCTGGCGGGCAGACGCATCCGCCACCAAGACCCGGACAAACTTCACCCTATGAACCCGGGCACCCCTGCTAAGTCACCAAACGTAGCGAACCATTCGGGGCGACCTACGGCAGAGGGGTTGAGATATTCGATAAATGGTTCCCAAACCCGCCTCCCAAATTGAATAATCGAGATTAATCGAGAGTACCTTCATTCTCGAATTGCCTATAATATGTTCTAATCACACTTTTCTTATTAGAATAACATCAATTGGAGCGATTTAGAGAAAATATTATCATTGTAGTTTACTTTTCGATTTTTCCCGGTTAATTCAAATCCCGGTTACGCCGATGCCATCACACCGGTATCTTGGTGTAAACACAATATTAATAATAAAAAATGTTTTGAATTTTAAAAACAAAGCCGTTAAAATTACAATGCGTAAAAACCCGAACCAACAAGACAAACATTCCC
The DNA here is from genome assembly GCA_936435175.1 of Glyphotaelius pellucidus. Classification (NCBI taxonomy): domain Eukaryota; kingdom Metazoa; phylum Arthropoda; class Insecta; order Trichoptera; family Limnephilidae; genus Glyphotaelius; species Glyphotaelius pellucidus. The sequence goes on from OW386565.1 coordinate 17,007,607, forward strand.
ACCGGGAGCCACCGAGCCAAGGAGGTCGCTAACTCGATCCCTTGGAACAACGAGGTTCCATCTGACATTTTGGCGAAATTTGACTTTTCGCATCTCAATTTTTGCTCTTTCTTTAACCACTCAGGCTTCGAGCCTATTTTTCGGAAAGTTAAAATATGTGGATGAGTTTGTTTATCTGGAGGATGAGATTGTGTACTTGGAAAGTATGTTTAGGAGAGATGTGAAGGCTGATAGAGATATTGGACAACCAATACCTCTGCCATAGGTCACCCCAAGTGGTTCGCTACGTTTGGTGATTTAGCAGGGGTGCCCGGGTTCATGGGGTGGGGTTTGTCTAGGTCTTGGACGCGGATGACCACAACACACTGAACCCAAGATTCCTACCCACCCCTTAAACCCTTTTCCTTCCCAGAACTCTCACCCCCTTTCTTTCCTTAAAAAAAAACCTCCACACAGCATCCCCAAAGATGTCATAGGCCCTGAGTGAAATTATTGTCCTCAGGGCCTCCTGTGTGGAGCTCATGTAAAAGATATTGAAAGAAGGGTAAATGCAATTAACTTCATTAAAGGAGGACTGAACATGGTTGGTGCTAATCTATTGGATGGCTAGTCAATATTTTAACTCACACCGCCATCTATTAATTTGCATACAAATCAAATCTTCACCGCCCGCTTGCCAGCCCGCTCGTCCACCACATACAGACATTCTCTTGTATGTATTATATATTTCAACCACACCCATACCACCCCTCCCTCCCCATCACGTTCCATATCCCATTACGCCCCCTCCGTCGTGGCAAATATAATCTGGAATACTGGTACATTTTGCCCCCGTTAAAAAAAAAGTCGTAGATCCGGTACTGCTAGAAATGTACCAGCAGGGGGTCCACCGTGACCAGTAAAATTTTGAAAGTGGTTTACGAGAAAAAAAAAAGATGGGAACCTCTGCTCTCGAACCCCGGCGTGGCAAATTAATTTTATTTGATTAATTTGTGTTATTTCAAAACTAATTCATTTAAAATAATAGTTCCAGAGTGGAAGATACTCTCAGTATCGCCCTGGTGTAAGACCACCATTCAGAATTGACACGTTGCTTGAAATGGCTTTGGCCGTGTTTGGTGACCAGATCTGAATAGCCAGGTACTTCCAACCTTCCCCCTCCCATCTCCTTCCCCTCCCCACTACCTTCAGCCTCACAACATACCCCAATTGGGGATGCCACAGTTTCACTTGCTCCAGACAGCAGTTGCGACTCTTGTGTGGTATTCATATTAATAATATAAAATTAAAAAAAATGAATGTCCATGCATACGGGGTTAGTAAGCAGTATGCAAGTACTTACATTAACATAATACAAAAGAGAAGTAGAAGTATCAGCCGGTGGAATAATCCATAATGAATGGAGCAATTAAAATTAAACTGAAACATTCATCCAACGCATCAGCCAAAAGTGGCTGATGGAATTATACAATAATCTTTGACCCGTTGTCCGCCATCTTTAAACACTTTAAAATTGCAACCGCAAAGGTCAACACATATAAATATGTTTCAATGGTCAATTATTAGAGACACTAATTATGGGAAAATAATTTATTGTTAGTTATAATATTGTGTGGTCAGAAAATAATATTTAAACAAACTAGCAATTAAGGCGACGCTTTCCGGCTCAAAAAGATTTATTATTATTTAAATCACAATTGAAGTTTTTAAGCTCTTAAAAAAAATAAATGTTATTTTTTAAGATAATATCTAGATACGTTCCACGCCGAAACGCAAATTATATGAAATTCCCCCAATAGAAAAAAAATAAAAAGAGTGCTCCGAAAATTATTGAAAACAAGTCTATTTCTATTATTTTACAAGTTATATTTGTGAAAAAATTCACAATGTTTCTTTAAATGATTCTTAAGAAACGTTTCACGAGATTTTTGCTCTATTTTAAACGAGTCATGTTTTATTAAGCATTTTCTCGATTTTTCTGTCCAACATTCGTAATTACATATCTCTCCATCTTCTTCTTTTCGTGCTCGGGTACGGGGCCTTAAGCCTCGATTACATTGAGCGAGTTACAAGCTACTAACCGGCAAGTAGTTACTGCCGGTGAGCCAGCTGCGAATATCTCAGTTTTCTACAAAATGTCTACAGAATTAGTTCGCGCGGGAGTAGTTATTTTAGCTCGCTCAACTTGCTAGCTAGGTAGTTCGCTATTGAGCGCGTGGAAAGTTTTATGTGTAATGATCACAATCGCACTCGCCGATTCGCCCGCTTTTAAACGTGCTGGCTAGTAGCTTGTAAACTCGCTCAATGTAATCGAGGCTTTATTGAATATTAATACAATATTTCATTATATTTTCATGATACATACAGTAATCAATTTGGGAGGCGGGAATGGGTACCGCCGCCCCGGGAACCTTTATTGGATAACCAACACCTCTGCTATAGGTCACCCCAAGTGGTTCGCTACGTTTGGTGATTTAGCAGGGGTGCCCGGGTTCATGGGGGGAGGTTTGTCTAGGCGGATGACCAGGACACACTGAACCCCAGATTCCTACCCACCCTTTAAACCCTTTTCTTTCCCAGAACTCTCCCTCCCCTTCCTTTCCTCAAAAAAAATTGGTTGTCTGTAAAGTCGGTTTACGGACGATAATTTTACGTGATAACGTCATATAATAACGATGGAGTGGAAGAGAGACAGATGCGTCATAAGCTGAACGCTTAGGCCGAACGCTTGTTCCGCGTTCTCGCTTGTACGCTCGGCTCAGGCGGAATGTGACAATGAGTCATGCTTTTTCGTGCATACAGCCGGCGTTCATCGATTTATAAGACGTTATCACGTCAAAAACCTTCCACACAGCATCCTCAAAGACGACATAGGCCCTGAGGGAATTTTTTTTCTCAGGGCCTCCTGTGAGGAGCTCATGTAAACAAAAAAAAAAAAATGTATTGGTTTTTATTTACTCACAAATAATTGCCCAAGTTGCCTCTAAAATCATGAAACACTAAAATCTTTAATGGCCTATATCTTATAATTTACAGCAAAAATAAATAAAGAAGCTCACATCCGTACTAGATATTTGATTTACCTTTTGATTACAAAAACATTTTTTCAGTTTGGTTGGGTATTTTGATCTCAAATCCAAATCTAAGATTTGTATGAAACTGGCCGAAATGGGCCGCGCACACGTTCCCCTTAAGGCGGCGCTTCCCGGCTCAAAAATAAGAAGATGGAGAGATATGTAATTACGAATGTTGGACAGAGCGCGCTAGTATTTTAAGGGATAAAAATGAAGCAAAAATTTCGAAAATGCTTAATGCATGACTCGTTTTAAATAGAGCATAAACCTCGCGGATGGTATCATATCATTTAAAGAAACATTGTGAATTTTTTCACTAAGGGGCCATCCATAAATTAAGTCACACGAATTTCATGATTTTTGACCCCCCCCCGTCCCTGTCACACATCGTCACATTTGTGAGACCCCCTCCCCCCTAGTGTGACGTCACATATTCTGCAATTTTATGACTCATTTATTTTGCGTTTTAATAATTTGGATTTTTACATGTGACGTCACAGAACTGATGACCCCCCCCCCCCACACCCCTTGTAACATAATGTCACACCCCTTGTAACATAATGTCACACCTCTCTACTCTCCCCCCCTCCTTAAGGTGTGACGTAATTTATGTATGGCCCCTAATATAACTTGTAAAATAATAGAAATAGACTTGTTTTTAATAATTTTCGGAGCATACTTTGCGATTTTTTTCTATCAAGGGAATTTCATATAATTTGCGTATCGGCATGGAACGTATTTAGATATAATCTTCAAAAATAACATATTTCTTTAAGAACTTAAAAACTTCAAATGTTTAAGGGAGATATGTAAGAAATCGGTCGAAATTCGGATAGCGGCGGCTTAGTAGGTACCCACTTACAAATCTTATTTCAGAGGAAATTTTAAACACATTTTTTCGGATGCGAAGTACACTGATTTCAAACCTAGTACAAGTATGGACTCTAATACGAGATTTTGTAAAAACAAGTTGACCATTTCGTCACCATAACAGTCATAGTTCGTTTGGCAAGAGTCTTCGCCATGTCCCATCATGTTGACATTTGACATTTCACGCATTTTGCAATAAGACATACATCAAAATTATTCTCTCCATTCAACGTCTGCTTAGTCCGGTCAAGTTGGCTAGAAAAATACAGGTCAATCAGCACAAATTCTGACAGAGCTGAAATTTGATAGAGCCTTTGAGTACACCATTACAAATAAAATCCCAAAAATCCCCATCGATCACATGCCCGCTAAAATAGTTATTCAAGGTCAAAGGTCAAAATTTTTCGGTTTTTGGATTTTTCTCGTAAACGGCAAGTTATATCAAAAAATAGTTCAGGCAAAAATTGTAGATCATAAAATTATCCGAAAAAATTGTTATCATACTTTTTTTTCTAAAAATCACCATTTCTGAGATATAGCGATTCTAAAAGTTGAAGAAGTTACATTCTATATAATATGCACACGTTTCCACACCATCTGTGAGGTAGTGTGCTCGGCGCATTTTTTTTAACGAAGTAATGTTTCGGATGTTCCATTATCTTCAATATCTTTGTACGAAATAGTATTATTTATAATATTTTCAACACTAATGTTAAGATTTGCATCCATCTCGTCATCAATAACAAGTTCTTTCGATATTATTATTGTTACAGTGAGCTGAAGTAATGTGAGAAAAATCCAAAAAACCAAAAATTTTGACCTTTGACCTTGAATAACTTTTTTAGCGGGTATGTGATCGATAGGGATATTTGGTATACAATTTGTAACAGTGTACTCAAGGTGTCTACTAAATTTCAGCTCTGTCGGAATTTGTGCTATTTGAAATGTTTATATTGACCGGACTATATTAGGCTGAATAAATTTGAGTGGTCTAGTCTAGCACAGTGAAAACGGTAGCTTTAGAAAATCGGATCGATATATCTATGATTTTATTACCGATTTCCCGAGTTAACGCACTGTTGATATCCCGACCGATATTGACAGGGAAAAAATAAGAAATCGATATACGATAGCAACAGTGGTAGATCTGTCTATGGATTTATATTCGTTAATGAAAATTACGAATTAAAATTCTAACTTTAATATATTTGGTCTACGTGGTCGAGGGGTAAGGCTATAATTGACTCGCAATCCGAAGGTCGCGGGATCGAAACGAATTTTATTGATTAATTTGTGTTACTTTACAATTAATTAATTAAAAATAATATATAGTATATTTGCGGCACGTTCGAAAGTGGAAGATACTCTCAGTATCGCCCTAGTGTAAGACTACCATTCAGAATTGAAACGTTGCTTCAAATGCGATTTTAAATTTTCACGGCCATAAGTATATTTGTTTTTGGGGGCCGTGTTGCTCTACCTCTCTCTTTAGCCAACGTTTCGGACAGCGTTACAGTGTGCTACATCAGGGCAGATGTCTGCCCTGGTAATGGACACATCGCCTTGATGATGGACATGGTAACAAATTTTGCTTCAAATGTCTTTAGTCGTGTTTAGTGACTAGATCTGAATTGCCGGTTACTCCCCCACCTTCCTCTTTCCCCATCCCCTTACCCTCTCCATTACCTTCAGCCTCGCAACATACCCCAATTGGGAATGCCATAGTCTCACCGGCTCCAGACGGGAGCAGTTGGAACTCTTGTGCGGTATTCACATTAAGAAAAATCATTGGCACTTGGCACGCACTTTTTGGTATTAAACAGGAGTTAATTGAATGAGGTCTTTAGTCATATTTCAACCGCTTTATCTTCTCCAAGATCAACGGAATAAATGGATCGCGTCTCAGGTGTATTAATTAAGTCCATTTGAATACGATTTCTTCCGATTCTTAGAGCTTCGTTAGTTCACCTCCATTCATCAATAAGCCAGTTATTAAGAATGTCAAAAAACGCATAGGATCTTTCCGGCATTATCTAAAGAACCTCTTCACCTGATGTATGTAATAAATGATGAATTCAATGCATGATTATTTGAAGGTCAATGCCAAATAAATTCTTTTAAAATTTGTATTCCTCAAGTGTACGAGGCATGAACGTAAAAATACACCATTTGAACCGATTACTATCAACTTTTACACATTGATTTCCAGATCACGTTTAGTGTTCCTACACGGTGGCTGGCGATGGCTGCGTAAAACGGCGGCGTGGGCTTTTTAAGATTAGCGCATTAGTACAAAAAATCGATGTAAATAAATTCGTTTGATATTCGTACCAACTTATTTTTGAGGTTGATTTTGCGTTGGAAATCCATACTAATATTATAAATGCGAAACTGCTCGAGTTTGTTTGCTACGCTTTCACGCATAAAACAATGAAACGATTTTAAAAATTCTTTCACCAATAGATAGCTAAATTATATGCGAAGAATATAGGCTGTATATAATTGTAAGATCTGGCATTATGAAATTATAAATATTAATTCAACAATTTGGTCACCTGTCTTCAACAATCACACCAATACCATTGAAAGAGTCCAACACAAATTTTTGAGGTGTATTAATTTTAATTTAATGACAAACAAATACCTTTGTGTAACACCACTATTTTATGTAACAAAAAATTTAAGAAAAAGTTTTTTAGATCTTTTGTTTATCCACACGTAGTTGACAAGAATAATAATTGGAGAAAATTTTTTTTTTTAAATAATAACACTTCAAATTTGATAATTAAAAACATGCCAGATAATATCCAACCAGCTTTTTACGCCAATAACAAATTAAAAAATTATATATTAAATAACAAGGACAAAGGTGTGTTTTTGAACAAATCTGGGGTTTATAAATTAATTTGTAATGATTGTAACTTTTTTTATATTGGGAAGACTTCTAGAAATTTTAACATTAGAGTTAAGGAACATCTAAGATGTTTAAATAATAATAATTATTCAGAATTTGCAAACCATATTTTGGAAACAGGTCATTCTTTTGATATTAATAAAGGTTTAAAAATTTTACACACTAACACAACGGGTATACAATTAGATAATTTAGAAATTTTAGAAATTAGAAAAAGTGTTAATAGTAAATTAAATATTATAAATAACCAAACTTTTTTTTAAAATAGCCATCTTTTAAATTTATTTTCGTATTAATACTTATATTTATAATAATTTATTTTGTTATTTAGACTTCTTGTTTTCTTTTTAAAAGATTTTTTATTATGTTAATGTAATTTTTACCCTTATAAAATAATTTATATATTTTATTTTATATAATTGTTTTTTATGATATATTTTAGGTAATTAATCACCTCTCATATCTAATATTTTGTCTATGTTCTAATTAGTCTATATTTGTTTGTCTTTTGTTATTTTTTATTGACTTATTATCCTGACGAAGAAAACATAGTTTTCGAAACATGTTGATATTGTTAATAAAATAGTGGTGTTACACAAAGGTATTTGTTTGTCATTAAATTAATGATGACGCCACAAAGTAAATATGCCTATTTTGAAGAAAAAATGTATTAATTTTAGACTTGGAATTCCCTTAGAATCAATAAATTATGATTTTTTGTTGCACTCATTAAAATTGTTGAAATTAAGTGACAGAAGAAAAATTTTTGATGATATTTTTGTATAAAATCGTTAACTATCAGTTGGATAGCCCTGATATATTAAAGTTGATTCACTTTCATATACCTACAATAAGATCAAGGTTCCCTAGTTTGTTTTATTGTGACAACTACATGTCGGTATCAGGCTCCAATTCAGTTGTAAATAGATTACACACCATTGGAAATTTTTATGCCAATGTGGCTGATATTTTTAATATTTCCATGCTGAAATATAAGGTTGTACTGATCGAACATTTCAGCCAATTATACGTTAACGAGGTCACTACATAATGAGTTTTTGATATTATTGTTTATTTTTAATGCCTGTATAATGTACTACGACTGTAATTAAATATACACAAGCTTGTAAATGGCACCTTGTGCCGTAAATTTTAAATAAATAAATAAATATATTTTATTTGTAATACGTTTTCTGTCGCTAACAAAAGCGAGTTATTGCAAATGTCAGAAAACAAATCGCTGTCATGGAAACGATGTTGATATATTTGTGGACTCTATGCTGGTAGGTACTCAGTCCCCTATCTACTGGTCGGCTGCTGCTCCAGAAAATTCAAATATAAGAATATGTTTTGTATTTTTTGGACAAGCTTATGTTTTGGAATAAATGTCAGATAAGAGTTCCTACATTAAAAATATAATTCGTAACGATTATAAAGACTGTATAATAAATAGTGTTATTTTTTTATTATATTTACAAACTTCCACATATTTAAATAAAAAATAAATCTCCGCAATGTTTGTATGCGCATAAATTCCGAACGACTGCATCAAATTGGATAGGTAATTCTTTTTTTTCTTTGAGCTCTAGCATTATGAAATTTAGGTGGCACGCGAGTAATCTTACTGTAGTAAGCGCTACAGTAATTTCCCTTATATCATGCGAGCAAAGCCGCGGGGAAAAGCTAGTGGTTCATAGTGCAAATTTTTTATATTATTTTATAGTAATCATTTCGGGGGCCAATTGTCGACAGATCAACTGTCGTGTCACCCTAATTTATGTAGCATATATCCGTAATAGATATTTGGTATTCCATTTGACCTAAAAAAAGAGTTATTCAGTTTGCTTGTGAATTTTGAATTCAAATTCAAATTGTTTTGTTAAAGATCGTACAGTCGTTCCCCCTTACACGTTACAAAACAGCGTTTTATTTTGAAATGGTTGTGAAATTATGAAAATATATTAACTTACCATAGTAAAGAAGATGATAATTTTAAAGTACAGAAACTCGTAAACACTTACCTGTAACAAAGAAATACATAATTAGTAAAAATAATACTTGTACATCATATTGAAATTATTTTCCTCAGGGCCTCCTGTAAAAAAAAATGTAAAATAACGTTTTCCCCCCTAAGATGGAATGACCAGACGAAACTGGAAATATGTTTTTTTAAATCAAATTTTAAATGTATTGACTCTTTTCCGCCAAAAATTATTTCACTTTTATAAATTTTAGTATAAATTCTATGTATGTGTAATCCTCGAAAACTTAAATATTATTTTATAATCTATGTAAAAGCCCCTATGGGCGTATAGCACCAATAAATAAATATTTATTTTAATTTTTCAGGAATCACTTCCATGTCCTACCACAAGGGGTTGGGAGCTAACAGAGTCGATAATGACGACAAATCACTGGCGAAGGCTCTATACGGCATGACAGCTACCTCCAAGGTAACAAATAACCTAACCTAACATATCAAACCCCAGTCAGTCATCCAAATCCATACTAATATTATAAATGCGAAACTGCTCGAGTTTGTTTATGACCTTTTCACGCATAACTAAAGACTTTAATAATTCTTTCACCATTAGAAAGCTAAATTATATGCGCAGACTATATTCTGTATATGATGGCAAGCTCTGGCGTAATGAAATTATAGATATTAATATATTTTATTTATTATATGTTTTCTGTCGCTAACAAAAGCGAATTTTTGCTAACGTCAGAAAAAAATCGTTTCCATGGAAACGATGTTGATATATTTGTGGGCTCTAAGCTGGTAGGTACTCAGCCCCCTGGTCAGCTACTGCTCCAGAAAATTCAAATATTAGAATATGATTTGTTTTTTTTTGGACAAGCTTCTGGTTTGGAATAAATGTCAGATAAGAATTCCTACATTAAAAATATAATTCGTAACGATTATAAAGACTAAATAATAAATAGTGTAATTTTTTAATTTTATTAACAAATTCCAAATATTTAATTAAAAATAAACATCCGAAATGTTTGTAAGCGCATAAATTCCGAACAAATGAACAAAATTGGATAATTTTTTTTTTGAGCTATAGCTTTATGAAATTTAGGTGGCAGGCGAGATGTTTGAAAACTGAATGTAAAGGAATGAATGTATGGAATGCGGGAGGGGGTGGGGTGGAGAGAAGGAGGGATAATTGATAGATTCAACCGCTACAGTAATTTCCCGTAATACCATGCGAGCGAAGCCGCGGGGAAAAGCTAGTTATTAATAATTCCGAAAAGCTGCAAGTCAAAAATGTGTATATCGATTGTGTAGCTGATTGATAAGTCAGACGTCTCGGAAAAATCTAAATTAAGTATGCAGTTACATTTAAAGTGTACCCTCTCTCTGGTACAATACTCGGATTACTCATAAACACCATCAAATCAATTATAATCCAATAAAAATTGTAATATATCGCCGTAGATGTCAAGGAGCCAAGCCACAAATTTGGCCGAAACTGAGTCAAAGCGGTATTCTAGTCTAGAAAAAAAAACCTTTTTCTTCATATTTCCAAAGTTTAAAAATTCAAGAACATTTCTTAAAGGGATTTTTCGAAAATCGCATTATTTTAAAATTTAAAACCATTTTAATGTCGCGGTTAAGACGGAATCTAACCAGGATCTAAAGAGAACAAAATTTTAAACGCATTTTTCTCAAAACTACTTTTTTGAGACGGTTGACACAATATCTCAAGTTCTACTAAACCAATTTACTTGAAGTTTGGTGTGAGCCTTTTCTATACATTACTTTATTGCATGAATCAGAACTATAACAAAATTTTAATTTTAAGCAGGGGTGCCCGGGTACATGGGGTGAGGTTTGTCTAGGTCTTGGAGGCGTTGGTGGTCCGTGGTGGTTCGTGGTCCCACCCACCCCTCAAACCCTTTTTCTTTCCCAGAACTCCCTCTCCTTCCTTTCCTAAAAAAACCCTCCACACAGCATCCCCAAAGATGACAAAGACTCCTGTGCGGAGCTCATGTAAAAAAAAAATTAAAATATTACTTTCATCGTTATCTCAAAACTTAGAATTTGGAAATGTCCGACTAAAGAACTGAACGCTCGATACGCTCAGCAATCGCTGGTGAAAATCTTTCGAATGCGTGCTGTTACGCCCTTTATACATGAAGAAAGTGGAAGGTTTGCAAGTACGGAGCTTTTCACACCAATTAAACATCATCACAGAACGGGTTGAAATTTTTAATTTGTCATAGAACAGGTCGCTTCTACGACTTGAGTTAAACAGTTCGGATGTGTTATGATTTGCCGGCCTCTGTGTTTCCTCCCTCCTAAAACATGAATCTCTCCACGACCACAACACGTACACTCCTTCCCCTTTTATAAAAGACACCCCACACAGAGCATCAGCAGAAATAATTTTCTTCATTCCTGTGTAAAATTAATGTAAGAAAATAAGAAAAAAAAACACGTCTAAAGCCAGCATCTACCGTAATATGTAAATATTAAATATTATGTTGTATAATAGAATATGCAATAGGTACGATCGAGTCAAACGCCACTCTATCAAAAAGATGTCAATTACATTCGCTAATCAAACTATAAAAAAACTGGCTCTCAACGGTGCTCGAAGCAAAAAACACAATTTCTAAATCTGAATGCATTTCAAATGTTAGCTAATTCATTAGCATCTTGTGTCGCTGTGTTACATGGTGATTGGAAATTGCAGTAGATTTTTTTATTTATTTATTTATAGAACACATGTAACATATTAGTGACACTTACATAAAGAATATTAGATCACCATACTAGGCGGCTGCCTGTCTCATGGTGACCTTTGTGTTTAATTTTTTTTTTTTAAATGAACTTTTTTGAGTAAATCGAGCTCGAAGTCGGAGTTTATTGGGTCGAATTTGAAAAAAATCGGAACGAGGTCTTTTAACCCTTTGAATGGCACGAGACCATATTCGTCCCAGCTCACATGCGTCTCGTATAAATCGCTGTAACTCCCTTATTGTCAGAGTGAGAATTATGATTTAAACAGTGTTAAAAACGCAAAAAATCACGCTTTGAGATATTGGATAACCAACACCTCTGCCATAGGTCACCCCAAGTGGTTCGCTACGTTTGGTGGTTTAGCGGGGGTGCCCGGGTTCATGGGGTGAGGTTTGTCTAGGTCTTTGGAGGCGGATGACCAAGACACACTGAACCCCAGATTCCTACCCATCCCTTAAACCCTTTTCCTTCCCAGAACTCTCCTCCCCTTCCTTTCCTTAAAAAAAACCCTCCACACAGCATCCCCAAAGATGGCATAGGCCCTGAGGGAAATTATTTTCCTCAGGGCCCTCTGTGTGGGGCTCACGTAAAAAAAAATAGCAAAACAGTGAAAAAAAAAAATTTAAAAATCTTTTTTCAGTTCGGAATAAATTAGCGCTTGCGCTACTAGTTTCCGAACACCATGTACATCGATATGTTTTTTGTAAAATTTCGCCAATGATCAATTTGTGAGGGACGTATTGAAATTTCTATTTCAAAATACATTACAATAATCAAATGACGTCTCGAATTAAGGACTCGGACGAAATGAGAAGGTGTTTTCATGTTCCTTACAAAAAATTGACTGATGAAGACATTTTCTCTTCTATTACCTGGCTCTTGGCATGATCAAGTATTTGATTTACTTGATCGTGCCATGTTTTCATTATCAGATGTCCACGACTGCCTCGTTTGCAAGGCCTCTTTCAAATGAAAAATAATTTTTTTAACCAAAAGATATAGCAAATATCAGAAGCTAATAGCCACTGGAGCGCTTTTTGCCACAATATGGCCCTATTTAAAATACGTCGGATTGCTTTGCTGCCAATTTTGGCAAATTTTCCCTTATTTGTAAGTGATTAAGTAGAAGTTTACGATTTTATAAGATTTTTTTTACAAATCCTACGAATATGTGATAATCGACAAAAGATAAGTGAATTCATTGGCTGTATAGAACTATCAACAGTTTGTTTGTCTCCGTATTAAAATTCGGAGGTATGATTTTTTTAATTTGGGCGGAAAATATTCAAAATGATCACCGAAAAATGTCGAGCAATCGGAGAAAAAAGTTTTAAATTGCTCTGCCGCTTCAGTGGTTATGGATTATATATGTTCAGAAGATGATTGGGATACCGCCGCCCCGGGAACCATTTATTGGATAACAAACATCTCTGCCAAGTGGTTAGCTATTTTTGGCGCAGGGGTGCCCGGGTTTATTGGGTGTGATGTGTTCAGGTCTTGGCGGTGGAAGCACCTGCTCACCAGCTGCGTGGCAGGCCGGATCGGGAGAGAATGAATATTTGAGGTAGTCTCTTTGACTCCAACCGTACTCTCTTTCGAAGCATGTACCGCAGTGGGAGGGATGCATTCCAACGTTTGTCATTCCTGGACACCCCCAGTCTTCAGATTCCTACCTACCCCCAATACCCTTTTCCTTCTCAGAACTTCCTCACCTTCCTTTCCTAAAAAGACCCTCCACGCAGCATCCCCAAAGATGACACTGGCCTTGAGAGGAATCATTTTCCTCAGGGCTTCCTGTGGAACTAATGTTAAAAAAAAAATTCTAAGAGACCTTTAGGTCTCATAGAATTATGGGATAGAATTAGGCTTTAGCCTCGATTACATTGAGCGAGTTTACAACCTCCTAGCCGGCGAATTCACTATCTGCTAGTAAACTCCCTCAGTGTAAAATCTGCAAGTTAGCTAGTAATGTGATTACACTGAGCGAGTTCACTAGCAGATAGTGAATTTGACGGCTAGTAGCTTGTAAACTCGCTCAATGTAATCGAGGCCTAAGTGAGCTGTTCTCAAAAGCAAACAAATAATTCTATTTGGGAGGCGGGAATTTGACAATTTGGGAGGCGAGAATGGGTACCGTCGCCCCGGGAACCTTTATTGGATAACCAACACCTCTACCATAGGTCACCCCAAGTGGTTCGCTACGTTTGGTGATTTAGCAGGGGTGCCCGGGTTCATGGGGTGATGCTTGTCTAGGTCTTGGAGGCGGATGACCATGACACACTGAACCCCAGATTCCTACCCACCCCCTTAAACCCATCTCCTTCTCAGAACTCTCCTCTTCTTCCTTTCCTTAAAAAAAAACCCTTCACACAGCATCCCCAAAGATGACATATGCCCTGAGGTTAACTATTTTGCTCAGGGCCTCCTATGTGGAGTTCATGTAAACAAAAAATAATAATAATAAGTCTGAGGGGTTAAAACTCAAATAAATAAAGTAGCCCATATCGGTTCCATGCCAACTGGGAATAATGTCATCTCAACACCTCCTTGAAAAGTCATTAAAATCTATGAAAAAAATTATTTTAAATTAGCCGATAACCCTAACCTAACATAACCTATTTAACCAATTTTTTAAATATATTTTTTTATCACTCTAAATGACTTATCTGAGATGGTTCTGAGTTGGTTTCATTCCGAGTTGGCCGGTCACCGCCCATATCAGCACTAGATATTTGTTACAAATTTTGATTAAAAAAAAACAATTTTCAATTGTTCATCTCAACAACTGACTGATTGACGCCATTTTATCTAAATTTCAGTACACCTCCTCCGCCGGCAATCCCGGGGTGGCGCTCAACAAGGCAGTGCATCTGCTACCATACGACAGTGCGGTGTTCCTGTTCGAGGGGGCTGCGAGGGCAGAGCCCCTCTCCCAGCCGGGCCCCTCGCCGAGACTCATCAAACAGCTGCTTACAAAGAGGATAAAGGTATCTCCCTTCATCCCCAATCAATTTTTTTTTAATTTTTCTAACTTAACGAGTGTATAATTTTCATAAGATACGAATTCAAATGAAAGGCACTCCGTATCAAATAAGCATTCGACAATAAGGAACTCCGGTGAAAAATATTATGGCTTAAAAAAAATATGTTCATATAGACCAATAAACGCTGATTCTGAATATATAAGTTTTATTACATAATATTTAACGTAGATTTTTAAAAAATATATTAAAAAGTCCATTTTAAAACAGTTCATTAAAACACCCTGTCAAGTTGGTATTATTTAATTTGTGAGGCGTGACGTCACCGCGTCCATAAAACGCTCCAATGCTGAAATTCATTAATGGCCGGCGATGAACAGCTGTTTCCAGTTGCCTACAAAATTCATACTTCGGTTGGTCATGATGACGTCACACTAGATTCGGTGGTTTTCGGGGGATCTTGAAAAATTAAAACTTTGACATTTATTTTAACTATTAAAGCTTACTATAAAAATAAATAAACAGTTATTTAAGTTAGAAGGTCATTATTAATTTAAAAAAATAAAAAAATTGGACTGGAGTTCCTTAAGGATCGTCTTAACCCATAGTGAACTAACTCACTTTTTGCAGTTTTTGAGTTAGAGCTTGAAATGAGGGCTCCAAATCATAATCTAGCTCTGCCAGAGAGAACCTATCAGAGAAATACTGTCTTGACTAATCATAGATAGTTTTTCTCTGATTGGTTCTTCTTTCCTGCAGAGCTACATTATGATTTGGAGTGCTCAATTCAAGCTCAAAAATTGCAAAGTGAGTTAGTTCACTGTGGTTTAAGACACAGGTTCCAAAACTTTTTTTTCTCGTGGACCACTTTCAAAATTTTACTGGTTTCGGTGGACCCCCGCTGTAACATTTCTACCATATTATCAAAACTCGACACGCGTTGTACTGAATATTGCATATAAAGCTGGAGTTGTGGTCTATCACAACGGGGGGGGGGGTAATGTGATATGAGATGGGAGGCGGGATGGGATATGGGCACGGGATGGGTCTCAAAATGACTATTTTTCACCGAAATACTAGTGTACTATCTGCCTACATTGACAGGTAAAGCCAAGCCAACATTTTTGTTCTTTACTAACGAAACCAGCAGGCTTATTCTCTATCTTTTGTGGGATCGTTATCGAGATAACGGACGTGATCTCCTGACAGATTTGTGATTTATTTGCTTTTTCTATGTACAACGTACATTAAATGAATACATTATCATGCATTCTTGCAGGAATTCATGTTTAAAACGATCTAAACTAAAATATGTTACAGTAAATATGTAAAAATCACACAATTCTGACAGGAGATCACGTCTGTTATCTCGATAACGATCCCACAAAAGAAAGAGAATAAGTCTGCAGATAATTTTTCATGGACCCCCACTTACAACTTGTGGACCCCCATTTTTTTATCACGTCTGCGTGGACCCCTCTCGAGTTTCCCGTGGACCCCTGGGGGTCCACCTGGACCACTTTGGGAATCACTGGTTTAAGACGATCCAATTTATTTACAGTTTTACTTTAGACATACCGCACTATTCTTTGACTCTACACGGAATATGATCCAAGACGGCTCGGTCCTGGGATCTAATATTCTCGCTGTTCGTTGATTGCTTCGGTTAAAAAAAGGGGAGATTAAGAGAAACGTATACACGGCCCATTTCGGCCAGTTTCATACAAATCTTAAATTTGGATTTGAGATCAAAATACCCAACCAAACAGAAAAATTATTTTTCTAATCAAAAGATATATCAAATATCTAGTACGGATGTGTGTGTTATTAATTTTTGCTTTAAATTATAGGATACTAGCTTTTCCCCGCCGCTTCGCTCGCATGGTATTACAGGAAATTACTGTAGCGCTTGCACTTATCAATTATCTCCCCCCCCCCCCACCCCACCCCCATCCCCTCCCGCATTTCATATATTCATTCCCTTACATTCAGTTTTCAAACATCTCGCCTACCACCTAAATTTCATAATGCTATAGCTCAAAGAAAAAAGGATTACTTATCCAATTTTGTTCATTCGTTCGGAATTTATGCGCTTACAAACATTTCGGATGTTTATTTTTATTTAAATAATTGGAAGTTCGTTAATTTAATTTAAAAAAAAATACTCTATTTATCATTCAGTCTTTATAATCGTTACGAATTATATTTTTAATGTAGGAACTCAAATCTGACATTTATTCTAAGCTTGTCCAAAAAAAAAAATTAATTCTAATATTTGAATTTTCTGCAGTAGTAGCTGACCAGTAGGCTGAGTACCTACCAGCTTAGAGCCCAAAAATATATCAACATTGTTTCCATGGAAAAGATTTTTTTCTGACGTTCGCAAAAACTCGCTTTTGTAAGCGACAGAAAACGTATAACAAATATAATATATTAATATTTATAATTTCATAACGCCAGAGCTTACCATCATATACAACCCGTAGTCTGCGCATATAATTTAGCTTTCTATTGGTGAAAGAATTATTAAAGTCTTTATATTGTGTTATGCGTGAAAAGGTCATAAACAAACTCGAGCAGTTTCGCATTTATAATATTAGTATGGATTGGCCATTAAAAATGTTTGTGTTTCATGATTTTAGACTGTTTGCAACTTGGGCAATTATTTGTGAGTAAATGAAAAATAATAATAAAATATTTTTTCTGTATTTTTCATAGACATATAATGAAATATAAAATAAAAAATAAAAATTAAGAAAAAAAATCATTTTGATAGGTGTAAATTGAAAATAAAAATTACCTTTTTACTGCGGAACAAAAATTTGTCTTTCATACATTAAAATTACTAACAAAAAATGCATTTTTAATGTTTTATTTTTTATTTTATTTTTCATTGTGTTTGTAAAATAAACATAGTGAATTTTTTTTTCAATGTTTTTCATTTATTCACAAATAATTGCCCAAGTTGCCTCTAAAATCATGAAACACTTAAATCTTGAATAGAACTAACTAACTAACCATCACGCCGTTTCCCCGCAGGGGTAGGCAGAGAGGACGGACCGCCAAACAACTCGATCTTGGCACACACTCCTAGCTTCGTTCACATTCATACATTGTCTCATACATGCTCTTCTGTTATTCTAACTCTTGACATCGCCCCACTCAAGTATCTGATTCACTTGGTCGTGCCATGACTTCGTCGGGCGTCCCCGACTTCGTCTACCATTCACATTTGCGTCATATATTCTCATTAAACTCCTTTCCTCATTCATTCGCTCTACATGCCCAAACCACCTGAGCGTCCCTTTCTTAATCTTATTCATTACGCTTACATCAGCCTTGCATTCTTTGCGGATCTCCACATTTCTCACACGATCATACATGGTTTTACCACACATACGTCTCAGGGATCTCATTTCTACAGCATTCAGTCTACTTTCATCCTTTCTCTGCCAGTTCCATGCCTCACTGCCATACATCAGGGTAGGTACCAGCACTCCATCATGGACGGCTAGCTTCGCTTCTTTTGACAATTTTTTGTTGCCGCCAACGGCGTTCAGTCCTCCAAACCGGTTGAATGCCTCGGTACTTACGGATGAAACTCGAAAATTTCGCGATGTTTTGAGTTTTGACGTAAATTTTGTGGATTAATTTTATGCTTTGGTATATAATATTTACCGAAATACATTCCTTGAACAACAAACTATGCTTACAAACAACTTTATTTGCGTTTATTAGACAAATTGATAGGTTTATCGATCTTTTTATGACACGCGACGCTCAAAGTTTGACAGCTCGAATCGCGGCAGAAATGCCCATTTCCAAAGTCATAAAAATGTCCAAAGAAAATTATTTGTCTAGGCTAGGTGTGTTACTTATATCTGTTACGTCAAGAACAAGAATGCCCCAAGCGATTCTGACCTTGTTCTTCATACATTTTCTTTATACATAAGGTTTAAAATCGCATATCAAAAAGTTTTTATTTTATTTTTTATTCGGCTATAGGGCGCGCACCGGCGCGCCAACGGCACGCGACCTGTTTTAATGGAGTTACCGGCATTTACCCTTCTTTCGATATCTCTATCAGTCTTCCCATTTCTCGTAAACATACTTCCCAAATACACAATTCATCAACTTCCAAACTCATCCACCTGTTCCAAGTATTCGTCATTCACAACTGATTCATGTTGCACATTGTTTTCGTACTCTCTCTTCTTGAATAGCCTATATCTTATAATGCAAAAATAAATACTACTGGAATCTAGAATACACAACAGGGATTCAGCCAAGCGCAGAACCATTTTTACACAATATTATATTTATTGTGAATTTTATTTCAAAGACTAAAAGCTAACGCCCTATCAAAAAGAGCCAATTTCAGTTGGTGAAGAACCACCAAAATTCTAGAAAAACTAGACATATTTGAGTTGGGCCAAGTCCCATAGCTGGACGCTAAAAGACTTACGAAAAGTATACGAAAATGTAATCCTTAAAATGCATTTATATATGGAAATCCAGGCATTTTAAAATACAGCTTTTCTTGTTCTGACTACCCACACTTAAATGTTATTGTACGAAGTCAGCAAACGAAATACAGCTGAATACACAAACGACATCGGTTTACAAGTAGTGTACTGACATTGTTCGCAATTAAATATTGGCACTCCATTCATGAAGATACTCTACCAACGTTTTAAAAGGAGGTTTTAAGCTAAACACTGGACGGAGAATACCCAGAAAGGTCGCACTGATCATCTATGCTGATAGCCTTATTAAATAATAAAAATAACATATTTGTAAAAAGCATTAACTTTGTGGCTCGCCATAATTTAGAATAAAAACAAATAAATTTGTTGTAGACCACTATTATTTTTTTACACTCTACCGGTTTCGGAAGGCCCTTCCTTCGTCAGGAGAATTTTGTAACTAATCTACATAGACATAGAATATTGTCAGACATACAAAACTTAGGTGTGTGAGTGGGAGGTAAGAGAGGGGAGGGGAATTGTGGAAATAAATTGTAAATGTCCATCATTCTACATAGGTAAGACAACTAGGAATATAAACATTAGAATCACGGAACATTTAAGATGCTTAAATAATAATAATTTTTCAGAATTTGCAAATCATCTAATTTCCACGGATCACACTTTTAATAAGGATACAAGGGTTAAAATTCTTCACCGTAGCAATAAAAGCAAAAAAAATAGATAATTTAGAAGCACTTGAAATTAGAAAATCCATAAATAATAATTGTAATATTTTGAATAATCAAATTAATATATCTTTTAGTCCCATTTTAAATTTATTTCCAGTGAACCGCTCTGTTCTTCCCGGAAATCCCACAATTACCCCTACCCCCTCACTTACCTCTAAATACATAAATACATCAACATCGTTTCCATGGAAACGATTTTTTTCTGACGTTAGCAAAAACTCGCTTTTGTTAGCGACAGAAAACGTATAACAAATATAATATATTAATATTGATAATTTCATAACGCCAGAGCTTGCCATCATATACAGACTGTAGTATTCGCATATAATTTAGCTTTCTATTGGTGAATGAATTTTTAAAGTATTTTTATTGGTTAATGCGTGAAAGCGTCATAAACAAACTCGAACAGTTTCACATTTGTAATATTAGTATGGAGATTGTTACTGAGGCAGTTCAATTATGTATACTTTATATTTCTTACTATTCATAAGTAAACACTCCAAAAAGGGTGTTAATAAATAAATAAATAATAATAGATTTATTCCAGAATGCATGCAGATGCAGGGGTAGTAATGGAATGCATTCTATATGTCGAAATAACAAAAGAAAGAAAAATAATAAGATGAGGCAAAAATAAATAACGACACACAAATAAAATAAAAAAACGAATAAGCATAAAAACACGAGAAATAAAAATAAAAATAAAACACTAAAATGAAAGCAGGCAACTAACTGTACGGAGGGTATCAAAAGCTGTTTCCCAATATAAAAAAGAAAATTGGTGGAGAAATGAAGGAGAGAAAGTCTTGGGAAAGGAATAAAGTTCGAGGTTTGGGTAGGAATCTGGGGGGGGTACTGCGGGTTTTCATCCCGCGATAAAATATCCCCGGCAAAAAATCCTAAGGACAAAACATCCTCCAACGAAATATCTACTAAAACCTAACCTAACCTAACTTATTTTACTAATTTTTAACAATAATTTATTTTCTTTACAGGTGTCTGTATTATTTTTGTCCCATTTTACTATTTTTGAACAATAATTTATTGTCTTTAGAGGAAGTCTTTTACTTTTGTCCTATTTTTTGTTAGGTTAGGTTAGTTTAAGATATTTTGTTGGAATGTTTTCTCCGTAGGATATTTTGTCGCGGGTTGAAAAGTCGCGGAACCATGTGGGGGTCAATGTGTCCAGGAGTGACGGAAGTATGAATTCATCCCTTCCACTGCGGTACAAGGCGATGGGTCAAAAGAGTCCGGCTGGAGGGGTCTAGGTCAGGTCTCCTTCAACCAGTCTATCGATCCGGCCCGCCATGGTGGGCAAACGCATTTACCGCCAAGACCTAGATAAACCTCAACCCATGAACACTAAGCACCCCTGCTATAGCACTTGGGATGAATTATGGCAGGAGAGTTGATTAATCAATAAATAGTTTCCGAGGCGGCGGTACCCAAACCCTGTAATTTTTGACGCATTCCAGCAATGTTTTAACTTATAAATATATGTTTCCATTGCAGTTGTACACGGTGTCCAGTCCCTCGGCATGGTCTGCCAGCGCCGCCCTGGCTTCAGGAGGTGCAGCCCTCTCACTGACGGGCACGTCGCGCTCGCAAGCACGTCCCAATCAGCGCGAACTGCGCGCCCTTTCAGTTTACTACGACAGCTCGGATGAAGAAGAACTCGTGTTTGACGAACAGGTAACAATTATAGTTAAGACGTTTGTGAAAAAAAAATTATCACTTGATTGGTTAATTGTTAAGAGGAATGAAACTTGCAGAGAAATTTGAATAATAACAAACTGTCTGCTGTTACCCCCCCAAATACTGAGCTAAAGGAACAACTGCACGTCAGGCTGATAAAACCTTAATAAAATCGTCAAATCGAAGTCCTGTGTTCCCCATTTTTCGACTCCAAAACTTGACCAATCTTTAAATTTTTTTTACCATCTGTAATAGAAGAAAATTTTCTATGTTTTCACGTTTAGCTTTTTTTAAAATACGTTGTCTAGTTTGTATACTGAACGTCTGTTGATGGCGTTCAAATCAGACAATTTTAACAATTTTTGGAGGGTCCTAACTCCTATTAAAAGTAACTTATCTAAAAACGGAAAACGTACAGACATGCTAGTGGTCGATATCTATATGTTATTAAAAAAAATTTTCACTAGTGTCAAAATCCAGAGAGGAATTAGGGAATACGTTTGTATGGATAAAACGCCGCCCGAGTTCCAGAAAAAATTACGTTATTCTTTATGTATAAAAAAAATCTTGCGTCACGATGTTTGTTCGAGATAAACTCCGAAACTACTTAACCGATTTTGATGAAATTTGGCTTACTGTGTATAATTTGGTCCAACTTAAAAGATATGATAGTTTTTCTCGATTATTTACCTCAATATTTATATTGTAATTATTTTTAAGTTTAAGATGATGGCAGTTTGAGTTAATTTATCGACACAACACTTGGTTTATCTAGTTTGGGTGACCATCCAGTAGATGGCGTTGGGTTTCGATTTTATGTCATAGCAACGTGGCCTGGTCAGCTAGTTATTTAAATATTTTATTTTTTCTTAAGCGGACACCAAATTTACAAGCACGACATCATCAGTAATCTAAATTGAAACAAGTTTTTTGTGTATTATTTCTAGCAAACGCTACTGATCTACAACGAGGTGGTGGAGCCCAAGACGTTTCGGTTTCCCGTGGACTCCAGCATCACCACACTCACGGTGACACTTAGCGAGACTCCGCAGGAGGCCTCGCTCGAGGGACCCCGAGGCGAGTCAAACACTAACTAACTAACCAATCATCACGCCGTTACCCCGCAGGGGTAGGCAAAGAGGACGGACCGCCAAACAACTCGATTTTGGCACACACTCCTTGCCTCGTTCACATTCACACATCGCCTCAAACATGCGCTTCTATTATTCTGACTCTTGACATCGCCCGACTCAAGTATCTGATTAACTTTAACCTTTTTCACTTATTCTACCAATGTAATACTAACTTTTTATACTAACTTTATATTTTATATGTTTTTTAAGTCTATTTTATACTTTGGGTACTTGGAAATATAGTATTTTGTTTTAATATTACCCACACTCAGGCAGTGCCTTAGTGGGTTTTCATTTCTTGTTCATACTATTTGTTATTATATATTATGTTATTATATGTATACTATGTGCTTTTATACATTATATGTACAAAGAAATGAGAATAAATAAATTAAAAAAAAAAAAAAAAAACTTGGTCGCGCCATGTCTTCCTCGGGCGTCCCCGACTTCGTCTACCATTCACATTTGCGTCACATATTCTCCTTACACTCCTTTCCTCATTCATTCGTTGTCATTGTCATGAAATTTTGCGTTGATAAGCTAACCATTCATCCGATTGCTGTAAAACTTTGGGGATTTGATGTGCGCAAGCCAGCGATGGTTTCTATATACGACAGTGAGCTATTATGGTGTGATGAAATTATGCATTTATTTATTAAATACTAGCTTTTCCCCGCGGCTTCGCTCGCATGGTATTACGGGAAATTACTGAAGCGGTTGAACTTATCAATTATCCCCCCTCCTCCCCACCCCACCCCCTCCCGCATTCCATACATTCGTTCCCTTACATTCAGTTTTCGAACATCTAGCCTGCCACCTAAATTTCACAAAGAAAAAAAAAATTATCCAATTTTGTTCATTGGTTCGGAATTTATGCGCTTACAAACATTTTGGATGTTTATTTTTAATTAAATATTTGGAAGTTTGTTAATATAATACAAAATTTCACTATTTATTATTCAGTCTTTATAATCGTTACGAATTATATTTTTAATGTAGGAACTCTTAACTGACATTTATTCCAGCTTGTCCAAAAAAAACAAAACATATTCTAATATTTGAATTTTCTGGGGCAGTAGCTGACCAGGGGCTGAGTACCTACCAGGTTAGAGCCCACAAATATATCAACATTGTTTCCATGGGAATGATTTTTTTCTGACATTTGCAATTAACTCGCTTTTGTTAGCGACAGAAAACGTATTAAAAATATAATATATTAATATTTATAATTTCATAACGCCAGAGCTTACCATCATATACAACATATAGTCTGCGCATATAATTTAGCTTTCTATTGGTGAATGAATTTTTAAAGTCTTTTTATTGGTTAATGCCTGAAAAGGTTATAAACAAACTCGAGCAGTTTCGCATTTATAATATTAGTATGGATCAACGGTACAAATATACCATAAGCATTGCTAACCATTCATCCGATTGCGATAAAACTTTGGGGATTTGAGGGGAAGGGGACGCGAGAGGGGAAGGGGAAGCGGAAGGGGAACATGACGAATGGGAAAGGACACGCAGGGAGAAACAATTTCTTATTAAGTGGCGCAGACAATATTCGATTGATTCACTGATAAACCAAGGGCCATAATTTTACAATCTGTGCAAAGTTATAATTTTATTTTAAATTAATATCCATTTTTCTACAACTTCCAGGGATCCAGATAGACCTTCTGGACGAGGTTTCCGTGACCAACTATTCAGCAGGCTCCGTCAGGTCCTCGGGAGACCCCGGGGGCCTCACCGCCACTCTGCAGCTGGTCAGGGCCTCCCCGATTCTGGAGGAAGAGCTCCTGGGACAGAGCGAACCGTGAGTATCTCTGTACTGACCGAACTGCAGAATATCTTCCAAATTGAAAGAATTTATTTATTTATTTACGCCTATTTAGGCTTTTACATATATATATAACAATCTTAACGAAATTATACTTGTAAATAGTGCAGGAAACGACATTTTAAAACACTTGCACACAAATAAATGTGAAGTAAAAACATTGAATTTGAGCCACACAGTGTGTGGCTCAAATTCAATGTATTTAAAAAAAATAAGCAAAATATAAAAAATCCAAAATAGTTTTTTTTAATATGTTAGTCAATTTAAATAGCTTTATCATTTATTCCCCTACTTGATGAAAAAAACTACAATAAGGTATGCTTATATATTAAAATTGATATACTAAATATATCAACAACATCGGAGTATTTGTTTCCTAGCTGTTGAATCCGTCGCATAGGAGTGTAATTTTGGGACGTTGATGTAGAATTGTCACAATAATATGGTAGGTACTGTCTTGTAACTGAACTGCCTGGAGAATGAAAAGAGATTACATACAATATTACCACAATATCCGTGATTATACCATTGGCGCGTGGTCCATAGAAAAAAATATCTACCGTCTATCAAGACAATTATTTATCTTCCTCATAATCTAGATTCTAAGAACAACTGTATATATAGATCCCCACCGAAACTAATCTTTTAATTTATGTGTAGGATACTGCCGCCATGGGTCGACCCACAGTGCCCTTCTTGACAATATCAAGGAGGATACAGTGCTTCTACTTAGGTCGACTGAATAGCACTTAATCCCAAACATGGGAACACCTCAGCACAGGTTCGCCTAGTGAGGTGTTCACAAAACACTACGACTAACCTATTTACATACAGTTACGGATCTTTAACATGTTTTTTTCTTATTACTAAACTATTATCTATGTAAACTATGTAATTATTTGTAATGTGTATGTACAAGAATAGAAATAAATAAATAAAAAAAAAAAACAATAAATCAGGGGTATCAAACATTGAATTTACAATTTTATACAAACAGGTTAAAGCGGAAATGATTATAAGATCAGATAATTTTATAAATTTAATAAACAAAGTACGTTATCGTAATTGCCCTAATATAGAAGCTGGGTATAATTTCGACGGTGCCGCCATGGAGGGGCGAACCTGTACACTACCGACATCTATCGGATAACTCTAGAACATATATGATCTATCTATAGCCGTATAGTCTGTCAATAAGAGTAGAAAATATTAAAAATGGAACTACAAAATTTGTAGGGTGACAACACCAATTTAACTGTCAAATATTATTTTAAAGTGCAATGACACTGAATTATCACATTTCAAAAAACAATTTTTTGTTCTTAAAGAAAAAAAACAAATTCGAAGAAGCACTGTTGTTAAGTACCTACTTAATTACATAAATTTGATTAAATGGTGTTTTTCAAAGTTTTGCTTTCATTTAATTTAACATAAATTTGAATTTAACAGTAGGTAGAAAGAAATAATCACTAATGGTGAGTTTAGTTACACCACTTTTAGATACGAATGAGTAAAATATATTCAGATCTAGAATTAGAGACATGATCTAAGGCCCGGGCCACGATAGGTACTTAGACTAGTATTAAATAAATGTGAGCAATTTCTAAACTGTGCTTTATATTTAATTACAATATCGTTATTCTTCATTATGTTAACACAAAATTACAAAGGTATAATAATAATATATCTATATGCAATTTTAATTTTGAGATCAGTGGGTATCTATATGGCAATGAATTTTTTTTTTTCTTTTTATGCCTATTTAATTTTTTATAAAATGCAGGTTACACAGCTTAACATTTATTTATTTATTTTATTTATTTATTTATTATAGTCGGCTGCCAGTTTCATGGTGACCAATGGAGTATAGTTAGTTACTTTGTATGAAATACGAAGTCTAGTGTCGACATGTGGATTTAGTATAAATGATGCTAAAAATTGGAAAAATGAAATAAAAAGTAGAAAATAGAGAGGAGAAAAGAAGCAAATTAGAATTAGATGATAAAAATGTACATAACTTTTCATTTTTTTTAGTATGCGTGCGTGTAAGCACATATGCATATATAGGTTCACACATCTACACCCACACGTACATACATACACCCATATAAACAATAAATACACCTTTATCTGAGTGCGAGAAACAGGCTACTAACATTATCACATTCACTCATCAAAAAGTCCCCAAGCGCCTTCCTGAAACTGTCGTATTTAGCTATTGACTTTATTTTTATTGTTAAATTATTAAAGATTTTAGGAGCAAGAAAGTTAAATTGTGTCTGTGCCATATAGGTTTTTGTTGATGGAATAATATAATCGGAATCGTTGGAATTTCTTGTATTATAGGTTGATTCAAAAATATTTTTATTCGTTTGAATTTATAATAGGACGATATGTTTTTGACGTATAAGGATTTTATATTGAGTACTTTGAAGTCCTTAAATAAGTCCTTCGTGGGGCGAATATAGTGTACTTTGTAAATAATCCGCATTATCATTTTTTGAGCTTTAATTAATGGATCTAATAAAGTTTTAGAGCATCCTCCCCAGACTACTATACCGTAAGATATAATAGATTGACAAAAGGACTGTACAACTTGAATTCGTACTTTACAACTACAAACTGTTCAACTCGAATTATCACAGTTCCTAACAATTACACTCTTAAGAGATCTCATGAACAGTTTTATGTTACAAAAGCGAGGTCTTCCGCATATCGGAACGTGCCAATTAACAATACGACTTAACTTCTTAATGATTCTACGTTGAATGTTGACCGTAGACATTTTAATGTCACTTACAGTTTAACGATTATCTTTCACAATATTTAAGTGCCTTGAAAATTTATTATATTCATAAACTAGTCATCATAGAAGGCTCTTTGGGAACACTGCTTCTGAGATTAGATTACAAATTTGATCCCTTTATTCGTAATCAAACACGATTGGGTCTTTGAAAAATTAAATTCTATGAGGTTATTCTTACCCCAAGAGCAAAATCTCTTTATTCTTCAAAGACCTTCGAGGTATTGGAATTTGTGTGCCCTTTGAGGACTTGTCAAATGAAATCTATCGTAAACTGTGCTGTACGCGTAACAATGAATTGGTACACACGAAAAATGTCATCGATGTGCAATGAAAAGAAATTCGGAGGCAGAACAGATCCCTGTGGAACGCCAGCATTTTTGATTGAATGTGATAAAGAGGAAACAAAAAGCTACCACGGACTCGCTGAACAAATAATCCTTAGAAGTTTGATATACTTGGAGCAGGTAGAGTTTGTTTGGAGATGGGAAGGCTGATAGAGATTTTGAAAGAAGGGTAAATGCAGGTAACTCCATTAATGGAAGACTGAACGCCGTTGGCGCCAACAAAAAACTGTGGAAAGAAGCGAAGCTAGCCATCCACAGTGCTGTTGGTTAATGGCAGTGAGGCATGGATGGGCAAAGGAAGGATGAAAATAGACTGAATGCTGTTTAATGGGATCCCTGATTACGTGTGGTAAAACTATGTACTATCGTGTGAGAAACGTGGAGATCCGCAAAGAATGCAAGGCTAGTGTAAGCGTAATGAGTAAGGTTAGGAAAGGACGCTCAGATGTTTTGGGCATGTAGAGCAAATGAACGAAAGAAGGAGTATACGGAGAATGTACGACGCAAATGTGAATGGTAGAAGAAGTCGGGGATGCCCGAGGAAGGCATGGCATAACCAAATGTCAAGTCAGAATAATAGAAGAGTATGTACGAGACGATGTATGAATGTGAACGAGGTAAGAATTGTGTGCCAAGACCGAGTTGTTTGGTGGTCTGTCCTCTCTGCCTACCCCTCTGGGAAACGGCGTGATGGTTAGTCAGTTAGTTAAGTTTGATACAGATCGATTCACAAAAAACTTAATTTAAATTAGACTTTCAGCTGCTAGGTCCCAGACAGGCCAATGAAACTGATTATCTGTTCATGATACTTTGTTACAACTCATCCAGTTTAACATCCCTTCCCGTAGACTGCGAAATAATGAATTGCTGCTCCTCAATCAACATCTACTAATTATGGATATCATTCTCCTTTATCCTGAACTAGCTTTTCCCCGCGGCTTCGCTCGCATGGTATTACGGGAAATTACTGTAGCGCTTGCACTTATCAATTATCCCCCTTCCACCCACCTCCACCCCCTCCCGCATTCCATACATTCATTCCCTTACATTCAGTTTTCAAACATCTCGCCTGCCACCTAAATTTCATAATGCTATAGCTTAAAGAAAAAAAGAATTATCCAATTTTGTTCATTTGTTCGGAATTTATGCGCTTACAAACATTTCGGATGTTTATTTTTATTTAAATATTTGGAAGTTCGTTAATATAATAAAAAAATACTCTATTTATCATTCAGTCTTTATAATCGTTACGAATTATATTTTTAATATAGGAACTCTCATCTGACATTTATTCCAAGCTTGTTAAAAAAAAAAAAAACGAATTCTAATATTTGAATTTTCTGCAGTAGTAGCTGACCAGTAGACTGAGTACCTACCAGCATAGAGCCCAAAAATATATCAACATTGTTTCAAAAACTCGCTTTTGTTAGCGACAGAAAACGTATAACAAATATAATATATAAATATTTATAATTTCATAACGCCAGAGCTTACCATCATATACAACATGTAGTCTGCGCATATAATTTAGCTTTATATTGGTGAAAGCATTATTGAAGTCTTCATGTTGTGTTTTGCGTGAAAAGGTCATAAACAAACTCGAGCAGTTTCGCATTTATAATATTAGTATGGAAGTATGGATGTCGAGACTTGTTAACGCTAGTCAAAGCATTGAATTTTTGGTGTTAGCCTAAATGACTTTCGGCAGTCGATGCGAAATCCATCTTCAAGCTTTGACGTGTAGTTGTCTTCTATATGTTCTTTTATATTATGATTTGTCAATGTTCTTCATTTATATGTACTTTACTTTCATTGTCATCTCTTATATTTTTATTCGTGTTATTGTTGTATTATTAATGGACTATTTGTCCGTAAATAAATAAATAAATGAAAGAATGTTGAAATTTGAAAAAATTCAATCAATTTCAGCAAAAGTAAAGAAAAATATAGCTTCTTGGGGTATTTTTATCGGTTTATCTCCCCAGTGCATGAACTGTACTGTCATCAGCGAGCGATTTTATTGTTTTATTCAGTAATTTCACACAATTTAGCAGAATTCCATACGATTTTACGACCAATAGAAATAACGCCCGTATTACGCTGGTACAATGTATTGGTGCACACGACAAAGGCAATAAACGTGCAACAAAAACAATGCAGGTCCCATTACAGATCCCTGTGGGACGCCAGCATTTATTGAGTGTAGGGAAGGGGTTAAATCTTGAAGCAGTAAGTAAACATCCATACTAATATTATAAACGCGAAACTGCTCGAGTTTGTTTGCCACGCTTTCACGCATTAACCAATAAAAATACTTTAAAAATTCTTTCACCAATAGAAAGCTACATTATATGCGAAGACTGTAGGCTGTATATGATGGTAAGCTCTGGCGTTATGAAATTGTAAATATTAATTTATTACATTTGTTATACGTTTTTTGTCGCTAACAAAAGCGAGTTTTTGCTAACGTCAGAAAAAAAATCGTTTCCGTGGAAACGATGTTGACATATTTGTGGGCTCTATGCTGGTAGGTACTCAACCCCCTACCTACTGGTCGGCTACTGCTCCAGAAAATTCAAATATTAGAATATGTTTTGTTTTTTTTTGGACAAGCTTATGTTTTGGAATAAATGTCAGATGAGAGTTCCTATATTAAAAATATAAATCGTAACGATTATAAAGACTGAATAATAAATAGTGTAATTTTTTTATTATATTTACAAACTTCCAAATATTTAAATAAAAATAAATATCCGAAATGTTTGTAAGCGCATAAATTCCGAACGAATGAACAAAATTGGATAATTCTTTTTTTCTTTGAGCTATAGCATTTTGAAATTTAGGTGGCAGGCGAGTTGTTTGAAAACAGAATGTAAGGGAATGAATGTTTGGAATTCGAGAGGGGGTGAGGGTGGGGAGAAGGTGGGATAATTGATAAGTGCAAGCGCTACAGTAATTTCCCGTAATAGCATGCGAGCGAAGCCGCGGGGAATGGCTAGTAAAATATAAATTAAATAGAGCAGATGAACGAGGAAATGGAGATACATGGAGAATAAATGATGCTCATATGAATGGTAGAAAATGGTAGACATGCAATAATCAAGTGAATCAAATACTTGAGTAGGGTCATGTCAAAAGTCAGAATAACTAAAGTTACCTATGAGACAATGTATGAATGTGACTGAAGCACGAGTGAGTGCTAAGACCGAGTTGTTTGGTGGTCCATCTTCTCTGCCTACCCCTACAGAAAACGGCGTAATGGTTGATGAGTTAGTTATATTAGATTTTTTTTCACAATAATTTGGTAACTAAGGTGGGAGTCCATTAAGAATAATAATTGGATAATTTTCGTCGAGAAAAATCACCTCTAGGATGTCGTTAACGTGTAACCAAAATAATGAAGGGCACCATAACTGATCTCTGAAG
The DNA here is from genome assembly GCA_936435175.1 of Glyphotaelius pellucidus. Lineage (NCBI taxonomy): Eukaryota > Metazoa > Arthropoda > Insecta > Trichoptera > Limnephilidae > Glyphotaelius > Glyphotaelius pellucidus. Next base: position 17,038,661 of record OW386565.1, read on the forward strand.
GACGCCACAATTTTTGCTAAAATTTAGTAACTACTATGGAAAGCCGTTAATAATAATTTGATAATTTTTGTAGCGCCATTTTTGTAACAAATCACCTAAAGGGTGCTGTTCGTATAATAAAAATAACGAAAGACATACAACTGATCCCTGAAGAACGCCACAATAGCTTAATTTTTTACAAGAATTTAGTAGCTACTGTGAAAAGTCGTTAATAATAATAATTAGATAATTTGTGTAGCGCCATTTCCGTAAACAAATCACCTAAAGGATGATGTTAATGTGTTACAAAAATAATGAAGGACATATAACTGATCCCTGAAAAACGCCAAAATAGCTTAAATTTTTACAAGAACTTAGTAGCTACTGTGAAAAGTCGTTAATAAAAATAATTTGATAATTTTTGTAGCGCCATTTTTGTAACAAATCACCTAAAGGGTGCTGTTCGCATAACAAAAATAATGAAGGACGAACAACTGATCCCTGAAGGACGCCACAAATTTTTTTAATGTGAATACCGCGCAAGAATCCGAACTGCTCCAGATTCTGGATCCGGTGAGGCTATGGTATTGCCAATTGGGGTTTATTGTGAGGCTGAAGGTAGCGGGAGGTCTACAATCGAAGTCTGCATGCAAAAGTACATTGAAAACCACAGCTTTCGACAATATTAACAGCAATGTGTGATATCTATCGACCTTCATTGAGTACCGTATTTGTTTAACAATTAATTTAAATAAATAAACGCTTAGACCTAAGCAAGAGTCAGGAACAGTAGATAAATCTTTTGTATGCACTCACAATACAGGGTTATCAAACACCGGAAAACAAGGCATCGCAGTAAAATCATTTAAATTTTTCGTAAGAAGCATTTACTTTGTGAATAGTTATATACAAAATAATAAATTCGTGGTTTTAATACAAAGTGTTTTAATTCTTTTAAATAAAATCATTTAAAATTGTTAATGGTATTACGACAGCCCTGAATTATTAAGCCTAATTACCTTTAATACCTACAAAACCAAATAAAATCCAGACTGCTGTCCAGAAACACGAAGATATTAGTGTACAAAATACTTATTAGGACGGTACTCACGTACGCAGCTGGGACGTGGATACTAACTAAGAGGAATGAGCGAGCACTGGATGTTTTTGAAAGGAAAATTTTGAGGCGCATCTTCGGACCGGTTCTAGAAAATGGATTTTGGCGCAGACGTTACAACGAGCTATACACTATTTTTAAGGAGCTAAACGTCACAAAATTTATAAAACTGGGAAGACTTCGGTGGCTGGGTCATATGGAGAGATTGACCGAGCATCAAGCACTAAAGTCCCTGCTGAACTCAAGACCGATAGGGCGAAGGAGCCTGGGAAGGCCAAGATTACGATGGAGCGACAACGTCCTCAAGCTTCAAAACTGGGGAGAGAGAGCTGGCACAAAACCGAGATGAGTGGAGGAAGACTCTTGAGGAGGCAAAGACCCACCAGGGGCTGTAGAGCCAAGATGATGATGACCTTCTATACACCAACAAGAACTACTCGATCGAAAATTATTTTTAATAGCACTAACAATACAGGACAGCCATTTAGATGGTCGCTTGTACATAGATTGCATGCAGTTGGCAATACCTTCTAAGAAGTGTTAGATGCGTTCAGCTGCACGGATTATAGTCATAAAAAGACCATAATAACATACCTCAATAATAATATTCAATGTTAGACCTTTTTTAATATGAATACCGTATAATCAAAGAATCAATCCCTCCCACTGTAGTGCAAGTCGAGAGTCCGGCTGGAGAGGTTTAGGTTAGGTCTCCTTCAACCATCTCTCCCGATCAGTCCCGCCACGCAACAAGTGGACAAACGCATTTTCCGCCAAGAACTAGACAAACCTCACCCCATGAACCCGGGCAACCCTGCTAAATCAAAAAACGTAGCGAATCATTTGGGGGTGTCCTATGGAAGGGGTGAAGGTGATCTAATAAACGGTGCCCATGGCGGCTGTACCCATACCCGCCTCCCCAAACTTAAAAGTACCCTGCGTCTTTGAATTTACCTGGTAAATTAGAAAACCTTTTTTTTCTGTGTCAACCCTGAATAGCGGTGTTAATGCAATAAACTCAACGAGATGCCATTATAATAAATAATATTATTGTTACGATGTGCTGAGGAATTCGCTATTGATCAAACGCAAAACAGAATACACGTGGTAAAGCGTCACTTAAATCAAATTATTTGAAAAATTAAACATTTAAAAAAATGTTATTTAATTTGTTTGCCCACGGTCAAACCTAACACCTAGACTTCCAAAACCCTCCGATAGTAATAATAATTGGGAAATATGTATAGCGCTATTTTTGTAAAAAAATCAGTATTTTTAACGTGTAACAAAAACAATATAGGACATACAACTGTTCCCTGTGGGACGCCAAAATTTGTTGATTTAAAAAAAAATTAATACCGCATGTTTAAGTAGTTTCAGTCCAGGTAGTTAGTCCTACAAGCTTTAAAAGGAATATAATCGCTTGAAATACTTCGATTGTCATGCCATACAAAATTTAAAATCGCGCATCGTATTTGCACGAGGCAAGTAAGCGAAAAAGTGATTTTTATTTATTTGTGCATAATTATAAGAAAGAAAAAAGTTAGAACATACAAAACCTCAAAAATAGTCTTAGCCATAAAAGAAGCCATCATAGTTGCTTGAAAGGGCTTTATGTAAGACAGATACATTTCAACCTTTGCCTTTCTCTTCTCCTTCTTCTGACCCACTCCTCGCAGCAGCATTTTAAAGGGGATTCCAAAACCCAACTGGCTCCGAGAAGTCTTAGCGCCTCCGTACATGGAGCTACTTACAAGCTACTCGAGCCTGATGCGCGTAGCACGCGCACCGCTCGTGGGTACCCGCCATACAATTTTGCTGGTGTTCGTACACGGCGCTACGCGACGGATGTCGGGTTGAAGTCGGTAGCGCGCTACCGACGGTGCTGGTAGCGCGATACGCGTTGCAGCATTCGTGTCTACTACTTTCGTTTGACGTTTGACAGAAATAGCGTCTGAACATGAAAGTAATGTTAGATTTGTTCTGGAAATGGAAAAAAATGCGTGTTTATATAACTTTACATTACCAGAATACGTAAGAAAGGATTTAGTGGAGAAGGCATAGATTAATGTTGGAAAAAAAGTCATTTGACATTGCTTGACATCGTGTTAACTCCACGGCTGCACGTGAAAAATGATCAAGTACAGTATAATTCGGGTAGCGCCGTGTACGGAAACCAGCATTAAAAAGTAGTATATCTGCAGGGTACTTGTGGTTGTGTCACAATCACGTAGTTTGTAAGTATCTCCATGAACGAAAGGCCTTACAGGCACTCTTGTAAGGTATTCACATTTAAAAATATACATTAAAGTTATTTGATGGACGCTTTGGTTCCTTCAACCTTCTGATAACAAATGTATAAAGAGAGGATATTCTGCCACACAACAGACTCTCAGCACACACTTCTTGTTTCATTTACATTAAATTTGGAAGACATGAATGAGTACCGCGCCGCCCCGGGTACTATTTATTGGATAACCCACCCCAAGTGGTTCGCTACGTTCGCTACGTTGGCGACTTAGCAGGGGTGTCCAGGAATGAGGTTTGACTAGGTTTTGGCGGCACATGCGTTTGCACACCTACTGCATAGCGGGCCGGATCGAGAGATTGGTTGAGGGAGGCCATTTGCCTCTACAGTCAGACTCTTTCGATCTGTCGCCTCGCACCGCAGTTGGAGGGATGGATTCATACGTCTGTCACTCTTGGACACACTGACCCTCAGATTCCTACACGTTTTTCCTTCCCAGAACTTCCTCTCCTACCTTTCTTTGAAAATACCTTCCACACAGCATCCACTAATGACTAACTAATGAATAATAGTGGTCCTAAACGAGAGCCTTGGGGAACACCGCTAGAAACTATGAAATTAGAACAAAGGTTGAAATCTTACATAATGATGACTGAAGATGATGCCGATAAAAAACTATGTATTGAAACCATATATAAACTGATGTCGCTGACATATTTTATTTGACCTTCGACACAATTAAAGCCAAATTAGTCCACCACTTTTTAGATGTAAATAATGAATGAGAAATCATTTTACTTTATTTTTATTTTCTTTTTTTTTATTATTGTTCGTATTACAGATGCAAACAATGATTAATTAAGTAAAAATAATGTTTTTGTTGCTCGTAGGTATATACAATTCATATACCTACGAGTTCTCTAAAGTCATACGTGTGGATTTAGCATTAGATATATTCTTATTTCTATTTTTGAAACTGACAATTCATGGTGGAATTCCACCATTCCAAATATAAAACTTTTTTCTGCTTTAATTTTATTGACCGTAAACGGGTTCAGCTCGCTAGAGTCATCTTCAGACTGGTACAAAATATTCTTAGTCTACGTATGTACACAACATATGAGGGAGGGGAAGCGGGGTGGTCTAAAGGATTTTAATCAATTATATTAATTACATTTGTTACTAAGTCGTCTTAGACTGTCGAATTTCTAAATATTTGTGTAATTCCAGTGGGCACCTTGGGTTTGTAGCTCACTTCAATTTTGTTCAGGGAAAAACCTTACAAGTAATGTGAATTATATATTATCTAATTTTATTGTCAAATTGTTATTATATTTATGATGCATGGGATTTTTTTTAATTGCTTTTGAAGGGATACATGTTTACATTGGAGTAGGAATGGTCATTATATTAACTAAGTACGTATTTTAATTTCGAAATCATATAAAATATTTTATTTATTATATTGAGTTTATGCTTTATTTATATATTTTGTAATCTTGTTATTTATGTTATATTGTTGTTATAAATGAAATTTGTATTTGATATGTAAAAGCCCAAAAGGGCGTCAATAACTAAATTTTTAAACTCCTTTTTTTCCTATTCCAGTTATCAAGGAACGTGGAAATTGATAATTCTATCAAATGTAGCTTACGACGTTTCGGTAACGGCAGACACCCCACTGAGGATCATGGCTAAGCTGATACCTACCTATCCAGGTAAGTCACTAAACCTTCATCAATATTCATTTATTAAACCTTGCTGTCAAGTTCACGAGAAAATGCCTCAAAAGTCTAAAGGGCATTTACACGTTGCTTTTCTCATTCAGATCTCCGTTTGGAATATTTGCTTTACACGATCATTATTTTCATACCTAAGACTTCATACAGATTTGCAGATATAGTTGCCACGAAACAGGGGGTATTCTAGTCAAGAAGCATGAATTGTAGGTTTTTTTCCAGGTGCAACAAAAAAAAACAATAATATTTTACCAACATATCTTATCAAATATTTAAACATTAAAAAATCCATTAAAAAAAATTCGAAAGAAAAAATTCAAAATTCAAAAAGTTACAGGGTGTTGAAGTGGGGGGTCTCAAAAAAGTGAGGCGCCCTGGTTGACACGATTGCAACCCTCCCAGTTTTAAAAAAAAAAATAATAATTCTTAATTAAAACAAATGCGGCTATGGCCCGTACTAAGGAAAAGTAAAAAAACAAAAAATTCGCAAAATGGCGGCTGATTTTGGCAAAAGACGTTTTTGTACCAGTTTTTTTGACTTTCCAAATTTTTTTAAAATAGTAAAGATTGAAATTTTGTTATAGTTCTAGTTCCCGCCATAGAGAAATGTATAGAGAAGGCTCACACCAAATTGCAAGAAAATTGGTTTAGTAGAACTTGAGATATCATGTCAACCGTCTCGAAAAAAGTGGTTTGGAGAAAAATGGGTTTAAAATTTTGTTCTACTTAGATTTTGGTTAGATTCCGTCTAAACCGCGAAATTAAAATGGTTATAACTTTTAAAATAGTGCGAATTTCGAAAAATACTTTTAAGGAGATATTTTTGAATACTTAAACTTTGGAAATATCTAAACTAGAACACTGCCTTAAGCCCCTCAGGCTTCGAGTGTATTCTATAAGAAAGTCAAAGCATTTCCACTTTGCAATTAAATCCAAAAAAAATTATATTTCTGATCGTAACCGAAAACTGAAAACTGTTTTTTAAAGGTGATGAAATACGCTTTCAATTTTTACTATTAGAACATGTAATTTTTTAAATATAAAAATTTTTAAGGCAGACATAAAAAAAAATTATTAAAAATGGCTGAAATTACTTTTTCGAAAAAAATTACTGACAACAAAAAAAATTAAAAACATTCACACATTTTATTTATTTATTTATAAATAAACGCCCTTTTTAGGGGCTTTTACATATATAGCATAGAAAAAACATTTTATTGTACATAACTGAACTGCCTCAATAACAATATTTTATATTTATTCAAAGATAAATTGAAGATGTCCACTGACTCTGTATAATTGTTTCCCTCAATTAGTATTCTGGGCAAAGAGGAATACATATGGTAGTTAGTCCCAGAATTTCTGCACTGAAATAAATCCTGACTTCTAGTATTACGAAGTGGAATTCGGAAGCTTATCAATTCAAGTAATACCGGACTATCAACTAAATCATTTAGAATTTTATATAAAAATACCAAGTCAGTGAAAATTCTTCTGTCTGACAATTTAAGCATATTCATATCGTTTAAAATTGTGTTGTAGTTTAACATATTTGCTGGAATACCCATTTTAAAATTTAGAAAACGTAAGAATTTGTTTTGTATTCTTTCAACAGCTTGTACGTGCATATTATAATGAGGATTCCAGACAGGAGAATTGTACTCAAGTTGGCTTCTAACATAAGCAAAATATAACATTTTAATACACTTTATATTGTTAAAGTTTCTAGTTAGCCTAGTTATAAACCCCAACATTTTTAAGCCCTTATTACAGATTTCTGTTATGTGGTTAACAAATGAAAGATTTGATTGAAAAGTGATGCCCAAGTCTTTAATTTGCATTAATGTCTGAAGAGCATTGTTATCAATGTTGTAATTAAATGTCACATTTTATTTGACAAATGTATTTTAAACGTTATCAGCACCACACTTTTTGTCGTTTCGTTTAAAAATTAATAAAAAAATCACAAAATTTCATAAATCTTTTTCAAATTGCGTTCGGAAACTTTGCTTTTAAAAAGAGATCAATTTTAATCATTTTGTTGTTAACATTTAAAATAATATAAAGTGTGGTGTTTTCTTTTTCTAGCACCATTTAGATCATATTTGTCACTATGGTAGTAAAGGTGACAACGATTTCTATTAAGACCTGTATGAGTTGTTCCCAAAACAGAACAAATTAGTCTGAGGGGTTAATGAACAATTATTCGTTATAAGCGTTGCCGAAGACACGGGAAAGTAGATGACAATTATCAATATACGTAATAGAACGTCAGATTTAAATTTGAAATTAGAATAGAATATTAAAATTTACTCACCTATAGAATGACGAATGATGATTGAAGTTCGCGTGAAACGTCAGCCAATCACAACACAGAAATTCACAATTACACCAATCACAGATGAGCACATAAATAAAATTTTAAAAATCGTCGAAGTAGGCGAAAAAACGTTTAAAAATCGCAGAAATTTATTTATTTGTTTGTTTACGCATTGATGGCTTTTACAAACATAAATTAGGAAATATAATAGGAAATTGTTCAAAGGAGAACAATAATAAATGTATAGTAAATAGCATAATAAACCAAGAAGTTATGCTTAGTTCACACTGAGCTATATATCTGCGAGCAGATATCTGTTGATTCGCGAGCGCTTATCTTTTGTCCTTTCACACGAGGCTATCAAATATTTCTTCCTGTGGTAGGAGAGGGGGTCAGTCGAAATAGGGAGCGGCAACGGAACACATATTTTTTGTACTGAAATCTGTCAACTTGACATCTGTCATCCACGGGTCTAGGCAGCTCCGTAATTACAATGACCCCCTCTCCTGTTTTAGTCGGAGAAGGGGAGAGTTATCTTCTGGGATATCGCCTCTGTAGCGGTTACTTCTGAGATGTGTATTGTCTATGATTGATCTGCGCTTAAAAACGCTTAGGTGTGAACGGTCTGAAGGGATTGTATGGAGAACGTTATTTGGCGTGCTATGATGATCTTTTATATTTGATAGCGTAGTGTGAACCAATTCTTAGAATGATTGTTCCAATAAAAAGAGTAGTTGTCTGTAATATGGAAAAAAGAACTAGTTGAAGATAATATTGTTGATTCTAAATATTTGAAATATGAGATTGACAAATATGACTGTTTGACAGAAGGTGGCAATAGCGAAATTGGATAACGCGCACGTCCCGGTTAGACGAGAGGTCTGGGTTCGATTCCCAGTTGCGACCATTGTCTTTTTCTATTTTTCTGTGTCTTGTTCTCTTTCATATTTTCATTTAGATTATAAGTGTTATCTTCTTCTTCAATTATATATTACGTTGATGGGAATAACCTTCAAAAGTTGTAAAATAAGAGTTTTTCTTATAAAAAATTGAAAACCTTACTAATTAAAAACTGTCCTAGTTCATGGAAAAATATATACATTGCCTTTACAGCCAAAGAGGGTAGTTTTTTTCTTGTACTTGTTATAAAGTGTATATTGTTGTTTTAATGTTCTATATATATCTTATTTTTAAAGATGCCGTAAAAATAAAAATCATTAATTTAAGAAATTGGATAAAATTATTTTTAGATTTTTGTGTTTGAAATATACTTTGGTTAAAGATGTTTAAGGCAGTATTCTATACTAGAAAAAAAAACTTTTTTTTCTTCATATTTCCAATGTTTAAATATTCAAAAATATCTCCTTTTTTTACGTGAGCTCCACACAGGAGGCCCTGAGGATAATAACTTCCCTCAGGGCCTATGTCATCTTTGTGGAGGGTTTTTATAAGGAAAGGGGTTTAAGGAGTGGGTAGGAATCTGGGGTTCAGTGTGTCCTGGTCCAAGACCTAGACAAACCTCACCCGATGAACCCGGGCAACCCTGCTAAATCACCAAACGTAGAGGTGTTGGTTATCCAATAAAGGTTCCCGGGGCGGCGGTACCCAACCCCGCCTCCCAAATTGAAGATCCTAAAAAGGATTTCTCGAAATTCGCATTATTTTAAAAGTTATAACCATTTTAATGTCGGGGTTTAGACGGAATCTAACCAGAATCTAAAAAGAGCAAAACTTTAAAAGCGTGTTTCTCGAAACCACTTTTTTCGAGACGGTTGACACGATATCTCAAGTTCTACGGAACCAATTTGCTTGAAATTTGGTATGAGCTTTTAATCATCCGAACCCGGGCATCCCTGCTATGTCACCATACGTAGCGAACTGCTAGGGGTAACCTATGGCAGGGGTGTTGGTTATCCAATAAATGGTTCCCAGTAACGGTATGGCGGTACCCATAACCGCCTCCCAATTTGAAAATTTAGAAGTGCCCAAAAATGAAACTCTACAAATAACAATTGTATGTATGTTGTGATGTTAGTTTCTGAGCTGTTGATGTTGTTAGTTGTAGCTGTTTGTTGCAAAACCTCGTATGTTGCCCAAGTAGGAGGGTGTGTGGAAAAAACGCGGTAGTTACAATTTGCCTCGGGCGTTTCACGTGCTAACCAGAGAAGTTTGCACAGAGACGAATTTAATACATCCATACCAATATTATAAATGCGAAACTGCTCGAGTTTGTTTGTTACGCTTTCACGCATAAAAAAATAAAAAAAATTTTAAAATTCTTTCAGCAATAGAAAGTTAAATTACATGCGAGGACTATTGGCTGTTTATGATGGTAAGCTCTGTCGCTATGAAATTATAAATATTAATATATTATATTTGTTTTACGTATGCTGTGGCTAACAAAAGCGAGTTATTGCAAACGTCAGAAAACAAATCTTTGCCATGGAAACGATGTTGATATATTTATGGGCTCTATGCTGGTAGGCACTCAACCCCCTACCTACTGGTCGGCTACTGCTCCAGAAAATTCAAATATTAGAATATGTTTCGTTTTTTGGACAAGCTTATGTTTAGGAATAAATGTCAGATGATAGTTCCTACATTAAAAATATAATTCGTAACGATTATAAAGACTGTATAATAAATATTGTTATTTTTTATTTGATTTAGAATAATTTTTAAATAAATATAAATCTCCGAAATGTTTGTAAGCGCAAAAATTCTGAGCTACTGCACCAAATTGGATAATTCTTTTTTTCTTTGAGCTCTAGCATTATGAAATTTAGGTGGCACGCGAGCTGTTTGAAAACTGAATGTACCGGGAATGAATATACGGGAGGAGAAGGAGGAGGGGGGAGGGGGGGGAGAGAGGATAATTGATAAGTTTAAGCGCTACAGTAATTTCGCCTAATACCACGCGAGCTAAGCCGCGGGGAAAAGCTAGTTTGTAATAAATTAAAAAATCTTTCTTGCAATGGTCGCGTAATAACAGTTTGATCAAAACACGAATTGCGGGTTCAAATCCCGGCGTGCGCAAGAAAATTTGAATTAATTAATATTACACATTTGTTTCCCAATACAATTTATATATAAAAATGCAAAAATCAGTCATTTTAAATGCATGTAGGATAACGAAAGATTTTTTAAATATTTACATTGAGGGATCAGTAGGATTTATCGGTCCAGTTAGGAGTTCTACCGATCCGAACCCTCTGATATGACAATATCTGGAGTCGGTGAATTATTTTCCCATTTGGTCTCTGGTAGGTTGACATGTTGTTCTTGTATTGTTTTGTATTTATTATACTTATATAGTGCAATTGCATAGCGTGGATTGACTAGATGATCATTTGTGAAAAAGTGTGGGGAAGATTTAACCCGGACATAAAGTCGAAAAAATAAAAAAAATCAATGTATATTTATTTGCTTTGTTCCTTAAGCGTTGCTAAACCATTCATCCGATTGCGATGAAACTTTGGGGATTTGAGGTGCGCAACCCCGCCATGGTTTCTATATATAATAGCGAGGTCTATCTTTCTATATATAATGAAATTATGAGTTGTTAAACCATTCATCCAGAAATCTGGATGTACCGGGATTGAATGTAAGGAACGCGGTATGGGGCAGGGGAACGCGGAAGATGAAGGGGAGGCACAAGGAAAACGGGACGAATGGGAAAGGACACGCAGGGAGAAACAATTTATTAAGTGGCATAGCAACGCATGCCGGGAACTCGCTAATATTAAATATACTATAAAAAATACTGGAAGGCATAACATTCGGGTACATTAATATGACATTTTGAAACATCCTACTAGTGACCCAGAAAGTATAAACATTTGATTTAATTCAATACAAGTTTTATTGCATTGTTATTGATTTGGTGGTGTTTACGAGATATCTGAGTATTGTACGAGATAGAGAGTACAGTTTATACATATAACTGCATACTTAACTCTAATTTCGATTTTTCATAGATGTATGACTAGACCAGGGTTTCCCAAACTGTGTTCCGCGGAACACCAGTGTTCCGCTGAACCTGATTAGGAGTTCCGCGACATTTTGTCGGAAGAATTTAATTTATACATGTATTCATATTTCAAGACTATCTACTGATATTATTCACAATACATTATTATTTATATAAATTATAAATATTTCACTATAGTTATCAAGCTAGATTTATGCTGTTATCGCAGTAAATCTTCATTTCACGTACTAAAAAAATCTCTGAAAATTATTACTGTGCTGTATATATACTGTTTTTATGAGAAAAGTATATTGCGAAGCGGGATTTTATAATAAATTTTGCTGCAAAGTGCAGGAACAGGCTCGACGCAATATCAGATATTTGAATCTAACTTACCAATATTGTGCCTGACATCCAAAATATATGCAATTCACAGACACAAAATCATCAGTCATTAGGTGCTTTATTGATTTATTATTTTTTTAAAAAGAAAGACAAACATTCCCGGGTTACGAATAACCCAACAATGTTTGAAAATCTCCTACTACCACCACAGAAAGCCGAAAATGTTGCTTGTGTTGTGATGGAGGACTTAGACGGCCGAGGAATCGAACACGAGACGCCCGGGTGGAACCCAAACGCGATGCCCACTCAACCACCGACCAGTCCATTTTTGTTTTTATTTTTTTTTGTTTATGCTTAGTTCATACTGAGCTATATATCTGCGAGCAGATATCTGTTGATTCGCGAGCGCTTATCTTTTGTCCTTTCTCACGAGGCTATCAAATATTTCTTCCTGTGGAAGGAGAGGGGGTCAGTCGAATTAGGGAGCGGCAACGGAACGCATATTTTTTGTACTGAAATCTGTCAACTTGACATCTGTCATCCACGGGTCTAGGCAGCTCCGTAATTACAATTACCCCCTCTCCTGTTTTAGTCGGAGAAGGGGAGAGTTATCTTCTGGGATATCGAGTCTGGAGCGGTTACGTCTATGATTGATCTGCGTTTAAAAACGCTTAGGTGTGAACGGTCTGAAGGGATTGTATGGAGAGCGTTATTTGGCGTGCTATGATCTTTTATATTTGATAGCTGAGTGTGAACCAGCTCTTAATTTCGATTTTTTGTTTATATTCAATTTTTTTGTTTATATTCCATTTATTGTTTATATTACACAACAAAAAAATATATACATATATTCTAAAAAAATGATGTGTTTAACAACTTTTTTTTTAAATTTTACTTTTAGGAATTACCCAACCTAAAAAAAGCCAAGTGTTCCGTTAAAATTTACGGGTTCGCAAAGTGTTTCATTGCTGAAAAAGTTTGGGAAACCCTGGACTAGACAATTGATTTATAGAAGATATTTAGATAAATTATCTTATTATAAATAAAATTCGTAGAAAAAATTGGACGATCCGCCTCTGGTGTAGTACCAGTCTAACGAACAGATGGTTTGCGGCATGACGCGTCGTAATACTTAAGAGTTATTTATTATTATTGAATGTAAATATTGATACAGACCTTCTAACAAGTTATTAACGTAAACAATTATCTTTATAATGTACTAGAGAGTACCCGGCATGCGTTGCAATGCCACGTAAAGAAAAAAATTGTTTCTCCCTGGCCTTTCCCTTGCGTTTCCCTTCCACCTTTCCCGTCTTCTACCCTCCGCGTCCCGTGAAATATCCTTTGTACCGCGTTTCCCTTCAGCATTCTCTGCCTTCCCCTTCCCACGACCCCTTCCAGAGAAGTTAAGAGGAATTTACCCACTAGAGCGACCACACGAAATAAATAAATTTGCCTCGATTGCTCGAGATTTACAGAAGATCATTTTTTAAATGTTTCGCCAACTTTAAAACCTTCGAATTTTAACACGGAAACATAAAAACTTATTAAAGTGCTATATAGCCAATGAATTAACCTGTATTTTACCGTTTATCTCATATTTGTAGAATTTATAAAATCATAAAATTTATAACCGTGCGAATCCTGCGTGTTTGTTACTTTGAAACTCAGTGAGAGGTACTTATTCGAGTCATAGAATATTTTCGATTTCTGTATGTTGTCTGTGGAATACTTGATAATGAAAGGTGCATATCTATGGAAAAAACTTTATTTTAACTGTAAACAGCTGATCAGAAATACTGCGTAAAAAAATATTTAAAAAAAATTATTTTTAATTTCGTTCTAAAATAGTCTACGAAGTTTGGATTTGCGACATCTATGGTCTTAATAGATAAAAACATTTCAATAGCTTCGTTTTAAAATAAATGGCTGGCCATGGAAATGTTTTAAATTATTGCAATAAATGTTTTACGAGGGGTAGGAAAATGTGGTCCACCTTTGGACCGCCATCAATCGCAGAAAAATGAAATTGGTACATTTTTCGACCATTATCGCTCCAGTGGATAAACGCTGGAAATATTTCGATTCCCATGCCCACAAAATTTAAAATTCGCGTCGTATTTGCACGGGGCAAGTAAGCGAGAAATTGGTTTTTATTTATTTTATATATAATTTAAAAAACATGAAGAAAGGTTAGAACATACAAAACCTCAAAAATAGTCTTAGCCATTAAGGGGTACTTTTTAAAAATTGTTTCTTATCATATCTTCATAGTTAAGTCATAAAAATATTTTTTTTATTGGTTTACGCTTTTATTTTTTGTTATGTAAATAATAATTTTATTATAATTCCAATACATAAAAAAGCTATTAAAAGCTTCAATTTATCCGTGGCATATTTTTTGATGTTCATAATGTAAACCGATTCGTCGTAAAAATGAATCTAAATAGGATTTCACGTATAGCTTCATCTTAAAAGGCTTCCCCCAAGCCCCCAACCATTCTCTCGATGAGACGAATCTGCCGCCAAGACCCGGACGAACCTCACCCCATGAACCCAGGCACCTCTTTTTTTACATTAACTCCAAACAGGAGGCCCTGAGGAAAATAATTTCCCTCAGGGCCTATGTCATCTGGGATGCTGTGTGGAGGGTCCGTTTGAGGAAAGGAAGGAGTGAACATTGGTCTTGAACAGAGGCCGGCAAATCATCCCACAGCCGAGCTGTTGAACATAAGAACGAGTCGAAGAAGCGACCCGTTCTCATGTGACAAATGTCAACCGTGTACATATCTTGGATATTGGCGTGTTTCCCGACTATGCACCGGTGCCGAAGGGATCAATGACGCTAGTTCCTCGGAGCATCTTCCATTGTAATACCGGTAGAACATGGATAGCATTCCCACCCGACACCTGTGCTCTAAATATTGCAATCCATTCGTTAAGGTGGGAGAATCTATCAAACGGACGCCCGTTTCTGCACAGAGTCAAGGGTATTTTTCAAGTATTTTGGAGCTCCAGACCAGAGGTGGCCGCCAAATTCAACCGTGGAGCGCACTTGCACAGGGTTACAGTTTGTACTGTTAAAGTATCTGCGGGCCCTGTACAGTACGTCCAGTTTTTGGGAGGCTAACTTAACTCTGGCTTCGATGGAGTCCCCATACCTGAGCTGGTCACTTATAGTTACACCAAGCATATCGATGGAAGGTCTGTTCGGAAGATTGCTTCCGTTGAAGGAGAGTTGAAAAATCTAGAGTTGATAAATCGATGGCAACACGGCACAATAACACAAAAATTAAACACGATAATAAAAACATATTTGTCGATCGCAGAAATTCGGGCAAAGTCGAGTAACAACTAGTGATGTTTTTATCGTTTTAATAAAAATGAATTCTAACGATGTTTTGAGACCTGTCAGTCATGTCAAACGCAAGTTGTTATTTGAATTACTTTGAAACATCCCAAATGGTGTAAACGTTCAAAGTATAATCTATATATAATCTAATTAAAGACCTTTATTTATTTTACAATTATTAATCAAAAACATTATTAATTAACGTGTATATTTGTAGCGACTACGTTCAAATTAAAAACAAAACAAAGTTTCTAGTAGCTATTAAAATTGACGTAAAATCCTTGAATTTCGTCATGACTGACAAATTACATAATTGAATTGAGTTAATGATGAACTAGCAGTTAAAAACAAGCTCCGCAGGTTTTCGCTGCTAGGCCCAGCCGGCGTCTTGTGGTTCGGCTACGCCTAGTTTGAGTATTGGTAACCATTTTATAAATCTGATAGGAACTGGTTCCAAAAATAACCGGTTTAAATCCGACAGGAGCTGGTTCCAAAAATAGCCGTTTCCTCGGATCCACTGGGATCCAGTGATAGCTATTCATCGGGACAGAGTAACCGCGACAGGCCATTCAATACCGCACAAGAGTCCCAACTGCTCCCGTCTGGAGCCAGTGAGAGTATGGCATCCCCAATTGGGGTATGTTGTGAGGCTGAAGGTGGTGGGGAGGGGAAGAAGGTGGGGAAGTACCTGGCTATTCAGACCTGGTCACCAAACACGGCTTAAGCCATTTCAAAAAGTCCCGTTTAAATAAAATCGGATATGTTTATCCGAGACACTCTAGATTACAAATAAATTCGTTGGAACTTTGTAGTAATTTAAAAAAGATAGCAGCATAAAATATGAGAAAAATTGGTTGAAGATAAAATTGTTTTATTATTATTTTAATTTTGAATTTGAAACATTGATTCCAATGGCATTTGTCCCGGTAAGACAATTGCGACCGTTACCGTTTTTAATCTGTCTTGTTCTATGTCACGTTTCGTTTAGATTTATTAGTACAATCTTCTTCTTTAATGATACAATTATTTCACTTTACACTAAGCACAAAACGAAAAAAATGTTTCTTATATATTGTTGTAATTTTATAAACCCGAAACGCGACCGTCTATGAAAACACGCTATTAGGTACTAATTGAGATTGATTGATAAGTGATAAACTACGAGTTACATATAGCTTTATCTTCAACCTAACCGCTTAAGATGCGGTTAGTAGCTAAAGATAAGGTTTTCAAATATTTATCAAATAACTAGCGTGTTCCCGGCATGCTTTGCTATGCCACTTAATTAAGAAATTGCATGTCCTTTCCCATTCGTTCCCTTCTCCGCAAGCGTTCACACCCTGCCTTCCCCCTACCCTCTCCAGCATTCAATGTATTCAGTCCCGATACATTCAGATTTTCAAACAGCTCGCGAGACACTACTTGCAATTTTTTTACAAATCTTCTATTACAAACATTCCTTTTATGTTTATTATAAGAACAATCAATGAAATTTGGTACATAACATAGGTAATTATTTAAAATAAATATAATTTTTAATTAGACTCAAAGTATTCGATTTTGTTTACTATCATAGGTAAGTATCTATATATATATATATATATAAAAATGAAAATATGTTTGTTTCTGTCTATGTATGTGTGTATGCTATGCGTTGCTAAACCATTCATCCGATTGCGATGAAACTTTGGGGATTTGATGTGCGCATGCCCGCGATTCTTACTATATATAATAATTAGTTCTGGCATCATGAAATTATGCGTTGCTGACAGTTCATCCGATTGCGATGAAACTTTGGGGATTTGATGTGCGCATGCCCGCGATTCTTACTATATATAATAATTAGTTCTGGCATCATGAAATTATGCGTTGCTGACAGTTCATCCGATTGCGATGAAACTTTGGGGATTTGATGTGCGCATGCCCGCGATTCTTACTATATATAATAATTAGTTCTGGCATCATGAAATTATGCGTTGCTAACAGTTCATCCGATTGCGATGAAACTTTGGGGGTTTGATGTGCGCATGCCCGCGATTCTTACTATATATAATAATTAGTTCTGGCATCATGAAATTATGCGTTGCTAACAGTTCATCCGGTTGCGATGAAACTTTGGGGATTTGATGTGCGCATGCCCGCGATTCTTACTATATATAATAATTAGTTCTGGCATCATGAAATTATGCGTTGCTAACAGTTCATCCGATTGCGATGAAACTTTGGGGATTTGATGTGGATGATTTTTATAGTATCAAAATACCTTCTTTCCGTCCTCACGAAGGTTTCTGGATTATTGCAACCACATGACAATACATCTGAAAAGTTCTTTTAATCATTACAAAAACTCTTACAAAACTGTCACAATTTGAGAACGACATTTTGCAAACCATCGATTGTTAAATTTTCGAAAATGTTTAAATTAATGAATTTATTTTCACCTATGGTAGGTACTAAACAAAATGGAATACTTTGATTAAAGCTTATCAAATAATATATTTATTTTAAATGGGTGTAGCCTGGTGCTGGAACCTACGAGCGTCTTCCATTGAAATAACAGTAAAATAAAAACAGCATTCCCACACGACGCCTGAGGTCTAAAGATTTTTTTTTTATTTTTTTTATTTCCTTTATTTTCCCCAAATTTTACATTAGATGTATACAATATAATGAAATAGTAAGAATAATGGGGACCCACTAAGGCGCAGCCTGTGCGTGGGTAATATAGTTTAATATATTTTATTATTGTACCTAGAAAGAACAAACAATGGGCAAATAAATCAAAAACATGATTAAAAATTGTCTAAACAGCTGTGCACAAAATGAACATACACAGTGCAATAGTGAGTGTATAGTGTAATATTAAGTGTAATAGTAAGTGTATATTAAGTGTACTAATGTTATAATAAAGGTGTTTTGTAATTATAAGTACATAGTGTAATAATAAGTGTATTGTTTAAATATTTGAAACATAAAGTGATAGAAATTAAACAAACAACGTTTCAATATCTACATTGTCAAGCCACGACTTCAAGTCCTTTATGTATTGAAGTAGTTTAGTTGTCATTTGAATATTTTTCGGTAAAAGATTGAATGTACGAGGTCCAATGAAACTGCTGTCAGTTTGCATTTGTTTGGTATTCGTTTGGGGGGTATAAAAAACATTATTATTTCTAATGTTGGTTCTATTTTCATTTTTTTCAAATTTGTTTTTGTTTTTAAAGAAATATTTCATAGTTTGCAGTATAAATAGTTTATGGAGACTGAATAGTTTAGCTTCTTTGTATAATGCATCTGTCGAGAATGTTCTGTTTCTATTATACATAACTTTGATAATATAATTTTGAGTTATTTGTAAAGGTTTTATAAATACATCAAGCGCACCACCCCATCCTATTATTCCATACATGAGTGAAGATTGCACCAGAGAAAAATAAATCATTTTTAATTTGTCAATATTAAGTACTTCTTTAAGTCTGTAAAATATGTATGTATTGTACGATTGCAATCAGCTTGTTAAGTTAGGAGAATCTATAAAACGGACTGCCCGTTTCTGCACAGAGTTGAGGGTTTTTTTCAGGTGTTTTGGGGCTCCAGACCAGAGGTGACCGCCAAATTCAACCGTGAGGCGCTCTTGCGATTATCACAGGGTCAGCAGTTGTGTACTATCTGCAATGTCTGCTGTACAGTATTCCCAGCTTCTGAGAAACTATCTTGACTCTGGCTTCGATGGAGCTCCAATGCACGAGCTGGTTACTTAGAGTTACACCAAGCATATCAATGGAGAGCCTGTTCGGAAGATTGCTTCCGTTGAAGGAGACTAGATTTTCATTTCGATCCCTTTTAGACGTAATCAGACATGATTGGGTCTTTGAAACATTAAATTCGACAAGGTTATTCTTACCCCAAGAGAAAACACTCCATTCTTTGCTTCAAATTCTTTTCATTCTGAGTTTCTGAGAGGCTAACTTAACTCTGAATTCGTTGGAGCCCCCATATCTGAGCTCGTCACTTATAGTAACACCAAGCATATCAATGGAGGGCCTGTTCTGAAGATTGCTTTCGTAGGAGACTAGATTTTCATTTCGATCCCTTTTAGACGTAATCAGACGTGATTGGGTCTTTGAAACATTAAATTCGACGAAGTTATTCTTACCCCAAGAGAAAACACTCCAGAGGCTAACTTAACTCTGGCTTCGACGGAGCCCCCATACACGAGCTGGTCACTTAGAGTTACACCAAGCATATCAATGGAATATCTAATCGTTATCGCGATAACAAAATAATAGTTCAAGACCTTGGGCCAGGGTTTAAAGTAATGACGTAGTAATAGCTCGAACATGATTGTTTGATCAAATATTAAATCCCGTATCTCTGATGTTCCAGTTAAAATATAATAATAATAAACAATGTTTGTTTAAAACCAATATAGCTCCGTGACAAGGGTCAAGTAAGTCCAGATAAAGTCCACAGTAATCTCACCAAGGGTTTTGATGACAAAAACGTATCCAGAGTTAAATAGAAAAACAAATTTTGTTTAAACAACCATTAAACATGTTTCAAAGCCAGACTTTTTTTATTTATTTATAAAAAAGATAGACAAATGAACACTCTAATTTGTTTTTTTTTTCTAGAACATGGACCCGAGGTGCAAACCATCAAAATAGCCGTCGGAGGAACGGTGGCATCCATAGAAGATGGCGACATCTTGGACGCTACTGGCAGAAATATCACCAAACTGGTATACGGGTAAGCATTGAACGTAACCTAACAAGTCTAAGATCTTACTTGTGTAGGCAAAACACAGACACACTTCATTTAACGTATATAGACTTTGTTTCCAATGGAAACTGCAAAGGATCTTAGTTCGGATGGAGCATATAACTAAAAACATGTACATTTTCTTCCCAGAAACCCGGACGACAACTCTGAGAGCGACGCGACGGAGATCGAGTCGCTGCGCGCGCTCGAATCGGGCACGATCGTCAAGCGCGTCGGCGTGCCAGAGGTGCTGACGCCGGGCACCGTGTTCCGAGTGCAAGTCGAGGGCAAGAACGATAGAGGTGAGTGCTACCTTCAACACTATACTAACCTCAGACTCCAATTTTCGACTTTCGATCAAATTCAGCGTTGAGGATCCACTAGACCTCAACACAATAAAACAGCAAAAGATCAATTAAAATAATGTCCTAACAAAAGCATAATAATGCATGTTTTATGCTTGTCGGCAGATAATTGAATCAAATTCTAAAACTGGCGTTTAGCAGGGACCGTTCAGATGTTAAAAAACCAAAATGACACCATGCGTCTACTCAGTTTTAGGAAGCAATTTGTAAAGCATGTATTTACATCTAACTCATTTTTTCGGCGATGTGGTGTACTTCAGGGCTCTAACTTGGGACCACTTCTATTTACGATATTATTGAATTTTCTTCTTTTCAGTGAAGACCAAAGAAGGGACCGTTCAAATGTTAAAACATCAATGTCAAATCAAAAAACGAAAATGACACCTCGCGTCTAAGGAAGCAATTTGTAAAGCACGTACTTACATCTAACTCATTTTTTCCGCGATCTGGCGTACCTCAGGGCTCTAATTTGGGACCACTTCTATTTACGAGATTACTGACTCGTCTTAGACCAGAATTCAGTAATATCGTAAATAAGACTAAAGACTATTCACAGAAATTTTAACTTTAAAATATTGCAATCGACTCTTAGTCAGACATTGACAGAAATGTCGACTGACGTAAAAGAAATTAGATTGAGTTCATTGTTAATAAATGGTCATTCACTAGGGCTTGTCATACTTGGTTTTACGGGAATTCTATGAAAGACCGAAGTTTCAAGCGTCGATCAACTATGATAGATTTGGGGGTCATGTTTGATTGTACTCTTAACATTTTGTGGGTTATATTTAAAGCAATGACAATATTTGAATTCCTCCTTCTACCATAATTAAAGTGGGAAAATGTTGCTTGTCCAATTATAGAAGACCTAGCTAGCATAGGATTGAACCCGATACGCCTGGGTAGGATCGCTTGACATTGGACCGCTCGACTATCTATCGACTGACTGATCAAATTATTGACTGAGCATAGCGAAGTCCTATTTTACCTCGACCATTTGGCATTTCATCTTGGTCAAGATGGTCCTAGATGGTACCTTTTTATCCAGCCAGAGTTCGCATGATCGTGGTTCGAACTATGAGCTGTCAAATCGGAATTATAAATATTATGATACCTACAGGCCTGAAGAAAGATTGAAAAAAGAATTGCCATCGAGATGGTGACATTTCTCTGGACAAAATATATAATTCTTTACTTAATTTTTAAATTTTTCGATAAATATTTATGGTGTGTAATTAAGTAGGGAGGTATTCACCTACTAACAAAATCTTATGATTTCAGAGGAATTTGATTTGTTAAATAAGAGAAAATTAGGAATACACTTTTTTGAACGTTAGGTCTATCATATTTATGTTCACATTTTGTAACTATTACTGAAGTAAAAACATAAATAAACGCCCAAAACTGATTCGCGTAACGCCAACATAATTACAGATGAGGAGTTTGTTCGAGTATCCGCACCGCTGACAGCTCCCGACAATTACGACGCAGAGACGATCAGTACCGTGTTGCCGGCATCAGGCGTTCTAGGCAAGCAGATGGTGCTCGAAAGAGGCGTGGGCAGCATTGAAGAGGGACGGGCGTTTAACTCTACGCCGAGCGGACAACAAGTAATGGTAGTAGTGCGAAATGTTAATAGGATAAAACAGAACAAGATCAAAACAGAACCTTTCAAATAACGATCAAATAATAAAACAGGAGTGTTGTTTGGATGTTCTTTTTTTAAACCTTTTATCAATGTTCCTTTTTTTTCATGAAACCCTGTGAAACTCGGTTTTCGGAGCATTCTACCTGAAATCTGTTCAAAGAACTCAATTTTGCTTTGAATTTAAGTGCCAATTACGAAATTTTAACGGATTGTGTGAGGACTTCAGACAAGAGGTGAAGTAGGTACCTACCTATCAAAAAAAAATATTTTGGATATCTGTGATCCCGTCTCCCAAATTGACTCATATTGCTGTGAATTTAAGTGCAATATAGGAGACGGGTGTGGACCACCGCCCCGGAAACCATCTATTGGATAACCAACATCTTTGCCGTAGATCATCCCAAGTGGTTCGCTACGCTTGGTGACTTAGCAATTGATGGTGCCCGGGTTCACGGGGTGAGGTTTGTCGACTTCACCTGGAGGCACTGACCCCCAGATTCCTATCCACTCCTCATACATTTTTCCTTTCTAGAACTTCATCTCCATCGTTTTCTCAAAAGACCCTCCACAGAGCATCACCAAGACCCCCCTGAGGGGAGCTAATGTAAAAAAAAAATATAAATACATTTAATTAAATGAAGACATTATGAGCGAAACTCAATCGAAAATCTGGAAACAGAAAAATCAGAAAAAGATATTGGCACCTCTGGGACTCGAACCCAGGATCTCCCTACTTTCCGGGTTGGGCGCTCTTATCCACTGAGCTAAGGTGTCGATATCCAATTCGGTCACTTTTAACTGTACCATACTTCGACTAAGAACCACCCATATTATCTTCATTTTTCTTAACGCATATTTTTATTGGCTGCCATCTTTATGAATGATTGCAAGATTCAACTCGAACTAAATGCAATCCCAGACTTGCAGAAGAGTCAATAGATGTCGCACATTAAATAAAATGGATAATAATTTATCCAGACACCATCTAGATTGCATTTAGTTCGAGTTGAATCTTGCAATCATTCATAAAGATGGCAGCCAATAAAAATATGCGTTAAGAAAAATGAAGATAATATGGGTGGTTCTTAGTCGAAGTATGGTACAGTTAAAAATGACCGAATTGGATATCGACACCTTAGCTCAGTGGATAAGAGCGCCCAACCCGGAAAGTAGGGAGGTCCTGGGTTCGAGTCCCAGAGGTGCCAATATCTTTTTCTGATTTTTCTGTTTCCAGATTTTCGATTGAGTTTCGCTCATAATGTCTTCATTTAATTAAATATTACAGTTTGAGGTTTTACTCATAAAGTTAAAAATAATAAATACATTTTATAATATTTTCCACGGATCTACGCTAGTAAATAGAGTAAATTTCGTTGTCTGTGATATGCCCACATATTTAAGCCAGGGCGATACTGAATATTTAATTTCCAATTCTAATTCCAGCTGACGGTGCAAGATGGCGTCCCGATGACAGCCATTCAAATAGGATCATCGAGTCGACTGTACGGAACTCCGGGAGCTCAAATACAGGTAAAACAATTGTAATAACGTTACAAAAGCGGCTATTTTCTAAGGCTGGAGTCGTTGACAAATTCAAATATAAAATTCTCATCAAATGGCTAATCAGCGTCATTTTATGACATCTGAAAGGTCTCTCAACTCTCGGCCCGCTTCAGCTTTTGAATCATTTGTGATCGCTGATAAGCATAACAACACGACAGTTGTGTGGTTCTGCTTTTCTAAAATTGTTTCAACACTGAAACGGGCCGAGAATCGGTGTTTAAGGCGATCCAATTCGTGAAATTCGAACAAAATCACGCACTCTTCATGATACGTTTGAAATTCCCGCCGTCAGACTACCAGAATATCAGACTGCCAACATTACAAAAACAGACTAACATAACATTTTTCAAAATTCTACTTGCAGATACATTTCGAAGTGACCAACAATAGAGAGAATGCGGTTTACTTCAGATTCGGTGCAAAAGACGATCAATACTTCTTAAGATCCATGCTGCCTTTGAGGTGAGTCTGTTCTACCATATTTCTACATAAGGTGCTCGGGAGAACTATCTTCAACATGGTTACAGGCAAAATGAAATTAACATTTAGTGGATTTCGAGCTGGGCGATAGTCGATAGCTTGGTCTATAAGTTCCTTGCTCACAATGGATAAACTGAATCCATGTTCAACACAAATTGTATTTGACGAAAAAATCTACACTAAAAATCTTGGGGTTGTGGCAGCTATTTTGAACCGTGCAATCATTTCTATTGGCTCCTCGCACGCCAATAGCAATCCCACAACGTGTTCACCTAGTCACCGACTGCCGGTACAAAATAATAGGAACCATTCTGTTCCAGATTGCCGACGACATAACAGCTCGTAAATCGCTACTTGTTCGCTCCAACTTTTCAAATACGAATATTTTGTAAAAAAATTATGGTAAGGATGTAATTTTTTTTAATAAATTTGTAAGTAAAGTGGTAAACGCTTCTTTGATTAATTCGATAACACGCGTCTTACACCCCCATAGGGTTATCATCTTCACTTGAAAGCCATGTTTTTACAAAGAAATATAAGTGGTCGACGCGACGAAACAATTTCAACCCAGTTGCGCAATTTCCAGGTGACCACTCCAGAATTTCAGGGAAATTTCAGAATACGTTTCGCATAAATTTGTATATTTCTGAGATTTTTCTACATGAGGGAGTATGCCTACTACCCGTGGCTCTATCCTACCGACGTTCTTTTGGGTATGCTCGGAATGAATCATCTGCAGGTCAGAAGGGATGTACACATTGCTACACATTTCTTCAGACTGATTTGTGGATGGTTTGAAAACTCGTCTATCATGGAGAGCATTCATTTCTACGTTCCCGATGTTTATCTCCATCATCGACAGCACAGACTATTCTACCTCCCAGCCTGCAGGACTAACCAATTGCCAATGATCATGCTAGTGGGGAGAGCATCTAACAGAACTGGAACAGAATCAATTTGGACATCTACGAATTTTTCATTAACGAAGTTGTCTTTGAAAAACACGCTATGTTATGGTGTATCGTTGATAATTCTTTACATTAAAACTAATCATTTTGTGATGTTTTTTTTAAATAATAAGTTGGATTGAATATTTCTTTTTTTAGGCAATGGATCAATGCCGGGCAGACAGCCAATGTTGTAGTGACAGTTGGAATTACTTCTTCAGCGGAAAATAACGTTAGGGACACCATCACTTTCACAGCCAATGGTAAGTTTTACAAAAGCAATTTGGCCAATGCAACCAAAAACAACAGATATTTAACTTTTTGTCCAAAAAACTTCAAGGTTTTGGTTCAAACAAATCAATGCAAGTTGTTTTCCTGTGATTGGTAGATTTCTGTAATTGCTTGAATGAAAAGAATTGTTAAACGTTCGAAAAAGACAAGTAAGACAAAGCTTGAATGTGATTCAAGAGATGAAAATGATTGAACGCAAAGAAAAGACTGATAACATTAAAATGTATGAAAATAACAAAATACAACATATCAATTAGTGAAAATAGTGTGGAGTCTATTGAAAACGATAGAATGTAAGAAAACATCAAATATTAAGTGAATGTGTCAAAATGACAGAATACAATGATTGAATGTATCCAAAAGATGGTAGACAATGATCGAATGAGTAAATACAATGATTGAAAATGTAGACACTACGGAAAATGATTGAGTACATGAAAACCATCAAAGACAACACTTAAAATGAAATGTGTCAAAAAGACAGAAATCAATGAATACTAAAGTGAAAGAGTAAATACCAAGAATTTGACGATTGAATATCTGAAAATGGTGGAAGACGGAGGCTGAATGTTTGCAACATGATGGAACACTTAGATCAAACAAAAAATTGTCAAATCCCTAATTATCGTGTAGATACTATTAAATAACAAAACATCTTAATCTTTCACCTCTCTAAAACCAAATAGTGTATCGAATTGAAACCTGGACGTAACATCAATTCAAAATTAACAACATTGTGCAACCAACTAAAACGTCTTTTTTAAAACAGGCCTTGAACCAGCAAACCTCAGCACGTACGTTTACGTCGAGACTGATGGCAGGATCACATCAGACCGCAGCAGGCCCTCTCTGAAGCACGAATTCAGAGGCGACTGTCAAGGATATCTGGGATCAGACTGCGCCACCAGAACCTGGGGCCTAGACATCATCGCCAAGGACACTGACAGCGGTAACAAAACCATTTTTTTACATCACAAACTTTGTTGAGGTTTTGCCGGAGGCTCACACATTTTATTTGATTCCGACGAATTTGTTTCTTAAAATACATATGTGAGCAGAGGACATCGTCTATAGCCTCGATTACATTAAGCTAATTTACAAGCTACTAGCCTTTTAAAAGCGGGTTAATCGGCGAGTGAGACTGTCACGATGACACACAAAACTGTCCGCTCGCTCAGTAGCAACAGTAGCAGCTAAACTAAAGACTCTCGCGCCATGTAACTCTGTCGACATTTTGAAAAAAACTTGAATTAGCAGCGGCTAACCAGTAGCGACAATAACGGCTGCCGCCCGAACTAATTATGACAGACTAAATCAGCTGTTGGTGGGCCGTCATCTTTAAGCAAACACTAGCGAGTAGCGAATAAAGTTGACCACCTTTCAACCTTTTTCGTAGATTGTCCACAATCTGCCAATTAGCAAGTAATACGATGACACTGAGCGAGTTTACTAACAGATAGTGAATTTTCCAGACAGTAGCTAATAAACTCGCTCTATGTCATCGAGGCTTAAGTACTAATGATCGAGAAAATACAAATTTACTGTTCTTCTGTTTAATTTTCTCTTCTTTACTGTTCTGTTTACTATTCTTCTTTACTGTTATGTTATTCTCTATGAATATACGAGATAGTTAGGTTTTTACCCACGGCTGTTTCCAAGCATTTATCTCGGGAATGCTGAGTATCTGCAGCCTTAGTGCCTCCGTACATGGAGCTATTTACAAGATACTCGAGCCTCATGCGCGTAGCACGCGCAACGCTCGTGGGTACCCGCCATACAATTTTGCTGGTGTTCGTACACGGCGCTACGCGACGGATGTCGGGTTGAAGTCAGTAGCACGCTACCGACGGTGCTGGTAGCGCGCTACGCGTTGCAGCATTCATGTCTACTACTTTCGTTTTAAGTTTGACAGAAATGGCGGCTGAACATGAAAGTAATGTTAGATTTGTTCTGGAAGTGGAAAAAATGCGTGTTTATATAAGTATACATTACCGGAATAGGTAAAAAAAAGGATTTAGTGGAGAAGGCATAGATTGATGTTGGAAAAAAAAGTCATTTGACATCGTGTTAACCCCACGGCTGCACGTGAAAAATGATCAAGTTCAGTATATTTCGGGTAGCGCCGTGTACGGAAACCAGCATTAAAAAGTAGTATATCTGAAGGGTACTTGTGGTTGTGTCACAATCACGTAGTTTGTAAGTATCTCCTTGAACGGGGGGCCTTGGTTCCAGAAGAGATGTCGCATTGCCGCTGATGGCTTATAAGCTTCTAAATTATTTTATATCAGTACCAGATATTCTGGCTAAAATAATAAATAGGATTCTATGTCCTGGATAACAAACAGGCTTTTGATTCTTCCAAATGCAGAACTAACTTAGCAATGGTGAGGCCCTTGGAAAGGACTCACTAGGTCAATGAACTGCGACGTAGGAAATGTGGATATTTTCCACGTGTCCTACAATGATTTTAAGCATGAAATTTCACTTATGTTTCAACTGTACGTAACTTTAATGTAAATGTATTCATTATGTAATTTTCTTTACCACTTTGCAATGTATTAGTTTTTATTCTGTTTTTTTGTAAATAAATAAATATTGTATTGCAGGGTTGATGCGAATTGGCGCGTCCCCCGGTACGGTGGTGTACCCTTCAGGCCACTACGCTGGAGGAAGGGAGGAATCCAGGGCACGATATACGGCCTCTTGTTGTCAGCAGACGGTGGTCATATCGGCAGTTGACGTCGCGGGTAACATAGCCAGTTACGAGGTCAACGTGTCGCGTAAGTAAAACTTCAACAAAAGTTTATTCAACAAGAATTATTCCAATAAAAATTGAATTTACTATTATGCCCTTGTAAAGGGTATTTTTTTAAGAGCTTGAGAACTTTAAATAATAATACAAGACAGAAATATTGTTAGAATGAATTTTATATTATTATAATCTGGTAGATAATTTCATGGCATTTATTTTTTAAATATGATTTCCGGCGTATGTCCGCCGCGGCTACCAGTTACATAGTCCATTCAATCAGTCCATTTTTTCAATACTTTTTCCAATAAATCTGGCCGTACGGCGTCGATATTGGCTTGCATATTGGCTTCCAATGCTTCAAGAGTTGCTGGTTTGTCGGCATAAACCAATGACTTAACATGACTTAACCAATGACTTAACATAGTCCCATAAAAAGTAATCGAGAGGCTTTAAGTCGCACGAACGAGGGGGCCAGTAACAGGACCACTTCTGGAAATAAAGTTGTTTATGAACTTGGCGAAC
Source organism: Glyphotaelius pellucidus (assembly GCA_936435175.1). NCBI lineage: Eukaryota > Metazoa > Arthropoda > Insecta > Trichoptera > Limnephilidae > Glyphotaelius > Glyphotaelius pellucidus. The sequence continues at coordinate 17,067,060 of OW386565.1, forward strand.
AGATTTATTTTTTCAAAGTAAATTTTCTAAAGTAAAGTAAGTCTAAAGTGATGGTATTTGAAAGAGAGAGTACGAAAACAATGTGCAACATAGTTCTACAACATAGTTGAATGACGAATACTTGGAGCAGGTGGATGAGTTTGTATATTTGGGAAGTATGTTTACGAGAGATGGAAAGACTGATAGAGATATCGAAAGACGGGTAAATACCGGTAACTCCATTAATGGAGGACTGAACGCCGTTGGCGCCAACAAAAATCTGTCAAAAGAAGCGAAGCTAGCCGTCCATAATGGAGTGCTGGTACCTACCCTGATGTATGGCAGTGAGGCATGGAACTGGCAGAGAAAGGATGAAAGTAGACTGAATGCTGTAGAAATGAGATCCCTGAGACGTATGTGTGGTAAAACCATGTATGATCGTGTGAGAAATGTGGAGATCCGCAAAGAATGTAAGCGTTATGAGTAAGATTAAGAAAGGGACGCTCAGATGGTTTGGGCATGTAGAGCGAATGAATGAGGAAAGGAGTGTAAGGAGAATATATGACGCAAATGTGAATGGTAGACGAAGTCGGGGACGCCCGAGGAAGACATGGCACGACCAAGTGAATCAGATACTTGAGTCGGGCGATGTCAAGAGTCAGAATAATAGAAGAGCATGTATGAGACGATGTATGAATGTGAACGAAGCAAGGAGTGTGTGCCAAGATCGAGTTGTTTGGCGGTCCGTCCTCTCTGCCTACCCCTGCGGGGAAAGGGCGTGATGGTTAGTTAGTTAGTTAGTTAAGTAAATTTTCACAATTTGGAAGCGTTGTTCTGGCTTTAAACGATTCATGATGAATTGCCAAACCTTATTGTACAGAAATGTCAACACAATTTGACATTCTCAACTGTCAAACCATAGACAACAACCATCGAAACTTCTCATGCACCTAAAAAAACACCCGTTATAATTTGACAATAGTCTATTAGTATAAAATAAATTAATAATCATTTTTTTCAAATTCCAGAATACTTCACACCAGCCACAATCGCAGCCATAGTTTTGGGTGTCCTGCTGTTCATAGCGTTGGTAGTCGTGATCGCATTACTAATTCGCATGTGCATCAAGAGGAGGCGAGCCTCACGAGATCTGCCGTCGTATTCTACGCAGCGTGCTACCAGAACAACAACACCCTAAAGACACCGTAGGGCTACGCTGATGATGATAGAGAATAGAGACAACTCAACGTGCCACCCAACGTGTCGCCGCAAGATAGAGAATTACACGGCTGTACTTTAATCCCTCGCGTCTCTCACATTTTTAATGAGAGGTACGGCTGCGCCTTTTTCAAAAAAGTTAAATTTGGTTTTGTGTCCAAAATATCCAACAAAACTGAAAAAATATGTTTTTAATCAAAAGGTACAGCAAATATTATCTAGTACGGATACATGCTACTTTATTTATTTTAATTTTAAATGTATATATTTAAGCCATTAAATAATTCAATTTGCGTGATTTTAGAGGCATCATTTTTTGTGAGTTGATTTTTTAAATTTTTTATTTATTTAAATACCGCACAAGAGTACCAATTGCTCCCACCTAGAGCCATTCAATTGGGAAATGTTGTGAGGCAGAAAGTAATGTGGAGGAGTGGGAAATAGGGAGAGGAAGGTGGGAAAGTACCTGGCTATTCAGATCTGGACACCAAACATGGCTAAATCCATTTTTAAGCAACGTTTCAATTATGATTGGTGATCTTAACCAGGGGAAACTGAGAGTATACATTATTTTTAATTAATTAATTGGCAAATGACACAAATCAAGCATATAAAATTTATTTGCGCACGCCGGGCGCCGAGATTTGAACCCGCGACCTTCGGATTGCTAGACGAAAACTTTACCTTATTCGACTACGGAGGCCGTCTTGTAATTGTATTTATTAATAAAAAATATTCTTGCTAAAAATAATATTCTTGCCGAGTTGATATAATGAAATATAAAACATCGAAAAAAAAAGTTTTTTTATAAAAATTTTAATTTACTTAAAACGAATTTGTGTTTAGACGTAAATCGGTCGTTAGTATTTAAAATTTACGGTCATCAAAACGCTTTTTAAAATCATTTTTATTTTACTGCCATTCGAAGATATAAATTGTTTCTCCCTGCGTGTCCTTTCTCATACGTCCCCCTTCCGCGCCTTCCCACTCCCTCTTCACCCCTCCCACGAGCCCCACCTTCTTCGTTACCCTCCCCCTTCTGCCTCCCTCCCTGCCGCTAAAATATATGAAATTCACACATTTTCAAATCACTCGCGCACCACCTGTAGTAAATTAAACAAATTTCATAAAGCCAGAGCTTACCATTATACACCTACTTCGCAGGCGTGCGCACAACAAATCACCAAAGTTTCATCACAGTCGGATGAACGGTATGACAGCGCATAAAATATGAACAAACAAACAAATATTCATTTTTATATATATAAGAAGATTTCATCACATTTTTATAATAAATGGAGAAACTTTTTTTTCAAAATAATTAAAATTAATTGATTTAAAAAAATGCTTAAGCAAAAATAAATAAAGCAGCTCACATCTGTACTAGATATTTAATATACCTTTTGATTACAAAAATAATTTTTCAGTTCGGTTGGGTATTTTGATCTCAAATACAAATTTAAGAGATGTATGAAACTTGCCGAAATAGGCCGCGCATACGTTCCTCTTAAAATAAGTAATTTTAGTTAGAAAAACCGTAAAATTTTTGTATTTAAAATATTATGTTTATTTCTAATCATCAATATATACATATTTAAAAGAAAGTGCGTGCCACCAAAACTCAGAAACGAGTCTCGATACGATCAGGTGAGTTATATGGTGTGATAGCCCTCTATCCCCCATCCATGAAGAAGGTTCTCGTTTTTACCTGAAGGGCGTGCTTTTGAAGATATAAGCTGGAAGCTTCGCCCCCTAGAAATTTTTAGAACAGTCCACAACATTCGAGAGCATTCCACAACATTCCAGAACATTCTGGAAAGTCTGGAACGTTCGAGAATATCCCGGAACATCCCAGAACATTCTGGAACGTTTGGGAATATCCCGGAACATCCCAGATCTTTGTGGAACATTCCAGAACACTCTCGAATATTGTGGAATGGTCGAGAACAATTTGGAACGTTTGGAAACATCCCGGAACATCCCAGATTATTGTGGAACATTCCAGAACACTCTGGGAATGTTCGGGAACAGTCTGGAACGTTCGGGAACATCCCGGAACATCCCAGATCATTGTGGAATATTCCAGAACACTCTGGAATGTTGTGGAACGTTCGGGAACAGTCTGGAACGTTCGGGAACATCCCGGAACATCCCAGATCATTGTGGAACATTCCAGAACACTCTCGAATGTTGTGGAATGTTCGGGAACAGTCTGGAACGTTCGGGAACATTACAGATCATTGTGGAACATTACAGCACACTCTTGACTATTGTGGAATGTTTTGAAATATTGTGGACCATTCGAAGTCTTTATTGTATGGGTGGTGGTACTACATTGGTAGGGATATATACAGCAAGATCCGTCGTGGATTCGAACGTCAGTTCAATCTCAAATCAACTTCCCGAGCGAAGCCGGGTACCTCAGCTAGTAATGAAATAAATCAAATGTAGGCATATTTCATCACCTTACAAAAACATCACCTTTTTTATATTTCATCACCTTTCAAAAACAGGTGTTAGTTTTCGGATACGTTCAGAAATATTCCATTTATTTGGATTTTATTGCAAAGCGGAAATAATCTGACAATCTGGCAAAAAATGCTGGAGGCCTGAGGGGTTAAGTATCTCCGATAAGTCTTTCACTAACCACTGGAGCGACAGCGCAATTTAAAACTTTTTTCTCCGATCGCTCGACATTTTTTGGTGATCATTTTGAATAATTTCCGCCCAATTTAAAAAAAATCACAACTCCGAATTTTAATATGGAGACATACAAACTGATTATGGTTCTATACAGCCGCCGGCGGCCGGCGTAGTCCAGCGGTAAGGCTGTTGACTCGCATTCCGAAGGTCGCGGGATCGAATCCCGGCGTGGCAAATAAATTTTATTTGATTAATTTGTGTTATTTCACAATTTATTCATTTAAAATTATATATAGTTTATTTGCGGCACGTTCCAGAGTGGAAGATACTAGTATCGCCCTGGTGTAAGACCACCATTCAGAATTGGAACGTCGCTTGAAATGGCTTTAGCCGTGTTAAGTGACCAGATCTGAACAGCCAGGTACTTCCCCACCTTCCTCTTTCCCATCTCCTTCCCCTCCTCACTACCTTCAGCCTCACAACATACCCCGGTTGGGGATGCCATAGTTCACTGGCTCCAGACGGGAGCAGTTGGGACTCTTGTGCGGTATTCATATAAAAAAATATAAAAAATACAGCCAATGAATTCACCTATCTTTTGTCGATTATCACATATTCGTAAGATTTATAAAACAAATATTACAAAATCGTAAACTTCTACTTAATTACTTACAAATTAAGGGAAAATTTGCCAAAATTGGCAGCAAAGCAATCCGAGGTATTTTAAATAGTGCCATATTGTGGCAAAAAGCGCTCCAGTAGTTAAATGAACTTTTTAACTTAAATTAGTGTTCGCTTAGTTTCTTGGTTGGTGAAAAAATTGGTGAAAAGCGACCAAGTATTGTTAACCATTATTTATTAAGTTTTAAGTGTAGCTATTAAGTGTAACTAACTTTTACGTGTAGAATTTATCAAAAGTGTGACTTAGATTTTAGGTGCTAGGTGGAATATTACCTCAACGTATTATTTAAGAAGTATTTTTATAATAATGAAACAAATAATAAAATGAATAATTTTACAAAACGTGCCAATAAAATAATATATTTACAATTCACTTTAGGGTATTTTATTTTTACCTACATCCAAGAACAAGTCTAAGATGGTAGAAAAAGTCGGCGACGTCCGAGAGACACGGAAAGATCAAGTGAGTGTTGTAATGCAGAATATCCATACTAATATTATAAATGCGAAAACGCTCGAGTTTGCTACGCTTTCACGCATTAACCAATAAAAAGACTTTAAAAATTCTTTCACCAATAGAAAGCTAAATTATATGCGAAGACTATAGGCTGTATATGATGACTGGCGTTATGAAATTATAAATATTAATGTCAGAAAAAATCGTTTCCATGGAAACGATGTTGATATATTTGTGGGCTCTATGCTGGTAGGTTCTCGGCCCCCTACCTACTGGTCGGCTGCTGCTCCAGAAAATTCAAATATTAGAAAATGATTTCTTTTTTTTGGACAAGCTTATTTAATAAATGTCAGATGAGAGTTCCTACATTAAAAATATAATTTGTAACGATTATAAAGACTGAATAATAAAAAGTGTAATTTTTTATTATATTAACAAACTTCCAAATATTTAAATAAAAATAAATATCCGAAATATTTGTAAGCGCATAAATTCCGAACGAATGAACAAAATTGGATAATTTTTTTTTTCTTTGAGCTATAGCAATATGAAATTTATGTGGCAGGCGAGATGTTTGAAAACTTAATGTAAGGGAATGAATGTATGGAATTCGAGAGGGGGTGGGGTGGGGGGGATAATTGGTAAGTGCAAGCGCTACAGTAATTTCCCGTAATACCATGCGAGCGAAGCCGCGGGGAAAAGCTAGTATAATATAAATAATGTTGGAATGGTTCAAGATTTATCTATTGGGAATGTAAATGACCTTAGTGGTCAAGGTTGTTACGTTCAGTTCTTATAAAGAGTTTTCCAATAAGAGGTGTTATTTTGAATTGGATTGCGCTATCGAGAGATGATTAATGATTTTTTATGGCCGGAATTGGATGGTTTTGATCTGGATGTTTACTTTCAACAAGACGGCGCTACGTGCCACACAAGCAACGAAACCATTGATCTTTTACGGGAAAAGTTTCCGGACCGTGTTATCTCTCGAAGAGGTGATCACAATTGGCCACCGAGATCTTGTGATTCAACACCTTGCGACTTCTTCCTTTGGGGCCACGTGAAAGAGAAGGTCTACGCCAACAGCCCAGCGTCAGACATAGGGCAGCCACTTTGCAATTCGCCCTTTAGAAATATCTAGAACAGCCCAGAACATTCGAGAATATTCTAGAGCATTCTACAACATTCCAGAACATTCTGGAATGTTCGGAAATAGTCTGGAATGTTCTGAAATAGATCTGAAACATCCCAGATCATTGTGGAACATTCCAGAACACTCTCGAATATTGTAGAACGTTCTGGAACATTCTACAACATTCAAAGCCTTTTTTGTATGGATGGGGCTTCCCATTGGTAGAGGTATATAAAGCAAGATTCGTCGTGGGTTCGAACGTCAGTTCAACCTCATATCAACTTCCTGAGCGAAGCCAGGTACCCCAAGCTAGTAATAAAATAAATAAAATGAAGGCATAATTCATCACCTTTTCAAAACAGTTTTTAGTTTTTGGATACGTTCAGAAATATTCAATTTATTTTAATTTGATTGCATAGGACGGCCAGCAATTCTCAAATGTAAAGGTTATCAAAATACATACCTGCGGATTCCCCAAAAAATATGCAAAATACAAGAAACTTTAAATTTTAAATAAAGGGTTTTCCAATAAGAGGTGTTATTGGTGAATGGATTGCGCTATCGAGAGATGATTAATGATTTTTTTATGGCCGGAATTGGATGGTATCGATCTGGACAATGTTTACTTTCAACAAGACGGCGCTACGTGCCACACAAGCAACGAAACCATTGATCTTTTACGGGAAAAGTTTCCGGACCGTGTTGTCTCTCGAAGAGATGATCACAATCGGCCACCGAGATCTTGTGATTTAACACCTTGCGACTTCTTCCTTTGGGGCCACGTGAAAGAGGAGGTCTACGCCAACAGCCGTCGATTCAAGACCTCAAAGATGGAATTCGTGAGGCTATCGAGAACATAGGGCAGCCACTTTGCGATTTGGTTATGGAAAATTTCATGAAAAGGATATGGTCCTGTAAGCGTGGTCGTGGTGGTCATTTGCTTGACGTTATTTTCCACTATTAAGGGCATACCTTCCTCTTTATAATGAAATAAACATCCGATCATTTATATTAAAAAATGGCATTTTTCTCTGAATATCAAAATAACATCTCTTATTGGAAAACCCTATACATTTGCTGCCTAGAGTGGAGTACCACAGGGATCTCACTTGGGTCCAATATTATTTTGTTTATTAATCAATGATATAGGTAATGTTTGCAGCAATGTCAAAGTCCTATTATTTGCTGATGATCTGAAGATATACAGAACAATCAGAGACGATGATGATCTGCATCATGAACCAGAACAAATTATGTGCGTGGTTTTCTGAAAAATATTTTCAATTTGGGAGGCGGGTACGGCTACAACCGTCCCGACAACCATTTATTGGATTACACAACACTTCTGCCATAGGTCGTCCCAAGTGGTTCGGGACGTTTGGTGACTTAGCAGGGGTGTGTTTTGTCCAGATCTTGTCGGCGAATGATCTGGACACAAAAACCCCCAGATTTATACCCACCATTCATACCTTTCTCCTTCCCAGAACTTAATCTCCTTCTTTTCCCTAAAAAGACCCTCCACACAGCATCCTCAAAGATGACATACGCCCTGAGGGATTTTTTTCAGGGCCTACTGTGTGGAGGTAATGTAAAAATGGTGTTAAGGCGCAGTATACCCACTCAAAAAGAAGAAGATGGAGAGTTATCTAAATACGAATGTTAGAGAGAGCGCGCTAATGTTAAAATCGATTATATTCAAGCGAAAATTGTGAAAATGTTTAATAAAACACAACTCGTTTAAAATAGAGCAAAAACCTCGCGGGGGTTGTCTAAAGCAGCATTTAAAGAAACACTGTGAATTTGTTCAGATATATAACTTATAAAATAACTGAAACAAACGTGTTTATAATAATCTTCGGGGATACGCATCCGCCACCACAAGATCCGGAAAAACCTCACCCCATGAATCCGGGGACCTCTGATAAGTCACTAAAAGTAGCGAACCATTTGGGACCTATGACCCAGGTTATCCAATAAATGGTTCCCAGGCCGCGGTACCCATACCCGCCTTACAAATTGAATTGAATTTTGTATAAACAAGCAGTACGGTAACAGAGTATTTTTCAGTGGATTGGTTGTGACGACATTTCTTTTTGTTTGTTATTCGACACTTTCAAATCGTGTCAAAACGAGATATTCAAGTTTTGAGACCATTTTGGTCTGGAAGTCATGAAGTCGCGGATATCGCCGTTATTTAACAAAAATAAAAATAATAATCAATATTAGATTTATTTATTTATTTATTTATAAATAAATGCCCTTTTTCGGGGCTTTTACATATATAGCATAGAAAAAACATTTTATTGTACATAACTGAACTGCCTCAATAACAATATTTTAAATTTATTCAAAGATAAATTGAAGATGTCCACTGACTTGGTATAATTGTTTCCCTCCATTAGTATTCTGGGCAAAGAGGAATACATATGATAGTTAGTCCCAGAATTTCTGCACTGAAATAAATCCTGACTTCTAGTATTACGAAGTGGAATTCCGAAGCTTATCAATTCAAGTAATACCGGACTATCAACTAAATCATTTAGAATTTTATATAAAAATACCAAGTCAGTGAAAATTCTTCCGTCTGACAATTTAAGCATATTCATATCGTTTAAAAGTGTGTTGTAGTTTAACATATTTGCTGAAATACCCATTTTAAAATTTAGAAAACGTAAGAATTTGTTTTGTATTCTTTCAACAGCTTGTACGTGCATATTATAATGAGGATTCCAGACAGGAGAATTGTACTCAAGTTGGCTTCTAACATAAGCAAAATATAACATTTTAATACACTTTATATTGTTAAAGTTTCTAGTTAGCCTAGTTATAAACCCCAACATTTTTAAGCCCTTATTACAGATTTCTGTTATGTGGTTAACAAATGAAAGATTTGATTGAAAAGTGATGCCCAAGTCTTTAATTTGCATTATTGTCTGAAGAGCATTGTTATCAATGTTGTAATTAAATATCACTGGATTTTTTATTCTAGAAAATCTAACAATTTGACATTTTGAGATATTTAAATAAAGTCTATTTTCCATACACCAAATTAACAATTTGTTGATATTATCTTGAAGAATGTTGCAATGATAAATATTTTCAATAATTTTAAAAATTTTGAGGTCATCAGCAAAAAGTAAGATAGATACATCATGAAATATTTTTGTAAGATCATTTATAAACAAGATAAATAAGATTGGGCCAAGGTGTGAACCCTGTGGAACTCCACTTGTTGCATTAATTTTTTCTGACAGGGTGTCATTTTTTTGTCAAAGAATCTACATATAAAAATGCAAAAATCAGTCATATTAAATACATGTAGGATTTCGAAAGATTTTTTAAATATTTATATTGAGGGATCAGTAGGATTTATCGGTCCAGTTAGGAGTTCTATCGAGCCGAACCCTCTGATATGAAAATATCTGGAGTCGGTGAATTATTTTCCCATTTGATCTCTGGTAGGTTGACATGTTGTTCTTGTATTGTTTTGTATTTAGTATACTTATACAGTGCAATTGCATAGCGTGGATTGACTAGATGATCATTTGTAGAAAAGTGTGTGGAAGGGTTTAGTTTTTCCTGTGGGGAAGATTTAACCCGGACATAAAGTCAAAAGAACAAATAATTTCCATATACATAAAAATGAAAATATGTTTGTTTCTGGGTTTGTATATGAGATGCCTATGCGTTGCTAAACCATTCATCCGATTGCGATGAAACTTTGGGGATTTTATGTGCGCATGCCCCCGATGGTTTCTATATACACTAGTGAGTTCTGGCGTCGTGAAATTATGCGTTGCTAACCGTTCATCTGATTGTAATGAAACTTTGGGGATTTGATGTGTAAACAGCCATTTCAAGCAACGTTTCAATTCTGAATGGTGGACTTACACCAGGGCGATACTGAGAGTATTTTCCACTCTGGGACGTGCCGCAAATATACCGTATATTATTTTTAATGATTTAATTGTGAAATAACACAAATTAATCAAATAAAATTTATTTGCCACGCTGGCATTCGTTCCCATGACCTTGCAACAGGTTTGATAACCTTGACGGCCTCCGTGGTCCCGAGGCAAGACTCTCGACTCACAATCCGAAGGTCGCGGGTTCGAACCCGGCGTGCGCAAATAAATTTTATTTGATTAATTTGTGTTTTTTCACAATTTATTCATTTAAAATAATATATAGTATATTTGCGGCACGTTCCAGAGTGGAAGATACTATCAGTATCGCCCTGGTGTAAGACCACCATTCAGAATTGAAACGTTGCTTGAAATGGCTTTAGCCGTGTTTAGTGACCAGATCTGAATAGCCAGGTACTTCCCCACCTTCCTCTTCCCTATCTCCTTCCCCTCCCCACTACCTTCAGCCTCACAACATACCCCGATTGGGGATGCCATAGTCTCACTGGCTCCAGACGGGAGCAGTTGGGACTCTTGTGCGGTATTAACTGTAAAAAAAAAAAAAAAAAAGTATCTGCACGCTACGATTTTAACGGCTGTCAACACTACGCGTTGGAGAGAGAGAGAGGAGACGCACGGTCTTGCTCCTTCGACTCGGGCAGTTTCAGCTGGCCTCTCATGTGAATCGGAAGTGTGTTCGAGCCTTGCAGTTTTGGTGGATCGGAGACCGTGAGAAAAATTCAGATCTTGTTAGTCGATCATGTTTGTTATTTTATAGAATGTTTGTTAGTGAATTACCATGCTTCTATTATTGTCTCATGGATCTCATGAGGCTGGCGCCCGTAACCAGGTTTTAATTTATTTAGCATTTCAAATATGTCGTTTCATGTAACTTTTAAAACTATGACGCAGCAGATTGCAACATCTTGTAGAACTATGTTTTCTAGAAGGCCACCCCTGAATTTAATTTATTATTTATTTGAAGTCTCTTGTCTCTAATATAAATTCTTACAATGAGAAATAATTTATAAATGGATTGCCCACAAAGTTTGTAAATAAATTGAAATGTTCATAACGATACGAGTGTTAATTTCAAATCTACCCATTGTTGCAATTACTTATGATTACTTTACATTGATGGCGATCCTGGGACTCCATTAAATCATTGCTCATCAGGGATCCTGCCTGAGCAGAGAAGTGGTTTTGGTAGGTTGGTTTGAGATTACACATCATTGTTACAACCTTCGCATTGCAAGTCAAAAGCCTTACCGCTAGACCACGCATAATAAATCTATGCATGTTTTTTGTTTATTAAATCTGCGGCGGCAGATATCCATTCAATTTTCAACATCCGTACATCCGCAGAAGTTGTAAGTAATTATTTAAAAAAAGAATATGAATTTTTAATTTTTATTAAAAATAAATAGAGAACTAGTCAGTCTACAACTTTTTAGATACGTATACATTTGCGAACCGGAACGAAGCAATCGCAAGCGGCGTTTCGCGCCGTTGTAAAACAACCGGCACCGGTGCATAGTCGGGAAACACGCCAAACGCGCGCTCAACATTTGTGCACGGTTGACATTAGTCACATGAGAACGGGTCGTTTCTACGACTCGTTCTTGAGTTCAACAGCTCGGCTGTGGAACGATTTGCCGGCCTCTGTGTTACCTCCCTCCTACAATATGGGTCTCTTCAAGACCCATGTTCACTCCTTCCTCTCCTCAAAAACACCCTCCACACAGCATCCTCAAGGATGACATAGGCCCTGAGGGAAATTATTTTTTCTTCAGGGCCTCCTGTGTGGAGTTAATGTAAAAAAAAAAAAAACATAACCTATTATACGTAGCCACTAAACTATTATACGTACCTCTAGTTAGAAGCCTAATCGAATACAACTCAGTAGTTTGGTCCCCGTCTCACAAAATCCATATTAATAACATTGAGCGAATACAAAAAAAAAATTCTGCGTTTTATCAATTTTAAATTAAATATCCCTGTAGAAGACTTAAAATACGATTTCTTTTTAAATACTCTAAAAATACATACATTAGAAGACAGACGTAAAATAAACGACTTAACATTTTTATTCATTGTTTAACTTACGAACACCCACAGTAACAACACGACAAAATACAATATTCTACAGCAGCACTCATAAGCGTAACTACATTGCCCACTCTCCGATACAACGACTTCACACCATGGGGAATCAGTACTGTTGACATATTCAATATCAACTTGGTGTGTTTTGTGGATCATCTAAAACATTTATTTCAACACTATTACTAAACACATCTTGTAAACCTATAAAATAGCTGTATTTTTTTGTTTTTCTCTGTGTTTGTATGACTTTTATCTAATGTAATTTTATTTTTATTATTTCCTAAGTTTCAAAGTATATGTCAAATTAAAATTACACTACACATCATGTAAAAGCCCTCTGGGCGTTAAATAAATAAATAAGAACCAAAAAATGACCAAAATCGCCCTTCAGGTGATAAAAATATATTAAATCTATTCTTCCACAGATGGCACTAGTTTCATTATTTTAGAAGTTATACGTGAAATCCTATTTAGATACTTTTTAGATTAATCTTTACGACGAATCGGTTTACATTATGAACATCAAAAAATACTATGGATAAATTGAAGCTTTTACTAGCTTTTCTATGTATTAGAATTACAATAGAGAATTCCAGTCCAATTTTTTTAAAATTTTTTTATGAATAATGACCTTCTAACTTAAATAACTGCATATTTATTTTTATTTTTAGAGCTAGTTTTAATAGTTAAAATAAATGTCAAAGTTTTAAATTTTCAAGATCCCCCGAAAACCACCGAATCTAGTGTGACGTCATCATGACTAACCGAAGTATGAATCTTGTATGGAACTGGAATCAGCTGTTCGACTCCCGCCATTTTGAATTTCAGCATTGGAGCGTTTTCATAGACATTACTGGGCAATACGATCGTTTTTTGTACAGTTAAAGTTTTTGAATATTTTAAATAATATAGATAAACTAATAGAGATACTTTATTTTTGATACTGAATTATTTAGGCCTAAATAATATTTCAATAAAAACAAAAACTATTATATGTCCAATTCTCTATAAACCAATAAAACGGAATGCCGAACGGCTTGCGTATTCATTTCTATTGATTTCTATACAACTTTGACCAAAGTGACGCGGCGCGGTGACGCCACGCCGCCAAAATCCAGCAATAGGTGTTTTAATGACACGTTTTAAAATGGACTTTTTAATATTTTTTTAAAAACTCTACGTTAAATATTATGTAATAAAACTTATATATTCAGAATCAGCGTATATTGGTCTATATGAATATATTTTTTTAAAGCCATAATATTTTTCACTGGAGTTCCTTATTGCTTTTCCATGTATTGGAGGCGCAAGAGTAACGGGACGAATGGGAAAGGACACGCAGGGAGAAACAATTTCTTTATTAAGTGACATAGCAACGCACGCCGGGAACTCGCTAGTATGTCATAAATCTGAAGAAATTCTGATTGATGCCGCCGCTACCCGAATTTCTACCAAATTCTTACAAATCTCCCTTAAACATTTGAAGTTTTTAAGCTCTTAAAAAAATATATGTTATTTATGAAGATAATATCTAGATACGTTCCACGCCGAAACGCAAATTATATGAAATTCCCTCCATAGAAAAAAATCGCAAAGTATGCTCCGAAAATTATTAAAAACACGTCTATTTCTATTATTTTACAAGTTATATTTGTGAAAAAATTCACAATGTTTCTTTAAATGATACTTAAAATGCCTTCCACGAGTTTTTTACTCTATTTTAAACGAGTCATGTTTTATAAAGCATTTTCACAATTTTCGCTTCAATTTTATCATTTCAAATATTAGCGCGCTCTGTCCAACATTCGTAATTACATATCTCTCATCTTCTTTTTTAGCGGGGAAGCGCTGCCTTAATCGGTGAAAGTCGAAAAATAATTTAGAAAAACACACTAAAATTATAAAAACACACAATCGAGTTAATGACTTGAGTTGGTTCTCCGCTGTTCTTACATCGATGGCCCACTAACATATTTGAAAGGTCTAACAAGTAAAAGTGTTGCTAAGTGGCACTTTGAAATATCCGTAAATAATAAACTTGAGACCTGTACATTCTGTTAGTCAAAATAAAACGTAATTATAATGCTGCGTGTACATTTGCGAACCGAGAAGCGAGAGCCGAGCTACGAATTGTGAAAAGAATGAAGCAATCACAAGCGGTGTTTTCCGCCATTTGCTGTTGCTCCATTTCTTTCTTACAAGTCGTCTTTCGGCTCCGTGGTTGAGTGGTTACGATCCTGAACTACAAATCCGGATATCGCGGGATTAATTCGTGTTATTTCACAAATTTATAGTATACAATCTACACTTAATATTATAAATGCGAAAGTGCGTGTGTTTGTTTGTTTCGCTTTCACGCCTAAACCACTAAACCGATTTTAAAAATTCTTTCACCGATAGAAAGCTAAATTATCAGCGAGTAACATAGGCTGTAAACAATGGTACGCTCTGGTGTTATGAAATTTATATAAATGAAAATGTGTGTATTTCATGTATTTTAGCGGCAGGGAGGAAAGGCAGGGGGAAGGTGCGGTTCGCGGAGAGGGAAGAGACGAGGGAGGGGGGAGGCGGGGAAGGTGGAAGGGAACGGGGACGCACGGGAAAGGACATGCAGGGAGAATCAATTTATTTCTTTGAATGGTATTGCAATATAATGAAAAAAGAGAACAGGCAGGTTACTCCATTGATGGAGGACTGAATTCTATTTTCAATTTTCGACCTAATTATGGCGCGTCATTCGGTTTCGGTTTCGGTAGGAAGTACTGTTTCCGTCGGGCACTGAAAAAAGGCGAATAATTAAATTTCTGAATAGTGGCGAGAATTGTACAGTTAGTTATTCGCGTGTACAAAATGGCCAAAGTCACCCCCTGTCCGAAAGTCGCCCCATTCTACGGTACCCATTTCATAGATCTATGTGGGCCTTGGAATTTTTATTTTATTTGATTTTATTGTGAATACCGCACCCAAATGCTCCCAACCGCTTGGGGCCAGTGAATCTATGGCATTCCTAGTTGTGGTATGTTGTGAGGCTGAAGGCCGTTGAAGATGTTAGGGAGATGATGAAGAAAAAGGTGGGGGAAGTACCTGGCTATTCAGATTATTGTGATTTGACTCTAAGTGACCAGCTCAGGTACGGGGGCTCCATCGAAGCCAGAGTAAACTTAGCCTCACAGAAACTGGGCGTACTGTAGTACAGGGCCCGCAGATACTTTAATAGTGCACAACTGCTAACCCTGTACAAATCGCAAGTGCGCCCCACTTTGGTAGAATTTGGCAGCCACCTTTGGTCTGAAGCCCCGAAATACCTAAAACTCGACTCTGTGCAGAAACGGGCGGTTCGTTTGATCGATTCTCTTAATTAAAGGATTGCAATCTTTAGAGCACAGGCGTCAGGTGGGAATGCTGTCCTTATTCTACCGGTATTACAATGGAAGATGCTCCGAGGAACCAGCGTCATTGATACCCTCGGCACCGGTGCTTAGTCGGGAAACACGCCAAACACGCGCCCAACATTTGTACACGGTTGACATTAGTCACATGAGAACGTGTCGTTTCTACAATTCGTTCTTGAGTTCAACAGTTCGGCTGTGGAACGATTTGCCGGCCTCTGTGTTTCCTCACTCCTACAACATGGGTCTCTTCAAGACCCATGTTGTTCCTCTCCTCAAAAACACCCTCCACACAGCATCTTCAAAGATGACATAAGCCCTGAGGAAAATTATTTTCCTCGGGGCCTCCTGCCTGAGTTAATGTAAAAAAAAAAAAAAAGTCACCAAACACGGCTAAAGCCATTTCAAGCAACGTTTCATTTCTGAATGGTGGTCTTACACCAGGGTTAAACTGAGAGCATCCTTCGCTCTGGAACGTGCAGCAAATCTTACTAATATTATAAACGCGAAAGTTTGTAATATTAGTAAGTTTGTATGTGTGTTTGTTACTCTTTCACGCAAAAACTACTGAATGGATTTTAATGAAACTCTACAATAATACAGCTCATACATCTGAATAACATATAGGCTATAATTTAGAAAACTAGCTAGGAAGGGGAGGCGGGAGGGGGGCGGGGACGCACGGGAAAGGTGATTCAGGGAGAAACAATATTTCTTTAAATATAGCATTGCAACGCATGCCGGGAACCAGTTAGTATACTATATATTATTTTTAAGCCGCCGCTACCCGAATTTCTACCGATTACTTACATATATCCCTTAAAAATTTGTAATTTTTAAGCTTTTAAAAAAATATATGCTATTTTTTAAGATAATATCTAGATACGTTCCATGCTGAAACGCAAATTATATGAAATTCCCTAGATAGAAAAAAATCGCAAAGTATGCTCCGAAAATTATTAAAAACAAGTCTATTTCTATTATTTTACAAGTTATATTTGTGAAAAAATTCACAATGTTTCTTTAATTAAAACTTAAGATGTCTTCCACGAGATTTCTGCTCTATTAACGACTCGTTTTGTTAAGCATTTTCACAATTTTCGCTTCAATTTTATCATTTAAAATCTTAGCGCGCTCTGTCCAACATTCGTAATTACATATCTCTCCATCTTCTTTTTGAGCGGGGAGGCGCCGCCTTAAATAGCGGTTAAATCCGCTAGTTGAGAGCCTTGCCCCTCGATCTCGGAGGCCGTGGAAATATCTTACATGCAAAATTTCGACATTCTATGAATTACCTGTTCGGTGTTTGGCAAAATTATCGACGAATGTTTTCCCCAATGACGACATGAAAATATTGTTTTCACAGCTTGCAATAAATTGAATAAATATTTGAACATTTTAAAACATATTATGGTAATATAATATATGCATACATAAATAAAATTAAAGAGACCTAGCTAATTTATTTGACTGAACTCAATTTATTTTATAAAACTATTTATTTATGTTAATATACGCCTGTACGAACTTTTATAAACATGTAATTTAAGTAATAATTTTGTGGAGCAGTATTCATAAAGTATAATGTGTTAAATAAATTATAGAAGGTATGAATTAAATGTGGCAAGTTAAGGCGGCGCTACTCGGCTCAAAAAGAAGAAGATGGAGAGATATGTAATTACGAATGTTGGACAGAGCGCGCTAATATTTTAAGTGATAAATATGAAGCGAAAATTGCGAAAATACTTAATAAAACATGACTCGTTTAAAATAGTGCAAAAATCTCGTGGAACGTATCTTAAGTATCATTTAAAGAAACATCGTGATTTTTTTTACTAATTTAATTCTAATTTACTTGTAAAATAATAGAAATAGACTTGTTTTTAATAATTTTCGGAGCGTACTTTGCGATTATTTTCTATCGAGGGAATTTCATATAATTTGCGCTTCGGCGTGGAACGTATCTAGATATTATCTTCAAAAATAACACATTTTTTTTTAAGAGCTTAAAAATTTCAAATGTTTTAGGGAGATATGTAAGAAATCGGTCGAAATTCGGATAGCGGCGGCTTAAGGCAGTATTCTAGTCTAGAAAAAATTTCTTCATATTTCCAAGGTTTAAATATTCAAAAATATCTCCATTTTTTTTACGTTAACTCCACACGGGAGGCCCTGAGGAAAATAATTTCCCTCAGGGCCCATGTCATCTTTGAAGATGCTGTGTAGAGGGTGGTTTTGGGGAGAGGAAGGAGTGAACATGGGTCTTGAAGAGACCCATGTTGTAGGAGGGAGGACACAGAGGCCGGCAAATCGTTGAACTCCAGAACGAGTCGTAGAAACGATCCGTTCTCATGTGACTAATTTCAATCGTGTACAAATGTTGGGCGCGTGTTTGGCGTGTTTCCCGACTATGCACCGGCGCCGAGAGGATCAATGACGCTAGTTCCTCGGAGCATCTTCCATTGTAATACCGATAGAACAAGGATAGCATTCCCACCCGACGCCTGTGCTCTAAAGATTGCAATCCGTTTGTTAGGTTAGGAGAATCTATCGAACGGACCGCCCGTTTCTGCACAGAGTCGAGGGTTTTTTTTTAGGTATTTCGGGACTCCAGACCAGAGGTGGCTGCCGTATGCTATAATTTAAAGCAAAAATAAATAAAGTAGCTCACATCCGTACTAAATATTTGATATACCTTTTGATTACAAAAATAATTTTTCAGTTTGGTTGGGTATTTTGATCTCGAATCCAAATTTAAGATTTGTATGAAACTGGCCAAAATGGGCCGCGCATACGTACCTCTGAAGAGCGCCTATTAATTGAAATTGATTGTGACCGGGCCACAACTTGAATAATCTTGAATGTTTTAAGAAAAATGAATAATTCATTTTATTATTTCTCAAGGATTTGTTTTAAAACTTGCCAAGTAAATTGACAATGGACTTCAATCTTCAATGATCTGTAGTGGCCACTGAAGAAGAATATAAACGCTAGAAATATTTCGATTCTCATGCCTTCAAAATTTAAAATCGAGCGTCTTATTTGCACGAGGCAAGTCAGCGAAAAAGTGTTTTTATTTATTTTGTGCATAATTTTAAAAGAAAAATAAAGTTAGAACATACAAAACCTCAAAAATAGTCTTAACTTTAAGGCCCCGTACCCGAGCACGAAAAGAAGAAGATGGAACTAACTAACTAACTAACTAACTAACTAACCATCACGCCGTTTCCCCGCAGGGGTAGGCAGAGAGGACGGACCGCCAAACAACTCGATCTTGGCACACACTCCTTGCTTCGTTCACATTCATACATCGTCTCATACATGCTCTTCTATTATTCTGACTCTTGACATCGCCCGGCTTAAGTATCTGATTCACTTGGTCGTGCCATGTCTTCCTCGGGCGTCCCCAACTTCGTCTACCATTCACATTTGCGTCATATATTCTCCTTACACTCTCATTCATTCGCTCTACATGCCCAAACCATCTGAGCGTCCCTTTCTTAATCTTACTCATAACGCTTACATCAGCCTTGCATTCTTTACGTATCTCCACATTTTTTTTTTTTTTTTTTTTTTTTTTTTATTTGTGGATGCTTATATATTTAATTACATGTAAACAAATATACCAATACTACTCTTCCACGGAAGCATTAGCTTGTGGTTGGGAGAGTAGTGTACATTGTTTCTTTATGGATACTTAACAGTCTACAACAATAACTAAAGTGACAAATATATATTAGTTATACTATATATTAATACATACTGTACTATACATATATACTAAGGTTACAAATATATATTATTTATGCTAAATGTAAATTATATTGTTAAGTTAGAGAACAATAAGTTGGTGTTTGTTAGGTGAGATATAATTATAAATATTTCGTTACTATCAAACTATTTTACTATTAGAATAACGTATCCAAGAACACTGTTTTTTAATTTTTATGTTTTGTTAATGATGAAACAACAATTTAAATTATTTGAAAAAGAGAATAAATATCATCAGAGGAAACTAAGCTATGAAATTTTTTTGTTTTAATATTAAATCAGGTGGAAACTATATATTTTTTTTAAATTTATCTTTATAATATTTTTTGACAGTGTTTATTAATTTGATTTTATCGTTTATGCTCCTAATTTCTTGCGGTAGTTGATTAAAAAAAATTCTACCTTGATAGGTATAATAATTCTGTGCAAAGGAAGTGTTTAATTTTGGGCATAGAAAAATATATCTATATCGAGTACGGTTTTCAGTTAGAAAGTGGTACTTATCTTTTTCTTTTATGACTTGGATCAATGCATTTTTAGTGTACAAGTCTTTGAAAGAGGGTACTTGGAATTCTTTAAATAATCGATCCGTTGGGTAGTCAAAAGGTTTTTTTAATATGATTTTAATTATTAATCTCTGTACAACTTCTATTGGGGAAAGATTAGTTTTATACGCGGATCCCCAACTAACTATAGCATATTGTAAGGTTGATTGAACCAAGGCATAATATATTAAATATAAGTTTTTTACAGACAAAAAATTTCTGATTCTTAAAAATATGTATATCAATTTTCTAATTTTTTTTACAACTTGACCTATTTCTCACACGATCATACATGGTTTTACCACACATACGTCTCAGGGATCTCATTTCTACAGCATTCAGTCTACTTTCATCCTTTCTCTGCCAGTTCCATGCCTCACTGCCATACATCAGGGTAGGTACCAGGACTCCATTATGGACGGCTAGCTTCGCTTCTTTTGACAGATTTTTGTTGGCGCCAACGGCGTTCAGTCCTCCATTAATGGAGTTACCGGTATTTACCCGTCTTTCGATATCTCTATCATTCTTTCCATTTCTCGTAAACATACTTCCCAAATATACAATCTCATCCACCTGCTCCAAGTATTCGTCATTCACAAACAAAGAAGATGGAGAGATATGTAATTGCGAATGTTGGAGAGAGCGCGCTAATACTTCAAACGATAAAAGTGAAGCGAAAATTGTGAAAATGTTTAATAAAACACGACTCGTTTAGAATAGAGCAAAAATCTCGTGGGGGTTGTCTAAAACAACGTTCAAAGAAACACTGTGAATTTTTTCATACATATAACTTGTTAAATAATAGAGACATGCTTGAAATTAAAAAAAAATTCGGGGCATACTTTGCGATTTTTTTCTATCGAGGGAATTTCATATAATTTGCGTTTCGGCGTGGGGATTGTATAGATATTATCTTAAAAATTAACATATATTTTTTAAGAGCTTAAAAACTTCAAATGTTCAAGGGAGATAAGCAAGAAATCGGTAGAAATTCCGATAGTGCCGCCATAAAGGGGTATTTTTTAAAAATTGTTTCTAGTACTTCATAGTTAAGTCAGGAAAAAACATTTTTTTTAATGGTTTACGCTTATATTTTCTGTTATGTATATAATAATTTTATTCTAATTCCA
This sequence comes from Glyphotaelius pellucidus, assembly GCA_936435175.1. Taxonomy (NCBI): domain Eukaryota; kingdom Metazoa; phylum Arthropoda; class Insecta; order Trichoptera; family Limnephilidae; genus Glyphotaelius; species Glyphotaelius pellucidus. The sequence goes on from OW386565.1 coordinate 17,088,016, forward strand.
ATACATAGAAAAGCTAGTAAAAGCTTCAATTTATCCGTAGCATATTTTTTGATGTTCATAATGTAAATCGATTCGTCGTAAAGATGAATCTAAATAGTATCTAAATATGATTTCACGTATAGCTTCATCTGAAGTGGTAAATCTCTAGAAATGTCGCGAGTGTTTTCGTGTGCCCAAAGTAACCTAAAATTTTCAATTATAATTGAAAAAAAAACTTTTTCAAATATCGAAGTGAGGTAATTGTTTACCGTCGTGCACGTTACACAGCATCCTCAACGATGACAAAGGCCTGAGAGGTATTATTTTTCTCCTGTGTGGGTATTAATTAGTAAGGTACTAGGTATGTTATTTAATAATTATTGTTTTTTCATTATCTGTCCAGTGGGCCCCACTGTTGAATTAGGCAACCACCTTTGAACTGGAATCCCAAAATACCCGAAAAAACCTTCGTCTGGACGGAAACGGCGGTCCATTTGATGGATTCCCCTATCTTATGAAACGAATTACAATCTTTAGAGCATAGGCGTCAGGTGGATTGCTGTCCTTGTTCTACTGGTATTTCACAGGAAGATGCTCCGATGCACGCCAAACGCGCGCCCAACAATTGTACACAGTTGGCATTTGTCACACGAGAACAGATCGTTTCTAGGATTCGTTCTTGAGTTCAATAGCTCGGCTGTGAAACGATTCGCCGGCCTCTGTGTATCCTCCCTCGTACAACACCGGTCTCTACAAAATTCAGGCTGGCTCACTCCTTTTTTTTACAATAGCTCCCTCCATATAAAGAAAGTAATTCCTCTCAGGTCCTCCGTCATCTTTTGGGATGCTGTGTGGAGAGTATTTTTAGGAAAGAAAGGAGAGAATGTTCTGAGAAGGAATAATATATAAGGGGTCAGTGTGTCCAGGAGTAACGGGTGATTCCATCCCTCCCACTGCGGTGCATGTTCCGAGAGAGCTCTGCTGGAGAAATCAAAAGAAATCAACCAGTCTCTCCCTACCGGCCTGCTACGCGGTTGGTGGGCAGACACATCCGCCGTCAAGACCCGGACAAACCTCCTCCGTGAATCCTAAGCTAAGACATCAAACCAGCGAACCACTTGTGAAGAATGGTGGAGCAAAGAAGAAAAAAATCCAAGATAGAAATTCAATACTTTAAAATGTTCAGATCAATTTTAACCGAAGTGAAGAAAAATTTAGATGACTTAGCAATAACACACCTCTAGTTTAAATTTTCAGTGACGACAGTAAAGAATTATTTTTATTATTTCAAACTGGAATCATTTTAGGTCACTTCTGGAGATTGCCTGTCCGGTGGCTGTGGTCATCCAAGAACAAGAAAACGAACCAGTCAAAGCCATCGTAACATGAAGAAATAACAAATCATTTTAACATCATCATGATGTTATGACGTATGCAAATCATCCTAATTATTGGCACCTGATATATAATTAATTGCTATGGACATAGAAATGTCATGGTCATCTGTTAAGTCACAAAAATAGCACAAAATAGCGCTATAAAAATGTAAACGTATACATACAGAACGAAATTATGCAATTCTCATAAAAATTTCCGTAAATTTTATGCAAAACAAATGTATTTTGATACACAAATTGATACATAACCTCAAATCACAAAAACAAAAACATCACTTTTCGACACAACAAACGTATAAACATTCAATTTACACAGCGAAAATAAAGCAAAATCGCGTCTGTTCGCGTCAGAACTTCGGTGCAAGTGTTTAATGCTGAATTTCGCGAGTTTTTTTTATAAATTTGAGTTAATGTTTGTCAAAACGTCAGACAAACTGTCAAAATCTAGCGAAACTAAAGTTTTGCAAAATAAATTGAAAAAATAATGGAAGCTTTTGTAAAATTTCATACAAATTTATTAAATAAAATACATTAGCACCATCTAGCGGAAAATAAACGAACTAACTAGCATCTCAAAGGAAATTTTTGATGGGTTGTAGAATTTGTAAGCAGCGTTCGTTTTAGTTCAAGTTCACACCGCTAGGGTCGACATAAGAAAATTTGAAAAACAAATTTGTTTGTGATTTACCGGGAATGCGACATTCATAAATTTGATTTTATTGAATTTGGCAGCCTCAGTTTGACAACTATTTCAAAAACAGAAATAATTATTACTTGAAGAGAAGATAATTTATTTCATGGGCCAGAATCGAAATATCTTATGTAAATTTGATGCGGACATAAATTTTTGTTTATTTTAAACTAATTAACTAACCATCACACATTCCTTGCCTCGTTCATTTCCATCCATTGTCTCATGTATGCTCTTCTATTATTCTGACTATTGACATGGCCCGATTCAAGTATCTTGGTCGTGTCACGTCTTCCTCGGGCGTCCCCGACTTCTTTTGCCATTCACATTTGCGTCGTATATTCTCCTTACACTCCTTTCCTCGTTGATCGCTCTACACGCCCAAACCATCTGAGCGTCCCTTTCTTAATCTTACTCATTACGCTTACATCAGTTTTGCATTCTTTGCAGATCTCCACATTTCTCACACAATCATACATGGATTTATCAAATATCTCTCATTTCTACAGCATTCTGTCTAATTCCATCCTTTCTCTGCCAGTTCCATGCTTCACTACCATCAGGTAAATACCAGCACTCCATTGTGGAAGGCTAGCTTCGCTTCTTTGGACAGTCTTGTGTTGGCGCTAACGGCGTTCAGTCAATAAGTATGTTGCCTGTTGTATGCTGATGACACGGTGCTGATTTCTAACAATACGGAAGATCTACAGTCTCTTGTGTCTAGGATGAACCAAGTATGTATGAAGAATGAGTGAAGGATGAATGTAAGTAAGTCTAAAGTCATGCTGTTTGAAAGAGAAAGTACCAAAACAGTATGCAATATAGTTGAGAATGATGAATACTTGAAGCAGGTGGATGAGTGTATTCGTGAAGTATGTTTACGAGAGATGGGAAGGCTGATAGAGATATTGAAAGAAGGGTAAAAATGCAGGTAATTCCATTAATAGAGGACAGAACGCTGTTGGCGCTTACAAAAAACTGTCCAACGAAGCAAAACTAGCAGTCCACAATGGAGTGCTGGTATCTACCCTGACTTATGGGAGTGAGGCATGGAACTGAGAGAGGAAGGATGAAAGTAGACTAAATGCTTATAATTAGGAGAAATAGAAATGAGATCCCTGAGGCGTATGTGTGATAAAACCATGTATAATCGTGTGAGAAATGTGGAGATACGTAAAGAATACAAGGCTGATGTAAGCGTAATGAGTAAGTTTAAGAAAGGGACGCTAAGATGGTTTGGGCATGTACAGCAAATGAACGAAGAAAGGAGATATATGACGCAAATGTTAATAGTAGTAGAAGTCGGGGATGACCGAAGAAGGCATGGCACAATCAAGTTAATCAGAGACTTAAGTCGGGCCATGTCAATAGTCAGAATAATAGAAGTGTGTATGAGACATTGTGTGGTTTTGAATGAGGCAAGGAGTGTATGCCAAAACTGATTTTTTTGACAGTCTGTCCTCTCTGCCTATCACTGCGGAAAAAAGGCGTGATGGTTAGTTGATTTGTTAATCAAACAAACGCAGGTATCGATCTTTCGTAAAATTTCCCCTTTCCGTTAAGGAGGGGCGGAAGGTTTTAAAACAACTTGTTGAGAGTATTGTGTCAAAATTTCAAGTAAATCGAAGCAAAACTAACGAAGATACAGCGTTTCAAGCGACTGGCCCTCTTGCTCGATTCAAGTACATTTCGAGAATAAAAAACTTTAAATCGATCTTCTCACAAACAATTTTTTTAAGTTCGTGAACATCATAACTCAAAATCTACTTGACCGATCCTTTTGAAATTTTGTACACTATTTTTACACATAAATCAACAGGCAGTGGCTAAGAGATTTTCTTTTACCATTTTTTTCCATTTTATAATAACAAATTCACCGAAAATTTTTGCAAAAATCGCATTTTCGACTTAAACATGCAAAAAAAACATGCAAACATGCAAAAAAAAATCAAAAAAATGCTTCGTCACTATTTAGTAAAACATGTCACATTTTAAATGCATTTCGACTTTTTTGTTTCAAATGATCCGTTAACGAGTTATGATGTTCACCACATAACAACTTTTTTTCGAGGCGCCTCCGGAGATTCGCTCTCACGGACTTATTTATTGTATTTTTAATAAAAAAAAATTTCAAAGATACTTCAGATATCAGGATGAGGTAATAAATAAACCAACATTATTCATATCCCAAAAAAAAATCATGAAAATATGCCTTTTTTCGTTTTTAAAACCTTACCCTTTAACTGTTTCCTTTGCCGCCATTTTTCTTAATGAATTTTCTCATTCTCTCGCAGGCTAAATCCTTTAGATCAGTGATTCCCAAAGTGGTCCAGGTGGACCCCTAGGGGTTCACGGGAGACCCAACGGGGGTACACGTAGGCGCGATAAAGAAATGGGTTCACAAGTTGTAAGTGGGGGTCCACGAACTGGTTTCGATTGAGACCCATCACATGCCCCATATCCACCCACCGTCTCATATCCCAATACGCCCCCTCCATAACAGAGCAACTGGTGTACAGCGCACGTTGTTGTACCGGTTATGCATGAGATCTTAAAACGCCCAGCTAGTCAAGGGGGGGGGCGTAATGGGATATATGTGAACTGTACTGGGATGGAAACGTACCCCCCTCCGTCCCATATCCCATTACCATCGTAGCAAATATAATTTCGAATACTGGTCCATTATGTCCGTTTGAACAAATCGTAGATCCGGTACTGCTCCGTTGTGACAGACCACACCTCGCCATTCAATATTCATTCATGGGGGGAGGTTTGTCTAGGCGGATGACCAGGACATACTGAACCCCAGATTCCTACCCACCCCTTAATCCCTTTTCCTTCCCAGAACTCTCCTTCCCCTTTCTTTCCTCAAAAAAACCCTCCACATAGCATCCTCAAAGCTGACATAGGCCCTGAGGGAAATTATTTTTCTCAGGGCCTCCTGTGTGGAGCTCATGTAAAAAAAAAAAAATGCGTGTCGAGTTTTGGGAATGTGGTAGAAATGTACCAGCAGGGGGTCCACCGTGACCGGTCAAATTTTGAAAGTGGTCTACGAGTGAATACAAATCTCATACAGGCAATTGCGTCTCTGTACGAGGGAAGCGTTGCGTGTGTTAGGGTGAACGGTGGTTTTACGGGGTGGTTTGACATCACAAAAGGTGTTAAGCAAGGCTGCGTAATGTCACCATGGTTATTCAATCTATACATGGATAATTGTATGCAAGAATTGAAAGAGTTGGGATTGGGTGCGAAATTGAGTAATCTGAAAGTATGTTGTCTGTTGTACGCTGATGATGCGGTGCTGATTTCTAACACTATGGAAGATTTACAGTCTCTAGTGTCTAGGATGAACGAAGTATGTATGAAGAATGAGTTAATGATGAATGTAAGTAAGTCTAAAGTCATGGTGTTTGAAAGAGAAAGTACGAGAACAGTGTGTGATATAGTTGTGAACGATGAATACTTGGAGCAGGTGGATGAGTTAGTGTATCTGGGTAGTATGTTTACGAGAGATGGGAAGGCTGATAGAGATATCGAAAGAAGGGTAAATGCCGGTAACTCCGTTAATGGAGGACTGAATGCCGTTGGCGCTAATAAAAAACTGTCAAAAGGAGCGAAACTAGCAGTCCACAATGGAGTCCTGGTACCTACCCTGATGTATGGCAGTGAGGCATGGAACTGGCAGAGGAAGGATGAAAGTAAACTGAATGCTGTAGAAATGAGATCCCTGAGGCGTATGTGTGGTAAAACCATGCATGATCGTGTGAGAAATGTGGAGATCCGCAAAGAATGTAAGGCTGATGTAAGCATAATGAGTAAGATTAAGAAAGGGACCCTCAGATGGTTTGGGCATGTAGAGCGAATGAACGAAGAAAGTAGTGTAAGAAGAATATATGACGCAAATGTGAATGGTAGACGAAGTCGGGGACGCCCGAGGAAGACATGGCACGACCAAGTTAATCAGATACTTGAGTCGGGCGATGTCAAGAGTCAGAATAATAGAAGAGCATGTATGAATGTGAACGAGGCAAGGAGTGCCAAGATCGAGTTGTTTGGCGGTCCATCCTCTCTGCCTACCCCTGCGGGGAAACGGCGTGATGGTTAGTTAGTTAGTTAGTTAGTTAGTTCCATCTTCTTCTTTTCGTGCTCGGGTACGGGGCCTTAAAGTTAAGACTATTTTTGAGGTTTTGTATGTTCTAACTTTATTTTTCTTTTAAAATTATGCACAAAATAAATAAAAGCCAGAATAATAGAAGAGTATGTATGAGAAGATGTATGAATGTGAGTGAAGCAAAGAGTGTGTGCCAGGACCGAGTTGTTTGGCGGTCCGTCCTCTCTGCCTACCCCTGCGCGGAAACGGCGTGATGGTTAGTTAATTAGTTAGTTAGTCTACGAGGAAAAACATTTGGGAACCTCTGCTTTAGATGTACATGTTTATCCATTTTTAGTGTCGCTATTTCTCGTTTCATCGAGTTTCAAATCACAATGGTGCTAAAGAAGTTTTCACTTCAATAAAAAATAAATAGTGTGTATGTAATTCATTGCGTATACGATACACAAATGGAGCAGGACTCTGAATTGTGTGTTGTGAACATATTCAAACAACAGAACATCATAGAAAAAAATCCCCTTCATCAGTTCCCATGGGCACATTCGTGCTGGACCAAGTGATTCCTGATGTTGACTTGCTGGATAGCCTATATACCACGCAAAGAATAAAAACGTATGAATGTGAATGGCCTGTTAGTAGCCGAGTGGATAAATGCGTCGGGTACCCACTGCGAAAACTCAACAGTGGAGAGAACCCGCGATTTTAACAGAATCAGAGAAGTTGTGCACTATTGTTTTATATTAGTCTACAGACTTGACAGCTGCAGTAAGGGATGTTGATAAAACCGTATAATTAAGACGAGTGGACTCACCGTTTGGCTGCACGGCTGTCGCAGCGGGCATCAGGACGGCATTCTGGATGAAGTCATCCAGGGAGAGGCCCGTCACGGTGGAACACAACAGCGGGTTTATCACTTTAGCTTTTGACGTGTCTTTATCGGCCATGTTTACATGTTAAACTGACAGCTGAAGGAGTGTTACTAGTACACAAAAAAAATCCCAGCAGAAAATAATTATTCCTAAAAATATCAAATATTTTTTTACTTTTTCAATTATAAATATTTAAAAATATAGGTCGCACTATACGAATAATTGAGGCCAAGGTTCGTAGAAAATGCGTTCAACATGCTTAGCTCATCGAGTGGGTAGAGCGGTGATTGGCCAAAATATCGTGACGTAGATCGCGGTCAGTGTTCCACTGGGAAATTTGAATCATTGTATATATTGGTTCACATTTATTACACTTACCACGTCCATGATAACACTAAAACAAAATTTATCGGATTTGGATAGGTCGTTACTTGATTAGTTGTTATTTATTAGAGTTATAAGATTTTTTTTTTCGTTTTAATACCTATTAAAGGTATTTAAAAAATTACAAACTGGTTCTAATTTTTCGTGAACATGTTCGAAAAATGCTGGCGGGATTGGTTTATTTATGATGCTGGCAATGCGTATGTTCAGTTCAACTTTTTTTGCGTTGTAATTTGCGATACCCTGCATTGACATGGGATTAATGTTTTGTAAAGCGACATTCAAGTGATTTTCTTAGATAAACGGCGCTGTAGAAATCATCATATCACAATATTATTGAACACGCCCTCTGTGAACTGGATGAAAAGCTTAAACTCACTCACTAGCTATAGCACTGTAATAAAAAGTATCACTTGCTGGCCACAGATGGCACTATAATATAACGATAACTTTTTTACTCTCGCACGTCAAGAGAGATCTCGAATCCCTGAGAAGATAACATCCCACAGGGCCCATGTCGTCTTTGGGGATGAAGTGTGAATGGTCTTTTTTAAAGAGAGGGTGGAATGAACACGGGTCTTAAGGGAGGAAACACAGAGGCCGTAAAATCGTTCCACAGCCGAGCAGTTGAATTCAAATATGAGCCGTAGAAACGACCTATTCTCGTCCGACAAATGTCAATTTTGGTCGCGCATTTGGCGTGTCTGTGCACCAGTGCCGAAGGGATTAATGATGCTAGTTCCTTGGATCATCTTTCATTGAAATACCAGTAAAACAAGGACAGCAAGCATTTTCTCTAAAGATTGCAATCCGTTTGGTAAGATAAGAAAATTTATCAAACTGGCCGCCCGATTTTGCACAAGGTCGAGGATTTTTCAAGTGTTTTGGGGCTCCAGACCGAAGATGGCTGCCAACTCCGACAATTAGGGGCACTTGCGATTTGTACAGGTTCAAGGCTAACTTAACTCTGGCTTCGATGGAATCTTGAAGAGGCCTCTGCTTCGGGAAGGAAGAAACACGAAAGCCGGATTCTACAGCCGCGCTGTTGAACCCAAGAAAGGAACTTTTTTTATCTGAAAAATGTCAACCGTGTACGAAAGTATTTTTCAGGTATTTTTAGGCTACAGACCTGAGGTGGCTGCCAAACTCAATGGTTACAACAGAAAGAGCTAGTTTTCAAACAAACCAGCCCCGTATTGAATAATTAATAATATTATTTATGTTTTTTTTTTCTAATTTGTCTTTGATTAAAAAGCGCGCGGCTTTCTGACATCTCCACAACTTGTTGAACGTGTTGTATTTTTCTGTTATCTTGTTTTGTGTAATAATCATTTTAGTTTGTTTGTTTTCGTGCAATAAATACTTAAAATGGCTAGGACAAAGGCCTCCGTCGGCGCTAAACGTGAGTTTGACGCAATTTATTTAGTAATGTCACTTTGATAGACTTAACAAATCTGTATAACTACTTGGTGAACAAAGGAGAGTGCGTTTCCCTGAAGTATGTGATATGTACCTACTTCAAGGATTCATATTAAAATTGATGATGATGTGAACCTTTTGAAAATTGGCGAATATACTGCTAATCTCAATCACTTCTCCTTAACAAACGTTCAGATAGTTGATAGTTGGTCGAACTGTCCAAAGGTTTCCCTAGTCAATCATAATTTCAATCCTCTGTTAGCTAAGTCATCCATCATTGCACAAGCAACATGCACAATTTCAAACATGACATGATTTTATCGGCACAAGCGGATTTGACCATGTATTCAAGTAGAACAGCCGAAAATAAGACGAAAATGAAGAATACATTTTTTCGATATCGCTTAGTTTTCGAGATATCGATACGTAAAGTTTCAGATTCAAATTGAAAAATTTTATAAAAAGTACTACTTTTTTAATGTTAAAAATGACCTTTTGTTATTTGTAACCTAACCTAACCTATTCGAGACGTAGCATTGAGTGCAATCTATGGTATTAGCCTACTAGAAGACTTGGCGTATCGAAAGAATTAATTTGTATTAGCTTACGATGACATATTATTCTAAATACTCAAAAATTGTTATTTATGTTTTCATAATTTTTCTTTTCTCTATCTATCTATAATTTTTATTTTTTTATTTTATAAAATTGTAAAAATGTAACATTAACTCATTATAATAAGATTTTTAAATGTAAAGAACCCATTAGACACACCGCTAAAAAGCGTTTTATTGAGACTTTTCGTCTTATATTTGTAAAATATGTTTGTGTGTAAAATAAATAATAAAAAAAAGGTGATGTGAATTTAGAACCCTATCCAAATGAAGTGACGCATTCTGAAGATGTCTAACTGTTGCTATAATTTGATTGTTCCAGTTTCATGTGGTAAAAGCAGTAAGGCCAGGAATCTCAATGCCGCCGCCCCACCAGCAGGATCACCATCTACCTGTAAGTATATTCGGTTAAAGGAACTACGATTAGGAACTGTAGTAAATAATGATTTTTCAATGCTGTAACTTCTCTCTGCTCCCAGTGTTTAACTCGTGACATGCCACTGGAGGAAACTCTGTTTTGACTTTGGCGTAATATTTTGTGGTCTTATTTAATGCTATCGTATATATTATTTACCAAAACACGTTCCTTGAACAATAAACTATGCCTAAAAACAACATTACTTGCGTTTATTTGACAAATTGATAGGTTTATCGATCTTTTCATGATCCGCGACGCTTACAGTTTGACAGCTCAAATCGCAGGAGAAATGACCATAAATGACATTTGGGAAGTCATAGAAATATTCCTAAATAATTATTCGAGTGGCTAGGTGTATTTCTTATATCTGTTACGTCAAGAACAAGAATGCCCCAAGCGATTCTGATCTTGTCCTTCATACATTTTCTTTATACATAAGGTTTAAAGTCGCATTTCAAAAAGTTTTTTTTTTTAAATTTTATTCGGCTATTATTATATCGGCAAGCCACCGGTTAAGTCACGTAGCGTACACAGAAAAACCAAAATGACCATATACAAGACCATTGTTGACTGTACTGGCATATGGATGTGAGGCGCTGACACTGGCGGTAAAGATGGCTGAAATGCTAGATACTTTTGAAAGAAAAGTGCTGAGAAGAATATGTGGACCCGTGAAAGAGGGGGAACAGTGGCGCATCCAGTACAACAAAGAACTGTACGATTCATATCAGGCCCCTAATATCTCAGCCCAGGTTGAGATGGGCTGGACGTATACAGAGACACGTGTCCGAATTTTGACTGGACACCCAGGTGGAAGGAGAAAAGTGGGAAGACCCAGACTGAGGTGGGAAGATGAGGTAAGAGGGAATGCAGCACAGCTTCTCCAGATAACAAACTGAGTAGTCAGCCGCTGAGGACAGGAGGAGTTGGAGGCGAATGTTGCAGGAGGCCAAGGCTCGATATGGGCTGTAGCTCCATCGGAGAGAGAGAGAGAGAAAGCATTTACCCTATGGCTACGCCTGCGCACGAGTTCAAAACGCTAACGCCGCGAAGTGAAAATCTGTGAGCTCATTCTGTATCTGCCACCAGCTTCGAATAGATTGTAAAATCATAGTTCCTATATTTTAATTCCGTTTTTCAAACATCTGACATAGAACGTGTGTGGTAAATTGTTACAATAAACTTAATCATTTTTTGAACAAACTATCTTTCATTTTATATTATAATCATTTAAAGAGTCCTTCGCACATCTGTACACACACGCCATCGCTAGACTGTAGTCTTAGCATTAAGAAGCGAAGCTAGCAGTCTACAATAGAGTGCTGATATCAACTCTGATGTATGGCAGAGGAAGGATGAAAATGGGCTGATTGCTGTACAAATGAGATTCTTTTTTTAGTGTTAATACCTCACATGAGTCCCAACTGCTTTTTAGTTTTGGGAGGCAGGCTTGAGTGCCACCGCCCCATCCATTTATTGGATAACCAACACCTCTGCTATAGGTCGACCCGAGTAGTTCGCTATGTTTGGTGACTTAGCAGGGGTGCCCGGGTTCATGGGGGGGAGGTTTGTCACGGTCTTAAGGCTGATGTGTCTGCTCACCTGCCGCGTGGCGGGCTGGATCGAGAGAGACTGATTGGGGAGGTCGAATTTCTCGACCTTGAAGGGTTGTAGTGCCGATCCTCGACCGTGAAGGTTTCTATATATAACCTACTGGTGAGCTCTGGCATTACGAAATTTGTATTAAAAAATGTAGTAGGTAGCACACGAGTTGTTTGTATGGAACGCCAAAGGAGGGAGGGGGGTTCATGGAAGCAGGAGAGGGAGGGGGAGGCGGACGGGGAACGGGACAAATGGGAAAGAACACACAGGGAGAAACGATTTCTTTATCGAGTAGCATGCCGGAAACCAACTAGTTAATAGTTAATCAAATGAAAATTTATTTGTGCCTTCCGGAATTTGAACCTGCAACCTTCGGATCACTAATCAAGAGCCTTTCCCGGTTTCGGAATTAGTGTTAGGACGGGTTGTTTCAAAAAATTTGATGAGTTCATCAAATATTTGAAGTTAATTTTCAGGTTCTGTGTAAGTTCTTTTCGAGTTCTGTTTTTTTATCATCATAGGCCAGCTGCTTCACAAAACTGAAATCATCACAGAACTTGAATTGAACTTACACAGAACGTGAAAATCAACGTCAAATATTTGACGAATTCGTCAAATTTTTTGAAACAACCCATCCTTAGTTGTTATTTTGAAATGTGTGTTGTTTAATATATGTGTTTTGTGTGTTGACAGCCGGCTGCAAGGTGGTGGCCAGCGGTAATGCTTACTGCCCGCGCCCCACACCGCCCTGGCAGAGCCCCATCACACGCTTCTTCCTCGGGGGGCCACAGGAAACTGCAGGTAACATTTCTCTGTTCTACTATTTCTTGGGTATGCTCGGAAGGGATGTACACATTGCTACACATTTCTTCAGACTGGTTCGTGGATGCTTTAAAAACTTGGCTATCATGGAGAGTATTCTGTGTTATCTTCGTCACCGACAACATAGACTATGTTTAGTAATGCCGAATTGGATCTTGGCGGGTTTGTTATTATCTGCTATAGTAATGCTAGAATTCAAATTTACTGGTTTACGCCTAATTGGTACCCTGTAACGCCCTGTTATTGTTCGGCTATCGAAGTATTTATCATCATTGTATTTCAAAGATAATGCTACAATGTCGCTTATCACTTGTTAATATTATTCTTACCACAACACTCAGGTTATGGCAATTCTATTAATCAGGAGTAAAAGTAACATTATATCGCCTTGTTACAACGTAACTCACTAACATAAGAATTGGCATTGAGAGTTCTTATCGTTACAAACTCCTTTACTCACCAATTGAACGTACCGCCGTTAATAATAATTGGATAGTTTGTAGAGCGCCATTTTTGTGAAAAATCACCTCAAGGACGCTGTACAATTTATTATGAATTCTTAGGCTCGTCTGGCAGGTCACTTCCGATCAACACGCGTTAATTAAAAAGTTTATGATAAAGTTTAGTTCCTCCATCCTTTAATATAGAAATCTTTAAGACCCTTCTGTTTCTCAAAAAGACCCTCCACTCAGCACGCCAAAAGATGACCTGTGTGGAATTAAATATGTAATTTTTAGACAAAATAAAATTTTTGTTATTTTTGGGGTGTTATGCCGTGTTGCGCTACCTCCTTCTTTAGCCAACATTTCGGACAGCGTTACAGTGTCCATCATCAGGGCAGATGTGTAATTGTTAGTGGTGAAATGTGTGCTTATCTACTTGGAAGCAATACCGTGTTGCCAAATGAAACAAATAACGAAAATACTTTTGGCCATGAAAATCTAAAAAGATATCCAATATAAAATTTTAATTTATAAATATTTTTTTAGAATTAGGAGGCAGTTCCAAAGCAGCCAAACCGCGCGAGGATACCTCCGACACGGAGTCAGACCAGGAGACTTCCAGCCGAGTGGAGGCTATGGACACCAGTGCAGAACCAGGTAGCAATTATTCTATGTATACACAGTGCCTCCCATCACCGCAATGGCCCCCATACAGTCCTGCAGTATTATTATAGAGAAGTCTCATATTTGGGATTGGGTGCGAAAATGAGTATTCTGAAAGTATGTTGCCTGTTGTATGCTGATGACGCGGTGCTGATTTCTAACAGTATGGAAGATCTACAGCCTCTCGTGTCTAGAATGAACCAAGTATGTATGAAGAATGAGTTAATGATGAATGTAAGTAAGTCTAAAGTCATGGTGTTTGAAAGAGAGAGTGCATTATAGTTGTGAATGATGAATACTTGGAGCAGGTGGGTTTGTATATTTGGAAAGTATGTTTACAAGAGATGGGAAGGCTGATAGAGATATTGAAAGAAGGGTAAATGCAGGTAACTCCATTGATGGAGGACTGAATGCGGTTGGCATTTTCCAATATTAACCGTTTGCTTGCCGATTACGCGCCAAATGCGAGTCAAATTAAACTCTAAAAAATATTTTTTGAAATGCGATTTTAAACCTTAATTATAAAGAAAATGTATGAAGGATAAGGTCAGAATCGCTTGGGGCATTCTTGTTCGTAAGGTATAAGATACCGTGTACCCATCTAGCACAGCGGAATAATTTCTGTGGAAATTGTTTATGATCTCCGGCCAAGATTTTTTCCCGCCTTTTAACTGTCAGATTGGCTTGCGAAAAAGATTGTAAAACGTATAAATTCATTGAATAAACGCAAGTAATGTTGTTTTTATGCATAGTTTATTGTTCAAGAAATGTGTTTCGGTAAATACTACATAAGACAGCATAAAATAAACCCACAAAATTTATCCGTTTGCTCCGTGGCGTCTCTCGAGTTAAAGCTGGCAGTCCACAATGGAGTGCTGGTACCTACCCTGACGTATGGCAGTGTAATAATACAATTAATTAAGATTTTTTTATTATTTCTAGCAGCTGAACTGGACTGTTCGACCATCAGCAATTCCGAGGAACGTCCAATTTCACCTGATCCGACCTCCCACAAAATTGTAGAATACTTTGAGAGCTCCAAGGGCGACTCTAGAGCTGACCACAACGGTGACCTCAACGCCGACCACAACACAGCCAAAAACAAAGTGACTACAACGCCGACAGCGAAGAGCAAGGGGAAGGGCAAAGGGAAAGGAAAGAAAACCGTAGAGAAGCCTAGCGAAAACAGCGACGAAGACAAATTAATCAGCGATAACGAAAGAGAGATACAATCAATAAATTTGAATAGCGACGAACAGTCTAATAATAGCGTTGCTGGAGGAAAGGAAAATCTCAAACCTAACGCAATCAAAACGAAAGAAACACAGTCGGAATCGAAGAAAACTGAAAAGAGGGAATTGTTAGAAGCAGAAGAAAATGAGTTGAAAATGAAGAGAACCAAAATTGCATAGTTTTTACATTGTTTTAGTTTAGTATGAATTGTTCACAACACCCAGACTTCTTCTTCTTCGGATCGCCGGCCCATCTCATGTGCGGGCGATCTCTGCTCGTCTCTGATCCTGCACCAATTAGTACACTCGAATTAGGTAAACCATCTGACAAGGTTGACCTTGGGTAACCGGCATGTTGTTTTACTTGTATATTATCACAGTTTGATCAAAAGTTTAAACGGGCCAATTTTCTGTGATCACAGTTTGATCAAAAGCCTAAATGGACAGATAATCAGTCAAAACTTTTACGGCCCGAGAATCTGTGATCACAATTTGATCAAAAACTTGAATGGGCCTATTTTCTATGATCACAGTATGATCAAAAGTTTGAACCTGTGATTACGATTTGGTCAAAACTTTTACAGCCTGAGAATCTGTGATCGCAATTCGATTGAGAATCAGTGATCAAAATTTGATCAAAAGCTTAAATGGGCCGATTATTTGTGATCATATTTTGATCAAAAGCTTAAATGGGCCGATTATTTGTGATCATATTTTGATCAAAAGCTTAAATGGGCCGATTATTTGTGATCATATTTTGATCAAAAGCTTAAATGTGCCGATTATCTATGATCACGGTTTGATCAAATGCTTAAATGGGACGATTATCTATGATCACAGTTTGATCAAAACCTTATATGGGTCGATTATTTATGATCACAGTTTCACAGATCAAAAGCTTAAATGGGCTGATTATCTATGATCACAGTTTCACAGATCAAAAGCTTAAATGGGCCGATTTTCTATGATATCAGTTCGATCAAAAGCTTAAACGGACTGAGAATCTGTGATTGTGATTTAGTCAAAACTTTTACTGCCCGATAATCTGTGATCACAATTTGATCAAAAGCTTAAATGGGCCGTGAATCTTTTATTACAATTTGATCAAAAGCCTCAACAGACCCGCAATCTGTGATTACGATTGCATGGTGTTTTCTCTGTCTAACACCGTTTAGATCATATTTTTTACCATGACCGTAAGAGAAGACAATGATTTCCATGAGACATATATATGAGCTATTTCCAAAAATGAACAAATTAGCCTGAGGGGTTAATACATATTTTAACTAGCTGGGGTACCCGGCTTCACTCAGGGAGTTGATATGAGATTGAACTGAAGTTCGAATCCACGACAGATCTTGCTTTATATATCCCTACCAATGGGTAGCTCCAACCATACAAAAAGGGCTTCAAATGGTCCTGTTCCAGAACATTCGAGAGTGTTTTAGAATGTTCCACAATGATTTGGGATGTTCCCGAGCATTCCAGACTATTCCCGAACATTCCAGAATGTTCTCGAATGTTCTGGACTGTTCTAGAAATTTATAGAGGGCGAAACTTCCAGCCCTTTTATCTTCAAAAGCACGCCCTTCAGGTAAAATCTGGAATATGGATGGGGGATAGAGGGCTACCACACCATATAACTCCCTTGATCCCTTGATTTGGGATGTTCCCGAACATTCCAGACTATTCCCGAACATTCCAAAATGTTCTGGAATGCTCTCAAATGTTCTGGACTGTTCTAGAAATTTCTAGAGGGCGAAACTTCCAGCCCTCATATCTTCAAAAGCACGCCCTTCAGGTAAAATCGGGAACCTTCTTCATGGATGGGGGATTGAGGGCTACCACACCATATAACTCCCTTGATTGTACTGGGACTGGTTTCTGAGTTTTAGTTTTTTTTACACATTGTACACTTTCTTTTATAAAATACTAGCTGACCCGGCCACGCGTTGCTGTGGCTAACGAAACACAACGCCATCTACTGGATGGTTACCCAACCTAGATAACCAAGTGTTGTGTCGATAAATTAACTCACACCGCCATCTGTTAGAAACTTATGGAACTTACAAATAATTACAAAGCATTTTCCTATAACAAACATTTAATTCGCAATAACAAATATTGAGGTTAATAATCGAAAAAAAACTATCCTATCTTTTAAGTTGGATCAAATTACACACACAGTAAGCCATATTTCATCAAAATCGGTTAAGTAGTTTCGGAGTTTATCTCGAACAAATATTGAGATTTTTATATATGAAGAAATTTCCATTATTTGACCATTGTAAGTCTGGGTGTTGTGAGGTCACTGGATTTGTTGGACGAAAACAGCTAACAGCTGTAATAAGGGAACATTGATACATTTAAATGAAGAAATTTATTGTAAAAATGCAATTCTAGTGACATAATCTGTATAATATTAATTTGATTGTTATATAAATAAAATTTGATGTATTAAGTATTTTTAAAATAAAAACTACCTCTTTGACATAATTTTTATTTATTTTTATTTTATGTGAATAAGACATGTGGGTCCCATCTGCCAGATTCAGGGGGACTGTGGCATCTGTAATTAGAGAATGTTGTGAAGCTTAAAGAAGTGAGCTTTTTATAAATATACATTAGACCCCCACAGGAGGTCCTGAGGAAAAAAAATGTCCTCAGGGCCTATGTTTTACTGGAGGTGCAGTGTGAGGTTCTTATTAGGGAATTCTGCTGTAGAGTTCAACAGGT
Organism: Glyphotaelius pellucidus; assembly: GCA_936435175.1. Classification (NCBI taxonomy): domain Eukaryota; kingdom Metazoa; phylum Arthropoda; class Insecta; order Trichoptera; family Limnephilidae; genus Glyphotaelius; species Glyphotaelius pellucidus. Next base: position 17,105,396 of record OW386565.1, read on the forward strand.
CTCCCTCAACCAGCTTCCCACCGCACAGCATGAAGTTGGGCACCCCTGCTAAGTCACCAAACGTAGCTTATCACTTGGGGGGACCTATGGCAGGGGTGTTAGTTATCCAATAAATGTTTCCTGAGGCGGTGGTACCCTTACCCGCCTTCCAAATTGAAACACGGCTAAACCCAATTTTAACTCTGATTTGGATGGTGGTCTACCAGGGTCACACTGACAACTACTAGACAGCCATCTTATCTTTTTTTTAACTAAGTAGGTACCGCACAAGAGTCCCAACTGCTCCCAATAGTCTGAAGCCAGTGGTACTATGGTATTCCCAATTAGGGTACGATGTGAGCTCGTTACAGATGTGACGAAAATGAGTTGAAAAAATTACCTATTCTCATGAAGCCAACATCAACTATGGGTGTTCCTCTCGTATCCGTTTCTTCATGCAAGTGCTAGCGCCTTAGAATGGCTCCATTGAAATACCTGTAGAACATACTCAGCATGCCTACATGCCAACATCCCTCCTTTGCCCAGAATCAAGTAAGTTTTAAAAGCAAACTCCTTCGAAATTCCAGAGGTTTTAGGAATATTTCAACATTAAAATTTTTGCATAGATCCTTCGTTCGTAGTCATGTCGAATATAACTCCTCAATCTGGTCCCCTCATTTTAAAATACACTCAGATTCAATCGGAAAAATTCAACATAAATTCAATAATTAAATTTAAACTCGGTACTCCCATTGAAAACATAAAACGTAATTACTTGATGAAATAATTAAATTTATTAAGACTCAAGATCGAAGAATTATATCCCACTTAATATTTACATTCAAAATTGTAAATGGTATTATTTATTTAGACAGTCCTGATTTAATTAACTTATTGAATTTCGTATACCCTCGAGAGCCACTCGACTCGTTCCAAAATCCTGTTTAAATGCAACAATACCAGGACTGAGAACTCGAAACACTCGCTTGTACCTAGGTTACATGAAGTTAGTAATAGATACACAGATGTGGCGGATCTATTTAACTGCGCAGAAGATAGGGACAAGAGGGCTTTGCTACCAAATCTTTTCAATCAATATTAATTTAAATATATTTCTTATTTCTAATAATTTCTTTTGATTTTAACCGTGACGTGCAATATTTATACGGTTGATATTAAATGAATAATTAAGTATTTTGGGGCTCTAGCCCAGAGATGGCTCCCTGATAGTTATCAACTGGACACTATTGAAGAATCTGCTAGTCTTGTACAAGATGCTCAGTTTCTTGGAGGCCAGATTTAGTCAGGCTTCTATGGAGCCCAGGGTAGCTATTCTCCAAGCCCTCGTCGCTCGCAATCGCCGTCGAAAGTACGTACATTGGTCGACGTGGTTATTCTTGAGCCTGGTCGACCGGAACATTCTTAGACGCCAAAAGTCATTCGACACAACGAGTGGGGTAGACCAGTCGTTGCTGGCGCATGGCGAGTAACGATTGGTCGTTGCTCGGGAATAGCTACCCAGATACTTGAGCTAGTCTGATGTACTTACTCCAAGCATTTGAGTCTTTATTGGGGAGGGTGCTCCCACTAAATTGCAGCAGACAGTCACTGATCTCCCTCTTTTCCGAAATGATAATACATAAAAATGAATTGCTTTGTCTTAAAATGTACAGTTGTGGTCTATCTGTCTAAAACAAGGTCTCCCAAGGTGCTGCGGTAGCGAGGAGCGATTTTACGCGCAATCTCGCAACACTGGCGTGTAGCCTGATTTCTCCACGCCAAATGCCCACCACGATGCATTCTGTCTTAGTTTCGGCGTGGCAGCCGTTCGGGATGGAGTTTCCACTCGCCGCACCCGCCAGGTATGAATGATGCCCTGTAATTAGTTTTCTAGGAGCTCCATGATATGTTCATATCAGTAAGACCACTATTGACAAGATTTTGGCAGAACATTTGGGATATCACAAGGTTTGCGCAAGGTGGGTTCCAAAAATGCTCATCAAATGTCGGCCGGCATAGTCCAGCGGTAAGGCTCTTGACTTGCATTCAGAAGGTTGCGGGATCGAATCCCGGCGTGGCAAATAAATTTTATTTGATTAATTTGTGTTATTAGTATCGCCCTGGTGTAAGACCACCATTAAGAATTGAAACGTTGCTTGAAATGGCTTTAGCCGTGTTTGGTGACCAGATCTGAATAGCCAGGTACTTCCCACCTTCCTCTCCCCCATCTCCACCACCATCAGCCTCACAACATACCCCAATTGGGGATGCCAAGTCTCACTGGCTCCAGAAGGGACTCTTGTGAGGTATTCATATAAAAAAAAAAATCAAAGATCACAAACAACAACAGATTGAAGGAGTCCGAATTCCTTGAGTACTACGGCATCAATTGTGAGGAATTCTTGGTCTCAATTGTGACTGGGGACGAGTTCTTCTAAATGAACTTTTCGCACTGATACACTGTTTTCCAAACACTTTATACAGCTGAGAAAGAATGTCTACTAGGATAATGTCCTTTGCACACAAAAAATCAATTACAGAACGTAATTCACTGGCGGGTGCGGCTAGTGGAATCTCCACCGTGAACGGCTGCCACGCCGAAACTAAGCATCATGGAGAGTGCAGCGTGGTGGGCATTTGGCGTGGGGGATCCAGGCTACACAACAGTATTACCGGATCATGCGTAAATCGTTCCTCACGACCGCAGTACTTCGGAGACCTTATTTTACGAACAGCCCTCGTATATAGCAAAAATTGGAATAGGTGAAAAAATAAAACAACAGTTTTTTAGTAAAATCCAACCACAAAATCAATGGTAGGTTCTCTTTATAATAGATTCTTTGACATTCATAAATAATAATTGTAATGCATTTTACAGACGTTTAATCCACACGTCTGACCGTCCATACGTCCCAAATAAACAAAACCCGGCGCGTACACACTTACCTAAAACAAAGACAACGCTCGGCGTTGTAAGAAAAAAAAAAAAAATTGACGACAATTTAAATTTTTTTTTCTCCAATTATCCATCTTAAAATTAATGTTTTTTATAAAGATTTTGTACTTTTTTTTTTAATTTTACTTTTTACGACGGTCCGCTGTTTTTTAAACACTTAATACTGTTAAAATCATAAAGAAAAAAATTAAATTGTTGAATTACAAAAGCTTTTAAAAATTTTAGACGGCAAATATTTTACTATTTTTTTTTTTACTAAAACGGCGACCCGTCGATTTTTTTTAATTATGCATTTCAATTCTAACCATTGTAAATTTGCATAAATGTCGTCAAATGCGCTTATTTACAAGTGATTCAATTTACTAGGTACGTGCCGTTTGGCGGCCAAATTCAACAAACACGATCAATACATCAGAAAACACGTTAACTTTTGATATCCAGTAAAAACATTTTATAAGATTTCCACATAACAAATTATTCCACCCAAAAGAATTGTTTTTCCGGTCCTTTAAAAAATTATATTAAAAAATTGGCCTAATTGAATGAACGAATCATATTAATTTATTTTTTGCAAATTTCTTAAAAAACCTTATAAGAGCGTTTCACTGGATTGCGTTGTTGAAAATAAAAAATAAAAAAATAACATTAATTTACGTGTACGATCGTGCGTGTATTATTTATTTTAACCGACATTTATTGAATAAGTGAAGTCGTGAAAAAAAACAGAAAAAAATATTTACAACACTTTTTCCAGATTTTAAAATACACGCCATGTTGTACAAAAAAAATTGTATCTGAATTTTTATTTTCTTAAAATTAAAAAGAAACCCAAGCTCTTTTTTTTTCCCTTCGATATCACATTTTTTTGTTTTTTTTTTTCAATAATCTACCACATTGTGTTTTACAATAATAATTAGTTTTATAATATATACGTTTTGTTTTAAATAATTAAAATATGATATACGGCGGTTTCACTAGGGAAGTCATAAGTATTCAAATACATTACGACTTGTACAGTTTTACAACCTCCGTAGAATTGACAAAAATAATAATATATTTTTTCAATCTAAAGAGAAATGCGTAAAAATTAACATCCACAATAATAAACATAATTATTATTAATTAAACGCATTTAAATACGTTAAAATTGGGAACATTAATTTTTTATAATAATTATAATTTTGCAAGTTATATATATATAAATTAAATTTAAAGAATTTTTTTCTTGAATGTCAAAATTTTTCGCAAATTTACCGAACGCCGACGATCGTCGTTACGATATTTTAAAAAATGACTAATTTTTGTAACAAAAAGTCGAAATTCGGCAAATTTGCAATTTTTTTTTAATTAAAAATTTGATATTGTGCATATATAACAAATTAAAATCTAATCATAATTTTTTGAGATTTTTTTTTTTAAGGTGAATTTTTTTTCAGTTTGGTCAAGTGAAATAATTAATTTAAATAAATCAATTGTTTTCATTATTTTGTTTTTTTTTTTTTTATTTATTTATATATAATAATTGAGAGAAAATGATATTTAATACATATTATTAATTATGCTGGTTAGCTTAAAACAAAAATTGGCGCTTCAACTTTGTTGACCATTTTAAAAAGAGTTCATTGCACAATTAAACGTCACTTTCTTATAGGTCATGCTTTAATAAATGCAATCGCCGTGATGTTACCCAACCTCCGATAGGAGACGCACAACACTAAGATGATAACAGTAAAAAAAAATGCTATTTTAGATAGAATGTTGACAAAAAAACACAACGCAAAACATACTGAAAATGAATCATTTTTAAAAGTTTAAAATGACTTTGGTGATGTTTTTAGAGTCATAGATATTCAAATTGTTGTGCGTCGCAAATTAGTCTAAATTCATAGTTTAGTTAATTTTCAAAGAGAGATTCAAATATGGTTATTTTTCTAATAAGGGTAAAATTTAAACATAAATACTTGCAAAAATTGAATGTATTTTTTTCACCTTCTGAATATTACAACATTATATTAATAAGTAGTAAATATATAAATGAATGCTATTAAGCTTAATACGACAGAGTTCTAATACCAATGTAAAACCTTGTAATTCTGTTCTGATAGCTATAGAACCCTGTCGTAAATTTATTTCAAAACGTTGACTGTTTAAAAAAATGAGGAATACCAAAATGGCCACATTTAAATCATAACATTGTCGGTGATGTGAAATGATGACGTCCTAACACCGTGCCGCCGAGTAGTGAAGTTTCATCAAAACGATGAAGTCGTAACACCATGCTGAATTGAAGTTTCATCAAAACAATGACATATTAACATCATATAGAATTGAAGTTTCATCAAAACAATGATATCCTAACACCATATTGAATTGAAGTATCATCAAAACAATGACGTCCTAACACCATATTGAATTGAAGTATCGTCAAAACAACTATGTCCTAACATCATGCTGAATTAAAGTTTCATCGATGACATTCAAACACCACATTGTCACAAAGTGATGATTCATCAAACCGATGAAGTCCTAACACCACATTGTCGTGAAGTGATGATGATTCATCACACGGATGAAGTCTTAACACCACGCTTAATTGGAGTTTCATCAAAAGGATGAAATCCCAAAGCCACATTGTCGTGAAGCGATGAAGTTCTAACATAACGCCGAATTGAAGTTTCATCAAAACGATGACGGCACAATATAATCGGTGACATTCCACTTTGAAATAAGGTTGTTCCCGGTGCTACAGTAGTCCGATATCGGTGGTTCCTTCTCTCCCGACTGATGTTGAGGGAGCAGTGTCCTCTCGGAGACCGGCTCAATGGTCGTGGCACAGCACAGGCACCAGCGGGCTGGTGGGCCAGTCTGCCGACTCTTCGCTGAGGTCGTCGGAGCTCTCGCTGCCCGATCTAGAACACGAGCAAACAATTAGGTTAGGATGATGATATTATAGTTAATCCTTAAAATCTATTTGTTCAGTTTTCGGAACAACTAATTTAAGTCTCGTAGAAATCGTTGTATCTCCCTTACTATCATAGTGAGAAATACGAAATAAATGGCATTAGAAAGAAAAAACACCACGCTTTATATTCAAATTCAAAAATTACTTATTAGAAGTAAAATGTATACCTTTATGAAATCAAAGTTTCGAATCGCAATTAGTAAAAAATTTATGAAACTTTGGGAATTTTTAATTAATATTTTTACATGGAACGACAAAAAAGTGATGTGACAATAACGTTTATAATACATTTATCTAATAAAATATGCATGTGTTTTTTTTTTTTTTTGTTTATTTCGAATTGTAAAATTTTAAAGAATATTTTATAACCTTTCAAAAACAGTTTTTAGTTTTCTGACAAGTTCACAAATATTCCAGGTTTATGGGGGTGAGGTTTGTCTAGGTCTTGAAGGCGGATGACCAGGACACACTGAACCCCAGATTCCTACCCACCCCTTAACCTCTGGTTTGCCCAGGACGCGCCATAAAAAAAAAAAAAATTTGAGATGCGATTTTAAACCTTATGTATAAAGAAAATGTATGAAGGACAAGGTCAGAATCGCTTGGGGCATTCTTGTTCTTGACGTAACAGATATAAGGAACACACCTAGCCTCTCAAATAATCATCTTTGCACATATCTATGACTTTCGAAATGACATTTCTCCCGCGATTTGAGCTGTCAAACTTTGAGCGTCGCATGTCATGAAAAGATCGATAAAACTATCAATTTGTCAAATAAACGCAAGTAATATTATTTGTAAGCATAGTTTATTGTTCAGGGAACGTGTTTCGGTAAATATTATATACTATAGCATAAAATAAATACGCAAAATATTACGTCAAAGTCAAAACATCGCGAAATTTTCGAGTTTCTTCCCTGGCATTTAAGAGGTTAAACCCTTTTCCTTCCCAGAATTCTCCTGCATTTCCTTTCCTCAAAAAATCCCTCCACAGCATCCCCAAAGTGACATAGGCCCTGACAGAGATTATTTACCTCAGGGCCTCCATGTAAAATAAAAAAGTGGAAATATTTTGACCATCACAAAAATTCACCGAATTTCTGAAAGGTTAATTGAAGTAAGTAATGTGTGTGTTTCTCGATATTTATTAGATAATGCAATTTAGTTATATATATATTTAGTAATCACCTCTGTCTGTTGGGTTCGCTCTGCATCTGCTGCTCCTCGATGGTGGGGAGCAGACTGGTGAGGCGGTCGGTGGGGCGCAGCACCTTGAGCGTGCGTGAGCTGAGCCGCCACACCAGGCGCTGGCGGTGCGGCATCTTCTGGCGCGCGTTGTAGCGCTCTAGCACGCTGACCACCGCCTGGTGGGACGAGTAGAACGACTCGTCGCCAATCTGCAATCAAAACAATGACATCAATCAATCAATAATACAATTCTTCTTTTTTACGGTGAGGGTCACAGGGTCGTCTAGATCTGGGAGCCAGTCTCGGAACTCAGGAGTCACCAATAATGCAAAACAATAATCATATCTTCATATTCAATAATCATTATTCTATCATAATCGGGTACATGGGGTGAGGTTTGTCTAGGTCTTGCAGGCGGATGACCAGGACACACTGAACCCCAGATTCCTACCCACCCCTTAACCTCTTAAATGACACTGGAGGAAACTCGAAAATTTCGCGATGTTTTGACTTTGACGTGATATTTTCTGGGTTTATATTATGCTATCTTATGTAATATTTACCCAAACACATTCCTTGAACAACAAACTATGCCTAATAACAACATTACTTGCATTTATCTGCCGAATTCGTATGTTTACAATCTTTCTTTCAAGAATGATGCAACCGAACTGTCAGATGAAATGCTCCGATAAAAACTTTGCCAGAAATCCATAAAGAATTCATAGAAATAATTTGGGTTCCATAGATGTGTTCAAAGCATTCTATACCTTAAGAAAAAGAATGCCCCAAGCGATTCTGACCTTATCCTTCACACGTTTTCTTTATGATTAAGGTTTAAAATTGCATTTCAAAAAATATTTTTTAGAGTTTAATTTGGCGCGCGCCGGCGCGTACTCAGCAAGCAACGAGTTAATTCATGAATCATTTGGTGTCATTACCTGACAGACTCTCTGCAGCTCCATGGCAAAGTGTACAAGGCGGGTGAGTTCGGCCATCCTCTCCTCGTTCTGCGCTGAGGGAGCTCGCTGCAACACCGTCAGCTGCGAATCTGCAATCAAAACATAAAGTCAACAACTAAGTATTTTAAAACATCTTGAAATCACCGACCATGATTAAAATAGATAGCCACTGGAACGATTATGGTCGAAAAATGGACAACTTTTATTTTTCTGCGATTGAAAGCGGTCCAAAATTGGACAACATTTTCCTACCATTCGTAAAACACTTATTGTAATTATTTAAAACACAGAAGGAGAATCATAGCAGCCAACAAAACATACTTCTCTTTGCTCCAAGTGTTTAACAGGTCGTGTGCCGATTGCCCGCCGGCGCGCGCCCTATAGCTGAATAAAAAATAATAAAAAACTTTTTGATATGCGATTTTAAACCTTATGTAAAAAGAAAATGTATGAAGGACAAGGTCAGAATCGCTCGGGGCATTCTTGTTCTTGAAGTAACAGATATAAGAAACACACTTAGCCACTCAAATAATTATCTTTGGACATTTCTATGACTTTGGAAATGGCATTTCTCCCACGATTCGAGCTGTCAAACTTTGAGCGTCGCGTGTCATGAAAAGATACGCAAGTAAAGTTGTTTGTAGACGTAGTTTGTTGTTCAAGGAACGTATTTCGGTAAATATTATATACCATAGCATAAAATTAACCCATAAAATTTACGTCAAAAGTCAAAACATCGCGAAATTTTCGAGTTTCATCCGTAAAAACCGAGGCATGCAATCGGTTAAGTCACGTAGCGTCCATAGAAAATAACCATATATAAGACCATTGTTAGAACTGTACTGGCGTATGGATGTGAGGCGCTGATACTGACAGTAAAGATGGCTGAAATGCTAGATACTTTTGCAAGAAAAAAGCTGAGAAGAAAATGTGGACCTGTGAAAGAGGGGGAACAGTGGCGCACACGGCACAACAAAGAACTGTGCGATATATCAGGCCCCTAACATCTCAGCCCACACGAGATTCCTCAGGTTGAGATGGGCTGGACATGTACAGAGAATGCCGGATACACGTGTCCGAATTTTGACTGGATACCCAGGTGGAAAGAGAAAAGTGGGAAGACCCGGACTGAGGTGGGAAGATGTGGGAAGATGAGGTAAGATGCAGCACAGCTTCTCCAGATAACAAACTGGAAGTCAGCCGCTGAGGACAGGAGGAGTTGGGGGCGAATGTTGCGGGAGGCCAAGGCTCGATATGGGCTGTAGCGCCATCGGAGAGAAGAGAGAGAGAAAGAGAGATTTAAAACATTTCCATGACCAGCCATTTATTTTAAAACAAAACTATTGAAATGCTTTATCTATTATGACCATGGATGTCGCAAATCCGAACTTCGTAGACTATTTTATAACGATGTTAAAAATAATTTTTTTAAATATTTTTTTCATGCGGAATTTCTGATCAGCTGTTTAAGGTTAAAATTAAGTCCTTTTTCCATAGAAATGGACCTCTCATTATCAAGTATACCACAGAAAACATTCAGAAATCGTAAATATTCTATGTTGACCCGAATAAGTACCTCTCACGGAGTTTCAAAGTAACAAACACGCAGAAATCGCGCCGTTATAAACTTTACGATTTTTTTATATATCCTACAAATATGAGATAAACCGTAAAATACAGGTTAATTCATTGGCTATATAGAATTGTAATAATTTTTTATGTACCCATGTTAAAATTCGAAGGTATGAATTTTTTAATGTTGGGAAAAATTAAAAAAAAATGATCTTCTAGAAATCTCAAGCAATCGAGGCATATTTTATTTATTTCGCGTGGTCGCTCCAGTTCCAGTTCAGCTACAGCAATGGAAATTACATTTCATTTTCTTTATACGTGTGAGGGAGATGTATGATAATGATTGTATGTTTCCTTTGGGGGGTGCAGACATAAGTTCACCGTTCGTCTAATTTTCGACTGTCGTTATTTAGTATGTAAGAAAGAGCAATATAGATATTAATTCCAGAATTTTTGGAATTCACTCACACTTCAAAATTATCCTTGTAACTATATTCCATACTTTCAAAAGTGTGCGTGCACGCATGTTAGTTTTTTTGACTCACCTAGTTGCGTACAGAGCAGTACGAAAGCCAGTTCGCAGGAGCGGATGTTACAACAGCTCGCGTCGCAGGACAGGATCTCTAGCCGGTTCACCATGTCAGTTTCCTGGAAACAAAATAACCAATTATATTTACAGCATAGGTGTTGCAGACGTTGTCATTTGACAATGGTAATCAGATGGCCCTACCCGATGACTTTTTTTTGGGTAGGCTCGGAATGAACCATCTACGGGTCAGAAGAGATGTACACATTGCTACACATTTCTTCAGACTGATCGGCGGATGGTTTGAAAACTCGGCTGTCATAGAGAGCGTTCATTTCTATGTCCCCGATGCTTATCTCTGTCACCGACAGCACGGACTGTTCTATTTCCCAGCCCGCAGGACTAACTAATTGCCAATGGTCATGCCAGTGGGGAGAGCTATCTCGTTGTTGAACGGGGAAACAATTCAGATATCAACGTGTTTCGCATCAATGAAGCTGCCTTCAAAAGGCAAGCAGTTTTCGGAACAACACATATAGGTCTCATAGAAATCGTTACACGTCTCCTTTAACTCATCCTGTGCCGCAACCGCGCCGAATAAGATTTAAAAAAAATTTTTAGAATGCGATTTTAATCCTTATGTACAAAGAAAATTTATGAAGGACAAGGTCAGAATCGCTTGGGGTGTTCTTGTTCTTAAGGTATAAAATACCGCGAACACTCCTAGGGAAGCGGAATAATTTCTATGGAATTCTCTATGCTCTCCGGTCGAGATATTTCGCGGCATTTGAGCTGTCCAATTCGGTAGCTTCGTGCTCGTGAAAAAGATCGTAAAACATATAAATTCATCAAATAAACGCAATTAATGTTGTTTTTAGGCATAGTTTATTGTTCAAGGAATGTGTTTCGGTAAATATTATACATGATAGCATAAAATAAACCCACAAAAAATTACGAAAAAGTCAAAACATCGTGAAATTTACAAGTTTCCTCCAAGGCACGTCACGAGTTAAAGGTCATTTTTGAAAAAATATCAGTTAGACCCTTGTCCAACTGGACGATTGGTCGAAAAGGACACAGTTAATTCATAATGCAGCATAGCCATTGGCCACACACTGTCAGATAGGGGACAAGAGAAAAATACCATTTCTATCGATCAAACATAGGATTCAAGGGCTGATCTTCCACCAGGGCGACAACCAAGAGTTTAGGATCCTCACCTGCATGAGCTTGGGCACCACCTCGGGGGAGGCCCACGCCAGCAGCCGTCCCAGCAGCCGCAGCCAGTGGAGCGGGGTGATGGCGTCTCCGACGGCCCCGAGCTTCTCGCCGATGACTGCAGACATGCGGCGCACATCGCCCACCGTGCACTTGCACTGCGAGATTGACACTGCAAACAATACAATACAAGATGTTTGTTATTAAACGATTTAAGCCTGATCTTACGTAGGTCTCATAGAAATCGTTGTGTCTCCCTTACTGACATAGTGAGAAGTAGGATCTAAAGGGTATTGGAAAGGGAAAACAACACGCTTTATAATCAAATCTAAAAGTTAACCATAAAATAATTAAAATATACACCTTTATGAAACCAAACTTTCTGATCACAATAATTTAAAAAAAAAATATGAACTTTTTTGAATTTTAAAAGATTTTTTTAAGAACAAAAAGTGTGTTTTATTTTTAACTAAAGACGGTTATGGGGAGTGTCTGATATTGAATGGAGATAGTGAGGGAGGGGCAAGGCGAAGGTTGGGTGTGTGCTTACCCAGATCTTCGGTGTTGATGGTGCGCAGGGCGGGGCGGTGAGACTGGATAGCCATGTTCATGCAGGAAACAGAGATGCACGACACGTGGCACGGACGCACCTAGAACAAGACAAATACAAATATTATAGCACAACTCGTAAACATAACATTAACATTTTTTTTTATAATACTGCAAATCAGTCCTAACCGCTCAATGCCAGTGGGACTATGGCATCCCCAATTGAAGTAAGTTGTTGTTTTCCAACCATTTATTGGATATCCAAATCCACATGCGATAGGTCTTGGTGACTTGGCAAGGGTTCCCGAGTTCATGCGGTGAGGTTTTTACAGGTCTTGGCGGCGGTACGTCGGTTTTTTTTATTATTTTTACATTAACTCCACACAGGAGGCCCTGAGGAAAATAATTTCCCTCAGGGCCTATGTCATCTGGGACGCTGTGTGGAGGGTCTTTTTGAGGAGAGGAAGGAATGAACATTGGTATCGAAGAGACCCATGTTGTAGGAGGGAGGAAACACAGAGGCCGGCTAATCGTTCCACAGCCGAGCTGTTGAACTCAAGAACGAGTCGAAAAAACGACCCGTTCTCATGTGACAAATGTCAACCGTGTACATATGTTGGGCTTGCGTTTGGCGTGTCTCCCGGCTATGCATCGGTGCAGAAGGGATCAATGACGCTAGTTCCTCAGAGCATCTTCCATTGAAATACCGGTAGAACAGTGATAGCATTCCCACCTGACGCCTGTGCTCTAAAGATTGCAATCCGTTCGTTAAGGTGGGAGAATCTATCAAACGGACCCAGATGTTCCTGCAAAGTCGAGGGTATTTTGGAGCTCCAGACCAGAGCTGCCAAATTCAACCGTGGGGCACACTTGCGATTTGTACAGGGTTAGCAGTCGTGTACTGTTAAAGTATCTACGGGCCCTGTAGAGAGGCCCTGAGGCTAACTTAACTCTGGCTTCGATGGAGCCCCCATACCTGAGCTGGTCACTTATAGTTACACCAAGCATATCAATGGAGGGTCTGTTCGGAACATTGCTTCCGTTGAAGGAGACTAGATTTTTATTTCGATCCCTTTTAAACGTAATCAGACATGATTGGGTGTTTGAAACATTGAATTTGACGAGGGTAATCAGTTTAAAACGGTGACCGGACAACTCGGAATGAAACCAACTCAAAACCATCTCAGATTAGTCATTTAGAGTGATTAAAAAATTGGTTAAATAGGTTACGTTAGGTTAGGGTTATCGGCTAATTTAAAATTATTATTTTCATAGCTTTTAATGACTTTTCAAGGAGGTGTTGAGTTGACTTTATTCTCAGTTGGCATGGAACCGTTTAAAACAAGTTACATTTTCTCCAATGGGTTCCTTATTTTTGCCTGCCTCAAGTGTGTTAACAGAATTTTAAACGTGATAAATTTTGACAGTGTTTTTATCAGTAGTTTGGTGTTTTGTTGACCCAGATATAAAAAAAAAAATTAAATGTGTGCGCAACATTTTTACTTGGTAAACAAAACTATCTACGTATATTCTGATAAGCAATTGATTTTACTGCGCATATTTTTGTCCGTTTGTTATCTGGTTGTGTCTTGTAGCGGTATGCAGGGTAGATTGCGCACTGTAATGCAATAACCATTATAAAATTATTCCTACTCCAATGTAAAACGTGTGTCCCTTCAAAAATCAATACATCAATCAAAAATTCGATTATAACGATTTGACAATAAATAAAATTAGGTAAATTAATAGTTCGTATTACTTGTAAGGTATTCCCCGAACAATTTCGAAGTAAGCTATAAACTTGACGTAATTAAGCCTACTGGGAATAACCAAAATAATTAGAAATTTGACAGTCAAAGATGCTTAGTAACAAATGTAAAAAAAACCCCATATAAATGAATAAAACCCTTGTAGACACCACCCCTCTCCCATATATTGTATCAGTCTGAAGATGGCTTTAAGCTGAAACCGGTCACGGTCAAATAAATTAAAGTGGAAATAAACTTCATATTTGTTTTAATATATCATGATGACATATATATGTGAATGTGAGTGAAGCAAAAAGTGTGAAGCCGGGAGTTATATTGTGCAGCTGAAAGAAATGAGGAAGGTCGGGTTGGCTGCTCAGATCCGGTCAACGAACACAGCAAAAGCCATTACGATGATGAGAGTATCTCTAACAGATCAAAAACAATATCATTTGAGAAAGGTTTAGACTCTGTAAGGAGAATATATGACGCAAAATTCAATGGTACATGAAGTCTGTGTGAGACATTTTTTTTTCTTACAATAAATAGCTCCACACATTAGCGCCCTGAAGAAAAATTCCCTCATCTTTGGAGATGCTGTGTGGAGGGTTTTTTTTATGGAAAGGAAGGAGAGGAAAAGTTCCAGGAAGGATTGTAATCTGGGGGTCAGTGTCAAGGAGTGATGTAAGTGCGAATCCATCCCTCCCACTGCGGTGCAAGGCGATGGGTCAAGAGACTCCGGCTGGAGAGGCCAAAAGTCTCTCCTGATCCGGCCTGCCTTGCAGCAGGTGGGCAGACATATCCATCGCCAAGACCCCCTGCTAATTTACCGGTCGAAGCTTGCCACTTGGGGTGACCTACGGCAGAGGTCTCCCAAATTGACATGACACAATCAAGTGTCAGACAAAATTGAATGCATGAATGTCAATAAAGCAAGGAGTGTGGCCTGATGGTTATTTAGTTAGTTAGACACAATGTGTATTAAATCGTGCGTCGCAAATGCCGTCCCAATGTGTGCGCAGCTGATTCGAGTGTGAAGTAATAATCTGTTGTCATTGTAATGACCTAGTGGCTGTCCGGTACGCTTGTACAATGATTGATTTATTAATATGAAAGAAGATTACAATATAATATCAAATGAATATTATCATTAAATTTGTTTTGGCAAGCATTGACGCACTTTTCCAATTATCATAGCGCAGGTTAAGCGACGTTGTGACATTGCAAGGGCATATGTCTTGTCAAGCGAAAGATACTCTCAGTATCGCAATAGAATTTTGACATTGTTATAACCCTTAGATCGAAAGACGCCCTCGAAATGTGGTGCTGGAGAAAATGCTAAGAATTGTTCACCCTTATTTCAATATCTCTATCAGCCTTCCCATCTCTGGTAAACATACTTCCTAAATACACAAAATCATCCATCTGCTCCAAGTATTCATCATTCACAACTATACTACACACTGTTTTGGCACTCTCTCTTTCAAACACCGTGACTTTAGACTTACTTAAACTCATCATTAACTCATTCTTCATACATACTTGGTTCATCCTAGAAACGAGCGACTGTAGATCTTTCATACTGTTAGAAATCAGCACCGCGTCATCAGCATACAACGGCCAACATACTTTCAGATTACTCAATTTTGCGCCCAATCCCATCTCTTTCAATTCGTGCATACAATTATCCAAGTTATTTCTAGTAATAAAATTTGAAAGTGTATTCCAACACCTTTCAAAAACAGATTTTATTGCCTTCTAGACCTTCTGACAAAATATGCCGCTGGCCTGATAAGTTAACTTATTCTTTATACACACTTTGTTCATTCTAGACAAGAGAGACTTTAGGTCTATCTAACACTACTCTGCAAAAATCTACTTATCATAGTCACGTAATAATATTCTACGCACAAGAGATATGATCATTCTTTTATTAGTTATTATCTTAATAACTTAATCTCGTGTGATATTGTACGATACCTTTTATAATGACCGATAACTGAATAAATATTTTTTTATTATTAATTTCATTTTGTTATCAGAATGGGTAGGTGACCTTTGTGGCTTACCGGTAAAGCACAAAGGTGGCATCAACAAGTCTCATGTTCAACGCCCGTAGAGTGTAAATACAAATTTATTAAAAACATATGTTTTAATAGAAAAAATGTGGCATCAATTGAACTTTGATAAAAGCGTGCACAAATTAATGTTATTAAATTTTTTAATTATTTTTTTTAATGTAAATACCGCACAAGAGTCCCAACCGCTTCCAACAATCTAGAGCCAGTGAGACTATGGCATTTCTAATTGGGGTATGATGTGAGGCTGAAGTTTTTTTTTTATGTTAGCTCCACACAGGAAAACAATTAGCCCTGAGGAAAACAATGTCACTTGGGGCCTACGTCATTTTTGGGGATGCTGTGTGGAGGGTCTTTTTAGGGAATGAAAGGAGAGGAAGTTCTGAGAGGAAAAAGGTATGACGGGCGGGTAAGAATCTGAGTGTCAGTGTGTCCAGGATGACGGATGTATGTATCCATTTATACCGCCTCACTCCCACAACTGGTCTATCCTGCCCGCCACCCCGGTGGGTGGATGCATCCACCACCAAGACCTAGATAAACCTTATTCCATGTACCTGGGCACCCCTGCTAAGTCACCAAACGTAGCAAACCACGGGGTGACCCCTTACATATTGTTAAACAAATATTATTTTAATTTTATCAGGGTGATATTGAAAGCATCTTTCTAAATATCGGAGTGTTTGGAAATATGGCATTTAATATGAAGAATGAAGTATGGATGAAAGATGGGGCGGGGAGGAGACGAGATGGATGAAGGTTACGGAGGTCACCGAAACATACAAATATGTAAATTTAATTATTTTAAGCGCTAAATTAAGATTGGGTTAAGTTAGGTCAAGCTCTAAATTAAAGTTAGGTTGGGTTCTTACCTTCATCTTGGTCAAGAATCTGTCGAGGAGATTGATGGCGTGAAAGTGCACGTCCGTCGGCAGGTCGTACCAGATCTTCAGGCATCGCAGCACGTGCGCCGCGCCGTCGCGCGTTCCCGCCGAGATCTCGCCGCGCTGGAAACAATGCGCACAATACCGACATCAGACACAAAGTGCAATAGATAGAGGAATAATTCAAATAATTGTATACTATTGGAATTTTTTTTGAAACAGATATAAATCATAATCAACTCAACATCTATTTGAAGTCATTAAAATTCATGAAAAAAAAAAAAAAATTCAATAGCCCATAACTTAAGCCAAAGATTTTGAAATATAAGAGATGTGCTATCCGCAGTTTTCACTGTGTTTCCTGGTGTAGCCAATATTTTTAACCAATACTACTGCACATCTTAAAAAAAATCAACTACATTCCGTATTCAAACTACTCCCATTCGGAAGTAATCCCGCCGACAGTCATGCAGACACCATAGCATATCTCTTATATTTGAATATCTCTGACTTAACCTACGTATTTAACAGCTTTTTATATAATGACGTGAAAACTTCTTTAGCACCGTTGTTGATTTGAAACTCAATGAAACGAAAAAAGCGACACCAAAAAGAGAAACAAATATGTCTGTAGAATTTAGCCTGCGAGAGAATGAGATGGTATAATCGTAGCCCCCACTCTTGTCTACTTCAATGAAGGTTTCACTTCTACCGCGTGTGAATACTCTGTTTTTTGCACACCAATTCAAATATACCATCATCTGATATTGCAGATCAAGCGACCTTACCGCTTGACTACAGAGGCCATATTATCAATGACCTTGTAATCGAATCCGTAATAAATTTATTTACGATGCAGAAAATTTTGGCTGCATTCGCATTAAAATTTCTGCTGACCCAACTGGCTACAGCATGCATTATTTCTGCTGACCCAACTGGCTACAGCATGCATTATTTCTGCTGACCCAACTGGCTACAGCATGCATTATTTCTGCTGACCCAACTGGCTACAGCATGCATTATTTCTGCTGACAAGGGATCGAAAGTTGTTGATTATTTATTATTGGTTGATACCAGCTGGTTGCAACACCTAATCAGTGTTGCAACTATAATAGGTTGACATAATAAATAAATGCGCTTTGTGCAATGATGATATTGCTTAATAAGCGGAAGTAATGTTTTTTAATAACATAAATTACAATCTTGTTGACAGGCAAATAATGCATTGATGTGCTGCTAGCTTCCTTATTCGTAGAAAATTTACTTTCATCGTAAATGCTGTGTTGGTATGGGCACATAATACGGAGACCACCAGACCACACAGTGAAGCAGGCGATGTCTATGAAGCTTCATCAACAGTCATCCAGAGGAAGACCCCTGGATGAATCAATGCTCGACGGCCTGGATGAAAGCGATACCCAGAATCGTTAATGTAGCCTGGCAACGAGAAGAGCCTACCTGGGCAATGAGTTGGGACAGTACAAGGAAGATGGAGAATGGGGGCACTGGAAGAAGGAGAACATCATCACGAAAAACCTGAGACAGTGGTTTGGCCAGTCTATTGTAGAGCTGTTCCGGGCCGCAGTAAACATAGTCCGCACAGCCAACGTCGGTTGAACGGAGAGGCGAAACGGAGAGGCGAAAATGGGTACAGCCGCCTCTGGAACCATTCACTGGATAACCAACACCTCTACCATAGGTCAACCCAAGTGGTTCGCTATGTTCGGTGACTTAGCAGGGGTGCCCAGGTGTCTAGGTCTTGGCGGCAGATGCATCTGCCCACCTTCTGCATGGCGAGCAAGATCGAGAGACTGGTCGAGAGGCCTTTTGACCTCTCGGGCAGACTTTCGACCCATCCCCTCGCACCGCAGTCGGAGGGATGGGTTCAACACACTGATCCCCAGATTCCTACCTAGCCCTCATACCTTTTTCATTTCCAGAACTTCCTTTTATATCTTTGCTAAAAAAGACCCTCTACAAAGCATCACAGAAAAATTATTTCGCTCAGGGCCTCGCCTCATTTTGCGTAGAGCTAATATAAAAAATTACAAGTGTGCAGTTCATACGATGTAGAAACCTTCAGAAAACTAAAGCAGACAAGAGTGGGGAGGCTACGCACAAAGAAGAGACCGCACAAAGAGGAGACCGATTATTCTATCTCATTCTCTCGCAGGCTAAACCCTATAGATGTGTGTGTGTCTCTTTTTAGTGTCGCTATTTTTCGTTTCATCGAGTTTCAAATCACAACGGTGCTAAAGAAGTTTTCACTTCAAAAGAACCAGTGGGACTATGGCTTCCTCAATTGGGGCATATTGCAAGACTGTAGGAAGTGGCTGAAAAACCACAAAAGAAGAAATGACATTAAAAAATTATCATTTGTTAGGTTAGGTTAGGTTGTAATAATCATAATTACCTGTGGGTTAACTGGCAAAACCGGTTTGGGCTGGAACTTCCCCTCGACGGCCAAGTACTCCCTCAAAGTGGCGTACAAGTCCTCAACCGCATTCTCTCCGTACACGGGGGGCGCGACAGACCTCATCGCATCGCAATCAAGACTACCAACGCCACTGCTGCTCGAAGCGACGCAAGCATCGGCGCCGCAATCATCCTCCATGCGCTCCACCTTCCCGACAAACGGCATCATCTCGTCGTCGGCAACGTCGCATTTTGTATTTCCGCAGAAGCCCATCGTAGATTCTAGCGTTTCTGCGTCTTTGTTTAAAGATTTTTTGGCACGCAGGTTCAAGGATTGCTTGCCTTTCGATGGAGACTGTTGAACTATCTTCTGTTGCTGGTCTTTCTCAGCGCTGCTTGTGGGATTGGTACCATCAAATCTTGTGTTGTTCAACGTGCGTTTTAGCAGAGTTTCGTGCAGGATCTTGTTTGCGTCTGCGGCTTCGGCGTGCTTGTTCTTGTAGGCGGCGCTGTTGCGTTCCTGCTTGCTGCGGTAGTTGGGCTTGCGCGCGCCAACGGACGAGCGGTGGTGCGACGATCGGCGCGAATGGGTCGCTTGTTGGTGGCGTTGGCGGACAGCATCCGGGAACATGGCCCCCCCCGCGACTAGACCCGGCATGGCGGCAACGAGACTTGGAGAGACGGAGGGGCCGGTACCT
Organism: Glyphotaelius pellucidus; assembly: GCA_936435175.1. Taxonomy (NCBI): domain Eukaryota; kingdom Metazoa; phylum Arthropoda; class Insecta; order Trichoptera; family Limnephilidae; genus Glyphotaelius; species Glyphotaelius pellucidus. The sequence goes on from OW386565.1 coordinate 17,125,131, forward strand.
GCGGGGTGCATGGGGGCGAACGGGTATGTCAACACTACAGACACTCACAGAGAGAGAACCAACTAAAAACACTAACTTAACACGTAGATACCTCAGATCTAATAGTATTATTATATTATGACTAATTCGAGAAGATAACAAACTCTAATCTGATAAACAATTAAAATTTTACGACAAACTTTAATTATAGTTGCAAAAATTCAACTTAACCTCACTTTTAATCAAAGAAAACAGATGTAATTAAAAATTTATTTTATAAATACTGATTTAAAATTATTGATTTTGAATTAAATCGAGTTAAAAATCAAACATAACCCCACTTTGCTGTAGAAAAAAAAACAACACAACAAATTCAAAATTAAAAAAAAAATACTTTTTGAAATTTGTGTTTATTTGTAAAGAATCTAATTAATTAAAATTCCAAGATTAAAAATTCTTAAGAGTCCAAATTTTATTTACAATAAATTTAATATTGTTACCTTTGCAAGTTATTGTAGGTAGGTAAGAAATTTGTACAAAAATCTAACTTTGATATTTCTCTCTGCGTAGTATCGAGTAAATTAACACACAACCGTACAAACACCGTGAAAACAACGCACGTTTAAAAAAGAGGTGCGATCGGTTCAACGGATGCGTCGAACACCGTAATAGCTGTTTTGTTGAAAAACGAGCCGACAGCAATTCGACAAGACCCCCACAGAAAACTTTCAAAAATACGAACAAAATGTTTTTGAACGTATTTTGAAATTTGTAAATATAGGTACTTTTACACAGGTGGTTGAACACCTTGTGTAGGCCACTGAAGTAAGGCGAATATGGCAACACTAAGATGTTTAATAAATCAAACAATTGCTTAGCAGTTGATCACAATCACCGATACAACAGTTTTAATATTTAGCAAAATTTTTTTTTCAAAAAAAATTTTACAAACCCAAAAAATATTTTTTGGATTTTTTAATTTAGACTCCGTTTAATTTTGATGCAGCTTCATATACCTTTTTTAGATGCTGGAATTTTCAAAAAAAATGTTAATACATACATAAATAAATAAAAAAATTTAGAACTTTCAAATGATTTTTTTAAATGTGAAATCGTCATATTTATTACATAAATCCATATTGATTTGACACTTTTGAGCTTGTTGTGGCAATATACCAGCAGTTACAAACCGGTTTCACACTAGAATTAGATAATTTCTTTTTAACAAAATTGATGATTTTAAAGCTCCTAGCTCCTGATGGAAATGACCTAGCGAACTGAAAGTCGTTGCGTTGGCTTACTAAAGACGGACAGCAAGAGCTGCTCAAATTTCGTGACGCCAGAGGTCACCGTTCGTGAGATTTTTTCAGTGAGACACAATCAAATTGATATGATTTCAAAGCTGCAAAGCTCCTGATGTAAATGACCTAGCGAACTGAAAGTCGTTGCATTGGCTAATTAAATGTACACAGCAATAGCTGTTCAAATTTCGTGACGCCAGAGCTCACCGTTTCGTGAGATTTTTTCAATCAAATCAACACAATCAAATTGATATGATTTCAAAGCTGCATAGCTCCTGATGTAAATGACTTGGCGAACTGAAAGTCATTGCATTGGCTTACTAAATGCAGACAGCAAGAGCTGTCTAAATTTCGCAACGCCAGAGCTTACCGTTCGTGAGATATTTTCAGTGAGACATACGAAAAATTAATTTAAGTTAAATAAATTTGTGAAAACTTCAGAATTCATGATAGAAATTTCTTTGCGATTCAAAGCTGTTTAAATTTCACGAAGCCAGAGCTCACTTTTTGACGGATTTCACTTCTTATTAACAACACTCTAGTAATTAAAAACCGGTTTCGCAGTAGAATATTAATTTTAAATTAGATAAAATATTAAAAAATTGATATGGTTTCAACGCTACATAACTCCTGATGGAAACAACTTAGCGACCTGAAAATCGCTGCATCGGCTTAGAAAATGCAGACAGCAAGTATTGTTCAAATTTCGTGCCGCCAGATCTCACCGTTCGTGATATTTTTTCAATAAGACAAAAATTTATGCGAAATTAAATAGATTTGTTAAAGCTTCAGAATTCATGATAGAAATTTCTTTGCAATAACAAAAAAGCTGCTCAAATTTCACAACGCCAGAGCTCACAGTCCCGACAGATTTAGATTACAATCAAGATATTTCATCATTAAATGAATTCCGAATGGAATGGGGCAGAGCAGGGCGATACTGAGAGCATATTATATAAAAGATGAGCCAATAATAACAACTGTGCAATGCAATACTCGTTTTGTTTACGCCTTGAATCAAATATTAGCACAACTTTCATTAATTTGTGACATTGGTCAGAGACGTTTCACGTGACGTATAACTTTAGCAATAAAAATTGAGCTGTTTACGAAATTTACGTCCGTAAATACATTTTTTATCAATGAACAAAACAATCCTAGAAGTGTAAATCTACACAGATTTTAAAGAAAACCTATGTCGCAAGATTTCGTTAAGATTTTTCGACTACCATACCCCAGATACAAAATGAATTTGATTAAATAATTTCTATTTATATATTTTTTTACATTAACTCCACACAAGAGGTCTTGAGGAAAATAATTTGCACCTCCACACAGCCCTGAGGGCCTATGTCATCTTTGAAGATGCTGTGTGGAGGGTGTTTTTGAGGAGAGGAGGGCGCAAACACAGAGGCAGGCAAATCGTTCCACAGCCAAGCCGTTGAACTCAAAAACGAGTCGCAGAAACAATCCGTTCTCATGTGACTAATGTCAAACACTAATGTTCGGCGTGTTTGGCGTGACTGTGCACCGGTGCCGAGGGGATCAATGACGCTAGTTCCTCGGAGCATCTTCCATTGTAATACAGGTAGAACAAGGCAGCATTCCCACCTGACGCCTGTGCTCTAAAGATTGCAATCCGTTTGTTAAGGCCCCGTAACCGCTCTCGAAAAGAAGAAGATGGAGAGATATGTAATTACGATGTTGGAGAGAGCGCGCTAATATTCAAACCGATAAAATTGAAGCGAAAATTGCGAAAAAGCTTAATAAAACACGACTCGTTTAAAATAGAGCAAAAAATCTCGTGGAACGCATCTTAAGTATCATTTCAAGAAACATTGTGAATTTTTTCACAAATATAACTTATAAAATAATATAAATAGATTTGTTTTTAATAATTTTCGGAGCATATTTTGCGATTTTTTTCTATCGAGGGAATTTCATATAATTTGCGTTTCAGCGTGGAACGTATCTATACATATATTATCTTTAAAAAAAACATATATTTTTTTAAGAGATTAAAAACTTCAAATGTAAGGGAGATATGTAAGAAATGGTGACCGGCCAACTCGGAATGAAACCAACTCAGAACCATCTCAGATAAGTCATTTAGAGTGATATAAAAATATAATTAAAAAATTGGTTAAATAGGTTAAGTTAGGTTAGGGTTATCGGCTAATTTAAAATAATTTTTTTATCACTCTAAATGACTTATCTGAGATGGTTCTGAGTTGGTTTCATTCCGAGTTGGCATGGAACCGTAAGAAATCGGTAGAAATTCGGGTAGCGGAGGTATTTACCCGGTATTAGTAATAAATAATTTAAAACAATGTTTTAACGGGTTGATTTTTTGACGATTCTATTGTTTAGCTGTTCGGTGGTTTAAGTGTATTCAGTAGTGGTTGTCGCGTAATAAAAAATAGCCTTGAATCAAGTATTCGGTGAAGCCAATCTGGTTTTACTGTTAAAAAAAATGTACGTCGTAGCAAATCTGATAGGGAGCCCGAAAAACCACTTTGCAAATTTAATATGTTTTGACGCCAACACAAAATGCAGATTGACACAATTAAATTTGCAGGCGAGGGTATTGAAGCTCCGAAGTAGCATTCAAAAAGAAGATGTGGTTTGAAAGGGAGATATGTAAATAAGAATGTTAGAGGGAGCGAGCTAAAATTTAAAAAAAAAATAATTATAATTTAGCTTATTTTATACAAATCTTAAATTTGGATTTGAGATCAAAATTCCAACCAAACTGAAAATTTATTTTTGTAATCAAAAGATATATCAAATATCTAGTACGGATGTGAGCTACTTAATTTATTTTTGCTTTAAATTATAAGATAAAGGCCATTAAAGATATTAGTGTTTCATGATTTTAGAGGCAATTATTTGTTGGTAAATAAAAAACAATAAAAAAATAATTTTACTTTATTGAATTTTCCAGATAGTAGCTTGTAAACTCGCTCTATGTAATCGATGCTTTACTTGCTGACTAGCAGATTGTGGACAATCTATGAAAAAAGTTGAAAGGTGGTCAACTTTACTCGCTACTCGCTCAAGATGGCGGCCCACCAACAGCTGATTTCGTAACTGTCAGAATTAGTTCGCGCGGGAGCCGTAATTCTCGCTACTGGCTAGTGTAGCGCTAGCTGTGAGCTCAAGTTTTTTTTACAAAATGTCGAACGAATTGGTTCGCGCGAGAGTCGTTATTTTCGCTGCTGCTGTCTCTGCTGAGCGAGTAGACAGTTTTGTGTGTCATTACGATCTCACTCGCCGATTCGCCCGCTTTTAAACTTACCGGCTGGGAAATTCACTAGTGAATTTCCCAGATAGTACTTGTAAACTCGCTCAATGTCATCGAGACTTTACCAAAGTTTTCGACCGCAATTTGAAAAAAAAATGAAACTTTGTAATTTTTTATGAATTATTTTAATATGAAAAGACAAAAAAGAAAGTTGACGCATTAATTTTAGTTAAAAAAATGTAATGTGAGCCATTTAAATTTTTTTTTCACGTTTGCATTAAAAAAAATTCAAAGCGTATTTGATCACCTTTCAAAAGGGATATAAATTTTCGGATACGTTTAGAAACATTAAATTTATTTGGATTTTGGAAATATTCCGACCTTCCGATAGAACAGAGTGGAAGATACTATCAGTATCGCCCTGGTGTAAGACCACCATTCAGAATTGAAACGTTGCTTGAAATGGCTTTAGCCGTGTTTAGTGACCAGATCTGAATAGCCAGGTACCTCCCCACCTTCCTCTTCCCTATCTCCTTCCCCTCCCCACTACCTTCAGCCTCACAACACTCCCCAATTGGGGATGCCATAGTCTCACTGGCTCCAGACGGGAGCAGTTGGGACTCTTGTGCGGTATTTCATATAAAAAAAAAGAAAAAAAAAAGAACGTGCCTGAGGGGTTAAAACACAACATACATACATCGAATGACACAGTTAAATTTTGCAACCGAGGGAATAAAAAATAAAAATATTGGAAACTTGAAAGAGAAATTATTCATTAATTCCGATATAATTTCTGTGTCATTATCGACATTGGAAGTATTCCTGAGGCGTACGTGTGAAAAATCATGTTTTACAAAATGTGAAGTTTCAAAAATAACCCTAATCATTGATTAAGATAAAGAAAGAGACTCTTGGGTGAATCAGTCTACAGAGGAATCAATTTAGGAGGTATGGGTACCGCCACCCCGGGAACCATTTATTGAATAACCATAGGTTCGCCAATTTTGGCGACTTAGCTGGGTTTGTCCGGGTTCACGGCGTGGGGGGCTTGTCTAGAGTTGGCGAATGAGTTTGCCCATCTATTGCGTGGCGGGCCGGATCGGGAGAGACTGTTATAATTTGGCCTCTCTTGCACCGCAGTGGAAGAGACGGATTCGTAATATGTTCGTCACTCTCGGACTCACAGATTCCTACCGGGCCCTCATTTTTCCTTCCTTTCTTTTAAAAGACCCTCCACACAGCATCCCCAAAGATGACATGCGCCCTGAAGGAAATCATTTTCCTTTGGGCCTGCTGTGCACCTAGAGCTGTTGTAAAAAAAGAGGAAGCCAAAAGACAATAATTTTGCCATCTTTGGGCATGCTGTGTGGAGGGTCGGCGTACGAAGTTCAAATGGATGGAAGCATAATTCGGGAACGCCCAAAAATTAGTGTAAAAGGTACCTATTTCTAGACTAGTCGATGTATTACATTTGTACGAGACGAAACGAGAAAAATGGGTTCCCTTTTCGACCTTCAATTAGTCCGATTTGGCCTGCAACGCTCTACGCCGAACGACCGGAAACTGCAAAATTCGTTCTAATAGTGGAACATGTCTCGACGGGATGTACGTACGAAATAGCCCCTCTAATTGTGATGCTCTTTAGTCTAGTATTGGCATTTTAGATTAGTATTTATGAAGATAAATCAGTTTTTCATTGAAATTGGAAATAGATTCATGGATTGGTGTCAGGAGGACTGCTTTGTTGATCTTATTGCGTAAGAAGTTGTTTATAAAAATTAGAAATTATTTTAAAAATATGCCGCGTGAATTTTGGCACAAAACTGAAAAACAACATTTTTATTTTTTTCTACCTTAGTTCGATCAAGTCTACCTAGAGATAACGGGTGCGAGCGAGACAGCGTGAAACTTGTAGAGCGCCGTCCCATTCGCACTCGCGAATGACGGTACTACAATGAGCGAGAGCGAGGCAGAATCAAACTTGTAGAGCGTTGTCTTGCTCACACTCGCGGATGACATCACCCGGTCGAAACTTCTAGTCAAAAATTTCGATAAAAATCTGAAAATCACGCTTTTTAGAAGTTGATTCAATGAAATTATCAATTATATTATGACAAATTGATGATGTAAATGTCGCCAGATAAGAAATAATGTAGATTAAGTGTCAAAGTGTCAAAAAAAACGCGACAAAGAACATGTAAAGAAAAAAATGGCGGTCACGAGATTTTTTAATCATTTTTACTTTCGATATTGCGAATCAAATAAATGACTTGAACCCACACTTTAAAGCGTAATACGCAAATTTAAACACTTATTTAACGAAACAACACATATTTTATAAGAATCTCACTTGTAAATAACACAAAAAAGCGTTTATAAAAGACACAATTGCATCAGAAAGTACATCGCTTCGGACGACAGAAGGTGCTTAGATTTAACGCTTTTACTGCGTTTAAAGGGCGTTAATTTACATTCATAACTATATTCGAACATGTGGAAGACTTACCCGGATGCTATGATCACTTTGAAGCACTATTTGCTGTTAATCCAATGCAGTATGTTTTAGACGTTCGAACTGGATTAATGTCAGAAAGGAACTTGACAGATTGGTGTAAAATGGAATTTACAAAATGGCGTCGTTAGAGTTGGTACCTGCTACTTTGTCCCGGTGACTGCAGTCACTGGGGGAATCGGTTATTTTTGGAACCGGTTCCTTCAAAAAATCCAAAATGTAACAAAAAAAAAATCAACCCGTGAAAAAGATTTTTTTATTACAATACATCTAATTTTATTATGTAATGAAACAGTTTCGACTTTCCGCCACGATCCTACGCATCGAACGGCACGACCTAGTTGCGCCATCATTTCATCGAATCAGAGAAATGCGTACGTGTGCGCTTGTGTGTACGTGAGTGCCACGAAAAGTTGATGCATTGTCACCGACAATGAATTTATCTTTCAGCTCGATCGGATGTCTGGAAGTGGACTAATTTTTATCTCCAAGATTTGAAGTCATTCGAATCAAGAAAACAAAAACCAAATATATAAATATCCCACAGATTAGGTATTGTAGATAAACTAACTAAAACGAACCGTCAAAATTGCATTTCTCCGCAGGGGTTAGCAGAGAATGTACCGCTTCACAACTTCTTGGCATACGCTCCTCGCTTCATTCACACTCACACACCACCTCATACAATAATGAATGATAGAAGAAGTCAATGACGACCGAAGAAGACATAGCACAAGCAAAATAACCAAATTCATGAGTTGGGATCAATTCAACGATGTTTAAATGTAAATGCGGGATATTTGACTCACTTGACCCATCATCAATTCTTATTGGAATTACGATCATCGCAAGAATATAACGTTTTGTAACGCAGTTTTGTGTTATTTCACCTCAAGTCACACCTCATAAAATTAAATCTGAACAGAGCGTTGTTAGCTACTTTTATGATAGAATGGAGTTATGTTCTATTCTTGTGAAGCGCCATTTTCCTAAAAACGTCGCTATTTAAAAAAAATATGCAAGTGTCATCATTATTTATTTTGAATCTTCCCGCCAACATCGGGAACCGGTTCCAATCGGTCTCTGATAACAGCGACAGAACATTTCAGAGAGCACGACCAAATTATGAACTAAAATAAACACATCAATAAAAAGGTAACAATCAACCTTGAGCCAAACATTAATTTAGTGTTTTTGATATGACCTTTTTTATAAGAAGGCGCGGTTCGAGGTTGCCATGTAAAAATACTTTTTCTCAGAATCGCTTTGAAATTTTAAACAGAAATTTGCGTAGATTTCTAAGGAAAATTTCGGTATGGAAGGAAATCACCGGGTTTTATCGGGGTATTTTACGAAAAATGAGTCACTTCTATTGAATAATATTAGGATAAAATAACTTACTAACTAAATTGAAGGATATTTTATATTATTACGTTATTAGAATTAATGTAATTTTTAGCAGTACTTGTGTTTCATTTAGTCAAGATTTGCTTTAAATTCGTATAGGTACACAAAAATGCAAAACACTTTTAAAATGAAATATAGTTGGATAACAGCAAAAAAGTCGAATTTTCACACTATGTACCTACCTAGTGGACAACATAATATGTTATTATTTTTGAAGAGAAACTTACTGCATAAAAAAATCAAAGTTTATTGTTGTTTTAACTACCTAGAATATTTGATATTAAAAATTATTACTGATATATAAAATTCATCAAAAAATTATATTTTTTTAAATTACTTTTCAAAAAATTATATTTTTTAAATGAAGACTCACACAAAAGAGGAACCTACCTAGGAACTGCAAGTTTAAATTCGAGGCGAACAGTTTACAACCCGTCACTCGGAATAGGTGTTTTTTTACTGTTGATGCTTTTGCCAAAAACTTTTTTATATATGAATTTTACGTGATTCTACGGGGGAATTTTATTATTAAAATAAAATGTCATCCATAAAATACATAAATGATTTCAAATCTTTGTTATTTTTCATAATAACTATCATGCCAAAATTATAAACACGAATGATTATTCATCTTTTGTTATGAATCACAGATTCTTATGTGAACTTAAAAGTTACGTGACTCGGCCCAAGTATTTGATTTACTTGGTCTTGCGATGTCTGTCTCGATATTTACACATATTTATGAAAAGTATAAATACACCAAAATATAATAATACTTAATAAAGTAACGACGAAGCGGATTGTGCTAATGTGTAAAGAATTATTTGTTTACACAAAGTTATTGAGTTTTCAACAAAAATCTTACATCACAAAGTTAAAAATTACTAAAACAATAGAATATATTTTATCCCTATGTCAAAGTATTTTTTTATATATGGCAATATTGATATGTTTTACTGTAACTATGTAACTTGCCCGTTATATCCCGCTTTACTACAGCTGTGCTAGAGGCGGGCAAAGCGGGTCAGTTGAACGAGCCGCTTCACTAGGTCTCGTTCAATGAAAAGATCCGGGTCAGTGAACCGGCTCGTTGAACGACCGAATTTAGTCCATCTCAAGGGAACCCCAATATTTTGGGGTTCCCTTTTTTATTTGAATTTCGGATCTCTTTTTAATTCCCTTTTAATTGGATTTCCCTTAGAATGAAAAAATGAAATCCTTTGTTTAATTGAGTTTTGGTACGAAACAGTCTCGAAATTTCAGTTTGCTTTTTAGTTCAGTTCGCTGTTAAAAGAAATGTGTAGAAAAATGTGTTAAATTTCGGTAGAAGAATAATATTAAAACATCGTGTACTAAACATACATTCAACAAAGATTATTACATCTAGTCATGTAAGTACTCAATACCAAAATTACTTTTTTAACCATTATTTCTTGATGAAATATTGAAAATAAACAATCAATGATTTACTGAAAATAAACATGAGCATAATAATAATATAATTCATCCTTACTTTTGTTATATTAAACAATATAATGTGGCCGGAGCGCTGACGTCACGACTGATTATGCACGCACACACGCATGAATTTCGATATTATTATATTGTATTTCGATAATAACATGCACACTTAGCAGAAACGGTACGCCACCGCGCAGAAAAGTCTCACAGTGATCTGAGCTGTAAACCCGTTACCTTACTTTCATATTTTACTTTTCTGCGCGGCCGACTGAACGATCAATCCCAAAGACCAATCTGGTTCGCGGATCTTTGAACGAGTGAGCGGGTGACCCGGTGAGCCGAGTGACCCGCGAGCCGCGAGATCCGTTGAACGATACACGTTCTCGGCTCCCACGGGTCAGTCGGCTCTCCGGATCTCACGGGTCAGTCGGCTCACCGGGTCACCCGCTCACTCGTTCAAAGATCCGCGAACCGTGAAGATCGGTCTTTGGGACCCGGATCTTACGGATCAGTACGAAAATCCGGATCACTGAGCCGACTCGTTCGCGAACGACTCGCCTCTAAGCTGTGCAGAGAAATCCGCACAAAGTAGTCCAACAGACGAATTATGAATAAATTACAAAACAATTTCACATTAAAATATACCGCGAAACACTGCTTAAAACCAAGAGAAACTTTGCATTATAGTATAAATATTAATTACCTGTGAAGACATTGATGCTTTTTTATTGAATTCAGTTTCACAAACAAAGACTTTATCAGAAGTCCATTCTGATACTGTCTTCAGATTGGCGTTGTTGCCAAGTCGACTCGCCCTTTTAAAGAATGCTGTTTGTTTTGTCTGCTTTTTAGCAATATTAAAGTCCTACCCATCATGGGCTGTGTTTAAATTAACCTACGCCTCCTTCAAATATCACAAAACACAAATTTTCAAATTAATGAGGTTATTTCACAATTCAAACCAGACGTTTGGCAACGCAGCACTTTCAGATTGACATACAATGGAACAGATTCGAATTTTTAAATTTTTATTCCTCAATTACACACTTTTCATGTTGCGTTTTAACAACGTTTTCACTTTTATTTATGCTAATTAAGTACCCCTTGTATAAGAGGGATATTTTCTTTTAAAAAATCGCTTTTTTATTACTTTTAAGGACACTTTACGAGAATAGTAATATGTACGCCCCGCGATCAACGAATTCTGTTTGAGTTTGATAGTAAACAAAGAGCCCATGTCAGCTGTGCCAAGCGTCGCCCCCTCTCTCTCTCTCTTCCCTTCTCCATACCTCCCCCTTTCCCCTCTCGCCTGGCGTCCTTGTTGGGCCCGTCCGAGAGCAGTATCAACGGTTTTGGCCATAGTAACAATTTTATTTAATGATGTCAAATGATTTTTGTTTGGCGAACTCTCGATTCGGACATTCGCGCCATATTTAAAAAAAACATAATATTATTAGTGTTTGTTATTAGTAGATTTAACTTTCTATTGGTACCTATATATATTTATATTATTAATTATGAAGAAGTGGGTTTGGGTTTGTTTTTTAAACAAATCTACAGTTTTATTCCGAGATTGATGAAATTTTAAACACATGACCTTCAAAACAAGAGGAAGGTCACTGTCTGCATGTTTTTTTTAACATTAGCTCCACACAGGAGGCCCTGAGGAAAATATTTTCCCTCAGGGCCTATGTCGTCTGAGATGTTGTGTGGAGTGTCTTTTTGAGGAGAGGAAGGAATGAACATTAGTCTTGAAGAGGCCCATGATGTAGGAGGGAGGAAACACAGGAGCCGGCAAATCGTTCCATAGCCGAGCTGCTGAACTCAAGAACGAGTCAAAAAAACGACCCGTTCTCGAACGTGCCGAAGGGATCAATGACGCTAGTTCCTCAGAGCAACTTCCATTGAAATTGACCATGGATAGCACTCCCACCCAACGCCTGTGCTCTAAAGATTGCGATCCGTTTGTTAAGGTGGGAGAATCTATCAAACGGACCGCCCGTTTCTGCACAGAGTCGAGGTATTTTTCAAGTATTTTGGAGCTCCAGAGCTCCAGGTGGCTTTTCTCACGAAAACGGCGCTATAGAAATGACCCAAACTTTATAATTACTAGGTACTTTTCCAGCCTTAGCAGTAAATTGTGGATCTCACGTAGATAGTCACATTCCTCTTGTTTTGAAGGTCAAGCATGCAAAATTTCATCAATATTGGAATAAAAATGATGATTTGTGTAAAAAACCAACAGACACTCTTTTTTATACACGGTGTCTTGTAGTACAAGCGGGAAACTGACGAATTTACATCACATTTGGAGTCGATTTTGTACACAATATAAGTTTTTGATTTTAGATTTCGTAATCGAGAATCGAGTCCAAAGTTGGAATTTTTTAGGTCAAATTTGAAAAGAATCGGTCGCTGGGCAGTAAACCACTCGGATCAATAAGCTTGTTTTCCCAATAATATAACATTACCAGATATATGTATGACGTATGAGGCGGCATACATATTTATGACGCCTCGTACGACTGACTTATTTTAATATAATAATTAATTCAAGAGAAAATTATTCAGTTCCCCAAAAAAAGGTATTTTTGAAGATATCTATACATTGTATAGAGCCGAAACGGAAATTATATAAAATTCTCTCCATAGAAAAAATGGCTAATAATGCTTCGAAAATTATTAAGAACCCGTATTTTCGGTTATTTAACACTAGCTTTTCCCCGCGGCTTCGCTCGCATAGTATTAGGGGAAATTACTGTAGCGCTTGCACTTATCAATTATCCCCCTTCCCCCCTCCCCCCTCCCCTCTCGCATTCCATGCATTCATTTCCGGTACATTCAGTTTTCAAACGCCTCGCGTTCCACCTAAATTTCATAATGCTATAGCTCAAAGAAAAAAGAATTATCCAATTTGGTGCAGTCGTTCGGAATTAATGCGCTTACAAACATTTCGAAGATTTATTTTTATTTAAATATATGGAAAATTGTAAATATAATAAAAAATAACACTATTTATTATACAGTCTTTAAAATCGTTACATTTTTAATGTAGGAACTCTCATCTGACCATTTTTCCAAAACATAAGCTTGTCCAAAAAAAAAATATATTATAATAATATTTGAATTTCCTGGAGCAGCAGCCGACCAGTAGGTAGGGGGCTGATTACCTACCAGCATAGAGCCCACCAATATATCAACATCGTTTCCATGGCAACGATTTATTTTCTGACGTTAGCAATAACTCGCTTTTGTTAGCTACAGAAAACGTATAACAAATATAATATATTAATAATTATAATTTCATAACGCCAGAGCTTACCATTACATACAGCCTATAGTAATTGCATATAATTTAGCTTTCTATTGGTGAAATAATTTTTAAAATCGTTTTGTTTTTTTATGCGTGAAAGCGTAACAAACAAACTCTAGCAGTTTCGCATTTATAATATTAGTATGATGAATAGATTATGTGAAATCGTCTTCGCAAACTTGGGACTCAGAAGGTGCTGTACGTTGTACGAAGTACGTGTCGAAGCAATGTAAGAGTCCCTTTCGTAATCTTACACGTTGGCTCATACATTGTTTACGCCAACTTCGGCACGCTTTCTACTGCATAAATTAAATTGTAATTTATTTTGCGTAAGAAACGTTCAGTATCGCCCTGGTGATGTTCTGCTGAATGGATATTTAAAGAAAAAAAACTTTAAATGTGTTTAGTTACCAGATCTGAATAGCCAGATACCTAAATCCCATTCGTTTCAGCCTCAAAATCGGGTAATGAATTGAAAGGGGAGGAGAAGGAGATGGGAAAGAGCAACAGTGGTGGTCCTTCACCAGGGCGTTACTGAGAGTACAACGATTGAATTTGGAAGCCACCTCTGGGCTAGAGCCCAAATACTTTTTTTAACTCAGCGCACGTGTGGTAAAATCATGTATGATCGTGTGACAAATGTGAAGGATCCGCAAAGAATGCAAGGCTGATATAAGCGTAATGAATAAGATTAAGAAAGGGACCTTTAGATGGTTTGGGCACGTAGAGCGAAGAACGAAGAAAAGAGTGTAACGAGAACTTATGACTTTTTTTAATATTAGCTCCAAACAGGAGGCCCTAAGGAAAATAATTCCACTCAGGGCCTATGTCATCTTTGGGGGTGCTGTGTGGAAGGTCTTTTTATGGGAAGGAAGGAGAGGAAGTTCTGGAAGGAAAAAAGGTATGAGGGGTGGGTAGGAATCTGGGGGTCAGCGTGTCCAGGAGTGATGGACGTATGAATTCATCCTTTCCACTGCGGAGCAAGGCGATATCCCGAGATAGTCCTGCTGGAGGGGTCAAAAGATCTCCCTCAACAAGTCTCTCCCGATCCGGCCTGCCACGCTGTTGGTGGGCAGATGCCTCAGCCGCCAAGATTCGGACAAACCTGACCCCATGAACCCGGGCACCCCTACTAAGTCATCAAACGTAGGGAACCACTTAGGGCGACCTATGACAAAGGTGTTGGTTATCCAATAAATGGTTCCCGGGGCGGCGGTACCCGTACCCGCCTCCCGAAATGCATTGTATAATAATAGAAGAGTTTGTATGATACGATATATGAAATTGCATGAGGCAAAGAGTGTGTGCCAAGAGCGAGTTGCTTGGCGGTCCGTCCTCTCTGCCTATCTCTGCGGGTAACGGGGTGATGGTTAGTTATTAATTACCAAGTTGTTATTATTTACCAAATAGTTATTAGTTACCAATTAGTTATTAGTTATCAATAAGTTATTAGTTACCGATTAGTTATTATTAGTTACCAATTAGTTATTAGTTACCATTTAGTTATTGGTTTCCAATTAGTTATAAGTTACCAATTAATTATTTATTATAAATTAATTATTTTAGTCACCAAATAAATAATTAAAAATCAATTTTATAAGTAAATTAGTTGCCAATCAGTTATTAGTTACCAATTAGTTATTATTAGTTATCAATTAGTTATTAGTTACCAATTAGTTATTAGTTTCCAGTTAGTTATTATTAGTTACCAATTAGTTACTAGTAGTTACCAATTAGTTATTAGTTTCCAATTAGTCATTAATCAATCAATTATGTTACCAATCAGTTATTAGTTACCAAACAAAAAATTAAAAATCAATTTGATAAAGAAATTAGTTACCAATCAGTTATTAGTTACCAATTAGTTATTATTAGTTACCAATTAGTTATTATTAGTTACCAATTAGTTATTAGTAGTTACCAATTAGGTTTTAGTTACCAATTAGTTATTATTCACCAAACAAATGATTAAAAATCAATTTGATAAAGAAATTCCTAACTTCATCGTTGATATCTCGAAATTGTACTTGTAATTGTAAGTACTGAAAAAACAGAATTTATCCCTTTCTCTATCAATAAATGTAAATCAAATCCAGAAATAAAAATTGTAATACATCAGAATAAATGTGGTGGAACTAATTGTAATCAAACATGTTCTACAATTAATTCAACTTCAAATATTAAATATCTTGGTGTATATATAGATCAACATTTTAAATGGAAAACACATATTTGTGAACTTGTCAAAAGAATTAGGAAATGTATATATATATTTATCAGAATTAGAAATATTCTTAGACTAGAAAACCTCAAAAAAGTGTACTATGCAATTGTTCAATCTATATTACAGTACGGTATTATAGGGTGGGGAGGAACTTATGGTGTTATTTTAAATCTCTGAAAATAGTTCAAAGATTGATAATTAAGGTTATCTTGAAAAAACCATCTACATTCTCTACTGAAAGAATCTTTTCAATATTCAAAGTATCTACAACAGACAATATATATATAAAAATATGCAATTCTACAGACTTTTAAAGAAATACAGCTAAAAAAATTACAATTCAATATATCAGCAAGATTTCAAAACAATATCAAAATCCCTAAATTTAATACCAAGCACATCCAAAATACCTATCGGTATTTAGGTGTAAATTATTTCAACAACCTCCCATTAGAACCAAAAATTATCGAAAATATACATAAATTCCAAATTAAATTGAAAAATCACCTGAAACAACTGTAAGAGTCCATTTCTACCGTTAATATTTCATTTAAATCTTAAAATTTATTTATTGTTATATCTCGAGTTTTCTTACATATCTTTTGTTATTAGATGCTATATTATTATTTTCTAATAAATTTTACATATACTTGAGCTTGAATTCCCTCACCAAACACAAGAGCCTTGTCTCTTTATGATGAGGAAATGCTATGGTTATGTTCATTTTACAACTCTGTTTAACATGTAAAAAAAAATGTATACTTATTGTAAAAACATACAAATATTAAATAAATAAAAAAATTGGATTTAATTCACTAGAGTACCGATGATGCGTTGAATTACGAGATCATAGGTTAAATAATGTCTATAAATATCAGTTTTCGTAACCCAACGGTTTTTTGTCGTTAAAACTGTTGGTTTTATCGCAAAAAAACTTGGCGTTGGTCATGTTGAACTCAGAGACAGCCCGGCAACACATCCTCTCCCATATCTATTAATACACGAGCCACTGTATACAAAATTTTATAGAAGTGAAATTCATTGAAATTCATTTTCAATCATTGAAGACGCTACTAGCGATTGTCAAACGACATTTCAGAGGAATATAAACGCTAGAAATATTTCGATTCTAATGCCTACAAAATTTAAAATCGGACGTCGTATTTGCACGAGGCAAGTAAGCGAAAAAGTGGTTTTTATTTATTTTGTGCATAATTTTATTAGAATGAAAAAAAGTTAGAACATTCAAAACCTTAAAAATAGTCATAATTGTTTCTTATATTACTTCATATGAAGAAACATTTTTTTTAGAGGTCTAAGCTTATATTTTTTGTTATGTAAATAATCATTTTATTAGGTATGTTTTTAGGTTTTCACGGCAGACACGGTCTATGTAGGCCAGACAGAGCGGACGATCTCCAAAAGGATTTCGAAACACTTTCGTGCTTGTAAACTTGGCCACCCTGACAAATCGGCAATCGCCGAGCACTTAATCGAAACCGGCCATTACTTTGGATTTGTTCCTGAAGTCCTGGGAAGACCCAAAACTTACATAGCACGCCTAATTACGGAGGCAATTGAAATCCGTAACAACCCCATCAATATTAACAGAGACGACGGAGCTAAGCTCAATAGTTCTTGGTATCCAGTAATTGACGGCTACACCAAAGCTAAACGCAAAAAACCATGCTGAATTTTTTCTAACACCAGCTCGTAGAGAAATGGAGCTGGCAGCACGGTATCGCTTCGACACACATAAGTAAACACTCTCACCAATATAATTTAATCATCTGCCCTGATGATGGACACTGTAACGCTGTCCGAAACGTTGGCTAAAGAAGGAGGTAGCGAAACACGGCATAACACCCCAAAAATCATAACAAAAAATCATTTTATTGTTTTTCCAATTCATAGAAAAGCTAGTAAAAGCTTCAATTTGTCCGTAGCATATTTTTGATGTTCATACTGTAAACCGATTCGTCGTAAAGATGAATCTAAATAGCTTCATCTTCAGGTAGAAAAATCAGTAAAAAACAGGTAGGACCAAAGATATTGAAATATAAGAGATGTGCGATCGGCAGTTTTTACTGGGTGGGACTGTGTTTCCTGGTGTTGCAGATATTGTTTACCAACACTTCTGCACACCTTCAAAAAAGAACTATATGAACGAATTCTTTCCGTATTCAAGCTTAAATTGTTAACCAATACTTCTTTTTTATATGTATACCGCACAAAAGTCCCAACTGCTCCCGTCTAGAGTCAATGAGTGTATGGCATTCCCATTTTTTTTCTTTTTACATGATCTCCACACAGGAGGCCCTGAGGAAAATTATTTTACTCAGGGCCTATGTCATCTTTGGGGATGGGAGGGAAAAGGAGGAGAGGAGAGTTCTGGGAAGGAAAAGGGTTTAAGGGGTGGGTAGGAATCTGGGGTTCAGTGTGTCCTGGTCATCCGCTTCCAAGACCTAGACAAACCTCACCCCATGAACCCGGGCACCCCTGCTAAATCACGAAACGTAGCGAACCACTTGGGGTGACCTATGGCAGAGGTGTTGGTTATCCAATAAAGGCCCCCGGAGCGGCGGTACCCATTCTCGCCTCCCAAATTGGGGCATGTTGTAAGGCTGAAGGTAGTGGGGAGGGGAAGGAGATGGAAAGAGGAAGGTGGGAAGTACCTGACTATTCAGATCTGGTAACCAAACACGGCTAAAGCCATTTAAAGCAATGTTTCAGTTCTTAATGGTGGTCTTACACCTGGGCGATAACACTTTCTGCCATAGGTCAGCCCAAGTGGTTCGCTACATTTGGTAATTTAGCAGGGGTGCCCGGGTTCATGGGGTGAGGTTTGTCTAGGTCTTGGAGGTGGATGACCAGGACACACTGAACCCCAGATTCCTTCCCACCCCTCAAACCCTTTTCCTTCCCAGAAATCTCCTCCCCTTCCTTTCCTAAAAAAAAAAACCCCTCCACACAGCATCCCCAAAGATGACATAGGCCATGAGGGAAATTATTTTCCTCAGGGCCTTCTGTGTGGAACTCATGTAAAAAAAAATGTGAGAGGATACACATGGAAAAATAATTTCTTTCTCTGTGTGAATTGCAATGCGTGCCGGGTATCACTGGTGCTATATAATTTTTACTATTCCCACCTAAAAACCCTTAAAAAGGACGTAAATATTTGAAGTGAAAACTTCTTTAGCAACATTGTGATTTAAAACTCTATCCACTGGAGCGATTAAGGTCGAAAAATGGACCACTATTATTTTTCTGCGATTGATAGCGGTCCAAAATCGAACTACATTTTCCTACCATTCGTAAAACATTTATTGTAATTATTTAAAACATTTCCATGGCCAGCCATTTATTTTAAAACGAAGCTATTGAAATGCTTTATCTGTTATCACCGTAGATGTCGCAAATCAGAGTGCGGTGCTTCTTAGCCTCTTCATTATTGTCTACTTTAGTTTTCTGAATGTTTCACTTCACCGCGTGTGAACTGCACACAATTTTTTTTATTAATTTCAGAACTGTGCATATTTTGGTCACACTGACACCTCCACGAGACGCGTCTATCGCTCTATAGCTACGCGATGACATAACGTGTAATTTGGTTCATTATTGTGGGAGGTATGTTTTTACGGCATACGTAACAATTCTGATTTTTGTCCAAGTTTTTTTTCTGCTCTGTTATTTGTGTACTTTTCGTTACTTTTATTCAAAATGGAACCGTTTGTGTTATAAGTCGTAAACAAAACTAGGCAACTGCTAATATTAAAAATTCAGTCTGACCTAACCTAACCGAATCTAATCTAACCTAACCTAATCGAATGTAATCCAACCTAATCGAATCGAATCTAACGTAACCTATTCGAATCTAACCTAGGCTAATCGAATCTAACCTAACCCAATCTAACCGAATCTAACTTAATCTAATTGAATCTCACCTAACCTAATCTAATCTAACCTAACCCAATCCAACCGAATCTAACTTAACCTAATCAAATCTAACCGAATCTAACCTAACCCAATCTAACCGAACCTAACTTAATCTAATCGAATCTCACCTAACCTAATCTAATCTAACCTAACCCAATCTAACCGAATCTAACTTAACCTAATCAAATCTAACCGAATCTAACCTAACCCAATCTAACCGAATCTAACTTAATCCAATCGAATCTCACCTAACCTTATCTAATCTAACCTAACCTAATCGAATCTAACCTAATCTAGTCGAATCTAACTTAACTCAATCTACATAACTTAACCTAATCGAATCTAACCTAACCGTATCTAATCGAATCTAACGTAACCTATTCGAATCTAACTTAACCTAATCGAATCTAACCTAACCTAGTCGAATCTAACTTAACTCAATCTACTTAACTGAATCTAACTTAACCTAATCGAATCTAACCTAACCTTATCTAATCGAATCTATCCCATTCGAATCTAACCTAACCTAATCTAACCGAATCTAATCTAACCGATTCTAACTTAACCTAATCGAATCTGTATCCCGAAATCTTCGACCGTTCACA
The DNA here is from genome assembly GCA_936435175.1 of Glyphotaelius pellucidus. Classification (NCBI taxonomy): domain Eukaryota; kingdom Metazoa; phylum Arthropoda; class Insecta; order Trichoptera; family Limnephilidae; genus Glyphotaelius; species Glyphotaelius pellucidus. Next base: position 17,145,113 of record OW386565.1, read on the forward strand.
TTTGGTCCGTCCTCTCTGCCTACCCCTGCGGGGAAACGGCGTGATGGTTAGTTAGTTAGTTAGTTAGTTAGGGAGCCGTAATTCTCGCTACTGGCTAGCGTGGTGGCTCTAGCTGCGAGCTCAAGTTTTTTTACAAAATGTCGACCGAATTGGTTCGCGCGAGAGTCATTATTTTAGCTGCTGCTGTCGCTACTGAGCGAGTAGACAGTTTTGGGTGTCATCATTTTGGATTCACCCGCTTTTAAACTTACCGGCTAGTAGCTAGTAAACTTGCTCAATGTAATCGAGGCTTAGAACCATTTACAAATGAGGTAACGATATTTCGATTCTGTGTGGTTGTCTTTCAAAAGAAAATCTTGCATTTCTAAGAGCATTTTCATAATATTTACGTCAATACGAAAGCGAGTGGGATGTGTTTATTATCGGAGAAAGAAATCGCGAAAACATTTTTGAAAATAGACAGATTATGTTTTGAAGAGAATTTTGTTACAGAATAAATGTTTTTATTTATTAACTCTGCCCATGGGGCTTTTAAATTAGGTGCCTATATACAGCCTTACTAATAAAAAAACGCCTTAACGATCGTTTAACGGCATACGTTATGTTTTTTTACATTAGCTTAAGAAAAAATCCTTTTTTAGGATGCTGTGTCGGGATCTTTTTAGGGAAAGGAAGGATAGTGGGCAGAAAAAAGGTGTGAGGGGTGGGTAGGAATCTGGGAGTCCAGGAGTGACGGATATATGAATCCATACCTTCAACTGCGGTGCAAGGCGACGGGTCGAGGTATTCTGGCTGGAGAGGTCAAAAGACCTCCCAATTAGTCTCTCTCGATCCGGCCAGCCACGCTGCAGGTGGGCAGACTCATCCGCCGCCAAGATCCGGACAAACCTCACCCCATGACAAACCTCACCCCCACTATGTCAGCAAACGGCCGACGTGGTCTAGCGGTAAGGCTCTTGACTCGCAAACCGAAGGTCGCGGGATCGAATCCCGGCGTGGCGAATAAATTTTATTTGATTAATTTGTATTTTTTTTTACAATTTGTTCATTTAAAATAATATATACCAGAGTGGAAAATACTCTCAGTATCACCCTGGTGTAAGACCACCAGAATTGAAAGGTTGCTTTAAATGGCTTTAGCCGTGTTTAGTGACCAGATCTCAACAGCCAGGTATTATATTATAATATCCCCACCTTCCTCTTCCCCATCTCCTTCCCCTCCCCACTACCTTCAGCCTCATAACATCCCCCAATTTGGGATGCCAATGTCTCAGAGGCTTCAGACGGGAGCAGTTGGGACTCTTGCGCGGTATTCATATTAAAAAAAGTTGCTAACCACTTGGAGTGACCCATGGCAGAGGTGTTGACTATCCAATAAATGTTTCCCGGGGCGGCGGTACCGATACCCGCCTCCCAAATCGAGTGTAATAACATAAATTAATTTGAACGCTCGACCTCTGAATTCATAGTCGAGGATCTTTCTCACTGTTCCCACATGACGGCAGAAGACATCAGCTACTTTATACTAACCGGTTTCATTAGCGTTTTAGAGTGCAGATTGCATCTCGTACTCGACTAATTGCATTTAACGGAGCTACGTGCAATAACGCACTACTTAATAATATAGACTTGAAGGCGTTCATACTGAGAACTGACGCATCAAAGGGCGGAACCCCGGTTCTGGCCAACCAACTAATTTGCTGCGAACTTTAAGAGAAAATCCGGTCGCCTAGAAATTGAACACTAAATATTTTTAACAAGAGGAGCCGGTGGTCCAGCCCCCGTAAATTCGTCGAGTTTTGAGGATTTTTTTTAAATGAAAACAGTGAACAATGACTTTAAAGTTATATTAAATCACTTTAATAGTATACAAAAATATTATTACTAAAACAAAATAAAAATTCTATGTAACTGCGCTGAAGTTGCCCTCCTCATAAATACGTACCTTGGTGGTGGGTCCAGTTCTGGCTCTTTCGCTTACCCGTAAACAAGAACAAACAAAAAATTGCTGATATGGGTTTAGTTATCGCAGGAACTAGAATAAAAAATAAATTAAAAAATTACAAAATGGCGCGTTGTTGAAATTTACATACAGAAAACGGACTGTTTTTTCATTACATTTTGTATGTAAAAAATAAGAAGTATTCAACGAGACGATCGGCCGAGTAGTTATTTTTTTGCCTCACACCATGCAGAAAAAAATAGTTTTGAAATAAATGAGCTTGAAGTTTCGCCCGGCCCTTTTACCTGCTTTTGCGCTGACCTGCTAACTGGGCTGTAGATCATTAAATATCGTCAATACCATTACAAAAAATTTACAGTATATTCTTAAAGGATTATACTTTCAAAATATCGATTTTGTTTGTTTTTTTTTAAATTCTAGACCACCGGCTCCGAGTAAAATCTCAAATTGTTATATTTTATTAAATGAGACAATACTAACGAAACTCAATCGAAAATCTGAAACAAATCAGAAAAATATACGGTCACATCTGGGACTCGAACTCCTATCATTAAGTTTAAAAAAATTAAAAAATATTCATCCTAAACTTGCAGAAAAGTCAATAGATGACGCATATTAAATAAAAATGGATACATTTATCCAAGACACTATCTAGATAGCATTTAGTTCTGGTTGAATCTTGCAACCGTATATAAAGAAAGCAGCCAATAAAAATATGCGTTTAAAAATAAAGATATTGATCGTAGTTCTTAGTCGAAGAATGATACAGTTAAATATGAACGAATCGGATAGGGACAATTTAGCTCAGTTGGTAGAGCCCTGACCCGGCAAGTCGTAGGTCCTGGGTTCGAGTCCCAGATTTGACCGAATCTTTTTCTGATTTTCGATTGAGTTGTTATTGTCTTCATTAATAAAATAAGTATTTTACCAAACTGTTGCTGTCAATGTCGCCATTACTCCTCCGATCACTGTGCGAAAGGGACAACTTCACCTCAGGCTGATAATCATAAAAATTTATGTTTCTTTGTTTGCCCCTTATGCGGTCTTTAAACCATTCATCCGATTGCGATGAAACTTTGGTGAATTGATGTGCGCATGCCAGCGACGGTGTCTATATATATTGGTGGGCTCTGGCGTTACGAAATTATTTCCTAACGCCAGATTACTATCATCCGATTGCAATGAAACTTCAGTGAGTTGTGCGAACGCCCGCGATGGTTGCAATGAATCTTTGGTGAGCTGTTGTGCGCATGATTGGGAAGGTTTCTATATGTAGTGGTGAGCTCTGGCGTTATGAAATTATTTTCTGTACAATTCATCCGATTGCGATGAATCTTTGGTGAGTTGTTGTGCGCACGCCAGCGATATTTTCTATATATTGTGGTGAGCTCTGGCGTTATGAAATTATTTCCTGTACAATTCATCCGATTGCAATAAAACTTCAGTGAGTTGTGCGCACGCCCGCGATAGTTTCTAAATATAGTAGTGAGCTTTGGCGTTATGAAATTATTTCCTATACTATTCATGCGATTGCGATGAATCTTTGGTGAGTTGTTGTGCGCACGCCAGCGATGTTTTCTATATATAGTGGTGAGCTCTGAGCGCTATGAAATTATTTCCTGTACAATTCATCCGATTGCAATAAAACTTCAGTGAGTTGTGCGCACGCCCGCGATAGTTTCTAAATATAGTAGTGAGCTTTGGCGTTATGAAATTATTTCCTATACTATTCATCCGATTGCGATGAATCTTTGGTGAGTTGTTGTGCGCACGCCAGCGATATTTTCTATATATTGTGGTGAGCTCTGGCGTTATGAAATTATTTCCTGTACAATTCATCCGATTGCAATAAAACTTCAGTGAGTTGTGCGCACGCCCGCGATAGTTTCTAAATATAGTAGTGAGCTTTGGCGTTATGAAATTATTTCCTATACTATTCATGCGATTGCGATGAATCTTTGGTGAGTTGTTGTGCGCACGCCAGCGATGTTTTCTATATATAGTGGTGAGCTCTGAGCGCTATGAAATTATTTCCTGTACAATTCATCCGATTGCAATAAAACTTCAGTGAGTTGTGCGCACGCCCGCGATAGTTTCTAAATATAGTAGTGAGCTTTGGCGTTATGAAATTATTTCCTATACTATTCATCCGATTGCGATGAATCTTTGGTGAGTTGTTGTGCGCACGCCAGCGATGTTTTCTATATATAGTGGTGAGCTCTGAGCGCTATGAAATTATTTCCTGTACTATTCATCCGTTTGCAATGAAACTTCAGTGAGTTGTTGTGCGCACGCCCACGATGTTTTCTAAACACAGTGGTGAGCTCTGGCGTTATGAAATTATTTTCTGTTCTATTTATCCGATTGCGATGAATTTTGCGCACGTTCGCGAAGATTTCTGTATATACTGGTTACATTATGAAATTTGTATAAAAAATTGCATTAGGTGGCATGCGAGCTGTTTGAAAACTGAATGTACCGGAATTGAATGTGTGGAACGTGGAGAGGGGAGGGGAACGCGGTAGGCTGAAGTACACGCAGGGAGAAACAATTTTTAAACGACAAATTTCTTTATCAAGTGGCATTGCATTGCATGCCGGGAACTCGGAACGGGATTTTTAAGATTTTTTTACCAACTATTAGAAGAAAATACTCTATGTTTGTACGTTTTGTTTAAAAAAAAAATCATTTTCTAGTTTGCATAATGAACGTCTGTTGATGGCGTTCAAACCAGGCAATTTTAACAATTTTTGAAGGGTCCTAACTCCTATAAGAAGTAACTTATAAAAAAAATTGGTTGTCTGTAAAATCGGTTTACGGACGATAATTTTACGTAATAGCGTCATATAATAACGATGAAGTGGAAGAGAGATAGATGCGTCACAAGCCGAACGCATGTTCCGCGCTCTCGCTTGCGCGCTCGGCTCAGGCGGAACGTGACAATGAGTTATGCTTTTTCGTGAGTTCAGCCGGCGTTCATCGATTTATAAGACGTTATCACGCCAAAAGCAGAACGTACCGACCCACTAGTGGTCTATATCTATATTATATTAAAAAATATTTGCAATAGTTTCAAAATCCTAAGAGAAAATTAGGGAATAAGTTTGTATGGATAAACGCTGCCCGATTTCCTCTTAAGTGACCCACATAGCTGGGTATTATCGTCCCATCAAGGCTGCAAGCGTACATTTTAGCTCGCGTACCGTTTTATGTTTTATTTCCTGTCATGATCGCCCTTTTGTCACACTTTTGAATGAAGAGGAAGCCACAAGCCAAAAATGTATGTATTCTTATATCGCCATGAATATAGGTAATATGCTTAAAAATTGCTTGGCAAACGGAGTCGAGAGGTCACGATTTCGAGCGCAAAATTGGTTTTTATTTATTTTATGAATAATTTTATATGAAATTAAAAAAAAAATATCAAGGGAAACTATCACAAATAATTTTAACTATAAAATGATATTATTAAAAAGTTGTTTTTTATATGCTTTCATACATTTGCGTGTGTGGGGTTTGTAAGTGCTTTAATAGGTTTGTGTGCTTTCATAGGATTGTGTGTGCTTTCATAGGTTTGTGTGTGCTTTCATAGGTTTGTGTGTGCTTTCATAGGTTTGTGTGTGTTTCGCAAGGAGTGTGTGTCAAGACCGAGTTGTTTGGCGGTCTATCCACTCAGCCTTGGTCAAAGACCACTAATTTAGAATTGAAACGTTGCTTGAAATGGCTTTAGCCGTGTTTGGCGACTAGATCTGAATAACCAGGTACATCCCACCATCTCCTTCCCCTCCCACCACCTTCAGCCTCAAAACATACTTCAATGATTGGGGATGCCATAGTCTCACTGGCTCCAGACGGTTGGTGGCAGTTAGAAAAAAAAACAAATTTATGTAAATTAAATGTTGTGCATTACGATCACTCGGCTTCTTAAATCCTTCTATAAGCTAAGTCCAAGTCTAAGCTTCTTAAATCCTCTATAAGCTAAGTCCTCCATCAGTGCACAAGCAACTTTTTCTGCTCATAATAATTATGGTAACGGGGAAAACAATAATATAGTGTCAGTTTTTCCGTAACCCGTGAATGTTTATCATTATTTAAAATTTTATGGTGCAATGTGGGTACCTTCTTAGTGTGAAATAAAAATGTGGTCGAAGGTTAAGGCTCTTGACTCATAATCCGAAGATTGCGGAATCTCTTGATTAATTTGTGTTATTTCACAATTATTTCATTTAAAATAATATATATTGTGTATTTGCGGCACGTTCCAGGGTGGAAGATATTCTCAGTATCGCCCTGGTGTAAGACCACCGTTTAGAATTGAAACGTTGCTGGAAATGGCTTTCTAACTTAAGCCATGTTTTGCGACCAGATCTGAATAGCCAGGTACTTCACTACCTTCCTCTTCCCCCTCTCCTTCCTCGTCCCGGTGACTAGTTGTCACTGGATCCCAGTGGATCCGATGAACCGGTTATTTTTAGAATCAGTTCCGATTGGATTTATAAAATGGTCATCAACACTCATTCTGGGCGAAGCCGAATCAAAAGCCGCCCGCAGGGCCTATCAGCAAAAACCTGCGGAGCGGGTTTTTAATGGCTAGTATTATTTATTATCCCAACGTAATTGGGTCACAGTCATAGACATATGAATATTACTAGACGAGAACAGACAGGAGAGGGGTACAAACCAAATATAGCGGGACGCGAATGGGGGAACATGACTGTGATGATACGTGATTCGTCAATAAATCAATCTGACAGTATACAGGCATCTCGCATTATAATATCACCATTTAGTTCAAAGTAAAATCTGCTTTTGAATGAATAGACCTTTTTACATGAGAGCGCGAATTGTTCGCCACGTTAGGGGCCATCCATAAATTACGTCACACCTTAAGGGGGGAGGGTAGAGAAGTGTGACATTGTGTGATAGGGAGTATGGGGGGGTCATCAGCTCTGTGACATCACATGTAAAAATCTAAATATTTATAAAATTTTCAACTACTTCGATTATTTTTAAATGTAAAATTGCAAAATATGTGACATCACACTAGGGCGGAGGGGGTCTCACAAATGTGACGATGTGTGACAGGGACGGGGTCATAAAATCGTGAAATTCGTGTGACGTAATTTATAGATGGCCCCTTATGAACAAATTTGCGAAGTTCAATTACGTCAAAGTAAAGTTCACCTGTTTTCAGGTCGAACATTTTGTAGCCGTATTTAGTTAAGACACTTTTACAAATGTTTCATAATTCAAACAAACAGCGACGAGCACACTTAAGAAACGCCGACATTAATAGTAATAATAAATCTTTATTCAATTAAATTTGGAACATTATAACAAAGAAAATTCTGTTCAGTGTAGTTCACAATAGGTTATAACCTAACTGATATATCAGTACAAAAAGTTTACAAGTAGAAAGTAATATACATATGAACAATAGGTTAAAGGTAGATTAAGAATACAAATTTAAAGTTATATAGTAACAAAAGACTGGATCAAACAACAAGGTAATCAATTTACTCAAAAAATTATAACACCTAACCAAACATAACCCATCCCATATATAAAAAAATATATAATTAAATAAACTTTGTTTCGAGACAGAAAATATTACCACAATATCCGTGATTATACCACTGGCGCGTGGTCCTTAGAAAAATTATATCTACCGTTTATCAAGACAATTATTTATCTTACTCATAATCTAGATTCTAAGAACAACTGTATATATAGATCCCCACCGAAACTAATCTTTTAATTTATGTGTATGATACTGTCGCCATGGGTCGACCCACAGTGCCCTTCTTGACAATATCAAGGAGAATACGGTGTTTCTACTTAGGTCGACAGAATAGCACTTAATACCAAACATGGTAACACCTCAGCACAGGTTCGCCTAGTGAGGTGTTCACAAAATACTACGACTAACCTATTTACATACAGTTATGGATCAATTAACATTTTTTTCTTATTACTAAACCTATTATCTATGTAAACTATGTAATAATGTGTAAAGTGTATGTACAAGAATAGAAATAAATAAATAAATAGTTGAAGATTATTATAACTCGCCTCACTAGGCTAGCCTGTTTTGAGGCAGTTATTTTGTACATCAATCTAAAATACTTACGAACATACCTAGATTTGTATTCGCTATGGTGATATATATGTTACTAAAACTGATCATATTATATGTATTCAGATAAGCTTAAAATAAAGTAAAATAATGCTTACCTATGGAATATTATACGACAATTGGGTTTATTCTCTTTTTCACTTCCATTTTTTTTTTCATAGAACAAGCCACCATTTTTGCCGTGTTATTTCGCAAAATGTTCCGATGAGAGCTCGACGCTGGTTCACACAAGAATGATGACGTCACTTATTTTAGATTCACTCGAGGCCATTCGCGAGCCCAAATGGAACCGGTATGGGGAGGGGTAAATAATAGGCTTTTATCACTAGGCTTGTTCAAGCTAAGCCAGTAGTTTAGTGGCGAGTAACTCGCCACTTGACTCGCCGAAAATCGTTAGCATTACTTTCAAGTAGATTACGTTTGTCCCCGCCGCCCGTTGCAAGATGACGGCGATTGACGGACTGCTACAAAGAAGAATAAATTAGTAAAATGAAAATAAATAAACTATAGACACGAAAAGAGATTAATAGCAGCATTAATAAATAATTTTAGTGTTGCATCTTCGCTCCAATGCCACGACATTTCCGCGCGTCTACAAATGAACTCTGCTAAAACGGCGGGTTTGCGCAGGTTACTGCGCATGAACGCGTGGAGGTGAGCGCTACTCCCGGAAAAATTAGAACGAAATGGATTGAATCGACTAAAAAGCTGACTAATCCACTCTACTAGAATTATGGTTTTCGGACGCGCTTAGTTACTACTATACGCTCCACTCGACTAAAATACCCTACCAATGCGATCGGGTCATTAGGGTAGGTCTAGTAATATACATTGTTAGCGTCGGCGTGGTGCTAACGTTAGCGGCATACAGGGAGGCCATTGCCTCCAGGAGAAAGCTCCCACATATTTAATACAATTAGATGCTGGATTTGCCCCAAATAAACTAGCTCAGGTTTTGCGGCGCAAGTATGTTCACTCTTAACCCCAAGGCTAGTGCCTGTGGTTCGGAGCTTCACTCTTCTCATCCTCCCAGGGCCTCTCTCGACAAGCAAAACACTGTATGTTATAACATAAATAGTTTATTCAATTCTAGGAGTCAACATAGTACATAGGGATGAACAATCCTAGCTGAAAGTTAGTTTGAACGTCAATCTCTGCTCTCTACACGCTTTCTTTAGGGGGCTTAAACACCATTTGCACACATAGGATGAAACATTGTATTGACTCACGTTTTATATGGGCTAGCAGCGTTTTACGAGCTACTTTTCCTGGCCCAAGCAGCGTCCACACGCACACACGCGGAGGCGCGCGCTCGGCGAAACTGAACTGGGCTCACACATGTTCACACGAGAGGCGTGGGATCGGGGAGCGTGCTGGCCGTTGACTGGCGACCGCCGGCGAGATGCCCGTGCGTCTCGCCGGTTTGTCGCTCGCGGGAGGGGGTAATGCGCGCGCCTGTATATTGGAGGTCTATTCTCCAATATGCAAACGTAACAATTTGTAACGTAACAACATATGTCTATGGTCACAATATAAGTCACGCAAGAACGCAAGGTTTTGTCTATCCACAAAACATACTTGTGATTTCTACGATATCCGTTGTTTTTTTCAAAGATATCAATTCCTTATCCATTTAAACAGAATACCTTATACAGGAATGACGAAATTTGAACACTTTTTAATCATTCAAAAAGTAGGTATATGCGTTATCCCACGGTGATATCGTATGAACGTCATCGACGATCGTCCTAAAAGCCATTCATTGGTTAGTCAGCCTACTTTACTTCAACCACAAAACGTCCGTATTTTCTGACATCCGTACGTTTTTCAAGGATATCAGTTCCTTATCTATACAGAATATTGAGAAATTTGAACAACTTTTCATAATTCTTACGTTTTCTAAATTTTAAAATGGGTATTCCAGCAACTATGTTGAACTTCAACACTCTTTTAAAAGATATAGGTACACTACCAGCTACGATCAGACAAACTGAGTCCTTGACAAAATTCAAACAAGATGTAAATAAATGAATTGTAAGTATTGAACGCCACACTACTGCAAACATCTGTAAAATAAATCACACATAGACAGAAATAACAATTTACATACGACCTAATCCATCCACACTAATATTATAAATGCGAAACTGCTCGAGTTTGTTTGTTACGCTTTCACGCATAAAACAATAAAACGATTTTAAAAATTCGTTCACCAATAGAAAGCTAAATTATATGCGAGGACTACAGGCTGTATATAATGATAAGATCTGGCGTTATGAAATTATAAATATTAATATAATACATTTGTTATACCTTTTTGTTAAAAGTTTCGTTTAAAATTTTGTTCTATTTAAATTAGGGTTAGATTAGGGTTAGGGTTAGGTTAGATTCCGTCTAAACCGTGAAATTAAAATGGTTATAACTTTTAAAATAATGCGAATTTCGAAAAATCCTTTTAAGGAGATATTTTTGAATATTTAAACTTTGGAAATAGGAAGAAAAAAAAATTGTTTTTTTTTTTCTAGAATTCTGCCTTAATAATAAGTTGGTATGAAAATCCAACGAATTTCTTTACAGTGTCGATTTTTTTTACTTCAACGCTGATACAGTGTACATGCAAATAGCTTTTGTTTGCTCAAAACTCACACTTTAATAATTTCCGGTGAATTCGTAACTAAAATAACTTTTTTATTTCAACAGACACCTGGGGATGTAATTTTTTTATATTTAAAATTAATAAAACAATACCTTACCATTAATATATTTTACGTACAACTATTTTAAGACTCTATAACAAGTTTTTCAACTACAAAGTTAGCGGTGAGCACCAGATTTTATTTTTCTATAAATCTAATAAATAACTTCGGGAGGGATTCATAAAGAAACATCTTAAATAATTGTCACGCGTTCTTCAGTATTAATTAAAATGAACCCGGCGGATAGGTCGAATCTCCAAACCCGCTAGGGCGAATTCGACCGTACGTTCGTCTAATACGCCGTGCCGCGGGCGTATATTTGTTTAAACGCTTTCTTCACTTACGTCGTTAGATTCCCACATTATTTGTCTTCTTCTTCTTTTCTTTGATAGAGCAAATTCGACAGTAGGTCCATCCAACACACGGGTCGCGAATCGCAATTTGTGTACACGGCTCCTTTACTTACGTCATTAAGATTCTGAATATATTTTAGGGTATATTGTCGTCTTAATTCATTTGCATGAAAATATGTTTCAAATTGTTATTTGGCGGTACATCCTCTCTGTACACCCTATCGGGGTCACTTAGTTATATTTTGTGTAATTAGGTATACCGTATTTTCTCTAAATCGACTGTATATTGTATGTAAGTATGCCAGGGGGCCAACTGTCAGCGGATCAACTGTCATGGAGCCGTCAAAAGTGACGAAAGTAAAGAAAATTTTATCAATTTCTGGTAAACTATTGTTTGATAACAAACATATACGGAAGTGAAATGACTCAATTGCCTTGAGAGTAGATTGCTGATATAAGAATGACTGTTCAACCTTTTGACTTCCGCGTCATAAGATAAGTTATTTTGCACTAGCTCGTCCCTGGCATGCGTGGCAATGCAATTTTTTTTCAATTATTTCTGGCTTTCACCTTCAAGGGTGTTCTAGGCCATCATTTCAAATTACAGAGAAAGGAAAGTTGAATTTAAATATTAATATTATTTAAATGTGCAAATTTCAGAATTTTATGGAAGATTGGAGTCGAGTTCAGACTTAGAAGAGATGAGATTTTGTATGGAGGGGAAGTAATTTTAGATAACGCTCAATAGAAGAGAGGATATTTATTTAGAGAGGGACAACCAAAAAATATGTGATCTAAAGTTCCCACTTCTAGGCAATCTGGGGAGTCAAGTACGTGAATTTTAAACAAGGGAGAAGGAACGGAACAATGTCCGATTCTCATTCGAATAAGAGAGAAGTTTCTTTTTTGGAAAAATGGGGGAATTTTTGAAACCACGGTTTTGATGGGATAGTCCTTTGTATTGAGGCGTAGCGGGGATATTCAAAATATTTTTTTTCTCCCTGCGCGTCCTTTCCCGTGTATTTCCCCTTTCTGCGTGTCCTTTCCTTCCCCGTTCCTCTCCCGCATCCTCTTCCCCACCCGCATTCCCCTTCCAACTTCCCCGCTTTCCCTCTTCCTTCTCCCACCACCCTCTCCCACCGGCCGGGAAATTGAGATTGTTGTTTTTACTATCTTCCTCGCAATTTTTTCACTAAACCTTCCCTGGACTGCGACAAACATTTCAAAACCAAAATCAGCTAAATCGGCCCAGCCGTTCTCGAGTTTTAGCGAGACAAACGAACAGCAATTGATTTTTTATATATAGATAGATAGATTATCTTCACACAGGAGGCCCTGATGAAAATAATTCCCATCATGGCAAATGTCATCTTCGAGGATGGGAATGGGAGCAGTTGGGACTCTTGTGCTGTATTCATATAGCACCACGGCAACCCCAAAGGTGACGCAGGCCCAGAGGCAAAGTATTTTCCTCAAGACCTCCTGTGTGGAGCCAATAATGTAAAAGCTATTGTTAACATTTTCAGAAATGCAGTACGGTATTTTTTTCGGTTACGTCTTATTGTAATAACATTATCATTGTGAATGTTTGGCAATAACCATTTCCAGTGTTGAGTCACACCCGGGCAATACTGACAGTATCTAGCGACATCTATAGATAGTACTGGCAGAGTGTAAACAAACCTACCTACGTGCCAGACAGCACGGTGCTAAATTTGTGAACAATTTAAATCTATTGAAGTGCAAACACAAATTAATGTCCATTTTTAAACTATTCTGAGAGACAATAATATATTAAATTTTTTATAAGAAAAACTCTCTTTTTATAACTTTTGAAGGTTATTCCCATCAACGTAATATATCATTGAAGAAGATAACACTCGAATCCAGGTTACAAACCAATTCTTAGAATGATTGTTCCAATAAAAAGAGTAGTTGCCCATAATATGGAAAAAATAACTAATTAAATGAAGACATTATGAGCGAAACTCAATCGAACATCTGGAAACAGAAAAATCAGAAAAAGATATTCACACCTCTGGGACTCGAACCCAGGACCTCCCTACTTTCCGGGTCGGGCGCTCTTATCCACTGAGCTAAGGTGTCGATATCTAATTCGGTTACTTTTAACTGTACCATACTTCGACTAAGAACCACCCATATTATCTTCATTTTTCTTAACGCATATTTTTTATTGGCTGCCATCTTTATGAATGATTGCAAGATTCAACTCATTGACCGAATTAGATATCGACACCTTAGCTCAGTGGATAAGAGCGCCCGACCCGGAAAGTAGGGAGGTCCTGGGTTCGAGTCCCAGAGGTGTGAATATCTTTTTCTGATTTTTCTGTTTCCAGATGTTCGATTGAGTTTCGCTCATAATGTCTTCATTTAATTAAATATTACAGTTTGAGGTTTTACTCATAAAAGTTAAAATAATAAATAATAATGAAAAAATAACTAGTTGAAGATAATATTGTTGATTCTAAATATTTGAAATATGAGATTGACAAATATGACAGTTTGACAGAAGGTGGCAATAGCGAAATTGGATAACGCGCACGTCCCGGTTAGACGAGAGGTCTGGGTTCGAGCCCCAGTTGCGACCATTGTCTTTTTCTATTTTTCTGTGTCTTGTTCTCTTTCATATTTTCATTTAGATTATAAGTGTTATCTTCTTCTTCAATGAAATAATATATTAAATTATTATGGAGAAATGTTGTTTGATTTGGTTTTTATTTTCTACTAGCGAGTACCCGGCGTGCGTTGCAACACCATTCAAAGAAGAAAGTGTTTTTGTTACTCTGTTTATTGAAGGGCTTTTTGGTATGCAGGAATATTTTTGTTTTTCAATTTGCTGCGTATTTTCAGGCCACATACAGCTGTAGAATACAATCCCGGGATTCCGAAAATACCGGGACTGGCTAATCTCGGGATTTTCGGGATTGCCACAATCACGTCTAGTTTGCATTCCGTAATCCGTTGCGCCTTGACTTGTTCGGAAGTTATGCGCGTACAAACATTCGGAGATACATTTTTATTTATATAGATAGATATTAACTACGACGCCTGAAATAAAATTTCCCGCAAATATATCAACGTTGTAACCAAGACAACGATTTGTTTAGCTTTTCGTCTGAAGTTATCAATAACTCGCTTTTGTAAGGGACAATAAACGCATATTAAATATAATATATTAATATTTATAATTTTATAACGCCAGAGCTTACCATTATATACTGCCTAAATTACTCGCATATAATGTAGCTTTCTACTGGTGGAAGAATTATTGCAAAAGGTTTATTGGTTTAGGCGTGAAAGCGGAACAAACAAACACACGCTTTTTCGTATTTATAATATCTATTAGTTTAGATAAGTTGTCTTGTATAGCAAACAATATTAATAAATAATATTTAAGAACTTACCATCTTTGCTTTTATTTTATCCCAAATAATTAACCACATTTCCTAATCCCGGGATAGTACCGGGATCCCGGGATTACGCATCGAAAATCCCGTAATCCCGGGATTTAAAAACATGCTCAAGATTGTATTCTCTACATACAGCCTGTCCGTGTGAGAAACCTGGATTTTCTAAATTCACCTCCTGTTATCCCCTACCGTTACTATGTCTCTCTCTGCCCCTGTCTCGCCTCCCACGTTTCCCCCTCCGTGTCCTTTCCCATGCGTCCCGATTCCCGCGTTCCCCTTCCGTCTTCCCACTTAAACTATGTGAAATACATTCATTTTTCAAATCGCCACCTTTTGCAACAATTTTTTACAAATTTCATAACGCCAGACCTCACCTTCATACATGTACAAACCTTCACTGGTGCGCGCACAACAATCTCCAAAGTTTCATCGCAATCGGACGAATGGCGTAGAAAATAATTTCATAACCCCAGAGCTCATAATTATATATATATATACTAGCTTTTACCCGCGCCTTCGCTCGCATGGTATTAGGGGGAAATTATTGTAGCGCTTGCATTTATCAATTATCCCCCCCCCCTCCCCCATCCCCCCCTTTCATCCTCCCACATTCCATACATTCATTCCCGGTACATTCAGTTTTCAAACAGCTCGCGTGCCACCTAAATTTCATGTGCAAGAGTAACCTCACCAGTAGTAAAAAAAGAATTATCCCATTTGGTGCAGACGTTCGGAAGTTATGCGCGTACAAACATTTCGGAAATTAATTTTTATTTATACATAATTATTATTTACGATTTCCCGCAAATATAACATCATTTCCACGACAACGATTTGTTTTCTGACGTTAGCAATAACTCGCTTTTGCTAGCGACAGAAAACGTATAAAAAATATAATATTTTAATATTTATAATTTCGTAATGTCGGAGCTTCCCATTATATACAGCGTGTAGTCCTCGCATATAATTAAGCTTTCTATTGGTGAAAGATTTAAAAAAAATCGTTTTATGCGTGAAAGCGTAACAAACAAACACACGCAGTTTCGCATTGTGACCATTTTATATATCCGATAGGAACTGGTTCCAAAAATAGCCAGTTCCTCGGATCCACTGTTATCCAGTGATAGCTAGTCACCGGGACAAATGTCACCGGGTAAAATGCCCATTAGAAAGATACGTGCCAGAAGATAATCTGTAACTTTGTCAAAATGATAATAAAATGTTTTAGAATAATTTTGCAGATAACGTGAGATTAGATTTCGCAAAGTGACCTCAGTGGATCTGAGATTGCAAAATACGTGTTTTTGATGTATTTTTGACCTTGAGAGAATGTATAGCAAACAGCAACAGAGATTACCTCACACCAATACACATCACAATCACTGGCCTCTAGTCTAAACATATCGCAATATCCATGTTAATCAACCGCTTGCAACTTTTAGTGATCAACACATCTACACTAACTAACTAACCATCAAATATAAATGGTTCCCGGGGCGGTGGTACTAATACCCGCCGGCCAAATAGAACTATTAATAAACAATCTATCAGTTAAAACCCGCTCCGCAGATTTTTGCTGCTAAGCCCTGCGGACGGCTTTTGGTTCGCCTACGCCCAGTTAGTGTCGGTGACCATTTTATAAATCCGATAGGAACTGGTTCAAAAAATGGCCCGTTCCTCGAATCCACTGTCATCCAATGATAGATAGTCACCGGGACAGGCAATGACGTCATATGTAATATGTAGCCGCTTGATACTATTATTTGCAACTGAGTATTACCGTAAATCTTTCTATATCCGAAGAGATGCTCAAATTCTCACGTCTTGGTAGCTTTGTTTGAAATTTCACATACACAGATGTTATTTGTTGCGCGGCGCGTACGGCGTGGCGTCAGATATGCCCTCGAAGTCAGGTTCTCAAATCCAACCGCGCAGACGCAAGCCTATTAATACCGATCGATAGGCAACTGCTAAAATTTAGCTTTACTTAAGCTAACCTAACCTAATCTAACCGAATCTAATCTAACTGAATCTAACTTAACAAAATGTAACTTAACCTAGCCTAAGCTAACTTAACTTAACCTAACCTAATATAATCTAACCTAACTTATTCTAACCTTATCTAACCTAACCTAATCTAACCGAATCTAATCTAACTGAATCTAACTTAACAAAATGTAAGTTAGCCTAGCCTAAGCTAACTTAACTTAACCTAACCTAATGTAATCTAACCTAACTTATGCTAACCTTATCTAACCTAACCTAATCTAACCGAATCTAATCTAACTGAATCTAACTTAACAAAATGTAACTTAACCTAGCCTAAGCTAACTTAACTTAACCTAACCTAATATAATCTAACCTAACTTATTCTAACCTTATCTAACCTTACCTAATCTAACCGAATCTAACTTAACATAACCTTGCTTAACCTAACCTAACTTAACTAAACCTAATCTAATCTAACCGTATCTAATCTAAACTTACCTAACCTAATCTAAATGAATCTTTATTTATTTTTTATGTGAATACCTCGCAAGAGTCACAACTGCTCCCGTCTGGAGCCAGTGAGACTATGGTATCCCCAATTGGGGTATGTTGTGAGGCTGACGGTAGTGGGATGGGGAAGGAGATGTGGAAGAGACGGGGAAGTACCTGGCTATTTAGATTCAGAAGAAGAAATTGCCTAAAAATAGTCACTGTAAAGGTAGGTCTCCTGGTAGGTAAACCATAAACATGAACGTGAACAATCGCTTGAACATCACTATAAACATTACAAACTTTGAACACTTCTTGTTCAAATACGCTGTTTTCAAGCTTTACCACGAGCGATGGAAAACATTCCACTCCCGGGTGAAGCGGGAAGGCCGGCGGGGCCGGCGGGGGGGGATCGGTTCATTTTTTTACAGCTACCGCGCCGAGCGTTTGATATCGGAGAATAAATCGAATGAGATTTGGGGGTCAACCGCGCGAGCCTAATAATAATTATGACTTTAAATTGCAAATACAATAAATACACTGTCTTAATGGATGATTATTTCTTTCGTGAACTCACTTGTAAATAAAGTCTTTTGATTTAAAAATCGGTTTCAGAGACACGGAAAAAATTGACCAATTAAAATCGGTGTTGTATTCTTAATTCCTGATAAATAAATACCTCATAAAAATTCAAAGTGGGTAGTAAGGTCTAACTTGAAATGCGTATTCTCTTAGATACTTCGTCTACAATCTTATCGCTAAATTCGACTTTTGACGTCTACGTAATTAATTACTTAAATAGTAACTTTAGGTCGGGCAATAATCGATATTAGTCGGAAATCTTTCTTGATAAATAAAAATATATTAAAATATCTGTGTTTTCTCCCTGATGAAGCATCTTTTCTTCATGGTAACTCATTTTAAGATGAAGCTATACTTGAAATCCTTTTTAGATACTATTTAGATTCATTTTTACGAAGAATCGGTTAACAATGTTTACATTATGAACATAAAAAATATGCTACGGATAAATTGAATCTTTTACTAGCTTTTCTAAGTATTGGAATTACAATAAAATTATCATTTACATAACAAAAAGTATAAGCTTAAACCACTAAAAAAAATGTTTTTTCGTGACTTAACTATAAGAAACAATTTTTTTTAAATACCCCTTAATGGCTAAGACTATTTTTGAGGTTTTGAATGTTCTAACTTTTTTTCATTCTTATAAAATTATGCACAAAATAAATAAAAACCACTTTTTCGCTTACTTGCCTCGTGCAAATACGACGCGCGATTCTAAATTTTGTAGGCATGAGAATCGAAATATTTCTAGCGTTTATATTCCTCTTAACATTCATGTAAATGCCAAACGTCAAGTATTCCAAAACGACCGCGTAAAATTCGCCCCGATCTTTCAACCATGTTTCAACAAACGGAGGAGACGGAAAACAAAATGTTTATAGTAATGTCAAAGCAGTTGTCAAAGCATTTGTTTTGCGGTCGGAAGAGATCCGCCTTAACGCTGACCGAAACGTTAACTAAAGAAGGAGGAAGCAGAACTAAAAATATTACTGACACAAAAATGCAATAGGAAATGCTAAATAAATTGATAATTTTTTACTTCCTCGATTCTCACATTACTTATATGTATATTATCAAATGTTGTTGTGTTTGCACAACACGCTTTGTAAGTTAATAATCGTGACTTGCATAAATGAAAAAAATCAACGACCTTAACATTAATAAGCCCGCGGGCGCAATGTATTGTATTATTTGTGATAGTTGCATCATTAGTCCAATCTTATCAAACTGGTCTAACTACCAGTTCAGTACCGCATTTAGCACGGCCGCAGTTGGAATAAAAAAAGGTGCAAGAAATGCTAAGCGTTTTTCAAAACAATTGTTTTCTTTGTGAAAGATTTTGTCCTTTCGTAGAGCTTGTAAGGTGTTCCTCAATGGACCCATTTAGTACCACTTTTATTAATTTGAAGTTTTTCTCTAAAATATTATTCATATCTTGGTTTATAATTGGATTCGGCTTAAACCTATTATCGACCGTCCAGTTGATTAGTCAGACATCTCCGAAAAATCGAAATTTGAGTTGAGTATGCAATTATATGTAAAAGTGTAGATAGACTCTATCTAGTACAATACTCAGATTACTCATTAACACCACCAAATCTTGCAGTGAATTTAACAAAATGTTGACGTTTTTTGGGTCACTGGTAGTAAGATATTTCAAAATGTCACACTAATTACCGGGCCGTTATGCCTCCCGGTGTTATTTTGTAGCGTATTTAACGTGTAAAACACAGTATTTGGAGATGACTGACTAATCAACTGAACGATCGCTAGGAGTGGCAAATGAATTGTATTCCCATGTTCATTTATTAGATTTGCTTTGTATTAAAATCAAACAGTTGAAATTTAAGAATCAGCCGCGCCGTACGCAAAACCGCTTTCGTACATGGAGTTTGTATACAAATGCACTTTTGTAATAGAACCGAATTAAAGCAATGCCAAAAGATGGCGCCACTTACGTTAATTCCATGGCATGCGTAAGTACTACGGATTTGTAATTATTATTGTAACTGGCAGTTGTGAATAATTATACCATGCGGCTATATATTACATATGACGTCATTGCCTGTCGCGGTTACTTTAACCCGGTGACTAGCTGTCACTGGATCACAGTGGATCTGAGGAATCGGCTATTTTTGGAACCAGTTCCCATCGAATTTATAAAATGGTCATCAAAAGACGCCCAGATCACATATCCCCTGTTGAACTGGCAATTGTGAATAACTATACCACGCGGCTATATGTATATTACATATGACGACATTGCCTGTCGCGGTTACTTTGTCCCGGTGACTAGCTGTCACTGGATCACAGTGGATCCGAGGAACCAGCTATTTTTAGAACAATTTCCTATCGGATTTATAAAATGGTCACCAAAAGCCGCCCAGATTCCTGACAGTTGTGAATAACTATACTACGCGGCTATATATTACATATGACGTCATTGCCTGTCGCGGTTACTTTGTCCCGGTGATTTACACTGGATCACAGTGGATCCGAGGAACCGGCTATTTTTGGAACCAGTTAAATCGGATTTATAAAATAGTCACTCAAACTGGGCGAAGAAGATCAGACAGCTGCCCGCGGTTTTTATTCATTTCCGACGACTCTAAAATAATTGAAGTAATTTTTTTTGCAATATTTGTGACCTACCACATGATTTTAATGGTAACAATCTGTTCATTGGTCTAAAAGTATTTTAGACTTAGATAACGACAAATTGTGAATGTTTTAGGTTCGGCTCTGTATCATCTATTGAATCATCTACCGAAGTAGATTACAAGTTCTACCAAAATCAAAGGTGTGTCACCTACCTGTACAAACTCCGGACACTTCAGACCAGCTGATATCTATATGTGCGTCAATCT
Source organism: Glyphotaelius pellucidus (assembly GCA_936435175.1). NCBI lineage: Eukaryota > Metazoa > Arthropoda > Insecta > Trichoptera > Limnephilidae > Glyphotaelius > Glyphotaelius pellucidus. Next base: position 17,165,622 of record OW386565.1, read on the forward strand.
TAATATATAACAATGAATGTTTCTTTGTTATGCGTTCTTTGGGGAGTTGTTGTGCGCACGCCGGCGATGGTTTCAGTATACAGTAGCGAGCTCTGGATTTATGAAATTTGTATAAAAAAATTGCAATAGGTGGCATATGAGCTGTTTGAAAACTGAAAGTACAAGGACTGAATGTATGGAACATGGGAGGGGAATGCGTGACGGGAAGGGACGAATGGGAAAGGACACGCAGGGAGAAACAATTTCTTTAATTAAGTGGCATTGCAGATTACAGCGAACATGCCGGGAACTCGCTAATCACTGTATGTTTCTTTGTTTGTCCCTTACGCGTTCCTAAAAAAATTAACCGATTTCGATGGAACTTTGGTGATTTGTTGTACGCAAGTCCGCAAAGGTTTCAAAATATATGGTGAGCTCTGGCGTTACGAAATTTGAACTATACATTTTACAATGGGTGGCGCGCGAGTTGTTTGAAAAATGTGTGCATTTCATACAGTTTAGCGGCATTGAGGGAAGGAGGGTGGGGATACCGGGAGGGAAACGAAAGGAGGAGGGTGGAAGACGGGGAAGGTGGAAGAGGGAAGCGTGGTCGAGAACGGGATGCATGGGAAAGGACGCAACAATTTCTTTCTTTATGTGGCATAGCAACGCGTGTCGGGTACTTAATGGTATTATTACACGTTGAAATTAATGATATACATAATTATAAAATTAATATTTATTCGTGACCATTTCTGGTTCGATGCTATCAATTCTTTGTTGTAATTCAAGTCCATTAGCATTTATCTTATACACAAGGTAACGTACATTACGAACTAACTAGTGAAGGTGTTTGGTCGAAACCTGCTTACGAATTACAGACTCAAATACACTTGTAATGGACTTTAATACCAAGAATCAAACAAGACGGAACGGTATTTGTTGGAATTGGGTAAAAATATGTGTTTGTAGGAAAACAAGGGAAGCAAGGAAAGGGGATAACCAATAATATGTTTTTTAAAGGAAAACAAGGAAAGCAAGGAAAGGGGATAACCAATAATATGTTTTTTAAAGGAAAACAAGGAAAGCAAGGAAAAGGGATAACCAATAATATGTTTTTTAAAGGAAAACAAGGAAAGCAAGGAAAGGGGATAACCAATAATATGTTTTTTAAAGGAAAACAAGGAAAGCAAGGAAAAGGGATAACCAATAATATGTTTTTTGTAGGAAAACAAGGGAAGCAAGGAAAGGGGATAACCAATAATATGTTTTTTGTAGGAAAACGAGGGAAACAAGGAAAGGGGATAACCAATAATATGTTTTTTGGAGGAAAACAAGGAAAGCAAGGAAAGGGGATAACCAATAATATGTTTTTTGTAGGAAAACGAGGAAAGCAAGGAAAGGGGATAACCAATAATATGTTTTTTGTAGGAAAACAAGGGAAGCAAGGGGGGGATAACCAATAATATGTTTTTTGTAGGAAAACAAGGGAAGCAAGGAAAGGGGATAACCAATAATATGTTTTTTGTAGGAAAACAAAAGAAGCAAGGAAAGGGGATAACCAATAATATGTTTTTTGTAGGAAAACAAATGAAGCAAGGAAAGGGGATAACCAATAAAATGTTTTTTGGAGGAAACAAGGGAAGCAAGGAAAGGGGATAACCAATAATATGTTTTTTGTAGGAAAACAAGGGAAGCAAGGGGGGGATAACCAATAATATGTTTTTTGTAGGAAAACAAGGGAAGCAAGGAAAGGGGATAACCAATAATATGTTTTTTGTAGGAAAACAAGGGAAGCAAGGAAAGGGGATAACCAATAAAATGTTTTTTGGAGGAAACAAGGGAAGCAAGGAGAGGGGATAACCAATAATATGTTTTTTGTAGGAAAACAAAAGAAGCAAGGAAAGGGGATAACCAATAATATGTTTTTTGTAGGAAAACAAGGGAAGCAAGGAAAGGGGATAACCAATAAAATGTTTTTTGGAGGAAACAAGGGAAGCAAGGAGAGGGGATAACCAATAATATGTTTTTTGTAGGAAAACAAAAGAAGCAAGGAAAGGGGATAACCAATAATATGTTTTTTGTAGGAAAACAAGGGAAGCAAGGAAAGGGGATAACCAATAATATGTTTTTTGGAGGAAAACAAGGAAAGCAAGGAAAGGGGATAACCAATAATATGTTTTTTGTAGGAAAACGAGGGAAACAAGGAAAGGGGATAACCAATAATATGTTTTTTGTAGGAAAACGAGGGAAACAAGGAAAGGGGATAACCAATAATATGTTTTTTGGAGGAAAACAAGGAAAGCAAGGAAAGGGGATAACCAATAATATGTTTTTTGTAGGAAAACGAGGAAAGCAAGGAAAGGGGATAACCAATAATATGTTTTTTGTAGGAAAACAAGGGAAGCAAGGGGGGGATAACCAATAATATGTTTTTTGTAGGAAAACAAGGGAAGCAAGGAAAGGGGATAACCAATAATATGTTTTTTGTAGGAAAACAAAAGAAGCAAGGAAAGGGGATAACCAATAATATGTTTTTTGTAGGAAAACAAATGAAGCAAGGAAAGGGGATAACCAATAAAATGTTTTTTGGAGGAAACAAGGGAAGCAAGGAAAGGGGATAACCAATAATATGTTTTTTGTAGGAAAACAAGGAAAGCAAGGAAAAGGGATAACCAATAATATGTTTTTTGTAAAAAACAAGGGAAGCAAGGAAAGGGGATAACCAATAATATGTTTTTTGTATGAAAACGAGGGAAGCAAGGAAAGGGGATAACCAATAATATGTTTTTTGGAGGAAAACAAGGAAAGCAAGGAAAGGGGATAACCAATAATATGTTTTTTGTATGAAAACGAGGGAAGCAAGGAAAGGGGATAACCAATAATATGTTTATTGAAGGAAAACAAGGAAAGCAAGGAAAGGGGATAACCAATAATATGTTTTTTGTAGGAAAACGAGGGAAGCAAGGAAAGGGGATAACCAATAATATGTTTTTTGTAGAAAAACAAGGGAAGCAAGGAAAGGGGATAACCAATAATATGTTTTTTGTATGAAAACGAGGGAAGCAAGGAAAGGGGATAACCAATAATATGTTTTTTGGAGGAAAACAAGGAAAGCAAGGAATGGGGATAACCAATAATATGTTTTTTGTATGAAAACGAGGGAAGCAAGGAAAGGGGATAACCAATAATATGTTTATTGAAGGAAAACAAGGAAAGCAAGGAAAGGGGATAACCAATAATATGTTTTTTGTAGGAAAACGAGGGAAGCAAGGAAAGGGGATAACCAATAATATGTTTTTTGTAGAAAAACAAGGGAAGCAAGGAAAGGGGATAACCAATAAAATGTTTTTTGGAGGAAACAAGGGAAGCAAGGAGAGGGGATAACCAATAAAATGTTTTTTGGAGGAAACAAGGGAAGCAAGGAGAGGGGATAACCAATAATATGTTTTTTGTAGGAAAACAAAAGAAGCAAGGAAAGGGGATAACCAATAATATGTTTTTTGTAGGAAAACAAGGGAAGCAAGGAAAGGGGATAACCAATAATATGTTTTTTGTAGGAAAACGAGGGAAACAAGGAAAGGGGATAACCAATAATATGTTTTTTGGAGGAAAACAAGGAAAGCAAGGAAAGGGGATAACCGATAATATGTTTTTTGTAGGAAAACGAGGGAAACAAGGAAAGGGGATAACCAATAATATGTTTTTTGTAGGAAAACAAGGGAAGCAAGGGGGGGATAACCAATAATATGTTTTTTGTAGGAAAACAAGGGAAGCAAGGAAAGGGGATAACCAATAATATGTTTTTTGTAGGAAAACAAGGGAAGCAAGGAAAGGGGATAACCAATAATATGTTTTTTGTAGGAAAACAAAAGAAGCAAGGAAAGGGGATAACCAATAATATGTTTTTAGTAGGAAAACAAGGGAAGCAAGGAAAGGGGATAACCAATAAAATGTTTTTTGGAGGAAACAAGGGAAGCAAGGAGAGGGGATAACCAATAATATGTTTTTTGTAGGAAAACAAAAGAAGCAAGGAAAGGGGATAACCAATAATATGTTTTTTGTAGGAAAACAAGGGAAGCAAGGAAAGGGGATAACCAATAATATGTTTTTTGTAGGAAAACGAGGGAAACAAGGAAAGGGGATAACCAATAATATGTTTTTTGGAGGAAAACAAGGAAAGCAAGGAAAGGGGATAACCAATAATATGTTTTTTGTAGGAAAACGAGGAAAGCAAGGAAAGGGGATAACCAATAATATGTTTTTTGTAGGAAAACAAGGGAAGCAAGGAAAGGGGATAACCAATAATATGTTTTTTGTAGGAAAACAAAAGAAGCAAGGAAAGGGGATAACCAATAATATGTTTTAATAGGCAAACAAGGAAAGCAAGGAAAGGGGATAACCAATAATATGTTTTTTGTAGGAAAACAAGGAAAGCAAGGAAAGGGGATAACCAATAAAATGTTTTAATAGGCAAACAAGGGAAGCAAGAAAAGGGGATAACCAATAATATGTTTTAATAGGCAAACAAAGGAAGCAAGGAAAGGGGATAACCAATAATATGTTTAAACAGGCAAACAAAGGAAGCAAGGTAAGGGGATAATTAATAATATGTTTTAATAGGCAAACAAGGGAAGCAAGAAAAGGGGATAACCAATAATATGTTTTAATAGGCAAACAAGGGAAGCAAGGAAAGGGGATAACCAATAATATGTTTAAATAGGCAAACAAGGAAAGCAAGGAAAAGGGATAACCAATAATATGTTTTTTGTAGGAAAAAAGGGAAGCAAGGAAAGGGGATAACCAATAATATGTTTTTTGTAGGAAAACAAGGAAAACAAGGAAAGGGGATAACCAATAATATGTTTTAATAGGCAAACAAAGGAAGCAAGGAAAGGGGATAACCAATAATATGTTTTTTGTAGGAAAACAAGGAAAGCAAGGAAAGGGGATAACCAATAAAATGTTTTAATAGGCAAACAAAGGAAGCAAGGAAAGGGGATAACCAATAATATGTTTTTTGTAGGAAAACAAGGAAAGCAAGGAAAGGGGATAACCAATAAAATGTTTTAATAGGCAAACAAGGGAAGCAAGAAAAGGGGATAACCAATAATATGTTTTAATAGGCAAACAAAGGAAGCAAGGTAAGGGGATAATTAATAATATGTTTTAATAGGCAAACAAGGGAAGCAAGAAAAGGGGATAACCAATAATATGTTTTAATAGGCAAACAAGGGAAGCAAGGAAAGGGGATAACCAATAATATGTTTAAATAGGCAAACAAGGAAAGCAAGGAAAAGGGATAACCAATAATATGTTTTTTGTAGGAAAAAAGGAAAGCAAGGAAAGGGGATAACCAATAATATGTTTTTTGTAGGAAAACAAGGAAAACAAGGAAAGGGGATAACCAATAATATGTTTTAATAGGCAAACAAGGAAAGCAAGGAAAAGGGATAACCAATAATATGTTTTTTGTAGGAAAAAAGGGAAGCAAGGAGAGGGGATAACCAATTATATGTTTTTTTATAGAAAAACAAGGAAAGCAAGGAAAAGGTATAACCAATAATATGTTTTTTGTAGGAAAACAAGTAAAGCAAGGAAAGGGGATAACCAATAAAATGGTTTTTTTAGGAAAACAAGGGAAGCAATGAAAGGGGATAAACAATAAACATGTTTTTCAAAGGAAAACAAGGGAAGCAAGAAAAGGGGATAACCAATAATATGTTTAAAAAGGCAAACAAAGGAAGCAAGGAAAGGGGATAACCAATTATATGTTTTTTCTTTTCAAAACAAGGGAAGCAAGGAAAGGGGATAACCAATAATATGTTTAAAAAGGCAAACAAAGGAAGCAAGGAAAGGGGATAACCAATAATATGTTTTTTGTAGGAAAACAAGGGAAGCAAGGAAAGGGGATAACCAATAATATGTTTTTTGTAGGAAAACAAGGGAAGCAAGGAAAGGGGATAACCAATAATATGTTTAAAAAGGCAAACAAGGGAAGCAAGGAAAGGGGATAACCAATAATATGTTTTTTGTAGGAAAACAAGGGAAGCAAGGAAAGGGGATAACCAATAATATGTTTTTTGTAGGAAAACGAGGGAAACAAGGAAAGGGGATAACCAATAATATGTTTTTTGGAGGAAAACAAGGAAAGCAAGGAAAGGGGATAACCAATAATATGTTTTTTGTAGGAAAACGAGGAAAGCAAGGAAAGGGGATAACCAATAATATGTTTTTTGTAGGAAAACAAGGGAAGCAAGGGGGGGATAACCAATAATATGTTTTTTGTAGGAAAACAAGGGAAGCAAGGAAAGGGGATAACCAATAATATGTTTTTTGTAGGAAAACAAGGGAAGCAAGGAAAGGGGATAACCAATAAAATGTTTTTTGGAGGAAACAAGGGAAGCAAGGAGAGGGGATAACCAATAATATGTTTTTTGTAGGAAAACAAAAGAAGCAAGGAAAGGGGATAACCAATAATATGTTTTTTGTAGGAAAACAAGGGAAGCAAGGAAAGGGGATAACCAATAAAATGTTTTTTGGAGGAAACAAGGGAAGCAAGGAGAGGGGATAACCAATAATATGTTTTTTGTAGGAAAACAAAAGAAGCAAGGAAAGGGGATAACCAATAATATGTTTTTTGTAGGAAAACAAGGGAAGCAAGGAAAGGGGATAACCAATAATATGTTTTTTGTAGGAAAACGAGGGAAACAAGGAAAGGGGATAACCAATAATATGTTTAAAAAGGCAAACAAGGGAAGCAAGGAAAGGGGATAACCAATAATATGTTTTTTGTAGGAAAACAAGGGAAGCAAGGAAAGGGGATAACCAATAATATGTTTTTTGTAGGAAAACGAGGGAAACAAGGAAAGGGGATAACCAATAATATGTTTTTTGGAGGAAAACAAGGAAAGCAAGGAAAGGGGATAACCAATAATATGTTTTTTGTAGGAAAACGAGGAAAGCAAGGAAAGGGGATAACCAATAATATGTTTTTTGTAGGAAAACAAGGGAAGCAAGGGGGGGATAACCAATAATATGTTTTTTGTAGGAAAACAAGGGAAGCAAGGAAAGGGGATAACCAATAATATGTTTTTTGTAGGAAAACAAGGGAAGCAAGGAAAGGGGATAACCAATAAAATGTTTTTTGGAGGAAACAAGGGAAGCAAGGAGAGGGGATAACCAATAATATGTTTTTTGTAGGAAAACAAAAGAAGCAAGGAAAGGGGATAACCAATAATATGTTTTTTGTAGGAAAACAAGGGAAGCAAGGAAAGGGGATAACCAATAAAATGTTTTTTGGAGGAAACAAGGGAAGCAAGGAGAGGGGATAACCAATAATATGTTTTTTGTAGGAAAACAAAAGAAGCAAGGAAAGGGGATAACCAATAATATGTTTTTTGTAGGAAAACAAGGGAAGCAAGGAAAGGGGATAACCAATAATATGTTTTTTGTAGGAAAACGAGGGAAACAAGGAAAGGGGATAACCAATAATATGTTTTTTGGAGGAAAACAAGGAAAGCAAGGAAAGGGGATAACCAATAATATGTTTTTTGTAGGAAAACGAGGAAAGCAAGGAAAGGGGATAACCAATAATATGTTTTTTGTAGGAAAACAAGGGAAGCAAGGGGGGGATAACCAATAATATGTTTTTTGTAGGAAAACAAGGGAAGCAAGGAAAGGGGATAACCAATAATATGTTTTTTGTAGGAAAACAAAAGAAGCAAGGAAAGGGGATAACCAATAATATGTTTTTTGTAGGAAAACAAATGAAGCAAGGAAAGGGGATAACCAATAAAATGTTTTTTGGAGGAAACAAGGGAAGCAAGGAAAGGGGATAACCAATAATATGTTTTTTGTAGGAAAACAAGGGAAGCAAGGGGGGGATAACCAATAATATGTTTTTTGTAGGAAAACAAGGGAAGCAAGGAAAGGGGATAACCAATAATATGTTTTTTGTAGGAAAACAAGGGAAGCAAGGAAAGGGGATAACCAATAAAATGTTTTTTGGAGGAAACAAGGGAAGCAAGGAGAGGGGATAACCAATAATATGTTTTTTGTAGGAAAACAAAAGAAGCAAGGAAAGGGGATAACCAATAATATGTTTTTTGTAGGAAAACAAGGGAAGCAAGGAAAGGGGATAACCAATAAAATGTTTTTTGGAGGAAACAAGGGAAGCAAGGAGAGGGGATAACCAATAATATGTTTTTTGTAGGAAAACAAAAGAAGCAAGGAAAGGGGATAACCAATAATATGTTTTTTGTAGGAAAACAAGGGAAGCAAGGAAAGGGGATAACCAATAATATGTTTTTTGGAGGAAAACAAGGAAAGCAAGGAAAGGGGATAACCAATAATATGTTTTTTGTAGGAAAACGAGGGAAACAAGGAAAGGGGATAACCAATAATATGTTTTTTGTAGGAAAACGAGGGAAACAAGGAAAGGGGATAACCAATAATATGTTTTTTGGAGGAAAACAAGGAAAGCAAGGAAAGGGGATAACCAATAATATGTTTTTTGTAGGAAAACGAGGAAAGCAAGGAAAGGGGATAACCAATAATATGTTTTTTGTAGGAAAACAAGGGAAGCAAGGGGGGGATAACCAATAATATGTTTTTTGTAGGAAAACAAGGGAAGCAAGGAAAGGGGATAACCAATAATATGTTTTTTGTAGGAAAACAAAAGAAGCAAGGAAAGGGGATAACCAATAATATGTTTTTTGTAGGAAAACAAATGAAGCAAGGAAAGGGGATAACCAATAATATGTTTTTTGTAGGAAAACAAGGAAAGCAAGGAAAAGGGATAACCAATAATATGTTTTTTGTAAAAAACAAGGGAAGCAAGGAAAGGGGATAACCAATAATATGTTTTTTGTATGAAAACGAGGGAAGCAAGGAAAGGGGATAACCAATAATATGTTTTTTGGAGGAAAACAAGGAAAGCAAGGAAAGGGGATAACCAATAATATGTTTTTTGTATGAAAACGAGGGAAGCAAGGAAAGGGGATAACCAATAATATGTTTATTGAAGGAAAACAAGGAAAGCAAGGAAAGGGGATAACCAATAATATGTTTTTTGTAGGAAAACGAGGGAAGCAAGGAAAGGGGATAACCAATAATATGTTTTTTGTATGAAAACGAGGGAAGCAAGGAAAGGGGATAACCAATAATATGTTTTTTGGAGGAAAACAAGGAAAGCAAGGAATGGGGATAACCAATAATATGTTTTTTGTATGAAAACGAGGGAAGCAAGGAAAGGGGATAACCAATAATATGTTTATTGAAGGAAAACAAGGAAAGCAAGGAAAGGGGATAACCAATAATATGTTTTTTGTAGGAAAACGAGGGAAGCAAGGAAAGGGGATAACCAATAATATGTTTTTTGTAGAAAAACAAGGGAAGCAAGGAAAGGGGATAACCAATAAAATGTTTTTTGGAGGAAACAAGGGAAGCAAGGAGAGGGGATAACCAATAAAATGTTTTTTGGAGGAAACAAGGGAAGCAAGGAGAGGGGATAACCAATAATATGTTTTTTGTAGGAAAACAAAAGAAGCAAGGAAAGGGGATAACCAATAATATGTTTTTTGTAGGAAAACAAGGGAAGCAAGGAAAGGGGATAACCAATAATATGTTTTTTGTAGGAAAACGAGGGAAACAAGGAAAGGGGATAACCAATAATATGTTTTTTGGAGGAAAACAAGGAAAGCAAGGAAAGGGGATAACCGATAATATGTTTTTTGTAGGAAAACGAGGGAAACAAGGAAAGGGGATAACCAATAATATGTTTTTTGTAGGAAAACAAGGGAAGCAAGGGGGGGATAACCAATAATATGTTTTTTGTAGGAAAACAAGGGAAGCAAGGAAAGGGGATAACCAATAATATGTTTTTTGTAGGAAAACAAGGGAAGCAAGGAAAGGGGATAACCAATAATATGTTTTTTGTAGGAAAACAAAAGAAGCAAGGAAAGGGGATAACCAATAATATGTTTTTAGTAGGAAAACAAGGGAAGCAAGGAAAGGGGATAACCAATAAAATGTTTTTTGGAGGAAACAAGGGAAGCAAGGAGAGGGGATAACCAATAATATGTTTTTTGTAGGAAAACAAAAGAAGCAAGGAAAGGGGATAACCAATAATATGTTTTTTGTAGGAAAACAAGGGAAGCAAGGAAAGGGGATAACCAATAATATGTTTTTTGTAGGAAAACGAGGGAAACAAGGAAAGGGGATAACCAATAATATGTTTTTTGGAGGAAAACAAGGAAAGCAAGGAAAGGGGATAACCAATAATATGTTTTTTGTAGGAAAACGAGGAAAGCAAGGAAAGGGGATAACCAATAATATGTTTTTTGTAGGAAAACAAGGGAAGCAAGGAAAGGGGATAACCAATAATATGTTTTTTGTAGGAAAACAAAAGAAGCAAGGAAAGGGGATAACCAATAATATGTTTTAATAGGCAAACAAGGGAAGCAAGAAAAGGGGATAACCAATAATATGTTTTAATAGGCAAACAAAGGAAGCAAGGAAAGGGGATAACCAATAATATGTTTAAACAGGCAAACAAAGGAAGCAAGGTAAGGGGATAATTAATAATATGTTTTAATAGGCAAACAAGGGAAGCAAGAAAAGGGGATAACCAATAATATGTTTTAATAGGCAAACAAGGGAAGCAAGGAAAGGGGATAACCAATAATATGTTTAAATAGGCAAACAAGGAAAGCAAGGAAAAGGGATAACCAATAATATGTTTTTTGTAGGAAAAAAGGGAAGCAAGGAAAGGGGAAAACCAATAATATGTTTTTTGTAGGAAAACAAGGAAAACAAGGAAAGGGGATAACCAATAATATGTTTTAATAGGCAAACAAAGGAAGCAAGGAAAGGGGATAACCAATAATATGTTTTTTGTAGGAAAACAAGGAAAGCAAGGAAAGGGGATAACCAATAAAATGTTTTAATAGGCAAACAAAGGAAGCAAGGAAAGGGGATAACCAATAATATGTTTTTTGTAGGAAAACAAGGAAAGCAAGGAAAGGGGATAACCAATAAAATGTTTTAATAGGCAAACAAGGGAAGCAAGAAAAGGGGATAACCAATAATATGTTTTAATAGGCAAACAAAGGAAGCAAGGAAAGGGGATAACCAATAATATGTTTAAACAGGCAAACAAAGGAAGCAAGGTAAGGGGATAATTAATAATATGTTTTAATAGGCAAACAAGGGAAGCAAGAAAAGGGGATAACCAATAATATGTTTTAATAGGCAAACAAGGGAAGCAAGGAAAGGGGATAACCAATAATATGTTTAAATAGGCAAACAAGGAAAGCAAGGAAAAGGGATAACCAATAATATGTTTTTTGTAGGAAAAAAGGGAAGCAAGGAAAGGGGATAACCAATAATATGTTTTTTGTAGGAAAACAAGGAAAACAAGGAAAGGGGATAACCAATAATATGTTTTAATAGGCAAACAAGGAAAGCAAGGAAAAGGGATAACCAATAATATGTTTTTTGTAGGAAAAAAGGGAAGCAAGGAGAGGGGATAACCAATTATATGTTTTTTTATAGAAAAACAAGGAAAGCAAGGAAAAGGTATAACCAATAATATGTTTTTTGTAGGAAAACAAGTAAAGCAAGGAAAGGGGATAACCAATAAAATGGTTTTTTTTAGGAAAACAAGGGAAGCAATGAAAGGGGATAAACAATAAACATGTTTTTCAAAGGAAAACAAGGGAAGCAAGAAAAGGGGATAACCAATAATATGTTTAAAAAGGCAAACAAAGGAAGCAAGGAAAGGGGATAACCAATTATATGTTTTTTCTTTTCAAAACAAGGGAAGCAAGGAAAGGGGATAACCAATAATATGTTTAAAAAGGCAAACAAAGGAAGCAAGGAAAGGGGATAACCAATAATATGTTTTTTGTAGGAAAACAAGGGAAGCAAGGAAAGGGGATAACCAATAAAATGGTTTTTTTAGGAAAACAAGGGAAGCAATGAAAGGGGATAAACAATAAACATGTTTTTCAAAGGAAAACAAGGGAAGCAAGAAAAGGGGATAACCAATAATATGTTTAAAAAGGCAAACAAGGGAAGCAAGGAAAGGGGATAACCAATAATATGTTTAAATAGGCAAACAAAGGAAGCAAGGAAAGGGGATAACCAATAATATGTTTAAATAGGCAAACAAAGGAAGCAAGGAAAAGGGATAACCAATAATATGTTTTTTGTAGGAAAAAAGGGAAGCAAGGAAAGGGGATAACCAATAAAATGGTTTTTTAAGAAAACAAGGGAAGCAATGAAAGGGGATAAACAATAAACATGTTTTTCAAAGGAAAACAAGGGAAGCAAGAAAAGGGGATAACCAATAATATGTTTAAAAAGGCAAACAAAGGAAGCAAGGAAAGGGGATAACCAATAATATGTTTTTTGTAGGAAAACAAGGGAAGCAAGGAAAGGGGATAACCAATAATATGTTTTTTGTAGGAAAACAAGGGAAGCAAGGAAAGGGGATAACCAATAATATGTTTAAAAAGGCAAACAAAGGAAGCAAGGAAAGGGGATAACCAATAATATGTTTTTGTAGGAAAACAAGGGAAGCAAGGAAAGGGGATAACCAATAATATGTTTTTTGTAGGAAAACAAGGGAAGCAAGGAAAGGGGATAACCAATAATATGTTTAAATAGGCAAACAAAGGAAGCAAGGAAAGGGGATAACCAATAATATGTTTTAATAGGCAAACAAGGAAAGCAAGGAAAAGGGATAACCAATAATATGTTTTTTATAGAAAAACAAGGAAAGCAAGGAAAGGGGATAACCAATAATATGTTTTTTGTAGGAAAAAAGGGAAGCAAGAAGAGGGGATAACCAATTATATGTTTTTTTATAGGAAAACAAGTAAAGCAAGGAAAGGGGATAACCAATAAAATGGTTTTTTTAAGGAAAACAAGGGAAGCAATGAAAGGGGATAAACAATAAACATGTTTTTCAAAGGAAAACAAGGGAAGCAAGAAAAGGGGATAACCAATAATATGTTTAAAAAGGCAAACAAAGGAAGCAAGGAAAGGGGATAACCAATAATATGTTTTTTGTAGGAAAACAAGGGAAGCAAGGAAAGGGGATAACCAATAATATGTTTTTTCTAGGAAAACAAGGGAAGCAAGGAAAGGGGATAACCAATAATATGTTTAAACAGGCAAACAAAGGAAGCAAGGAAAGGGGATAACCAATAATATGTTTTTTGTAGGAAAACAAGGGAAGCAAGGAAAGGGGATAACCAATAATATGTTTAAAAAGGCAAACAAAGGAAGCAAGGAAAGGGGATAACCAATAATATGTTTTTTCTAGGAAAACAAGGGAAGCAAGGAAAGGGGATAACCAATAATATGTTTTTTCTAGGAAAACAAGGGAAGCAAGGAAAGGGGATAACCAATAATATGTTTAAACAGGCAAACAAAGGAAGCAAGGAAAGGGGATAACCAATAATATGTTTTTTGTAGGAAAACAAGTAAAGCAAGGAAAGGGGATAACCAATAAAATGGTTTTTTTAGGAAAACAAGGGAAGCAATGAAAGGGGATAAACAATAAACATGTTTTTCAAAGGAAAACAAGGGAAGCAAGAAAAGGGGATATCCAATAATATGTTTAAAAAGGCAAACAAAGGAAGCAAGGAAAGGGGATAACCAATTATATGTTTTTTCTTTTCAAAACAAGGGAAGCAAGGAAAGGGGATAACCAATAATATGTTTTTTCTAGGAAAACAAGGGAAGCAAGGAAAGGGGATAACCAATAATATGTTTTTTCTAGGAAAACAAGGGAAGCAAGGAAAGGGGATAACCAATAATATGTTTAAACAGGCAAACAAAGGAAGCAAGGAAAGGGGATAAACAATAAACATGTTTTTCAAAGGAAAACAAGGGAAGCAAGAAAAGGGGATAACCAATAATATGTTTAAAAAGGCAAACAAAGGAAGCAAGGAAAGGGGATAACCAATAATATGTTTTTTGTAGGAAAACAAGGGAAGCAAGGAAAGGGGATAACCAATAATATGTTTTTTCTAGGAAAACAAGGGAAGCAAGGAAAGGGGATAACCAATAATATGTTTAAACAGGCAAACAAAGGAAGCAAGGAAAGGGGATAACCAATAATATGTTTTTTGTAGGAAAACAAGGGAAGCAAGGAAAGGGGATAACCAATAATATGTTTAAAAAGGCAAACAAAGGAAGCAAGGAAAGGGGATAACCAATAATATGTTTTTTCTAGGAAAACAAGGGAAGCAAGGAAAGGGGATAACCAATAATATGTTTTTTCTAGGAAAACAAGGGAAGCAAGGAAAGGGGATAACCAATAATATGTTTAAACAGGCAAACAAAGGAAGCAAGGAAAGGGGATAACCAATAATATGTTTTTTGTAGGAAAACAAGTAAAGCAAGGAAAGGGGATAACCAATAAAATGGTTTTTTTAGGAAAACAAGGGAAGCAATGAAAGGGGATAAACAATAAACATGTTTTTCAAAGGAAAACAAGGGAAGCAAGAAAAGGGGATATCCAATAATATGTTTAAAAAGGCAAACAAAGGAAGCAAGGAAAGGGGATAACCAATTATATGTTTTTTCTTTTCAAAACAAGGGAAGCAAGGAAAGGGGATAACCAATAATATGTTTTTTCTAGGAAAACAAGGGAAGCAAGGAAAGGGGATAACCAATAATATGTTTTTTCTAGGAAAACAAGGGAAGCAAGGAAAGGGGATAACCAATAATATGTTTAAACAGGCAAACAAAGGAAGCAAGGAAAGGGGATAACCAATAATATGTTTTTTCTTTTCAAAACAAGGGAAGCAAGGAAAGGGGATAACCAATAATATGTTTTAAAAGGCAAACAAGGAAAGCAAGAAAAAGGGATAACCAATAATATGTTTTTTGTAGAAAAAAGGGAAGCAAGGAGAGGGGATAACCAATAATATGTTTTTTGTAGGAAAAAAGGGAAGTAAGGAGAGGGGATAACCAATTATATGTTTTTTGTAGGAAAAAAGGGAAGCAAGGAGAGGGGATAACCAATAATATGTTTTTTGTAGGACAAAAGGGAAGCAAGGAAAGGGGATAACCAATAATATGTTTAAATAGGCAAACAAGGGAAGCAAGAAAAGGGGATAACCAATAATATGTTTAAACAGGCAAACAAAGGAAGCAAGGAAAGGGGATAACCAATAATATGTTTTAATAGGCAAACAAAGGAAGCAAGGAAAGGGGATAACCAATAATATGTTTAAATAGGCAAACAAGGAAAGCAAGGAAAAGGGATAACCAATAATATGTTTTTTGTAGGAAAAAAGGGAAGCAAGGAAAGGGGATAACCAATAATATGTTTTTTGTAGGAAAACAAGGAAAGCAAGGAAAGGGGATAACCAATAATATGTTTTAATAGGCAAACAAGGAAAGCAAGGAAAAGGGATAACCAATAATATGTTTTTTGTAGGAAAAAAGGGAAGCAAGGAGAGGGGATAACCAATTATATGTTTTTTTATAGAAAAACAAGGAAAGCAAGGAAGAGGTATAACCAATAATATGTTTTTTGTAGGAAAACAAGTAAAGCAAGGAAAGGGGATAACCAATAAAATGGTTTTTTTAGGAAAACAAGGGAAGCAATGAAAGGGGATAAACAATAAACATGTTTTTCAAAGGAAAACAAGGGAAGCAAGAAAAGGGGATATCCAATAATATGTTTAAAAAGGCAAACAAAGGAAGCAAGGAAAGGGGATAACCAATTATATGTTTTTTCTTTTCAAAACAAGGGAAGCAAGGAAAGGGGATAACCAATAATATGTTTTAAAAGGCAAACAAGGAAAGCAAGAAAAAGGGATAACCAATAATATGTTTTTTGTAGAAAAAAGGGAAGCAAGGAGAGGGGATAACCAATAATATGTTTTTTGTAGGAAAAAAGGGAAGTAAGGAGAGGGGATAACCAATTATATGTTTTTTGTAGGAAAAAAGGGAAGCAAGGAGAGGGGATAACCAATAATATGTTTTTTGTAGGAAAAAAGGGAAGCAAGGAAAGGGGATAACCAATAATATGTTTAAATAGGCAAACAAGGGAAGCAAGAAAAGGGGATAACCAATAATATGTTTAAACAGGCAAACAAAGGAAGCAAGGAAAGGGGATAACCAATAATATGTTTTAATAGGCAAACAAAGGAAGCAAGGAAAGGGGATAACCAATAATATGTTTAAATAGGCAAACAAGGAAAGCAAGGAAAAGGGATAACCAATAATATGTTTTTTGTAGGAAAAAAGGGAAGCAAGGAAAGGGGATAACCAATAATATGTTTTTTGTAGGAAAACAAGGAAAGCAAGGAAAGGGGATAACCAATAATATGTTTTAATAGGCAAACAAGGAAAGCAAGGAAAAGGGATAACCAATAATATGTTTTTTGTAGGAAAAAAGGGAAGCAAGGAGAGGGGATAACCAATTATATGTTTTTTTATAGAAAAACAAGGAAAGCAAGGAAGAGGTATAACCAATAATATGTTTTTTGTAGGAAAACAAGTAAAGCAAGGAAAGGGGATAACCAATAAAATGGTTTTTTTAGGAAAACAAGGGAAGCAATGAAAGGGGATAAACAATAAACATGTTTTTCAAAGGAAAACAAGGGAAGCAAGAAAAGGGGATATCCAATAATATGTTTAAAAAGGCAAACAAAGGAAGCAAGGAAAGGGGATAACCAATAATATGTTTTTTGTAGGAAAACAAGGGAAGCAAGGAAAGGGGATAACCAATAATATGTTTTTTGTAGGAAAACAAGGGAAGCAAGGAAAGGGGATAACCAATAATATGTTTTTTCTAGGAAAACAAGGGAAGCAAGGAAAGGGGATAACCAATAATATGTTTAAACAGGCAAACAAAGGAAGCAAGGAAAGGGGATAACCAATAATATGTTTTTTGTAGGAAAACAAGGGAAGCAAGGAAAGGGGATAACCAATAATATGTTTTTTCTAGGAAAACAAGGGAAGCAAGGAAAGGGGATAACCAATAATATGTTTAAAAAGGCAAACAAAGGAAACAAGGAAAGGGGATAACCAATAATATGTTTTTTGTAGGAAAACAAGGGAAGCAAGGAAAGGGGATAACCAATAATATGTTTAAAAAGGCAAACAAAGGAAGCAAGGAAAGGGGATAACCAATATTATGTTTTAATAGGCAAACAAAGGAAGCAAGGAAAGGGGATAACCAATAATATGTTTAAAAAGGCAAACAAAGGAAAGCAAGGAAAAGGGATAACCAATAATATGTTTTTTGTAGGAAAAAAGGGAAGCAAGGAGAGGGGATAACCAATAATTTGTTTTTTATAGAAAAACAAGGAAAGCAAGGAAAAGGGATAACTAATAATATGTTTTTTGTAGGAAAACAAGGGAAGCAAGGAAAGGGGATAACCAATAATATGTTTTTTGTAGGAAAACAAGGGAAGCAAGGAAAGGGGATAACCAATAATATGTTTTTTCTAGGAAAACAAGGGAAGCAAGGAAAGGGGATAACCAATAATATGTTTAAACAGGCAATCAAAGGAAGCAAGGAAAGGGGATAACCAATAATATGTTTTTTGTAGGAAAACAAGGGAAGCAAGGAAAGGGGATAACCAATAATATGTTTAAAAAGGCAAACAAAGGAAGCAAGGAAAGGGGATAACCAATAATATGTTTTTTCTAGGAAAACAAAGGAAACAAGGAAAGGGGATAACCAATAATATGTTTTTTTGTAGGAAAACAAAGGAAACAAGGAAAGGGGATAACCAATAATATGTTTTTTTGTAGGAAAACAAAGGAAACAAGGAAAGGGGATAACCAATAATATGTTTAAAAAGGCAAACAAAGGAAACAAGGAAAGGGGATAACCAATAATATGTTTTTTGTAGGAAAACAAGGGAAGCAAGGAAAGGGGATAACCAATAATATGTTTAAAAAGGCAAACAAAGGAAGCAAGGAAAGGGGATAACCAATATTATGTTTTAATAGGCAAACAAAGGAAGCAAGGAAAGGGGATAACCAATAATATGTTTTAATAAGCAAACAAGGAAAGCAAGGAAAAGGGATAACCAATAATATGTTTTTTGTAGGAAAAAAGGGAAGCAAGGAGAGGGGATAACCAATTATATGTTTTTTTATAGAAAAACAAGGAAAGCAAGGAAAAGGTATAACCAATAATATGTTTTTTGTAGGAAAACAAGTAAAGCAAGGAAAGGGGATAACCAATAAAATGGTTTTTTTAGGAAAACAAGGGAAGCAATGAAAGGGGATAAACAATAAACATGTTTTTCAAAGGAAAACAAGGGAAGCAAGAAAAGGGGATAACCAATAATATGTTTAAAAAGGCAAACAAAGGAAGCAAGGAAAGGGGATAACCAATAATATGTTTTTTGTAGGAAAACAAGGGAAGCAAGGAAAGGGGATAACCAATAATATATTTTTTGTAGGAAAACAAGGGAAGCAAGGAAAGGGGATAACCAATAATATGTTTTTTCTAGGAAAACAAGGGAAGCAAGGAAAGGGGATAACCAATAATATGTTTAAACAGGCAAACAAAGGAAGCAAGGAAAGGGGATAACCAATAATATGTTTTTTGTAGGAAAACAAGGGAAGCAAGGAAAGGGGATAACCAATAATATGTTTAAAAAGGCAAACAAAGGAAGCAAGGAAAGGGGATAACCAATAATATGTTTTTTCTAGGAAAACAAGGGAAGCAAGGAAAGGGGATAACCAATAATATGTTTTTTCTAGGAAAACAAGGGAAGCAAGGAAAGGGGATAACCAATAATATGTTTAAACAGGCAAACAAAGGAAGCAAGGAAAGGGGATAACCAATAATATGTTTTTTGTAGGAAAACAAGTAAAGCAAGGAAAGGGGATAACCAATAAAATGGTTTTTTTAGGAAAACAAGGGAAGCAATGAAAGGGGATAAACAATAAACATGTTTTTCAAAGGAAAACAAGGGAAGCAAGAAAAGGGGATATCCAATAATATGTTTAAAAAGGCAAACAAAGGAAGCAAGGAAAGGGGATAACCAATTATATGTTTTTTCTTTTCAAAACAAGGGAAGCAAGGAAAGGGGATAACCAATAATATGTTTTAAAAGGCAAACAAGGAAAGCAAGAAAAAGGGATAACCAATAATATGTTTTTTGTAGAAAAAAGGGAAGCAAGGAGAGGGGATAACCAATAATATGTTTTTTGTAGGAAAAAAGGGAAGTAAGGAGAGGGGATAACCAATTATATGTTTTTTGTAGGAAAAAAGGGAAGCAAGGAGAGGGGATAACCAATAATATGTTTTTTGTAGGAAAAAAGGGAAGCAAGGAAAGGGGATAACCAATAATATGTTTAAATAGGCAAACAAGGGAAGCAAGAAAAGGGGATAACCAATAATATGTTTAAACAGGCAAACAAAGGAAGCAAGGAAAGGGGATAACCAATAATATGTTTTAATAGGCAAACAAGGAAAGCAAGGAAAGGGGATAACCAATAAAATGTTTTAATAGGCAAACAAGGGAAGCAAGAAAAGGGGATAACCAATAATATGTTTTAATAGGCAAACAAAGGAAGCAAGGAAAGGGGATAACCAATAATATGTTTAAATAGGCAAACAAGGAAAGCAAGGAAAAGGGATAACCAATAATATGTTTTTTGTAGGAAAAAAGGGAAGCAAGGAAAGGGGATAACCAATAATATGTTTTTTGTAGGAAAACAAGGAAAGCAAGGAAAGGGGATAACCAATAATATGTTTTAATAGGCAAACAAGGAAAGCAAGGAAAAGGGATAACCAATAATATGTTTTTTGTAGGAAAAAAGGGAAGCAAGGAGAGGGGATAACCAATTATATGTTTTTTTATAGAAAAACAAGGAAAGCAAGGAAGAGGTATAACCAATAATATGTTTTTTGTAGGAAAACAAGTAAAGCAAGGAAAGGGGATAACCAATAAAATGGTTTTTTTAGGAAAACAAGGGAAGCAATGAAAGGGGATAAACAATAAACATGTTTTTCAAAGGAAAACAAGGGAAGCAAGAAAAGGGGATATCCAATAATATGTTTAAAAAGGCAAACAAAGGAAGCAAGGAAAGGGGATAACCAATAATATGTTTTTTGTAGGAAAAAAGGGAAGTAAGGAGAGGGGATAACCAATTATATGTTTTTTGTAGGAAAAAAGGGAAGCAAGGAGAGGGGATAACCAATAATATGTTTTTTGTAGGAAAAAAGGGAAGCAAGGAAAGGGGATAACCAATAATATGTTTTTTTATAGAAAAACAAGGAAAGCAAGGAAAAGGGATAACCAATAATATGTTTTTTGTAGGAAAAAAGGGAAGCAAGGAGAGGGGATAACCAATAATTTGTTTTTTATAGAAAAACAAGGAAAGCAAGGAAAAGGGATAACCAATAATATGTTTTTTGTAGGAAAACAAGGGAAGCAAGGAAAGGGGATAACCAATAATATGTTTTTTGTAGGAAAACAAGGGAAGCAAGGAAAGGGGATAACCAATAATATGTTTTTTCTAGGAAAACAAGGGAAGCAAGGAAAGGGGATAACCAATAATATGTTTAAACAGGCAATCAAAGGAAGCAAGGAAAGGGGATAACCAATAATATGTTTTTTGTAGGAAAACAAGGGAAGCAAGGAAAGGGGATAACCAATAATATGTTTAAAAAGGCAAACAAAGGAAGCAAGGAAAGGGGATAACCAATAATATGTTTTTTCTAGGAAAACAAAGGAAACAAGGAAAGGGGATAACCAATAATATGTTTTTTTGTAGGAAAACAAAGGAAACAAGGAAAGGGGATAACCAATAATATGTTTTTTTGTAGGAAAACAAAGGAAACAAGGAAAGGGGATAACCAATAATATGTTTAAAAAGGCAAACAAAGGAAACAAGGAAAGGGGATAACCAATAATATGTTTTTTGTAGGAAAACAAGGGAAGCAAGGAAAGGGGATAACCAATAATATGTTTAAAAAGGCAAACAAAGGAAGCAAGGAAAGGGGATAACCAATATTATGTTTTAATAGGCAAACAAAGGAAGCAAGGAAAGGGGATAACCAATAATATGTTTTAATAAGCAAACAAGGAAAGCAAGGAAAAGGGATAACCAATAATATGTTTTTTGTAGGAAAAAAGGGAAGCAAGGAGAGGGGATAACCAATTATATGTTTTTTTATAGAAAAACAAGGAAAGCAAGGAAAAGGTATAACCAATAATATGTTTTTTGTAGGAAAACAAGTAAAGCAAGGAAAGGGGATAACCAATAAAATGGTTTTTTTAGGAAAACAAGGGAAGCAATGAAAGGGGATAAACAATAAACATGTTTTTCAAAGGAAAACAAGGGAAGCAAGAAAAGGGGATAACCAATAATATGTTTAAAAAGGCAAACAAAGGAAGCAAGGAAAGGGGATAACCAATAATATGTTTTTTGTAGGAAAACAAGGGAAGCAAGGAAAGGGGATAACCAATAATATATTTTTTGTAGGAAAACAAGGGAAGCAAGGAAAGGGGATAACCAATAATATGTTTTTTCTAGGAAAACAAGGGAAGCAAGGAAAGGGGATAACCAATAATATGTTTAAACAGGCAAACAAAGGAAGCAAGGAAAGGGGATAACCAATAATATGTTTTTTGTAGGAAAACAAGGGAAGCAAGGAAAGGGGATAACCAATAATATGTTTAAAAAGGCAAACAAAGGAAGCAAGGAAAGGGGATAACCAATAATATGTTTTTTCTAGGAAAACAAGGGAAGCAAGGAAAGGGGATAACCAATAATATGTTTTTTCTAGGAAAACAAGGGAAGCAAGGAAAGGGGATAACCAATAATATGTTTAAACAGGCAAACAAAGGAAGCAAGGAAAGGGGATAACCAATAATATGTTTTTTGTAGGAAAACAAGTAAAGCAAGGAAAGGGGATAACCAATAAAATGGTTTTTTTAGGAAAACAAGGGAAGCAATGAAAGGGGATAAACAATAAACATGTTTTTCAAAGGAAAACAAGGGAAGCAAGAAAAGGGGATATCCAATAATATGTTTAAAAAGGCAAACAAAGGAAGCAAGGAAAGGGGATAACCAATTATATGTTTTTTCTTTTCAAAACAAGGGAAGCAAGGAAAGGGGATAACCAATAATATGTTTTAAAAGGCAAACAAGGAAAGCAAGAAAAAGGGATAACCAATAATATGTTTTTTGTAGAAAAAAGGGAAGCAAGGAGAGGGGATAACCAATAATATGTTTTTTGTAGGAAAAAAGGGAAGTAAGGAGAGGGGATAACCAATTATATGTTTTTTGTAGGAAAAAAGGGAAGCAAGGAGAGGGGATAACCAATAATATGTTTTTTGTAGGAAAAAAGGGAAGCAAGGAAAGGGGATAACCAATAATATGTTTAAATAGGCAAACAAGGGAAGCAAGAAAAGGGGATAACCAATAATATGTTTAAACAGGCAAACAAAGGAAGCAAGGAAAGGGGATAACCAATAATATGTTTAAACAGGCAAACAAAGGAAGCAAGGTAAGGGGATAACCAATAATATGTTTTTTGTAGGAAAACAAGGAAAGCAAGGAAAGGGGATAACCAATAAAATGTTTTAATAGGCAAACAAGGGAAGCAAGAAAAGGGGATAACCAATAATATGTTTTAATAGGCAAACAAAGGAAGCAAGGAAAGGGGATAACCAATAATATGTTTAAATAGGCAAACAAGGAAAGCAAGGAAAAGGGATAACCAATAATATGTTTTTTGTAGGAAAAAAGGGAAGCAAGGAAAGGGGATAACCAATAATATGTTTTTTGTAGGAAAACAAGGAAAGCAAGGAAAGGGGATAACCAATAATATGTTTTAATAGGCAAACAAGGAAAGCAAGGAAAAGGGATAACCAATAATATGTTTTTTGTAGGAAAAAAGGGAAGCAAGGAGAGGGGATAACCAATTATATGTTTTTTTATAGAAAAACAAGGAAAGCAAGGAAAAGGTATAACCAATAATATGTTTTTTGTAGGAAAACAAGTAAAGCAAGGAAAGGGGATAACCAATAAAATGGTTTTTTTAGGAAAACAAGGGAAGCAATGAAAGGGGATAAACAATAAACATGTTTTTCAAAGGAAAACAAGGGAAGCAAGAAAAGGGGATAACCAATAATATGTTTAAAAAGGCAAACAAAGGAAGCAAGGAAAGGGGATAACCAATAATATGTTTTTTGTAGGAAAACAAGGGAAGCAAGGAAAGGGGATAACCAATAATATGTTTTTTGTAGGAAAACAAGGGAAGCAAGGAAAGGGGATAACCAATAATATGTTTTTTCTAGGAAAACAAGGGAAGCAAGGAAAGGGGATAACCAATAATATGTTTAAACAGGCAAACAAAGGAAGCAAGGAAAGGGGATAACCAATAATATGTTTTTTGTAGGAAAACAAGGGAAGCAAGGAAAGGGGATAACCAATAATATGTTTTTTCTAGGAAAACAAGGGAAGCAAGGAAAGGGGATAACCAATAATATGTTTAAAAAGGCAAACAAAGGAAACAAGGAAAGGGGATAACCAATAATATGTTTTTTGTAGGAAAACAAGGGAAGCAAGGAAAGGGGATAACCAATAATATGTTTTTTGTAGGAAAAAAGGGAAGTAAGGAGAGGGGATAACCAATTATATGTTTTTTGTAGGAAAAAAGGGAAGCAAGGAGAGGGGATAACCAATAATATGTTTTTTGTAGGAAAAAAGGGAAGCAAGGAAAGGGGATAACCAATAATATGTTTAAATAGGCAAACAAGGGAAGCAAGAAAAGGGGATAACCAATAATATGTTTAAACAGGCAAACAAAGGAAGCAAGGAAAGGGGATAACCAATAATATGTTTTAATAGGCAAACAAGGAAAGCAAGGAAAGGGGATAACCAATAATATGTCTAAACAGGCAAACAAAGGAAGCAAGGTAAGGGGATAACCAATAATATGTTTTTTGTAGGAAAACAAGGAAAGCAAGGAAAGGGGATAACCAATAAAATGTTTTAATAGGCAAACAAGGGAAGCAAGAAAAGGGGATAACCAATAATATGTTTTAATAGGCAAACAAAGGAAGCAAGGAAAGGGGATAACCAATAATATGTTTAAATAGGCAAACAAGGAAAGCAAGGAAAAGGGATAACCAATAATATGTTTTTTGTAGGAAAAAAGGGAAGCAAGGAAAGGGGATAACCAATAATATGTTTTTTGTAGGAAAACAAGGAAAGCAAGGAAAGGGGATAACCAATAATATGTTTTAATAGGCAAACAAGGAAAGCAAGGAAAAGGGATAACCAATAATATGTTTTTTGTAGGAAAAAAGGGAAGCAAGGAGAGGGGATAACCAATTATATGTTTTTTTATAGAAAAACAAGGAAAGCAAGGAAAAGGTATAACCAATAATATGTTTTTTGTAGGAAAACAAGTAAAGCAAGGAAAGGGGATAACCAATAAAATGGTTTTTTTAGGAAAACAAGGGAAGCAATGAAAGGGGATAAACAATAAACATGTTTTTCAAAGGAAAACAAGGGAAGCAAGAAAAGGGGATAACCAATAATATGTTTAAAAAGGCAAACAAAGGAAGCAAGGAAAGGGGATAACCAATAATATGTTTTTTGTAGGAAAACAAGGGAAGCAAGGAAAGGGGATAACCAATAATATGTTTTTTGTAGGAAAACAAGGGAAGCAAGGAAAGGGGATAACCAATAATATGTTTTTTCTAGGAAAACAAGGGAAGCAAGGAAAGGGGATAACCAATAATATGTTTAAACAGGCAAACAAAGGAAGCAAGGAAAGGGGATAACCAATAATATGTTTTTTGTAGGAAAACAAGGGAAGCAAGGAAAGGGGATAACCAATAATATGTTTTTTCTAGGAAAACAAGGGAAGCAAGGAAAGGGGATAACCAATAATATGTTTAAAAAGGCAAACAAAGGAAACAAGGAAAGGGGATAACCAATAATATGTTTTTTGTAGGAAAACAAGGGAAGCAAGGAAAGGGGATAACCAATAATATGTTTAAAAAGGCAAACAAAGGAAGCAAGGAAAGGGGATAACCAATATTATGTTTTAATAGGCAAACAAAGGAAGCAAGGAAAGGGGATAACCAATAATATGTTTAAAAAGGCAAACAAAGGAAAGCAAGGAAAAGGGATAACCAATAATATGTTTTTTGTAGGAAAAAAGGGAAGCAAGGAGAGGGGATAACCAATAATTTGTTTTTTATAGAAAAACAAGGAAAGCAAGGAAAAGGGATAACCAATAATATGTTTTTTGTAGGAAAACAAGGGAAGCAAGGAAAGGGGATAACCAATAATATGTTTTTTGTAGGAAAACAAGGGAAGCAAGGAAAGGGGATAACCAATAATATGTTTTTTCTAGGAAAACAAGGGAAGCAAGGAAAGGGGATAACCAATAATATGTTTAAACAGGCAAACAAAGGAAGCAAGGAAAGGGGATAACCAATAATATGTTTTTTCTAGGAAAACAAGGGAAGCAAGGAAAGGGGATAACCAATAATATGTTTAAACAGGCAAACAAAGGAAGCAAGGAAAGGGGATAACCAATAATATGTTTTTTGTAGGAAAACAAGGGAAGCAAGGAAAGGGGATAACCAATAATATGTTTAAAAAGGCAAACAAGGGAAGCAAGGAGAGGGGATAACCAATAATTTGTTTTTTATAGAAAAACAAGGAAAGCAAGGAAAAGGGATAACCAATAATATGTTTTTTGTAGGAAAACAAGGGAAGCAAGGAAAGGGGATAACCAATAATATGTTTTTTGTAGGAAAACAAGGGAAGCAAGGAAAGGGGATAACCAATAATATGTTTTTTCTAGGAAAACAAGGGAAGCAAGGAAAGGGGATAACCAATAATATGTTTAAACAGGCAAACAAAGGAAGCAAGGAAAGGGGATAACCAATAATATGTTTTTTGTAGGAAAACAAGGGAAGCAAGGAAAGGGGATAACCAATAATATGTTTAAAAAGGCAAACAAGGGAAGCAAGGAAAGGGGATAACCAATAATATGTTTAAATAGGCAAACAAAGGAAGCAAGGAAAGGGGATAACCAATATTATGTTTTAATAGGCAAACAAAGGAAGCAAGGAAAGGGGATAACCAATAATATGTTTAAAAAGGCAAACAAAGGAAAGCAAGGAAAAGGGATAACCAATAATATGTTTTTTGTAGGAAAAAAGGGAAGCAAGGAGAGGGGATAACCAATAATATGTTTTTTCTAGGAAAACAAGGGAAGCAAGGAAAGGGGATAACCAATAATATGTTTAAACAGGCAAACAAAGGAAGCAAGGAAAGGGGATAACCAATAATATGTTTTTTGTAGGAAAACAAGGGAAGCAAGGAAAGGGGATAACCAATAATATGTTTTTTCTAGGAAAACAAGGGAAGCAAGGAAAGGGGATAACCAATAATATGTTTAAAAAGGCAAACAAAGGAAGCAAGGAAAGGGGATAACCAATATTATGTTTTAATAGGCAAACAAAGGAAGCAAGGAAAGGGGATAACCAATAATATGTTTAAAAAGGCAAACAAAGGAAAGCAAGGAAAAGGGATAACCAATAATATGTTTTTTGTAGGAAAAAAGGGAAGCAAGGAGAGGGGATAACCAATAATTTGTTTTTTATAGAAAAACAAGGAAAGCAAGGAAAAGGGATAACCAATAATATGTTTTTTGTAGGAAAACAAGGGAAGCAAGGAAAGGGGATAACCAATAATATGTTTTTTGTAGGAAAACAAGGGAAGCAAGGAAAGGGGATAACCAATAATATGTTTTTTCTAGGAAAACAAGGGAAGCAAGGAAAGGGGATAACCAATAATATGTTTAAACAGGCAATCAAAGGAAGCAAGGAAAGGGGATAACCAATAATATGTTTTTTGTAGGAAAACAAGGGAAGCAAGGAAAGGGGATAACCAATAATATGTTTAAAAAGGCAAACAAAGGAAGCAAGGAAAGGGGATAACCAATAATATGTTTTTTCTAGGAAAACAAAGGAAACAAGGAAAGGGGATAACCAATAATATGTTTTTTTGTAGGAAAACAAAGGAAACAAGGAAAGGGGATAACCAATAATATGTTTTTTTGTAGGAAAACAAAGGAAACAAGGAAAGGGGATAACCAATAATATGTTTTTTTGTAGGAAAACGAGGGAAGCAAGGAAAGGGGATAACCAATAATATGTTTTTTTGTAGGAAAACGAGGGAAGCAAGGAAAAGGTATAACCAGTAAGGGGCTATCCATTAATTACATCACACCGTAATGGGGGGAGGGGTGTAGATAAGTGTGACTTTGGGTGACAAGGCGTACGAGGGGAGGGGGGTCAAAAATACGTATTTTGGTAAGCGGGTAGGGATACCATAACCTCCTCTGCCATAGGTCACCCCAAGTAGTTCGCTACGTTTGGTGACATAGCATGGGTGCCCGTGTTCATGGGGTTTGTTTGTCAAAGTCACGGCGGCCGTGTATCTTTCCACCTGCTGCGTGGCAGGTCGGATCGTGAGAGACTGGTTGAAGAGATCTTTTGACCTCTCCAGCCAGAATCCCTCGCCTTGCACCGCAGTTGAAGGGATGGATTCATACGTCCGACACTCCTCGACACACTGATCCCTAGATTACTACCTACATTTTTTTTATACCACACAAGAGTCCCAACTGCTCCCAACCGTCTGGAGCCAGTGATCAGCCATCCCTTATATATTGTGAGATTGACGCTAGTGAGGAAGTTCCACGTTACATGGTCCACGTACCTAACTAAGCAGATCAGGTGTGTAAACACGGCTAAAGCCATTTCAAGCAACGATTCCAAATGGTTGCATTTCACCAGGGTGATACTGCAAGTATCTGCCACTCTGAAACGTGCCGCAAACACACAATATATTAATTAAATAATATTTTTTTAATTAAATACAATTTTTTTTAAATAACATTTACTTGAGCACGCCAAGGGTCAAAACATAGAGGTGTTGGTTTGAGAAGAAGTTAGATACTCTCAGTAACGCCCTGATTGCTTCATTCACATTCATACATCGTCTTAAACAATAGACGCTATTGTATTTTTTAAAATTTTACTTTAAGTCCACATAGCTCCTGAGGAAAACTAATTTCGCTCAGAGCTGTCCTGTCATCTGGTTATACTTGATAATGAACTGAATTTCAATTATTATTAGCTTAATTATTTGCTTTTTCTATCTACAACGTACATTAAATGAATAAATAATCATGCATTCTTGCAGGAATTCACGTTTAAAACGCTTTAAACTAAAATATGTTACAGTAAATATGTAAAAATCACACAAATCTGACAGGAGATCACGTCCGTTATCTCGATAACGATCCCACAAAAGATAGAGAATAAGCCTGCAGATAAATTTTCGTGGACCCCCACTTACAACTTGTGGACCCCCTTTTTTTATCACGTCTACGTGGACCCCCGTCGAGTCTCCCGTGGACCCCTGGTGGTCCACCTGGACCACTTTGGGAATCGCTGCTTTAGATCATATAAATTACCCGTTCTTAATATTCTAAATATTAACTCTAGAAAACTGACGAAAAATAAACGACCTAACCTTTTTATTAAAATTATTAAATTCTAAATTCAATTGTTGTGAACTTCTGCAATTAATTAATCTTCATGTACCTACACGAACGACTAGGCAAATATTAGCATTTTATATACAAACATCTTATTCAACTATGGCTTGCATTCTCCAATACAACGTTTACATAGTCTTGGCAAAAAACTTAGACAATCTGGATGTATTTGATAATAATTTAAATTTTTCAAACTTCAAAGGACGTATGTGCCAACTATTTCTTCCTACTTCATAAACTATCTTTATCTCTATTTTTACTAACAATTCTACGTTGTCTACTTTGTGTCAACTCTTATATTTTATGTTACCTATATGTTGTTTCTTATGCTTTTTGTTATTTCCTATATTTTGTCAAAAACGTGTACTGCACTATATATAAAAGCCCTACGGGCGTTTAAATAAATAAAAAATAAATCCTAATCCTATATTCCTCCCCATCCCCCCTCCCCTCCTCACATACTGTAACTAAAAAATTAACTAATTAAGATTACTTTTACAATGTCACACTTTTACCATTAACTTTCATCAGTGGAAAGTTCATAATTGGCATAATTTACTATATTATCATTGTATTATTGTATAATTAATGATTTGCTGTCAAATTTTCCTAAAATAAATAAAATAAAATTAAAATAAATATTAAAGAGATCCACGCCGTAAGGAAACACAGAAGCCGGCAAATCGATCCACAGCCGAGGCGTTGAACTCAAGAAAAAACTTGTTGAACTCGTAAAAACCACCTGTTCTCTTGTGAAGAATGTCAACCGTGTACACAAGTTTGGCGTGTTTCCCGACTATAATCTGGTGACAAAAGAGATCAATGACGCTAGATCCTCGAAGCACCTTCAATTGAAATATCAGTACAAGGAGGACAGCATTCCCACCTGACCACTGTGCTCTAGATATTGTAATTTGTTTGTTAAGATGAAGCTATACGTGAAATCCTATTGAGATACTATTTAGATCCATCTTTACGACGAATCGGTTTACAGTATGAACATCAAAAAATATGCTACAGATAAATTGAAGCTTTTACTAGCTTTTCTATGTATTGGAATCACAATAAAATTATTATTTACCTAACAAAAAATATAAGCGTAAACCACTAAAAAAAATGTTTTTCATCACTTAACTATTAAGAAACAATTTTTTTAAATACCCCTTAATGGCTAAGACTATTTTTGAGGTTTTGTATGTTCTAACTTTTTCGCTTACTTGCCTCGTGCAAATACGACGAGCGATTTAAATTTTTGTAGGCGTGAGAATCGAAATATTTCTAGCGTTTATATTCCTCTTAAGTTGTTTATTTCATAGTATTTTGTTTATAGTAATTTATTTTCTTTTTCTAAATTTATGTGTAATTTAATAAAAAATCATTTCTTTCTTCAATGTACTACGCTTGTAATTAAATAAACATTTGCTTGTAAATGGCACTTTGTGTCGTAAATTTTAAATAAATAAATAAATAACTATGAGATACAAAAAATACGTGTGACTCTTTCCTCCAAAATACTCCTTATTTGCGATAGAAATCGCAATTCATTTTCTTTGAACATATATGTGAGGGAGATGTATGATAATGATTGCATTTTTCTTTGAGGGGGTGCAGACATACGTTCACCGTTTGTCTCATTTTCGACCTATGATATATGTGAGGGAGATGTATGATAATGATTGCATTTTTCTTTGAGGGGGTGCAGACATACGTTCACCGTTTGTCTCATTTTCGACCGTAGGTATTTAGTGTGTAAGAAAGAACTGCAGTGTTTGTTCCTAGAATGCGATTTAATACATTTAGTCTGTAAAATAATATCATTTGTAATATTCATTATTTTAGTCATTTAAGTTACGCGTAGTTTCTCCTTTTAAAATATGCAAAATGTGCAAACAAAATTTTATCTCACGGTTTCATGAATAAGGTCCAAACCTTGAATAATATGGCTGGTATCATATAAATGCATTCCCTTGCAAATTTGGGACAAATTCCTTTATTATTTGTAAAGTCGGTACTTTGAATAAGTACCCTCAAATAACACCTACTTACGTTTATGACACTCCCTAGGAGAAGTGTCTGCTGGCGGCATTTTATAACACCCTCAAGGATAAATGCACCGTCGGCTTTAGCCCTAAGTGAAAAAAGTAATAAAATTTTGCAATATTTGTTAATCCCTGTAATATTAAGATGTATTTTTATTGGTAGGCCTCTAGGGCCGACTTTTAGGTAATTGTTTTATTATTGTCTGTAAGTTAGATTTTAAAATTAGTGTGGGAACTGCTAAAATATTATTTTCTCACCATTCTTTTTATGTACCATGTTTACTTTAAATAATAGCGATGTTGATATGTAGAGTTATTATTGTTTTGACGGTGAAACGGGAAGGTACATGTTGTACCTTCGGAGTTATTTAATCAAACTCGAGCATGGGGGGTACATATAGGTGCCTATCTCCAGTAGAGTGTTGTAATCAATCTTGATCTGAGGGGTACATGGGTGCCTGTCTTCAGTAGAGTGTTGATAGTATTCGTTGTGACGGGAAACCGAGAAGGTACATGTTGTACCTTCGGAGTTATTTAATCAAACTCGAGCGTGGGGGGTACATATAGGTGCCTATCTCCAGTAGAGTGTTGAGATATCGAGGGAAATAAAGCCTTCGATATTTGTCGGTGTGGTGGGGTCTTGGAGATCACTATTGTCACCAGTATTGTATTTTTATTTAATAAATTGTGTTGAAGAATAACAAGAAGTGTTTTCCTGCAAATTCCATCGAGTTGTGCTTTCGTACCACGATAGTAAGAAACATGCAGCATTATATGTTAAAGAACAAAAGCAGAGCCATCAGCGCATTGACATTTGACGTTTTGGAATTTTTAGAATTCACTCACATTATAGGCAGGTTTTTTGCCTCTTATCTGAAATCTTCATAAAATCAGTTCCAATTTTGAAAAAAGACAGTTAAATTTCAAACAAATCCGAGTTCATTCAACCAAAGTTACAATCACAGACAGACCCGCAATTAAAATTAATAGTTTTGATAATCTTGAATGTTATTAGAAAACGCTTTGAAAGTAGACAATGCAGTCCTTGGCTTAAAAATGTTGGACACCCCTGCGAGTTCTCTCGCATCCTTCTGGAATCAGGAAACACAAACAAATATGACCTCATTGTTAACTACGGCAATGAGCCAATGGCGCCTGAAGCACTTACATTCAAATTTCAGGCGCCTTTTGAAATCTAATTACTATGTTTATTTTGATTTTTGCGGCGATCCGAAAATAATGCTAATGCAAGTTTAATGAACACGATTTTGACACGTAAAAAGAGGGGATGGACGGTGAAAGCAGTGTTAAAGTAATTACTGTGATGATTCACCGTTACGGTACCGTGACGGCAAAAAAACTTACGTTCCTTAGCGCTATAATGCTGCAGCTCTTACACATTAAAATATATAATTCTTACGGTTCCATGCCAACTGAGAATAAAGTCAACTCAACACCTCCTTGAAAAGTCTTTAAAAGCTATGAAAAAAATAATTTTAAATTAGCCGATAACCCTAACCTAACGTAACCTATTTAACCAATTTTTTAAAAATATTTTTTTAACACTCTAAATGGCTTATCTGAGATGGTTCTGAGTTGGTTTCATTCCGAGTTGCCCGGTCACCAATTCGTACACATTACTAGGCGGAATATTTTATTCTGCAACAATAACTTCGCTATGAATTCTGTGTTTGAAAGAACACATAGGTCGGGCAATGAACTAAGTGATGTCGCTGACGTATTTAATTTAAACTTCGACACATTTAAAGCCAAATTAGTCCACCACTTTAAAGATGTAAATAATGAATGAGAAATCATTTTATTTTATTTCGATTTTATTTTATTATTATATAAATAGACTAGCTTTTCCCCGCGGCTTCGCTCGCATGGTATTACGGGAAATTACTGTAGCGCTTGCACTTATCAATTATCTCCCCCCCCCCCCCACCCCACCCCCATCCCCTCCCGCATTCCATATATTCATTCCCTTACATTCAGTTTTCAAACATCGCGCCTACCACCTAAATTTCATAATGCTATAGCTCAAAGAAAAAAAGAATTACTTATACAATTTTGTTCATTCGTTCGGAATTTATGCGCTTACAAACATTTCGGATGTTTATTTTTAATTAAATATTTGAAAGTTTGTGAATATAATAAAAAATTACACTATTTATTCAGTTCATTTATTCAGTCTTTATAATCGTTACGAATTATATTTTTAATGTAGGAACTGACATTCATTCCAAAACAGAAGCTTGTCCAAAAAAATAAAACATATTCTAATATTTGAATTTTCTGAAGCAGTAGCAATCGTTTCCATGGAAACATTTTTTTCTGACGTTAGCAAAAATTTGCTTTAGTTAGCGACAGAAAACGTATAACATATATTATATTAATATTTATAATTTCATTACGCCAGAGCTTACCATCATATACAAAATATAGTCTGCGCATATAATTT
Source organism: Glyphotaelius pellucidus (assembly GCA_936435175.1). Taxonomy (NCBI): domain Eukaryota; kingdom Metazoa; phylum Arthropoda; class Insecta; order Trichoptera; family Limnephilidae; genus Glyphotaelius; species Glyphotaelius pellucidus. Next base: position 17,198,707 of record OW386565.1, read on the forward strand.
AGCTTTCTATTGGTGAATGAATTTTTAAAGTCTTTATATTGTGTTGCGTGAAAAGGTCATAAACAAACTCGAGCAGTTTCGCATTTATAATATTAGTATGGATTACATTATATTACACCATTGGTGATTTGTATGCCAATGTTGCTGATATTTTGTAATATTTCCTTACTGAAATACAAGGTTGTACTGATCAAACATTTCAGCCAAACATATTTTACGAGGTCACTACGTAACAAGTTTTTTGAATTTATTGTTTCTTTTAACGCTTTATTAAGATGAAGCTATACGTGAAATCCTATTTAGACACCACTTAGATTCATCTTTACGACGAATCGGTTTACATTATGAACATTAAAATTATTTTTTGTGGTTTTTCATTTACTCACAAATAATTGCCCAAGTTGCCTCTAAAATCACGAAACACTAAAATCTTTAATGGCCTATATCTTATAATTTACAGCAAAAATAAATAAATTAACTCACACCCGTACTAGATATTTAATATGCCTTTTGATTCCAAAAATAATTTTTCAGTTTGGTCGGGTATTTTGATCTCAAATCCAAATCTAAGATTTGTATGAAACTGGCCGAAATGGGCCGCTATGCAAAAACAGGCCGGATTAGGCGAAGCCAAAGAGGAAATCGGGCGGCGTTTTGTGCGTACAAATGTTTTCCCCATTTCCTCTCTGGATTTTTACACTACTGCTAATATTTTTTACTCTAAATATATAAAAATGCATGTTTCTTTGTTCATCCCTTACGCATTCCTAAACCATTCATCCGATTGCAATAAAACTTTGGCGATTTATTGTACGCATGCCCGCGAAGGTTTTTATGAATAATGGTGAGCTCTGGCGTTATGAAATTATTTCCTTTATCATTCATCCTATAGCGATAAAACTTTGGTGGTTTGTTGTTGTTGTTCTCCGCGATGGTTTTTTGTGTATATTGGTGAGTTCTGGCGTTATAAAATTAGTTCCTATTCCCTTCCCCAACACTTCCCTAATTTGCATTCTTGATTTTGCTACTATTGCAAATATTTTTTAATCTTAAAATGAATGTTTATATGTTTGTCCCTTATGCGTTGCTAAACCATTCATCCGATTGCAATGAAACTTTGTGCATTTGTTGTACGCATGCCCGCGAAGGTTTCTATGAATAATGGTGAGCTCTGGCGTTATGAAATTATTTCCTTTATCATTCATCCTATAGCGATGAAACTTTGGTGATTTGTTGTTGTTATTCTCCGCGAAGGTTTCTGTGTATAATGGTGAGTTCTGGCATTATGAAATTAGTTCCTACTCCCTTCCCCAATACTTCCCCAATTTGAATTCTTGATTTTGACACTATTGCAAATATTTTTTAATCTTAAAATGAATGTTTATCCCTTATGCGTTGCTAAAACATTCATCCGATTGCGTTGAAACCTTGGGGATTCCTCTTAAATGGGCTCGCGGGGCCGAAACCGGTCCGCGGGCCGCAGTTTAGAAGCTGCTAGCCATGTCCTTCAATAAATCTCATCCACTCCAATCTCCATGAACCAGTGTAAACCTACACACATATTGCATGACAGTCCAAGGAAAGCAACAAACTAATATCAATTGCCAAACATTGCACATTAAAAAGTAAATATTTTCTACAAAACATATTATAACTTACAATCTAAGTAAGAATCGTGGCTCCCTTAGGGGCCATCCATAAATTATGTCACACGAATTTAATGATCGACCCCCCCCCCCCCCCGTCCCTGTCACACATCGTCACATTTGTGAGACCCCCTCCCCCCTAGAGTGACGTTACATATTTTGCAATTTTATATCTAAAAATAATCAAAATTCAGATTTTTACATGTGACGTCACAGAGCTGATGACCCCCCCCCCCATACCTCTTGTCACACAATGTCACGCTTCTCTACTCCCCCCCTTAATGTGTGAGTTAATTTATGGATGGCCCCTGACGCAAAAGTGAATGGTAGAAGCCGGGGACGCCCGAAGAAGACATGGCACGATCAAGTGAATCAGATATTTGAGTCGGGCCATGTCAAGAGTCAGAATAATGGAAGAGTATGCATGAGACGATGTATGAATGTGAGTGAGGCAATGAGTGTGTGCCAAAAGCAAGTTGTTTGGCGGTCCGTCCTCTCTGCCCCTGCGGAGAAACGGCGTGATGGTTTAGATATTAAATGGGGATCTGTGTGAAAAAAGTAACGTATAAAACGCCAATTAGTGTCTAGTCAGGGAATTACCTTGAGAAGAACAGCGTAAAACATAAAATATTAGACACAAGGTCAATTTGGTCGACAGCACAGCTGTTGAACTGTTATTGTCGATTTGTGACGTCATAACCTAAAAAAATATTGTTGTTTATAAAATTCTTTGTGGTCAAAATGTAGGTAAATAAGCGTTGTGATTTAAAATCGGTAGCTAGACCTTTATTTATACAAAACTTAATTCAGGACTTATGACCGAAATTCCGAAACAAACAAAAAAGTATATATTTTTTAAGTTAAATCAAAAGCTGTAGGTGGTAAAATATTTTGTTTAAAATTACACAATACTAGCTTTCTTATCCGCGGCTTCGCTCGCATGGCATTAGGGGAAATTACTGTAGCGCTTGCACTTATCAATTATCCCCCTGTAGGGGCGTGTAAATAGCCCCAGACACGAGGGAATACTACCCTATGTAAATTAAGGAAAGTTGAACTCTTCCCTATGTGACACGAAACAGTTTACACAGCAATTCAAAAATCCTAAGTGAAAACAAAACAATACTCAGAGAATGCAGCTCTTGCACGATGTCCAGCACAAAACGACACTAATTTTCATTCATAAGAGCTGGTTCACAATCAGCTATCAAATATAAAAGATCATAGCACGCCAAATAACGCTCTCCATACAATCCCTTCAGACCGTTCACACCTAAGCGTTTTTAAGCGCAGATCAATCGTAGACAATACACATCTCAGACGTAACCGCTCCAGACGCGATATCCCAGAAGATAACTCTCCCCTTCTCGGACTAAAACAGGAGAGGGGGTCATTGTAATTACGGAGCTGGCTTGACCCGTGGATGACAAATGTCAAGTTGACAGATTTCAGTACAAAAAATATGCGTTCCGTTGCCGCTCCCTAATTCGACTGACCCCCTCTCCTACCACAGGAAGAAATATTTGATAGCCTAGTGTGAAAGGATAAAAGATAAGCGCTCGCGAATCAACAGATATCTGCTCGCGGATATATAGCTCAGTGTGAACTAAGCATAATATTGATTTTTGCCAAGGCGGTAAGTGCACAATCTCAACATGTGTTTATCACAGGAAGGAAGTTTAAACAATGAATATAGATTTTTGCAAATTGATAATACGTGCCAAAATCTTAGGTACAACAATAATTCAATTATGGGTGAATTATTTGATTATGATATGACTAGGACTGACATCTCTTGGCTTTCATTAACACTTACGTCGGAAGTAATTGCCTGCTCACAGAGGTAAGAAAACGCATGAATACACTGAATTTCAATGTCACATAGGTAAATTCAATATAATACAACCACCATAGGATGGCGCCCCCATGGTCCCATAGCATAAATTATTAATTTAAAAGAAATTAATGCCCAAATGTATTTAAATATATTTTATGGCGCGTATCCACCCCCCTCTCGCATTCCATACATTCATTCTCGATACATTCAGTTTTCAAACAGCTCGCGTGTCACCTAAATTTCATAATGACAGAGTTCACCAGTAGTAAAAAAAGAATTATCCAATTTGGTTCAGTCGTTCGGAAGTTATGCGCGTACAAACATTTCGAAATTTATATAGATAGATAGATATTAACTATGACGCCTGAAATAAAAGGTATATCAACATCGTTTGTTTCCACGGCAACGATTTGTTTTCTGACGTTAGCAATAACTCGCTTTTGTTGGCGAAAGAAAACGTGTACCTGTAACTGTAACGTGTAACTGTACCATACTTCGACTAAGAACCACCCATATTATCTTCATTTTTCTTAACGCATATTTTTATTGGCTGCCATCTTTATGAATGATTGCAAGATTCAACTCGAACTAAATGCAATCTAGATGGTGTCTGGATAAATTATAACTAACTAACTAACTAACTAACCATCACGCCGTTTCCTCGCAGGGGTAGGCAGAGAGGACGGACCGCCAAACAACTCGATCTTGGCACACACTCCTTGCTTCGTTCACATTCATACATCGTCTCATACATGCTCTTCTGTTATTCTGACTCTTGACATCGCCCGACTCAAGTATCTGATTCACTTGGTCGTGCCATGTCTTCCTCGGGCGTCCCCGACTTCGTCTACCATTCACATTTGCGTCATATATTCTCCTTACACTCCTTTCCTCATTCATTCGCTCTACATGCCCAAACCATCTGAGCGTCCCTTTCTTAATCTTATTCATTACGCTTACATCAGCCTTGCATTCTTTGCGGATCTCCACATTTCTCACACGATCATACATGGTTTTACCACACATACGTCTCAGGGATCTCATTTCTACAGCATTCAGTCTACTTTCATCCTTTCTCTGCCAGTTCCATGCCTCACTGCCATACATCAGGGGTACCAGCACTCCATTATGGACGGCTAGCTTCGCTTCTTTTGACAATTTTTTGTTGCTGCCAACGGCGTTCAGACCTCCATTAATTATCCATAAATTATTATCCATTTTATTTAATGTGCGACATCTATTGACTCTTCTGCAAGTCTGGGATGAATATTATTATTAATTAATGACTGTTATTATTGATTAATTATTTATATATTATTATTAATTAATGAATATTATTATTATTAATAAATAATAATAAAAATTAAAATTCTGAAAAGCAGCTTTCCCAAATAATTTATTGATTTATTTTACTGCATGATTATATGATTTGAAATGTATGTTGTACAATACAAAATTTTGTTTGAAAATTTTACAAATCTGCCAACGACCTACGGTAAAATCTTATTGTACTAAATATAAACATACTTTCTCAAAATTTAAGAAATTACTAAAAGAACAGTCTTTCGAAATAAATTTATAATTTTTTGTGAAAAAAAGTCAATTTTTTTTTTTAAATGAAATACCGCACAAGAGTCCCAACTGCTCCCGTCTGGAGCCAGTGAGACTATGGCATCCCCAATTGGGGTATGTTGTGAGTCTGAAGGTAGTGGGGAGGAGAAATAGATAGAGAAGAGGACGGTTAGGAAGTACCTGGCTATTCAGATCTGGTCACTAAACACGGCTAAAGCCATTTCAATTCTGAATGGTGGTCTTACACCAGGGCGATACTGATAGTATCTTCCACTCTGGAACGTGCCGCAAATATACTATATATTATTTTAAATGAATAAATTGTGAAATAACACAAATTAATCAAACAAAATTTATTTGCGCACGCCGGGTTCGAACCCGCGACCTTCGGATTGTGAGTCGAGAGTCTTGCCTCGGGACCACGGAGGCCGTCAATACGTCTAAAATTTGATTTAAAAATGACATATTTCCGGTTTTGTCTGGTTATTCCATCTTGACAAGTCAATTATTGATTCTTACTTAAGTTTTGTTTGGAGTTGAATCAATGGGTAAATCTGTAAAAAGTTTCATTTTTGAAAATGTCTTTATTCCTACGGAGCGAATGCAAGACTTAACGGTCGAACTTAAAACGCCGTTTTTCGGGCCCTATGGCGTCAAATCGATTGTTATTTTGGATTCTTGCCAAAACACATTGTCTGGAGGAGAATCAATGGGAAAATCAGAAAAAAGTTTCATTTTTGAAAATATCTTAATTCCTCTGGGGCAAATGCAAGACTTGGGGTAGAACTTAAAACGCCGTTTTCTCGGGCCCTATGGCGTCAAATCGATTGTAATTTTGGATTCTTGCCAAAACACATTGTCAGGAGTAGAATCAATGGGAAAATCTGAAAAAAGTTTCATTTTTTGAAAATATCTTCATTCCTCCGGGGCAAATGCAAGACTTGGGGTCGAACTTAAAACGCCGTTTTTCGGGCCCTATGGCGTCAAATCGATTGTTATTTTGGATTCTTGCCAAAACACATTGTCTGGAGGAGAATCAATGGGAAAATCAGAAAAAAGTTTCATTTTTGAAAATATCTTAATTCCTCTGGGGCAAATGCAAGACTTGGGGTAGAACTTAAAACGCCGTTTTCTCGGGCCCTATGGCGTCAAATCGATTGTAATTTTGGATTCTTGCCAAAACACATTGTCAGGAGTAGAATCAATGGGAAAATCTGAAAAAAGTTTCATTTTTTGAAAATATCTTCATTCCTCCGGGGCAAATGCAAGACTTGGGGTCGAACTTAAAACGCCGTTTTTCGGGCCCTATGGCGTCAAATCGATTGTTATTTTGGATTCTTGCCAAAACACATTGTCTGGAGGAGAATCAATGGGAAAATCAGAAAAAAGTTTCATTTTTGAAAATATCTTAATTCCTCTGGGGCAAATGCAAGACTTGGGGTAGAACTTAAAACGCCGTTTTCTCGGGCCCTATGGCGTCAAATCGATTGTAATTTTGGATTCTTGCCAAAACACATTGTCAGGAGTAGAATCAATGGGAAAATCTGAAAAAAGTTTCATTTTTTGAAAATATCTTCATTCCTCCGGGGCAAATGCAAGACTTGGGGTCGAACTTAAAACGCCGTTTTTCGGGCCCTATGGCGTCAAATCGATTGTTATTTTGGATTCTTGCCAAAACACATTGTCTGGAGGAGAATCAATGGGAAAATCTGAAAAAAGTTTCATTTTTTGAAAATATCTTCATTCCTCTGGGGCAAATGCAAGACTTGGGGTCGAATTTAAAACGCCGTTTTCTCGGGCCCTACGTCGTCAAATGGATTGTAATTTTGGATTTTTGCAAAAACACATTGTCTGAAGTTGAATCAATGGGAAAATCTGTAAAAAGTTTCATTTTTGAAAATGTCTTTATTCCTATGGGGCGAATGCAAGACTTGGGGTCGAACTTTAAACGCCGTTTTCTCGTGGCCTATGGAGTCAAATCGACTGATATTTTGGATTCTTACTTACTTTTTGATTTCAATATCATCTTGCGCCGTTAAACACATTATCTGGAGTTGAATCAATGGGAAAATCTGTAAAAAGTTTCAATTTGTTTTTCCCTTGCCTGTTTATTTTGGAGTGGTTTGAAGATTAGATAATAATTGTACAAAAAATAAAAATATTTAGTTCGTGGATTTATCTTCTTATATTCCAACCGAGTTCTCGTGAAATAAATAAATATTTATTGCTATCTCATTCTCTCGCAGACTTAATCCTATAGATTATAGATGTATGTGTTTGTCTCTTTTATGTGTCTCTCGCTTGGGTTTCATCGAGTTTCAAATCACAACGGTGCCAAAGAAATTATTACTTCAATATAAATATCATTTTATCGGGGGATTAATCGTTGGATAACCGTCCGAAATTCGTCCTAAAGAAGGAAGTAACGCAACACGGCACAATACCCCAAAAACAAATCACGATATTAGTTTTGGTCGTGAAACTCTAAAATCTAGCAGCTGTTTGTTTACTAACTAACTAATCTATTTATATATAATAAACATATTTCGATGTTTCTGTCTGGATTTGTATATATACTATGCGCTGCTAAACCATTCATCCGATTGCAATGAAACTTTGGGAATTTGTTGTGAGCATGCCCGCGATGGTTTCTATATACAATAGTGAGTTATGGCATCATGAAATTATGCATTGTTAACCGTTCATCTGATTGCGATGAAACTTTGGGGATTTGATGTGTTCGCCGGAGAGGGGAGGGGTGAGGAGAACCAGGGAGGGGGAGGGGCAACTCGGGAGGTGGGTTCGCGAGACGAAGCGGGCAACGGGAGTGGGGAGAGGGAAGGAAACGCATGCCGGGAAATGAATGATTAAAGACTGAATGAATGATTGAATGAATGAAATAATGGATGAATCAATGAATGAAATAATGAATGACTTAAAGAATGAATGAATGACTGAATGAATGACTAAATGAATGAATGAATGAATGAATGAAATAGTGAATGAATGAATGAAATAATGAATGAATGATTGAATGAATTAATTAATTAACGATTGAATGAATGAAATAATTAATGCTTGAATAAATGAATGAATGAAATAATGGATGAATGAATGAATGATTGAATTAATGAATGAATGAATGGATGACGAATGAATAAAATAATGAATGAATAAGTGAATGAATGAATGAATGAATGAAATAATGAATGAATGAATGAAGTAATGAAAGATTGAATGAATGAATGAATGAAATAATGAATGAATAAAATAATGAATGAAATAATGGATGAATGAATGAATGAAATAATGGATGGATGAATGAATGAAATAATGAATGACTACATGAATGAATGAATGACTGAATAAATGACTGAATGAATGGATGACGAATAAATAAAATAATGAATGAATAAGTGAATGAATGAATGAATGAATGAATGAATGAAATAATGAAAGATTGAATGAATGAATGAATGAAATAATGAATGAATGAATGAAATAATGAAAGATTGAATGAATGAATGAATGAAATAATGAATGAATAAAATAATGAATGAATGAATGAATCAATGAATTAATTAATGAATGAATGAAATGAATAAATGAAAGGAATGACTAAATAATGAATGACTAAACGAATGAATGAATGACTGAATAAATGATTGAATGACTGAATGAATGACTTAATGAATGAATGAATGATGAATGAATGACTGAATGAATGAATGAATGAATGATAAATGAATGATGAATGAATGAATGACTGAATGAATGAATGACGAATGAATGAATGAATGAATGAAATAATGAATTGACTGAATTAATGAATGAATTTGTTATTGTATGTAAATGCTTATGTCAGAATTTGGTAGATTGAATTACAAAATCCCAAATAATAATATAAATGGAGCCACCGATCGACGTGATCTTTTACACAGAGATAATTGGAGGACTGGGAATGACATAGGATACTTCTTATCCGGCAAAAAACATTTCATTCCCGTGGGAAAAGACTTACCCCTAATAACCATGCGAGCGAAGCCGCGGGTAAAAGCTAGCATTATATAAATGTCTTCAGTCAGTTTTTAAGATGAAATCGAATTTTACTGCTTGTAACCAGCATTTGTTTAAAGGTGTTTTATTAAGAAACCAATGTCGAATTGTATTTCGAAATTGTAGAAAATTTATATTCAACTCTGCTTAACAAGGTGAAGACGTAGATTCGTATTCTCCATTTTTATGTCGTCAATGACCTCGGACTGGTACGACAAAGCCAAACTGACCCCGTTAACGCTGACCTGCTCAGGAATCCAATTACGGGTATCATAAATTTTGTATTCATTTTTGAAGTGAAACTTCTGTAACCCCGTTGTGATTAGGAATTCGGATAAAATGGAAATGACGCATACAGCATCTGCGAAGCATATTGGTGACCGGACAACTCGGAATGAAACCAATTCAGAACCATCTTAGAGTGATAAAAAAAAATATATAAAAAAATGGTTAAATAGGTTATGTTAGGTTAGGGCTATTGGCTAATTTTAAATATTTTTTTTTCATAGATTTTAATAACTTTTCAAGGAGGTGAGTTGACTTTATTCTCAGAACCTAAAATTCCTATCAAGGCTTCCTATTGGTTGAGACATAAATCGGAAATGGCGCCAGGTCGGCGCTCATTGGCTGCTTTGATTATGACCTCACTTTTCAAGGCTCATTGGTTGAGATTGTTTTGGTAAAGTTTCGATTTTTGCAATTTTAGCAAATGAAATATGATCTTATATAAATCGAAAGTTCGCATGAAATTGCTTTAGCAGTGTTTGGTGATCAGTTCTGAATAGGCAGACGTTTCTCCAGCTTTCTTTTTCGCATTCCCTTCCCCTCCCCTCTACATTAAGCCTCACAATGTACTCAGATTTAGGATGCCATAGCCTCTTTGGCTCCAGACGGTTGGGAACATTGGATCTCTTGTGCGTAACACACATTTAAAATAGGCACTAACATACAGACACCTATTAGTGTGATTGACGGCCTCCGTGATTGAAGGGTAAGGCTCTCGATTTGCAAGCCGAAGGTCGCGGATTCAAATCCCGACGTGTACAAGTAAATTTCATTTTATTAATTTGCGTTATTTCACAACTTATTCTTTTAAAATAATACATAATAATTGAAGCATTGCTTGAAATAGCTTTAGTTTTGTTTGATGACCAGATCTGAATAGCCAGGTGCTTCCCACCTTCCTCTTGCCCATCCCCTTCCACTCCCCACTACCTTCAGGCACACAACACACCCCAAGAGTCTCACTGACCCCAGAAGATTGGGAGGAGTTAGTATTCTTGTGCGGTATTCACATATAAAAATGCAATGGTTCTATGACAGTTGATCCTATTCCTGATAATATTCATCCTAGAAATAAAATGCTAAAATTGAAATACGACACACACAAAATACACTTCTCTTCGTTTATAATATATTCAATGGGTAGAACGAAATACAATCGATACATTTTTTGATTTCTTATTTTTAAATTAATGTGTTAAAAATCAATTAATATATTTATGAATTATTTATTGCATAGGCCGGGTTTTGAACTTGCGACCTCTGTGACCAGAGTCAGGGACTTAACAGCTCAGCGACGAAGGTCGTTGTTTTAGCTGTCGGGTTTGTCAAACCTTGCACAATGGTTTTGCAGCTGTTAGAAGAATATAAATTGCTAAGTAACTAATTGTCTCAAGCAATTTCTCCGCAGGGGTAGAGGCAGAGAGAATGGAATATCATAATTATTCATGTCAAAAGACGGTGACCCGACAGTTGATCCCCGACAGTTGATACCCTGACAGTTGGTCCCCGACAGTTGATCCCCGATAGTTGATCCCTGACAGTTGATCCCATGACAGTTGATCCCATGACAGTTGGTCCCATGACAGTTGATCCCCGACAGTTGATCCCATGACAGTTGATCCTCGACAGTTGATCCCCGACAGTTGATTCCCGACAGTTGATACCCCGACGGTTGATCCCCCGATAGTTGATCCCATGACAGTTAATCACATGACAGTTGATCCCCGATAGTTGATCCCTGACAGTTGATCCCATGACAGTTCATCCCATGACAGTTGGTCCCATGACAGTTGATCCCCGACAGTTGATTCCATGACAGTTAATCCCCGACAGTTTATCCACGACAGTTGATCCCCGACAGTTGATCCCCCACAGTTGATCCCCAACAGTTGATCCCATGACAGTTGATCTCATGACAGTTGATTCCCGACCGCTGATACCCCGACAATTGATCCCCCGACAGTTGATACCCTGACAATTGATCCCCCGACAGTTGATACCCTGACAATTTTATAAAAAAAATGTTTTTTTTGTACATTATTACCAATTTCAAGCCTAAAATGAACTTCAAAAATCAATATATTAATACGTGAAGCCAAAACTTTGTACCCCTTTTTACGAAAATTGCGCGGACGGAGGAGTATGAAATTTCGCACACTTATAGTTTATATAGAGGAGGAGTGCAGAATGCTAATATTTTTTTTAAATTATGCATAAAAATACATTAAATCAACTAAAAAAACATTACACACACTACCATGTATTTGACACACACACATGCATCTTTACTCTATTGCTTATTGTTAAAGTTTATGGTCAATTTGTCTATGGTCTTACTGAATGTCAAATGTCAAACATAACCATAAAAATACCGCTCACTCAATATAATATTAAATCAAATTATGAATAAAAAATACATAAAAAAACATTACAATTACGGTCGAATTTCGACCATTGGGCGACCACTAGTACAAATAATTCAATAAAAATAAGTTGGTATGAATATCAAATGAATTTATTTATAGGTCGATACGCTTATACGCTTGCGAGTTCCCGGCATGCGTTGAAGTACCACTAATAAAGAAATTGTTTCTCCCTGCGTGTCTTTTCCCGGTCGTCCCTTTCTCTCACGCGTTCCCTTCCTCTTATGGGTTCCCCTCCACCTTCTCCGCCTTCCCTCTCCCCTCTCCCGCGAACCCGCCCACCGCGATCCCCTCCCCTTTCTTGCATTCAATTTATTCAGTCCCGGTACATTCAGATTTTCAAAGAGCTTTCGTGCCTCTTATTGCAAATTTTTTTTACAAAAATTCATTTTTGTATAGGTGCATAGGTATAGATTTTCCATTTGAATATTTTGAGATTACTTATCATTTCTTGCAAATTTTGTCAATTACAAAACATATTTTATCATATTAGTGCATATTTTATCGTTTTTCTTGCATATTTTATAATTTTTCATTCATATTTTGTCATTTTAAGTGCATATTTGACATCATATCAACATTGTTTGTAATATTTCGTGAATATTTTATCATTTTTCTTGCATATTTTATAATTTTTCTTTCATATTTTGTCATTTTAAGTGCATACTTGACATCTTATCAATATTGTTTGTCATATTTCGTGAATATTTTGTCATTTTTCTTGCATATTTTACAGAGTAACACAATCCCATTTGTAACGAAGATCATATTGTTTATAGATTAAAATGTGTACAATATCCTGCCGTGTTATTTGTTTATATAAATAATTTGACGCAATCGGTCATAAAAATATATCTACTGATGACCTCAATGTTATTGTACTGTAGAAATTATCTGCGAGAGATTTCTAGTTAATTTTGTAAACATTGATTTATTATTGTATTGGAATGTGATATTTGCAACAGTGTTGCAATCTGTAAAAGCGATAACAAATTGATATTAATAATAATAATATTGATGATGACAACACCAAAACAAACCACGAAATGACAGTAAAAATATGCTTTTCAATTTTGTTATTCATCGGATTTGGCAGACGGGTATGGGTGCCGCCGCTTAGGGAACCATTTATAGGATAACCAACACCCCTGCTATAGATAGGGTTGCCATCTCTAAAATTTGGCAACCAGGACAAGACGCGTGAAAACCCCGGATTTTAGAACCCGGACATGTCAACAAGTTTATTTAAACATAGTCAGTGTAATAAAAACAGTTGAAAATGTCAAAAAATACCTTTTTATTTATTTTCGGACCTTAAAATTAAATTTAGTCATCTTTTATCATCATTATGTACCCTACTAAACAGAATCTTATTACAGTTTGTTATAAATTGTTTTAATAAGCAGTTTTTAAATTTTTTAACCCGGACTATAAATGAAATCTCGCCCGGACGCCCTCTAAACTAGGACAAATCCGGGGAAACCCGGACGGATGGCAACCCTAGCTATAGATCACCCCGAGTGGTTTGCTACGTTTGGTGACTTAGCTGGGGTGTCAAGGATTATATGGGGAGAGGTTTGTCTAGGTCTAGCCCTAACCTAACCCTCTCCAATCAGGTTACCGGACAACTTGGAAAGAAACCAACTCAGAACCATCTAGGATAAGTCATTTGAGTGATAAAAAATATGAATAAAAAATTGGTTAAACAGGTTACGTTAGGTTAGGGTGATAGGCTGATTTAAAATTATTTTTTTCATAGCTTTTAATGACTTTTCAAGGTGTTGAGTTGACTTTATTCTCAGTTGGCATGGAACCCTCCAATCGGACTCTCTACTTATTGGCTTGTGCCTCAGTGGAAGAAATAGATTGGACGTCTGCCACTCTTTGATCCCAGCAGTACATCCCTCGTACCATTTTCCTTCCTAGGACTTCCTCTCATTTCTTTCCCTAAAAATATCCTGCACTCAGCTTCCCCAAAGATGAGATAGGCCCAGAAAGGGCTATTCTTAAAATGTTTGATAAGAGATCGTTCTCCCGCGAGAAGTGCTGTCAGATTTGTAGGATTTTCTACAGCTGTTATTTGCTTTTTCTATCGGCCAATGTCAAAATTTCAGCTGTGAGCTGTTACTTATTTTAGTTTGGGTCGTTTTAAACACGAATTCCTGCAAGTATGCATGATTATTTATTCATTTAAAAAATCTAAATTACGTCACACGAATTTTATGATTTTTTGACCCCCCCCCCCCCCGTCCGTCACACATCGTCACATTTGTGAGACCAGGGGGTTACACTCGAGACGGCTCGAGTGTGACGTCACATATTTTGCGTTTTAATAATTTAGATTTTTACATGTGACATCAGAGAGCTGATGACCCCCCCATACCCCTTGTCACACTTTTCTACTATAATAAATTGTTCCCGGAGCGGCGGTACCCATATCTGCCTCTCAAATTATTTTCTTCAGGGCCTCCTGTGGAGTTAATAGAACCTGTAAACTCTAGATGCTGGGCCAAGGAGCTTACAGCTCTACAACGGAGGTCTTCAAATCAAATTGGTATTTTTATAATGGCAGGTCAAAGAAAATCAGAGCAGAAATGGGAATTATAAAATACACAGTTCCTTTTTCAAAATCCTTCACCAGGGCTGGATGGAGGTCATTGGAAATAAGACAATCTTTTTTTTGTTGAAAAATACAATTTATTAAAATAAATTCTCATTATTCAGTCTACAAACACATGGATAAATGGATTGTCAAGATGATTAGTCAGACATCTCCGAAATATTGAAATTAGAGTTGAATATGCAGTTATAATATGTAAAAGTGTTCTCTCTATCTGGTACAATACTCAGATTAATCATAAATACCACCAAATCAATCATAACGCACTCAAACTTCTAACAGTGAATTAAAAAAATGTTGATGTTTTCTGGGTCACTACTAGGATATTTCAAAATGTCATACTAATGTACCAGACCGTTACGCCTCCCAGTGTTATTTTATAGCATATTTAATACGTAAAACACAGACATGTGTAAATAATATTTGATTTGTGTTAAGCATGAATGTTGCTTTCCCTCATTATCTCAAAACTTAGTATTTGGAGATATCTGACTAATGAACTGGACAATTTAAATGTTGACATTGAAAATAAATTAAAACAGAGGTTTATAATAAGACACATGATATCACATGTCTTCCATTGTAGGGCACTTGTTTTATAAAATTTGAAAATCAGTAATAAAAAATTATCATCTATGGATGTGAGACCATCACGCCTCTGACTAAAAGAAGTGTGCGTACATTGTGTCATAACTGATCTCCTCTAAAACGACGTCAATAGACAATGTGTCATATCACATCTCTCTAAACTGACATCAATAAACAGATGTTGTGTCATATCACATCTCTCTGAACTGACATCAATAAACAGATGTTGTGTAATATCACATCTCTCTAAACTGACATCAATAAACAGACGTGTCATATCACAACTCTCTAAACTGACATCAATAAACAGACGTTGTGTCATCTCTCTAAACTGACATCAATAAACAGACGTTGTGTCATATCACATCTCTCTAAACTCTAAACTGACATCAATAAACAGACGTTGTGTCATATCACATCTCTCTAAACTCTAAACTGACATCAATAAACAGACGTTGTGTCATATCACATCTTTTTAAAACAACGTTAATAGACTTTGTGTCATAATAACACCCAGGGCTGGGCAGTATTTGAATTACTTGTAATTGAAATACTATTTGAAATACAAATAGGTATTTTGTATTGGTATTTCAATTACTTCCTAAAAATGTATTTTGTAATTGGTATTTCAATTACCTGATGTTGAGGTATTTTGTAATTTGTATTTCAAATACTTACGGCTTCAAAATACATTTTCAAATACATTTAGCGATCTTAACAATGATAATGAAAAAAAAACTGACATCGACTAGACATAGACTAAAAACGCTAGAATCCAGAGCAATATATGTTAATATTTAGAGTTGGCAACACTGTACGTCAAAGCAAGTATCTCATCTATTGTCATTTTCATCGTTTCGCGGTATTTATTCATGAAGACATGAGTTACTGATAATTGATAATGGATGATCAAATTCCGTCAAAACCACAAAATTTTACAAGTGGAGCGGAGATGAGATGTGTCTTCTGAGCAATATGATTGGTCAATTTTTGCACGACTTTGTTTCACTCTGCTCAGCTTTGCTTCTATGGAAACGCACCCTTATGTAGGTTTTACACCATCTCTTTTTTCAGCCCGATTCCCTTATAGAGACCAAAGACAAAATTTTTCGCTTTATGCATTTGCTTTTTTCATCCCTATTTTCATATCTACGATTTCAATTGGTATCACTGCAAACAACACATGAACCGTGTTGTTTGTTGTGATGCCAACTGAAATCGTAGATATGAAAATAGAGATGAAAAAAGCGATCGCACAAAGCGAAAAATTTTGTCTTTGGTCTCTATACGGAAATCGGACTGAAAAAAGAGATGGTGAAAAACCTGCATGTGATAAGGGCACTTATGACAATTTATTGCAACCAAAGGTTTCTACAAAAACCAAATGTATTTTGTATTTGAAGTAAGAAATGGTTCAAATACTGTATTTTGTATTTCAAATACACGACTTGAAAGTATTTCGTATTTTAAATACATGCGAAAAAGTATTTTGTAATTCGTATTTTAATTACAGCAAAGCATGTGTTTTGCCCAGCCCTGATAACATCTCACCTAAAATGACATCAATAGATGTCGTATCACATCTCCAAAATATAATAAAATCCATCTTTAAGCAACTTTAACATAGGAAACTTTTTTGGCTTGATTTATCTTAATATATATATATTTATCTTTGTATTTTATGTATGGCCGTTTGTCTCTTACAAAAAAATAAAATGACGTCAATAGACACTAGCATCATATCACATCTCTAAAACGATAACAATAGATTATATTTGTTTTTATTATAATAATCAATAGACAGACATTTTCATATCACACATCAACTGAAATGATATCAATAAACGTCATTTTAGAGGAGATTTTCTATCACATCTCCACTAAAATGACGTCAATAGACGTTGTGTCGTATCACATCTCCTCTAAAATGACATCAATAGACATTGTGTCATATCACATCTCCTCTAAAATGACTTCAATAAACATTTTGTCATATAACATCTCCTCTAAAATGACATTAATAAACATTTTGTCATATCACATCTCCTCTTAAATGACGTCAATAAACATTTTGCAATATAACATCTCCTCTAAAATGACATCAATAGACATTTTGTCATATAACATCTCCTCTAAAATGACATTAATAAACATTACGTCATATCACCTCCTCTAAAATGACATCAATAGACGTTGTGTCATATCATATCACATCTCCTCTAAAATGACGTTAATAAACATTACATCATATCACATCTCTTCTAAAATTACGTCAATAAACGTTATGTCATATCACACATCAACTGACATGATGTCAATAGACGTTGTGTCATATCACATCTCCTCTAAAATGACATTAATAAACATTATGTCATATCACATCTCCTCTAAAATGACATCAATAAATATTACATCGTATCACATCTCCCCTAAAATAGCATCAATAAACATTGTCATATCACATCTCCTCTAAAATGACATCAATAAACATTACATTGTATCGCATCTCCTCTGAAATTACATCAATAAACATTACATCGTATCACATCTCCTCTAAAATTTCATCAATAAACGTTGTGTCATATCACATGTCCTCTAAAATGACATCAATAAACGTTGTGTCATATCACATGTCCTCTAAAATCTCATCAATAAACGTTGCGTCATATCTCCTCTAAAACGACTTCAATAGACATTGTTTCTTAATGCATCTCCATAAAAAATATCTTATCCGTATAAAAATTAATTATTTTAAAGTTTTTATTAATTTACTGTTACAAATCTATAAAATATGTAAAATCATTGTTGCAAACATTGATTTTAATTTGGTTTAAATTATAACAGGCACATTTTAAACAAATTATGAATTTATAATATACAGGGTGTCTGAAAACTCGTGGTACAAGCAGGAAACTGGAATCTGGGGTCAATGCATCCAGGAGTGACGAACGAATGAATCCATCCTTCCTATTGAGGTGCAAGGCGATGGGTCAAGAGAGTCCGGCTGGAGAGGTCTCTAATAGATAGAGTGATGATTCATGAGGAAGGTTTAGGTGTATAATTTGTCAAAGTTTTGTGTAAATTGGTTGAAATATATAATTAAAGGAGAATTTCTGTGTGTGGTGGACGAGCGGGCTGGCAAGCGGGCGGTGTGGATTTGATTTGTATGCAAATCTACAGTTTTATGCCGAGGTTACATTTGATTTCGAAAACTCTGTGTAAAGCCCGGGCATCGCCGGGATTTCAGCTAGTATACAGATAATATCAACATTTTTGTAACAATTTTCGAAGTCTAAAACATACACGGGTCGTTCCTCTTTTTAACCTACATAAAGTTGTCTCCACCAGTTAGTGGAGAAAAATTCAACAGAATCACAAATATTATTATTTTATAATTACTTTAAAATCTACTGTACTAAAAGAAGTAACGACTGTGTGCGTTTAAAAAAAATATGTGTTTATATTTTTGTAGTAAAAATTACGTTACAGAGATGGAAGTGTTTTTCATACAAATCACAGTTGCTTCTGCCACTTCGACTTGCGTATATTCTCTAATGTATATATTATAATTCTATAATGACATAAAATACAAAACTATTTTTAAATCCAAAAGATATAACCTATCAAGTAACAGCGATTATTATTTTTAATGATGTTTAATAAAATATTTCAAAAAATCTCAAAACTTGTCTCCTACAACTTTTACGTCGTGCGTTAATTCTGTCAGGTGGGTTGTCATTCGAAATAGGTATACACGCAGCTCGTGATTGTCGCCCCAATAGGCATTTTAGGCCTCCTTCCCCCCTTGCTACAATTTCCCCTCTGAGATCCGGAGAGAATTCATTTATAGTAAAAACAAAATGTGACAGAGTGGTGGAAATGTGACAGAGTGGTAAAAGTTATGTAGTTTAAAAAGAAGAACAACCCACATACAATTTTTTTGTGTCCAACATAATCCATACTAATATTATAAATGCGAAACTGCTCGAGTTTGTTTATGACCTTTTCACGCATAACACAATATAAAGACTTTAATAATTCTTTCACCAATATAAAGCTAAATTATATGCGCAGACAACAGGTTGTATATGATGGTAAGCTCTGGCGTTATGAAATTATAAAAATTAATATATTATATTTGTTATACGTTTTCTGTCGCTAACAAAAGCTAGTTTTTGCTAACGTCAGAAAAAAATCTTTTCCATGGAAACAATGTTGATATATTTTTGGGCTCTATGCTGGTAGGTACTCAGTCTACTGGTCAGCTACTACTACAGAGAAGCCGCGGGGAAAAGCTAGTATTTCTAATAATTTCAGAATTCTATTATTTCTGTTTCTTTTGAATTTTATCCAATTGCAAACCATTGTAATGTAATAAATTATTTTCGCAATCTCTTGTTTATTACAAAATTGTAAATAGTATTTACCTCATGGGCGTATGGGCGTAATAAATAAATAAATGAGAAGGTAGAGTGTCTTTAGAATGTTACTAATTTAGAGCCGCTTGAAAGTCATCAAGTTTAGATCGCAGTCCACGGATGTTTTGTTAGTAAATTATTAAAGTTCGATTGTAGGGTGGGATTTATTTGTAATTTTCTAGTTTTGCTGAATTGGTACAATTCTGGGGGTGGAATCCATGAACTTTATGGTGACGTCTTCACCATTTGCTTTCCGTTTCTTCAGTTCAACAACGAGATCGTTTAGAAATTTTTGTTGCGCCGGAGTCCTGTCGGGGAAAATTCTGACATTGTTTTTCAGTAGACCTTGTTTGCTTAGAATCTTTCTTGATTGAATTGAATTGTGTAGTTCGATTTTTATAGGTCTAGTTTTGTTATTTGAAATTTTACCAATTCTGTAAAATTTTGAAATATTTTCAACAGCTAATTTGTCAATTGCACTGATTATGCTAGTGATAGTCGCCTGGTCATCCAAGATCCTATCGGCTTCTGTTAGCTTAACACTTTCAGGCACATTGCACATAATAATACTTTTAGATTGCACTTCTTGCTCTTTTGTATCCGAATTCTCCTGGAAAACTTTCAGTGTATTTTGAGAAGACTTTTTAAATATATATTTTGGGAATCTTTCTTTAAACTCTGTTAAATTTCGCTCAACGTCACATTCAATAATGGATGCTCCTTTACGTACAAGAGAATTGACTATTCCCCATTTCTTCCATCGTATAGCTTCACCAAGAGCTTGACCATCATCGGCGTTAGCACCGGCTGCTCCTTCCAGCAGGACCCTCGCCACATCCCACTTCCTCCCAAGAGTTGCCATAGTTAGTGCGGTCCTTCCTAGCCTAGCCCTCTTGTCAGGGTCCGCCCCCTGCTGCAAGAGAAACTCTACTAATTGGTGACGGCCCTCGCAAGCCGCAATATACAGAGCGGTCCTGCCGCTAGTATCCATGCAGTCAATCTCAACACCGCTTTCAATGAGATATTTCACCACCGATCCTCGTAAAACACTGTTTTCCACCGCTATATGCAGCGCAGTCCATCCATCATTGTTTACAGAATTGATCTGAGCACCTCTTTCAACAAGATATTTTATTATTGGCAAACTGTTGATACTTGCCGCAATATGCAGCGCAGTACAGCCATTCTGTTGTTTGGAATTGATATCAGCGCCGTTTTCAACGAGATATTTCACCATTGATAAGTTGTCTTTATTCACAGCTGTAAACAGTGCAGTACTGCCTTTTTTTGAGTTGATCTCAGCACCACTTTCAATGAGATATGTTACTATCGACATATTATCTTTACTTACTGCTAAACAGAGTGCTGTATTACCTTTTTTTTTAGAATTGATCTCAGCGCCACTTTCAATGAGATATTTTACTAATGGTAAATTGTTTTTACTTGCCGCTATATGAAGCACTGTGCTGCCTTTCTTTTTAGAATTGATCTCAGCTCCGCTTTCAATGAGATATTGTACTATTTCTAAACTGTCTTTACTTACTGCTATATGAAGCGCAGTACTTCCATCTTTTTGTTTAGAATTGATCTCAGCGCCACTTTCAACGAGATATTTTACAGTTGTGGGATGTCGATTGTAGGTAGCGTACATCAGAGCAGTCTTACCTTCGTCACAGCATGTATTAATGTCTGCACCGTGTTCCACTAAAAGCTTGACAATATCCAAATGACCAAACTCAGCAGCAATATGCAAAGGGAACTTTTTATCTTCGTCGGGTCTTGTCAACATTACAGTAAACAGATCAAATGCTTGCTCCGAGAGCAGCTTAACAACTTCAAGATGGCAGCGCTGTGCAGCGAGGTGAAGCGCCGTCTTCATTCCGAATTTTTTTTGTTTCGTCAACAGCAGACAGTAACGTTCGATATTATTTTTTAATAGTTGCGATAGCATTTTTTCGGCAAGTTTAACATTATTTTTAAATAAAGCACGTTCAAACCGACTAATTTCCAATTCAACCATTTCTACTCTGGTCATAACATCTTTCAAGACCGTTGAGGTGTCACCACTTATATTACCCGATAAAAAATTATTTGAAATGTAAGATTTAGAAATGTTTCGATTAAATAAACATGCAAATAAAATCTTTTCTTTAGATTCTTGCGAATAAGTTTCAATGCTTTTAAAAATATTTCCAATCATTCTGGCACATAGTAAGTCATCGTCAGTTTTACTGCAAGACGTCTGCTTGTCAATTAAATGCAGTGCCGTGTCGTTATAAACATCATACTGTGTGACGAAAGACACAAAGGCTTCCCGAGTTCTTTCCGTGTTTAATCCAGCCAGTAAAAGTGAGACAATGTGTTCATTGTTTTCTTGGATTGCGATGTGTAGAGGCGTTCGGTGTTCCTCATTTCTAAAAATTACATTATTTTCAACCCACAGCTGCTTTATATATTCAGCCATTAAATTAATTGCAGTCTCTGACATTGGTTTTTCGTTTAATTCAGCATTCATGAACAACCTAATTACCCTGGTGTCCGGATTCAGAAGTATTTTAGGCAGAAGAACATCTTTGATCAGGTGGTATGTGATTGGGTGCTGTTCACTGGACAACCAATGGACAACCATCTGTGCGCAGCAAAATTCCGCATACGTTCGGTGCATAAAATGAAATGCTCCATTTCTGTGTGATTCTATTAAACCGACCCTATTCAATTTAACTAGGTTCTTTTCCGAAATGCCTTTAAAGTACTCTGGATACGAATTAAAAAAGACGGGAAAGAATGTTTCGAATCCGAGTTCACCGTGTGCATTGGTTATCGGTTCAAGGTAATTGTCGTTAATATCATCGTCGTCCAACAATATTTTATTGTGTAAATAAATTTCATATTTCTGATTTATAAATCTCTGGTACAGATTCGGTCCACTGACTATATTGATACGCTTAAGTAAAATTTCCGGAGATCGGAGCAACAGATCACTTTGCGGCCTAAATACTTCGGCCAACATCCGCAGCTGCAGAGGAATGCCCATGAAGCAGTCCATGTCTGGCCCTAGCACTCGCTTCGCCTGTCGGAGCACCTCTGCGACATATTCCTCGAGTCGCTTTTCTTCTTGCTTACGGTTGATTCCTAGCTCTAGGGGAAGAAACGACCGCCAAAACGTAAATAAAAAATGTTGTTGCTCTTGTGTGTCGATCGTTACAAAAGACGTAGAGAATTGACTTAAATTTGTCTCCAACGATTTCTTCAAATATTTTCGAGACGTCAGAAATACTTGAATCGTTGGTTTACTTTGCAGAAAAGCGAAAAGCTTAACAAGTTTATCTTTAGAACTGTCTTTATATTTAGTATAATCGTCCATCTCGTCGAAACCGTCAAACATTAAAACGACCCTCTTGGAACAGTTCTTACTCTGCAATAAATACTCCAACAACCCATGCGCCAGATTGTGGTCAGCACCAGAGCAGCCCTCACTTAAAAGAAAATTTGTCACGTTTTTAGGTGTGAAGTCATCTGATAAACTATCTACATGTGTTTTGAATTGTTTTAGTTCGATGTGTATGACCCACGCTGTTTTAATGAGCCTTGACAACCTTGCCAATGACGTTGTTTTGCCCATTCCTGGTTCATCTATTAAGATAACCAAGTTGCGCTCTGTTCGGCTCAAGGTTAGTTCATCTATCGGCTCAAACGAGTCCGTGGACATAAAAGGAATCAAGCTCTTTACAGATCCGTGGGAAAATCGCCACTCTAATTTAAAGGTTTTATCGCTTTGCTCAATCTCTACAAAATGAATGTTATTATAAAAATATTTCTGAATAACCTCTGTTTCCTCTTCTTTTGTGGTCGCTACGTGAAGATTTTTTGAAAATTCTTCTCTTTTCTCACAATTTCCGATCGATCCCAAAAGTGATGCTTTATTTTCCTCGCTACAAATAACAAAGACATCATCAGCTTGCAAAGATTCCATCAATTCTTGTAAATTAATATCCGCTCGATGGATAAACTTCCTGGGAACGTATAAGCCTCGACTAAATATTTGTTTACAGCGAAGATCTGTTCTGGCGTCCCCGGACACTTCAAGCAGGTAAATGGTCTTATGTTGGTTCTTATCGCAGGTGTCTTTAAAGAACAGCTCTGCATCTCCCTCGGCGAGGATGATCTTCCCCTTGAGCTGCTCCCAACCGTCCCCGTTCTCCAGATCCCTGCGGTTCAATCCGCAGACCACCACTAAATTGTCGGGTAAATTCACACAATTTAAGACACGTTCCTTGCTTGTCGCAGTATTTGTTTTGATTATTGGCATTTGTAGATCGCTGATCGTTGGACGTGTGTCTTTTATGGTTAAAACACAGTCCTCATTAGTAATGATTTTTTTAAATAAATCCAAACAAATGAATTGATTGAATTCTGAAATGGAAAAATTTTCTCCCAAAAAATCGTTAAAGTTATTCAATTTATTACATAATAATATCAATTTTCTTTGAAGTACAGTTTCTAGTGACTCGGCGGATAAGTCCCTGAGACCAATGTTATGGTCAACTTTAACTACTTTTATGTTTTCCAAAGAGTCAAATACGTCATCGCTTGGCTCTGATGAGATAAAAACAAGTTTTTTCGTGTTGTGAACAGAGCATTGCACGTAATTGTTTAAAAAAGTGCAAACTTCTGAATTTTTAACAAATGCGGTTGGACTACAATCAACCATCATCAAGTTATTTTGGTGGACGGGTGAATCATAATTATTACAAAGTTTCTGCAGCCGTGGGAAATCTAAGAAAGCGTAATGATTTTCGGCTGTATACTTGTTAATTTCATCAGGCACGTTCATGTCTTTTATTTGTGAGAATACATTGTAAAGTCTGATCATCTCAATCGTGCTGTCTTGCGTTATTATCCAGAGAACTCGATCGGTGGCCGAAAGCAAGAATTCTCGGAGACCGATGGAATCTTTGAAATTTAAAGTAGTCTTTTGTAAAGAGTCCAAATACGTCTGACTCTCGGTGCGGTAAATCAAGTCAATAGGTGTACACTGCTCCTCGACTACCTTGAAAAACTCTGGTCCTAGCCACCGCATCAACTGCTTTAGATGCCTTGTAAGTTCTCTTAACAATTGTTTAGATTCGCAGACTATAATTCCGTCATTGAGATTGATCGCAAAATCGGGAAATAATTTAGAATCTTTGATTTTAAGTCTCTTTCCTAAAAGATATTCATTTAAAATCCTACCGTCCGTTTGCTTTTGAATACACTTCAAAAACTCAAGAATTTTGATTTCATCATCAGAAAAAGCGTTTAAATTACTTTTGACGGCAATTTCACGGCCCGGTTGACGCTTTAACGATAATACAACCTGATAACGCTTTTTTAATTCTTCGAAGTAAACCTTTTTATCTTTTTCCAAATCTACTTGGTAATTATTGGCCTGGTTCAATGTTTGATTCATAAAAAGAGAAACATATCTATTGCTGTCGTTAACCCAGTCCGAAATTTCGCTCACATTTGGTGAACTTTGTTTAAGAGCTTCTACAAAATTACAGATTGCGTGAGTTTGGACATTATATAAACCACTTTCCACATCTTCCCATTTGTATTTAGATAAGTCAATTAAAACACGATGAACTGTCCGGAGATGAGATCCGTAAGTGTTGATACAGTTTGGCACCAAAACGTAAATTGTAATATCTAATTTATCCAAAAAATCAGTCCCATAACTGGAGTAATGTTTATCGTTAATTTTGTACAACATGTCCTTCGCCCCAGGGCTGTCGAACACCACGGTCTTAGCATGGAGTCCACCACTGGTGTTCTTGATCAACACCCCGTCAGACACCTTCACATATTTAGCGGTAAATGCTGTTAACTGAGCTAGCCACCCCCCGAGGTAGTGGCCCGTTATGGCGAGGTTATAGCATCTTTTATGAGGTTTCGAGTTTGCAACATCTATGACCTGCCTAACGTGGTCAACAAAAGTGGCTGCAGAATCGACGCAACTGGTGTGTTTATTCATGAATACTCCAATAAAATCTGTGTGCAGCGGTTCCACCTCAGCTGCAATGGTCCCCCGGTGAGCAATCACGATCTGCTGCAACTCGGTGTGTATAAACGCCGCACCGAAATACCTGTTGGTCAGGTCCGGGTTGGATCCAGTCAGTAGGAGCCGCCAGCCCTCGGGTAGATCTAACCTCTCTCCGTAAGCTGCGACGGTTTCTCCTGGCTGTTTTACAGCGTACACAGCGGCTGAAAACTGCGCCAGTGTGTGGTCGCTGGGATGAGGGTCTATGTCCAGGAAGTCCAAGGGACACTCCGTCGAGGATTCTAGAAGGGTGTCAGTCAATTGTACTTCCGAATGCTCCAACAGCAATCCATGGTCGACGTCCATTGTTGTTTACTGAAACAATTGTACCAAATAATAATAATTATAATTAGCGTTTATTATTTATGGATGATATAAAATTATATTCGAATTCTAAACCAAATTTAGAGAAAATGATTAAGGTAGTTAAAATTTTTTCAGATGATATTAAAATGACTTTTGGTTTAGAATAAATGTAGAACGATCCATATAGAGAAAGGCAAAATTGTAGATGGAGACGAGGGTATATTTAGAAATTTCAAAATGAAAAGTATGAAAGGGGATGAGGTTTATAAATATTAAGGATACCCGCAATCGAATAGATTAGATCATGCTAGTATTAAAAATGATATTAAGTTTAAATTTCAAACTAGGACCAGAAAATTTTTAAAATGCAATCTATCTGCGAAAAATTTAGTAAAGGCAATAAATACTTGGGCAATACCTCTATTAACCTACTCATTTGGCATAATTAAATGGTCAAATACAGATTTAGATAGCTTAGAAAGATTAATTAGAACTACGTTAACAAAGTTTCATTGCCATCATCCAAATTCAGCTGTACGAACGAATGATGAATAATGAACGAATTAATTTACCTAGAAATTTAGGAGGTAGAGGTATAGTCAAAATAACTTCTTTGAAACACAATCAGGTACAAATGCTAAGAACTTTTTTCCATAGGAAAGCTAATAGTTCAGAAATGCACAAAATAATTTGCAAGGCAGATAGAAACATTACACCTTTAAATTTATACGACGAGAATGCCTACATTTTTAATAATATAATACCAACCAGATTTTATTATATTAGATACCTGGTCAAATAAAATTATTCACGCCAAACACTTCAATTATCTCAACCGAACGTATGTTGACAAACTTTCGTCAAACAAATGGTTGAGTATTGGAAAATTGAGCGCAGAAATAGAAGGATTTATGCTTGCCATTCAGGATAGAGTCATTAATACTAAAAATTATAGGAAGTATATAATCAAAGATACAAATCAAATTGATGATTTATGTAGAAAATGTTTGGCTTTTCCGGAAACTATAGAACATATTATATCGGGATGTTAGCGATGATTAGCGCTGTCCGAGTATACATTTAGGCACAGGTTTTAAAATAATTCACCAAAGTTTGGTAATTAAACATAACTTGATTGACTGCCGTAATGTAGTACCATATTATGAATACGAACTTATAAAATATATTATGATAAAACTATACTAACAGACAGAACAATTTGTCATAATAGACCCGATATAGTTTTACATGACAAAATTTAAAAAATAACTTATACCATTGATGTCGCTATTCCAAATTCCTGTAATATTCAAAAATCTGTTTCTGAAAAAATTTGAAAATATACAGATTTAGGAAATGAGATTAAAAGGATTTAGCATTCTCAGACTATAAAAATATTATCATTTGTTATTTTGGCTACTGGCATTATACCTAGCTCTCTAATTCAAAATTTAGGCTTATTAGGTTTGTCAAATAATCTATATATAAAAATGCAAAAATCAGTCATATTAAATGCATGTAGGAAAGATTTTTTAAATATTTATATTGAGGGATCAGTAGGATTTATCGGTCCAGTTAGGAGTTCTACCGAGCCGAACCCTCTGATATGAAAATATCTGGAGTCGGTGAATTATTTTCCCATTTGGTCTCTGGTAGGTTGACGTGTTGTTCTTGAATTGTTTTGTATTTATTATACTTATATAGTGCAATTGCATAGCGTGGATTGACTAGATGATCATTTGTGGAACAGTGTGTGGAAGGGTTAAGTTTTTCCTGTGGGGAAGATTTAACCCGGACATGAAGTCAAAAGAACAATATGTTTTAATATCTTCCTTTCTCGTAAATAGAGATAATGATACCCTGACTGGGATCTCCCGTGCTGAGGGTCTCATCTATATTTTTTTAATGACCCATAACCTAACTAAACATTATGTATGTTGACCAATTAAATTTTTTTTTTTCATCACTTTTAATGACTTTTCAAAGGTGTTGAAGTTGCATGATTCTGGGTTGTCCGGTCACCAAGAAGATATATGAATGTGAATGAGGCAAGAACGAGTGTTTTTTTTTACATTAACTCCACACAGGAGGCCCTGAGGAAAATAATTTCCCTCAGGGCCTATGTCATCTTGAAGATGCTGTGTGGAGGGTGCTTTTGAGGAGAGGAAGGAGTGAACATGGGTCTTTAAGAGACCCATGTTGTAGGAGGGAGGAAAACAGAGGCCGGCAAATCATTCCACAGCCGAGCTGTTGAACTCAAGAACGAGTCGTAGAAACGACCCGCTCTCATGTGACTAATGTCAACCGTGTACAAATGTTGGACGCGTGTTTCCCGACTATGCACCGGTGCCGAGGGGATCAATGACGCTAGTTCCTCGGAGCATCTTCCATTGTAATACCGGTAGAACAAGGACAGCATTCCCACCTGACGCCTGTGCTCTAAAGATTGCAATCCGTTTGTTAAGTTAGGAGAATCTATCAAACGGACCGCCCGTTTCTGCACAGAGCCAAGGGTTTTTTTTAGGTATTTTGGGGCTCCAGACCAGAGGTGGCTGCCAAATTCAACCGTGGGGCGCACTTGCGATTTGTACAGGGTTAGCAGTTGTGTACTATTAAAGAATCTGCGGGCCCTGTACAGTACGCCCAGTTTCTGAGAGGCTAACTTAACTCTGGCCTCAATGGAGCCCCTGTACCTGAGCTGGGCACTTAGAGTCACACCAAGCATATTAATGGAAGGCCTGTTCGGGAGATTGCTTCCGTTGAAGGAGACTAGATTTTCATTTCGATCCCTTTTAGACGTAATTAGACATGATTGGGTCTTTGAAACATTAAATTCGACGAGGTTATTCTTACCCCAAGAGAAAACACTTTCGAGGTAACCGTCCATTCTTTGCTTCAAAGCCTTCCGAGCTTGTTTGGTGGTCCCCGATTTGGGGATTTTGAACGTCTATTACGGGTATTTTAAAAATATAAATCCATTGACAATCCTGCACACTAACCTCTGACGGAAACGAGAAAAGACCACAATAAGTATGGGCTGGCTGGGGCTAGGGGGCTTCGCCTTCTTGCCTGATAACAGAAGCTGTTGAAATCCTCGGGTGACAGTGGAAGCTAGGTACACCACCCGTCAGCTGGAGCAGATCCTCCCTCGGGAGCTGGTGCCATCAATGTGCCGTGGTCAGTCATAAAGGCTGGAAATGATCCCTCGGAAGGGAGTGTTGGGGCCGCGAAGTGGCTCTGGCAGGGTTGGGATAACTAGGGAAATTTCGCTAGATCTAGGGAAGAAAAATATTTTTAAAGAAAAGGGAAACCAGCACAATTTTTTTTTTATGAATTTTTATTAGAGTTATAATCTTTGACTACCTGGTAAAACACATAATTTCAGATGAAGAAATCGCTATGTTATGTATTGCTAGTATTTGACCTTAACTATTTATTTTGTATAGATATTGTAACTAACTAACTAACTAACATTCACGCCGTTTCTCTGCAGGGGTAGGCAGAGGACGAATCGCCAAACAACTTGGTCTTGGCATACACTCTTTGCCTCATTCACATTCATTCATTGTCTCATACATACTCTTCTATTATTCTGACTCTTGACATGGCCGTCTCAAATATCTGATTCACTTGATCATGCCATGTCTTCCTCGGGTGTCCCCGACTTATTCTACCATTCACATTTGCGTCATATTCTTCTTTCATTTCTTTCTTCGGTCATTCGCTCTACATGCCCAAACCATCTGAGGGTCCCTTTCTTAAGCGTACTCATTATGCTTACATCATCAACGCGCGAGAGTCGTTATTTTAGCTGCTACTGTCGCTACTGAGCAAGTAGAGAGTTTTGTGTGCCATCATGACAATCTCACTCGCCGATTCACCCGCTTTTAAACTTACCGGCTAGTAGCTTGTAAACTCGCTCAATGTAATCGAGGCTTAAATATGATTACTCTGAGCAAGTTTACTAACAGGTAGTGAATTCGCCGGCTAGTAGCTTGTAAACTCGCTCAATGTCATCGAGGCATTAAAGCCTTAAAGCCTCAATTACATTGAGCGAGTTTACAAGCTACTGGCCGGCGAATCCACCATCTGTTAGTAAACTCGCTCATTATAATCATTAGTAAATATTATCAAGTGAGCGGAGTTTACTAGCTGATAGTGAATTCGCCGGCTAGCAGCTTGTAAACTCGCTCAATGTAGTCGAGGCTTGAGTGCGCAGCTTTTTAACTTCCAAAGGTGGTACCCCGAAATCTAAGGAAATAATTTTTTTTGACATACCAACTCGAAACTCCGGGCACACAGCGATTATGCGACGGGATTATCTAATATGCACATTCCCAGGATTTGTCGATATCTCACTCGGGTTTTCAAATCCTGACCGCCGAAATAACTTCGAATATCGAATCACAACAACTTTAGATAGACGATCATTAATCGTGGGGTAAATCACGATTTAACGTAGAGATAGAAGCAATATCAACGCGATTTAATAAGACGTACTATTGTGAATAATAATCATCGCGTAAAACTGTTGCACTACACAGAACACGCCACAATAAATGCACGAAAAATGGCAGGTTATTCGCTGCAAAACAAAAAGGATTACTCTGAAAAAATGTAGATATTGCCATTAGATTATTCGATTAGTATTTATCGCTAGATTATTTGTTTTTTGTTATCTGTTATGACTTATAGAGATGCGTGAAAAGTAATCATTCGGTACTAAAGTAATCGGTACTCACAAAGTAATCACAGTACCGACTACCGAAAACGAAAAGTAGTCGTTACTCTTGATATGATTACTTTTGATACGGATACTATTGTTACTATTCGTGCCGCAGGAGGCGCTCCAGTACCGATTACTTTGTTGTTACTATTTGGCCGCTGGAGGCGCTCCATGCCAGTCAGCTGTTCTAGGAATGGTGTGAATAAAATGTTTAAAAAATTATCACCAGATTGTAAAAGTGTTTTATTAAATTATCCCAATTCTAATAACATAAAATCAAAACTCGCATGTAAAATTAAGTTTAGAATTTCAAAGGAAGATGACATGTCAATCCAATGCGTTAATATGTAATTTGTTTGCATAAATTTCATAGATAATTAAAAGTTATGTAATATTCATGTAAACACACACAAAACTCTTCAAAACACTCTTAACCAATATTATACGTAGAATCCCAATAATTCATAACCAGTAATTAAGTACACGTTAACGAACTACACAAACGTCAAAATGTAACCAGTAACGATTTGTATCCATTATCAAAGTATCTGTCGGTACCCGGAACCGAAAGTAGTCAAATATCTAAAGTAACGGATTGATACTAGTAGTAGATACTACCCGAAAGTAATCACAGTATCCAAAACATTCAGTAACCAAAGTAATCAAAGCATTCAGTAACGGATAGATACTTAAAGTAGATACTACCCGAAAGTAATCACAGTAATCAAAGTAACGATTACATAGTACCGATTACTTTTTGTGAAAGTAACGGATACCGACGGGTAGTAAAAGTACCGATATTGAACACCACTAAATTGACTTACAGTACAAGATGGCGGCCATAAATATACTAATGGCGGCGCTCGTGACGTGACACGTGACTAGGGATGTCGATATTCCGTCCCGATTACAAGGAATCAGTTTTTTTGCTGTCACTGGAACCGTCGATAAAAAATTAACACATTTAGATTTTTTTTAATGCTACGGTCACACTTGCCCATTTGAAGCCAAAGAGCATGCTACCTAGTAGCATGTGTTTCAGTGTCGTTGCTAGTAATGAGCATGCTCATTTGAAGCCAAATGCTTACAAATCAACAGCCGTTTGATTTATGAGCATGCTCATTGGATTATTAGGTGGAAGGGGAAGCCTCTAAGCGTGTGTGAACAGGCTAGCTTATGAGCATGCTCATTTCAATCCGATCTCAGTTCGCACCTGAGCATTCTTTGCAAAAATATCAAAATAGCCCGCTGGGGAAACGAAAACTTCTCGTTTTTCGTGATTTATTATGGTAATCACGAATATATTTGGATTGTGGTCACTAAAATACCCACAATAGATTTTCAAATTCCCCAAAAGCTCCTTTACCTCCAAAATGAAACCACATTGTATTGAAATTAGCATTTATTTTTTAATATTTAATCATTTTCGGATTTGTTACATCTTGAACCCAAATCGACAGTCTAATTTTTAACGTCGGAAGATTATTAAATAATTGCATTGCAAGCAATAATATTATTTTATTTAGTTCTGAGCGAATGGAACTGACTCCATTTGACATGAGCATGCTTATTAAAGAGCACGTGTGTTCAAATGTTGGCTTTGAGCACGCTCATTCACGAGAAAGCTCAAACAAAGCCTGCTCATTTATAAGCAAATATGGACAGTTGCCATCATCTGTCATTAATGAGCATGCTCATAAGCCGGCTTGTTAATGAGCAAGTGTGTCAGTACCATAAAACACATTCGTCATTCACAACAATGTGCAACATAGTTGTGAATGACGAATACTTGGAGCGGGTGGATGAGTTTGTGTATTTGGGAAGTATGTTAACGAGATGGGAAGACTGGTAGAGATATCGAAAGAAGGGTAAATGCCGGTAACTTCATTAATGGAGGACTGAACGCCGTTGGCGGCAACAAAAAATTGTCAAAAGTAGCGAATCTAGTCGTGCATAATGGAGTGCTGGTACCTACCCTGATGTATGGCAGTGAGGCATGGAACTGGCAGAGAAAGGATGAAAGTAGACTGAATGCTGTAGAAATGACAAAACATGTCCCGTTCACTCACCATTCCAGTTTTTTGTAATGTTTGAATTTGAGCTTTATGTCGCTAACAACATCATTAGAAAACCATTTAGGATATTTCCTACCATTCCTCGGAGTGCGCTGATTGGTGCATTTATTTAATCTGCGACATCTATTGACTTTTCTGCAAGTCCTACTCAACCAAAGTGAGGAAGAGTATCTTCCACCAGAAGAAGAAAATAAGTTGTTTTCATTGTAAAAAGCATGTTTATTTTAAAATACATCTTAATAATTAACAAATATATTTAGTAGGTAGCAAATATATTTCTTTTAGAAAAACCTATTTTACAGTTTGAGATATGCAATATAGATATGTTATATAGTTTCAGTTCTTAACATATAGATATGCCAAAGAAATATGCTTATATA
This sequence comes from Glyphotaelius pellucidus, assembly GCA_936435175.1. Lineage (NCBI taxonomy): Eukaryota > Metazoa > Arthropoda > Insecta > Trichoptera > Limnephilidae > Glyphotaelius > Glyphotaelius pellucidus. Next base: position 17,231,718 of record OW386565.1, read on the forward strand.
CTAAAAGAGGAAAAAAATCATTCTGATAATAAACAGTGTTCGGAAACTCAGAGTACAATGGTAAACTATTTTTTTTTGTATTAAGCTGCTGGCCCTGATAACAATAATTTCCCTCTGGGCCTATATCATATTTAGGGATGTTATGTGGAAGATATTTTTATGATAGGAATGAGAGGAAGTTCTGGGAAAGAAAAGGGATGGGTAGGAATCTGGGGATCAGTGTGACCAGGACTGACGGACGTATGAATCCATCCGCCGCCAAGACCCGGACAAATGTCACCCCATGAATCCGGGCATGTAGCGAACCACTCGGATTGACTTATGGCAGATTTTTTTTTTTTTACATGAGTTCCACACAGGAGGTCCTGAGGAAAATAATCTCCTATGTCATATTTGGGGATGCTGTATGGAGGGATTTTTCAAGGAAAGGAAATGGAGGAGAATTCTGGGAAGGAAAAAGGAAAAGGGTTTAAGGGGTGGGTAGGAATCTGGGGTTCAGTGTGTCCTGGTCACCCGCCTCCAAGACCTAGACAAACCTCACCCCATGAAACCGGGCACCCCTGCTAAATCACCAAACATGGCGAACCACTTGGGGCGATCTACGGCAGAGGTGTTGGTTATCCAATAAAGGTTCCCGGGACGGCGGTACCCATTTCCGCCTCCAAAATTGTTTGTTATCCAATAAATGATTGGCGGGGCTGCGGTACCTAGTACCTATACCCACCTATCAAATTGATTTGAGCTTTCGTTTCCGAGTAAATCGAGTCTAAAATTGAAAGCCTTTAGATCAAATTTGAAAAAAAATCTTTTTGAGGGGTTTACATTGGGAATAAAAAGGTTTCAAAAGTTTTTTTAACCCTTTAGGTTCTTGTTGTTTTTTTGGGGTTCTCTATGTGACATAGATTTACTTGTACTACGAATTCCCAAACACTGTGTAGTACGCACCATAAGTTTTTCACCTTTGAAAACAACCTAAGTAATGAGCAAATTATGTCTTTTACTTATAAATTTTATATTAAAATCTATTTGACTTTTAATTTTATAATAAACAATACAATATTTATATATATATATATTCACCCATTTTATGGACTAAACATTTGGGTCTAAGTAGTTTAATAGTTGGTAAAAATATATTTTTAAAATCTTTGGAAGATTTCATATTATAGGCACCTAGGTTATCACTCTTAAAATTAAAACATTGAAAATCGTTTATTAGGCTAGCTTCACACTCATAAGAAAAATTTATGACTTACGTTAGTTTTTGACAAGTTACTCCCAGGGGAGTTTACATAATATGCATCCAACTCATGGTAATTAATAATGCTCACGGAAGTTGTTCAGAAGTGTTCAATTTGTGTAAGTGACGATAGCGACCATAAATTTATTTGCAGTAAGATGTCTTTCTGTCAACATCGATCTGCTACATCAAATTTATTCATTTATTTATTTAAAGCCATTAAAAGGCTTTTACGTTACAATTAGTTGTTGTTAGCAGATTACATAAATTAAAATTTTATGTTCCAATTTGCACACTTCGAATAATTTATTTATCATTAGCTGAATCTATTATAAGATATGGAATTACAGCTTGGGGACTTTCCTGTAAAACAAATGTAAATCGTGTTCAATCAGTTCAAAATTCATTAGTTAAATTATTAGCTCATAAAAGTTTATATGAACAAAGGCATAATGTTCCGTACTTTTACCAAAATCTCAAAATTCTCTCAGTAAGAACAATTCTGTGGTATAAAATTATATTTCCGCTTATGAATAGCCGCATATACATAAATAAACTGGACCACACTTACAATACTCGTTTTACGTTAAATGAAGGACTAATTGTACCTAAGCATTTAAACAAATATGGACAAAGAACGCTGGACTATATGATACCTAATTGGGTAAATATGTTACCTGCCGAAATTAAAAAATGTACAAATGGTAAAACAAATATTTTGTTGAGAAATTGGCTTGCCGAAAGAAATAATTTGTATTAGACTAACACAAAAATTCTAACTGCATTTAATTATGTAAAAAAAGTTTACTTATATCTCCAAAGTAAAAGTACCCATCGACAAACTGCTAAAAAGTAGTTTATTGGGACTTTTCTTTTTTCTGTGTAATATTTTATGTCATATTGTATTACTTTGTATTTATAATAAATAAATTAAACCTTTAAAAAAAATGATGATTATGAGTTACAGTTAAAATAAGGGTATCTATCAGTAGTATTAGGACAACATAAGAATGAATGAGATAAACATAAAATATAAGCGATACAGTCGTTTTTTTTTCTTTTAAGCTCAAGAGTTGATAGACAAAAAATATAAATTGTATAAAAAGAAATGTGCACTCGTGTAATAGTTGCAATAAAAGAGAGCATTCTATATAAACAATATGAAAATATTTTTAGGTTTTCAACGCCAAAAAGTATTTTTGTTATTGTTTTTCGGGTGTTATGCCGTGTTTCGCTAACTCCTTCTTTAGCCAACGTTTCGGACAGCGTTACAGTGTCCATCATCAGGGCAGATGAGCAAATGATATTGGTGAGAGTGCTTACTTATGTGTGTCGAAGCGATACCGTGCTGCCAGCTCCATTTCTCTACGAGCTGGTGTTAGAAAAAATTCAGCATGGTTTTTTGCGTTTAGCTTTGGTGTAGCCGTCAATTACTGGATACCAAGAACTATTGAGCTTAGCTCCGTCGTCTCTGTTAATATTGATGGGGTTTTTATGGATTTCAATTGCCTCCGTAATTAGGCTTGCTCTGTAAGTTTTGGGTCTTCCCAGGACTTCAGGAACAAATCCAAAGTAATGGCCGGTTTCGATTAAGTGCTCGGCGATTGCCGATTTGTCAGGGACAAGGTCTATGTAGGCCAGACAGAGCGAACGATCTCCAAAAGGATTTCGGAACACTTTCGTGCTTGTAAACTTGGCCACCCTGACAAATCTGCCCTGATGATGGACACTGTAACGCTGTCCGAAACGTTGGCTAAAGAAGGAGTTAGCGAAATACGGCATAACACCCCAAAAACAATAAATTTTTTTTTAAAAAAAGTATGAAAATATGTAGAGAAAGGTACCTAACTTGATAGCAAGAATAATCATGCAAAATTATCAATATCAATTCATTAATTAGCATTGTTATTTGCAAATCTTTTATTTTTTATTTATATTTACACAACACATGTTACATATTTGTGACACTTACATAAAGAAGATATATTCAATCACCATACTAGGCGGCTGCCTGTCTCATGGTGACCAATGGAGAAAAGTTACGTTGTATGAAATATGAAGTCTAGTTTGAACATAAGGATTTAGTATAAATGACGCTAAAAATTGGAAAAATTATAGTAAAAAGTAGAAATTATAATAAAAAGTAGAAAGGAGAATAGAAGTAAATTAACATTAGATTATAAAAATGTACTTGTAATGTAAAAATGTAATAACTTGTAATGTATGTAATAACTTTTTTTTTTTTTTTAGTGTGGGTGCACGCAAGCACACATACATGTATAGGTGCACACATCTGTACGTGTATATACACACATACTCCCATATAACAACATCCTCACACATATAAACAAAATGTACACCTTTATCTGAGTACGAGAAACAGGCTACTAACATTATCACAATCACTCATCAAAAAGTTCCCAAGCGCCTTCCTGAAAGTGTGGTATTTGGCTATTGACTTTATTTCTATTGTTAAATTATTGAAGATTTTAGGAGCAAGAAATAGAGTTCTAGTATTGGCTTGTAAATAAGTAATTTAAGCATTGAAATTATTGTTACATTCAAAAGTATATTTGCTTGAAGTGGTTCTGAAAGTCAGCTCTCTCAAATCAGGGCTGTCAAGTTAGATTATAATTTTGGAATAAAAATAATAATATTGAGTAAGTTATAATACTCTTCTGACTGATAGTTAAGATATCTGAAGTAAACTATGATATATGTGTGTATGACATGTATAACATGTCGCCATGCAGGAGAATAGTACCATGCCTAACATTGATTATTGTGCTTGAGGTATGCTATTATAGTCTTCTTAAAACTATATTCTGTGCAGTTGAATACATCTACTCTTCTGAGAAAGCATTGCCAACTGCATGCAATCTAGGTACAAGCGAGTATCTAAATGATTCAGTCCTGATATTATTGTTGTAATTAAAAAGAATTTTGGATTGAGTAGTTCTTGTAGGTATATGGAAGGTAATTAGGCTTAATAATTCAGGGCTGTCAATAATACCATTAACAATTTTAAAAATAAAAGTCAAGTCGGAAATAAGTCTTCTATCGGAGAGTTTTAGTAAGTTTAATTATTTCATTAAGTGATTGTAATTTATTGATTCTATTGGCAGGCCGAGTTTATAGTTAATGAATCGTAGGAATTTATGCTGAATTTTTTCAATGGAATCGGAGTGAATTTTGAAGTGAGGGGACCTAATAGAAGAATTATATTCGTCTTGACTTCGAACTAGAGAGGAAAATAAGATTTTTAATGTTGCAATATTTTGAAAGTCTCTGCCATTTCGGAGAATGAAGCCCAGCATTTTTAATCATTTATTAGTAACTGTATTTATATGTAAAAGAAAGTTAAATTTGAAATCGAAAATAATGTCAAGATCATTAATTTCACTGACGCAGGCGAGGGACACGTTGTTTATTTTATATTGAAAGTTAAGTGGTTGATTTGTTCTGAAAAATCCATTTATCTAGCATTTACTAATATTTAGATAAAGTTTGTTAATTTTGCACCAATCTTGTAGTCTATTTAAATTTATTTGAATGTGAATACAGTCATTTATTGATTTTATAAGTTTGAACAGTTTTAGGTCATCGACGAAAAGCAACACTTCAAAATTATTATCAAAAACAGTGACAATATCATTTATAAAAAGTATGAACAGTATTGGGCCTAAATGTGACCCCCGAGGTACACCGCTGGTACCCATGAATTGGTTAGAATTGTTTTTTACTTGAAGAATTTATCCATTCCAACAGTTTACCCTCTATTCCGATTTTACTATTAAGTTTATTGAGAAGAATTGTGTGGTTATTTATGTGATTTTGTCAATAAAGACGAAAATGTCCAAATGAAGTAATGAAATAGAATTTGGCTTGAAATGAAAAATTTTCCAAGCGTTTGTGTGCCATTAAAGACGGCAAAATTAATGGAGTTCTTTCATTTTATCTAAATGACAGCTACCTTCGACTTCAAATTCAAATACGTAATGTTGCAAACAAAAACTTTGAGATTAGAAAGGATTGGACCGATATTTAAATAGAAGGATGCTATTTTCAGAAAAGTATTTTCTACCTTTAAAATAAATGATCTCTTCAGTTTTTGGAATCAGAAAAGTTTCTTTCCGTCAAAATTTGTAGGAGATACCTAGAACTAATTGGATTTTTGTAATAAGGTGGGTAATTATCCACTTAACCTAATCAGATTTTATGTATACATAAATATTAGTTTTATAAGAAAAAATTCTGCGAAAACAACTGTCTTTTAATTTTTGACATTTCGCAAAGGCGAATTTTGGTACCATTTCTTACGGAAAGTCTCTCAACTTATCAAACTGATTTGATAAGCTGTGAGAAGGCTGGAAGTTCACGCGGACGCGATTACACCTGTCAAAAAACTTACGAAAGAACAACTTCTGTAACTTACTATAAATTACTGTAAGTGACTTTTGGTGTCGTTTATTTATTTATTGTTGTTATACGCCCATAGGGGCTTTTACATAGATTATAAAATAATATTTAAGATATCGAGGATTACACATACATAGAATTTATATCAAAAGTTATAAAAGTGAAAAATTTTAAGAATATACAAGTAGTTTTTGAAGAATATAGCGTAAAACCGTGAAATATTTTAAACAAATAATATTTTAAACAAATAACATAGAATAAAATATAATATAAAACATTACAATAACACATCGAATCGTTAAATATATTATAACCACATTACAATAATTTGTAGGATTCCACAAAGTGTTGGTTTAAATTGCATTTTAGATTATAAAGGGAATCAGCGAATATATTCATTGGTAATTTGGCAATCAACCACATACGTGAGCGACTTACGGGAAAAAACTTACAAGTGCAAAGGCAGTCTAAGAAAAAATTAAAAATATTTAAAAAAAATTACATGTATGGCAGTAATAGTAAAAATGGCAGTAAAAATGGCAAAATTTTCATAAGATCAGGTTATTTCAATCTCTCGGCCCGTACTGCCAAAAATATATTTAGTGCAGTGGCGGTTCGTGCTAGGTACACATATTCAAACAAAGTAAATAAAAACTTTAATTTGAATGTTACCAATTAATAAATTATACAAGTCTAAACCCCTCAGGCCTCGGCAATATTTTGTCAAAATATTTTCACTTTACCTTCCTCATGAATCATCACTCTATCTATTAGTGAAAACCGCATGTAAATCCGTCCAGTAGTTTTTGAGTTTATCGTTAACCACTCTGACCCTAATATTAGTTATGACTTTATTTATCAAACGATTTTAAAAATGACTACTGAAATACGATGAATATACTTCCCTATAATTATTACCAAAACAAATTACAAAAAATTATGTCATTAACACCCTTTAATAAGCAAAACAAATTGGGGTCCCCGAGTGACCCCCCTTCGGATCATTTTTTTCTTTACGGGACGAAAAGGTTGAGGGTTTAACCGTATCAGTGCAACAGTTAGAGCTGGTTCACACTCAGCTATCAAATATAAAAGATCATAGCACGCCAAATAACGCTCTCCATACAATCCCTTCAGACCGTTCACGCCTAAGCGTTTTTAAGCGCAGATCAATCATAGACAATACACATCTCAGACGTAACCGCTCCAGACGCGATATCCCAGAAGATAACTCTCCCCTTCTCCGACTAAAGCAGGAGAGGGGGTCATTGTAATTACGGAGCTGGCTTGACCAGTGGATGACAGATGTCAAGTTGACAGATTTCAGTACAAAAAATATGCGTTCCGTTGCCGCTCCCTAATTCGACTGACCCCCTCTCCTACCACAGGAAGAAATATTTGATAGCCTCGTGTGAAAGGACAAAAGATAAGCGCTCGTGAATCAACAGATATCTGCTCGCAGATATATAGCTCAGTGTGAACTAAGCATTAAGTCAACGAAATATTCATTCTTTTTAGATTCTCTCTCTGGCTTTCGTCCAATTGACCCTCGTCAGCGCCTTTGATTAACAACTGTTTAACTATATCTGGTTTGTTGCCCTTTACAGCGTAGTGAAGGAGTTGGGTGCCGCTGTTGGGAGCCTTGACGTCGGCTCCGTGGTCCAGCAGCTGCTGAACCAGGTCCCACTTCCCCGCTCTGGAGGCCCTCTGCAGGGCAGTCATTCCATTCCAATCGGCCGAGTTGATTTCTGCTCCTTGTGCCACCAGATATTTCGCCTCCTGAAAAAAAAATTAAAAGAAAACATATAATAAATGTGATTGATCGATTTTCGAATAAACTCTTTAAGTAAAGAAATTTTTACCAACAGTATGTTTTCGGTGTATGTATGTACGTATGACAGAATTGAATTGAATTTAATTTTTATTTATAAATCTGATAACAACGTGAGGGTAAGGGGACATGGGAGGGGGAATGGAGACGGAAGGGGAACGGGACGAATGGGAAAAGACAAGCAGGGAGAAACAATTTTTTTATTAGTGGCATTTCAACGCATGCCGCGAACTCGTTAGTAAACAGTAAACGCGGTTAAAACCAAGTATCTATTAATTTTGAAAAAGAAATTCGTTCAGCAAATAATGCATAATGGGTTATTATATATACATGAGCTCCACCCAGGAGGCCCTAAGGAAAATAATTTTCCTCAGGGCCTATGTCATCTTTGGGGATGCTGTGTTGGGGGTTTTTTTAAGGAAAGTAAGGAGAGTTCTGGGAAGGAAAAAAGGTTTGAGGGGTGGGTAGGAATCTGGGGTTCAGTGTGTCCTGGTCATCCAAGGAATCTGGGGTTCAGTGTGTCATGGCCTCCAAGACCTAGACAAACCTCACCCCATGAACCCGGGCACCCCTGCTAAATCGTCACTTGGGGTGACCTTCGGCAGAGGTGTTGGTTATCCAATAAAGGTTCCCAGGGCGGCGGTACCCATTCCCGCCTCCCAAATGGGAGTTATGAGTTATATATATTTACGTCCAAACTTCACAAATAAAATTAAATATGCATTTTCTCATTGCTTTTTTTTGACATCAATCACTGCAATCAATACGGTCCGCACTCTACGAATTTGGATTTTTAAAGTGAACCTTATGCCATCTGTACAAGAACCATGTACTTGGAAAACCCATTTCGTTTCAGTTACGCTCCGCCTGCGAAGGGGTAAAGACGTCCTATACTCCGCGTGGCTTGGTTCCGTGAAATCAATTTTAAATTTCCTTGTTATTCTATGAGTTTTTCCAAAAACTGAAAAAATGTACCTGATGGGTTAAAAAATATTATTGGTCGCCGAGACGAGATGAAAAATGTACCTGATGGGAAAAAAAGTATTATTGGTCGCTGAGAAGAGATGAATAAATGTACCTGGTGGGTTAAAAAGTATTATTGGTCGCCGAGACGAGATGAAAAAATGTACCTGGTGGGTTAAAAAGTATTATTGGTCGCCGAGACGAGATGAAAAAATGTACCTTATAGGTTAAAAAGTATTATTGGTCGCCGAGAAGAGATGAAAAAATGTACCTTATAGGTTAAAAAGTATTATTGGTCGCCGAGACGAGATGAAAAAATGTACCTTATAGGTTAAAAAGTATTATTGGTCGCCGAGAAGAGATGAAAAAATGTACCAAATGGGTTAAAAAGTATTATTGGTCGCTGAGAAGAGATGAAAAAATGTACCTGATGGGTTAAAAAGTATTATTGGTCGCCGAGACGAGATGAAAAAATGTACCTGATGGGTTAAAAAGTATTATTGGTAGCTGAGACGAGATGAAAAAATGTACCAAATGGAGGTGAAATCACCCATTCATTTTAATGCTGACCTGGGCATCATTTTTGATCAGAAACTCTGCTTTGCATCTCATGTAACTTCTATAGCTAACAGGGCTATGAAAATGTTAGGTTTTATATTAAGGATTTCCAAGGATTTTAAAAATATTTACACATTAAAAATTCTGTTCACATCTCTTGTTAGAAGCATTCTTGAATATAATTCAACTATTTGGTCACCTGTCTTCAACAATCACATCAATACCATTGAAAGAGTCCAACACAAATTTTTGAGGTGTATTAATTTTAGACTTGGAATTCCCTTAGAATCAATAAATTATGATTTTTTGTTGCACTCATTAAAATTGTTGAAATTAAGTGACAGAAGAAAAATTTTTGATCTGATATTTTTGTATAAAATCATTAACTATCAGTTGGATAGCCCTGATATATTAAAGTTGATTAACTTTCATATACCTACAATAAGATCAAGGTTCCGTAGTTTGTTTTATTGTGACAACTATATGTCGGTATCAGGCTCCAATTCAGTTGTAAATAGATTACACACCATTGGAAATTTTTATGCCAATGTGGCTGATATTTTTAATATTTCCATACTGAAATATAAGGTTGTACTGATCGAACATTTCAGCCAATTATACGTTAACGAGGTCACTACATAATGATTTTTTGATATTATTGTTTATTTTTAATGCCTGTATAATGTACTATGACTGTAATTAAATATACACATGCTTGTAAATGGCACTTTGTGCCGTAAATTTTAAATAAATAAATAAAGGTTAGCAAGCAAAAGCGTAGAACTTAAAATATGTAAAAAAAATTATGCGTACCTGCCAGCTGCTTGCCTTTATCGCAATCTGCAATGAGCTCATTTCATAGCGATCCCTCAGGTTGATGTCCGCTTCCTTCTCCAGGAGGAACTTTAACACCTCCATTCTTTTCCCACGTGCCGCCCACGACAAGGCGCTCATCCCAAACTTGTCCTGTACGTTAATATCTGCATCCTTCTCTATCAAGAATTTTACCACTTCCAAATGACCTTCTTTGGCTGCGTGCTCTAATGGCGTAATCCGGTTAGCGTCGGAGATGTTTATCAAATCGGGTTTCAGATCATACAGATACTTCACAATGTCACAATGGCCGCTCTTGGCAGCCCAAGCTAGAGCCGTCATGTTGTAAAGGTCACAATGCGTGAAGTCCGCACCATGCCGAATGAGAAACTTAACCGTTTTCAAGTTTGCTGCGTGCAAAAGTGGGGTCATGGCTTTGGAATCAATTGCATCTATATCTGCATGCTTTTCCTGCAGATATTGAACTATGTCATACTGTGCAGATTTGGTAGATTTGGCTGCTACGTGCAATGCTGTGGCTCCCTTGACCTCTCCCTTCCTATCAACTGATGAAGCCAAAAGGAGGCGTAGTTCTGCAGGGTCTTCCATTTTGTTCAATGCTTTTTGAAGAATTGGAAGATCGCCGCTTTCAACGGCCCCGAGGACTGACTTTATTAAATCCCATCTTTTTTGCACAAAACTTGGCTCAAGTTTCCAACAGCCATTTGTTTCCAATGTGAAATTAACAGTAAAGTCTATGTGCGGACACGGATCTTTGTTTTTAAGAGATTTGAAAACCGTTGAAAGAATTATGTTTTTTTGAGAATCGTTATTCACGTGCATTAACAATTTTTTGATGGATGATTTTGATCCATTCTTTGCTGCAAGGGCCAACGCGGTATCGCCTTTAAGATCATGGGCTGTCACGAAGGTGATATAATCATCAAGCGACGGGCTTTGCTCAAAGCCGCGGAGCAAGTAACCGAGAATGGAATCTCTATTTTCTTTGACTGCGACGTGCAATGCTGTCTGGTGGTCGAGGTTGAAAAACTGCTTTTTCTTTTCTCTCCATAAGTGTGCGACTTGTGAGCAATTGTTCCGCAGGGCAGGAGAAGACTTTCGCAGCTGGTCGTCGACAAACTGTCTGCAGACCTTGTAGTCCGCCTCCAGGAGAAGTCTAAACAGGAGAATCTCCTCCGTGGAGGGGTACTTCTGGTGGCGTCCGCGAGGCTTTCCCAACCAGTAGACCAGCAACTCCGCCGTGAAGTATTCTGCAAAGGTTCTGTGAGTGAACTCGACTGTCCCATCGCCGCCAGACTGAATGAGCCCCACTCTGTTCAACTCGATGATCTCTTCATCCCTCAGCTTGGTCCCCAGGAAGTGTGGGGCTAAATCCGGAAACAGCTGTCGGAACGCGAGCGAGCGGTGCTTCTTGGTCAAGTCGTGCCCGTACCATCCTCTGTTCACTTTGTTCAGCCCGACCGAGAAACCGGACTTGTCTTTTAAATAGATGTCGTACTTGACGTTGATGAATATCTCGTAAAGATCAAACACGTTGTTGAACGGAAGGTCGATGTCTCGGTAGACGGCGCTCTCTACGCACAGCCGAACCTGCGGGAGAGAAACCTCGGCCATCATACGCATCTGCAGCGGGATGCCCATGAAGCTGGCAATATCCTCGCCCAGGATTTCTACGGCCTTCCGGTGCCAGCTGTTTGCGCACTCTTGCAACGTGTTGTCTCGTTCTCCGGTAACTCCTGGCTGCAAGGCCAGATGACACCGCCAGAACTTTACAACAAATGCCTTCTGCTGTTCAATGTCCACCTTTTTGAATCTGGTCTCGAACACTGACAGTTCATTTTCCAGCAGTTGGGTGGGATACTTCCGTGTGGTAACAAGAATGTTCGCCTTCGTGTTGTTTTTCAAGAACCTCAAGAGTCTGATTGCCTTTTCCTGCGCGCATTTTTTGATAATCTCTCCGGAGTGTATTTCTTGGATTTCATCGAATCCGTCGAAAAGGAGGTAGATTTGCATGGAGGTGTCAGTCTGAAGGCAATGCTGCAGCAGGTTTCGTTCGGCGCCATCGCCGCTGATGCTCTCGGTTAACAGAAAGTCGACAGCGTTGTGGATGGTGACGTCGTAAGGAAGATTGCTGATGGGTTGTTGGAAGTGCTTGAAATCTACTCGGATGATCCAGGAGGACTTGATGAGACCGGACACCCTGGTGAGGCTAGTGGACTTGCCCATACCGGGCTCGTCGGCCAGGATGACCAGCTTGCTGCTGCCGTTGCACAGCTGCTCCTCACCCAAGGCTCGCTTCTCATTGTGCTTCAAGCAATGTCTGAGGCCGTCCAGAGATCCCACTGAACGTTGCCACACGATATCTCTTTCCTCAACGTTAAAAAAATGGATGTTCTTACCATAATTATTGTTAATGATAGCGTCATCTTCGTCATTCGTCAATGTCGTATAAGTATTCTTAAAGAATTCTTTGTCATTCTTAATTTCGAGTGATTGCATCAGCGATTTCTTGTCTTCGAATTTCTGAAACACAAACAGATCGTTACTGTTCTTGAATTTTGAGATCTTTGTGTTGTCAATGAGCACACGTTTAGTGAAAAGTCTCTGGATATAGAAGCCGGGGTCGTAGATCTGCTGCCAGCGGAGATATCCAGCGGTTCTGTGGAGCCAGTTGACCACGTGGTCGGGAAACTGATGAACCAGCTCCTTGAACAATTGCTCCCCGTCTTCTGAATATGTCGGGATCCGTTTTATCTCAACCTTCCTGATTCCCGCGTCCAAAACCTCCTTCCAGCCAGATTCGGAGGCCTGGCTGTCACTGACACCGCTGATAACGAAATATGGACGCCTAGAAGCGTTTTCGTCCAAGTTGGAGAAATGCGTGCACAGTTGTTGGAGACTGGTAACCTTGTTTACTGGAGTGGTGTAAGCCACCTCTATATCGGATAAAGTAGGGAGCTCTCTGCCTAAATGCAGCACAGTGCTTGTTGCCGTGATGAACTGCTTCAGCTTGTCAGAATCTATCAAACTGTTGAAGGTTGCGATGGAAGAAGCGTTGTCCATGCTATGGATACCTGTTAACTCTGCCAAATTAATCTCGGTTCCTTGCAGGGAGATGACCTTCTTTTCTAACAATGTCTTCTGCGCATCCATCGTGAGATCACTTATGTTTACCTCATCAGCGGGGTGTTCAGTGGCTATTCTCTCTGGCAATTTTATTGTACGTGACGAGATCAAAATGATTTTTTTACCTTCTGTTTGTTCCAATTTCTTAAACACCGAATCGAGAAACTCGCAATCAGAGTCGCTGATATCGGAATCACCTTCAGATTTGAATTCTATAACCAGCAGATTATCAAAGGATGTGTCTGATTTCAGGATATTCTCAATGTTTACTGATTTGTCCAGTTCTAGCAACTGCCTCCATTCCAGGAAAGTTTGACACCTGTCCTTTAAGTACTTTTGAAGATACGGATCAGTCTGGTTGTTGTTGTCATGCTTAATCTGTTTGAAGATGTTGAGGAGTTTTGTGACTTGGAACTCACTGTCCTTGGCCTGGATGAAGAGGATGCGCTTGGAACGGGACTTCAGGAATTTCTTCAGCTGTACGCTGTCTTTGAAGTCCACTTGACTCTTGGGCAAGGAGATGAGGTAGTTCTGTGACTGTCCCCGGAAGATGGACTCGACAGCCGTGGGTACGTCGGCCACCTGCGCCGCTGTGGTTTTATTCACATCTTCGGGAAACCAACGAATCAGCTGCTTACAATGCCTGATGACTCGGTTCAAGGTTTTTTCATCATTACACTCCAAAGTGTTCATCGCTTTGTCAATGGTAAACTTTGTGGGTAGTAGATCGTCGTACTGTTTGAAGCCAAATCCTTTGGCCAGTTCGTCTAGGTGGTCTAAATTAAATTTGGATGCTCCCAGCGCTAACCAAGTTTCCAGCAAACTCTGCTCTTTTTGGGAGAAGATCCGGAGATTGCACGCCTTGCTGTCGAAGGGTATGGTTTCGTAATAGTCGCCTTCTTTGGATTGCGGATGATACTTGTTCTCAGGGTTGGCCCCGCGGAAGAACTCATCAGTTTCTGAAGAGAGCGGCCAGTTAACAACCTGCTCGATGGTCGGAGTTCCTTCTAAAGTATTCAACATTTCCTTCATGCTGTGTGCTGCCAAGTTATAGAGCGGAGTATTCCTATACCAGTAGTTTATGCCTGAAAGGTCTGTGATGACGCGGTAGATGGCTCCGAGGTGGAGGTTGCATCCGTTGATCCAGTTGGGGGCGGACAGGTAGCAGGTGATGTCCAGACGGTCCAGAACGATGGAACGGTCATACCGAAAATCTGCGCTTTCCCTCAATTTGTTCATCATCTTTTTGCAACCTGGGTTGTCAAACACTACCGTGTGAGCGAGAAATCCTTCTTGGTCATTTTTCAACTTGACGAAGCGTTTGCAGTCTTTCTGGAGGTATTTGGCGGTGAATGCGGAAACTTGCGCAAGCCAGCCACCCATCGAATGGCCCGTCAGGGAAAGTTGGAAACGCCTGTAGTTCATTCTGTTGGCTTCGCTCAACGCTTTGCAGATAATGGCGGTGAATGTGACAGCTGAATTCATTCTAGGAGCGTTCTTGTTCCAAAGGATTCCCATTATATTGGTCCACCACGAGCCAGGGTTGAGCGGAACTGTTCCCCTGTGAGCTACCACAACTTGTTGGAGAATAGGGTTAAAAAAAGCAGCTCCGAAATACCCGTTTCGCCTGCTGGTGTTACTGGCTGTGGTCAAAAGAAACCAACCTTGTGGCAATTCCAGAGAATTTTCATACTCTGCATGACTTTGATTTCCTTCTTCGCAGTAAACTAAAAGAGCAAAAAGCGCCATTATTTTAATAGCAGGAAAAGGTTCAAGCTGCAATGTTTCAGATCTGGGTCGAGAGAAGTTACTGCAAGCTATCAGCAAGTTAGCAAACATTTCATTGCTAAGCCATAAATCTTTATCAACTTTCAAATTCGTATGTAGTGGTTGTTTGAAGCCTTCATCAACATTGATGCCAGGTTCATCCTGAATCATATTAACCATATTAATGATCACATCTGTATTGCCAGTTGCTTGGTTAAAACTTGGATGTTCGAGAGAGCCCGGTTCTGCAAGGTCCACGGCAGTGAGACCCGCTCGGTTCTTGATATCATTTCTAATTCCATTAACCGATAAAAGATATTTCGTGACCCGGTGATATCTCTTCTTGGCTGCGATATGCAGAATGGTGTTTCCTTTCTTGTTTTGGGTGTTGATGTCTGCTCCTTCCAGCAGACACTTCTTTAATGCGGCGACGATGGTTTCTTCGCGTTGTCGTAAAATCCTAAATAGTTCACAGTTTAGCACTGCGTGATTTAAATCTTCTTCCGATCCAGAAGAATCCTGATGATGCTCCATTTTTAGTCTTCTTTAAGATAATCGATACACTATTTTGCTTTTGAAATTTTTATATATATATCCTCCTTTTAAAAATGTTTAGAAAATTTATGAGGTTAGATTCATTCTATATAATCGTATATTTTATTTTTCCTTCAATTTATTTACATTACGTATGTCACAACTGTCGTCTGGAAGTTGGTGGATAAAACTGCATATCTGGAAACAAAGAAAAAATAAGTTATTTGCGCAGTTCAAAAATAATTTTCTCTATTTCTTGGGCATTAACTATGACAATTTCTAGACATTTTGTTTTGAAGAGTTTACTTTCCGTGTACATTTGTTACTTACATTTTAATTTGTTTGCTACTGATTTACTGCTAGTTTTAAGTTTGTTAGTGAATGACAAGGATGTGTCGAAACCGGTAGCAGATAAATTAAAATTTAAGTAACAAATGTACACAGAAATTAAAACTCTTCAAAACAAAAGTTTTAAATATATTTTTTTATTAGAGCAAACAGGGGGGCGCCTTTTTTAAAAAAAATTTTTATAATTTTTTTTTTTTTACATTAACTCCACACAGGAGGCCCTGAGGAAAATAATTTCGCTCAGGGCCTATGTCATCTGGGATGCTGTGTGGAGAGTCTTTTTGAGGAGAGAAAGGAATGAACATTGGTCTTGAAGAAACCCATGTTGTAGGAGGGAGGAAACACAGAAGCTGGCAAATCGTTCCATAGCCGAGCTGTGGAACTCAAGAACGAGTCGAAAAAACGACCCGTTATCATGTGACAAATGTCAACCGTGTACACATGTTGGGCGCGCGTTTGGCGTGTCTCCTGACTATGCACCGGTGCCGAAGGGATCAATGACGCTAGTTCCTCAGAGCATCTTCCATTGAAATACCGGTAGAACATGGATAGCATTCCTACCCGACGCCTGTGCTCTAAAGATTGCAATCCGTTCGTTAAGATGGGAGAATCTATCAAACGGACCACCCGTTTCTGCACAGAGTCGAGGGAATTATTAATTAATATTATTATTATATTTTATTTTATTTTATTTATTTATTAGCAAAAACAGCATTACACCAATATATTGCAAAAACGGTTGTACAAGTTACATAATCATTACGTTTACAGTTAAAAAACATTTATTTAATAAGTGCTATTTCACGCTTAAAATCATTGCAGGAAATGTGGAAAATATCCACATTTCCTGCAAGGCAGTTAATTAACCTAGTAAGTCTTCCCAGGGGCATCACCATTGGTAAGTTAGTTCTGCACCTGGGAAGAATCAAAAGCCTGTGATGGCGACCTCGCGTGAAATTATCCGGGACATAGAATCCTATTTCAGCCAGAATATCTGGTACCGATATAAAACCATTTAGAAGCTTATATGCCATCAGCAGTAATGCGACATCTCTTCTGGAACTAAGGCTGCAGATACCCAGCATTCCCGAGATAAATGCTGTTGGAAACAGCCATGGGTAAAAACCGAACTCTCTCATATAGAGGTATCGTAAAAAATTTTTTTGTATTTTCTCAACCATTAGTACATAGACGGTGTCCTCAGGTCCCCATATCTGAGATCCACTCTCGAGAATGCTACGCACTAAGCTGAAGTAAAGCAGCCTTATTACTGTAAGGTTGGTCAAATCCTTAGAATTGTGTATGACAAAACCCAGCATCTTTGTCGCTGATTTACAGATCTTTTCAATGTGAGCGTGAAATGTTAAGCGAGCATCATACACAATTCCTAAGTCCTTGCAAGTCACCATGTGTTTCAATGACGTGTCTTTCATTTTATAATTAAAATATATGGTCTTTTGTGACCTCGTAAAGCACAAAACTGAACATTTTTGGAAGTTGAAGTCGAGTTTATTATCGATACTCCAGTCGATAATTGCGTTTATATCTTCCTGGAGTTTTCTACAGTCTTTTAAGGATCTTATTCTCAAGAAGAGTTTAATGTCATCTGCAAAAAGTAAAAAACGGACGAATTTGATTTTTTCCTGAATATTGTTTATAAAAATTAAAAACAATAAGGGTCCTAAATTAGATCCCTGCGGTACACCAGAATTTGTAGGATACGTGTTAGAGTTAAACTCACCATAGGACACGAATTGTTCCCTTTCGTTCAAATAATTAATAAAAAGTTTCAGTAAGTTTTCGGAAAAACCAATTTCTTCGAGTCTATTTAGGAGCACTAAGTGATCTACCTTATGATCTACCTTATGATCTACCTAAGTGATCTATCGAAAGCCTTCGCAAAGTCATGGTATGATGTGTCAACCTGCTCGTTGTTATCGAGTGCTCTCGCCATGTAATCTGTAAATACCATTAAATTAATAGGAATACCCCACAAGAGTCCCAACTGCTCCCATCTGAAGCCAGTGAGACTATGGCATCCCCAATTGGGGTATGTTGTGAGGATGAAGGTAGTGGGGAGAGGAAGGAGATGGGAAGAGGAAGGTGGGAAGTACCTGGCTATTCAGATCTGGTCACCAAACACGGCCAACGCCATTTCAAGCAACGTTTTAATTCTGAATGGTGGTCTTACACCAGGGCGATACTAAGAGTATCTTCCACTCTGGCCTGCCCCGAGCGGCAGTTTTAGGGGGCGCCAAAATCGTAATTTATATGTTTGCTTGAAAAAAAAATGATTTGCAAAGCGCCCTATCAATTATTCATTTAACTTTAAAACGCCCAGTTGGTTTTTAAACACATCCAAGCTGATTTATGAATGTATCCCATGTCGATTTTGAATGCGTGCTTAGTGTACGTCACAGGTTCTCAACGTTGGTCGTTTGAGACAGGGGGGCAGTAGAAGACCCAGAGAAACTTAGCGCGCGTTGAGATGGCACAGTGAGGGCGTGGGCAGGTAAAAAAAATGGTCTAAAAAAACAAAAAACACACACTAATCACATAATATTAATGCAAAGTAAACTTTAATATTGGTTAATATTATATGTATATTGTAATCATTTTTATCATGTGTGCGAAAATTCACGTATTTCGGTAGTTCGGGAAGTGGATGAAAATTGAACTGAAATATTCCATTTATTTATTTATTTATTGCTTCTTCACAAGTTTAATTCATTTTAGCAAGTAATTATTAACCCCGCTAAGTTTCGCCTGTATTGGGGTTCATAATTTCACAATTTATTCAAAGTAACACACATGAATATCGGTCATTACCAAACTAACTAACTGTAATGTTCTGTTAATTTGCAGACAGAACACACAGTCAGATTCTCCAACTCCCTTGGACGGAGATTACTTCGTACAATAAAAGAGTCTGGTTCTTTATCTGGTTTTATTTGCACTTTGCGTATACAGTTTTAGACTACGTTAGTCAACCTAACTAAGAGCTGGTTAAAATGGTTCTGCTGTGTGAACATTAAAAACACAGCCTCTGAGCTGTCCTGACCTCCTGTCGGAGAACTCAAGCACTACGGCTTGCCATCTAGCGGATTCTACCGATAGCTGATGTCACCGCCATCTGTCTCTACAAGGCAGAAGCTTTACGATACATTACACTAACCATCACGCAGTTTCTCCGCAGGGGTAGGCAGAGAGGACGGACCGCCAAACAACTCGATCTTGGCACACACTCCTTGCTTCGTTCACATTCATACATCGTCTCATATTGCTCTTCTGTTATTCTGACTCTTGACATCGCCCGACTCAAGTATCTGATTCACTTGGTCGTGCCATGTCTTCCTCGGGCGTCCCCGACTTCGACCATTCACATTTGCGTCATATATTCTCCTTACACTCCTTTCCTCATTCATTCGCTCTACATGCCCAAACCATCGGAGCGTCCCTTTCTTAATCTTATTCATTACGCTTACATCAGCCTTGCATTCTTTGCGGATCTCCACATTTCTCACACGATCATACATGGTTTTACCACACATACGTCTCAGGGATCTCATTTCTACAGCATTCAGTCTACTTTCATCCTTTCTCTGCCAGTTCCATGCCTCACTGCCATACATCAGGGTAGGTACCAGCACTCCATTATGGACGGCTAGCTTCGCTCCTTTTGACAATTTTTTATTGCCGCCAACGGCGATCAGTCCTCCATTAATGGAGTTACCGGTATTTACCCGTCTTTCGATATCTCTATCATTCTTTCCATTTCTCGTAAACATACTTCCCAAATACACAAACTCATCCACCTGCTCCAAGTATTCGTCATAGTAAAATACTAAAATTTTAAAAATAAAAAAGATAAATGTAGAAAATTTGTAAAAAAATTACAAATGAACAAAGTGTTGAGGATCAAACAAAATGACTTACATTAATTATGAATAAATTAATTATTTATCATTAATTCCATTACATTCAGATCTACATTAAATTGGACGAAATAACAAATTAAACTTTTTATTTTATTATAACATTATCATCTTAACTAATTTGCTTTTAAATGAAGTTTGCAATAGTACCCTTTACACGCAGAGTTCGGAGCGGGACGTGCCCGCGCCACTTCAGGCCGCCGCGCAGAAAAGTAAAGACCGAAAGTAAGATAACGGTTTACAGCGCAGTTCACTGTGAGACTTTTCTGCGCGGCGGCTTGAAGTGGCGCGGGGCACGTCCCGCTCCGAACTCTGCGTGTAAAGGGTACTAATGTGTGACAAAATGCACACAAACTAATAATGACATAAGTACCCTTTACACAGAGAGTTCGGAGCGGGACGTGCCCCGTGCCACTTCAGGCCGCCGCGCAGAAAAGTAAAGACCGAAAGTAAGATAACGGTTTACAGCGCAGTTCACTGTGAGACTTTTCTGCGCGGCGGCTTGAAGTGGCGCGGGGCACGTCCCGCTCCGAACTCTGTGTGTAAAGGGTACTAATGTCAAAACGGTTCCCTCTCCATCAAGATAATATCGCACCCGTTGACTCATTGTTACATTTTATAAGAGAAAAATATAATTACCATCTTATTCAAACCCTACGTAAGAATAGTCATTTCGCCGGAACAATTTTTTCGGAATTCTTCGGGCATTTCCGTCATCTTCGCGCGAGGGGGGAGTGCGGTGGGAGGTGGAGGGGGGGGGGGGGGATAGTTAAAAAGTGCAAGCGCTATAGTAATTTCCCTCTAACACAGGGGTTCTCAACCTTTTTGTACTCTAGAGCACATTCTAAAATATCGATAGGGTGGCGGGCACCACCTATTTTTGATCGACCAACTCCTTCCATAACTCAATTTGGGAGGCGGGAATGGGTACCGCCGCCCCGGGAACCTTTATTGGATAACCAACACCTCTGCCATAGGTCATCCCAAGTGGTTCGCTACATTTGGTGACTAAGCAGGGGTGCCCGGGTTCATAGGGTGAGGTTTGTCTAGGTCTTGGAGGCGGATGACCAGGACACACTGAACCCCAGATTTCTACCCACCCCTTAAACCTTTTTCCTTCCCAGAACTCTCCTCTCCTCTTTTTCCTTTAAAAAAAACCCTCCATACAGCATCCCCAAAGATGACATAGGCCCTGAGGGAAATTATTTTCCTCAGGGCCTCCTGCGTGGAGCTCTTGAAAAAAAATAATTGGTTGTCTGTAAAGTCGGTTTACGGACGATAATTTTACGTGATAACGTCAAAAGAAAACATTGATGAAAAATTGCATCGCCTACATCCGATTTTTCCATCCGTCCGGCCGTCCGATCCGACCCGACAACCAGATCGAATCGGACGGAAAAGGGCGTGGCCACGGTTTTATTACCTTTCCGACTTTTTCTTTCGAATCGACAGGTGGCAAATGAGTATTGTTACCTAACTCTTTTATTCATATTTATACAAAATATATATTCTCTTTTATTCATATTTATACAAAATATATATGTATGCTTATAATATGTAATGCAAACACCATGTATAAGTAAACATACCTATTATTTTATTATTATTTGATAACTATGCAAGCAAAAAAACAGTAATAATCATGTATTAATTGCTTATTTTATTTTATTGTATCTGTTTTCTTTATAGTTCTCATTAGTACGACTATAATATGAAACGCAAACACCAGTTACCTTTATGCTGTAATCATTTGCCTTATTTATTTTTTTATTTCCTTTTATTTATTATTATTATCATTTCAATAGCCATACTAAACAAACCACGGCTTTTGTATAATAATTTGTTGGTTATTTTATAATAATTTTATTTCTTTAGCTTTTTTTTTTCTGTTTTTCTACTATAGTATGCAATGCATACACAAGTTATCTATATATTTTAATCCTCTGTTTTTAAGAACCTATATGTATATTAACTACTATATTTTAACTTTTGTTACTATGTTTTAAACTTTCTAACTTCATTTTTTATTATTTCGCTTCTTTTTATTTCCTCGATTTTTCCTCTTTTTTGTACAAATCATGTTCCATATGTTGTCACTAATCCTAATTTGACTGTTCTAAAACGGGAATCATCCTAGTTGAACAGTCAAAACATATCATAAAAAATGTTTATAAATGTATTATACTATACTAAATAAAAAAAAAAAAAAAAAAAAAAAAAAAAAAAAAAAAAAAAAAAAAAAAAAAAAAAAAACTACTCATCACCGCAGTAGAAACGTTTCAATGCCTATACAATAATATTATTATTTCATTTTTTTTAAAAGATTAATTTGTAAACAAGTTCTGCTGTGTAATTTTATTATTACCATAATGCTTGTCAGAAACAGCCTGAAGGTTATTACCGATAAGCACTAATTTGGATATGGGTACCGCCGCCCCGGGAACCATTTATTGGATTACCAACATCCCTACCGAGGGCCACAGCAGAGGTGCCCGGGTCCATGAGGTGAGGTTTGACTAAGTCTTGGCGGTCGATGCGTTTGCCCACCTATTGCATGGTGGGCCGGATCGAGAGATTGTTTGAGGGTGGTTTAACCTTTTTTTACGCGAATACCTCACAGGAACTTCAGTTGCTCCCATCTGGAGCCAGTGAGACTATAGCATCCCCAATTGAGGTATGTTGTGGGGCTGAAGGTAGTGGGGAGGGGAAGGAGATGGAGAAGAGGAAGGTGGGGAAGTCACCGGTTATTCAGATCTGGTCACCAAACACGGCTAAAGCCATTTCAATCAAAGCTTAAGTTCTGAATGGTGGTCTTACTCCAGGGCGATACTGAGAGTATCTTCCACTGTGGGACATGCCGCAAATATACTATATATTATGTTTAAATGAATAATTGTGAAATAATACAAATCAATCAAATAAAATTTATTTTCTCACGCTGGGAGTCGATCCCGCGACCTTCGGATTGCGAGTCAAGAGCCTCACCCCTAGACCACCCCTTACCCCTAACTTCGACCTCTCCTGCCGCTCTCTCTCGACTCATCGCCTTGCTCAGCAGTTGAAGGGATGGATTCATACGTCCGTCACTCCTGGATCCTAGATTCCTACCCACCTCTCATACTCTTTTCCTTTCCTATCCTTAAAAACACCCTCCATACAGCATCCCCAAAGATAACACGGCCCTGAGAGAGATCATTTTCCTCAGGGCCTCCTGAGGAAAATAATAATAATAACTGAAGCTCCCAATATGATAAGCCCTGAGGGAAAATAAAGACCCTCAGGGCCTATCATATTTGGTTTGGCTATGTGGAGGGTCTTTTTAAGGAAACGAAGGAGACGGAATTCTGGGAAGGAAAACGGTATACGGGATGGGTAGGAATCTTGGGTTCAGTGTGTTCAGGTCATCCGCCGCCAAGACCTAGAAAAACCTCACCCCATGAATCCGGACACCCCTGCTAAGTTACCAAACGTAACGAACCGTTTTGGGAGACCTACGACAAGGGGGTTGATTTTCCATTGAGTGGTTCCCGGGTGGCGGTACCCATTCCCGCCTTCAAAATTGAATTTGTACTGAATATACAAATTAAAATCTAAACAGGCCATCCGCCGCCAAGACTAGACAAACCTCACCCCATGAACTCAGACACCCCTGCTAAATTATTAAACGTAAAAAAGGCTAACTTATTAGGCAAAATGTTCGCGGATAATTCAACCCTCGACGATCAAGGTGCTGTCCCGACGTCGGTTCCTCACTGCGGTTTTCGTATGAAAAAGCTGAGGATCCGGCATCGGGATGTAATCCAAGTCTTACGAGGGCTTGATGTTAATAAAGCTAGTGGGCCTGATGGAATACCTGCCCTGGTATTACAGAGGTGCGCTGCAGAAATTGCTCCAATTTTGACGAAACTCTTTAAAATGTCCCTGAAGTCTGGTATTGTGCCCTCTGGTTGGAAAAAAGCGGTCATCCATCCTATTCCAAAGAAGGGTGATCGCTCCAACCCGGTCAACTACCGCCCCATAGCGATCACATCAGTTTTGTCCAAGGTGATGGAACGTGTGATCAACGACAAACTGCTCACATATCTCGAGAAGAACAAAATCATTAACGACCGTCAATACGGATTCCGGCGGAACCGCTCGTGCGGTGATCTTCTCGCATATGTGACGCATGTTTGGGGGCGGTGCCTGGAACGTTTCGGTGAGACCCAAACGGTCGCACTGGACATTTCCAAGGCCTTTGACCGGGTTTGGCATCGAGGACTTGTCAACAAACTGCCATCTTACGGACTTCCCGTATCCCTGTGTACGTGGATTGCCGACTTTTTGAGGGAGAGGTCAATTCAGACGGTTGCTGATGGTTTCACCTCTTCCTAGCATCCAATAAATGCTGGCGTCCCACAGGGATCGGTTCTGTCCCCGACTTTTTTTTTGTTGCACATCAACTTTTGTCATGTGCACCAATTCATTGTTACGCGGATGAAAGTACAGTCCATGACAGCTTTTCGTTTGACAAGCCCCCAAAGGGCACACAAACTCCAACGGCTCGGAGGGCTTTGAAGCAAAGAATGGATGGTTACCTCGAGAGTGTTTTCTCTTGGGGTAAGAATAACCTCGTCGAATTCAATGTTTCAAAGACCCAATCATGTCTGATTACGTCTAAAAGGGATCGAAATGAAAATCTAGCCTCCTTCAACGGAAGCAATCTTCAGAACAGACCTTCCATTGATATGCTTGGTTTAACTATAAGTGACCAGCTCAGGTATGGGGGCTCCATCGAAGCCAGAGTAAAGTTAGCTTCTCAAAAACTGGGCGTACTGTACAGGGCCCGCAGATACTTTAATAGTACACAACTGCTTACCCTGTACAAATCGCAAGTGCGCCCCACGGTTGAATTTGGCAGCCACCTCTGGTCTGGAGCTCCAAAATACTTGAAAAATACCCTCGACTCTGTGCAGAAACGGGCGGTCCGTTTGATAGATTCTCCCATCTTAACAAACGGGTTGCAATCTTTAGAGCACAGGCGTCGGTTGGGAATGTTCATCATATCCATGTTCTACCGGTATTTCAATGGAAGATGCTCTGAGGAACTAGCGTCGTTGATCCCTTCGGCACCGGTGCATAGTCGGGAGACACGCCAAACGCGCGCCCAACATATGTACACGGTTGAAATTTGTCACATGAGAACGGGTCGTTTTTTCGACTCGTTCTTGAGTTCAACAGCTCGGCTATGGAACGATTTGCCGGCATCTGTGTTTCCTCCCTCCTACAACATGGGTCTCTTCAAGACCAATGTTCATTCCTTCCTCTCCTCAAAACGACCCTCCACACAGCATCCCAGATGACATAGGCCCTGAGGGGAATTATTTTCCTCAAGGCCTCCTGTGTGGAGTTAATGTAAAAAAAAAAAAAAAAACGTAACGAACCGTTTAGGGAGACCTTGGCTAGGGAGACAGGGGTAATGGTTATCAATTGAATGGTTCCCGGGTAGCGGTACCCATTCCCGCCTTCCAAATTGAATTATTATTGAAAATGCAAATTTAAATCTATACAGGTCATCCGCCGCCAAGACCTAAGCAAACCTCACCCAATGAAACCGGACACCTCTGCTAAATTACCAAACGTAACGAACTGTTTTGGAAGATCTAGATAGAGGTGTTGGTTATCCATTGAATGGTTCATGGGTGGCGGTACCCATTCCCTCCTTCCAAATTGAATTATTATTGAATATACAAAATAATATCTATGTAAGTAGTGCTACAAATTTAAGTTTACAACAATAAATAAGTATCAATTTGTATAACGAAAGATTAAGAGAGTACCGTGCTACTACTTATACTAGGAGATCTAAAAATAAATTAATTTGCGCCGTAGATTATATTTTGTGCCGATTGTAGCGCTTCGCTTGACGGGTTATGAGCGACTGAAACCAAAATAGGCCGACCGTGCCTTTCTATCGCTTGTTCCGCCCTCTCCCGCGCAAGTTAGGCTCAGGCGGAACGTGACAATGAGTCATGCTTTTTCGAACATGCAGCCGGTGCAGCACCGATTTATAAGACGTTATCACACCAAAAATAACTTCTCATAATTTATTTTCATAATTTATTAATAAATAATAAACAAAAATGTTTCAAAATACTACTACGTGAGTACTGTCAGTTTGGCTGTCGGGGCCATGCTTAAATATACCAAACCACCCACGGGCCATGCTTAAATATACCAAACCACCCACGGGCCATGCTTAAATATACCAAACCACCCACGGGCCATGCTTAAATATACCAAACCACCCACGGGCCATGCTTATTGCTTTCACTGACAGACAGAGCTGTCAGAGCCACGTGCCACGTGTTTTGGCGCCTTCGGCGTTCATCGGCTCAGTTCGTGGCGTTCGTTCACTTTGGGTTTTCTGCGTGAACAAAGAGTGATGTGCAAATAGCACTCCCCGTTCCAGGCGTGGAGAGTGCAGCCTGGCTCGCCGCTAGACAAGTTGCGACAAGTACTGTCAGCCAAAGAACCACTTATACATACAATATCGCAAACAAACAAACGTATTTAATAACGTAGTTTATGGAGAAATTCTGTCTCTGTCGAATAATGGCGGGCACATACGAATCGTTCACAATTTACACTTAAATTATACCGAATTCAATTTCACAATTTCAACTCCCTCCAAACGACGAGACGTCTAATTTTTTATCAAATCCTATTGTTTAAAATTCTAAATAATGGTCTGGACTCACCAGAACTCACCAACTTAATAAATGTTCATATTCCGTCAAGATCAACCCGACAATCCGATTTGTTTTATTTGTCCTCATTAAGAACAAATATTAGAAAAAATTCCCCACTTCCTCCCGTATGTGCACAATATAATTGGTACAAAATTTCACAGCATTGACATTTTTAGTAATAATCTAAGGTACGACCTGTGCCGTTGATGTAGGCATTATGTTCTGCATGTCTTCAAGACTCGGGTTCTTAAAATAATAATTTAAAATAGCGTCTAACTTTTTACGAATCTTTTCTGATATTGGATTAGGAAGGGCGTTGGCGAGTTTGGTCATTGTTTCCAGTATTTCTATTGATTTAAATAGGGGAAGGTTTTTTGTTTCCAATTTTTTTCTATGGCATCTGGTAACTTGTGGAAACATGAGGGAATATTCTGTTTCATGGATGCGTCTTCAATAACTAGCTTTCTTGACTGAATTGCAATGCCCCCAAAACTGTCAAATCGACCAACTACTTGTTTTACAGCCTCAAAATTTTCAGCATAGAATAACATTGCCTTTAGCCAAGTACCCCATCAAGTTTTTATAGGTTCTGACGGCAATGCTAGATTTAGCAATTGCTCTTATCTGTAAGACTGCACACACGACGGTGCTTTTAAAAACAATTTTTTGTAGAGGAAATCAATTTGTCAACATTCCCATTTACTTGCCTTATCTTTTCTGCAAAGCGATGAAACCGGTGAGCTAAGCAGGTAAAATGCCGTATATTTGGAAAAAAAGTTTGCAGGGCTTGGCCAGCTTTCACCATGTATGGCGCAGCATCAGAAACAAATATGTACCTCCCGCCGCTATTAAACGAAATATGCACGATTGGGGAAAAAGGCTAAAATATGCAATAACGCCGTAATTAGAGAGATATATGCATTTGCATATGCAAATATGCGAATGCATAAAATCCGATGTCTAGTAATTACGAATGTTGGAGGGAATATTTAAATAGATAAAATTGAAACAAAAATTGTGAAAATGTTTAATAAAACACGACTCGTTTAGAATAGAGCCAAAATCTCGTGGGGGTTGTCTAAAACAACGTTCAAAGAAACACTGTGAATTTTTGCATACATATAACTTGAAAAATAACAGAAAAAGGCTTGAAAATAAAAAATTTCGGAGCATACTTTGCGGTTTATTTCTATCCAGGGAATTTTATATAATTTGCGTTTCGGCGTGGGGATTGTATAGATATTATTTTAAAAAATGACATATATTTTTTTAGAGCTTAAAAACGTCAAATGTTCAAGGGAGATATGCAAGAAATCGGTAGAAATTCGAGTAGCGCCGCCTTAATATGAGAGTATGGAATGTATCGGTAGCATCTCCTATCCTTTTCCTATATTCTTTTTCCTCTCCCCTTCCTATAACCCAAAATTATTTAAGATATTAAAACTTCATTTCCAATGAACTTTAGCAGAAGAAACTTTTGTGGCTTGACTTCAATTCACTTGTATCTATATTTATCACTGTATATTAATTAAATCCCATCTTGATTGTTTACTTTTTCAACTTGATATTGATTCATTTAATGGTTGGTGCAAAATTAACTGCATGGAACTAAATGTTGATAAATGCAAAATTTTGTCCTTTTGTAGAACCAAAAAACCCATTCAGTTTGATTATAAACTAAATAATGTTTGTCTTTCTACTGTCACATCTATCAAGGACCTTGGGGTTACTCTAGACTGCAAACTTTCTTTCTAATAGCATCGTAAACAAATCACTTAAAGTACTCGGCTTCATTCATAGAATTACCGCTGACTTTAAACATATAAGTACACTTAAAACTCTTTACTGTTCGCTGGTTCGCCCTCACCTTGAATATGCTAGTGTCACTTGGTCGCCTTTCTATGCCGTCTACATTTGTCACATCGAATCAGTACAACATCGCTTCCTACGAGAAATTGCTTGGAGATTAGGACTTGAAAGAGGCGAGTACTCGTATGATGAAATTGAACAAACTTTAAACATTTCTTATTTAGAAACGTTTTTTTTAGAAAGGACACCGATCTAATTTGTATATTCAAAATTATCAACAGTATTACTGACACACCTGCTTTGTTACAACTCATCCAGTTTAACATCCCTTCCCGTAGACTCCGAAATAATGAATTGCTGTTCCTCAATCAACATTCTACTAATTATGGATATCATTCTCCTTTATCCAGAATGTCGAGACTTGTTAACGCAAGTCAAAGCATTGAATTTTTTGGTGTTAGCCTAAATGACCTTCGGCAGTCGATACGAAATGTGTAATTTTTAAAGTCTTTTAAATCCTTCTTCAAGCTTTGACTTGTAGTTGTCTTATATATGACTTTATATTATAATTTGTCAATGCTCTTCTTTTATATGTACTTTCCTTTCATTGTCATCTCTTTTTTTATTCGTGTTATTGTTATGTTATTAATGGACTATTTGTCCGTAAATGAATAAATAAATAATATTATGTAAAAGCTGTTTGTTTCTTACAAATAAATAAATAATTATATTTAAAATGCACTCGGCGTCCGAAAGCAATGAATGACCTCTCTAAAAATCACCTTGAAGGCGCGTGACACATCGCTCCGGGAATACCAAATGATTGCGGTCACTTTGCTAGATGTTAGCATTTCTGTAAACAGTTAACTAGACGTCGTGTAATAATGTACGCTTAATGTAGTGGTCGCCCAATGGTCGAAATTCGAACATAATTGTAATGTTTTTTGACGTGACGTCTTAAGGCTTGTTCAGACTAAGCCAGTAGTTTAGTCGAGTGGCGAGTAACTCGCCAATTGACTCGCCGAAAATCGTTTGCATTACTTTCAAGTAGAGTACATTTGTCCCCGCCCCCCGTTGCAAGATGACGGCGGTTGGCGGGCTGCTACAAAACAAAGTAAACACGCTAATGAAGCATAATGTAATGCTTAGAAGAGGTGATATTTTAGAAAAGGCGAATGAATAAATTAGTAAAATGAAAATAAATAAACTATAGATACGAAAAGAGATTAATAGCAGCATTAAGGGTCCGCTATTCGAATTTCAACCGATTTCTTACAAATCTCCCTTAAACATTTAAAGTTTTTAAGCTCTTAAAAAAATATATGTTATTTTTGAAGATAATATCTAGATACACTCCACGCTGGAACGCAAATTATATGAAATTCCCTTGATAGAAAAAAGAATCGCAAAGTATGCTCCGAAAATTATTTAAAACAAGTCTATTTCTATTATTTTACAAGTTATATTTGTAAAAAAATTCACAATGTTTCTTTAAATGATATTTAAGATACGGTCTACGAGATTTTTGCTCTATTTTAAACGAGTCATGTTTTATTAAGCTTTTTCGCCATTTTCGCTGCGATTTCATCACTTAAAATATTAGCGCGCTCTGCCCAACATTCGTAATTAGGGGCCATCCATAAATTACGTCACACCTTAAGGGGAGGGGGGGAGCAGAGAAGTGTGTGGGGGGGTCAAAAAATCATGAAATTCTAGGGGGGAGGGGGTCTCATAAATGTGACAGGGGGGGTCTAAAAGTCATGAAATTCGTGTGACGTAATTTATGGATGGCCCCTTACACATCTCTCCATCTTTTTCTTTTTCAGCCGAATAGTGCCGCCTTAAAAATTAATTTTAGAGATGCATCTTCGCTCCAATGCCACAACATTTCCGCGCGTCTACAAATGAACTCTGCTAAAACCGACGCACTCTGCAGTCACCAAATGTAGTGAACTACTCGGGATGACATATGGCAGAGGTGTTGTTTATCCAATAAAGGTTCCCGGGGCCGCGGTACCCATTCCCGCCTCCCAAATTGAAAACTATAATTGTAAAATAACTGAAACAAACGTGTTTATAATAATTTTCGGAGCAAACTTTGCGATTTTTTTCTATCGAGGGAATTTCATATAATTGCCATTTCGGCGTGGCCAATGTATAGATATTATCTTTAAGAATAACATATTTTTTCAAGAGCTTTAAGGGGATCGTATAGTGTGAAGGCCGTTTTTTAATGCTTTTTGGGAATTTTTTTTTGACAAACCATTAAAATAAAATAATTTATAAATTGTACATCATTTTCATTAACATTCATAAAAACTTTGTGAATTTTTTGAACTCATTATATGGAATACTAGCTGACGCCGGCCACGCGTTGCTGTGGCTAAGAAACACAACGCCATCTGTTAATTTGCATGCAAATAAAATCAACACCGCCCGCTTGCCAGCCCGCTCACAGACATTCTTATACATTTCAACCAATTTACACAACACCTTGACAAATTATATAACTAAAGCTTCCTCACAAATCACTCTATCTATTGGTGAAAACCATCTATGGAGATCAAACAATACATTTTCATTGCAGTTGCGAACAATCAACAAGTTCAAGTTGTTATGATATAAATTATTCAATTTAATTTTTGTTATTGTTTTTGGGGTGTTATGCCGTGTTTCGCTACCTCCTTCTTTAGCCAACGTTTCGGACAGCGTTACAGTGTCCATCATCAGGGCAGATGACCAAATGATATTGGTGAGAGTGTTTTGTTTTGTTTTTTTTTTTTTTTTTTAAATATGTTTATTCAGTTTTAATTTTACAATATTTTATTTTAAAAATCTTACGAAACTGATCAATCAGTTTGATTGTAAGAAATCTCTCATTTTTTTCTAATTATTTAATACAGTATACTTTTCAGTTTTACATAGTATATACTAAATATAATACTTAATATTAAAATACTAATTATTATGTTTTAATGTTTATGAATTGCGTTGTAGTAAAAATATTTTACACAGTACAAACATACGGCGAGAAAATAAATAGATAGGAACTATTTTATTTGATTTCATGTTCTTCGGAGGTAGAAAGATTTAACTTTTGTTTTGATTTTTGAATAAGATGTCTCATTTTTGATATTTTCAGGTAATGCGTTAAATATTTCCGGAATTTTATGACTTTTTGTTCTATCTCCGTATACATTTAGAGATTTATTGACAATAAACATTTGTGCTTCTCTATGCCTAGTAGGGTAGTTGTGGTTTACAGGTTTTTTGAATTCTGTATTCCAGAATTCATCTAGTGTTAATTGGTAATTTACCTTACTGTGTATAGAGAGGACATTACACAAGGAGAACATTTTTTTATAATCACCTTCACATAACTGGACCTTTTTTTTGCCTGATATCAATTTTAGGAAACGGATTTGTAATTGTTCTATTTTATTTAAGTATGTTTTGTACGTTAATCCGTAACTATTTATTCCGTATCCTATAATTGATTCTGCTAATGCGTTGTATATACAGTATAATATATTTTTATTAACAAAATTTTTTAGTTTACTTATGTGTGTCGAAGCGATACCGTGCTGCCAGCTCCATTTCTCTACGAGCTGGTGTTAGAAAAAAATCAGCATGGTTTTTTGCGTTTAGCTTTGGTGTAGCATTAGGTATGTTGTAAACATTTTATATAATTATAGTTTTGTTCAATATTCAATACGAATACTGTTTAATCATTGAAATCGTTTTTTTAACAATAAAGTATGTTTGTTTTCCCACGGCCCTAAGCAAGAAAATTATGTTCTCCGCTGTTAGCTCTGGTTTTAACACCAGTGGCGCCCTTTTAAACAAAAGCTTACAGCTAACAACAGCTTAACCATAACTGCATAACTGTTTTATACATTACGCCCACGGCACTGCATATATTAAAACTGTTCCCTAATCTAACTAATTTCAAATGCATAGTTATTTGGTATTTAATACGCCCACCACGGCCTTATCGTAACAAAGTTCAAAAATAAAATATCTTCTTCAAAACTTAGCACTTGTTTTCGACTAATATATAAATTTAATATTTTTCAGCGCCAGATACTTGACGGAGCAGCTCCCGTTCAAAGTTTTCTTATAGGATTCTTCGCACCTCAGTTTTAAGGTTGTATTGAATCATAAACAACGATCTAACCGATAGTACATGTAGTTTTATCGCGCGGCTATATATATGCGGGTACATATGACGTCATTGCATCTCTCGGTTACTTTGTATCACTAGTGTCGTTAATATTCCGACTTTATTTTAAAGTATTGTGTCGATTTAAATTTTAAAAAAGTCTAACGCTAGTCATGGAAATAACCCAATAAAAATACCTTTCGTCGTTGTTTTGTGTTTGAGTCACATCGACTGGAGCTGTGTCACTCGGGTGTTGCCGTGACCAGGAGGGCGTACAAAAAACTAAAAACGTTTTATAGCAGTATGTCACCAATACACATGTTATTATTATTCTACACAAATTGGGTCGCCGTGCGCCGTCGCCCCGGTCGCCGGGACCTCTCCCAAGCGCGCGGAAGTATTCTCGTTAGTACACTGTGTTCATGCATTGTGCAGGTTTAAATCGGGATGGTTTACGTTCTGTCGGGACATTTTAGGTTTTGTCGGGATTATTTAGGGTTTGTCGGGATTATTTGGATTTTGTCGGGACTTTTTAGTTATGATATTTTATGATTTGATGCGTTCAACTTTAGGTTTATTCGGTACGTTTTTAGTTTTGTCGGACCATTTCTGGTTTTTTTAGGACATTTTAGTTTTTGTTGTGACATTTGAGGTTTTGTAGGGATAATTTAGGTTTTTTGGGACTTTTTTTGTTTTGTCCGAACATTTTAGTTTTTGTTGTGATATTTTAGGTTTTGCCGGGATTATTTGTATTTTGTTGGGACAATTTAGTTGTAATATTTTAGGTTTTGATGTATTTAACTTTAGGTTTTTTTCGGGACATTTTAGATTACGTCGGGAAATTTTAGGTTTTGTTGGACCATTTTTGGTTTTTTCTGAACAACTTAGGTTTTGTTGGGACAATTTAGACGTATTTGAGACATTTTAGGCTTTGTCGGGACATTTTAGGATGTGTTGGAACAATTTAGATTTTATCAGGATAATTTAGATTCATTCGAGACATTTTAGGCTTTGTCGGGACAATTTAGATTCCTTCGGAGAGAATTTCATATAACTACTGTTTCAGCTCTACAAATGTATAGATAGTATCTTAAAAAATAACATACATTTTTTAGGAACTTAAAAACCAAAAGAAATATGGGAGGGGGGGGGGGGGGAAGACGATGCAAGAAGAGCCAAGAGAGACTAGAAGAAACTAGAAGAGACAAGAAGAGGCAAGAACGGTCGGTAGGAATATTCAAGAAGAGACAAGAAGAACCAAGAGGAGACAAGGTGAGCCAGGAAGAGACAACGGGAGCCACAACAGGGGAAAGGGGGGGAGAAGATTCAAGAAGAGACAATAAGAGCAAGATAAGCAAAGAGAAACTTGGAGAAACAAAAAGAAGACCCAAGAAGAGGCGAAATGAACCGCGAAGAATCAAAAGGTTGCAAGGCACTGAAAGAAGATATAAAGAAGAAAGCTCGATCAATTCCTTTATTCCTATCCCTAAATTCCAATATTGGCTTTTTAGGTTGCCATGTATACCGGTCGATTTAACTCCAACCTCCTTCCCATCCTCACAGCACGTGTTCCAAGTCCTTACAAATCAGTGCCCCCTGGTGTACCGGTCTCACCGGGACAGAAGTGCTCTTGGCTGGAGTGGTGCAATCGTATCGTATCGTATCGACTCTATGCAGAAACGGGCGGTCCGTTTCATAGATTCTCCTAACTTAAGGCCGCACTCTTGAAACGCACGGCGCTGGAAAAGAAGAAGATGGAGAGATATGTAATTACGAATGTTGGACAGAGCGCGCTAATATTTAAGTCGTAGAATAGCAGCGAAAATTGCGAAAAAGCTTAATAAAACATGACTCGTTTAAAATAGAGCAAAAATCTCATGGAACGTATCTTAAGTATCATTTAAAGAAACATTGTGAATTTTTTCACAAATATAACTTGTAAAATAAAAGAAATAGACTTGTTTAAAATAATTTTCGGAGCATACTTTGCGATTTTTTTCTACCGAGGGAATTTCATA
Organism: Glyphotaelius pellucidus; assembly: GCA_936435175.1. NCBI lineage: Eukaryota > Metazoa > Arthropoda > Insecta > Trichoptera > Limnephilidae > Glyphotaelius > Glyphotaelius pellucidus. The sequence continues at coordinate 17,265,993 of OW386565.1, forward strand.
TAATTTGCGCTTCGGCGTGAACGCATCTAGATATTATCTTCAAAAATAACATATATTTTTTTAAGAGCTTAAAAACTTCAAATGTTTTAAAGGAGATATGTAAGAAATCGGTCGAAATACGAATAGTAGACCCTTAACAAACGGATTGCAATCTTTAGAGCACAGGCGTCAGGTGGGAATTCTGTCCTTGTTCTGCCGGTATTACAATGGAAGATGCTCCTAGGTACTAGCGTTATAGATCCCCTCGGCACCGGTGCATTGTTGGGAAACACGCCGAACACGCGCCCAACACAACGCCCAACACGCCGTACACAGTAGACATTACGTCACATGAGAACGGGTCGTTTCTACGACTCGCTTTCGAGTTCAACAGCTCGGCTGTGGAACGATTTGCCGGCCTCTGTGTTTCCTCCCTCCTACAACATGGGTCTCTTCGAGACCCATGTTCACTCCTTCCTCTCCTCAAAAAGACCCTCCATACAGCATCCCAGATGACATAGGCCCTGAGGGAAATTATTTTCCTCAGGGCCTACTGTGTGGAGTTAATGTCCACCACACACTCGACCACCACAACACGGGCATGTGCCTAGCATGGTGGTCGAAAAATTCTAAAATTAATGTAACAAACAATTTCAATGAATAAAGAAAACTTAAAAAAAAAACTTAAAATGTAAAAAAAGGATATTATCAGCCTGAGGTGCAGTTATCCCTCGCTCAGTAATCGGGAGGGGGGAGTAACTGCGGCAGTGACAGCAACGGTTTGGTATAATGCCGCTATCCGAATTCGACCGATTTCTTACATATCTCCCTTAAACATTTGAAGTTTTTAAGCTCTTAAAAAAATATATGTTATTTTTGAAGATAATATCTAGATACGTTCCACACCGAAACGCAAATTATACGAAATTCCCTCGATAGAAAAAAATCGCAAAGTATGCTCCGAAAATTACTTAAATTATTAAAAAAAAATTATTCCTATTATTTTACAAGTTATATTTGTGAAAAAAATCACAATGTTTCTTTAAATGATACTTAAGATACGTTCCATGAGATTTTTGCTCTATTTTAAACGAGTCACGTTTTATTAAGCTTTTTCGCAATTTTCGCTGCAATTTTATCACTTAAAATATTAGCGAGCTCTGTCCAACATTCGTAATTACATATCTCGCCTTAAAACCGTGTTTAATTTATTAACCGTAATATTCTCATTAGTACGAACCATGATTCTTGAACATTGCTGATTTTGTTGAAAATATTGTAGGAAAAGTTGTTGACGACATTTTGATGGAAACATCGTGTGGACATTTTGTTGAAGCCTTTGTTAACAATATTGTAGAATCTTTATACGCATCCTTTTAGACGACTTAACAAACTTTTCTAATAGATAAGTCTTTGGTAGCTGGTTCAATTGCTTATCTTTAAGTACCATATATTACGGATGTTTATTTGTATAGATTATTCCATGAACTCTAAGCACAATGTTTCCAGAAACATCTATAAAAACCTTTCTAAACACCCTTTTATAAACTCCTGGATATCTAGCAGCGTCGATCGATAAAGGATTTATCAATCAAGCAAGAAAAGACAAGAAAAGCCGCGAAGAGACAAGAGCCAAGAAGAGATGAGAAGATCCAAGAAGATGCAAGAATAGCCAAGAAGAGATGAGAAGATCCAAGAAGATGCAATAATAGCCGAGAAGAGATGAGAAGATCCAAGAAGATGCAAGAATAGCCAAGAAGAGATGAGAAGATCCAAGAAGATGCAAGAATATCCAAGAAGAGATGAGAAGATCCAAGAAGATGCAAGAATATCCAAGAAGAGATGAGAAGATCCAAGAAGATGCAAGAATAGTCAAGAAGAGATGAGAAGATCCAAGAAGATGCAAGAATATCCAAGAAGAGATGAGAAGATCCAAGAAGATGCAAGAATATCCAAGAAGAGATGAGAAGATCCAAGAAGATGCAAGAATAGTCAAGAAGAGATGAGAAGATCCAAGAAGATGCAAGAATATCCAAGAAGAGATGAGAAGATCCAAGAAGATGCAAGAATAGCCAAGAAGAGATGAAAAGATCCAAGAAGATGCAATAATAGCCGAGAAGAGATGAGAAGATCCAAGAAGATGCAAGAATAGCCAAGAAGAGATGAGAAGATCCAAGAAGATGCAAGAATATCCAAGAAGAGATGAGAAGATCCAAGAAGATGCAAGAATAGCCAAGAAGAGATGAGAAGATCCAAGAAGATGCAGGAATAGCCAAGAAGAGATGAGAAAATCCAAGAAGATGCAAGAATAGCCAAGAAGAGGTGAGAAGATCCAAGAATAGCCAAGAAGAGATGAGAAGATCCAAGAAGATGCAAGAATATCCAAGAAGAGATGAGAAGATCCAAGAAGATGCAAGAATAGCCGAGAAGAGCCAAGTAAAGACAAGAAGAGTCAAGATGAGACGAGAAGATCCAAGAAAAGTTGAAAAGAGACAAGAAGAAGAAGGCATAAAGAAAGAAAAAAAAATTAACGCTCAATCCATTCCTTTATTCCTGCCCATCCTAAATTCCAAATTTGATAGAAATACCCATACCAAATTTGATAGAAAATTTGTAAAAAAAATTGCAATAGGTGGCACGCGAGCTGTTTGAAAATCTGAATGGGACTGAATGTACTGAAAGCGGGAGAGGGGAGGGGATCGCGGGAGGGGGGGTTGGCGGAAAAGGGGATATCAACAAGGTTTGATAGCTTCAGATCATTTGCGAAAGAAAATTATCATTAATTATTATTAATTTAGTATCTATATCTTTCCACCTTTTCGACAAAACTCTTGGAATTGTGTTATTGTATGCAGGGTTGGGCAGTATTTGAATTACTTGTAATTGAAATACGCATTTGAAATACAAATACAAATGGTATTTCAATTATCTGATGCTGAAGTATTTTGTAATTTGTATTTCAAATAATTATGGCTTCAAAATACATTTTCAAATTGATCTTAATAATGATAATGAAAATAAACTGACATAGATAATACATAAGACTAAAAACGCTAGAATCCAGAGCAATATATGTTAATATAGAGTTGGCAACACTGTACGTCAAAGCAAATATCTTGTCAATTGTCATTTTCATCGTTTCGCGGTATTTATTCATGAAGACTTGAGTTAATTGATAATTGATAATGGATGATCAAATTCCGTCAAAACCACAAAAGTGGAGCGGAGATGAGATGTTTCTTCTGACCAATCATATTGGTCAATTTTTGCACGTCTCTGTTTCACTCTGCTCAGCTTTGCTTTTATGGTAACGCACCCTTATGAAAGTTTTACTTCATCTCTTTTTTCAGCCCGATTCCCTTATAGAGACCAAAGACAAAAATTTTCGCTTTACGCGATCGCTTTTTGAAGTAAAACTTCTTTATGCACGCTTGACTTGGGGAGTAAGCTGGTGAATGCGTGACGAGAGCGTTACGCAAAGTGTGATCGGGCGAGGCGAACGCAGCATAAAGAGGTTTTACTTCAGTCGTGTGGTCAAGCATACTCGTTTTTTTCATCTCTATTTTCATATCTACGATTTCAATTGGCATCACTGCAAACAACACATGAACCGTGCTGTTTTTGAGATGCCAACTGAAATCGTAGATATAAAAATAGAGATGAAAATAGAGATCGCGCAAAGCTAAAAATTTTGTCTTTGGTTTCTTTACGGAAATCGGGCAGAAAAAATTGTGTAAAACCTGCTTTAGATAAGGGCACTTACCACAATTTATTGCAACCAAAGGTCCTACCAAAACAAAATGTATTTTGTAACTTGTATTTTGTATTTGAAATAATAAAATATGATTAAAATACTTGTGATTTTTTTCCCGAACCCCTCCCCCCATGCGAGCCTCGCGTGATCAATGGACGACCCCTTAGCATTTATTTTTAACCATATGGTTCCCGGCATGCTTTGCAAATGCCGTATTCAAAGAAATAAAGTGTTTCTCCCTGTCCTGTCCCTGTCCTTTCCCGTCCATCCCCGCTCCCCTCCCGCGTCCCCTTCCCCTTCCGCATTTCCCTTCCACCTTCCCTCTCCCCTCTCCCGCCCCCCCATCCCTCCAACCCCCCTCCCGCGTTCCATATATTCAGTCCCATTACATTCAGTTTTTAAACAGCTCGCGCCACCTTTTTTACATTAACTCCACACAGGAGGCCCTGAGGAAAAAATAATTTCCCTCAGGGCCTATGTCATCTTTGAGGATGCTGTGTGGAGGGTGTTTTTGAGGAGAGGAAGGAGTGAACATGGGTCTTGAAGAGACCCATATTGTAGGAGGGAGGAAACACAGAGGCCGGCAAATCGTTCCACAGCCGAGCTGTTGAACTTGAAGTCGTAGAAACGACCCGTTCTCATGTGGCTAATGTCAACCGTGTACAAATGTTGAGCGCGCGTTTGGCGTGTTTCCCGACTATGCACCGGTGCCGAGGGGATCAATGACGCTAGTTCCTCGGAGCATCTTCCATTGTAATACCGGTAGAACAAGGACAGCATTCCCACCTGGCGCCTGTGCTCTAAAGATTGCAATCCGTTAGTTAAATTAGGAGAATCTATCAAACGGACCGCCCGTTTCTGCACAGAGTCAAGGGTTTTTTTCAGGTATTTTGGGGCTCCAGACCAGAGGTGGCTGCCAAATTCAACCGTGGGGCGCACTTGCGATTTGTACAGGGCTAGCAGTTGTGTACTATTAAAGTATCTGCGTGTCCTGTACAGTATGCCCAGTTTCTGAGAGGCTAACTTAACTCTGGCCTCGATGGAGCCCCCGTACGTGAGCTGGTCACTTAGAGTTACACCAAGCATATCAATGGAAGGCCTGTTCGGGAGAATGCTTCCGTTGAAGGAGACTAGATTATCATTTCGATCCCTTTTAGACGTGATCAGACATATCTGTATTTTGTATTTAAAATACACGACTTAAAAGTATTTTGTATTTCGTATTTTAAATACATGCGAAGAAGTATTTTGTAATTTGTATTTTAATTACAGCAAAGCATGTGTTTTGCCCAGCCCTGATTGTATTACTTTTGCTAATTTCTCTGTCGGCGCATCCAGCAAAAAGCAAAACAATACTGCAAGCGACAGATTACAGTGTTATTTAGGTTACACATATAAAGTATGCTGAAAATAAACTAAACAAATGTAAAATTCACCCAGCCTGACCAGCAAACAGCCGACGAGCCGACCAGCGCACGACCATTTCTTGGTGCGCAGAATCAACAGCGCACTGGGGGACGATCCGAAAAGAATTTGAATTCGCCAGCTGTTTCAAAACATTTCCAAGGTCAAGATGACGTGTTCTACTCGCGGTATTTAATTGAAGCATCCATACTAATATTATAAATGCGAAACTGCTCGAGTTCGTTTATGACCTTTTCACGCATAACACAATATAAAGACTTTAATATTTCTTTCACCGATATAAAGCTAAATTATATGCGCAGACTATATTCTGTATATGATGGCAAGCTCTGGCGTTATGAAATTATAAATATTAATATATTATATTTGTTATACGTTTTCTGTCGCTACCAAAAGCGAGTTTTTGCTAACGTCAGAAAAAAATCGTTTCCATGGAAACGATGTTGATATATTTGTGGGCTCTAAGCTGGTAAGTACTCAGCCCCCTGGTCAGCTACTGCTCCAGAAAATTCAAATATTAGAATATGTTTTGTGTTTTTTGGACACGCTTCTGTTTTGCAATAAATGTCAGAAGAGTTCCTACATTAAAAATATAATTCTTTAAGATTATAAAGACTGAATAATAAATAGTGTAATTTTTTTATTATATTAACAAACTTCCAAATATTTAATTAAAAATTAACATCCGAAATGTTTGTAAGCGCATAAATTCAGAACGAAAGAACAAAATTGGATAATTCTTTTTTCTGTGAGCTTTAGCTTTATGAAATTTAGGTGGCAGGCGAGATGTTTGAAAACTGAATGTAAGGGAATGAATGTCTGGAATGCAGGAGAGGGTGGGGGTGGGGAGGAGGGGGGATAATTGATAAGTTCAACCGCTACAGTAATTTCCCGTAATACCATGCGAGCGAAGCCGCGTGGAAAAGCTAGTCTATAATATTTCAAACATCTGATTTTGTAATAAATCGAATCAACATGCAAATTGAACAGTTTCATGAAAATCCTAAATTTGGATTTGAGATCAAAATACACAACCAAACTGAAAACTTATTTTTTCAATCAAAAGGTATATCAAATATCTAGTGCGGATGTAAGCTACTTTATTTATTTTTGCTTTAAATTATGAGAGGTCCAGCTCCATCGAGGCCAGAGTTAAGTTAGCCTCTCAGAAACTGGGCATACTGTACAGGGCACGCAGATACTTTAATAGTACACAACTGCTAGCCCTGTACAAATCGCAAGTGCGCCCCACGGTTGAATTTGGCAGCCACCTCTGGTCTGGAGCCCCAAAATACCTGAAAAAAACCCTTGACTCTGTGCAGAAACGGGCGGTCCGTTTGATAGATTCTCCTAATTTAACTAACGGATTGCAATCTTTAGAGCACAGGCGCCAGGTGGGAATGCTGTCCTTGTTCTACCGGTATTACAATGGAAGATGCTCCGAGGAACTAGCGTCATTGATCCCCTCGGCACCGGTGCATAGTCGGGAAACACGCCAAACGCGCGCTCAACATTTGTACACGGTTGACATTAATCACATGAGAACGGGTCGTTTCTACGACTCGTTCTTGAGTTCAACAGCTCGGCTGTGGAACGATTTGCCGGCCTCTGTGTTTCCTCCCTCCTACAATATGGGTCTCTTCAAGACCCATGTTCACTCCTTCCTCTCCTCAAAAACACCCTCCACACAGCATCCTCAAAGATGACATAGGCTTTGTTTCTGTTGCACATCAATGACCTCTTGACATGTGCACCGATTCATTGTTACGCGGATGACAGTACAGTCCATGATAGCTTTTTGTTTGACAAGCCTCCAAAGGGCTCACAAATCCCAATGGCTCGGAGGGCTTTGAAACAAAGAATGGACGGTTACCTCGAGAGTGTTTTCTCTTGGGGTAAGAATAACCTCGTCGAATTTAATGTTTCAAAGACCCAATCATGTCTGATTACGTCTAAAAGGGATCGGAATGATAATCTAGTCTCCTTCAACGGAAGCAATCTCCCGAACAGGCCTTCCATTGATATGCTTGGTGTAACTCTAAGTGACCAGCTCAGGTACGGGGGCTCCATCGAGGCCAGAGTTAAGTTAGCCTCTCAGAAACTGAGCGTACTGTACAGGGCCCGCAGATACTTTAATAGTACACAACTGCTAACCCTGTACAAATCGCAAGTGCGCCCCACGGTTGAATTTGGCAGCCACCTCTGGTCTGGAGTCCCAAAATACCTGAAAAAAACCCTCGACTCTGTGCAGAAACGGGCGGTCCGTTTGATAGATTCTCCTAACTTAACAAATGGACTGCAATCTTTAGAGCACAGGCGTCAGGTGGGAATGCTGTCCTTGTTCTACCGGTATTACAATGGAAGATGCTCCGAGGAACTAGCGTCACTGATCCCCTCGGCACCGGTGCATAGTCGGGAAACACGCCAAACACGCGCTCAACATTTGTACACGGTTGACATTAGTCACATGAGAACGGGTCGTTTCTACGACTCGTTCTTGAGTTCAACAGCCCGGCTGTGGAACGATTTGCCGGCTTCTGTGTTTCCTCCCTCCTACAATATGGGTCTCTTCAAGACCCATGTTCACTCCTTCCTCTCCTCAACAGCACCCTCCACACAGCATCTTCAAAGATGACATAGGCCCTGAGGGAAATTATTTCCCTCAGGGCCTCCTGTGTGGAGTTAATATAAAAAAAAAAAAAAAGGCCCTGAGGGAAATTATTTTTTCCTCAGGGCCTCCTGTGTGGAGTTAATGTAAAAAAAAAAAAAAAAAGATATAGGCCATTAAAGATGCTAATGTTTCATGATTTTAGATGCAATTTAGGCAATTATTTGTGAATAAATGAAAAACAATAAAAAAATAATTTTACTATGTTATATTTATCAGAAATATAATGAAATATAAAATAAAAAATTAAAATTAACAAAAAAAATCATTTCGATAGGTGTAAATTTAAAATACAAATTAGGGGTCGTCCATAAATTACGTCACACATTAAGGGGGGGGGGAGTAGAGAAGTGTGACATTGTGTGACAAGGGGGGGTAATTAGTTCTGTGACATCACATGTAAAACTCTAAATTTGTGACGTCACACTAGGGGGGGAGGGGTCTTACAAATGTGACGATGTGTGACAGGGACGGGGGGGGGGGAGGGGGGAAAAAAATCATGAAATTCGTGTGACGTAATTCATGGATGGCCCCTTACCTATTTACGGCGGAACAAAAATTTGTCGTTTATACATTTTATTTGTAAAATAATTTTTTTCATGTTTTTCATTTACTCACAAATAATTGCCCAAGTTGCCTCTAAAATCATGAAACACTAAAATCTTTAATGGCCTATATCTTATAATTTACAGCAAAAATAAATAAAGAAGCTCACATCCGTACTAGATATTTGATATACCTTTTGATTACAAAAATAATTTTTCAGTTTGGTTGGGTATTTTGATCTCAAACCCAAATCTAAGATTTGTATGTAACTGGCCGAAATGGGCCGCGCAAACGTTCCACTTAAAACATAAAATCGATGTAAAAAATAAGATTTTTAGTACTTGATGCATTTGAATCAAAACCTTACTAATCACATTTAATATTATAAATGTGAAAGTGAGTGTTTTTGTTTGTTAGGCTTTCACGCGTAAACCACTAAACCGATTTAAAAAATTCTGTCACCAATAGAAAGCTACATTATCAGGCTGTATATTATGGTAAGCTCTGGCGTCATGAAATGTGTATAAATGAAAATGTGTGTATTTTATATATTTTAACGGCAGGGAGGAAAGGCAGGGGGAAGATGGGGTTCGTGGAGAGGGAAGAGACGAGGGAGGAGGAAGGCGGGGAAGGTGGAAGGGAAAGGGGACGCACGGGAAAGGACATGCAGGGAGAATCAATTTATTTCTTTGAACAGCTTTGCCAGCTAGTAAATTGTTTTTCTTTTTTGATTTTTTATTTATTGTTTGAAACATTTACATTATTATAGTTATATAATTGCCATTGGGATGTACATAGATATTAATACTCCAATTATAAATGTTCTACAAAATGAAATATAAAACCTAGTAGTGTCAAATATAAAACATAACCTGCAGAGAAAGAAAGAAATTATATTATTACAAACGCGAAAGTTTCCATGGACGTATGTGTGTTTGTTACTCTTTCACGCAAAAACTACTGAATGGATTTCAATGAAAATTTACAATAATATAGCTCATACATCAGAATAACATATAGGTTATATACAATGGTAAGCTCTGGCGTTATGAAATTTGTATAAATGAAAATGTGTTTATTTCATATTTGGGTTCGCGGAGAGGGAAGATATGAGATAGGGGGAATGCGGGGAAGGTGGAAGGGAACGGGGACGCATGGGAAAGGACACGCAGGGAGAATCAATTTATTTATTTGAATGGCTTTGCAACGCATGCCGGGGACCAGCTGGTGTGTTTTATAAATTTGTTATTCGGCGGTACGTCCTCTCTGCACACCTCTTCGGGGTCATTTAGTCACATTTTGTGTAATTAGGTATACCGTATTTTCCCTGAACCGACTGCACATTGTATATAAGTGTGCCGGGTGGCCAATTTCCGGCGATCACATGTCATGGAACCCGGAAAAACGCATAAAAAACAGCAAAAATCACCAAATCTTACGAAATGAAACAAAAAGAATTTTTAGATCGGAAAAATAATCAATCTCTTCTAATAATATAAAAGACTTCAAATAAGTTTTACCTTAAATTTTCAACACATCAATTTGGAACTTTTCGAGTATTTTTAAACACTGAAACTTCACATCGTTGATTTTGACTTTATTTTTTATTTTTTATTTTTATTTTATTTTATTTTATTTATTTAGGAAAGTTAACAGCAAATCATAAATTACAAAATAATACAATAAGAAAATAGTTCATTATGCCAATTATAAACTTCCACTTATGTAAGTAAATGATGTGTGACATAATAAGGTGTTTTCTGAATAAGTTTTTTTTTTTTTGTTACAATATGTGAGAGGGGGGGTGAGGAGAACTAGAGGATGAGGATTAAGAGGCTAAGGATGGGAATAGAGAGGGGGGAAGGGTAGAATTGAACTTCCTAGTTTGAGTCATGTTGTTTAGCGATTTTTCGTTTTACGTCACGTAACGTCGAGTTAAAAATGTCAATGTGGTTATAATTTAAGTTAAATAAATGAGTTGATCTGTAGATAAATGAATTCTGTTTGGAGTTGGTCTTGCAAATAGGGAGATTAAAAGTAAGCGACTGTCTACTGTTGCGGTTTGGGACATGGAATGATAGGCGTTGAAGCAGATCAGGACTATCGATTAAGCTTTGTGTAATTTTAAATAACATTACCAAATCTGCTATATTTCTTCGACAAGTTAAAGTCTGTATTTTGAAGAACTTTGCAGAGTCTTCGTTACTTACATGAGATCGAAAAGAGCGGAAATTAAGGTACCTTAAAAATCTGTTTTGAACGCTTTCAATTCTATTTTTGTGTATTGCATAGCCTGGGTTCCACACTTGAGATGCGTATTCAAGGATATTACGAACATACGAGAAATATAGTGTTTTGAAGGTAATAAGGTCTTTAAATTGTTTACAGGCTCGGATTATGAGACCAAGCATAGAAGATGCGTTAGTGACTATGTGGTCGACATGTTTATTAAAATTTAGTTTATTATCAAGTATTACCCCAAGATCTTTACTTTCGGATTTGATAAATAACGGTACGTGATTAATTGAGTATTCATGGACACACACATTTTTATTTCTAGTAAAGCGCACAACGAAGCACTTAGATATATTTATTTCCAGACAATGGGCATTACAATACATGCTCAGACGTTGCAAATCATCTTGCAGCTTCTGACAGTCCTCGATAGAGTTTATGGGTGAAAAGATTTTCATGTCATCTGCATACAGGATGGTTTGCGAGTTTAAGAAACAGTTACCAACATCATTGATATAGATGTTAAATAATAATGGTCCCAACAGGCTGCCTTGAGGAACTCCCGATGTAACAGCAACAGAATCGGATTTAAATCCAGCAACTACTACTATTTGACTACGGTTGGAGATATAAGAGGAGAGCCAACGATAGAGATTGCCGTAAATACCAATCTCTAAAAGCTTTTTTAACAAGGTTGAGTGATCGACCTTGTCAAACGCCTTACTATAGTCGGTATAGACAGTGTCCACTTGTATTCTGTTATCCAAATTATCCTGCAGGTATTCTGTGAAAGTTAAAAGATTTGTGGTTGTAGATTTACCACTAATAAAACCGTGTTGGTTCACATTCAGGCTAGGTTTGAGAGCAGCATATAGTTGATCATAGACTATTTTTTCAAAAATTTTGTTAAATATGCAAAGTTTGGAGATTGGCCTGTAGTTTTTGACATCAGTTTTTTTACCACTCTTGAAGATTGGAGACACAAAAGCGGATTTCCATATGATAGGGACAGTGCATTCAGTTAGAGAAAGATTGAAAATCATGGAGAGGGGTAAGGCTAGATTGTATGCACATCGTTTAATAAGGATTGAAGGTATTTCGTCAGGACCGGCACCTTTGCGAATATCAATTTCCTTAAGGTATTTTAAAACAATATCTCGTGTCACCTCAATATTGCTTATATTGGATGTATGGTTCCCGACGTCAGTTGGATCACTGGCAGGTGAATTGGAGGGTTTACTGAAAACCGAACTGAAATATTCTGAAAATAAATTTGCAACACCTGTTCCATTATCGGCTCTCAGCTCTCCGAGATACATACATTTTGGAACACCTTGGGATTTGTTAGAAAATTTGACGTGGCTCCAGAAGTTTTTCGGGTTTGAGGCTATATTATTTTCGATATTGCTTAAATAACGAGATTTGCTTTTCCGACATAAGTCTTTGTGCCGTTTACGAAGGAGAGAAAATGCGTCGTAGTCAACCTGGTTTTTGTATTTTTTATATTTAGTAAAATATTTTGATTTTTCCTTAGTTATCTTAATAAGGGCAGCATTGTACCAAGGAGGATATTTCAAGTTCCACGAAAATTTATGAGGAATGTGAAGATTAATCAGGTGTTTCAAAAATGTGTAAAAACTGTCAAGCGCTGGTTCTATTTGAGAGTTAGAGAAAATGGATGCCCAGTCAGCTTGTTCTAGGGCGGAATTAATTGATTCGTAGTCTCCACGATTATAGAGAAAAAATTTCCTTTTCGCATTTTTCAATGGGGGGGGTTCATGAAATGGCACACTAACGGATACAGCTTTATGATGTGCGTCTTCAGGAACTAGCGGGTCGTCATTAGATTTGACGGAAATTAGTAAATTTGACAGGATCAGATCTAGGATATGGCCGCTTGAGTTTAGCTCACCGTTGTATTGAGAGAGATCCAGGAAATGCATGCAGTCTACGAAATGATTGCTAATGTGAGTAGAGTAATTACTAGCTGCGTAATGCGTAGATGGTGCAGTTTGGGTCCATGAAATTTCAGCAAGATTAAAATCCCCTAAGATAACGAACGAATCCGTGGGGTTATTTGATACTACATCCGACAACATGTTTAGGAAATTTTCGATTGATTGATGTTGAGTCCCTCCGGGGATGTACACGCAGCATATATGGACCAAAGTGTGGGGTGTACTATTAGTGCGAATGGTGACCCATACATCTTCAGCGCAAGAAGTCCATTCAGGTCGGGCGACGCTGATCAGCTCCTGTTTAATAGCTAACACTACACCACCGCCAAGACGCTGACCGGTGGAAACGTAGTCGCGGTCCCTACGATATACATAGTAACGAGGGTCGAAGAGTTCTTCGTCTCTGATGCCTTTGGTGAGCCATGATTCTGTGAGAGCGATTATATCGTAATTGTTTGAAAAGGTATTTTGAAGGATCGTCGTTGTTTTGGTTCTAAGACCTCTAACATTCTGGTAATAGATTTCTAAAGACATGGGAAAATATTCAAATAAATATTCGTGAGTAAGCGGTAAGTTACAAACAATAAGTTATAACCGAAATCACTTATCGCAGTTATCATAAATGATAACTGCAATAAGTGAATTCGGTTATAGTGGTCAAACAATTTAACATTGTAAGTACATCTAAAACAAAAATTTAATGCTGTGGGTGCATAACATAGTTTAAAATAATAATAATATATAAGTCTTAAAATATGCATTTCAAGCCTGGCTGGTAATAATATCCTGATGTTTATATAGTCAGTTAGAGGTAGGTATCTGTATTTGAGGTAAGAACGGTTAATAATATTAATCAGTAGGTATTTTAGCAGAATATTTGTTGACATAAAATGAGTATAAAGTGATTTGCTTACCACAGCAGAAAATATAATTAGTGTGAGAGAGACCGCTATTGTTCGTCTAGTAGGTCTGAATGTCAGGGGTATAGGGGGTCGCCAACAAGCGGTAACATGTATTCTAAGATGTTTCTTGAAAAATGTTGACTGATTCCAAAATAAATTAGAAAGTTTATGGGAGAGGGTAAAATGTGAGAGGGAGGGTAAGGGTAATAGGAGTGGAGGAAATGTATAGGGAGATACATGAGTGAATAAAAAATCTATTTTACGAAGTGAAGAGTATGCAGATCGACTCAGGCAATTTTCTTTAGGTCTTCTTCCGTGGCAATTAGTATGGGAGGCGAAGAAGGATTTTTCCTCACAAATATCCTGCTGTTTTTTATCCACGTGAATTGGAATCCCCTGTCCTTTGCAATCCCCTTGGCCCGAAAAAGGAGGTTTTTATTAGAGCTAGTCAGATGGTCGTTAACATAAATTTTTCTTTCGTCACCGGGGTAATTCAGGTCCTTCGTACTTATTCCCTTCCTTCGCCGAATTTCAGTGATGAATTCGTTTTTACGTGAACGGGTGGTAAATTTTACAATTATCGGTTTAATTAATTTAGAATGACGTGGGTCTTTCGCTGAGACTCTGGTGGCGAACTCGATTTCATCAGTTTTAAAGTTGTGCATACCAATTTGGTTTGCTATACCTAAAAGGATATTTGGAATATTTTCGTTATTATTTTGAGGTATTCCTTTTATCTCAATGTTCTGTAGCCTCATCCACTGCTCTCTTTTGTTAGAATCTTCTTGCATTAGTTTGATGGTCGATTGAAGGGTGGAGACGTCTTGTTCCAGGTGATCTACTTTACTCATCGATTGTTCGAAGGCTTGAAATCTTTTAGCAAAGTCATCTAATTTAGAGTTGTTGAAATCAACGGATTTTTTAAGGTCACACATGTCTTCCTTCACTTGATTGTTAAGGGTTTTGAGGACGGCAAGTTCAGAAGATATTTTTTTTATTTCAACCATCACATCTTCTATGGGGTTAGTTGACGTAACGGTACATTGGGGTGAGGATTTGCAGGTAGTGCAGCGCCAGGTTCTTCTTTTCTCATGGTTAGCTTTTCTAAATGTGGTTTCGGATGTCCCTCCGCATTCGTAATGAAACTGCTTACTGCAGGAGTAACAAGTGATGCCATCGGTAATAGAAAGTTGGCACTTGGAGCAGATCATGTTGAAAAAGGTTGATCGCCTCTGGATTATCGGGCAACGGTGATGAAGTAAATATATGGGTATGTATGTGCGTCTGTTAGAGCGACAGAGCAAGGCACTGATGGCACTGTACTTGTAGGTAGTACCAAATTGTAAAAACGCACAACTGCACTTTACTGGAATTTTAAATTTTAGGTTTCACAATAAATCACCATTAACACTTAGAGATAATATGAGAGCTGATTTTGTATGAATTCACCGAATAATTTTGCAAGTTTTGATGATACAATTTGACGTTTTAACTTTAGAAAATCAATAACTTTGTGAGAGCGAAAAATGACGTGTGTCACACTTGACGGTTTTATGTTTTGTGTGTTAACACATTATATTAAAATATTGTTATAAATCTGTGCATTGTATACCAATTGTTATTTAATAAACAGTGAACTTGCATTATAAAAACTTATATATAACAAACGAATGGCACACGCCCGAACTCGGCCGACTCGCAAACTAATACAAATTACAAACTAAACAAAACGGAGTCATGAAGTCTAGACACAGAGTTCGGAGCGGGACGTGCCCCGCGCCACTGCAGGCCGCCGCGCAGAAAAGTAAAGATCGAAAGTAAGATAACGGTTTACAGCGCAGTTCACTGTGAGACTTTTCTGCGCGGCGGCCTGAAGTGGCGCGGGGCACGTCCCGCTCCAAACTCTGTGTGTAAAGGATACTAATCTCATCGTGATGACTCTCTCGTGAAACGGCGGGGTTGCCAATGCATGTATTATAAAATACCCACAATAGATGATCAAATTCCCCAAAAATTCCTTTAAACTCCAAAATTCTATTTAAATTAGAGGTCGTCCATTAATCACGTGATGTTTTTTAGCAGCTTTTTAACCCCCCCCCCTGGTGATATCTGGTGAGGTTTTAGACTACCCCCACATCCTAAATCACGTGTATTTTTTATTTGAAATTATATTGAAATTTCATAACATTGTTTTAAGGCAAAACACACGCGGCAACGATTTACGCATGTATTCGGCGTCAAAATCACAGACTTACTTGCGACTGGTGAGCCGAGCGGTTTTCGCAACGTGCGGGAAATCGTTGACGGAAACGATGAGTCAAGGCCACGCGCCGCTGTTTGGTTTAGAAATCGTGCGTTCAACGAAATACACGTGATATCTCATTATATCCCCCCCTCCTTGTGATATTTTGTGATTTTTTTCCCTCCCCCCTCCCCCCATGCGAGCCTCGCGTGATCAATGGACGACCCCTTAGCATTTATTTTTAACCATATGGTTCCCGGCATGCTTTGCAAATGCCGTATTCAAAGAAATAAAGTGTTTCTCCCTGTCCTGTCCCTGTCCTTTCCCGTCCATCCCCGCTCCCCTCCCGCGTCCCCTTCCCCTTCCGCATTTCCCTTCCACCTTCCCTCTCCCCTCTCCCGCCCCCCCATCCCTCCAACCCCCCTCCCGCGTTCCATATATTCAGTCCCATTACATTCAGTTTTTAAACAGCTCGCGCCACCTTTTTTTACATTAACTCCACACAGGAGGCCTTGAGGAAAATAATTCCCCTCAGGGCCTATGTCATCTTTGAAGATGCTGTGTGGAGGGTGTTTTTGAGGAAAGGAAAGAGTGGACATGGGTCTCTTCAAGACCTTGAGAAGAATGTAAAGAACCTTTTCTTTTTTTAGCTTTTAGCAACATGACTTATCTTTATCTTCATTATCTAGTCATCTTCATCTTCGGGTATTCTCTTTTTTTTCGGCTTTAAAAACCGAAAGTTGTTCATTTTTTAATGTTAATACCGTACAAGAGCCCCAACTGCTCCAAACCATCTGGAAGCAGTCATTCCCAGGCGAGGTATGTTGTGAGGTTGAAGGTAGTGGAGAGGGGAAGGAGACAGGAAGAGGAATGAGTGTAAGTACCTGATCTGGTCAACAAACACGGCTGAAACCATTTCAAGCCATATTTCAAATCTGAACGGTGATACTAAGAGTATCTTACCCTCTAGAACGTGCCGCAAATATACTATACCTAAATCATTTTAATTAATTGTGAAATGACACAAATTAAACATAATTTATTAGCGCTCGCTGGGATGTGAACCCGCGACCTTTGGATCGCTAGTTAAGAATGGTTGAATAATCAAGAAATGCCCAGAACTTCCCCCGCAAAATACCCAATTCTTGAAAAATGTTAGAAATTTCCCGCAATTTTGGGAATTCTCCACGTATTGGCAGCCCTATTACCAAAACGCGGTAAAATCGCGCCCGCAAATAAATCCGAAAATAAAGCGGACCGGTTTTCAAGCTGTCTCCAATTTGCGGGCCGCATTTTAAATAAATAAAAAAAATAGTGGCAGGTTGATTCGATTTTTGGGGTGTTATGCCGTGTTGCGCTTCCCCATCATTTTGCCAGAGTTTCGAACAGCTTTATAGTGACAATCATCAGGGAGGTGCATCATAACAACTCAGAAATCAAACACGATAATTTATTTATGCTTTTGTTATTTTTATTTGAATCCTTAAGATAACGGTTTACAGCGCAGTTCACTGTGAGACTTTTCTGCGCGGCGGCCTGAAGTGGTGCGGGGCACGTCCCGCTCCGGACTCTGTGTGTAAAGGGTACTTTTATGTACAAGAACCCGTTTAGTCAGTTCTATAAATCCACTGGAGCGCTTTTTGCCACAATATGACGCTATTTAAAATACCTCGGATTGCTTTGCTGTCAATTTTGGCAAATTGCCCTTATTTGTAAGTAATTAAGTAGAAGTTTACCATTTTATAATATTTTTTATATAAATCCTACGGGTACGTGATAATCGACAAAAGATAGGTGAATTCATTGGCTATACAGAACTATAATCAGTTTGCATGTTTCCATATTAAAATTCGGAGGTGTGATTTTTTTAAATTTGGGCGGAAAATATTCAAGATGATCACCAAAAAATCTCGAGCAATCGGAGAAAAAAGTTTTAAATTGCGTGGTCGCTCCAGTGGATAATAATGTTTCTTTTAATGTTTCTTTAGAATGTTTCCGTTTTTATTTTTATTTAATGATATTTGTTTAAGGTCCGGTAGTAAGAGCTCAAAAAGAAGAAGATGGAGAGACATGTAAGTACGAATGTTAGAGAGAGCGCGTTGTATTAAAAACGATAATATTTAAGCCGCCGCTATCCGAATTTCGACCGATTTCTTACATATCTCCCTTAAACATTTGAAGTTTTTAAGCTCTTAAAAAATAGATATGTTATTTTTGAAGATAACATCTAGATACGTTCCACGCCGAAACGCAAATTATATGAAATTCCCTCGATAGAAAAAAACCGCAAAGTATGCTCCGAAAATTATTTAAAACAAGTCTATTTCTATTATTTTACAAGTTATATTTGTGAAAAAAATCACAATGTTTCTTTAAATGATACTTAAGATGCTTTCCACGAGATTTTTGCTCTATTTTAAACGAGTCATGTTTTATTAAGTATTTTCACAATTTTCGCTTCAATTTTGTCAATTTTAATTACATATCTCTCCATCTTCTTCTTTTTGAGCGGGGAAGCGCCACCTTAACAATCATTGTTTTTCAAAATGTCATTCTCAATTTTTTGACAGTTTTGCAAGAATTTTTGTGATGATTAAAGATGTATTGCCGTGTGATTGCAATAATCCAGAAACCTTCGCGGGGGTAAGAAGGTATTTTGAAAGTTTCAAACATTTCCTATGCTTAATATAGCAATACATAGACATCTCACTAATCTCCAAACACATTTTGATTTTTATATATATAGACAGATAATACCGTTAGCGGTTAAAAGTGAGTGGTTTAGTTTATTTCTGGGTTGAAAGCTCCTGCTCTTCGGAAGAAATGTTCTCTCTCGCTCTGTCGGGCGAAATTCTCTTGTTTATTCAAGGTCGTATACATACGCTTATTATTGTAAAACCATTTGATAAGCATTATCGTCAGTGGGTCCACCTCCAGACTCCAGAAGTTATATGGGAGTAGCCTAACTTTCAATTTTAGACTCCCACGCGCAATTTCTCAATTTATTGGTTTAGCGACGCTTCCCGGCCCAAAAAGAAGATGGAGGGATATGTAATTGGTAATTACGAATGTTGGACAGAGCGCGCCAATATTTTCAATGACAAAATTGATGCGAAAATGCTTAATAAAACATGACTAGTTTAAAAGAGCAAAAATCTCGTGGAAGGCATCTTAAGTATTATTTAAAGAAACATTGTTATTTTTTTCACAGATATAACTCATAAAATAATAGAAATAGACTTGTTTTTAATAATTTTCGGAGCATACTTTGTGATTTTTTCAATCAAGGAAATTTCATATAATTTGCGTTTCGGCGTGGAACGTATCTAGATATTTATCTTCAAAAATAACATATATTTTTAAGCTTAAAAACTTCTTTTAAAAACTTTTTTTAAAAGCTTTTTAACTCTTCAATTCCCAGTGTCACCTGTAGGTGACAGAAGTTTAATATTTTTTTTCTACTACACGGAAATTTTATTTTTAAAATCTACTACTGCTTTAGCAAAGGCAATTAGTAAATCTATTCGTTATTTTTTCTGGTAGCACTAGCCACACGCCGTTTGTCAAATCCATTGTGTTTCACGCGAAATTGATGCAGTCTGGGTTTCTGTGATCTCTTGCGACATAAAGTGAAATAAAAATGCCTAAACCGTAAGTATTGTTTTTTTCTTATTGTATGCAATAAATTAATAAATCAGCTAAAGTCCAAATGTATTTTATGACAAAAATAATTTATAGAATGTTTGTTGCAACGTCGGAAATATGCTCTGTCACCTGTGGGTGACACTGGGCATTGTAACTATTCTATTGTTAAAACAAATCTATTGTTCGGAATTCATTCTAAGTAATAAGTAACTACACCGTCGTTTACATTTTGGCCTTATCGCTATGTTGTGATGGTGTTTTAGAATTTGTTGTGAATCTTACCAGGATGCGTCCGGCCCTGAACTCAAGATGCAATCTGACTTAGGCCTAGGAGCCGCTGTTATTTTAGAGCTTCATTCAAGATTACCACAAGAGTTAGGACTCTACAATTTATACTTTGATCATTTTTTCATGGGGTTATCATTGCAAAAATATTTGTGAGAGCAGAATTTTGAAGGTACAGGTACTGTTCGGGAAAACCATCTAGAAAACTGCAATTTGCCACACTCAAAAAGACATGAAAAAGGGGCCAAGAAGTGAGCTATGTCATAAAGCTTCTGTGGAAATCATTGCAGCTAAATGACATGACAATAGTATCGTCACCATTGCATCTAACTGCCATAGATTGGATCCATTTGGATTTGGTTTAGATGCAGCTTGCCAAAATGCATGGCTGATCAAAAGACAGTCAGAAAACTGGACCTACTGCGATTTTCGGCAAAATGTCGCAACCGTATACTTGCAAAAATATGGTATGGTATGGTATAAATATGTATGCACATTGCCCATGCGCTGTATGCACAATGCCCAGTGTCACCTGTAGGTGACACACCCATAAAAAGAAGTGGGGGTAATAAATTTATTTTTTAAATATTTTTTTGACTTAACTGTATATATCTAAACTATTTTATATAAAGAGAAAAGAAAAATCTTTATTAACTTTGACATGGGAATTGAAGGGTTAAGCTTAAAAACTTCAAATGTTTAAGGGAGATATGTAAGAAATCGGTAGAAATTCGGGTAGCGGCGGCTTAAAAGGAACGTTTGCGCGGCCCGTTTTATTTCGTGCAAATCTTAAAAATTGAAAACCAAACTGAAAAATTATTTTTCTAATCAAAAGGTAAATCAAATATCTAGTACGGATGGAAGCTACTTTATTTATTTTTGCTTTAAATTATAAGCTATAGGCCATTAAAGATTTTAATGTTTCATGATTTTAGAGGCAACTTGGGCAATTATTTGAGAATAAATGAAAAAAAAATATATATGATGAAATATAAATTAAAAAATTAAAATTAATAAAAGAAATAATTTTAATTTGTCCAATGCGGCAATAACAACATACTTACACGTGCAGTCGGCTTAGCAAAAAACCGCCAAAGATTCCTACTTGCATATAAAACTTTTTTATATTAATATAACACAAGAGTCCCAGCTGCTCCCAATCGTCTCGAGCCAGTGAGACTAGGGCATCCCCAATTTTGGTATGGTGTGATGCTGAAGGTGGTGGAGAGGGGAAGATCAGATCTAGACACCAAACACGGCTAAAGCCATTTCAAGTAATAAGACTAAACCTGCATACACTCTACACCACCGTAAAAATTCTAAAAAAATCATATGATATAACTTTTTTATCCGACTATAAGACAAGAGTCCCAACTGCTCCCAATCATCTGGAGGCAGTGAGACTACGGCATTCCCAATTTTGATATTTTGTGAGGCTGAAGATAGTGGGAAGGGGAAGGAGATGCGGAAAATGTAGCTGGCTATTCAGATATAGTCACCAAACACGGCTAAAGCCACTTCGAGTAATGTTTCAATTCCGAATGAATACTGACGAATAACAAAATACAAATTTCCAAAATTCTGACATAAATTTTATTATTATTATTCTAATACTGTCATTTCTTTTTAATTCTGCTACCTAATAATGTTTTATTACAACGTTAAATAACTTATGTAACTATAGTAACGTGTACATGTAAAAGCCTTCAAGGCGAATAAATAAAAAATATATATATATGTGCAGTGTATTAATGAACTATATCTAATTACCGTTTAGGAGGCGGATATGTTTCGGGGCCATCCATAAATTACGTCACACGAATTTCATTACTTTTTGACTCCCCCCCCCCCCACCTTGTCACATTTGTGAGACCCCCTCCCCCCTTGAATTTCATGATTTTTTGACCCCCGCCCACCCTGTCACACTTGTGAGACCACCTCCCCACTTGAATTTCATGACGTTTTGACCCCCCCCCCACCTTGTCACATTTGTGAGACCACCTCCCCCCTTGAATTTCATGACTTTTTGACCCCCCCCACCTTGTCACATTTGTGAGACCCCTCCCCCCTTGAATTTTATGACTTTTTGACCCCCCCCCCACCTTGTCACATTTGTGAGACCCCTCCCCCCTTGAATTTTATGATTTTTTGACCCCCCCATACCCCTTGTCACATTTCTCTACACCCCCCCCCCCTTAAGGTGTGACGTAATTTATGGATGGCCCCTTACCGCCACCCTGGGAACCATTTTTGGATAACCAACACTCCTGTCATAGGTCATCCCAAGTGGTTTTCTAGTTTTGTCTAGCTCAGGGGTCGGCAGCCTCGTTTTAAAATAAATGGCTGGCCATGGAAACGTTTGAAATAATTAAAATAAATGTTTTACGAATGGTAGGAAAATATGGTCGAAATTTGGACCGCTATCAATCGCAGAAAAATAAAAATGGTCCGTTTTTCGACCGTAATCGCTCCAGTGGTTATAGCTTGAAATGTGGAGGAATTGGGAAAGAAAAACTGGGAAGGAATCTGACTTACATTCATTTTACACAGCACGTTCTTGCGAGATTCACATATATGACCCGTTCGCATTGGTAGAGTATTTTAGTCGAGTGGAGAGTAACTAAAGAGTAACTAGAGAGTAACTAAACGCGTCCGAACACCATAATTTTTAGTAGAGTGGGTTAGTCAGCTCTTTAGTCGATTCAATCCATTTCGTTCTAATTTTTCGGCGAGTAGCGATCCCCTCCACGCGCCCCTGCGCACTAACATGCGCAAACCCGCCGTTTTAGCAGAGTTCATTTGTAGACGCGCGGAAATGTCGTGGCATTGGAGCGAAGATGATAAATCTAAAAAATTTTATTAATGCTGCTATTAATCTCTTTTCGTGTCTATAGTTTATTTATTTTCATTTTACTAATTTATTCTTCCACCTGTTCTAAAATTTCACCTAAGTATTACAATATGCTTAATTAGAATAATTAGACTATATACTTTGCTTTGTAGCAGCCCGTCAACTGCCGTCATCTTGCAACGGGCGGCGGACACAAATGTAATCTACTTGAAAGTAATGTGAACGATTTTCGGCGAGTCAAGTGGCGAGTTACTCGCCACTCGACTAAACTACTGGCTTAGTCTGAACAAGCCTTTAGGGATCCCAAGGTTGATACTGCCCAAGTTTCCATAAGTATCGATATTAGAGTCACCGAGATATCATTGGAGGAGATAATTGCATCAGTTTCTTCAATAGACTCATCGTTCCTATGAGTTATTGTTCCAAAACGTCACACATACGCGGACGACATGGTGCTGCTGGCACCTTCGATAGCGATGAGACGACTTGTGCAAATATGCGAAGAGTACGCAAACACTCATAACTTGTTGTACAACTCTAAAAAGTCAGTCATCGTCGCTTTCAAACACAATAAGGAGCCATTAAATATTCCTCCAATTTATCTAGAAGGAAATGAATTGCTTGTGGCCTCACAGGTTAAATATCTGGGACATATCCTAACCGAAGACATGAAGGATGTAGAAGATATGGAACGACAAAGAAGAGCAATTAATATCCGGGCCGGAATGCTCTCAAGGCGGTTCTACCACTGCAGTGACGATGTCAGAAAATTACTCTTCAAGACGTACTGCACTGCCCCGTACACATTGGAACTGTGGACGCAATATCCAGCAGCGCAATGGGATAAACTGAGGGTGTGCTACAATAATGCATTCAGGCAACTTATGCAACTACCGAGGTTCTGCAGTGCTTCCACGATGTTCACCGAGGGGAGGGTGCATTCATTCCCAGCCCTACTTCGCCACCGCCTAGCCAGCTTCTGGGGCAGGATACTGAATTTAAACAACATCATTGTCGTGGCTGCATCCGAGTGGCTTAGTTCCCCCCTAAATGAGCGATGGGTGCAGACAATGAGGCGACTTCCCTGATGGACGATCCCATTATTATTTATGTGATGAGTCTCGTCTTCATTTTATGTTTTAATTAGGTAGGTACCTAATATTTTATTTCTTTCCTCTTCTTTTAATTTACTCTCTTATGTTTACTCTCTTATGTATTACAGTTGTTATGAAATATGGCAGACTGGGATTGCACACCCCTCCCAGTCCTGCTGGAATAAAACCTTATAAATAAAATAAAAATAGGAAAGGTACATGGAAAGTAGGTACTTAGAAGGGAGATATACATATATAGTCGAGTCAACAAGAGAATACAGCACGATCGAGTGAAATCATATTTATTTCGAGCCAAATGGCTGTTTTACAGAAGAGCACATATGAATGTGAACCAAATAATTAGTAGAAGGTCGATCAAATTTTGCAGCAAACAACTGTGGCAGTTCCCGACAAGAAACAACTCTGAAAGAAAAAAAAATGCATAAGATATTTTTCATTTATTTGTGGTAGCTGGTAGTCACCGAAAATTAATTTCCCTTAAAAAATTTGGCGTATTTTTCAGATGGTCAAAATATTTCCGCTTGACAATAAAATGCAAATAAAGGGTTTTCCAATAAGAGGTGTTATTTTGAATTGGATTGCGCTATCGAGAGATGATTAATGACTTTTTATGGCCGGAATTGGATGGTATCGATCTGGACAACGTTTCCTTTCAACAAGACGGCGCTACGTGCCACACAAGCAACGAAACCATTGATCTTTTACGGGAAAAGTTTCCGGACCGTGTTATCTCTCGAAGAGGTGATCACAATTGGCCACCGAGATCTTGCGATTCAACACCTTGCGACTTCTTCCTTTGGGGCCACGTGAAAGAGAAGGTCTACGCAAACAGCCCAGCGTCGATTCAAGACCTCAAAGATGGAATTCGTGAGGCTATCGAGGACATAGGGCAGCCACTTTGCGATTTGGTTATGTAAAATTTCATGAAAAGGGTGTGGTCCTGTAAGCGTGGTCGTGGTGGTCATTTGCCTGATGTTATTTTCCACTATTAACGGCATACCTTCCTCTTTATAATGAAATAAACATCTGATCATTTATATTAAAAAAATAGCATTTTTCTTTGAATATCAACATAACACCTCTTATTGGAAAACCCTTTGCATGGACTACTTTTGAGCATATCCCAAAATTAAAAACTGTTTTTGAAAGGTGATTAAACACGCTTTCAAATTTTGTAATTCGTAATAAACATATAATTTTTGAAATATAAAAATTTTGCACGCAAACATAAAAAAGTTTTAAAAATGGCTCACCTTGTGTTTATTTCTAACTAAAATTACTGATAATCACACAAATCTGTAGGCGATAATTTATTTATATACTTATTTAGGCTTTTACAAATACATAACAATATTTACGAAATTATACTTGTAAATAGTGCAGGAAACACTTGTACAAAAATAATTATAAAGTAAAAACATTATTGAATTTGATCCACACAGTATGTAGGTACAAAATATAAAAAATCTGAAACAGCTTTTTTTCTTTCAGCCGACAAAATACAATTTAAATAGCTTTATCAAAATATTCCCCTATTTGATGAAAAAACTTCAATAAGGTATGCTTATATATTAAAATTGATGTACTAAATATTAGAGATGGGTAAGTTCTGCATTTTGCCGGAGGACTCCGAGACATGGTTCCTTTTAAAAGAACCCGAGTTCAATGAGTGGGTCCCGGGTCCGAGTTCTTTGGTGCGGACTGAGCGCTGGGTGTTGTTGCGGCGCACCGAGCCAATACGCACGGGTTCATTTTGGCGAAGATTAACGAAATCCATTTGCGTCGTGTCTAGCCTACAAGGCGACGATTAATGAATGATAATTTTAGCACATGCGTAAGCAATAATAAATCAAATAAAGTCATGAAGTGATCATTCTTATCTCGTCACGGATTTTAAATGTTAGATAAGGCCGAAAATCCATTAACTTAACTAATTATTTGCATACGTCTCACATTTCAAGAGGCGCGATAAGTATTAATAGTGTAATACGATATTATGGTATCATATTTACAGGATACCGAAATGACAATTTTATCAAAAAATATTAACGTCGATCGTCTTAGAAATTTGAGAAGTTGTATCTCTGGTGCACAACATGTTAATTTTACTCAGGACGTCCGATATATATAAAGCATCATTTTACATCACCTATAATATTGGCGTGTTGTTTAAATAAAATAGAATTGAATATCAACACATTTTTCTAAAATAACTTTAATCAATTGTTTTAAAAAAATGGTAAGACATTATTTATGGGGTATTATGCCGTGTTGCATCACCTCTTTCTTTAGCAAACGTTTCGAACGGCGTTACAGTATCCATCATCAAAAAAGATGTGTGCCACACGTCTGTTATTATACTTTTGGCCGTGAAAATCATATCAAATGTAAGACCATGTTACAAAAACGGAGAAAGACTGTATGTTGTAATGCACAATATTATGAAGGAAATTCTTAGATAATTTGGACTCCGCATTTATATTTATTTATTTATTTATTTATTTCTATATATTACAGTATTTACCTATAGATCAATTTCGAAAACATTTTTACATAATATATTTTGTAATTTTATTGTTGGGTGTAAGGTAGGTTTGTGAAGGTGAAACTGTGGATAGGTATTGTTGTATGTTTCGTGAACACCTCACTAGGAAAACCTGTGCTGAGGTGTTTACGTGTTTATTTATGTTTATGTATGACAAGTATTTATGTGTTGTAATAGAAAGTTTTATATGAATTTTTTTTTTTCAAATTTTAATATTTATTTTACATTGGTTATTTAGAAGAGCAAAAAAAAGTATTTAAATATATTAGAGGAATATAAAAAATATATAAATATATACATATATAAACATACACATACATACATATCCATAAAAATACATGTACCTGCACACATGCATATAAATATATATATACATACGTATACATACGTAAACATACGCATACACATTCACATACACATACATATATGTACACACATATATAAATTGTAAGTGTATGTATAGTTGTTGGATACTTGAAAAACTACTTAATTTTTAGGTTTATTTAATTTTATACTTTTTATAGTTTTGTTACGTTTGGTTGGGAATAATAATGTTTTGTATAAAGTTAATATCTTGATTTTTAATCCAGTCAGTGATATATTTTTTATGAATGTTTGTAGATGTATTTGCAGATAATATTTGTTTCAAAGTAATGGGCATGCAATTAAAAAGTTTGGTTGCATAATACTGAAAGTGTCTTTGTCCATGTGTGGTGTGGGTTATCGGTATGTTCAGTGTTTTATTTGTTGAGGACCTGGTTTTTGTTATGGTTTTTGGTTGAATTGGAATGTGTTGTTTGTTTTGGACAAGGTATATTATAGCAGATTTGGCATAAAGTTGTCTTATTGACATGACTTCTAATGCTTTGTAGATTTCGCTAGAATCTGTGTGAAATGGTACTTGCAGGATGAGTTTAATTATTGCTTTTTGTATTTTTTGAATTGGGTCAAT
This sequence comes from Glyphotaelius pellucidus, assembly GCA_936435175.1. Lineage (NCBI taxonomy): Eukaryota > Metazoa > Arthropoda > Insecta > Trichoptera > Limnephilidae > Glyphotaelius > Glyphotaelius pellucidus. Next base: position 17,293,095 of record OW386565.1, read on the forward strand.
TGCTATGTTTGTAGCACTTCCCCAAGCTAGTATTCCATATGTGGCAATGGATTGACAAAGTGCAAAATAGATCGATCTTAGTATTATTAGTGGGAAGATGTTTTTAACGTACTTTATTAGGTGCATGACTCGTTTCAGTTTATTTGTGATGAAATTAATGTGGTCAGTCCAGCGTAAGTGTGAATCAATAATAACCCCCAGGTATTTTGTATGTTTTACCCTTTCTATATGTTCGCACTGGCAGTTGGATAAAGTACAGTCATGTATAATCAAGCCTATGTTTGATGGAGGTTGACCTCTTTGTGTAATACTATGAGTTATATATTTTGTTTTGATTGTATTAACTGTAAGAGTATTACTGTTTAGCCATTTTTTGACGATTGATAAACTTTTTTCGGCTATTATAAATATATCTTTCCATGTGGCTGCTTGACAGAGAAGAACTGTATCGTCAGCGAAGGTTACGATTTTACCTTCAATTTTAATGTCGCACAGTTCATTTATATAAATGAGGAATAATAAAGGGCCAAGTACACTCCCCTGTGGGACTCCGTACGTAATTGAAAGTGGTTCACTTGTCTTGTTGTCAATTTTTACTTGTTGCGTTCTGTCAGACATGAAGCTTTTAATTAAATTGAATTCTACTCCATTAATGCCAATGTTTTTTAACTTCTTGAAAAGTTTTTTATGTGAAATTGTGTCGAAAGCTTTACATAGATCTAAATAAATAGAGATAACTTTTTTTTTTAGCGTCTAGATTATGTGTAATGAAGTCCGTTACGGTAGCTATTGCATGTTCTGTGCTCCTGTTTTTCCTGAAGCCATGTTGGTTTACCGAGAGTATTTGTTTTGCTTCTAAATAGTGTTGGAGCTGTTTTTTAATAGTTTTTTCCAGGATTTTCGAAATGGTATTTAGTAGCGTAATGGGTCTGTAGTTGTTAACATTATTTTTTTGTCCTGATTTGAAAATTGGAATAATAAGGCATTTTTTTAGTAAGCTAGGAAAAATTCCTTCTTTTAGACTACGATTAATTAAATATGTGAGTGGTATAAGTAGTTGTTGGCTTAATGTTAAGATAGTTTTAGAGTCTATACCATCAGGACCCGCAGTATTGTTAATCTTTAGTGAATGAATTATTTTATTGGTATCTTCTGTTGTAATAGTTTGTAATTTGAAGTGTCTGTTAAAATTTTCATTGCTTATGTTAGATGTATTGTTTTGAGGTTCCTGAATATCTTGGGGAGGCTGGGTAATTTTGATATTTTCAGCTAGGCTAGCTCCAATATTTGTGTAGTGTTTGTTGATGTAATTAAGGATACGTGTAGGGTTGTCATGAAAGTGGAGTTCTTTATCATCAATGAGTAGATTTTTTATGGTATCGTCTTTTTTCTTCTGTGAATCCGAACTTTCCCTCAGAATTGACCATACGCTTTTAGGGTCATAGTTTGATGTTATCAGTTTGTTTCTGTAGTATAATTCTTTGGCTTTACGTATTGGCTTTACGTACGCATGAAACCATTGTTCAATTTACTTACATGACATACATTCAACGGTCATTTCCGAGTTATTGCCTAACAAGCCTACTGGTGAGAGATTATTATACATTTTGTAAATTTTCAGATTATTATTTTGATTCCTTTTAAAATATATATATATATATATATATTTATACATACATACATCGTAAAAAAAGCATATTTAACATATACATATTTTTTTTAATGCATATTAAATATATATTTTTTAAAAGGGGTCAAAATAATAATCTGCATATTTACAAAATGCGTAATAATCTCTAACCGTTGTTACTTTGTTTTACTTTATGTGTAATCTATTTTTATTTCATCAATGTTTTCTGTTACTATTTATTGTTTATGTATATTGAAATATGTACTATGCTCGTAAATGCATTTGTTTATTGCTTAATTTTTTATCCCAATGAGGCTTACACTAAGCGAAACCGATTTGTTATAAGAATGAAATTCCGCGATTTGAACAAAGTTATTGTTTTATTTCATTATATTAAAAAGTTATGATTTGTACTGAATGGGCAAGAATTTGCTTGAAGCAAGAAGTGTGTGCCATGATAGTTATTTGTCATTCATTTATTCTCTGCCTACTCCTGTGGAAAAACGGCGGCGGCGTGATAGATGAATAATTAGTCTTTTAGGCAATAACTCAGAAATGACCGTTGTAACTCAGAATTGACCGTATGTCATAATCGAATTATAATTAAATTCAATTTTATTTTATAACATTACTTTCTTATTTCTTATCAATTTTAATTTGTAGAACTCCATTTAAACAGTTTATACATTTTCGTAGGTCGGGGTCGTAGTTCGGGGTCGTAGGTGGGAGGCATTCGGATTCCCGGTTCGGTTCCAAGTTCCGAGCTTGAGTTCCGGCTTCGAGTTTCGGTCCGGTCCAGTCTGAACGCAGGGTTTCAAAAGAAAAAGAACTCAAACGCGCGACCTGCAGTACCTACACCCGACTCGCGACCAGCTCGGACCGAAACGCACGAGCCGGTGAACCCGGGCCCAGTGTTGCCAACTCGGATTTTGAAAAAGACGTAGACCAGACTAGAAAAATACGTAGATTCGGTAAAACTTGCATATGAAAAGTTCGTAGATCTACGTACTTTTTTTTTGTGAAATGAAGAAGTTACGGTAGGTGTAACGAGTATTTTGTAATACAATTTATTAAAAATAGAGGGGGGATAGGGAAACATATATTCGATTAGAATATATGTTTAGAAGTAAAATAATAAGTTTATTTTTGAAAAATGAGTTTAAAAAAACTGCGGTATAAATCTCACGTGAGGGGTGGGGGGGGGGGGGTCCCACTTAATCTCAACAAGGTGGGAGAGGAATCTCAATTGAAAAAAAAAGCTCGCGTAATTAATGTATGCCCTCTTATCATCAGGCAGGCCGTATGCTGCCACAATAATGCCACATTTGTGGTAAAAAAAAAAATAAACAAAAAAAAAACCAGTGCAGTTGACACACGGTAGAATAGAAAATTTACCAAAACAATCTCAAGCCTTCAAAAGTGAGGTCATAATCGAAGCAGCCAATGAGCGCAGACCTGGGACATAGAGTCGTTTCCGTTTTATATCTCAACCAATGCTTTTAAAAGTGACATCATAATCAAATCGGCCAAGAGCGCAGTGTCATGCTTCGCAGGTGTGTGCATAATTTCCGTTTCATCCAAATTCCGAATCACTAATGCCGCTAAAGAAGTTTCACTTAAAAATAAAATTAAAAATTACCCAATTTTCAGGGTAACTCAATGGTTGTTCACACTAACATAAGCCATAGACGAATAAATAAACCAAACCACAGACCACGGACACAATTTGCTACGAAATTGACAGTTCCCGCCAGAAATTGCATGGACACTAGCGTCCCCGTCTGCGCGACTTCTTATGTGGTGCGGACTCGTATGAAACGGAACTTTTGTTGGAATCCGCGCCACTGCCTAGTAAAGTAACAGAAATGTGCTTTTTGTTGTTATTTTGTTAAAATTTCGACATTTTTAAAGAAAATACGAAAAATACGTAGATTCTGGGACTGAAGTTAGTAGGTGTGCAGGAAAGACCTAAAATACGTAGATCTACGTAAAAAGACGTAGAGTTGGCAACGCTGCCCGGGCCTGCAGTGCGAGTGGCTCGGACCGCCGCGACTACCGCCGAGTTCCGGGCTTGGGTCCGATTCGGATTCCCGCCCCGGTCCGAGTTCCGCGTTCAGGCCCAAGTCCGCGCTCCGTTGCGGGTTCGGGCAAGTTCGAATCCGGGATAGGGTTCTCTGAGAGTAGTCGATTTGAAAAAGGAGTGGGAGTGGGAACCACTTCCCGCAAAGGAGTCGAGCTCAAGAACCCATTCCGGCTGAACCTACTCATTGCTACTAAATATATCAACAACATCGGAGTATTTGTTTCTTAGCTGTTGAATCCGTAGCATAGGAGTGTAATATTGGGAGGTTGATGTAGAATTGTCACAATAATATGGTAGGTACTGTCTTGTAACTGACCTGCCTGGAGTATGAAAAGAGATTACATACAATAAATCAGGGATATCAAACATTGAATTTACGATTTTATACAAACAGATTAAATCGGAAATGATTATACGATAAGATAATTTTATTAAATTTAATGAACAAAGTACGTTATCGTAATTTAGGCATTCTCTAGGAATGCCCATTTTAAATTTATTTTGGATTCTTTCAATCGCATATGAATGAACCTCATAATTTGGGGACCAAATCGTGGAATTATATTCTATATGACTCCTTACTAGTGACTTATATAATATTTTTACAGTATTGACATTATTGAAATCACTAGATACCCTTTAAATAAAACCCAACATTTTCAAAGCTTTATTGGTTATTATTTCTATATGCTTGATAAAGTTGAGTTTCGTGTCAAACCAAATACCTAAGTCATTAATTTCCGAGACAGAAACTAACAAGTATTGTTAATGGATTAATGGATTATGTATGGAATCGATTCCGTATCCACAAAAGATATAGAATTGCGCTTCAGAGTAGAGGTGGGTAAGTTCTGCATTTTGCCGGAGGCCTTCGAAGAGTGCTTCATTTTAAAAGCACTCGAGTTCTAGGAGCGGGTCCCGGGTTCGAGTTCTTGTTTGCGGACTGGACGCTGGGACGGCGCACCGAGGCGGGACGCACGAGTTCGGACAAGAACTCGGAGGCGGCCCCGGATAGAGCCCGCAGAAGAACTCGGACCCGGGACCTACACAGGAACCAGAGCCCGAAAGCGCGCAAGGATCCGCACATAGACTCGGGACTGTCACCCGTCGCTCCCGTCGCGTCGGCCGGTAGGGACATTCAGGTTCTCGGTTCGGCTCAGCGTTTCGGTCGAGCTTCACATACTTGTGTGAGTTCGCATGCGGGTGTCAAGCGCTGGGAAGAGGCATTCGTTCGAGTTCTCTGGGAGTGGTTGGTTTGAAAAAGGAGTGGGAGTGGGATCCGCTTCCCGCAAAGGACTCGAGTTCAAGAACTCATTCCGGCTGAACTGAAGTTGAGAGGAATTTGGGGTTAGTTACCGGTGGGCGACCTTTTCCATCGGCCAAATCCTTCAGGGCCAGGGGGCACTGGCCCATGCTCAAACACTTCCCTGCTTTCCCATCCGGTGTCTTGCAAGATTGTCCTGCAACAAGTTACACCATATTATTTTTTTTTTTTATGTAATGACAATATCAAGTAAAGTAATAATACATTATAAGGTAAATTAAAAAAAATATATATTTATATATATAGTGAAGTAGTTTGTTCTCAGTCCACCTCACTAGTTTTTCCTGTTCCGAGGCGGACTGTAGGTTGTTGTATGGGTGTTGGTCATAAATTCCTCCTCATCTAGTTTGTTTGTTCCCACAAAATAGAAATAGACAAGGTAAAAAGTATTTTTGTTATGATTTTTGGGGTGTTATGCCGTGTTTCGCTACCTCCTTCTTTAGCCAACGTTTCGGACAGCGTTACAGTGTCCATCATCAGGGCAGATGAGAATGATGATGGACACTGTAACGCTGTCCGAAACGTAGGCTAAAGAAGGAGGTAGCGAAACACGGCATAACACCCCAAAAATCATAACAAAAATACTTTTTGGCCGTGAAAACCTAAAAACATACCCAAGGTAAAAAGTGTTTATGTTTTTTATCTGTAAGTTGCGTTGGTGTTACTTTATGATTTTTATGATTTCCTCATCTTCGTGTTTAGTTAGCCATAATTTGGTATCTCTTTTGAACTTTAGTATCTCCGTGGTGTTTTTAATTTCGATTGGAAGGGCATTGTATAATTTTGTAGCATGGAAATGACGATTTTTCTGACCAAAAGATGTATATGTACACAACTGCTAACCCTGTACAAATCGCAAGTGCGCCCCACGGTTGAATTTGGCAGCCACCTCTGGTCTGGAGTCCCAAAATACCTGAAAAAAACTCTCGACTCTGTGCAGAAACGGGCGGTCCGTTTGATAGATTCTCCTAACTTAACAAATGGACTGCAATCTTTAGAGCACAGGCGTCAGGTGGGAATGCTGTCCTTGTTCTACCGGTATTACAATGGAAGATGCTCCGAGGAACTAGCGTCACTGATCCCCTCGGCACCGGTGCATAGTCGGGAAACACGCCAAACACGCGCTCAACATTTGTACACGGTTGACATTAGTCACATGAGAACGGGTCGTTTCTACGACTCGTTCTTGAGTTCAACAGCCCGGCTGTGGAACGATTTGCCGGCTTCTGTGTTTCCTCCCTCCTACAATATGGGTCTCTTCAAGACCCATGTTCACTCCTTCCTCTCCTCAACAGCACCCTCCACACAGCATCTTCAAAGATGACATAGGCCCTGAGGGAAATTATTTCCCTCAGGGCCTCCTGTGTGGAGTTAATATAAAAAAAAAAAAAAATTAATTTTGGAATGTTTAGTAGATTAGAGGATTTTGTCCCTGTAGTATAGGTGTGTTGGTCATCAAGGTACTCTTTTTTTTCTTTAAATTTAACTAGCGCATTATATTCAATCATTTTCTCCAGGAGCTATGTCATCTGAGATGCTGTGTGGAGGAGAGGAGGAAGTGTTTTTGAGGAGAGGAAGGAGTGAACATTGGTCTTGAAGAGACCCATGTTTTTTTTTTTTTTTTTTTACATGAAATACCGCACAAGAGTCCCAACTGCTCCCGTCTGAAGCCAGTGAGACTATGGCATCCCCAATTGGGGTATGTTGTGAGGCTGAAGGTAGTGGGGGGGGGGGAAGGAGATAGGGAAGACGTAGGTGGGGAAGTACCTGGCTATTCAGATCTGGTCACTAAACACGGCTAAAGCCATTTCAAGCAACGTTTCAATTCTGAATGGTGGTCTTACACCAGGGCGATACTATTAGTATCTTCCACTCTGGAACGTGCCGCAAATATATCATATATTATTTTAAATGAATAAATTGTGAAATAACACAAATTAATCAAATAAAATTTATTTGCGCACGCCGGGTTCGAACCCGCGACCTTCGGATTGTGAGTCGAGAGTCTTGCCTCGGGACCACGGAGGCCGTCATGTTGTAGGAAGGAGGAAACACAGAGGCCGGAAATCGTTCAACAGCCGAGATCATTGATCCCTTCGGCACCGGTGCATAGTCGGAAGACACGCCAAACGCGCGCCCAACATATGTAAACGGTTAACATTTGTCACATGAGAACGGGTCGTTTTTTCAACTCATTCTTGAGTTCAACAGCTCGGCTATGGAACGATTTGCCGGCTTCTGTGCTTCCTCCCTCCTACAACGTGGGTCTCTTCAAGACCAATGTTCACTCCTTCCTCTCCTCAAAAGACCCTCCACACAGCATCCCAGATGACATAGGCCACGAGGGAAATTATTTTCCTCAGGGCCTCCTGTGTGGAGTTAATGTAAAAAAAAAAAATGGCAATAGTAAAAATATAACTAATATATGGTGGAAGTGTAAAACTGTGTAACCTACATTTTAAAAATTAAAATGGCATAAAAGCGAAAAAAATATTTGCAATTTTGTGTTAACATAATGAAGAATAACAATATTGTAATAAAATATAAAGAACACTTTAGAAATTGCTCACATTTATTTAATACTAGCTTAAGTACCTAGCGTTGCCCGGGCTTTAGATCACGTCTCTAATTTTAGATCTGAATATATTCTATTCACTCAGATCTAAAAGTAGTGTAACTAAACTCACCATTAGTGATTTTTCCTTTCTACGTACTGTTAAATTCAAATTTATGTTAAATTAAATGAAAGCAAATCACTTTAAAAAAACACAATTTAATCAAATTCCGTGTCATTAAGTAGGTATATCAACAACAGTGCTTCTTCAAATTAAATTTTTTTTTTTAAGAACAAAAAAATGTTTTTTGAAATGTGATTAACAATGTTATATACTTTAATTATGTTTTAAAATAATATTTGAGAGTTAAATTTGTGTTGCCAGCCTATAAATTTTGTAGTTCCATTTTTGATATTTTCTACTCATTGACAGACTTACTGATGAGCTCTGGCATTACGAAACTTGTATACAAAATTTGCAATAGGTGGTGAGTTGTTAGAAAAATGAGTGTATTTCATGTAGTTTAGCGGCAGGGAGGAAAGGGGGAGCGGAATGCTAGTTCTAAATATTAGTTCCTACAGCTTAGTAGAGGCCCATTCTGCGAGAAATATTATTGTAACAATATTGTTTTTCAATACTTGTGTTATTTTGTGTACTTTTATAAAATTGTTAACCTATGTCCAAGAGATGTTGAAAATTTAAATTTCAATAACAACACCTAAATTAAAAATAGGTAAAGAAACAATAAATAAATATATCCGAGTTATCGCATCTCACAACTTTGTCATAACTAAAAGATCACACAGGTGGCATTTCTAACATTTATTTCTTTAAACAATAAATAATCAATAAAATACAATCATATTTTAACAAAAACGGGCACTTCTATTACTGTCTAAACCAGAGATTTTTATTTTTATTTATTTATTTATTTATTTAAACGCCCATAGGGCTTTTACATATAGTTCAGTACATGTTTTTGATAAAATATAGGAAATAACATAAAATATAAGAAACAAACTAAAGATAACATAAAATATAAGAAAGAAAATATAGATAACACCAAATATAAGAGTTGACCCAAAGCAGGTAACATAGAATATATGGTAAGTAAAAATAGAGATAAAGATGGTTTAAGAAGTAGGAATAAATAGTTGGCGCATACGTCGTTTAAAGTTTGATAAATTTAATTTATTATCAAATACATCCATATTGTTTAAATATTGGTTACCAAGGCTATGTAAACGCTGTATTGGAGAATGCAAACTATAGTTGGAATGAGATGTGTGCATATGAAATGTTAATATTTGTCTAGTCGATCGTGTAGGTACGTGTAGATTTATCAATTGCAGGAGTTCACAACAGTTGAATTTAGAATTTAATAATTTTAATAAAAAGGTTAGGTCGTTAATTTTTCGTCTGTTTTCTAAAGTTGGAATATTTAACATATTCATTAAAGACGGGTAATTTATGTTCTCTAAAGGGATGTTAAGTTTAAAATTTACATATCGTAGAAATTTTCTTTGAATTCTTTCAACATTATGAATATGAATTTTGTAGAAGGGCGACCAGACTATGGAGTTATGTTCCATTAGGCTTCTAACAAGGGATATGTATAACAGTTTAATGATTTGTAACGATTCAAAGTTTTTAATTGTTCTTAAAACAAAACCTAATGTTTTCATACTCTTATTTCCAGTTTGTTGAATGTGGACCGCGAAGTCTAGTTTTTCATCCATTATTATGCCAAGATCTCGCATTTCGGATACCGGAGATGGGCATTTCGGAGATGGGCAAACTTTTTAACGAAAGGGCCAGATAAATTAAAAAATTATCTAGGCGGGCCGGAAGAAAATTTAATAAAATAATTTTTTAAAAGTGATATACTTTATTTTTTAATTTTTACATCAAACATAATATTAAGCATATTATATGCTACAATGGTAAAAAAGTAACAAAAATTGATTATTCTTTAGAAGAGTCTGAAGGCGTATGTGACAGATGAAAGTGAAACTGAGCTTTTAAAAGTTTTTCATAATCTGGTAGAAACTGGGATGAGCTGATTCGCAGTAGTGAAGCTAAATGGTGGTCAGTCAATCGGTTTTCCAACGCTGTTTTTGCGAAGCTTCATAGTAGAAAACACCTGTTCACAGATGTAGGAAGATGCAAACATCGCAATTATCTTCTCAGCGTGAGATTTCAGGTTTGAGAAACTTGATTTTGACAGGGCCTTGTAGAACTCAATTTTGGAAACGTTGAGAGACAGTTGCTTCAATTCAGTGTTACATTGCAACTCAATCAGTTCGAGCTGCAATTCTGGTTTGACTGATTCACAATCCATATTAAATGGCGTGCTAAAAATGTTCAGGTCCTGTTCTATAACTTTGAAGTATTGGAATCTTCGTTCAAATTCTTCATAAAGACATTTCACGCTTTTCTCATAGTCCTTAAGTTGGTCCTCCCTAACTGCAATAGTTTTTGTCTCGGAAAATGAGTAAAGTCTTTCTTGACTATTTGTTTGGAAAATAGATTCAATTGCATTTTGAAACACCATTAAGTATTCTATTCTATCTACGCAGAAAACACATTTTGTTCAATTGGTAAATTGTGGTAGGGTTATTCAAAACAATGTCGCGGGCCGGATTGGCTAGCCTGAAGGGCCGGACTTTGCCCATTACTGGTCTAAACTATTCTAAATGTTCTCTTAAAAAGGTGTCTATCATTTTTATTTCAAAATTATTTGACGCTCATCTTAAGATTCACTTTTATCGTGCTATCGTTTATAAATCTCTTTTTTTTCATTATGTTTTTTTTTTATTTATGTATTTATAAACTATAACGATATATATTTTTTAATTTTCTTTATTGTTGCAAAAGGTACGAATGAATGACACGATGAATGATAACATTTTGTTTGATCCTGAACACTTTGTTGTTAATTCATTTGTTATTTTTTCTACAAATTTTCTACATTTATCATTTTTATTTTAAAAATGTTAGTATTTTAATATTTCTATTTTTGAAACTGACAATTCGTGGTGGAATTTCATTATAATATATTATAATAAAAACAAATATAAAACTTTTTTCCACTTTAAGTTTATTGACCGTAACCGGTTTCAGCTCGCTAGAGGCATCTTCAGACTGGTACAAATTATTCTTAGTCTACGGTTTATAAACACAACATATGAGGGAGGGGAAGCGGGGTGGTCTAAAGGATTTTAATCAATTATATTAATTACATTACTAATAGTACACAACTGCTAGCCCTGTACAAATCGCAAGTGCGCCCCACGGTTGAATTTGGCAGCCACCTCTGGTCTGGAGCCCCAAAATACCTGAGAAAAACCCTTGACTCTGTGCAGAAACGGGCGGTCCGTTTGATAGATTCTCCTAATTTAACTAACGGATTGCAATCTTTAGAGCACAGGCGCCAGGTGGGAATGCTGTCCTTGTTCTACCGGTATTACAATGGAAGATGCTCCGAGGAACTAGCGTCATTGATCCCCTCGGCACCGGTGCATAGTCGGGAAACACGCCAAACGCGCGCTCAACATTTGTACACGGTTGACATTAGTCACATGAGAACGGGTCGTTTCTACGACTCGTTCTTGAGTTCAACAGCTCGGCTGTGGAACGATTTGCCGGCCTCTGTGTTTCCTCCCTCCTACAATATGGGTCTCTTCAAGACCCATGTTCACTCCTTCCTCTCCTCAAAAACACCCTCCACACAGCATCCTCAAAGATGACATAGGCCCTGAGGGAAATTATTTTTTCCTCAGGGCCTCCTGTGTGGAGTTAATGTAAAAAAAAAAAAAAAAACATTTGTTACTAGACTAAGAATAAGTTGTACCAGTCTGAAGATGGCTCTAGCGAGCTGAAACCGGTTACGGTCAATAAACTTAAAGTAGAAAAAAGTTTTATATTTGATTTTATTATAATATATGTTAGTATTTTACCGATATTTATGTGTGTTATTTTGAATAAATTGTGAAATTATTAACCCCGATACAGGCGAACCCTAGTGGGGTTCATAATTACATGCTAGAAATGAATTTAAATTGTGAAGAAGCAATAAATAAATAAATAAATGCAGGAGGGGACGAATGAGAAAGGACACGCAGGGGGAACTCGCTAGTCAAAACAATATTTCACTCACCAATAGTTCCACTTTTGGGCACTGGGCTCGGGCAGGATCCCTTAGGTTTTTTATGTTTTTTAGCAGAAGAAGAAGAAGGCGTATCCTTTACAGCGAATTTAGCAGAAGAAGGAGACGTATCCTCGTCAGTGGAGTCCAGACAGCACACAATGGTGTGTATTCCGGATAGACCGCACAGCTGTAAATATGGCATGGTTTTTATTCTGTTTTTACGTTAGGCCCCACATAGGGGGCCCTGAGGAATATAATTCAGAAAGAAGAATAAACACACTATTACTATTACTCTTAATACTATTACTACTTAATGAAGGACTAATTGTACCTAAGCATTTAAACAAATATGGACAAAGAACGCTGGACTACATGATACCTAATTGCTTAAATATGTTACCTGCCGAAATTAAAAAATGTACAAATAGTAAAACAAATATTATGTTGAAGAATTGGCTCGCTGAAAGAAATAATTTGTATTAGACTAACACAAAAATTCTAACTGCTTAATAAAGTGAGGTGTTCACAAAACACTACGACTAACCTATTTACATACAGTTACGGATTTTTAACATGTTTTTTTCTTATTACTAACCTATTATCTATGTAAACTATGTAATTATTTGTAAAGTGTATGTACAAGAATAGAAATAAATAAATAAATAAAATTAAATAAAGTAAAATGAGTTTATTTATATCTTCAAAGTAAAAGTACCCATCGACCAACTGCTTAAAAGTAGTTTATTGGGACTTTTCTTTTTCTTTATAATATTTTATTTTTGTTATTATATTGTATTACTTTGTATTTATAATAAATAAATAAATAAAAAAAAAAACACAAAATACTGCATTACAAAATTGACTGCCCTGAATTGCTTCAATAAATCAACATCCATATTCCCAAAAGATCTGGCCGACATTTATTACCATTTTACTTAAAGCCACCGCAATTCGAATTTCGACCGATTTCTTACATATCTCCCCTTAAACATTTGAAGTTTTTAAGCTCTTAAAAAAATATATGTTATTTTTGAAGATAATATCTAAATACGTTCCACGCCGAAACGCAAATTATATGAAATTCCCTCGATAGAAAAAAATCGCAAAGTATGCTCGGAAAATTATTTAAACGTCTATTTCTATTATTTTACAAGTTATATTTGTGTAAAAATTCACAATATTTCTTTAAATGATACTTAAGAAACGTTCCACAAGATTTTTGCTCTATTTTAAATGAGTCATGTTTTATTAAACTTTTTCGTAATTTTCGTTTCAATTTTATCGATTTAAATATTAGCGCGCTCTCTCCAACATTCGTAATTACATATCTCTCCATCTTCTTTTCGAGAGCGGTTACGGGGCCTTAACAACACCAGGACACTGTCTTACCAAAATTCCCCAATTCCGAGACTTCACAGCCTCAGAAATAAATATTCTGATTTAGCAGATATATTTCACCTTACACATAACCAGTATAAATATTGTTTATTCCAATTCTTCTATATATCCAGGCACAAATAGACGTGTATAACTTCTGCAATTTTTTGTTTATATTCAATATCTATTTATGTAAGCCTTCATATCATTTCTACAAATGTATTTTATTTTTATTATGTATACATATGCTTTTGTTGTTTACATTTTTTTCTCATAATATTATTTTTTTTTTATTGTTTTAATTTTCAAATACTTAAATAAATGTGTACTCAACTTATAAATTAGAATGTAAAAGCCCATTAAGGCATTTAATAAATAAATAATTCCCTGCAGTGGCGTAGCGTGGGTGTCAGCCGCCCGGGGCGGAAGAAAATTTCGCCGCCCCCCCCCCATTATTTGGGTACACTGAAAACCGGATATTTCAAGCGCCGGGGGGGGGGGGGGGGGGGGGGGAATGGAAATCCATTTTTTTTTATTACGACCTCATTTCATGCCGATTTTTATAATCACATGTGACAAGTATTCTTCCAATAAAAATCATGTTTATAAGTTCTACTACAAATTTATAACTACTCTTGGATATCGAGAATGGTATCCATGAAATAGTATTATCATCTCGAATTTTTACTCTTGTGTTTAGAACGCAATACAGCTCTTAACTTAAGATTGATCCTATGTAAGAGTTCCCAAATAATGGTTACACACAGAACAGTCAATTTTCAGAATTTTGCAGCGTCTGCTATGCAACTCAAAAATTAAGCTTCATTCGGTAAACGATGAATCTGCAACTTATTATTTAATTAATCGTTACATTCTGAACACAAAACTGGTTTAAATTAAATCTGTTTGCGGCGAATTTGAACTACACTCAGAACATGAAAATGGTTTTTATTTGATTCTGGCAGCATATACATAGTCTGCAAGTAGAATTTTATAACTGCACTTCGAATAAGAGAATGTTTTCCTTCGAAATATGTCAGCAGATGAATCCAAATAACTAGAATTTTACATTCTGTACACAAAACTGGTTTAAGTTAAAACTACACTCAGAACATGAAAATGGATTTCTTTGATTCTGGCAGCACATACATTGTCTACAACTAAAATTTTACAACTGCACTTCGAATGAGAGAAGATTATCCTTCAAAATGTGTCAGCGGATGAATTCACAACTGGAGTTTTACATTCTGATCACAAAACTGGTTTAAAATTAAGAGTGAATCTGCTTGCGAGTCCCCAGCTCTAATTTGTATTACTCTCATTATATGCGCATGGTTTTCCTACAAATAACGAATTTTGAAGAATGGTTTGAAACCATATTTTTAACGCCACTCGAAATATTAGAAAGATTTGCTTCAAAATGCGTCAGTAGATTATTACGCTACTGGAATTTTGACAGATCATTCGGAACATGAAACTGGTTTTAACCTAAGAGTGAATCTGCACCCTAGTCCCTAGCTTTAAATGATACTACACCCAAAACAAAAAAAAATGCTTTTCCTCCTATTTTTGAACTTGGAACACATGGATGGTTTGATGATCTACTGGAACACATGATGTTCCATGAAACTTTCTTAGAATTATCGAAGAATCGCCCAAGGACCTCTTTAAATCATTCTCACTGAATATATGTCATAGACATTCCAAGCGCAAAACACAGTTCGGGGAATTCTTGCAATTCACTACAGACAGTGTTGCCAGTCGCTAGAGTGATCAAGATTACTTATTATAAATTCATTTAAAGAAAGGGGATCCCCCAGTTTTGTCCCGGAATAAGTAATGAAAAATTCCGTACCCATTTCAATCCGTCTGAATCGTAGGTGCGGCAAAAATATAAGTTTCTTACAAGATATTTACATTATTTTTTGTGAAATTTTGCCGTCCCCCTGAAAGTGCCGCCGGGGGCGGGCCGCCCCCCCCGCCTCCCCCACGCTACGCCACTGATTCCCTGTTATATTTGGGTAGGATCTTTTACCCTCCAGTAGTCGCACGTTCCACCATTGTAGAACGTACATGCATTGCGTAGAATTTGAACGCCAATTGAAGGTCACTCACGCACATACTTACAGTATTCCTCTAAAACTATATAATAAACATAACTAGTATCCTTGCGGCGACCGATGCGACTGCACGCCGGAGAAATTACGCGCCAAAAGTGAATTTCTACAATAGTAGAGCATGCGAGCACTCGCGTGACATTTTTCTCCACTAGGAAACAGTGTTACACATGTAATAAGTAATAAGTGAATTTGTCCAGAACATCAGGTTCTTCTATGTCCAGACTGCACTAAAAATCATGAAATGAAGTTTTTTTTTTTATATGAATACCGCACAAGAGTCCCAACTGCTCCCGTCTGGAGCCAGTGAGACCATGGCATCCCCAATTGGGGTATGTTGTGAGGCTGAAGGTAGTGGGGAGGGGAAGGAGATGGGGAAGAGGAAGGTGGGAAGTACCTGGCTATTCAGATCTGGTCACCAACACGGCTGAAGCCATTTCAAGCAACGTTTCAATTCTGAATGGTGGTCTTACACCAGGGCGATACTGAAAACATCTTCCACTCTGGAACATGCCGCAAATATACCATGTATTATTTTATGTGAATAAATTGTGAAATAACACAGATTAATCAAATAAAATTTATTTGCCACGCCGGGATTCGATCCCGCGACCTTCGGAATGCTGGTCAAGAGCCTTACCGCTGGACTACGCTGGCCGTTGAAAGGTGGAGGACAAGAGTGAATAAAAAAATGAAAACTAGAAGATAAAGGACCCAAATTTTTTCAAATAATTTGAGCTTTTTCAAGAAGTCTGACTTTAAAATTTGATTTCAAGATTTAATTTGTAATAAAGCCTCTATAAACTTGACAATAGATTTTTTCCCTTTATAAAAACTTTCCTTTAAAAACCCTTAGATTAAAAGTGTCCTACATATAATAGACCAACGTTTAAAATGGTCCCCACATATAAATATTCTGAACGACAGAGTAAGGAAACTTACATACATATTTAGGTGTTTAAGAGATATTTTAAAAGAAAAATTACTTAGAACCACATACTTTGCTTTCTGTCAATCAATTATACAATACGGCATTGTAGGATGGGGCGGTACGTATAAAAATCAAACACAAACAATTTACGTATCACAAAAACTAATAATAAAAACAATTTAAAAAAAACCCTATTCATATTCGTCAGAACTTCTATTCAGACAATTTAAGGTCAGAAAATTAGATGCATTTTAATTCTACCATGCAACAATAGAAATTTATAAAGATGATATTCAAAACAAAGTAGCACCCTTTAAAAATAACAGAAATCTTAGACAAAAGGGTTCATGGGGGGAGGTTTGTTTAGGCGGATGACCAGGACTTACTGAACCCCAGATTCCTACCCACCCCTTAAACCCTTTTCCTTCCCAGAACTCTCCCTCCCCTTCCTTTCCTCCAAAAAACCCTCCACACAGCATCCCCAAAGGTGACATAGGCCCTGAGGGAAATTATTTTTCTCAGGGCCTCCTGTGCGAAGCTCATGTAAAAAAAAAAAAAAAACGTCAATACTACCAACTCTAAAATGTAAAAAAACAATAGGAAAGCAAAATCATAAATATCTTGGTGTCAAATTTTTTAATTCCTTACCAGAAAAAATCAGAAACATGAACACTAATATAAAAGAATTTAAAACACACCTTAAAAATTATAGTGAAAATATGAAATGAGTAATATCATTATTACTTCTATATCGTCAGAAATAGAAGTGTGCCTAATGGAGTGTTAAGGAAAGGAAGGAGATGAAGTTTTGAGAAGGAAAAAGGTGTGAGGAGTGGTTAGGAATCTGAGGGTCAGCGTAAAAGTTTGTCTCTGTCACGGGTCACCCCAAATGGTTCACTACATTTGGTGACTTAGCGGGGGTGCCCGTGGTTTGCCCGGGTCTTGGCGGTGGATGCATCTGCCCAACAGCTGCGAGGCAGTCCGGATCGGGAGAGACTGGCTGAGGGAGACCTCTTGGCCTCTCCATCAGGACTCTTTTAGAACATCGCCTTGCACTGCAGTGGTAGGGATGGATTCATCTCTCATCATCTCATCACCCACCCCTCATACCTTTTTCCTTCCCAGAACTTTGTCTCCTCCTTCCCTAAAAAGACCCTTCACACAGCATCCCCAAAGATGACAGGCCGTGAGGGGAATTTTTTTTGTCAAGAGTCACCTAAATGTATTATGTTTATTTCTGTGTTGGTTCGTTTGTTTCTGTATTTGTTTGTTGTTATATTGTTTTGTTTTGCGTGAGTCTGTTCATCGCAGGTAGGTACCTATTATTTCATATAGCAGCGTCATGTTTATATGTTTGATCGCTTCTGTGTTTGTTTGTTTCTGTGATTGTATGTTTCTATGTTTGTTGGTTTGTTTGTTTACCTGAGGATTAATGTTGTACTTCACCGCCGCCAGAGCTACAGGGCAATCCGACAGCCTCGTGCAAGTCCCCTTGTCCCCCGTTGTCTCCCGATAACATGTTTCGCCTGAAAACAATCACACTGTTAGTTAGTTGGTACTTAACAGAAATTTAAAAATAACACTGTCATCAAACGTAAATCAGCGCCGTTTTGTTGTGACTTTCGAAAGGTCCCCGTTACAGACAAAATGTAGTCCTGTTTCAGATATTACAATCAGCTGAAAAGTACAACAGTGCAGTGCCTACTGTTGCTACGTTTGATTAATATCAATAGTCAATAGTTGTATCAATTTACTCCATTGATGTGATTGACAACAGCTCACTGATCGTTTGCTGAGTCAATTGAAGCGATTGACGATTGTTGAACAGTTTGCGTACCAAGTACAGTGTCAGATGCACTTGTAAATGGACTGTAAATAATAACAATGAAACGAAACGAAATGGTGTTTGCTGCAATTGGGTGATAATGTGTACGAAAAACTAGGGAGGCAAGGAAGAAGGATAACCAATCACTTACTACTGAATCTCTGCCATTGGGTGATAATATGTGTAGGGAAAACTAGGGAAGCAAGGAAGAAGGATAACCAATCACTTACTACTGAATCTCTGCCATTGGGTGATAATATGTGTAGGGAAAACTAGGGAAGCAAGGAAGAAGGATAACCAATCACTTACTACTGAATCTCTGCCATTGGGTGATAATATGTGTAGGGAAAACTAGGGAAGCAAGGAAGAAGGATAACCAATCACTTACTACTGAATCTCTGCCATTGGGTGATAATATGTGTAGGAAAAACTAGGGAAGCAAGGAAGAAGGATAACCAATCACTTACTACTGAATCTCTGCCATTGGGTGATAATATGTGTAGGGAAAACTAGGGAAGCAAGGAAGAAGGATAACCAATCACTTACTACTGAATCTCTGCCATTGGGTGATAATATGTGTAGGGAAAACTAGGGAAGCAAGGAAGAAGGATAACCAATCACTTACTACTGAATCTCTGCCATTGGGTGATAATATGTGTAGGAAAAACTAGGGAAGCAAGGAAGAAGGATAACCAATCACTTACTACTGAATCTCTGCCATTGGGTGATAATATGTGTAGGAAAAACTAGGGAAGCAAGGAAGAAGGATAACCAATCACTTACTACTGAACCTCTGCGAAAGAGCACAAAACACAATCACAAATATAGTTTATATATATTTTATATTTGTAAAAAGCATTAACTTTGTGACTCATTCTAGTATGTATTTTGGATAGCCGCATTAATTTATCTTTTTTTCCTATTCTAGACACATTTCCAATAAACCGCTCTGTTCTTCCTAGAAATTCCATAATTACCCCTTCCCCTCGGTTCACCTCCCACTCAAATACCTAAAATTTTGCATGTCTATCAATATCCTGTATCTTTAGTTTTAATATTCTCCTGACAAAGGAAGGGACCTTGAGTACAGTGTGAATATAATAAAATTAAAATGATCTATTACAAATTTATATGTTTTTATTATAAATTATAGTTAACGTTGTTCCACTGCAGTACCTCGTGGTAATTATCACCACAACAACACAAATAAGTATTAAGGAAATTGTTTACTTTCAATGTGGTCACATTAGTCGAGATTACGAACATGAGCAACATAAACAATTGCTTCAAAAGTAGTCCCAATTCTTCTTCTGTTTTTCAGAAACAAATGCAAATGAATTTGGTACTTTATTTGGTATGGTAGGGAAAGGAAGAAGAGGATGTACTAGGAAGGAAAAAGGTATGAGGGGTGGGGACGAATTTGTGAGGTAAATACGTCCAGGAGAGATGAACGTGTGAAACCATCCCTCGCCGTCAAGACCTAGACAAACCTCACCCCAGGAACCTCATTGTCATCAAAGGTAGCGAACCACTAGGCGTAACCTATAGCCGGGGTGTTGGTTATCCAAAAAATGGTTTCCGGTGCAGCGGTACCCGCCTTCCAAAAATCAATCAACCAATCATCGCTCTACCCCCTCGACAAGCGATACATAAGGAAAAAATTTTCTAAGAACCTTTGACCTAAGCCTATCAAAGTGGAGATATCAATAAAATTTTCAAACACATGAATCATAAATATCAGACAAGAAAATTAAAAATTAAGGTGGCAACAATTTATTGACAACTTTATCTGTTTAAATAATATGTTTTCATTGTTGATAAGAACAAGGAAAACTAAGTAATCGTTACTCCAATTCTGCGGGGGTAGGCAGAGAGGACGGACTGCCAAATAACTGGGTCTTGGCACACACTCTTTGCCTCGTTCAAATTCATACATACTCTTCTATTATTCTGACTCTTCACATGGCCCGACTCAAGTATCTGATTCGCTCGCCTTCCTCAGGCGACCCGGACTTCTTCTAGCATTCACATTTGCGTCATATATTCCCCTTTCTTCGTTCATTCGTTCTACATGCCCAAACCATCTGAGGGTCTCTTTCTTAAACTTACTCATTAGGCTTACATCAGCCATGCATTCTTTGCGGATCTCCATGTTTCTCATACGATCAAACATGGTTTTATCTCTTTTCTACAGCATTCAGTCTTTTTTTTATATGAATACCGCAGAAGAGTCCCAACTGCTCCCGTCTGGAGCCAGTAGAGTATGGAGGAGGGGAAGGAGATGGGGAAGAGGAAGGTGGGAAGTACCTGGCTATTCAGATCTGATCACCAAACGCGGCTAAAGCCATTTCAAGCAACGTTTCAATTCTGAATGGTGATCTTACACCAGGGCAATACTGAGAGTATCTTCCACTCTGAAAAGTGCCGCAAATATACTATATATTATTTTAAATTAATAAATTGTGAAATAACACAAATTAATCAAATAAAATTTATTTTCAACGCCGGGTTTCGACCCGCGACCTTCGGAATGCGAGTCAAGAGCCTTACTGCTGGACTACGCCGCCTGGTGGCCTGTACCGCCTGGTACTTTCATCCTTCCTCTGCCAGTTTCTTGCCTCACTACCATACACCTGGTTAGCTACCAGAACTCCATTATGGACTGCTAGCTTCGCTTCTGTGAACAGTTTTTTGTTAGCGCCAATGGCATTCATTCCTTCATTAATGGAGTTACCTGCATTTACCCTTCTTTCAGAATTTCACAGATTTATAAATAATTGTTAACAAATTCCACAAATAAATATCTTTGCATCTACAAACAAAAGTGTGACATTTTCAACATTGAAACTGATTAGTGACCAGACTTTATTCCCAATTTGTCTTCTTCGAAACTGGCATGTACTAAGAACGCCTGATGACCGAATTCCAAGGAAGATATTAAGTGCGATTCCAGAGGATAGACGTCCAGTGGGCCGCCCCAGACACAGCTAGGCGAGGCAACTCCAGAAACTATGTGAGGAGAGGATGGGACTGCCATGGACGGAGGCCGAACAGTCAGCACAAGACAGGGACGTTTGGAGGAGCCTTGTCGATGCTATGGGTCCCCGACCCGAATAGGATAAGGGTATGAAAATGATGATGATGACATATTCAAACGCATGAGCAATATTGTCAATATAAGGACCATAAAACTTGTTTATGACGCATTGGTGCTCTCATCCATTTCCTATGGAATAATCGTATGGGGAGGAACATACAATAACTATATAAGACCTTTAGAAATTGCACAGAAGTCCATCATTACCAGAAGGCCAAAACGTATCAGTTATTTCAGGAAACTGAAATTATGGAACTAAGGCGGATCTACTGTGTCCAATGTCATAAATTTATATTTTCTCGTCCTAACAATTTCACCAAAAACACAAACCGCTCTTGTCAGAGACATACCACGTGCGTGTACACAGTGCCTCACTGCAAAACCAGGTTGGTCCAAAGGCACATTAACTGATAAATTAAATTATTCAATTCCTTACCCAATTCCATCAACACGAGTCAAAATCTGAATGTATATAAAAATATGTTAAAAGCTGGGTAAAAAATAATTTGGGAGTGAGTAAATTTTTCTATAATTTGTACTATCTGTTTCTAATTTCCTAAGATATTCCATGTCTTTGTGTATATTTAGATTTTTAAAAAAGGTAATAAATACACATTTATATATTATGAATGTGTGTACGCACATGTATGGGTGAATACATGCATTCATTATGATATATTTTTAATTTTAAGAAAATCTCAGTAACTCCTGTAAAAATAATCATCTTGATCCTTATATTTACTATGTACAGATATTTTTAAAATTCTATTTTAACAACATAATACAATACCCACGCACAGGCATCGCCTTTGTGGGATCTTTTTTTGTTACTATTTTATATTTTATGTTATTACTAGCTTTTCGCCGCGGCTTTGCTCGCATGGTATTACGGGAAATTACTGTAGCGCTTGCACTTATCAATTATTTTCCCACCCCCACCCCCTCCCGCATGCCATACATTCATTCCCTTACATTCAGTTTTCAAACATCTCGCCTGCCACTTAAATTTCATAATGCTATAGCTCAAAGAAAAAAGAATTATTATTTATTATTTTAACTTTATGAGTAAAACCTCAAACTGTAATATTTAATTAAATGAAGACATTATGAGCGAAACTCAATCGAAAATCTGGAAACAGAAAAATCAGAAAAAGATATTGGCACCTCTGGGACTCGAACCCAGGACCTCCCTACTTTCCGGGTTGGGCGCTCTTATCCACTGAGCTAAGGTGTCGATATCAAATTCGGTCACTTTTAACTGTACCATACTTCGACTAAGAACCACCCATATTATCTTCATTTTTCTTAACGCATATTTTTTTTATTGGCTGCCATCTTTATGAATGATTGCAAGATTCAACTCGAACTAAATGCAAGTTTGAGTTTCGCTCATAATGTCTTCATTTAATTAAATATTACAGTTTGAGGTTTTACTCATAAAGTTAAAATAATAAATAATAATATTCATCCCAGACTTGCAGAAGAGTCAATAGATGTCGCACATTAAATAAAATGGATAATAATTTATCCAGACACCATCTAGATTGCATTTAGTTCCAGTTGAATCTTGCAATCATTCATAAAGATGGCAGCCAATAAAAATATGCGTTA
The DNA here is from genome assembly GCA_936435175.1 of Glyphotaelius pellucidus. Lineage (NCBI taxonomy): Eukaryota > Metazoa > Arthropoda > Insecta > Trichoptera > Limnephilidae > Glyphotaelius > Glyphotaelius pellucidus. Next base: position 17,315,795 of record OW386565.1, read on the forward strand.
AGAAAAATGAAGATAATATGGGTGGTTCTTAGTCGAAGTATGGTACAGTTAAAAGTGACCGAATTTGATATCGACACCTTAGCTCAGTGGATAAGAGCGCCCAACCCGGAAAGTAGGGAGGTCCTGGGTTCGAGTCCCAGAGGTGCCAATATCTTTTTCTGATTTTTCTGTTTCCAGATTTTCGATTGAGTTTCGCTCATAATGTCTTCATTTAATTAAATAAAAAAAAAGAAAAAAGAATTATCCAATTTTGTTCATTCGTTCGGAATTTATGCGCTTACAAACATTTCGTATTTTTATTTAAATATTTGGAAGTTTGTAAATATAATAAAAAATTACACTTTTTATTATTCAGTCTTTATAATCGTTTTTTTTTTTTTTCAAGAGCGGAGACGGTTTACATAAAAGTTCCCGTGAGCACTTAAGCCGTAGGCCCATTGTGCTATCTCCCATTTTACCTCATTCCTTTGACAGTAATCCAGTCCCTTTTACAAAGTTCACCAGGATTGTCATTGGAAATAAAGCTATGTCTTCTGGTTCGACAATGTGTCTTCCCAGGTCTCATTTCTCCACTTCACTCCTCCGCAGTTCCCTGAAGACCCCACGAGGGAAGAGGGCTTCATCTCTCCTCTCCACTCCTTAGTTCCCTGAAGGCTCCACGAGGGAAGAGGGCTTCATCTCTCCTCTCCACTCCTTAGTTCCCTGAAGGCTCCACGACGGGGAGTTCACCTCCCTTTGGTTCCCTAAAGGCCCCACAAGAGAAGAGCCCCACTCCACCTTGGCCCCAGGAGGGAAGAGGACTTATCTCTCCTCTTCACTCCTCCTTGGTTCCCTAAAGGCCCCATAAGAAAGAGTTCACGGAGATGGCCTCATTTCTCCTCTTCACTCCTCCTTGGTTCCCCAAAGGCCCCGTGCCGGAAGAGTGCCCTTCCCCTTGGTTCCGTAAAGGCCCCACAAGGGAAGGGTTCATGGAGGATAATAAAAAATTACACTTTTTATTATTCAGTCTTTATAATCGTTACAAATTATATTTTTAATGTAGGAACTCTCGTCTGACATTTATTCCAAAACGTAAGCTTGTCCAAAAAAACAAAACATATTCTAATATTTGAATTTTCTGGAGCAGCAGCCGACCAGTAGGTAGGGGGCTGAGTACCTACCAGCATACAGCCCACAAATATATCAACATCGTTTCCATGGAAACGATTTTTTTCTGACATCAGCAAAAACTCACTTTTGTTAGCGACAGAAAACGTATAACAAATTTAATATAATTTAGCTTTCTATTGGTGAAAGAATTTTTAAAGTCCTTTTATTGGTTAATGCCTGAAAGCGTAGCAAACAAACTCGAGCAGTTTCGCATTTATAATATTAGTAAAGATGTATGTACCTATTCCGATATATCAAAAAAATTTCGCTAATAAAAAATAAAAAATAAATAAAAAAAAATCTTTGAACACTATTTTCTTTTTCCTACGCAATATTAAGACCGATGGGAGGGGGGGGGGGTGGGGTTTGAACCCCTGTCGGGGCGTGTAAATAGCCCCAGACACGAGGGAATGTTCCCTATGTAAATTAATGAAGGATGAAATTCTTCCCTATGTGACACAGAAAAAAAAACAGTTTGCACAGCAATTCCAAATCCCAAGTGAAAACAAACAATACTCACTCAGAGAATGCAGCTTCAGGCCCTTTGTCCAGCACAAACGACACTAGTTTGCATTCAAACTTAATGATTCTTTGCCAAGGCGGTGTGCACAATGTCAACATGTGTATCACAGGAAGAAATTTCAAACAATAATACAAATTTGCAAATTATAACACGACAATAATTATTTGAATATGATCCGACTAGGAGTGACATCTCTCGGCCCTTCACTGACACTCACGTCGGAAGCAATTGCCTGCCTCACAAAGGTAGGAAATTGCACGAACACTGCATTTCAATGTCACACAGGTGAACTCAACACAATACAACCAATTATAGATGGCGCGTATCTAACCCCCTAAATACCCCTCCTTATATAAGTCCTTGGACCACAAAGGCCGTCAATATATCTAATATGAATCGAAAGTGAATAATAAAAGAAGTCAGGGATGCCCAAGTAAATATGTTTGAGACCATGCACGATTTTGAATGAAGCAAGGTTTGAATGATGTGTGGTGGTCTAACTTCTCTGCATACTCTGTGGGAGAATGTGTGATGTTAGTAAGTTAATTCTGTGAACATACCTTCTTCAAGTTGTTGAAGACCCAAAGTTGCAACAACCATTGAAAATAGAGCAAACACTTGAAAAAAAATCATTTTAATAAATTAATAATATTATATTACAATTAATCAAATGAATGAACAAGTTGTGGAACAAACGCCTGAGCAATACTGAGTGTTAACTGATAGTGGTCTAGAAATAATTTAATGTATTGTGTTTGTGTTGCGAAAATATTTTTTTCCCTTTCAACAAGGGGAGTAAAATTTCCCCACAAAAATAGGTTTTTTATTAAATTTAATAGCGAGTTCCCGGCATGCGATGCTACGCCACTTAATAAAGAATTTTTTTCTCCCTGCTTGTCCTTTCCCATTCGTTCCGTTCCCCTTCCTCTCCCGCGTCTCCTTCCCCGCTCGCGTTCCCACTCTGCCTCCCCCCTCCCCTCCCGCATTCCATACATTCATTCCCGGTACATTGACCAGTTGACCAGTCAGTGGTTGAGTGGGCATCGCGTTTGGGTCCCACCCGGGCGTCGCGAGTTTGATTCCTCGGCTGGCTGGCAGTCCTCCATCACAACACAAGCAACATTTTCGGCTTTCTGTGGTGGTAGTAGGAGATTTTTCAAACATTGTTGGGTTATTCGTAACCCGGGAATGTTTGTCTTCCTTTTTTTTTTTTTTTAAATTCAGTTTTCAAACAGCTCGTGTGTCACCTATTGCAATTTTTTTAAACATATTTCATAATGCCAGAGCTCACCGGTGTATATAGAAACCATCGCTGGCGGGCACACATCAAATCCCTAAAGTTTCAACGCAATCGGATGAACTGTTAGCGATGCATAATTTCATGATGCCAGAACTCACTATTGTATATGGAATGTAAGAATCGCGGGCATGCGCACATCAAATCCCCAATGTTTCACACCTACCCACATACATACATAGAGAGAAGCAAACATATTTTCATTTTTATGTATATAGATTGCTAAAATATAAATTTCGGTTATCGTGTGCTAATCAGTAAGTCCTGCGTGAAATATGATTCAATGAACTCAAATTTGTTTTTAATAACCGTCATTATCAAAACCCGAAAAGCCATTAGGTATCTATCTACCATTCTATTACAGTTCATTACAATATTAATTCAGACTCTCCTACGGAATACTGTGCAAGAGTACCAACCGCTCCAATCTAGAGCCCGTGAGACTATGGCATCATCAATTGGGTATTTTGGATATGTTAATCACGGAAGGCGGGTATGGGTACCGCCTCGCCAGGAACCATTTATTGCCTCTGCCATGAGTCACCCCAAGTGTTTTGTTTGATGACTTAGATGAGAAGCCCGGGTTCATGGGGTGAGGTTTGTCTAGGTCTTGGCAGCCGATGTGTCTACCCACCTGCTGCGTAGCGGCCGGATCGAGAGAGACTGGTCGAGGAGGTCTTTTGACTTGTCCAGCTCACTCTCTCTCTCCGATGGCGCTACAGCCCATATCGAGCCTTGGCCTCCTGCAACATTCGCCTCCAACTCCTCCTGTCCTCAGCGGCTGACTTCCAGTTTGTTATCTGGAGAAGCTGTGCTGCATCCTGTCGCACCTCGTCTTCCAACCTCAGTCTGGGTCTTCCCACTTTTCTCTTTCCACCTGGGTGTCCAGTCAAAATTCTTTTTGGGATGCGTGTATCCGGCATTCTCTGTACATGTCCAGCCCATCTCAACCTGAGGAGTCTCATGTGGGCTGAGATGTTAGGGGCCTGATATATATCGTACAGTTCTTTGTTGTGCCGGATGCGCCACTGTTCCCACTCTTTCACGGGTCCACATATTCTTCTCAGCAGAATCCCAGCTAGAATCCCTTAACCCTGAGGGAATTTTCCTCAGGGCCTCCTGTGTAGAGCAAATATAATTTATTTTTTTAAAATCGGAGAATGTTCTGAGGCTGAAGGTAATGGAGAGGGAAGGGGTGGGAAAGAGGAAGGTGGGGAAGTTACTGACTTATCAGATCTGTTCACCAAACATGGTTAAAGCAATTTCAAGAAACGTTTCAATTCTGAATTTTTTTTTTTTACAGGAGGCCCTAAGGAAAATAATTTCCCTCAGGGCCTATGTCATCTTTGGGGATGCTGTGTGGAGGTTTTTTTTTTTTAGGAAAGGAAATGGAGGAGAATTCTGGGAAGGAAAAGGGTTTAAAGGGTGGGTAGGAATCTGGGGTTCAGTGTGTCCTGGTCATCCGCCTCCAAGACCTAAACAAACCTTACCCCATGAACCCGGGTACCCCTGCTAAATTACCAAACGTAGCGAACCACTTGGGGTGACCTATGGCAGAGGTGTTTGCTTTTTCGTGAATGCGGCCGGCGTTCATCGATTTATAAGACGTTATCACGTCAAAATGTTGCTATTATAGAAGTTGTCTTTTATTTCAAATATAATTTTTGACGGCCTCCGTGGTCCCGAGGTAAGACTCTCGACTCACAATCCGAAGGTCGCGGGTTCGAACCCGGCGTGCACAAATAAATTTTATTTATTGATTTGTGTTATTTCACAATTAATTCATTTAAAATAATATATAGTATATTTGCGACACGTTCTAGAGTGGAAGATACTATCAGTATCGCCCTGGTGTAAGACCACCATTCAGAATTGAAACGTTGCTTAAAATGGCTTAAGCCGTGTTTAGTGACCAGATCTGAATAGCCAGGCACTTCCCCACCTTCCTCTACCCTATCTCCTTCCCCTCCCTATTGCCTTCAGCCTCACAACATACCCCGATTGGGGATGCCATAGTCTCACTGGCTCCAATAGGGGTTAAAAAGACCTTAAAACAGCATCCCTTAAGATGACGTCGGCCCTGAGGGAAATTATTTTCATCAGGAAGCTAATGTAAAAAAAAATGATCATTTTCCCCGATCTAGCAAAAATTCCCCGGATTTGGGAATATTTCCCCGGAAATTACAACACCGAAGTTTCAAGTTGCTTAGTTGCCATATCTTTATAGTTTGATTAAATAATCGCTACATAAGAAAAGGTCAACAGGTCATTGAATCTTTTATAAAGACGTTTCAATGGCTTTGTACTGAAAATACATTTTATTATTTTATTGATACTGTTAACCCATTGGCCACAAATCCCGTCAGTCTGCCAGAGTAGGTCCGCCAAAAAAACGGGAAACGAGCATGAAAGCGATATTTTTTAATAAAATTTTAAATGCCGAACGCTCTGTAGGTAATTAATCATTCATTTCGTAGAATAAGGAACTCCAGTGAAAAATATTATGGCTTTAAAAAAATATGTTCATATAGACCAATATACGCTGATTCTGAATATATAAGTTTTATTACATAATATTTAGCGTAGAGTTTTAAAAAAATTATTAAAAAGTCCATTTTAAAAGGTGTCATTAAAACACACTGTCAAGTTAGTATTATTGAATTTGTGAGGCGTGACTTCACCGCTTCCATAATTCTCCAGTCACCTGGTATATTTGTATTGAAAATTATGACAAGCCATTCAACATTCCGTGTTATTGGTTTATAGAGATTTAGACACATAATGTGAAATATATATATATATATTATTATTATTTTTATTGAAACATTATTTAGGCCTAAATAATTCAGTATCAAAAATAGAGTATCTCTATTAGTTTATCTATATTATTTCAAATATTCAAAAACTTTAACTCTACAAAAAACGATTGTAATGCCCAGTAATGCCTGTTGAAACACTCCAATTCTGAATTTCAAAATGGCGGGCGATGAATAGCTGATTCCAGTTGCCTACAAAATTGATGCTTCGGTTTCCATAATATGGATTTCGATTCGCAAAGCTAAAAAAATATTAATTTCAAACAATTTTTATACCACTCTCCCGTAATAATATTGAAAAATATAATAATGTAATAAATATAATATAATAAATAAATAATTCCACCTAAATAACGTTTTACTTATTGAATAGTTTCATAGCTTCTTCCATACAAAATGACAACATCTGTTGAAAATAACTAAAACTTTTGGTCATGATGACGTCACACAATTCACACTAGATACGGTGGTTTTCAGGGGATCTTGAAAAATTAAAACTTTGACATTTATTTTAACTATTAAAACTAACTATAAAAATAAAAATGCAGTTATTTAAGTTATTGGCAATAATATATTTCTTAGGTTTTTCCCCGATATTTGTGTTCCAAGTTTTGTATGCAGCCAGCCGCCATTTAATTTCTAGGCTTTTGGCAGTGACCCTGCACGTCCTTGATTGCCTTGGGGACTATCATACCAAATTATTTTATTAGTTATTAGTATATATGTGTGTAAAAAACAAAAATTATTAATGTTCGGATTATGAAAATTATGTTTTTTTGTAACTTTATGAATTAAAAATGTGCAAAACAAAAACTTGTGAAAAAAGAGTAGGTTATATTTGTATCCTTATTTAGGCATATTTTAATATTAAAAAAAAAATATTTTCATGTTTTTTTTTATCTTAGTCAAATATGTAAACAAATTTAAAGAAATTAATTCATTTGAATATATGGTTCAAAAGTTACAATATATTTAGTACACCAATGCAGGTTTTCAATTTTTGGTGCAAAATTAATTAATTAAGTCATTTAGAGTGATAAAAAAATATATATAAAAAATTGGTTAAATAGGTTACGTTAGGTTAGGGTTATCGGCTAATTAAAATAATTTTTTTCATAGCTTTTAATGACTTTTCAAGGAGGTGTTCAGTTGACTTTATTCTCAGTTGGCATGGAACCGTGTGGCCAATGGGTTAATTAAATAAGAAATCTATGCGCGAGTCTGTTTATAGAAACATTTAAAAGGGCAGAAGTGTGATATTACAGTAAGAATATAGATCAACCCTCCCCCCCCCCCCCCCCCCCCAAGGGCGAAGCAATGAGCTATAGCTTATGTACATACTAGCGTTGCTGTGGCTGATGAAACACAACGCCATCTACTGGACAACCAAGTATTGTCGATAAATTGACTCACACCGCCATCTGTGAAAAAAATGGGGAAATTACAAACATTTAACGAACATTTAGTTTGCAATAATAAATATTGAGGTCAATAATCGAGATAAAAACTATCCTATCTTAAGTTGGACCAAATTACACACAACAAAATCGGTTAAGTAGTTTCGGAGTTTATCTCAAACAAACATTGTGATGCGAGATTTTTATATTTAAAGATATCATATATATCGACGGCCTCCGTGGTCCAGCGTCAGCTAGCGACCCGGAGGTGGCGGGTTCAAATCCCGGAGTGCACAAGTAAATTTTGTATGATTGATTTATGTTATTTCACAATTTTATAATTTAAAAATAATATAAGGTATATTTGCAGCACGTTTCAGAGTAGAAGATACTCTCAGTAACGCCCTGGTGTAAGACCATCATTCAGAATTGAAACTTTGCTTGAAACGGCTTTAGCCGCGTTTGGTGACCAGACCTGAATAGCCAGGAATTCCGCTCCTCCCTCTTCCCCATCTCCTTCCCCTCCCCAGTGCCTCACAACATACCCCAATTGGAAATACCATAGCCTCACTAGCTCCAGGTGGTTGGGAATCTTGTGCGATATTCATTTGGGAGGCGGGTATGGGTACCGCCACCCCGGGAACCATTTTTTGGATAACCAACACCTCTGACACAGATCACATGGGAGAGACTGGTTGAGGGAGACCTAACCTAGACCTCGCCTTGCACCGCAGGGGGAGGGATGGATTCATACTTCCATCACTCTTTGACACATTGACTCCCAGATTCCTATACGCCCCTCACACCTCTTTCCTTCCCAGAATGTCCTCTCCTTCCTTTCCCTAAAAAGACCCTCCACACAGCTTCCCCAAAGACGAAGTAGGTAGGAATTTTTTTTCTCACTTCCTCATGACTCGTAGGGTTAATGTAAAAAAAATAATTGTGTGCGGTTCACACGCAGTAGAAGTGAAACCTTTATTAGAGGAGACCGATTATTATTCTATCTCATTCTCTCGCAGGTTAAATCCTTTAGATGTATGTGTTCGTCTCTTTTTAGTGTCGCTTTTTCGTTTCATCGAGTTTCAAATTACAACAGTGCTAAAGAAGTTTTCGCTTCAAAAATATTAAATAAAATAGTATTATACTGTTTAAACAAAAAAATAATTTCTAGAATGAAACGATCACATATTTTCATAATCTAAATTTGTTTAAATTGTATTCCAATTTTTTGGGAATTTACCCAATATCTTAATTGCATTCAACCGAGTATTTATTTCTGATAAGATTCCGATTATTTCATTTATTTTCCTTGTGTCGTGTGTGTTTTTGATTCGGGATTACAATTTTCCTTATAATTATCATAATGTATCGCTGTTTTATTTTGTAGATTGTAAATAAAGTATTGAAGTAAATAATTTGGTTACGACAAGATTTCAACTACTTCAACATTTCCTTGATTTTCGCACACCTACGGAAATACCCAGTGATTCCCAAAGTGGCCCAGGTGGACCCCCAGGGGTCCATGGGAGACTCGACGGGGGTCCACATAGACGTGATAAAAAAATGGGGGTCCACAAGTTGTAAGTGGGGGTTCATGAAAATTTATCTGCAAGCTTATTCTATATCTTTTGTGGGATCGTTATCGAGATAACAGACGTGATCTCCTGTCAGATTTGTGTGATTTTTACATATAACTGTAACATATTTTAGTTTGGATCGTTTTCAACATGAATTCCTGCAAGAATGCATGATTATTTATCCATTTAATGTACGTTGTACGTAGAAAAAGCAAATATATCACACAAATCTGTCAGGAGATCACTTCCGTTATCTCGATAACGATCCCACAAAAGATAGAGAATAACCGCTGCTGGTTTCGATAGTGAAAAACAAAAATGTTGGCTTGGCTTGCCACATTGCTATCCCCACAGCATCCGCAATATGAGAAACGATCTTTCTGCGGGGAGGTAATGTCAGGGAAACAAAACACAAAATAAAAGACGTGATATCAAAAACCAATGAAAAAAATTTTATTCTCTTACACAGAAAAATGTTACAAATAAAATAGTGAAATACTAAAAGGAATTAACATGATTTTTTTAGTTTTTTTTTTAATTTGGATTTTTCAATCCGTCTTAACACCTCCTTAACTATTTTATTATAATGTACATTGTATATTATTACTTAAAAATGTCAAAATTATCATTAAATCCATATTTTTAAATCATAGAATAATAATAATTAACATATTAAAAAAAAAAAAAACGACAACAAAATCAGTTATCAATTAAAAGCCAATGACACTAAACTGCCAAAATTGCAAATTTCATATCGTCATCGCACAAATCTGTTTAACCTTATGAATGTCAAACAATTTTTCAACACCTAAATATGTAACAATCGTAAAAATCAACTAGTGTGACGCGGGACCACAACTTGATGTTTATTATATTCATTGTATAAATAAGTAAAATTTTCAAAATTTTAAGTAACCCCCGACACAAAAAAGAGCTGATGACCTTGAAACGCCTGAAGAAATTTTCATGAATTATAGTAGCTAAGAACCGTCTCGATCACGTCAGCTTTCAAACAAAAAAAACCGCATCATAATCGGTCCATTCGTTGAGGAGCTACGATGCCACAGACAGACACACAGACGGCAGTCAAATTTATAACACCCCTCTTTTTGCGTTGGCGGCTAAAAACATTTGTAGATACATCGAGTGAATCAACGCCGATTTATCATTATTGCCGAATCAAAAAATTTTCACAACATTAACAGCGTTGAAAATTTCCGTATCAATTTTTGATACATTCGCATTTTGCTGTTGATTTTTTTTACTGGATCAATTGTTGAGACAGCAGCATCCAAAAGGTTAAATTCAACAATAAATGTATTTAAATTAGTCGTAGTTACAAATCACGTTAGAATGGTTCTCCATTTGCTGTGTAAGCTTTGCGATTAAGTAAAAACGGGTTTGTACGACCGCTCTAGCATTTTTTGTATTGTTGGTCGACTGTCTTAAGTATACCAGCGATCTAGAATTAGTGTGACGGACACACCGGAAGATTTGTGCGGTTTGAATGGGCTCGATTGCTTGACATACTTACGCGTAGAGGAATCAGTTAGTAATGGCGGTATGCCGTCTTAGTGTTTGAGCAAGCGACGTGCATTCCGAAAGGGCTCAATCGACCCGCGATGTAAAGTTTCGAAGTCCTGTGAAGCAGGGTAAATTATCTCGGGATCAAAGTTTAATGTCCCGGATAAACTGATCGATCAGTTGTAATTGTCTCAGAGTTAAATCAAAGAGGGATTGACTAACCCAGGATCAATTGTCAATGTCCCGGAGTTAAATCAAAAAAGAATTAACTGAACCAGCCAGAATTGTCAGTATCTCGGGGTGAAATTTGAGAGGAATTGGATAACCCTAGATCAATTGTGACGTCCCAGTTCAAAATCAAACAGGAATTGACTGACCCTAGATCAATTGTGACATTTTGACTTTAAAATTCAACAGGAAATGACTGATCCTGGATCAATTGTGACATTCCAGTCTAAAATCAAACAGGAATTGACTGCTTGGATCAATTAAGTGTTCCAAGGGAAATTCAAATGGGAATTCAATGCCCCAAGATCAACTGAATGTTCCGGGACAAACTCGTAATGTGAATTCACTATCCAAAGATTAAACAAATGTTCTAGGACAAACTCCCTATGAGAATTAAATGCCCCAGGATAAATCAAATGTTCTGGGACAAACTCCGAATGGAAAATCTAAAGATTACATAAATTTTCCAGGACAATAACAGGAAATGAATGACTTGAAAGTATTGAACCAGCAATTATTGCACTAATTTCATTTCATAGCACGTCACACCGATGTGCAGACAGAACGGGCGATATGTCATCGTCCCAAGATAAATTAAATTATTAACAAATTTAAAAAAAAATTGTTAAAAAATAACACAAAAACTATTAATGCAATTTTTTTAGAACTTTTCATTGTTTATTTCATTGCAAAGCGATTACACTATAGAATTAATTATTCTGTTAAAAATTTATTATTTTCGATAAACTATGAGAGTATATTTATAAATGTTGTTTTGGCGTCTTATTCCTGTCCATTTCGAGTCAAGCAAACACTGAATAGAAAATTAATAGAAGTGTACAAGTGATTTGAAAGGGAGCAGGTGTTGTCAATTTACAAAAAGACCTTCTGACCTATGAAAATGATATTCGAGAAATAATTTCGATATTTGATAATGTTATCAATTTTACCCAAAGCAACAGTGTACTTTGGGCACATAAACACTTCCATAAGACACTTCTATCGGTTTACATGTTCAGTGGAGTCAATTATGCCGGGATTAACCGTCCCGAAATCGACTGTTTCAGAGTCGACTATTTCAGAATTGGCCATTGATATTGTCGACCATGAAGTTGACTATTTCTGTTTCAACTATAAGAATTGTATTTTCAGAATTGACAATTTCAGAGTTGACTATATCAGTCGACGAAAAAAGTCGACAATTTCAGAGATGACTACTTCAGGGTCGACTATAAAAGTCCACAATTTTAGAGTTGACTACATCAGAGTCGATGATGAGAGTTGACAATTTCAGAGTCAACTACAAGAGTCGACAATTTCAGAGTCAACTACAAGAGTCGACAATTTCAGAGATGACTACTTCACAGTCAACTATAAAAGTCGGCAATTTTAGATTTGACTATATAAGAGTCGACGATAAAAGTCGACAATTTCAGAGACAACTACTTCAAGGTCGACTATAAAAGTCGACAATTTTAGAGTTGACTATATAAGAGTCTAATATAAAAGTCGACAATTTCAGAGTCAACTACAAGAGTCGACAATTTCAGAGACAACTACTTCAAGGTCGACTATAAAAGTTGACAATTTTAGATTTGACTATACAGAGTAGACAATAAAAGTCGACAATTTCAGAGATGACTACTTCAGAGTCTACCATAAAAGTCGACAACTTCAGAGTCAACTGAGTCGACAATTTCAGAGATGACTACTTCAAGGTCGACTATAAAAGTCGACAATTTTAGAGTTGACTCTATCAGAGTCAACGATAAAAGTTGACAATTTCAGAGATGACTGTTTCAGAGTTGACTACTTCACAGTTGACAATTTCGAAGTCGATTATTTAAAAGTAAAAATTTAATAGTCGACAATTTCACTGTCGATAACTTTATATTTGTTGCATTTCATTGTGAATCTTACTTAAAAAATAAAACAAATGTAAAGAGAATTACATAATAAGAGTGGGCCTTACGGACTAAATTAAAATTTAGCTTTAATTAATATTAAAAAAAAATATTTCTTAGGAGCCATTGTCACCCCCAGACGATCCTTCCTAATCTTAAATATTTACATCAGCTACAATATTACACACGCGTCGCACTGCATTTATACACATACTCTGTCTCTCAGCTGCGGGACTTCACGCGCGCGTACATTATATTCGCGTACATTATATACGCGCGTACATTATATTACGCGCGTATATTAGTCCATAGAACAAACACTCTCAAACGAGGAAGACAGACAGAAATTATTATAACCAAAAACGCATAATTTGGAATGAGAACTATATATTTATTTATAAAGCGTCAAAGTCAAACTAGAAATTGCTGAATTCAGCTTTGCCAAATTTTGAAAACACGTTAATTTGTCAGGAGATATTTACTATCTATCAATTGTTAATAGTCACTTCATTGTCCAATTACGATATTGTGACGTTAAAATCAAACAGGAATTGACTGACCCTGGATCAATGTGACATTCCAGTCCAAAATCAAACAGGAATTGACTAACCCTCGATCGATTGTGACGTTTCAGCCTAAAATCAAACAGGAATTGACTGATCTTGGATCAATTGTGATATTCCAGTCTAAAATCAAATAGAATTGACTGACCTTGGATGAATCGTGACACTCCAGTCTAAAATCAAATAGAAATTGACTGATCTTGGATCAATTGTGATATTCCAGTCTAAAATCAAATAGGAATTGACTGACCTTGGATGAATTATGACACTCCAGTCTAAAATCAAACAGAAATTGACTGACCCTGGATCAACACACTGTGACATTCCAGCAAAATCAAACAGGAATCGACTGACCCTGGATCAATTGTGATATTCCAGCCTAAAATCAAACAGGAATTGACTGACCTTGGATCAATTGTGGCATTGCAAAATCAAATAGGAACTGACTGACCTTGGATGAATTGTGACATTCCAGTCTAAAATCCAACAGGAATTGACTGACCTTGGATCGATTGTTGCATTCCAGTCTAAAATCAAACAGGAATTGACTGACTGAATCAATTAAGTGTTCCGAGGGAAATTCAAAAGGTAATTCAGTGCCCCAAGATCAACTGAATGCTTCGGGACAGACTCGCAATGGGAATTCATTATCTGAAGATTGAACAAATGTTCTGGGACAAACTCTCAATGGGAAATCATTATCTAAAGATTGAACAAAGTTCCGTGGGAATTAGTTAAATGATTTTTCAATTGACAATTGCTAATAATTGATTGTTTACTGAGTCAATTGAAGCGATTGACATTTGCGATTTCTCATTGATGGGGATTTTGATTAAGCACAGCGGATTAATTGTTTGTACGTGCAATTGACAATCGTTCGGGCAATTGCTCTATCTGTCAAGCCCTTTGGAATTCAGTTTGATAGTGGAACGAGATTTGTTTTCCTATCGTCTACGAGAAATTGAAGGTAAAATCTAAAGTCATTTAAAGTTATCGCCGTATTCCAAACTTTAGATTCGATTTCAGCAGATGTCCACAAAGAAACTGGGGTTAAATTATTGACAGGTCGATTGAAGTTCTGTCAATTGCATATTGACAATTGACACTGACCGTCTCCAGAAATTTCCAAAGTTCAACTTATTGAAATTTTGTCATGCCAAGAATACAACTTTCTGGCGTTCGACAGAACGAAACTTCTAAAAGAAACAAATTGCAAATTGGACATGCGCTATAAAAGGGCTAATAGGAATTCCCATAGGCATCAGCACATTCTATCAAAGCAATTTCAAACTTAATAGTGAGGTTAAGTTTAAAAAAAAAAAAAGAAAAACCTTAAATGTTAACATTTTAAAACTTGACATATGACATAGGGCAGTGTTATGAGTTTAGTTGATTTTTTCAAAATCTATTCATTTTTTTACAAAAAATCATTTTCTTTGCCTCGCTGTGAAGTGACCGTCTGAGGGCACGTAATTAACGTAAGATTATATAGCACACAGTATAGCCTAACTTCCTAACCTAGCCTAGCATAACCTAACCTAACTTCAAGCTAGACATTCTTAAATTCCAATGATTAACTCAAAAAGTTATAATTTTGTTAATTGTGAAACCGCGCGCACAGGGATGACATATTTCCAAAAACAGACGGAGGTTAACTAGGAAGTGTTGCCTCAGTGTGCTTTCGGCGGGAATTGAGCCCGCAACCTCCCGATTCGAAGTCAAGCTCGCGTGCCACTACAGCGCGGAGATCGCTTTGTATTATTTCATTTATAAAACGAAAAAATAAAGCACCTTTGTTCAGATCTAGTCGTTGACCAAACACGGCAAAGAGTAGGAATAATATTCTACTCTAATATCAAAAAGTTAATTATTTTTCTGTGTGCTATTATCAGGGAAAATAGCATTGAAAGAGCATATTCTGCATCAAGAAGTAGGTTCTTTTACTTATCGGGAGTTGGCTTTCATCAGGGCAAACCTTGCCCTGAGGCCGGCAGCTCAGAAATTAAATTAAGTTCAGTTAAATTAAGTTACAGGGATCTAAAACTGCCATTTCACCGTACGACATAGACCCATGTGAAACTAATCCTGCCATTTTTACAGTTCGTATTCGCATTCATAACCAATTTGGAATGAGAACAATATTCTGAATATGAAAAGTGACTTTGGAAACTTCAATGTACCGATTTTGGCTTCACCAAGTTTGATCTTCAACTTGTCAAACTTTGCTTCTCCAAACTTCTCGCCAAACTTTGACTCATCAAACTGTGACTTTCTGAACTTTGACTTGCCGAACTTGATCCACAAAATGTCAAACATTGCTTTTCTGAACTTCGACAACTTTGACTTTCTGAACTTGATCTTCGAAATGTCAAACTTTGCTTTTCCAAACTTCGACTTGCCGAACTTTGACTTTCTGAACTTTGGACTTGCCGAACTCGATCTTCAAAATGTCAAACTTTGCTTTTCCGAACTTCGACTTGTCTAACTTTGACTTGCCGAACTTGATCTTCGAAATGTCAAAGGTTGCTTTACCGAACTTCGACTTGTCTAACCTTGACTTTCTGAACTTCGACTTGCCAAACATTATCTTTGAAATGCCAAACATTGCTTTTCCAAACTTTGACTTTCTGAATTTGTTTGACTTATCAAACTTTGCTCTTCTGAACCATGACTTGCCGAACTTGATCTTTGACTTATCAAACTTTGCTTTTCTGAACTTCTACTTGCCGAATTTCACAATCGTAGCCTGTCTGCAAATTGAACCCTGACACGCAACTCAATATTATGACTTAATTTTTAATATTATGGCGTACATTCATATGAACTTTCGCATATTTTATAGAAAAACATTTTGGCGCCATCCAAAACCGTCAAACTCCGAAAAAAAAAAGTCCGCTATGACAGCTGCAAAGCTATTTCCTCACCACAACAAAGTATTATATACATTATAGCCGAAAGACCTAAGAAAGGAGTTTCGACAAATTTCAGAGACGCCGGGTCCAAATTTTGAAAAAGATAATAATAATATAAAAATTCAAATTTTCCCAAATTGATAAAACGTTACAATTTAACTTATAATAATTAACAAAAAAAAAATTTTTAAAAAAAATATTACTATAATAAAGTTTTGATGTATTATTTCTATGATCATTATGCAAAACATCCGGCGAGCGCCGAAATTTTTTTTTTTTTTAATATCATCATCAAGGCCAGCCTACCCACAGTTAAAAATTACCGCAAATTTACACTCATTTAAAAGTCAATAACGGTACAAAAAAAAAAACATAAAAATGAAAAAAAGGTGTTGTTATCACGTCAAATATAAAAACGCAAAACTTTTGGCACCAACCCATTTTTCAACTTTTTTTTCTATTTAAGTTTTGCGAATTTTCGCAAATAAAAAGTAAAAATTTTTGTCACTAAACAAAAAAGGATTTATTGGTAAAGCGCGCCGCCCACCTCGAATTCATCCAAACAACAATTATAATAATAATAATAATAGTAGTAGTAATAATCTATTATCATAAGTCCATCCTGCGAGGATGTGGCCCTCCCACAATATACATAATGTAACAAATATCGTCCTAACTCTAAAAGGCATTCATTATATTTAATTATTCATGGTTTTAGACTACACAACAATTTTTATATGACTTAAATCGGCAAAACACCGCCGACACGTTCCACCCGGATTTCGCCACTTTCACAGCGAATAAAAAGTTTTTTCACGAATAAAAAGTTTTTTTGCGAATAAAAAGTTTTTTCACAAACAAAAAGTTAATCGCGAAATCCCAATATAAGTATATATAATATTAAAAATAAAGAAATAACAAATTTTGATCTACTTTATAATCGACGATCGACTTCACAGCACCATGACCAGGAGTCTCAATAATGCTCAGACCGTTAAGCTACAAAGGCCATCGTCCTGATGATAATATCAATGAAATTCCACTTTATTGCATGAAAAAGAAGAAATATTCTTATTTTAAAATCAAGGCGCTCTTACAAAAAGTTAACCTGACTTTTGATTGGGGAAATTCAAATATTGCAATAATTTCATGAATAAAAAGTTTAAATGAATTTTTGTCGTGCATCTTGCAGGGTGTTTTTTATTTTCGGGAATAAAAAGTGAACTTTTTATTGGGGAAATTGGCTGTGAAACGGGTGGAAGTGTGTCCCTTATCAGAGTAGGTACTATGTATGTACAGTCTGTATGTCCTAGTGTATTATAGCTATTAGTAGTTATGATTGCTCAGCCACCGCCCCCTCCCCCTGGCGCCTCCTGCAGCGGCCGTTGTGTCTGTTAACAAGCCCTGTAACAGACAGACAGAAGAAAAGATGTTAGAACTTAGAATTTGTCATGGCATATTGAGAGCCAAGGGACAGAAAGAAGGAATTGAGAAAAGGAAGGTTGAAGAAGGGAACTGAAACAGAGAGGGAATGGAGATAGGGGAAGGGACGAAGAAAGATACTGTAACAGAAAGAATGCAGAAAGGGGAACAGAAAAAGAAACTGAAACAGAAAGAATGGAAAAAGGAAAGGTAAGAAGAAAGGAACTGAAACAGAAAGAATGGAAAAAGGAAAGGTAAGAAGAAAGGAACTGAAACAAAGGGAAGATGAAGGGGGAAAGCATGAAGAAAAGAACTGTAAAGAGAGGAAATAGAGAAAGGGGAAGAGACGAAGAAAGGTATTGAAACAGAGGGAATGAAGAAAGGGGGAAAGGACGAAGAAAGGTAATGAAACAAAGGTAATAAAGAAAGGGAAAATGACGAAGACAAACTGTAAAGAGAGGGAACAGAGAAAGGGGAAAGGACAAAGAAAGGAATTGAAACAGGGAGAGAATGGAGACAGGGGAAAAGGCGAAGGAAGCAACTTAGACAGAGAGGGAATGGAGAAAGGGTAAGGAACAAAGAAACTAAAACAGAGGGAATGAAGAAAGGGGAAGGGACGAAGAACGAAACAGAAAGACAAGAGAGACAGGGGAAGGGGCGAAGGGAGCAACTGTGGCAGAGACGGAATGGAGAAAGGGGAAGGGATGAAGAAAGGAACTGAAAAGAGGCAGAGAAAAATAAAAGGAAAAAGAGAAAGGGAATGAGGACAGAGGTAGAGAACGGAGCAGACGATAGAGGAAGGGAAAGAGATGTAACACAAAGTTGCCAAAGAAAAAATGTAGGTTATCCAAATACGAAAACTTGTTGTACAAGCGGTGAATTTGAAGTCGATTTTGTGGTACAACAATTGTTGATTTGAGTTTTTGTTTTCAAAATTGAGTCCAAAGTTGGAATTTTTAAAAATCTAATTGAAAAAAAAAACAAATCGGTTGCTACGGAGTTAATATCAGCCGTTTTAAAATGCGTCAAAACGTGTTCGTGGAAAAATCAAAATGCTCAGACCACGAGTTTCCGAACACTGTACAGAAGGAATTTATCCTAATTCTTTCATAAAAATTTTGTATACGAACGCTCCTTTTTATAGGAATACATTTTTTTTCTTTCTACATACATAACTGGACTGCCTCAGTAATAATCTTTTGTATTTATTTGGTGATAAATTGAAGATGTCCACTGACTCGGCATAATTATTTCCCTCCATTAGTAATCTGGGCAAAGAGGAATAAGTATGATAGTTAATCCCAGAATTTCTGCACTGAAATAAATATCGACTTCTAGTATTACGTAGTAGAATCTGAAAGCTTATCAATGCAAGCAATTCTTTTTAAGTGTTGGTATTTTTTTGTTACCTTTAAGCGTGATGCATGCATTGAGGGTAGGTCCGCTTTTCTGCAAAGTCACTTGGCGCCCTCCTTGGCGGTTGGCGCTGACGTCGCAACCGCTTTCACACCGCCACTTCCGGTTGCCGCTGGAAACACAAACAAACAACCCAAGCCCTTAGACATGTACACCAGACTGCTTTATTGAAATTTTTGAAAGATAATCACAGACAAAACGTACAATATTGGTGGTATATACGAGGGTGCGTTTTTAAGTTTGCGGAATAGGTAGGTGATTAGAGGGGGTATCGCTGAATTAGGTACTAATTGAGCAACTCATCATTAGTATAAACACCGGGTTTTGTGGTAATTCGGTCATTAGTCTTTGAGCTATCGTCGACCAAACAAGTCAATCGGGAAGAAATTGTGAAATATGGAGAAAATCGAGTTCCGCGCTGTTATAAACTTCCTTGCCAAGCGAGGAAAATCAGTTCAGACCATATTGGAAGAGATGTCATCCGTTTATGGAGACTCGGCATCGGCGCAAGCCAAAACAATCACTAAAACATAATTTTGTTATGCGATTTTAACCCTTATGTATAAAGAAAACGTGTGAAGAAGAAGGTCAGAATCGCTTGGGGCATTCTTGTTCATAAGGTATAAGATACCGTGAACCCACCTAGAGCAGCGATATATTTTCTTTGAAATTGTTTATGACAATGCCTGGAACTTTTTCGCGCCGCTCGGCTGTCAAAATGGCGGCTGTCAAGTCTCGCGTCGCGGTCGACGAAATGATCGTAAAAAGTATAAAAGTAAGTAATATTGTTCTTATGTATAGTTTAGTATTCAAGGAATGTGTTTCAGTAAAGATTACATAAGAAGGCATAAAATTAACCTGCAAAATATTACGTAAAAGTCAAAACATCGCAAAATCTTTTCGTTTTTTCTGTGGCATTTGAAAAGTAGTAAAAAGTATAAATTCATTGAATAAACGCAAGTATTATTGTTTTTATGTATAGTTTAGTCTTCAAGGAATGTGTTTCAGTAAAAATTACATAAGATAGCGTAAAATTAACCTGCAAAATATTACGTTAAAGTTGACGTTTTTTCGTTTTTTCCTGGCATTTGAGGGGTTTAACGTGTTTTTTTCGCAATCGACTGGGAAAATCACGGCGACAGTCTTTTGGGACTCAGAAAGAATCCTGTTGATCGATTACAAAGATAAAGGTGTCTCCATAACTAGAGATTACTACGCTTCAATCTTAGAGAAGATCAAGGAAAAAAGAAGTGAAAATTGACCAAAAGTGTCCTCCTTCTGCACGACAACGTGCCTGTTCACAAGAGCCGTGTTGCGATGGCCGCCCTGCAGATGGTGGGTTTCCAAATTTTGCCACACCCACTCTACAGCCCTGACCTGGCTCCCAGTGATTATTACCTATTTCCAAACTTGAAAAAAGAACTTGATGAAGAAGTGAAGGATGCAATTTCGGCACATTTTTTAGACAATGACATATTTTTTTTTAGGGTTACATAAGTTAATTGAAAGATTCGAAAAATGTATTAGGGCAGCAGGTGAAACATTGAAAGGAAAAATAAATTTTATGAAAAACAAATACCTTTGTATAACACCACTATTTATATTTATATATTTATTTATACAATTAGATAATTTAGAAATTTTAGAAATTAGAAAAAGTGTTAATAGTAAATTAAATATTATAAATAACCAAACGTTTTTTAAAAATAGCCATCTTTTAAATTTATTTTCGTATTAATACTTATACTTATAATAATTTATTTTGTTATTTAGACTTCTTGTTTTCCTTTTAAAAGATTTTTTATTATGTTAATGTAATTTTTTACCCATTCTAAAATAATTTTTATATTTTATTTTATATAATTGTTTTTTATGATATATTTTAGGTAATTAATCACCTCTCCTTTCTAATATTTTGTCTATGTTCTAATTAGTCTATACTTGTTTGTCTTTTGTTATTTATTATTGACTTATTATGCTGACGAAGAAAACATAGTTTTCGAAACATGTTGATATTGTTAATAAAATAGTGGTGTTATACAAAGGTATTTGTTTTTCATAAAATTAATGATGACACCCCAAAGTAAATATGCCTATTTTGAAGAAAAATAAATGTATTAGGGCAGCAGGTGAAACATTGAAAGGAAAAATAAATGTATTAGGGCAGCAGGTGAAACATATGTATTAGGGCAGCAGGTGAAACATTGAAAGGAAAAATAAATTTGGATATTTAAAAAGGGAGGTGGATAATAACGTTTATAAAGCATTTTTCTAATAAATTATGTGTGTTTTTATTAATTTTTAAAACTTTCTTAAATTTTCATTAACTCGTCCCGTGCCTCTGGAGGAAACTCGAAAATTTTGAGATGTTTTGACGTAATATTTTGTGGGTTTATTTTATGCTATCTTATGTAATATTTACCGAAACACATTTCTTGAACAATAAACTACGCCTAATAACAACATTACTTACGTTTATCCGACAAATTCATTTGTTTACGATCTTTCTTACGAGAATGATGCAATCGAACTGACAGTTCAAATGGTCAGAAAAAACTTTGCTAGAAATCCATAAAGAATTCATAGAAATTATTCGGGTTCCAAAGATGTGTTCAAAGCATTCTATACTTTAAGAACAAGAATGCCCCAAGCGATTCTGACCTTATCCTTCATACATTTTCTTTATAATTAAGGTTTAAAATCGCATTTCAAAAAATATTTTTTAGAGTTTAATTTGGCTTGCATTTGGCACGCGCCGGCGCGTAATCGGCACGCAACTGGTTAATTGGATTTTATTGCAAGGCGGAAATATTTTGAACTTCCAACAAAATAGGCCCGAAGCCTGAAGGGTTAAGTTCGTCATAACAACCAAACGAGGATAAATAATAACAGATAACCGGCCCAAGTTATATTAGTTAAGTGTTTACCTGAGGTCTCCTTATTCTCCCTCGGCTTGGGTGCCCGGGGTTTGGAAGGTTTGGGCCCGTCGCGAGGTCGTGGCGGGCCGGCCGGGCCTGTCTTGGGCCCCTGGCCCCGCTGCTCCGGGGCCCGCTCCTTGGTCGCGTCGGTGGACGGCTGCTGCTGCTGTTGCCTCCACACTCCTGGGAAAACACACAACAACACGGTCACAATATTTTATAATTAAAACGAAAGAAAACATTCTCGGGTTTCGAATAACCTGATATTAGAATTGCCCTTATTGTCTTCACTATCATCTCTCTCGCAAGCGCGCCAGCGTGTGTGGAATTTTTTTTTTTTAAAATGCGATTTTAACCCTTATGTACGAGGGGGTACCCAAAAGAAAACGAACTGATGTTGTGGTGGGCCGAGTCTTTGTAGTACCGCGTTCTGCCACTAGAGGACATATAGAGCCACCATTCCCGAGTCAGTAAGCCAAACGTAATCGCTAAAAAAGGTTCCGTTCGGTTTGTGTGAATTTTTTAGTGACAGTCGTTTTGGGTGCTCCTCATTTTTGCAATGGCTGATTCTCGTGAACAGCGCACGGCCGTAAAGTTTTGCTTCTTTCAAGTATCATGGTGGGTGGGAATCTGGGGGTCAGCGTGTCCAGGAGTGACGGAGGTAAAAATCCATTCCTCCAACTGCAGTGCAAGGCGATGGGTCGAGAGAGTCCGGCTGGAAAGGTCAAAAGGCCTCCCTCAACCAATCTCTGTCAATCCGGCCCACCACGCAGCAGGCAGACGCATCCGCCGCCAAGACCTGGACAAACATGAACCCCATGAACCCGGGCACCCCTGCTAAGTCACCAAACGTAGCAAATCACTTAGGGTGAATTAACGGGGTTCTCCTGTATGTGGAATTTGTGGTACTTACCGGTGCCGTGTTCGGCTTCCTTGCGAAGGCCCGAGCCGAAGGATTCAGCCCGGGCGCGGGTCTGAGCCCGGATGTGGGCCGGGCCGCTGCCCCAGGATGTGCCCAGTCTGAAATGACAACAAGACAAACATTCAAACACCATATTCAACCCTCGGTTATATACAGTCAGGAGGCTCAAAGAAGGGATTTTTCAAGAATAACTGAGAAGACTTTTAGATTTATTAAACTATAAATTTGTACACATATTATGGTAACTTTTAACAGTATTTTAAAAAATTTTCTTTTGTAAAAATAATAATTTTGAAAGTTGCTATAGCCGATCTCCAGAAGCTCCTCTCAAAAAAGGCATCTTGCGGTGACCATCATATCTCTGGACTGGATCATTTAAAATGAAAAAACCAAACGGATTTCGTTATAATAATAAATATTCCTCTAATTAATCGAAGGACAGAGCAAAATAAATTTTTTTGACCAAATGGCGGCTTCTCAAAAATAAATCGACTTTATACCAAAATTTTGGTCTTATTTATTTGGTTTATAAAAAACTATGTATCGGTGAGAACAGGCCTACGATTAATAACTGTAAAATATACTTAAGAAGCTTGTGTTAAAATTTGAGACTGATCGGTTCAGCCGTTTCGGAGTAATCTTGGTTACAGACTTTAAAAACACAGTTTTGAGAAAAATGCGTTTAAAGTTTGTCTCCTACTTTCAATTGCTCTGACACGACTTTACAAATATGCCTGTGACTTCGAAAATAATTGCCCGATTGACTTGAAATTTTTTTTTGTCTGTTTAAATATATGTACATTACGAAATACAACGAAATAAATTTTATTTCCAATGAACCGCTCTGTTCTGCCCGGAAATCCCACAATTAACCCCACCCCCTCACTTACCTCTCACACACACCTAAAACGTGTATGTCTGACAATATTCTAGGTCTACGTAGATTAGTTACAATATTCTCCTGAAGAAGGAAGGGTCTTCCGAAACCGGTAGAGTGTAATAAAATAAAAGTGGTCTACAACAAATTTGTGTTTTTATTGTTTTTTATTAGCGCTAACGGCATTCAGTCCTCCATTAATGGAGCTAGCTGCATTTACCCTTCTTTCAATATCTCTATCAGCCTTCCCATCTCTTGTAAATATATTTTTCAAATACCCAAACTCATCCACCTGCTCCAAATATTCATCATTCACAATAACTATACAGCATACCTGTCATGCGAGACGGGCAACACGGCATTATCTGACTCGGACACTGATCTGGTCCGCTGCGGGCCGGGTGTGCGTCGCGGTTGCGGACGGCCGGCCTCTTTGCGCGCGCGGCCAAGCAGCTCGTTCAGCTGCGGCTCCACCACCCTGAAGTCCTCCACCGTGCTGAACTTGCTGAGGTGCTCGAGGAGTCGGGGCTCCACCTGCAGGCTGGCTGCGTGCTTGTAGTACTTTTGGAAGGCCCAGAACTTTTCCAGGCCGTACAGTTGACCTGAAGACAACAATAACACACATCATAGTATATTTATTTTTTAAATTACTGTTAACCCCTCAGGAATCAAACATATTTGTCAGAAGCTCAATATTTCTGCTTTGAAATAAAATCCAAATTACCCCTGGAGCGATTATGGGCGAAAATTGGACCACTTTTTTTTTTCTTTTATTGATAGCAGTCCAAATTTGGACCACATTTCTTACCATTCGTAAAAAGATCTGGAATAAATGATTGTAATTATTTAAAACATTTCCATGGCCAATCATTTATTTTAAAACGAAGCCATTGAAATGCTCTATCTATGACCATAGATGTCGCAAATCCGAAATTCGTAGACTATTTAAGATGTTAAAAACAAATTTTTTAAATATTTTTTTCATGCAGAATTTCTGATCAGCTGTTTACGGTTAAAATTAAGTCCTTTTTCCATAGATATGCACCTTTCATGATAAAGCATACCACAGACAACATACAGAAATCGAAAACCTATGTTGACTCAAATAAGTACCTCTCACGGAGTTTCGAAGTAACAAACACGCAGGATTCACGCGGTTATAAACTTTACGATTTTTTAATTTTTTTTTCATAAATCCTACAAATATGAGATAAACGGTAAAATACAGGTTAATTCATTGGCTGTATAGCACTATAATAAGTTTTTATACAGTGTCCATCATCAGGGCAGATGTGCAACATCTGTAACTCTGTCCGATATAAAAAGTTATTATGTCTCCATGTTAACCCCTAACGTGCCAGGAAAAAACGAAAAAACGTCAACTTTAACGTAATATTTTGCAGGTTAATTTTATGCTATCTAATGTAATTTTTACTGAAACACATTCCTTGAATACTAAACTATACATAAGAACAATATTACTTGCGTTTATTCAATGAATTTATACTTTTTACTACGTTTCAAATAACATGGAAAAAACGAAAAAATTTCGCGATGTTTTGACTTTTACGTAATATTTTGCAGGTTAATTTTATGCTATCTTATGTAATCTTTACTGAAACACATTCCTTGGATACTAAACTATACATAAGAACAATATTACTTGCGTTTATTCGATGAATTTATACATTTTACGATCATTTCGTCGACCGCGACACGAGACTTGACAGCCGCCATTTTGTCAGCCGAGCGGCGCGAAAAAGTTCCAGGCCGTGTCATAAACAATTTCTAGGTGTGTTCACGGTATCTTATACCTTATGAACAAGAATGCCCCAAGCGATTCTGACCTTCTTCTTCACACGTTTTCTTTATACATAAGGGTTAAAATCGCATAACAAAATTATTTTTTAGTGATTATTTTGGCTTGCGTCGATGGTACGCCGGCGGACGTATGGCAAGTTAAGCGTTAAAATTCAAAGGTACAATTTTTTTTATGTTGGTGAAAAATTTTAAAAATGGTCTTCTGGAAATTTCGAGCAATTGAGGCAAATTTATTTATTTCGCATGGTCGCTCCGCTCCAGTGGGAAAATGGAAAATTACCAAACGAATCCAAAATCTAAAACTGTTTTTGAAAGGTGATGAAATATGCTTTCCATTTTTACAATTTAACTCGTTCCGTGTCGAGTACGCGCCGGCGCGCGCGCCAAAAAAAACCTTAATTTTTTTTTTTTAAATGCGATTTTAATCCTTAATTATAAAGAAAACGTATGAAGGATAAGGTCAGAATCGCTTGGGGCATTCTTGCTCTTAAGGTATAGAATAATACCTTGAACACATCTATGTAAATGGAATAATTTCTATGGAATTCTTTATGGTCTCCGAACAGATGTTCCGCGCCATTTGAGCTGTTAATTTGGTGGCGTCGCATTCTCGTAAAAAAGAATGTAAAACATATGAATTCGTCAAATAAACGCACGTAATGTTGTTTTTAGGCATAGTTTATTGTTTAAGGAATGTGTTTTGGTAAATATTACATACGATAGCATAAAATAAACCCACAAAATATTACGTCAAAGTCAAAACATCGCGAAATTTACCTGTTTCCTCCAGTGGCACGGGACGAGTTAAAAAATGGCTCACCTTACGTTTTTTTTAACTAAAATTACTGATAATGAAAAAATATAAAAACATATAACTTTAAGGTCAACTCACTGTTTGTCGTTTCATAAAAAAACTAGTTAATGAAAAATTCCCAAAGTTTCAAAAAAAAAATTTCAAATTGCTGTCGGAAATTTTGATTTCATGAAGGTGTATATTTAAAATAATTTGTTCTAAAATCAGTGTCGCCATAGTAATGAAAGGAGGGGAGTCGCAAAGTGTTGGGCGGGAACTCACCCTTCTCGTAGTCGGCAATGGTCTCCGTCTGGAAGTCCTGGTAGAGGTGCGGGCGGAACTTCTTCTCCAGGCCGTAGCTGAAGAAGCGGAACAGGCACTCCAGTCCGTAGCGGTATCCGTCTCCCGCGTCCTCCAGTGCCAGGGATCTATTACAACACACGTACAGACCGTCAGAATACAATAACACATACATATTTCTCCACAAATAATAAATCCATTTTTAAATTACTACTGAGGTAAACTAAGGGAAGCCGGTGGTCTAGAATTAAAAAAAAAAATTGTTTTCCACATTTCGAAAGTATAATCCTTTAACCGGTTGAATGCCGTGGTTTTTACGGATGAAACTCGAAAATTTCAAGATGTTTTGACTTTTGACGTAAATTTTGTCGGTTAATTTTATGCTATGGTATATAATATTTACCGAAATACGTTCCTTGAATAACAAACTACGCCTACAAACAACTTTACTTGCGTTTATTTGACAAATTGATAGGTTTATCGATCTTTTCATGACACGCAACGCTCAAAGTTTGACAGCTCGAATCGCGGGAGAAATGTCCATTTCCAAGGTCACAGAAATGTCCAAACACAATTATTTGAGGGGCTAGGTATGTTCCTTATATCTGTTACGTCAAGAACAAGAATGCCCCAAGCGATTCTGACCTTGTTCTTCATACATTTTCTTTATACATAAGGTTTAAAATTGCACATCAAAAAGTTTTTTTTTTTATTCGGCTATAGGGCGCGCACCGGCGCGCAATCGGCACGCGACTTGTTAAAACCACTGGATTGCCGGTAGTGCGCCGGAGCACACGCCAAAATGGTCAAAAAATTTTTATTTTGGTATGCGATTTTAACCCATATGTATAAAGAAAATGTATGAAGAACAAGGCATTCTTGTTCTTAAGGTATAAAATATGGTGAACACACCTAGGGAAGCGGATAAACAACAATAACAATACGGAGAGTGTACACGCATTATTTTTATCCCAACAAAAACATCCAAAGCAATCACAAAACGTATTAAAATCAAAGTGTTTCACTAAATTATATTAAATTAATACTAGCTTAAAGTATACGAATTATCAGAAAAGTATATTGTGCATTTAAAGTGTATAAATCAACGATAGTGCAATTAAGTGACAGTTGTACGAGCCCCCCGCGCACGTCACCTACATCGCCACCGGTGGTAGTACTTACACGCCTTACCAAAAATCCAGGGGTACACAACTGTTTTTACTCGCTGTAAAAAAAAAAAAAAAGTAAAATAAAAATGGCACTAAGTGATAAAGCTTCGCAGTACATTACCAAAGTAAATGCGATAATTAGTGGATTGATCTCAATCGTTCATGATCCAAGCAATAAATTCTCTAAAGAAAATATCGTAAAAATAATTCCAAAAACTACCGAACTTATGGCTACCATTGGAGAATTGGTAGTCGATTTTGGAGTAATGCAAGGAGAATTGAATTCATTGAAAAATAATACGCAACTCACGACGCCAATCGGGACTAATCCGATTGACATAAACATGTGTGAAATTGTTACCGAAATGGAAGAGAGAGCAATCAGGTCCAAAAATGTTATATTATATAACGTCCCCGAGAGCTTGTCTGAAGAAAAGAGTAACATCATTACGGAAGATAGATTCAAAGTTTCTTCGGCTATAAAAACCATCGACCCCTCATTAGACCTAAGCAACGTCAAAGTTTTCCGACTGGGTGCCAAAAAAATTGCTAACAAAAATCGTCCAATTAAATTGGAATTTTCTGACAACATCGCATCGAGAACTCTCCTACGAAATAGCATCAAATTTAAAGACGGCATCAAAGCGAGTAATGACTTAACCATCCTCCAACGGAATCAATTGGTGGACCTAAGAAAGCAATTATTATACCGTCAAAAGAATGGTGAACCAAACCTTACCATAAAGTACATAAACTCCAAACCAACTATTGTTACAACTCTTCCAAAAAACGCCACAACCTAAACAAATTGAAGTGCTATTACCAAAATGTCAGAGGAATGAAAACTAAACTCAAGGATTTTAAAATACATGCCTCGACACTGCAACACGACATTCTCATTCTAACGGAAACCTGGCTGGAACCATCCATCTACTCTGCTGAGCTCGGTCTACCGCACCATCATATTTACCGGTCTGACAGAAGTCAACATACCAGCTCTAAATCTAGAGGCGGCGGCGTCATGATAGCTGTCCACAAGGTACGTCCTTCAAAACTTCTCAAAACCAAGAATTGTAATGTGGAGAAAGTTTTTATCTTACTAAACGGTAAAAATCAAAAAAATATCATAGGCAGTGTTTATATTCCGCCATCATCGGATATAAGTGTATACAAAAGTCATTTTGAGGATATTGAACAACTGTCGTACAGATTTCCTAACAGTAAAATCACTATCATCGGTGATTACAATTTAGCAAAAATCAATTGGGGCACCCGCGGCAATTCTACAGTATCACAAAACTCTAACTTATCGGAAACAGAAAAAGAAATAGTAGAATTATGTGATTTCCTTAACCTAGTTCAGTTAAACAATGTAAAAAATGACAATAATAGATTGCTAGATCTTGTTCTTTGTACCGACATGGCAACTGCAGTTGATAAGTCACTTGATTCAGTTCTTGCCCCTGATTCTCATCTCCCACCTTTAGACATTACTATATTATGTAACCCTATAAAATGCCAAATCAAAAACCAGACGCAATTTCCCAACTTTAATAAAGCCTAAGACTTTAATGTTGCAATACGTGATTACTTATATAACACCAACTGGTCTATACTAGAAGGAAGTAATCTCGATGAAAATATTAAAGCCTTTTATGATCATCTGTATATTGCCAAAGAAAAATTTGTTCCAGTTAATTATAAATCATCTTCAAATTTCCCTAGCTGGTTTAGCAAAGACCTCATTAACACAGTAATTGATAAGAAAAAAGCTCATAAAATCTACAAAGAAACAAAAAATCTTTCCGATTTTACAATTTTCAGCAAGCTGCGAAAAGATTGTAATAAATTATCAAACATCTGTTATAATAATTATATTAAGAATGTTGAATTTTCGATTGTTAACAATGTAAAACATTTTTTCAAATATTGTAAGTCCCAAAATAACAATAACCTTGGCATTCCTGAAACTATGCACTACAAACTGAAAACTTCCTGTAAAATCAAAGAAATTGTCAATTTGTTTGCAGACTTTTTTAAGGATGTATATGAAACAGATATCCCCGATGAACACATTCCAAACTTCGAGTCAGATATAAATTTACAACTATCTCAGATACATATTGAGATTAAAGAAATTGCTGTATGTATTAAACTACTCGAACCTAAAACTTGCTCAGGGCCAGATAAAATTCCCCCCGTATTTCTTAAAAAATGTGGGGGTAGTGTCTCTAGTGTCTCTACCCACTGTACCTACTATTTAATCAATCACTTTTAACAGGCAAGTTCCCACAAATATGGAAAAACAGCTTTCTCACTCCAATATTTAAAAGCGGAGACAAGTCTCTAGTTGAAAATTACAGACCTATATGTATACAATCGTCGATAGCGAAAATTTTTGAAAAGTTAATTCTTCAAAAAATTTCTTCGTGTATAAAATTTAATATCTCATCATTCCAACATGGTTTTGTCTCTGGACGATCTACATTAACTAACCTTACATTGTACGAAAGTTTTATTTCAGGTGCCCTTGCTAATAGAGAACAAGTTGACTCAATATATACAGATTTTAGTAAGGCTTTTGATAAGGTGTGCCATAAAATTCTTCTAAATAAATTGTCAAAACTTGGTATAAGTGGCAACTTATTATACTGGATTAAAGATTATTTATCAAAACGTTTACTAACTGTCTCTATCAAAGATCACTTGTCTTACGAATTTGAAGCCACTAGTGGCGTGCCTCAGGGTTCGCACCTTGGTCCAATATTGTTTATTCTATTTATAAACGATGTCACTTCCGTATTTTCTGATGTTAATGTATTATTATTTGCTGATGACATGAAAATATATAAAATCATAAAAAATATGTACGACTGCTTGTCCCTACAATCCAATTTTTTTAAATTCGCAGAATGGTGTACCATAAACAAGCTTACACTTAATATTAAAAAATGTCAAATCATGAGTTTCTTTAGAATAAAAAACCCTATAAAATACAGTTATTCACTCAACAACCAGAGTTTATTGTCAGTATCTGAAATAAGGGACCTCGGTATAATCTTTGATACGAAACTATCATTTAATAATCACATTGATATTATAACTAGTAAAGCAATGAAAATGTTGGGCTTCATTATAAGAATATCCAAGGATTTCAAAAACATCAACACATTTAAATATACGACTCTAGTTAGAAGTCATTTGGAATATAATTCCCCCTTATGGAACCCTTTTTACAAAAGTCATGAAATGTCCATTGAAAGAATCCAACGCAAATTTCTTAGATCATTAAATTTTAAGTTAGGAATTCCCGCGGACGAAATAAATTATGATTCTCTACTACGAAAAATGCGACTGTTATCGTTAAAAGATAGAAGAATATTTAATGATCTAATTTTTTTATTTAAAATAAATAATAACTGGTTTGACTCCCCTGAACTAGTTTCGCTGGTGAATTATCACGTACCTAGTAGAATAACTCGACTCAAAACACCTCATTATTGCAACAATACTCTCAGTAATGCTGAACAAAATTCAATAATACATCGTCTACACTCTTTAGGTAATGAATTTGCTCATATCGATAATGTCGGAAGTCTGTCATCATACAAAAGATGCATAAAACAGAATTTGTCTGCTATTACTACGACGTAATCATAATATAATCATTAATGAAGTCCTACCAGTACGCACTCGCTATTATTAACTTTGTAAACAGATGTATGTATACGCAATTGTATGAGCGTTCCCAATATCTATAATTAGAAACATATAATCAGTGATACCTTTTATATTTGGTAAATTTAATTTATATTTTCTTCAATTTTTGGCTCCTAAGAGCATTTCTTACTCTTTACTTGTTACACTTTTTTTTTAATATTTATAACTTTACACTTTTTATTTCCTACCTTTTAACTTTCTATCTCAATCTGTAACTTTTCATTATACTTTATATTTTATAATTTTATGCTTTTACTTTATACTTTCATTTATCTATCTTACTTTTTACTTACTGCTTACTACCTCAACTCCTTTTTTTACCTTTTGTTTTTATATTTAACTTCAATTTATGTTGTTACTTTCGTTTTGTTATTGTTTTATAATACATATATAATATAATTTATGTTAATGGCACATGTTGTGCCGTATGTTTTTGAAATAAATAAATAAATAAATAATTTCTATGGAATTCTCTATGAGCTCGGGCCGAGATGTTTTGCGGCATTTGAACTGTCAAAATCGGTTGAGTCATTCTCGTGAAAAAGATCGTAAAACATATAAATTCATCAAATAAATAATGTTGTTTTACGCATAGTTTATTGTTCAAGGAATGTGTTTCAGTATATATAATAAACTAGCTGGTACCCGGCATGCGTTGCCATGCCATTTAATAAATAAATTGTTTTCTCCTGCGTGTTCTTTCCCATTCGTCCCGTTCCCCTTCCGCCTCCCCTTCCTCTCCCGCGTCCTCTTCCCCTCTCGCGTTCCCACTCCGCCTCTTCCACCTTCCCTCCCCCCACTCCACTACCCCTTTCCCCGTCCCGCGAACCCCCCTCCCAAGCTCCCCCCCCTCCCAGGTTCCTCCTCCCAGATTCCCCTCCCCCTCCCGGGTTTCCCTCCTCCCCCTCCCGCGAACCCCCTACCCTCCTCCCCCTCCCGCATTTCACACATTCTTTCCCGGTACATTCAGTTTTCAAACAGCTCGCATGCCACCTTTTGCATATTTCATAATGCCAGAGCTCACCAGAGTAAAATCCAATTTGGTGCAGTCGTTCGGAAGTCATGCGCGTAAATACATTTCGGCGATTCATTTTTTAGAGATAAATATTAACTACGATGCCTGAATTAAAAAATACATATCAACATGGTTTTCACGGCAACGATTTGTTTTGTTTTTCTTCTGACGTTAGCAATAACTCGCCATTTTCGACAGAAAACATAAAATAAATATAATATATTAATATTTATAATTTCGTAACATCAGAACTTACCTTTATATATAGCCTTTATTACTAGCATATAATGTAGCTTTCTATTGGTGAAAAAATTTCTAAGATCGGTCAATTAGTTTATGCGTGAAAGCGTAACAAACAAACACACGCAGTTTCGCATTCATAATATTAGTATAGATTTAGAATTTTTGGGTAGGTACTTTCTATTACATAATTCAATTTACCAAATTCTGACACAGGTATTTAAATACAATAGCGAGTTCCCGGCGTATGCTATGCCACTTAATAAAGAAAAAAATTCACTCTACTAACCCTTTCCCATTCGTCCCAGATGATGCCAGAACTCACTATACACGTACAGAAACCATCGCGGGCTTGCACACATCAAATCCCCAAAGTTTTATCGCAATCGGATGAACGGTTAGCAATGTATGATAGCGATGCCAAAACTCACTATCGTATATAGAAACCATCGCGGGCATGCGCACATCAAATCCCCAAAGTTTCATCGCAATCGGATGAACGGTTTAGCAACGCAAAACATCTCACACACATAGACAGAAACAAACACATTTTCTATAGATCAGTAATTTTAATATCAAAAATGTCAGTTGAGCATTTTAAAATTTTTTTAAAGTTAACATTAAAAATAATTTATTTAAAAAATGTTTTTGTAATTTCTAACAATACCATTTATTTAAGCGTATTTCATCACTTTTCAAAACGAGTATTTAGTTTTTGGATACGTTTACAAATTTTCCATTTATTTGAATTTTTATTGCAAAGTCGATATATATCGAAATATTTATACCTTTTGACGCCAAAATACGCCAAATTTTTGAGGGGTTAAGCTTTGAGCTTTAAGCTTTGATATTCAAGTTTTGAGCTTTAAAATTTTTGAAGAGTTAAGCTTTAACCTTGAGCTTTGAGTTTTAAGCTTTGAGCTTCAAACTTTGATATTTAAGCTTTGAGCTTTAAGTTTGAGCTTTAAGCTTTGAGATTTAAGTTATGAGCTTTAAGTTTTGAGATTAAAGCCTTGAGCTTCAAGTTTTAGCTTAAAACCTTGAGCTTTAAGCTTTGAGCCATAAGCTTAGAGCTTTATGCTTGAGCCTTAAGTTTAGAGCTTTAAGCTTTGATATTAAAGCCTTGAGCTTAAAGCTTTGAGCTTTAAGTTTTGTGATTAAAGCCTTCAGCTTAAAGCTTTGAGCTTAAAGCCTTGAGCTTAAAGCTTTCAGATCAGTGCTCTGAGATTTAAGCTTCGAGCTTTAAGTTTTGAGCTTTGTACTTAAAGCTTTGAGGTTAAAGCTTTGAGATTTAAGCTTTGAGCTTCAAGCTTTGAGCTTTAAGCTTTGAGCTTTAAGCTTTAAGTTTTGTGATTAAAATCTTGAGCTTAAAGCTTTGAGATTTAAGCTTCGAGCTTTAAGTTTTGAGCTTTGAGCTTAAAGCCTTGAGCTTAAAGCTTTGAGTTTCAAGCTTTGAGATTTAAGCTTCGAGCTTTAAGTTTTGAGCTTCAAGCTTTGAGATTTAGCCTTGTACTTTAAGCTTTTAGCTTCAAGTTTTGAGCTTTAAGCTTTGAATTTAAGTTTTGAACTTTAAGCTTTGAGATTAAAGCCTTGAGCTTCAAGTTTTGATGTTAAAACTTTGAGCTTTAAGCTTGGAGCCATAAGCTTTGAGCTTTATGCTTAAGCCTTAAGTTTAGAGCTTTAAACTTTGAGATTAAAGCCTCGAGTTTCAAGCTTTGAGCTTTGAGTTTTAAGCATTAAGCTTTTAGCACTAAGCCTTATGATTTGCGCAAAGCTCAAAGCTTAAAGCCGAAAGCGTAACGCTCAAACATTTAACTTAAAGCTTAAAGCTCAATCTTAAAGCTCAAGCTTTAAGCAAGGTTCAAAGTTTACAGGCCAAAGTTTAAGTTTAATATCATAGCTCTTCACTTAAGTTCAAAGCTTAAAGCTTAAAACTCAAAGCACAAAGCTTAAAAATAAAGCTCAAAGTTAAAGCTCGAAACACAAATCTCAAAGCACAAAGCTTAAAGCTTAAAGCTCAAAGTTAAAGCTCAAAACACAAATCTCATAGCACAAAGCTCAATCTCAAAATTCAATATCAAATCTTAAAGTTCAAAGCTTAAAGCTCAACACGTAAAGCTTAACGTTGAATGCATAAAGTTCAAAGCTTAAAGCTCAAAAATCAAAGCTCAAAGCTTAAAGCTTAAAGCTCAAAAAAATTCAATATCAAATCTTAAAGTTCAAAGCTTAAAGCTCAACACGTAAAGCTTAACGTTGAATGCATAAAGTTCAAAGCTTAAAGCTCAAAAATCAAAGCTCAAAGCTTAAAGTTCAAAGCTTAAAGCTAAAACTCAAAGCACAAAGCACGGCTTGCGTTGCAATGCAAAGAAATCAATTGATCCTTGAATGTCCTTTCCCGTGCGTCCCCGTTCACCTCCCGAATCCCCTTCCCCTTTCGCGTTTCCCTTCTACCTTCCCCGCCTTCCCATCCCTCGTCTTCCCACCCATGTACCCCACCTCCCCCGTTCCCCTCCCCCTGCCATTCCTCCTTGCCGCTAAAATATATGAAAAACGCACATTTTCATTAATTCAAATTTAATAACGCCAGAACTTACCATTATAAATAGCTTTTATCCTTTGCGGGCGTGCGCACAACAAATCACCAAAGTTTTATCGCAATCGGATGAACGGTATGGCACCGCATAAAATACGAACAAACAAATTTTGATTTTTATATATAAGATAGGAAAGATTTGATTGTTGGTGTCCTCCCGTAACGCCCGTACCCCAGTGACGCTTACATCGTCTAATATTTACATTTTTAAACTCGTGATATCTTTCAGATGGGATGTCCGAATTGAATAATTCAAAAAGTTATATAAAAGCATTGAAGCAGTCTCGAATATAAAATAATTTATTTTGATAAGAATTAATACCAAGATACAAATAAAGAGTCTTTTCTAGCGGCGGCATTTCAATTAAATTTTTAAAATAAAAGAACACTTAATGTGGCATAACTATAATAGTTAGACATATGCTGTCGCAACATTTTTTGTAGATAATGATGTGTTCTGCAAAGTCGTAGTACATTATTTTATTCTATCATCAATAGTTTTTGCAGCGCACGCGATGTAAAGAATATTTTAGGTAATTTTTTTACACCTTGGGTTACATTATTGGAGTTTTAGTAAGGATCCTTAATATTTTTTTAAATATAATATAGCCTATGTTACCCGGGAATAGTGTAGCTTCCCAACAGTGAAAGAATTTTTCAAATCGGTTCAGTAGTTTCGGAGCCTATTCGATGCAAACAAACAAACAATCAAATCCTTCCTCTTTATAATATTAGTATAGATAGTATAGATGATAGCACAAAATATTACGTCAAAGTCAAAACATCGCGATTTTAATTGTTTCTTCCTTGGCACTTGACGAGTTAACCTCTCAAACGCCAGCCATATTTGGAAAAATCACGCGGATTTTACATTGTCGCTTTCTGGCCAAATATCCATATAATATACAAAGGAATTGTTTTCTGTTTACCAGATAATATATCTTATTATTCTTGTATATAATGTGATAAAATCCTAAGAGGTTTGTCCAGAATGGCTAACTAAAAAAAATATTAAAAAATCTCCCATTTTGGAAATAATTGTCAAAAAATATAATCACACAAATATAAACTGATTTTATTATTTCTACGCAAATCTGAATACATACCCAACACGAAAAAACACAATTCAAACGAGTTTGCAAATAAATAATCACCTTTATATGCATTTTGAAACGTAAAACTTCGATTTTTCGCCCTTTGACAGTTGCAAAAAATGACTCGCCAAGTCACAGAAAATTCATTTAAAATTATTCTAAAGTAGCTAGATTAATGAAGCCATCGGTTATATATCGGTCCTTCATAAAGTTTCTTTATACATAATAATTAAAATAGCATTTAAAAAAAATAGACATTACAATAGACTTTAACAATAACTTTCCAGGTTCATTGAGAAACATAATTGTTCCCTTAACCCATCGTTTTACCAAAAGGGTTTCGACGAGTATTTTCTCGCTCTGCGTTAGCTGAACTCAGAAGCAGGCAATTTACAAAACGTCTCTTGGGTTGCATCGAAACCTCCTGCCAGAGGTTCACTTGAAGTAGTGCGGTAGTCTCCGGGAAGCAAATTGCTCTCTAGTGGCAAAACTTCGGTCATCACAGCAAACAAAAAGAAACTTACTTGAATTCGCTGTACATAGTCTTGTTAAAGTTGTCTCTGAGGAAGAAAGACCAGAACCTGAAGAGGGTGTTCATCTCCTGCGACTGACCGATGCCCAGCCTTTTGCGTTCTGAAATAATAAAACGCACAACAACTTATAATTGTGTTCATATTCAACAACATCGGAGATCGGTCCACTTTCACTAGCACCCCCACAATATTAATAATAATAATAATTGGACAATTTGTAGAGCGCCGTTTTTGTGAAAAATCACCTAAAGGGTGCTTTACAATTTTTTTTTTTAATATTCTTAGAATATATCTAATTTTATTGTTTACAAAAAGATACAGAGCCATACTTACCTGGCAGGTCACTTCCGATAAACACACTTTTTTAGAAAGTTTATGGACATTGCATGAATTTACCTTTGCTACCCCTATCACTGTTGCTTTTACATTTATAAGAAGATTAATGCCAAAATTGAATTAGTATTTATTTTGAAAGACTAGTGAATTTAGAGCTTCTGGGACTGGAAATTTTCAAAAAATGACCTTTACAAAAGATTAAAATAAGAATTTGGTTATATTTTACACAATTAGTTATTTACAACGTCGTGGGCCGTGAAGGCGAAGATGAAAGGTTTTTTTAACTTATGGATAAGACTGTCTGAAAAGATGAGTTTTGAGTTTAGCTCTAAATTCCGCTGAATCTGTGATCATTCTTAACTCGTGTGGAAGTCCATTCCAGGCTTTAGGTCCTGACACTCCGAAAGCACGCTCACCGAATCTAGTATCTGGTGTGCGTTTTGGTTCCTTCAACCTTCCGATAGCTGATGTTGCTGCTGACCTGAGGGTTAATTGTCGAGGATTGGAATTTTCTGGAATACACATTTCCGATAAGTAAGCCGGAGCCATTCCGTTAAGGGACTTAAATATCATCCAGCAGAGCTTGAACTGGATTCTTTCGGGACACTTGAGCCAGTGAAGGTTTTTGAGATGCTCAGAAATATGGGAATATTTAGATACGCCGGTGATAAGTCTTGCCGCAGCGTTGAACACGGATTGTAATTTGTTAATATTACAAATTATGTACATATAACATTAGTGCTTTGATTTTTATATTTTAAATTTTGATTTTAATTTTATGGGGTCGTTGACCATATGACCTAAAGGGCGGCCACCATTAATCAATAGAAATAAATTAATATCATAGTCATCCAAATTGACAGACTCGCCCATAAGAGAAAGCGAACTAAAGCAAGTTTTTTTACATTAACTCCATCTTTAACTGCATCCATGTCATCTTTAAAGATGCTGTGTGGAGGTGTTTTTGAGGTGAGGAAGGAGTGAACATGGGTCTTGAAGAGACCCATGTTGTAGCAGGGAGGAAACACAGAAGCCGGCAAATCGTTCCACAGCCGAGCTATTCAACTCAAGTACAAGTCGTAGAAACGACCCGTTCTCATGTGACAAATGTCAACCGTGTACAAATGTTGGGCGCGTGTTTCTCGACTATGCCGAGGGGATGCTCGATATGTGCCGAGGGGATCAATGACGCTAGTTCCTCTGAGCATCTTCCATTGTAATACCAGCGGAACGAGGTTGCGTGTAGCAGGAAGGTGGTATGATTGCGCTCCCTTTCTGAGATTTGTCAAAAAAATAATTTGACGGTAAACATTTTTTTTTAAAGAATGTTTAAATGGCGGCCACCTCTAATTGTGTGGTAAGAACTCACCCTTGAGACAGCGATAGTGGTATTTGTGATAGAGCTGCTGCGTGAAGTGGTTTTCGCGCAGCAGACTGTGACTGGGGTGCTGGAAGGCGGGCAGCGAGCGCCCCGTGCTGCCCCAGGAGCTGCCGGCCTGCGACTCGGCAGGCGAGGTGCCCAGCGAGGAGCCGAGGCTGTGCGTGCGCGGTCGGTGCTCGCGCGAGTCCATGATCCACCCCACGTGGTGCTCCATCGGCG
Organism: Glyphotaelius pellucidus; assembly: GCA_936435175.1. Lineage (NCBI taxonomy): Eukaryota > Metazoa > Arthropoda > Insecta > Trichoptera > Limnephilidae > Glyphotaelius > Glyphotaelius pellucidus. Next base: position 17,354,454 of record OW386565.1, read on the forward strand.
GGTCCAGGCTGTGGCGGGTCTTGCGCTTGCGGCCGCTTCTGTAATGTTATCAAGTACACACTGTTATTAGTGAAAGAACAAACACGGCTAAACACTTTCAGCATAACTAAAAACATCCTGAAAGTTTTATTTAATTGATAAACGACCGTGGATGTGAAAGCATTAACCAATTGCTTGCCGATTACGCGCCGGCGTGCGCCAAATGCAAGCCAAATTAAACTCTAAAAAATATTTTATGAAATGCGATTTTAAACCTTAATTTTAAAGAAAACGTATGAAGAATAAGGTCAGAATCGCTTGGGGCATTCTTGTTCATAAGGTATAAGATACCGTGTACCCATCTATCACAGCAGAATAATTTCTGTGGAATTTTTTATGATCTCCGGCCAAGATTTTTTCCCGCCTTTGAACTGTCAGATTGGCTTGCGTCGCTTTCGCGCCGTTGTCATGTGAAAGATCGTAAAACGTATAAATTCATTGAATAAACGCAAGTAATGTAGTTTTTATGCATAGATTATTGTTCAAGGAATGTGTTTCGGTAAATATTACATAAGATAGCTTAAAATAAACCCACAAAATATTACGTAAAAGTCAAAACATCGCGAAATTTACCCGTTTGCTCCGTGGCGTCTCTCGAGTTAATAATTTTAAAAAAACTACAAAAAATTGTTCATGGAAAGATATATATACTTTGCTTACACAACCAGAGAAGGTTGTTTATCTATTGTATACGCTAATTAAAACTAAATTATCAACAAAACACAGCGCCCTTGAGGTGATTTTTCACAAAAACGGCGCTCTACAAATTATCCAATTATTATTATTGATGACACCCGGACGCCATAGAGAATTTAATACAAATTATTCCGAGTGGCTAGGTGTGTTTACGGTATCTCATACGTCAAGAACAAGAATGCCCCAAGCAATTCTGACCTTGTTCTTCATATGTTTTCTTTATACATAAGGGTTAAAATCGCATTCTAAAATAAATATTTTTAAAATTTTGGCATGTGTGCCGGCGCACAACCGGCACAGTAGGTGATAAAGGTGTAAAGAAAGCAATCGTTACCTGAGGTCGGTGTGTGGGTCTTTGCTGACGGCGTAGAATCGTGCGGCACGTCTGGGGTCCTTCCTGCCGCCTCCTTGTTCCTCCATACGGTTGAACTGGAACCATCAAGTCAACGACATTAAAACACCCAATATATTATTAGCACTACTATTTTATTGAAAGTGATTTTTAATCACCGAACAGATTACAGAATTTCAACACACTGTCCCCCCGGCGGGTCGATGAAATTATTGATTTTGGCATTAACCACGACGCGTGGCCGGGTCAGCAAGTGAATATATAAATTCACCTTTCTTTTCTCCGTAATTTTTAATGATGGCCTAGAACACCCTCGAAGGGTGAGGGCCATAAATAATTGAAAAAAAAAAAAAAAAAAAAAACCTAGTTGTTTGGAAGACGAAAGAAGTCAAAAAGTCAATGGCTGGGGTGTGAAATTTGGAAAGACTCACGTAGGATGGTGGAGGCGGGGGAGGAGGTGTCTCCTGTTCACGCACAGACGGCGCGTCGTCATCGTCGTCCCGTCTGTCCGCTTCGTTTGTGTGCGTTCTTCTTCTACGTACACTCTCCTGAAACAAAAATGAAAAAATATTAATGAGTGACTAATTAACAATCACGCCTTTTCCCGGCAGGGGAGGGCAGAGAGGACAGAGCACTACCCGAAACTGTGTCTCGTCACACACTCACTCTTGCTTCATTTACATTCATATGTGGCAATCGAAGGTCGCAGGATCGAATCCCGCGTGGCAAATAAATTTTAATTGATTAATTTGCGTTATTTCACGATTTATTCATTTAAAATAACATTTAGTATATTTGCGGCACGTTCCAGAGTGGAAGATGCTCTCAGTATTTCCCTGGTATAAGACCACCATTCAGAATTGAAACGTTGCTTGAAATGGCTTTAGCCATGTTTGGTGACCAGATCTGAATAGCCAGGTACTTCCCTCTTCCCTATCTCCTTCCCCTCCCCACTACCTTCAGCCTCACAACATACCCCAATTGGAGATGCCATAGTTTCACTGGCTCCAGACGGGAGCAGTTGGGACTCTTGTGCGATATTCATATAAAAAAAATTTTTTTTCAAAAATCACTAATCATAATTTTCAGGCCACACGCTCGGGCCTACAATAATACGAGCCCACTCAGCGGTGGAAATTATCCCATCGAGTTTGCTAGAATGTACCTACATACCGAGAGCCCCTAGAAGGTACTAACGTCGAATGTCTGCAATGCTACCTATAAGCATTTATTCGTCGACCCAGCACCGTGCCGTTAAAGCGTTTGTTCCCGTGGCATTTGACGAGTTAAAATACTAAAAACTAAAATTGTTAAATAGATTACAAAAATTTGTCTTTGGAAACTTAGAAACCTTAGAAAATGATAAGGCGTAGTTAGAACCCTATCCAAATGAAGTGACGAACCATAATGCGCCTCGTTTTAAGATCAACTGTCAGATACAAGAGAAATAGCGAGTGTAAGTATAGTTAGAACCTTGTCAAATGAATTATTATTGAAAATGCTTGATGTTAGAACTTTGTCATACGTATATCTACAAAAATACAACACGGATGGTTCTGAAAATTATTTTGGATATAGAAATGAGCAAAAGAAATGCTTTGGCATTAAAAGGTCATTTTTGAAAAAAATGTCAGTTAAAACCTTATCCAAATGAGGAGACGAATTGTCGGCGGATCAATTGCCGGGTTACCCTCGGTGCACACTTGATCCGTGAATGTTTACGTACGTGATAACCTCGTGGGTAGTTAGATTAAGTTAGGTTAGGTGAAGTCAATAATATAACAAGTGTAAATTGTCTTACAGTGTCCGTGTGGGTCCAGAGATCCTCCTCGTAGAAGAAGAGGCCGTCGCTAATGGCCTGCTCGAGGTCGCGGCCGATCTTGACACGAGACTCGTAGCGAATGCCGCCGTGACGGTCGCGGCCCTCGTGCTTGCCAGGCGCCGTGGGGCCCCGCGCAGCTCCCGTCTGCGTCACGATCACCAGCTTGTTGATGTCGCGGTCTGTGAAGTCGCAGTCGGATTCTTCTCCATCAGACCTGGAACACACATATTTATTAATATCACTTTACATATTATTTATTTTTCATCTTTATTAATTCTAGATTGCAATTAGTGATGTCTACTACGCCTGTCTTAATTAGAAAATCCTGTGTTTAGAGCAGGTGCAGTTTAAAACCTAAGCAGTATTACTAAAAAAACACTGAAAATTTTATTCAATTGATAAACAACCGTGCATGTGAAAACATAACTAATTAAAAAATGACAAAAAACTGTTCATAGAAAGATACATACATTGCTTACACAACCAGCGGGGGTTGTTTATCCATTGTATATACTTGTTTTATTAATAATTTTTTAACAAACTTCGTATTTTAAATGTCTATATATAGTAGAACCACCTTAACCCATTGGCCACAAACCCCGGCAGCTCGCCGGGTGTGCAACTCAGGTACTTAACCACAAACCTAGGCCTAGAGAAGGTCCGCCGAAAAACGAAAACCCAGCACAAGTGACTTTTTTGAAAAAAAATTTAAATGACAAACACTCTGTAGGTAAATTAATCATTCATTTCGTTGAATTGAAAAAATTATGTTTCTTATGTTTTTCCATGATATTTGTGTGTCAAGTTTTGTATGCAGCCAGCCGCCATTTAATTTCTTCAAAATTGCGAGTGGTTTTAGACTTTTGGCAGTGACCCTGCACGTTTCTGATTGCTTTGGGGACTACCATACCAAATTATTTTATTAGTTATTAGTGTACATGTATGTAAAAAACTAAAATTATTAATGTTCGATTTGTGAATATTATGTTTTTTGTAACTTTATGAATTAAAATGTGAAAAAAAAAACTTGCGAAAAAAGAGAAGGTTATTTTTGTTTCCTTATTTACACATATTTTAATATTTATTAAATTTTAATTTTTATGTTTTTCTTTACCTTAATCTAATATGTAAACAAATTTAAAGAAATTAATTCATTTGAATAAATGGTTCAAAAGTTCCAATAGATTTAGTACACTAATGTAGGATTACAATTTTTGGTACAAGATTAATTCAGTGGTGAAGGCCCATTTTTTTATCATTAATTCTGTGGCCAATGGGTTAATTCAAAATCCACGAGACATCAAATTAACGAATTCCAATGTAATTTGAAATTTTTATGAAAAAAATGTTCTTAAAAAATCTCCAAAAATTGAGTTCCCTGGCTGCAAATTCAAATTCGGATAGGTTCTTCAGAGTAAATTCGTAATAATATGACTTATACCAGGGTAAATCGAATTTTCGCAGCCGATTACCACAGGTCGACCCTATATTTGAAGTACATTCATAAAAATAAGATATTTTTCTGCTTAAATAAAATTTTCACAGCTGATTACTATCTATGATTTTTCAAAGAAAATTAAAAAAATGCGACATAACATTGTAAAGTGATTCAGATATAGAAAATAATAATATGAATTAAGACAATGTAAATCAACATTTTAAGGTTCAGATTTACGAAATTATGTACATGATTTTTCTTTTTCAAAAAACTGACTTTACGAATCTGAATTCACTTGACAAAATTAACCCTGAGAAATTCAAATAAAAGTAATACACATTTCAAATAATTAGAATAGAAAATTTAAATAATTTTCCATTAACCCCTGGTTTGCCGATTGCGCGCCCAGGACGCGCCATAAAAAAGTAAATAAATTTTGAGATGCGATTTTAAACCTTATGTATAAAGAAAATGTATGAAGGACAAGGTCAGAATCGCTTGGGGCATTCTTGTTCTTGACGTAACAGATATAAGGAACACACCTAGCCTCTCAAATAATCATCTTTGCACATATCTATGACTTTCGAAATGACATTTCTGCCGCGATTTGAGCTGTCAAACTTTGAGCGTCGCATGTCATGAAAAGATCGATAAAACTATCAATTTGTCAAATAAACGCAAGTAATATTATTTGTAAGCATAGTTTATTGTTCAGGGAACGTGTTTCGGTAAATATTAAATACGATAGCATAAAATAAATACGCAAAATATTACGTCAAAGTCAAAACATCGCGAAATTTTCGAGTTTCTTCCCTGGCATTTGAGAGGTTAACCCATTGGCCACAGAATTATTGAGCTAAAAAATTGGCCTTCACCACTGAATTAATTTTATACCAAAAATTGAAAACCTGCCTTGATGTACTAAATCCTTCGACCAAGTATATCAAGACATGCCCTGTGAAATTAAAAATGACGCCAGAAACCAAATAAAACTGGCTCAAGGCCCATTTATGAAAAAGTGCGAGCATTGTTTCGTACTATTTGGATCGCATAGTGCTTTGTGTTTTACCTTTTATCGGTCCACACTGAAACTAATTGCTGTCCCAGCCGTCCTGACGGAATTAATTTTTTCAAACACAAAAATATCCTACTTCCGAATATTGTACAAGGTACAGTCCGCGAACTTTATTTTTGATAATGTAACAAGCTACCTGAATACATAAAAAAAATTATGCCTTACCGATAGCTTTAAGACAGCGTTTTAATAAATGTAATAATATTGACGTATTATTTTTTTGGCAAGCAAAGTTTCTGACGTCACTTAATCACCCAAATGCTTGTGACGTCACCACACACCGATACTAACACATAGACGAAGGGCTTGCGGCACGATATGGCAGTGGTTTTTAAACTTTTTAAAAACGCGACCCGGTTTGTATAAAACGGAAACCTTTAAAATACATTAAGCGCAGATCTTAACAAAAAACCGCTGCACTATTCTTCAATTAAGGTCGAAAGTTAACCTATCTTAAGCCATAAAATTCCGAATTTCTACCGTTTTACAACATATTTCTCTAAAACACTTTAAGTTTTTAAGTTTCTAAAAAAATGTATGTTGTTTTTGACGATAATATCTATACATTTGCCACGCCGAAACGGTAATTGAATGAAATTCTTCCGATAGAAGAAAATCGTAAAATTGTATATTTCGAAAATTATTATTATTGTTACATAACAAGTTATATATATATGAAAAAAATCATAATTAATTTTTTTCTTTAAAGCTATGACATTTCCCGCGAGATTTTGGTTCTATTTTAAAATAGTTTAAACGAGTCATGTTTTATTAAACATTTTCACAATTTTCGCTTAAATATTATCGTTTTCGTGCTCCCTCTAACATTCGTATTTACATATATCACCTTCCTCTTCTTTTTGAGCGCTTACTAACGGGCTTTAATTAACTACGAATTTCTGTCATTTTTTAATTATTACCTATACACAAAAAAAACTTAATGATTGAGCAGCTGATTCAAAACTTTTAAGAAAGATTATAGTTTTCGGCTAAGACATTTTGCAAAACAGAACAGAAGTCTTTGAATATTTTTTAGCGCAATTTTTTTGATATTTTTTGTAGTCAAAAGTCCAGAAAGCAGTAAAAGGGCTTGCGGGCTGCTGGTTGCTCATTACTGTGTTAATGATAAGCGACCAACCTGGGCAGCCCACGGTGCGTGGGCGGTAAAAGGGTCAATTTTTCGTAATTATTTTTAAGCAAACGATGAATGGATTTTTTTTATTTTAAAACTCATGATCAATATATACATATACGGGACTGTGTACAAGTTTTTGTACACGAATCTAAAGTATGGTTTGCAGTGTACACCGCTTTCAACAGGACACTTCGACGAAATTGCTGCTTGGTGGTTGACAACGAACCATACGGTTCATCAGAAAAATAAAATTTAAAAATTATCAGACGCATCCGCCGCCAAGACCCGGACAAACCTCAATCCATGAACCCGGGCACCCCTGCATAGTCACCAAACGTAGCGAACCACTTGGGGTGACCTATGGCAGAGGCGTTGGTTACCAAAAAATGGTTCCCGAGGCGGCGGTACCCATACTCGCCTCCGAAATTGAATCGCTTGTCATAATAAAGTAAAAAAATATTTTTGACTAATTAAATTTGTGAACGTCTCGCGATCCCCACTTTGAAAACCATTTATATACAACACAGCTTGTCGAAACGTCACGCATGCAAAACGTGAACACCTATGGAAGTGTTAGTTCGACAAATCACACAATGGGATTCGTCGGTGCTCATTTTTATATTGCCGAGAATTCGCATGCAAGACGGCGGAATTCGAAGGAGAGTTGTATTGCGAAATTAATGATACTTGGGGTTATTTTTTTCTGATTTTTACTATGAGACGGCTTGTCTAGGGTATACTAGGTCAATGACTAAATCTATTGTAACTTTTGAACCACAAATTCAAATTAATTAATTTCTTTAAATTTGTTTACATATTAGATTAAAGTAAAGAAAAACACAAAAATACAAATTTGAAAAATATTAAAATATGTGTAAATAAGGATACAAATATAACCTTCTCTTTTTTCCTAAGTTTTTATTTCACATTTTTATTCATAAAGTTACAAAAAAAAATAATATTCATAAATCTAACATTAATGATTTTTGCTTTTTACATACCTGTATACTAATAACTAATAAAATAATTCTGTATGATAGTCCTCAAAGCAATCAGGGACGTGCAGGGTCACTACGAAAAGCCTAGAACCACTCGCAATTTTGAAGAAATTAAATGGCGGCTGGCTACTTACAAAACTTGTAATACAAATATTAGGGGAAAAACCAAAGAAACTTATGATTGCCAATTCTACCAAATGAATGGTTTGTTATCTACTAAACGTTCAGCATTTAAAGTTTTGTTCAAAGATGTCACTATCACGCTCCTTTTTACGTTTTTTGGCGGGCACACTCTAGGCCGGCGGCTCGCCGGGGTTTGTGGTTAAGTATCTGAGTTGCACACCTGGCAGGACGCCGGCGTTTGTGGTCAATGGGTTAACTCTTCCCGTGCCTCTGGAGGAAACTCGAAAATTTCGCGATGTTTTGACTTTGACGTAATCTTTTTTGGGTTTATTTTATGCTATCTCATGTAATATTTACCGAAACACATTCCTTGAACAATAAACTATGCACAATAATAACATTACTTGCGTTTATCTGACGAATTCATATGTTTACAATCTTTCTTACGAGAATGATGCAATCGAACTGAACGTTGAAATGCTCAGAAAAAACTTTGCCAGAGATCCATAAAGAATTCATAGAAATTATTCGGGTTCCATAGATGTGTTCAAAGCATTCTATACCTTAAGAACAAGAATGCCCCAAGCGATTCTGACCATATCCTTCATACGTTTTCTTTATAATTGAGGTTTAAAATCACATTTCAAAAAATATTTCATAGAGTTTAATTTGGCACGCGCCAGCGCGCAATCGGCAAGAAACCGGTCAAAAACTACTGCTTTACAGGTCAAAATAATACTTAAATTCAAAGCAATTTTGAGTTCAATAAACCACATTTCACAAACGACAACCAAAATGAGTATGTTTGATGTCGATTCTCTGAACACATGCAAATTTTTAGAATTACACAAAATTTCGTGTGGAGACAAAAATAAATTTTAAATTATGAATTAACGAATGTCGAATGAAAAAATCATTTCGCATGAAAAAAAAATTTCTCAGGAATTTTTTTTTGGCAAAATTTTCGAAAGTGTTTTTTAGAATTATCGGGGTTCAAATTAACAAAGTTCTACTGAATATTAGTAGCATGGATGACATGTAGTGGAAGTTCGTTCCATACTTCCACTACTATATTTGCTAGGAAGTATTTCTAGGAAGCGTGTGTTACCATTCCGAGAAGGTGTTCTGTCGAGGGGGTGGCAGGGCCGTCTCCAACTCCTCGTCGAACTGAAAATCCAGTTCCTCGCGGCTGTCGGGACCGGGGGGCACGGGGGCGGTGCGCTCTTGGCTGCGCTCCGCACTGCGCTCCTTGCTGCCGCCTTTGGGACGTCTGGTCACCTGGACACCACACAATCAACTATTAATAATTGCCAAAAACTTCAATCAAAATAACCCCTCAGGCCTCGGGCCTATTTTGTCGGAAGGCCAAAAATATTTCCACTTTGCAAAAAAATCCAAGTAAATGAAATATTTCTGAATGCATCCAAAAACTAAAAAATACGACTGATTTTTTAAGGGTTAACCTCTCATCTGTGGCTCGCCCGCCCTCAAAAACCTCTGTTTTTTTTAAATGTGATTTTAACCCCAGGGTATAAAGGGACTGTCTGAAGGACAAGGTCGAAATCGCTTGCGCCAACATCTTTCTTGACGTAACACTTCATTTGATTAATCTAGCTTCTCGGAATGCTTTCAAATGTTCTAAAATGTGTTCTAAAACATTAGTGTTCAAATTCAAATGTTCTAAAATGTGTTCTAAAACATTAGTGTTCAAATTCAAATGTTCTAAAATGTGTTCTAAAACATTAGTGCGTCATTTTTAGCAGCTGTCAGTGGCGAAAATAACGATATTTTACATTTGCAATTCTTTGAAAACTCCTCTGAATTTTTTTTTTTCATATAGGGTACGTGTCCAGGTTTGTGTAGAAACAATAAAATCAGTTTATATTATTTGTATGAATAAATTGTTTTGATATTTGTTTGCCGAATGGGAGAATTTTTTTTTAAAGTTTAAGTTAGCTATTCTGGGAAAACTTCAAACAATTTTATTATAATGAATAATAAGATATTTTATCTGTTAAACAGAAAACAATCGCAAAAAAACAATTCCTTTGTTTTATATGGATATTTGACCAGAAGACATCAAGGTAATTTTTGCGCGGTTTTCGGAAATCTCATCCCACGTTCAACAGGTTAAAAAAACAAAACAAAAAAGTTAGGTTAGGTTACATTTTTTGACTTAGGTAATTTGAGTGGGTGTAATTTCGGTGAACGGACAACTCGGAATGAAACCAACTCAGATAAGTCATTTAGAGTGATAAAAAATTGGTTAAATAGGTTACGTTAGGTTAGGTTTATCGGCTAATTTAAAATTATTTTTTTTATAGCTTTTAATGACTTTTCAAGGAGGTGTCGAGTTGACTTTATTCTCAGTTGGCATGGAACCGTTATATTCATGCCTGTCTATTTTAATCTTGTAACTAGACTACACACCTTGGTCCAGATGTCCGTGAGCTGCTGCTGTTCCTTGTTCTCTCCGTCCACTTCCATTCGCGTCACCCCGGCACTCTCCGGCACGGGACCGTTATGATCTGTAAACCAAAAACAAAAACCATTCACTAATATGCTTCAAAGGAACCTAGGCACATGTTCGTGATGACAGAGAAAAGGAATTTTTTTACATTATCCCCACACAGGCCCTGAGAAAAAAAAATCTCTCAGGACCTCTACCATCTTTGGGGATGCTATGTAGAAAGTCTTCTTAGAAAAGGAAATTCTGGGAAGGAAAAAGGATGACGGGTGGATAGGAATCTAGGGGTCAGTGTGAGCAGGAGTGACAATTTTTTTTTTACATTAGCTCCACACGGGAGGCCCCGAGGAAAACAATTTCCCTCAGGGCCTACGTCATCTTAGGGGATGCTGTGTGGAGAGTTTTTTACGGAAAGGAAAGAGAAGAAGTTCTGGGAAGGAAATAGGTATGAGGGGTGGGTAGGAATCTGGGGGTCAGTGTATCCAGGAATGGCGGAAGTATGAACCGATCCCTCCAACCGCGATGCAAGGCGGTGGGTCGAGAGATTCTCGCTGAAGAGGATAAAAGACCTCCCCCAATCAATCTCTCTCGATCCTGCCCACCACGCGGCAGGTGGGCAGACGCATCGGCCGCCAAGACCTGGACAAACCTCACCCCATGAACCCGGGCATGCCTGCAAGTCACCAAATGTAACAAGCCACTTGGGGCGACCTATGGCAGAGGTGTTGGTTATCCAATAAATGGTTCCTGGGGCGGCGGTACCCAAACCCGCCTCCCAAATTGAGAACAAATGTATAAATCCATCAATCCCACTGCAAGGCAATGTTCTGAGAGAGCCCTGCTGAAGAGTTCAAAATCTTCCTCAACAGTCTCTAATGATCAGGCAGGCGCAACTGCCGCCAAGACCTCACCCCATGAGCCCAATCACCTCTGCTTCATCACCGGCCTTAGCTTGCCACCTGGGGTGACCTATGGCAGAGGTGTTGGTTATCCAACAAATGGTTCCTGAGGTGGCGGTACCTATTTACGCCTCTCAATATTCAACTCGGTAGGCAATTGCTGCCAAGATCCAAGCAACCACCATGAACCCGGTCACCCCTGTTAACACATCGTATTCGGGCGCTTCGAACAATAGACTATAGCCTATAGCGGGTGTTTTTCGCGATTAGCGCAAAAATATATCGATTTCTTAAAATTGACACAATTTCTAACCAAATAATATTTTCGATTAAAATTTTCAAATAAGTAAAATTTACAAAATTTTAAGAAACCCCCGACACAAAAAAGGCTGATAACCTTGAAACGCCTGAACAGATTTTAATGAATTATAGCTAAGAACCATCTCTATTACGTCAGCTTTCAAACAAAAAAACTGCATCACAATCGACCTCGTTGGACCTCGTTCCTGCTTCATATTTACTTACATTATCTGTTTTGCAGGTCCCTCTCAAATCTTTGCGCCTCCCCCAATGACATGTGTAGGCTTGAGGCTTGATCAGGCGACCTTGACTGTCCTTTGTCCTGCCTCTGACTACTCAATGCTGAATTTTCTTTTAGTCTTTGGGTATTTTACCCCAAATATTCAGTTAACATTCTTTGAGGCTTCACTGAGTGGTTGGCTAAGGGACACGGAAGCTAAGTGTGGTTTATGGTCAGACCGAATGCCATTCACATTTTTTGTTGGTACTTGCCTATTGATATGAGATTTATTGTATTTTTTATGTTCTCCATTTTATACAGGTGCTTGCAGGTTTTTTTACACGATGCAATGCCGCCTCACGGAGTCTCATGAATGAGTTTTTTTTTCTCATTTTGCCCTGTTTAATTCATATTTGCTTTACTAACATATTTTTGCATTTTGTTTCCTGTTAAGCACTTGCATACTGCTTACTAACAACGTATGCAGGGACACTGGAGGTCTAGATTCATTCAAAAATAAATAAATGTAGCTTCGTTTAACAAAAAAAATTAGTATCTTGCGAGAGCCTTGAAGGAGTAACCATCTGTTACTTATACCAGGGCGGGTATGTGGTGGATAACCTCCAATGCATCACAATCGGTCCATTCGTTTAGGAGCTACGATGCCACAGACAGACACACAGACACGTCAAACTTATAACACCGATCCTTGCGTCGGGGGTTAAAAAATCATATATGACATTTGATCATCAAAAATAAATTATAATTGCTTTGATTACACATTCGGTTGTCACTTTTCCTTACAAAGCTTTGGTAACACGATATAACATGATATAACAAATCATCACCAATAAATAACTCTTATCGCATCACTTACAGTTTGAGGAAAATGGACATTTGAATTCAAACCGCCGCTGCCTAAAAACGATTCCAGAACTGGAGGATTATCAAACGATGACCACTCGTCCACATCCTCATCTGAGCTCGTCTCCGAATCAGAATCACTTTCAATAGTGCGACGGTGAAACGTTCTAGGTCTTGGTATTTGTTCATCATCACTCGGTTCGTTGTCTGACAACTCTTCAATATCATCATTCCATGAAAAATTAGATAAATTGTCGGCATACACTTCACCGTCACTATCATTGGCTTGTAAAGATATTTTTGTAGGGATAACGTCCTATACAATGCTAATATATTCAAATAATAAAATACCAAACAGTAAACAAAACAGTGCAAGCGGTATGAAAAATAGTCCAATACGTGAAATGACTCAAACTAAACTGGAGATTGATCGCATAAAAACTCTAGATTTCTGGCGACGCCTTTACAAGCGGCACACTAGCCAATCCGGACAAGGCATCTCAAATAACGTCGACAGACTGTCGCCTAGCACCCAGGTAGCAAATTACCCTTCAAGGTGTTTTATTTCACGCTGATAACAAACCCGTATAATGCCGTTTCCTGCCAAAAACCGACAGTCGACAAAAAGGGCATTTGCAGTGTCCCGCAGTTGACGGACAGTCTGCAAAAAACGGCAAATGCCGTGTCCCGACGACTTTGTGTTAAGTTACAAAGGCAATATGTTTATTAGGGGCATTGTTCACTACAATGTTCCTACACTACGCACCACATCAGCTCAAAGACATTTCATGTACCTAGCTCCTAAAATGTTTAACCTTCTCCCCGAGAACCTAAAATCCGAAACCCAACCCCATATCTTTAAAAAAAAATTATCAAAATGGATCCTTACATTCAGTAACGATGATGTGTAAAACTTGCTATTTTAATTGAATTGTAATATAATTAATACATCTTGTAACTTAAACTATTTAAATGAATTGCATAAGTTAATGACTGTACACTGTACCTACCCAATCTGTAAACTTCATCCACCATAACACAGGGACATCCCTAGCATGGCGGATGAATTAACACAATTTTTTTGTTCATTGTATAAACTTCTTTTAATAAATAAATAAATTAAATAAATTGTGGTGTACTTACCAGAATGACTGTCAGGAGTGGCGGCGGTGGTGGTGGGAACGAACTCTGGGACGTCGGGATTGAGGTGATCATCTACTGGTGTTTTTACCACTGTGCGGAACCTCCTGAAACACAAATAACTTATACATTAGAAAACAGACATAAAATAAGCCATTTAAACCTTTTTATTCAAAATACTACTTACTCTAAATTCGACTATTGCGAACTCCTGCAACTCATTAATACCCACAGTAACAACACAACAAAATTATTCGATTGCGGCATTCATAAGCGTAACTACATTGCCCACTCTCCAATTCAATGATTTCACACTAAGGGAAATCAATACTTACGTGATGTTGACATATTTAATAATATCAACTTGGCGTGTAACTGTGGATCATGTAAAATATTTATTCCAACTATTCCTAATAATTCCCAATCAATGTAATTTTCAGTTTTTGATTCTTGTATTTTTATGACTTGTTTAATGTAATTTTAAGTTTCAAAATTATGTCATGTTAAAATTGTACTACCAACATGTAAAATAAATAAATAAAATTACGATATATACGCTCTTAGAGCCAAGTATCTCATATTCGATGATTCAAGAATCGAAAATCTGGAAGCAATCTTTCAATCCTTCCATTGATATGCTTGTTGTAACTCTAGTGATCAGCTCGGGTACGTGGCTCCGTCCAAGCCAGAGTCAAGTTAGCCTCTCAGGAACTGGGCATACTGTACAGCGCCTACAGATACTGCAGATAGTACACAACTGCTAACCCTGTACAAATCGCAAGCGCGCCCCACTGTTGGATTTGGCGGCCGCCTCTGAACCCCAAAATACCTGAAAAAATCCTCGACTCTGTGCAAAAACGAGCGGTCCGTTTGATAGATTCTTCTGCCTAACTAACGTATTGCAATCTTTAGTGCACAAGCGTCAGATGGGAATGCTGTCCTTGTTTCAATGTAAGATTCTCCGAGGAACTAGCATGATTGGCGCCTTTGGCACCGGTGCACAGTTGGTAAACAAGTCTTCAATGCGAGCCCAACATTCGTACACAGTTGACATTAGTCACATTTTTTTTTTTTTAGTTAATACCGCACAAGAGTCCCAACTGCTCCCGTCTGGAGCCAGTGAGACTATGGCATCCCCAATTGGGGGATGTTGTGAGGCTGAAGGTAGTGGGGAGGGGAAGGAGACAGGGAAGAGGAAGGTGGGGAAGTACCTGGCTATTCAGATCTGGTCACTAAACACGGCTGAAGCCATTTCAAGCAACGTTTCAATTCTGAATGGTGGTCTTACACCAGGGCGATACTGATAGTATCTTCCACTCTGGAACGTGCCGTAAATATACTATATATTATTTTAAATGAATAAATTGTGAAATAACACAAATTAATCAAATAAAATTTATTTGCGCACGCCGGGTTCGAACCCGCGACCTTCGGATTGTGAGTCGAGAGTCTTGCCTCGGGACCACGGAGGCCGTCAAAATGGGCAGTCACATGAGAAAGGGTCGTTCCTACAGCTCGTTTCATTGGCCGGTGTTTGGTTTTGAAATAATGATATATACGGTTCCGAACGGAAAGTCATTTATCCAGTACTTACCCTCCCTAACTACATCACTTATCACATCATCCCTTGCTGGAAAAGCATTTGAAAATGGAACAATGACAAGAGTGAATTCAATGCTTTTGTTTCTGAAAAAACAGAATAAGAGTAGGGACTACATTTTGTCGGTTGTTTGTGTTCATAATATCGTTTATGAACTAAAAGGTTTTTGACCTTATCGAAATCGTTTTATACTTATTTGTATTGTGGCGATAATTACCTCGAGGTACCGCAGTGGAACTAAATATACTATATTTGTATTGTGGCGATAATTACCTCGAGGTACCGCAGTGGAACTAAATATACTATATTTGTAATTGAATATGTCGATGACACATTCAAGCAAGCTTCCATTATAAAAATGTGTAAAGAAAAAAATAACAAAGAATATCAAGAATTTTACAAACTAATGAGAAATGGAAACCAATTTATCACAACTAATTTTAAAACAACTCAAATCATTATATTTTCCAAGCCATAAATAATTAAAATTAAACAATTTTTCAAAACAAAACTTACAGTAAAAAGTGAATATTTTACACAAAACATATTATTACTTACAACCTCAGTAAGAATCGTGGCTCCCTCATCAGGCACAAGAGCTGCTCTTTTCTGATAAGGTATTATACATGACCAAAAACGACCTTTCATATAATATTTTGTAAAATCTTAATATATATATTTCTTCTGTCCGTGTGTATGTCACTGAACTCCTCCTAAACGGCTGGACCGATTTTGATGAAATTTTTTGGGTGGGTTCAACGGGATTCGAGAATGGTTTAGATTCACAATTTGGTCCACTGGAAAATGTTCTTTTAATTAATTTTTTATTTCTAAGGAGTTGTTGATTTTGGAATGTTTAACATTGGATCCGGCAGACTGCGCTACCATCGCAGTATGGAATATTCAATATTATTCTATTTTAATTTTAGTTTGTCCCGACAGTTGTGTACAGGACAACGTCTGTCATAAATAAATAAAATAAATTGTGGAACATTCCAGAACACTCTCGAATGTTGTCCTGAGCGAAGCGGGGTAACCCAGCTAGTATATATGTAGCCCACATTTTATATATTACAATAAAAATAAAAAAATTAAAAAAATTGTGTTGTGTGCGCCTCCGCAGAGGTAAGTGATTGGTTTTCCTTCTTCCTTGTATGCATTATTTTTCCCTACACATATTTCCGTCCAATTCCAGTAAACACCATTTCGTTTAGTATCTACAATCCATTTTCATGTGCTAAAACTGTAATTCAGAAACAGTTTCGGATGCATCAGGCCGGCCTGATTCCTTCCTGGAACAACGACTGGGTTTCTTCTTTACCTGGGTAGCGGGGGCGGCGGAATGGCCACCATGGGTCCCGACAACGGGGCCAGCGGTGGTGGAGCTCCGCCGAGCGCGCGCACGGCCGCGGGGAACAGTCCCAGCAAAGCACCGCGGCCACCAGGGGGCGCAGCACCTCCCTCCAATATCACTCTGCAACACAAACAAATAGGTCACTTACAATTCAATTTAATCAAATTAATTTAATTCAAACTTATCGATTTATAATGACCTTCCACCCATCGCGGTATTGTGTATCTCATCTTTTGAAAGAGCTATTTATTGCTTTTTTTACGCCGTCACGGTAAATATAAAACGTCCATTAGCAGTTTTCTTGTTTAAATGTACCTTTAACCTTTTAAATGTCTTGGAGCAAACGGGTAAATTTCGCAGTGTTTTGACTTTTACGTAATATTTTGTGGGTTTATTTTATGCTATCTTATGTAGTATTTACCGAAACACATTCCTTGAACAATAAACTATGTCTAAAAACAACATTACTTGGGTTTATTCGATGAATTTATACATTTTACAATCTTTTTCACGACAACGGAGCAGAACAATTCCACAGAAATTATTCTGCTACGCTAGATGGGTACATGGTATCTTATACCTTATGAACAAGAATGCCCCAAGCGATTCTGACCTTATCCTTCATAAGTTTTCTTTATAATTAAAGTTTAAAATCGTATTTCAAAAAATATTTTATATTGTTTAGAGTTTAATTTGGCTCGCATCTGGCGCGCGCGGGTGCGTAATCGGCAAGGGACCGGTTAAATGTTGGAAAATTATCTTTGAAAAAAATGCATTGGAATAAAAGACTCGGCCCAACCAGACTCCCCCTTAAAACAAACATCATGAATGCTCATTTTCGACTAGGGCAATACTTAGATTAACAAGAGCATGCACCTTTGTACTGGCTGCATAGGCATCATCATACGAGGAGCTTCCGGCAACGCCACCTCTACAGGAACAGCAGGGACAGGCTTCTCTTCCTCGGCGGTGGCGACGGCGGCAACGGGGGCCACACTGTCCTCGGCCCGGGCCGGCTGGGACTCCTGCGGCGGAGAGGAGGGGGTGGCGGGGACTGCGGGGCCTTCCTCGCCGGAGTGCTGACCCTCGCCAGCCGGGGGCATGTCGCCAGTGTCCACGATGGGCCATTTGGTGGGCTCGAAGAGGGTGCGGACCTGGAAACATATTGTTGTGATTATTCTATTGAAAAACAACCCTAGTTAACACGGTGTAATTGTTGTCAATTATTATGTATGTGTATACTGCCACAAAAGCTTTGCCTTAAATAGGTTCAATTTGGGCAAACTAAGCAATTCATGCATATTTACATTGAAAAGAAACTTCGCAAATGTCAAATCCATGGTATACAACTTTAAACATTCATTAAGAGCTCGTTCACACACAGCTATAAAATATAAAAGATCATAGCACGCCAAATAACGCTCAACATCCAAGTACAAAAAATGTGCATTCCGTTGCCGCTACCTAATTCATCTGACACCCTCTCCTACCACAGGAAGAAATATTTGATAGCGTTGTGTGAAAGTACAAAAGATAAACGCTAGCGGTTCAAGATATCTGCTCGCAGTTTTATAGCTGTGTGTGAACAAGCTTTTAATTAATGTCATACTCAGATCAGTAATCAAAATATCAGATATATCGGGTATTGAAATTATAGGACTCATGTGTACTTACAGCATTTTGTGTTTTAAACTACATAGTAGAAAAAGCAATTGCAAGCTGTAGAAAATCACACAAATTTGACAGGCGATTACGTATGGAATCGATTCTGTATCCACAAAAGATACAGAATCGCATGGCAGAATTGAAACTTTGAATACAATTACCTCAGAATGCCATTTTTGGACAAGTCATAGGTTTTCCATCTCATAGCAGCGTCGTTCCGCTGGTTTCGGAAAGACAAAATCTATAAAAAATACTAATATCTTGCAAACCTTGAATCCGGCGATAAGTTCTATCTTGTCGGAAGCGCGGATGGCCTCCAGCACGAGCGGCAAGTCCGCAGTGAGCGCGCGCACGCGGTGGAAGGAGGCAATCAGCGTCACCGGTATGGTGCCGTCTGCGTCCATCTTGCGGCGCAGGAAGAAGTCACGCATCAGGTTCTCTACGGAGAAGTAGTATTCGCTGCAAGACACAAAACAGAATTATTAGTAATAATAAAGCAGATAAAAAAAAAATTAAGATACTCACAGTCAATTGAATAAAGGGAATTTTACATATTTAATGGTTTCGGAATCTACACAACCGGTGAAATCTTTCGTCCATAAAGCTATCCAAGTATCCCGAACTTTGTGGAAATTCAAACTAAATCTTTTGGTCAAAGAAATTATTTTACAGGATTCCGTCGTTGTTCACAGTACAGTGCAGGCTAGCCCCAAATATCACTCAGGACATTATATGTTAATTAAACAGGGTAGATCCTTCCACAAGGAAAGCACCCAAAAATGGCACAAATGGCTTCCGCTCACACTGGACGCGGCTTGCTTCTAGGCGGCTTGTAAAACGACAATGGCTGTCAATCGCCGAGGCGACTTGGCGCCGGGTCAAGTTCTCTTCGGGAATCAGGTTCCACTCATATTTAATAGCCTTTCAGAACATGCTAAGTCAACTTATTCCTTGTGCACTTTAAAAAAGATTTTAAATTATTTGTTTTAGCTGAGAATTTTCAACATTTTTTTTTCATCTGTCCTTTCTAAATTGGTAAATTCTAAATAAAAGGTCGGAATTGGCCTTTACTGGTGATTGGTTGTATGCAAATTTTGCTTATTTGGTCGCAACCGTCATCACCTTTTTCCAGAAAAGAAGGTTTTTGGTGCAATAACAAACAAAACAAACTTAACCTGTTGAGTGTCGGGTGTATTTCGAAAAATCCATATAAAATCAAATATCCATATAAAAATCAAGGAATTGCTTTTTTTGCGATTGTTTTCTGTTTACCAGATAATATATCTTATTATTCATGCATATTACATGAAAGTAAAAAAAAAAAATTTAAATCTCCCATTTTGGAAATAATTGTCAAAAAATATAATCACACAAATAATATAAACTGATTTTAATATTTCTACACAAATCTGAATACATACCCAACATGAAAAAACACAATTCAAAGAAGTTTGCAAATAAATAAAGACCTTTATACGCATTTGAAAACGTTAAACTTCGATCTTTCGCCTTTGACAGTTTCAAAAATTGAACGCCAAGTCATAGAAAATTCATTTAAAATTATTCTAGGGTAGCTAGATTAATTAAACCATCGGTTACGTCAAGAGTGATATTGGCGCAAGCGATTCTGACCTTAACCTTCATACAGTTTCTTTATACATAAGGGTTAAAATCCTACCGTAGCTAAATCGGAACACCTTCCTCCTCCCACAACATCAAATGAATTTTTTTTTTTATATTTTTATGAAGTATTGTGATTTTTTAATATTTTTTTTGGTCCTTTTTAAATTAATAACAAATTTTATTTCAAATCTAATATCAACACATTGGCTGTGTTACATTCTGTGGAGTAAGGTTGGGTTGCACTTACATCTGCTTCTTGATGTAGTCTCTGAGTGTGTGCGCGTCCAGGTTGAGGTAGGGAGCAGCAGCGGCTCCGTAGTAGAATGCGCCCATGAAGGGTGGCCCGGCGGCCGTCATGGCGGCGGCCAGAGCGGAGGGCGGTACAGCTGCACCTGCGTAGCGGGCCTGAGGGGGTGGGGCGGGGGCGTTTAGGCGCTGGTGCGGGTGCGGGTGGTGACCGGACCCGTCCCAGCGAGCGGGAGGCTGAACGGGATAAGGGAAGGGGCACGGCAAATGGTTTGGAATGCGGCAGTTTGAGCAATGCGTTAGAATGAGGGAACGTCAGATTAGGTTGATTTGAAAAAGGACGGTTTTAGTGCGTGTCAGAATGAGTTGATGTCAGTTTGAGCAATGTGTTATATTGGACAGAGATGTCAGATTAGATTGATTTAGAAAAGTGACGGTTTTAGTGTTTAAAGAAATAATATCAGTTTGAGCAATGTGTTATATTGGGGGAACGTCAGATTGATTTAAAAAAGTGACGGTTTTATGTGTGTCAGAATAAGGTGATGTCAGTTTGAGCAATGCGTTACATTGAGTATAAATGACAGATTAAATTGATTTAGAAAAGTGACGGTTTTAGTGTGTGCCAGAATGAGATAATGTCAGTTCGAGCAATGTGTTATATTGAGTATAAATGTAAGATATGATTTATTTTAAAAAGTGACGGTTTTAATGTGTGTCAGAATGAGAAAATGTCAGTTCAAGCAATATGTTGTATTCAGTTGAAAGTGTCAGAATGTCAGATTAGTTTGATTTAGAAAGGTGACAGGTTAAGTGTGTCGGAAAGAGAAGATGAAAGTTAAAAATGTGCCAGAATGAGTTGAGATTGGTTTAGAAAGTGACATTTTGAGAAATGTCAGAAAGACATTGTCAATTTGAGTAATGCATTGCAACAAATTGAAACATCAGGTTGCAGTGTTGAGTTTCAGATTAGGATGGTTTTATAAAGTGACAGTTTACGTATGTTAGAATGAGAGGATGTTATTTATAGTAATGTTAGAATGAGAGGATGTTATTTATAGTAATGTCAGAGTAGGTTGGTTTACAAAAGTGACAGAATGAGTTTGTTAGAATGAAAATATGCCAATTTGAGCATTGCATTGTTAAAATGAGATATTGTCAGATTAGATTGGTTTAGAATTGTGACGGTTTGGGTGTATGTTATATTGAGTTGTGTTATAATTAACATTTATATTAAAAAACATAATAAATAGCAATAATAAAATAAACATTTGTTAGGTTTGGTTACGGAGAGCACATTCAGAATGTAAATGAAGGTTAGGTTGTGACGAGTTAGACAAAGCAGTGACAACACACAAGCCATCAAATGAAATGGGTTAGGTTAGGTTAGATGTGAAGCAAGCAGTCAAATTGAATGTGCGATGGTGTGATAAAAATAACGATATAATGCATATCGGTAATAAAGTCATAAAATTGGTTAACAGCCGTAAAATCGAAATGAATTTAAACAATTTGTAGCGGAAATAATGACATTTTTTATTTATCGAGATAAGAAAACATGTATGCGATTTTCATGGCCATGTTAGAAGCGTTTTTGTAGCGACATGAGGAAAGAAATTGATTTGTAGGAAGACAAATAAATTGATTCATTGTGAGAAAAATTAAGAAATAAATCAATTCAAAAGGAGAATTTTAAGAAATAAATTGATTTGTACGGAGAAATTTAAGGAATAAATTAATTCGAAAAGAGAATTTTAAGAAATGAATGGATTTGTACGGAGAAATTTAAGGAATTAATTAATTCGAAAAGAGAATTTTAAGAAATGAATGGATTTGAACAGGGAAATTTAAGGAATAAATTAATTCGAAAAGAGAATTTTAAGAAATAAATTGATTTGTGTGGAGAATTTTGAGAAATGAATTACATAATTCAAAGGAAAACATGTGGGAAAGCGAATTACATGTTTAGCGTGCCGAATTAGTGATTGTATGGTAAAAAAAAATTTTTTTTAAAATGAGTCAATACAATATATTATATACAAAATAAATATATGGAATAAAAACAAATTTAAAAACGACAAATTAAAAAAATCATATAAACATTACATTACATAAATAAAAATTATTTTTTAATTTTTAAGTAAGGAATATTTGATTTTATTTTAGGGGAGGTAAGGGGAAAAAAGAAAAAGAGAATTGAATTCATTAGTTAAATTCTTAGTGCTAATGTAGATATATTTTTAATATTTTATAATAACGATTTTTGTTGAAAATTTGTCTTTATTCATGAAGCCATAAAAGAAATTTTTAAGTTCGTTCACATTTGATGACGATTCTCAGTGCGTTTCAGCATTTGATCAAATTGTGATCGGCTGATAATAGTATGACCGTTACGCTTCACAACTGGTTACAATTAGATCAAAAGCTGATATTCGCCGAGAATCGAAAATATCACTGATGGACAATTTGACGATCGGGATGAACGCCTATTCTCGCACCGTTTTAGTTTTTGATCAAAAGGCAATCAGTCGTAAAAATTTGACCATTATATGCTTGAAAACTAAGCAAGATTTGACAAACGCTGAAACGGGCCGAGAATCCAATGAGTTTTGTTTTGTGACGGCAATCATAAAGCCATAAAAGAGATGAAATTTTCATTCACATTTGATGTCGATCTTTGTGCTTCGTGATCGTTTCTGCTTTTGATCAAAGTGTGATCAACTGATAAGCGTGAAAACGTGACCGTTATGCTTGACAATTGGTCACAATTTGATCAAAAGCTGATACAGGCCGAGAATCGGTATTTAACAGGAGGCTGTTCAAACGCAAAAAATTCAAAATATCACTGATCAAATATTCGACAGTCGGGATAAGCACCGATTCTAGCCCCGTTTCGGCTTTTGATCAAAATGCGATCAGCCAATAACCGTCACAATATAGTATTCGTAGGATCGGTACCATAAAAAAAACCCATTATAAAAACCCGATACCCGACAGTTGGCCACCCAGCATACATATATACAATATGCAGTCGGTTTAGGGAAAATATGGCATACCTAATTACACAAAACACAACTAAGTGTCCCCAAAGGGTGTGCAGAGAGGATGTACCGCCAAATAACAAAAGTATAAAAAATATTTTCATTCCAATGCATCAAGGAAAAAACTACTTGTCTATAATACTGTATATAGCAGCGTATAAGTACAAAAAATCGGCACTGCAAATAAATTCATTTGATATTCATACCAACTTTTTACTGGGTATTTTTGAAGTCGTTTTTAAGGTTTTTAATTAGTAAATAATGTACAAAAAATGTGTAATTTTTTAATCATTTCAGGGGAGCCAAATGTCGGGTCACCAAGAAACACGTAAAATACCCGTTAGACCAGTCTGAAAAATAAAATCCTCCACCAATTACACCATCCCACATATATAAAAATAATATTAAGCGATGGTGGTAGTCACCGAAACAATGCCAAAATTATATCAATAAGAATGACTAAATAAAATATCCCAAGAGAGCACTTGGAATACCAATAAAACATTCTGTCAAAAAGATTACACAAAAATGGCGGCCAAGACGCAAACGATGGTTAATAACTTATATAGGTTTTTATTAAATTTTAAATATTTTTTTATTAAATTATATAGGTTTTCTTATATTTGTTAGTAAGTCGTCTTTGACTGTCCAATTTCTAATTATTTTGGTTATTCCCAGTAGGCTTGATTACCTCAGGTTTGTAGCTTACTTTGATATTGTTTGGGGAATACCTTGCAAGTAATAATATGAACTAGTGGTCCCCCAATGGTCGAAATTCGACCATAATTGTAATGTTTTTTTTTTATGTTTGACATTCAGTAAGACCATAGACAAATAATATTAAAGACAAACAATATTAATCCATTCTCAATTTGACCATAGACTCAATAAACAATAGAGTAAAGACGCGAGTGTGTGTGTCAAATACATGGTAGTGTGTGTAATGTTTTTGTTATTGATTTAATCTATTATTATGCATAATTTTAAAAAAATATTAGCATTCTGCACTCCTCCTCCATATAAACTATAAGTGTGCGAAATTTCATACTCCTCCGTCCGTGGAGGAGAGGAGGAAGTGTTTTTGAGGATAGGAAGGAATGAACATTGGTCTTGAAGAGACCCATGTTGTAGGAAGGAGGAAACACAAGAGGCCGGCAAATCGTTCCACAGCCGAGCTGTTGAACACAAGAACGAGTCGAAGAAGCGACCCGTTCTCACGTGACAATATCAACCGTGTACATATGTTGGGCACGCGTTTGGCGTGTCTATGCACCGGTGCCGAAGGGATCAATGACTCTAGTTCCTCAGAGCTCTTCCATTGAAATACTGGTAGAACATGGATAGCATTCCAGTTAAGGTGGGAGAATCTATCAAACGGGCCGCCCGATTTGAGAATGCGTACCGCCACCCTGGTAACCATTTATAGGATAACCAACACCACTGCCATAGGTCACCCCAAGTAGTTCACTATGTTTGGTAGCAAAGGTGCCCGGGTTCACTGGGTATCTATTTAGGTCTTGGCGGGAGCTGAACTGGACTGATTCCTAAACATCCCTCATACCTTTTTCCTTCCCAGAACTCTCATCTCCTTCCGTTCCTTAAAAAAAAAACCTCCACACAGCATCCACAAAGATGACAGGCCCCGAGGGAAATTATTTTCCTCAGGGCCTAGAGTGTTTTTTTTTTTTCCTGAGCTCCACACAGGAGGCCCTGAGGAAAATAATTTCCCTCGGGGCCTACGTCATCTTTGGGAATGCTGTGTGGAGGGTTTACTTTTAAGGAAGGGAAGGAGGGGAGAGTTCTGGGAAGGAAATAGGTATGAGGGGTGGGTAGGAATCTGGGGTTCAGCGTGTCCTGGTCATCCGCCTCCAAGACCTAGACAAACCTCAGCCCAGTGTGGAGCTCATGTAAAAAAAAAAATCACTAGATTTGAGGGGTTGAAAACAAATAAACAGTGTGATAAACAATTATTTATTAATAATTATATTATTAATAAAAAAAATGTTTATCACACTGTTCATTTATTAATAATATGTATTATTTCCACACAGTCGTCAACCTTGAGAAAAATCATTTCATTACTTCATCTTTGGGCATGCTGTGTGGAGGGTCTGCAGTATAATTGAAATGATATTTTGGCATTGTACCGGTGAAATGATCACCAATGACGTTAGCGGCATGAATTATGATGAATATTGTCGTACAGCGATAAAATTAATACAGTTTGAGGATAGAACGGAAGTCATTGTCAGTTGGGATTTACATCAGTGTGCAGAAGGGATTCGGAACAATAGCGGACAAGTCCGGCGGTGTTTTGACTTGGCCTTTATTGTGCTGAAACCTCCGCACGACACAAATTATACACAATTAAATAAAAAGTTAAAGAATCAACCTAATTTTTTTGCAATATTTATAAATAAAATTTAAAAAAATTCTTAATATCAAAAAAAACTGATAACTGAAAATCCTTGAAACTCCATTTTGGATCGCGGATATGGGTACCAACGTCCTTGGAACCATTTATTGCATGATATTGATGCACCTGTCCACCTATTGCGTGGCAGGCCGGATCGTGAGACCTCTTGATCTCCCCAGTGGGACTCTCTCGGAACATCGCCTTGCGCCGCAGTGGGAAGGATGGATTTGTGCGTCCGTTACCCCTGGACACACTGACCCCCAGATTCCTACCCACATACCTCATGCGTTTTTCCTTCCCAGATTTTCCTATTTTTTTTACATTAGCTCCACACAGGAGGCCCTGAGGAAAAAATTCCTCAGGTCCTGTTTCATCTTTGAGGATGCTGTGTGGAGGGTCTTTTTATGGAAAGGAAGTTGTGTTAAAGAAAAAGGTTTGAGAGATGTACAGATCCATCAAATAAATGGTTATCCAATAAATGGTTCCCGGGGCAGCGGTACACATACCCGCTTCCCAAATTGATCGTATTTATATTCTCCCTATTAACCTCCTTCGTTTTCTAAAAAGATTCTCCACACAGCATCCCCAAAGATGACAGGCCATGAGGGGATTATTTTCTTCAGCGATTCCTGTACTGTCCACCAGCTCTAATTTCAATAATCACAATAAAAGTCTACATAGTGTTTTTTTTTGGTGACCGGACAATTCTCAGTTGGCATGGAACCGTTTTTTTATCCCAGAGTTTCATTTGGTAGCACTATCAGATATCTGGAGTTGCAACAGTTCGCTTTACAAGACATCTGGCGGTCCGGGTTGAACGTTTGTTTACCTGGTTGGCGAAATCATGGCGATGCAGTTGCGGCGCGCCGGCCAGCGAAGAGGCGGGACGCGGCGCGTGGTGGTGGCCCCCGCCGCGACCTCCGCGGAACGAGAAACGTCCGCCTCGACCTGCAGACAAACCCACAAATAAATTAAAACAAACGGCAATAATATTACGCAGTCTCGTCTCACCGTCGACAGATACAATGAGCGCTTCTATTACTATTGTGACAATTCACAATAGTAGAACTGTGACGGCATAAAAAGGCAATAAACGTACGTTCCTTATCGCTGTAATGCTGCAGCTCTTTCAAAAGATGACATTGGGTGAGTTGGGGTAAACCGGATTTGGGGGAAGATCGAAAAACTCAAAACTCGATTTTCGCATTATTGTGGCAACCTATAATATGCGCCAATACCTCTAGAGGAGCGCTATTTCATTATGAATCGCACCCCCTTCGGTCGGCTCTAGGAAGCTAAAGTGTTGTGAAGCGCGTTTTTTAAACAGGTGAAATTTGGCGGAAAATTGTGAGATAATCGATCTTACCCCCATCATAAAAATCTACAGATTCAGGTAAGCTGTTGAATTGATTTCAAATTCATTGTGTATTATTTTTAGATATGCTAAATTGCAATTTCAGAATGAATACCGGTCTTACCCCAAAAATTTCCGATATTACCCCACATTGAAAAACAATTTACAGGAAGTTTTGATTGGCAGTTTTTGGGTGTTTTACTGTGGATAACTCGATAAATAAAAATTTACTCACATAGTTAAGAGCTAAAGGTAATATAAAAAAATTAAAAACTTTGCGGGAACACCATGAATTCTTCATTAAAAAATTCCAAAATGGACCAACAATCAAAAAAATTCATCAAAAAAGCACATGGTCTTACCCCAACTCACCCTACACAATGTGCATAGGTCTGTTTACTCCAAATCAAAAAAAGTAATCATTTTCTTGCATCTCTCTCAAACACTGCAGCGTGACTTCTCCGTAGACCCCTACAGTACTACTAGCAGTGACGATAATTTTGAAAGTATGGAATATAGTTACAAGGATAATATTAAAGTGTGAGTGAATTCCAAAAATTCTAAAATATCAATGCGTTGATGGTTTTGCTTTTGTTCAATCAAAGATATTGAAATACAAGAGATACGCTATGATGGCAGCCCAACTGTCGGCGGACTACGGTCTTATGGTCCCAGTTTGTTTACGGAATTCAGTTGATTTTTTGATTGTGTGCAGTAGTATTGATTAACAATACTATTTGCGACCGGTCAGTGGCTGAGTGGGCATCGCGTTTGGGTCCCACCCGGGCGTCGCGTGTTCGATTCCTCGGCTGGCTAAGACCTCCATCACAACACAAGAAACATTTTCGGCTTTCTGTGGTGGTAGTAGTAGTAGTAATAGTTACTTTAGCAAACTGATTCTTCCTTGAGTCATTGTTCCATGGATAGATTAATCATCACATGGGTAATATTAGCACATATTGTCAGATAGGACAGGTATGGGAAGGTAGGTTGAATGGAGGAAGGGTAGATATACATAGTTGTGCCAAGAGAAATGAAAATTCAAAAGCTTCGTAGCTCAATATTAAAGTTGCCGTGTGATGTAAAGAGGGCTCACCTTGTCGGGGGAATCTGCTGCCGCGGGTGCTGCCCTCTCGCGAGCGCCAATCGTCACCATTTAGAGACTGGGAATCTGAAAGAGGCGAGACGCGGGTCAGATCATCACGGTAAGTCACTTGTTATAAGTATTCGTAGTTGAAGTCACCAATAATTATAAGTTGTAAGTGTGGGGTTGAGGTTTTTCGCCGTCCTTCATTCATACCCCCAATTTTTGCTTGTACGCCTAACACAGGTTGAAAACCACTGGTCATACATCACTTATAGCAGCACGCTAGATAAAATTAGTTGTAAAGTGCGTTTCCACCCGTTTCTGCACAGAGTGGAGGGTTTATTTCAGGTATTTTGGGTCTCCAGCCCTGAGGTGGTTACCAAGTTCACCGCATGGGGCAAACTTGCAATACGTACAGGGTTAGCAGTTGTGTATTATTAAAGAAACTGAGGGCCCTGAAAAGCACGCCCAGCTTCTGAGAGGCTAACTTTACTCTGGCTTCGATGGAGCCCCCGTACCTGAGCTGGTCACTTAGAGTTACACCAAGCATATCAATGGAAGGCCTGTTGGGAAGTTTTCTTCCAAATTTCCGATACTTTGAGCGAATTTAAATTTTGTGCGCAGCGTTTTTATTTTTTTATTTATTTATTTATTACACGCCCTAATGGGCTTTTACATTCTTTGTTTATAAGTTAAGTATCACAGTACTTTTAAATACTTTAAAACTAAAACAAAAAAGAAAAATAATATAATGAAAAAAATGTAACAACAAAAGCACATAATACAAAATAAAATACATTGGTAAAAATGATAAGAAGTCACACATAAAAAGATATTCAAAATAAACAAAAATTGCAGAAATTATTCATGACTATTTGTGTCTAGATTTATAAAAGAATTGGAATAAACAATGTTTATACTGGTTATTCTTAAGGTGAAATATATCTCCTAGATCACAATATTTATTTCCGAGATCGTTAAGTCTCGGAATCGGGGAATTTTGGTAAGAGTGTCCTGGTGTTGTTTAAGTAAAAGGGTAGTAAATGTCGGCAAGATCTTTTGGGAATGTGGATGTTGATTAGTTGAAGTAATTCAGGACAGTCAACTTTGTTATGTAATAATATTAAATCTGTGTTAATTCTTCTTTCTGAAAGTTTTAATAAGGACATTTTATCCAGTAGGGAATTATAATCAATATTTTGTACAGGAATATGCAATTTATAGTTTATAAACCTCAGGAATTTATGTTGAATCTTTTCAATACTGTCAGAATGAATATTGTAAAATGGAGACCATAACGTGGAGTTATACTCTAGTTGGCATCTGACAAGGGTATTATATAATACAATACATGTGCCTAAATTATTTGAAGTCTTTTGCAGTTCTCAAAACAAATCCAAGAGTTTTAAGGGCCTTATTGATAATATTATTAATATGGCAAACAAAGGTTAGTTTTCTATCAAACGTTATACCCAGATCAATAATTTCACTAACAACATTTAAATTTTTATCATTTACAGCGCTCGGGACGATGGCCGTTCTATCGGTAAGGTAACACGGAACTTACCGGAGTGGTGTGGCGGGGGCGACCTGTCCCCTCCCCTCTTGGGGGCGCGGGGCTTGACGGCCGTGTCGATGTCCAGCGGCAGCCAGCGGTGGCGGGACGATTTGCCCCCCTCCTCGCGGGCGCGCTCCCGCTTCTCCTGGGAACGCTGGCGCGGTCTAGCATTGCCGGCTGACACGCTGTTCTCCTGGGGAACAAACATCGGACACGTCAAAAGAATAATTACATTGGTCAGGCTCGTCAGGCCACGGCCATATTTTGTCACAGGATCATAATATTTCCACTACGCAATAAAATTCAAATTAATGGAACATTTCTGAACTTACCCGAAAACTAAAAACTGTTTTGGAAAGGCGGTAAAAATGATTTGCAAATTTTATAGATTCCTAAGTAAGTAAAGTTACTGAAAATGAAAAAAAAAACGCATTATTAGACAAGTGTATTATAAACTTCATACAGAAATGTCTGGATCTTCACTATTCGTGGTAATAATTTTATATATAAAAATCAATATTTGTTTGTTTGTTTGCTTGTTCGTATGTTATGCGCTGCCATACCATTCATCCGATTGTTATGAAACTTTGGTGAAATGTTATGTGCATGCCCACAAAGGTTAAAGGCTATATATAATGGTAAGCTCTGGCATTATGAAATTTGTATAAATAAGAATGTGCGTATTTCATATATTTTAGCAGCAGGAAGGAAAGTCAAGAGGGGGAGGGGAATGGAGGGGGAGGAGTTGGAAGGCGGGGAAGGTGGAAGGGGAACGCGGGAGGGGAAGGGGACTCGGGAGGTGAACAGGGACGCGTGGGAGAGGATTTGCAGGGAGAATCAATTTATTTCTTTGAATGGCATTGCAACGCCTGCCGGGTAAAAGCTAGTTTATTAAAATATGTTCTTATTAGTAAAGATACAAAAATGCAGTTCATCGAGCACCCAACAGAAATACCATTTAACAATCGTGAAGGCATTTTTTTTGTAAGACTGTTAATATTTAAAACACAGTTACATGTAAATAATATTAGATTTATGGGTACGCATTAGAATTGTTTTCCTCAATATCTCATATATTAAAATATGTATGTTCAACAATATCGATACATTCAATAATATTATTATAATTACACAACAGAACTTGTTTATAAATTGAATAATAATATTATTAAATGTAATGAAAACTTTTAAAAATATCTTAAGTAATAATTTATTGTTATGTTCCCGATAATTACAATACGAATTGAAAATTTACGGGCCCACAGTTTCAAAATGAAGCAATTGTGGAATATTTTGATGATGACGAGTGGTCAACTGTCAAACGTTGCAAGAAAAAACATAACCTTGTATCATGTAAGGTTGTTGGATATTTATATAAGGGTAGGCTGAAAAGTAAGGCACACATGCTTGTACAGCGCGAACAAAATGACCTTCAGAAGTGCGCACCAGGTGGAATATGGAAGTGACATTCCTCCTCTGTACATACGCGCAAGTTGTTGAATTCATCCAGTGTATTTTGAGAAGCGGATGTATGGAGACGTGTTTTAGTGTTATGTCAACGCAAGGTAAAGCATACTGTTATCAAATTTTCAACTGCTGAAAAGGTGACTCCTACTGAGATTCATCGTCGTTTAACTTTAGAGAAATGCCACGGAGCAAATGGGTAAATTTCGCAATGTTTTGACTTTTACATAATATTTTGTGGGATTATTTTATGCTATCTTATGTAATATTTACCGAATCACATTCCTTGAACAATAAACTATGCATAAAAACATTACTTGCATTTATTCGATGAATTTATACGTTTTACAATCTTTTTCACGACAACGGCGCGAGAGTGACGCAAGCCAATCTGACAGTTCAAAGGCGGGAAAAAATCTTGGCCGGACATCATAAACAATTCCACAGAAATTATTCCGCTGTGCTAGGTGGGTACACGGTATCTTATACTTTATGAACAAGAATGCCCCAAGCGATCCTGACCTTATCCTTCATATGTTTTCTTTATAATTAAGGTTTAATATCGCATTTCAAAAAATATTTTTTAAAGTTTAATTTGGCTCGCATTTGGCGCGCGCCGGCGCGTAATCGGCAAGCAACCGGTTAAAGGACGTTTATGGTGACGATGTTGTTGATAGGTCTACTGTAAATCGACAGGCAATAAAATTTCATGATTGTGAGCTGGAAAAGCAATAATTGTTGATGAAACACGCAGCGGACATCAGATCATTGATACAGACGATAAACAGTCCAAACTCGTCCACGATTTGATTCAAAATGACCAGCGAATCACTCAAAAGCGTATCACAAACCATTTTGGAATATCCAAGGAACGTGTTGAATAATTAGGATACCGTAAAATCTGTGGACGATGAGTATCACGCTGTTTCACAGAAGAGAACAAACAGCGTCGATTAGAGCAAGAAGTTTGACTGTTGTTTTGTTGTACGAATGTAGTCACCTTGTTGCTGCCGCTGTGCACCGGAGGCTTCTCCGGCACTGCAGGGACGGGGGCAACGGGGGCAGGAGGGCCCTCTGCGACCGGCGCGGGAGGCCCTGCCGCAGTCCCAGAAGCACCGCCCAACTGCGGCCAGTCACCTATGTCTGTGAAGTCCGATGCCTGCAATAACAAAAGATGCACCACTGTTAGTTTCTGATCATTTCAGGTTAGGAAGAACATCACAAGAATATTGAATACATAAATAATTTGAGGTTTATTTGAATCTAACATTTACAAATTTAGGGTTTATTTAAATTTAACAAGTCTAAGTGTGAGGTTAGTTTGAATTTAATTGTTGAATCTTAAAATCAAAATGGATAACCATATCAAATTGTGAGAATGGGTTGAGTTAGACAAATTAAATTATAATGTTGGTTTGAATTTAACATGACAAAATCAAGTACGTTTTTAGATTTTCACGGCCAAAAATATTTCGTTATTTGTTTTTGTAGGCTAAAGGAGGTAGCGCAATATGGCGTAACACCCCAAAAACATACAACAAAAATTTCAAAATCAACTTCAAATCAACCTCACAATTCGACATGTTAAATTCAAATAGACCTCTCATTTTGAATAAGCCTCACATTTCGACATGTTAAATTCAAATAAACTTCACAATCCAAGCGACTCAATTATAACAAACTTGAAATTCGACATGTTAAATTCAAATAATTCTCACATTTCGGTATGTTAAAGTTAAACACTCACATTTCAATAACATGTTAAATTAAAAAAAAAACTCTCAAATTGACTTATTACATTCAAATAATCCACATTTCAACATGATAAATTCAAATAAACCTCACAATTCGACATGTTAAATTCAAATAAACCTCACAATTCAGCATGTTAAATTCAAATAAACCTAAAAAATTTACACGTCAAATTCAAATAAACTTCACATTTTAACATGATAATTCAAATAAATCTCACAATTCCTGAAGTTTAAATTCACACAAAATAACTTGACATGTTAAACTCAACAATAAACCGCGGACGCAGCATGTCAAATTACGAGATTAGTTTGGATTTGTCGGGGGTATGTCCGTATATATTTAAATAATGGTAATATTTCACCTCTCTCCTTTGGAAATTATGTGAAACCACAAAAAAAAAATCTTTGCGACAAATCATCAAACATCACCATCAATTATTAACACTAGGGGTGTAGCTTTCAACAAAAATATTTATAAACGTCTAGTTACCATGGCCACAAGGCCGGAGACCTCTCGACGGATATCCTCCAGGTCAGGCAGAGCACATTTCAAACCACAACTATGATGACTGCACTGTTTCTCCGACTGTACGCGACACAGTCAAACGTTTCAAACTTTCACACAAATTCATTTATGCGTCTTACTTTACGTCACTCAAATGTTTTGTTATTATTATTTAATATTATTTATTATTTATGAGGTATTAAATGAAATAATTGCTATTTTATCTACAATAACAATAAAATATTCTAAATAATTTATAATACACGACAACCTGAGCAGCGATAGAGCGCTAATGTTAATTCAGGAAGATAAAGGTTGGAGGTTTCAAATGATTTATTCATGTTTAATTTATTAAAAACTAGCTGGTTCACGGCATGCGTTGCAATGCCACTAATAATAATAAGAAATCGTTTAACCTTTAACTGTGGACGCCAGGTCTCAGAGGCCCAGCCCCTTCTTCAATTTTTCGGAATAAACACCTTCCCCGCGCGCGCCACCGCCGCGCGTCTCAGTAGCTTCAGTTTTAGTTGTGTTTGGACCGAGGGAGAAAATCTCGTCGTCCGGCACTTATCACGTGAGTAATAATCATTTAAAATTTGATCAGGGTCTGTGAGACCCGCTCACTATAATGTCCATACAAACATACTTCATATACACGGGTCTATGTGACCCGCCTACTATAATTCTCTTACATTTTAATATTATAATTTTTTTTTCATTTGTTCTAAATTTTGAAAACAAAATCGCGGTCAGTAGTACATCAGCTGTGAAACGTGGTGCCCAACCACAAAAGAACATTCTGCCTGCTGCAAGAAGCCAGTTTGTCTTCAGTGTTCCAAACCTCTGTGTTCTGAGTGCCAGTAATCCATACTAATATTATAAATGCGAAACTGCTCGAGTTTGTTTATGACCTTT
The DNA here is from genome assembly GCA_936435175.1 of Glyphotaelius pellucidus. Taxonomy (NCBI): domain Eukaryota; kingdom Metazoa; phylum Arthropoda; class Insecta; order Trichoptera; family Limnephilidae; genus Glyphotaelius; species Glyphotaelius pellucidus. The sequence goes on from OW386565.1 coordinate 17,388,601, forward strand.
TCACGCATAACACAATATAAAGACTTTAATAATTCTTTCACCAATATAAAGCTAAATTATATGCGCAGACTACAGGTTGTATACGATGGTAAGCTCTGGCGTTATGAAATTATAAATATTAATATATTATATTTGTTATACGTTTTCTGTCGCTAACAAAAGCGAGTTTTTGCTAACGTCAGAAAAAATCTTTTCCATGGAAACAATGTTGATATATTTTTGGGCTCTATGCTGGTAGGCACTCAGTCTACTGGTCAGCTACTACTGCAGAAAATTTAAATATTAGAATTCGTTTTTTTTTTGGACAAGCTTGGAATAAATGTCAGATTTGAGTTCCTGTATTAAAAATATAATTCGTAACGATTATAAAGACTGAAGATAAATAGTGTTTTTTTTATTTTATTAACGAACTTCCAAATATTTAAATAAAAATAAACATTCGAAATGTTTGTAAGCGCATAAATTCCGAACGAATGAACAAAATTGGATTAGTAATTCTTTTTTTCTTTGAGCTATAGCATTATGAAATTTAGGTGGTAGGCGAGATGTTTGAAAACTGAATGTAAGGGAATGAATACATGGAATGCGGGAGGGGATGGGGGTGGGGTGGGGGGGGGGAGATAATTGATAAGTGCAAGCTCTACAGTAATTTCCCCTCATACCATGCGAGCGAAGCCGCGGGGAAAAGCTAGTTTTACATAAGTTCGACCCTTGTCAGAATTTTTATTTTATTTCTATCAAAAGTTTTTTTTTTATGAGTTTTTGTTACTTTTTTCTTTATTAGCTAGGAAAATTTATTAGTTTTGTTTTATGTGATGCCTACTATAATTAAGGAGCCTTCATATGATCTCATGCCAATTAAGATTGAAAACTGACTAAGTTTGTTAAATTTGGAGATAATTATTAAAATATGAATAAAAGTTGATTATTTTTATCACTCGATCTTTTATTTATAAATACTTTACACAAATAAACTCCTTGCTAAAGTCAGATTGGTCCAGGTATGAAAATAAGAAGAATTTTATGAAGGGGTCTGTGTGACCCGACGTCCATGGGACTTTATTTCACGTCCATAGTTAAAGGTTAAAAATAAAATAATAACTTTGTAAACACAACTTTTATTTTTTCATTTACTTAATGCCGACCGAGTTTTGCTACAACTGTAGCTTCTTCAGGGCAGTACAATAGGTACAATTGTACCGCCATGAAGAAGCTACGGTTGTAGCGAAACCCGTTCGGCATTAACCCGTTGGCCACAAACCCCTTCTATATGTGAATATTATGTTTTTTTGTAACTTTGAATAAAAACGTGAAAAAAAAACTGACGAAAAAAGAGAAGGTTATATTTGTATACTTATTTACACATATTTTAATATTATTTAAATTTAAATTTTTAAGTTTTTCTTTACCTTAATCCAATATGTAAACAAATTTAAGAAAATTAATTCATTTGAATAAATGGTTTAAAAGTTACAATAGATTTAGTACACCAATGAAGGTTTTTAATTTTTGGTACAAAATTAATTATGTGGCCAATGGGTTAAGTAAATAAAAAAATAAAAGTGGTGTTTACAAAGTTATTGTTTTATTTTTAAATTAAAATGTCACATCACAAAGTATCTGCTCCGTATGAACAAACAAAAAAAATATTGTTTCTCCCTGCGTGTCTTTTCCCAATCGTCACCTTCCCCTCCCACCTTCCTCCTCCAGCCTCCACGCCTTCCCTCTCCCCTCTCACACAATGAATATATTCAGTCCCGGTACATTCAAATGACTAGTGAGTTCCCGGCATGCGTTGCTACGCCACTTAATAAAAAAATTGTTTCTCCCTGCGTGTCCTTTCGCTTTTGTCCCGTTCCCGTTCCCCTTCCGCCTCCTTTAAATATTAAATAAGCGAATGGAAGTAGTCAGGGACGCACAAGGAAGAAAACACGGCAAGATCAAGTGAATCAAATATTTGATCCACGACTTATCAAGAGTCAGAACATACAAGAGTAAACACAAGACGATGTATAAATTTAAATTTTTTTTTCTACATTAACTCCACACAGGAGGCCCTGAGGAAAATAATTTCCCTCAGGGCCTATGAGATCTTTGAAGACCCTGTGTGGAGGGTGTTTTTGAGGAGAGGAAGGAGTGAACATGGGTCTTGAAGAGATCCATATTGTAGGAGGGAGGAAACACAGAGGCCGGCAAATCGTTCCACAGCCGAGCTGTTGAACTCAAGAACGAGTCGTAGAAACGACCCGTTCTCATGTGACTAATGTCAACCGTGTACAAATGTTTAGCGCGCGTTTGGCGTGTTTCCCGACTATGCACCGGTGCCGAGGGGATCAATGACGCTAGTTCCTCGGAGCCTCTTCCATTGTAATAATTCCGGTAGAACAAGGACAGCATTCCCACCTGGCGCCTGTGCTCTAAAGATTGCAATCCGTTTGTTAAATTAGGACAATCTATCAAACGGACCGCCCCTTTCTGCACAGAGTCAAGGGTTTTTATCAGGCATTTTGGGGCTCCAGACCAGAGGGGGCTGCCAAATTCAACCGTGGGGCGCACTTGCGACTTGTACAGGGTTAGCAGTTGTGTACTATTAAAGTATCTGCGTGCCCTGTACAGTACGCCCAGTTTCTGAGAGGCTAACTTAACTCTGGCTTCGATGGAGCCCCGTACCTGAGCTGGTCACTTAGAGTTACACCAAGCATATCAATGGAAGGCCTGTTCGGGAGAATGCTTCCGTTGAAGGAGACTAGATTATCATTTCGATCCCTTTTAGACGTAATCAGACATGATTGGGTCTTTGAAACATTAAATTCGACGAGGTTATTCTTACCCCAAGAGAAAACACTCTCGAGGTAACCGTCCATTCTTTGCTTCAAAGCCCTCCGAGCAAGCATGAATGAAGCAAGCACAGGTTAAAACGGTGTAATCGGCATTTAATTGTTTATTTAAATTATGTAATATTTGATCAGTAACCCCACTTTGACTTTCTATCTTTGGTAATAACTTGTCCAAACCTGAATTTTCAAAAAAAAAGCAATCTGGTTTTACCAAGAAAGTCGCCTGAAATTTAACATTGTACGCATGTCAACAAGAGAAATATGCTTTGGGCCGTCTGTTTCAACAGAAAGTTAAATCTTGTACAGGGTGTAACAGCACGTACTTGAAGGATTTTTACTAGCTTTTTCCTGAACATGTTTGGAGTTGAAAATGCGTATGTTTTGCTGTCCAATGATATTTTCTTTCAAACTAACTAACCATCACGCCGATTCCCTGCAGGGGTAGGCAGAGAGGACGAACTGCCAAACAACTCAGTCTTGGCACACACTCCTTACCTCGTTCACATTCATACATACTCTTCTATTATTCTGACTCTTGACATGGCCTTTTTTTTATATGAACACCGCACAAGAGTATGTATAGTACACATAGTCGCACTGCTTCCGTCTGGAGCCAGCGAGACTATGGCATCCCCAATTGGGGTTTGTTGTGAGGCTGAAGGTAGTGGGGAGGGGAAGAAGGGGAAGAGGAAGGTGGGAAGTACCTGGCTATTCAGATCTGGTCACCAAACACGGCCAAAGCCATTTCAAGCAACTTTTCAATTCTGAATGGTGGTCTTACACCAGGGCGATACTGAGAGTATCTTCCACTCTGGAACGTGCCGCAAATATACTATATATTATTTTAAATGAATAAATTGTGAAATAAGACAAATTAATCAAATAAAATTTATTTGCAAGGCTGGGATTCGATCCCGCGACCTTCGGAATGCGAGTCAAGAGCCTTACCCCTGGACTACGCCGGCCTGACTCAAGTATCTAATTCACTTGGTCGTGTCTTCCTTGGGTGTCCTCGACTTCTTCTACCATTCACATTTCCGTCATATATTCTCCTTACACTCCTTTCCTCAATCATTCGCTCTACGTGCCCAAACCATATGAGCGTCCCATTCTTAATCTTACGCAATGCTTGCATTCTTTGCTTTGATCTCCACGTTTCTCGCACGATCATACATGGTTTAGCACAGATACGCCTCAGGGATCTCATTTCAACAGCATTCAGTCTAATTTCATCCTTCCTCTGCCAGTTTCATGCTATCTTTAAAGTTGGACCAAATTACACACAGTAAGCCAAATTTAATAAAAATCGGTTTACTAGTTTCAGAGTTTATCTGAAACAAACATTGTGATGCGAGATTTTTATACATATAAAGATTTGCAGCACGTTGAGTGGAAGATGCTCTCAGTATCGCCCTAGTGTAAGACCACCATTCAGAATTGAAACATCGCTTGATGTGGCTTTAGCCATGTTTAGCAACCAGATCTAAATAGCCAGGTACGACCCCACCTTCCTCTCCCATCTCCCAAATTCCCCATTGGGGATGCCATAGTCTCAATGGCTCCAGATGATTGGGAGCAGTTGGGACTCTTGCGCGGTATTTACATTAAAAAAACAAAATTAAAAAACATTTGCCGATCACAAACAACCCGACAATATTAAAAAAAAATTATACTTTATAATATAGTGGGAAAAATTTGTTTGTGCAGTGATGGAGCACCCGACGCCTTGGACCAATCAACTTCTAACCATTTGAATAAAATATTTTGAAAAAAAAAAAGGAAAATATTTTTTTTACGTGCCAAGTTAAAAGAGTGTACATGAATGCGAATGAAGCAAGGAGTGTGTTTCAAGACATTGTATTGTGTGGCGGTCTGTCCTCTCTGCCTGCCCCTGAGCAAACGGCGTGATTGTTAGTTAGTTAAGATCCCAGTTCATCTTCAATAGACCTTCAATTTGCACTGTACCCCAGATTCCTACCCACCTCTTAAACCCTTTTCCTTCCCAGAATTCTCCTCCACTTCCTCTCCTTAAAAAAAAACCTCCACACAGCATCCCCCAAAGATGACACAGGCCCTGAGGGAGATTATTTTCCTCAGGGCCTCCTGTGTGGAAGCTCGGTGACCTGACAACTCGGAATGAAAACAACTCAGAACCATCTCAGATAAGTCATTTAGAGTGATAAAAAAATACATTAAAAAATTGGTTAAATAGGTTACGTTAGGTTAGGGTTATCGGCTAATTTAAAATTATTTTTTTCATAGCTTTTAATGACTTTTCAAGGAGGTGTTGAGTTGACTTTATTCTCAGTTGGCATGGAACCGTGGGGCTCATGTAAAAAAAAATCTACAAGGCAAAGTGAGGTTAGGTTTACCATCGGCATAGTAACCACGTGTTTCTGCCTGACATTTCCGATATCAGCTGGCGTTTTATTGCGTCACAATCAATCTGATAATTATTCGCAAACACCTTCAAATAGAAATGCCTTCCATGTAGATTTGAACGTAAACCAATGTGGCCGATTACTTTTGACCATCAGACAGAGACAACCAACTAACAAACGTAATCTGTCTCTACACACAAATGTTTGTGTTTGTTATTCAACGTAATTCGCAGTGTTCGTTTTTTTTCGTAACTCTAGCCGTGTTTGGTGACCAGATCTGAATAGCCAGGTACTTCCCCATCTCCTCACAACAAACCCCAATTGGGGATGCCATAGGCTCGCTGACTCCGGACGGGAGCAGTTGGGACTCTTGAGCGGTATTCATATAAAAAAAAATTATTTATAATTTACGAAATTTCAATCCCGAAAATCTTCTTTATTTTACAAAATTTCTTTCCCGCAAATCATCTATATTTTGCAAAATTTCAATCCCGCAAATCGTCGTATTTTACGAAATTTCAATCACGAAAATCTAGGAAAATATTCTAAGAAAATTCAACATTGAAAAACGTCCATATTGTAAGAATTTTCAAACCCGAAAACGGTCTACACGAAATTTCGAACCCGTAAACCCTCAATATTTCATAATATATCAATCACGAAAAATCATCTATGTTCTAAGAAAACTCAATCGTCCATATTTTAAGAAATTTCTGTTTACGAAATTTCGAACCCGTAAACCTTCTATATTTTATAAAATTTCAATCACGAAAAATCATCTATGTTCTAAGAAAACTCAATCCCGAAAATTGTCCATATTTTACAAAATTTCTACATTTTACGAAATTTCAATCCAGAAAATCTTGTAGTCTACGAAATTTTTTACACGAAAATGGTGATCGCAAAACACGAAACATTTCATTTCACGTCACGAAAATAATAATAATGTGATTTTAAAATACGTATTTATAAAAATTTAGAAAAACAACAAGTCTCGAGTTGTTATCGCGCGAAAGGCAGATTATTTACGTAATACCGTCTATATTTCTATATGTTGGATGTGTCGAGCAAGTTTCATACAAATACAATATTATTATTTGAATACTTGGTATTGAAGTAGAATCGGCCGGTTATCTGTTGGCCTGTACAGAGTATGGTAGAGGTGTCCAAGGTCGGTTATTGTTCATATTGCACGTCACACTTCACCGCTTAACCCTGCCGGCACCGCTGCGCGGCTTGTCATGACGATGGGTGAAGTGTGATAGGAATATAGGGGAAGACAGCAGGGCCGTAGCCAGAGTTGAATTTAAGATAGGGCAGCGGTAATTACAGGTAGGGCGCAACTTGATCTGATCTGGTGAATCGATTTTCGTTGTACCTGTATGTGAGGCAATACTTTATTGGATGATCAAAACATTTCGTTAGTTAACAATGAACTTCAGAAAAGTAACTGCTGCATTTATTAAGGTTTATATTAGGTACCAAACATAATTTTAAAATACAGAATAAAAACAAAAATAAAAATAAAAAAAAGTCCTTCCTTAAAACAATCGAATTCTTCGATTCGACGTATCATTAAAAATACGAAGTACTTCGTTTAGATCAACTGACTTAGTTCTATGGCTATAAACACCATGCCTGCCATTCTTTCGTGACCCATTGACAGCCTCTGAGGCCTATTGATTGCAGTCAATGTTGAAAACGTAGATTCGTACGCAGCAGGGCTGCAGCCTATTGTCGCAACAGATGCAAAAAGTTCATACGTATCTCTAAACGCCTCTCGCTGCCTGTACAAAACTTGCATTGTGCTTTCCGTTTTATACTTGCATATTTATCCAATCATATAAAACTATGAACAAACAGTTTACTAGTATATTATCATAGTCGATGGTATTTCTTAAGCTAGGGCACAGGTATTTTAAGGTAGGGCATTGCCACATCATGCCCCCCCTAGCTACGGCCCTGGAAGACAGACGAAAGAATGGAAATGGGAGTAATTGACAGTGTGACCAACAAATGAGATCAACGAAAAAGCTCCACAAGGAGGCCCTGAGACAAATAATTGAAAAGAGTTTAGGAATATAAGGGTCGGTGTGTGCAGGAGTGAATGACGTATGAATCCGTTGTTGTGCTGGAGAGATCAAAAGGTCTCCCTCAACCGCGTGTCGCGATCGGCCCGCCATGAAACTTGAGGACAGATGCATCCGCCGCCAAAACCTCACCCCACGAACCCGGGCACCTCTGCTAGGTCAACAAACGTGGCGAACCACTTGGGGTGACCTGTGGCAGGGGTGTTGGTTATCCAATAAATGGTTCCCGGAGCGGCGGGACCCTTAGTGCCTTCGTACATGGAGCTACGCGGCAGCTGTCGGTTTGAAGTCAGTTTCAAGCTACCGACATTGCTGGTAGCGCGCTACGCGTTGCATCATTCGTGTCTGCTACTATTCGTTCGACGTTTGACAGAAATGGCGTCTCAACTAGGGCTGCCACCTTTCAAAAACAGTAGACCCGGAGATCTTTGAAATATAGTTTTTTTTTTATTAAAATTAAACCTTTTTCAATATGAGTTATTTAATTAAGGCAAAATGTCATGGTAAATTACTATTGGTAATGTTTTTTTTTAATATAAATGACCTAGCTAGTCCTAGGCTGACTTGGACCAGCTTGACACTTAAAACTATATTTTTCATTCTGAAGGGATATTTTAAGCATCTTTTCCTGCTCAGGTTTCTTCAAAAACTTAAAAAATTCTTTGCAATTCATATTGCAATTAATCTTCACAATTAACTCTGCCTTCACCATGTCCACCGACAAGCAGTTTTGCTCGTCTGTCCACAAATTACCCATTAAAAAAAAGACGAGTTCAACAAAAGCATTGCTTATAGGGATTGAAAAAAAATTTGCAATTATTTTTGGCAGTTTTGTGAAGGTTGAGGTGACTTTGAATAACGTTTACCGCCCGGTCTGACCCGGAGATATCGATGTTAAACCCGTAGCCCGGACATGCACCATGCAAATCCGTAGACCCCGGGTCAAACCCGAAGAGGTGGCAGCCCTAGTCTCAACACAGATTTTCCTAGTGTGGCAGGCATACGAGATCAAAAATTGTAAGTCTAGAAATTAATAAAGACGACTTCAAAAAAAGGTTTTTTCAAACAACGTTTTTGTTCGTCTCCTTTTTCGCCGATATTGCGAACGTTGCGATATTGCGATAAATCGTTGCTTGGCACTCGGAGGGTTAATAAATAAATTTTCCGTATAATACAAAACAAAATGCATGAATATCTGTATCTCTGCCTTTACAGCGACTTTCAGGTTTTTGTCATGCGATCACCGCGTACAATACGAACTGCCCGGAGCCGGTGGTACAACGACACCCCTAATGTTTGGCAGCGTTGTTAGACGGAAAGTTGAAAGAATCTATCTATTCAGATAGTCTTCAAAAATATATTTTAACTAGCTTTTCCCCGCGGCTTCGCTCGCATGATATAAGGGGAAATTACTATAGCGCTTGCACTTATCAATTTCCCCCCCCCCCTCCCGTATTCCATTCATTCATTCCCGGTACATTCAGTTTTCAAACAGCTCGCGTGCCACCTAAATTTCATAATGCTATAGGTTAAAGAAAAAAAATAATTATCCAATTTGATGCAGTCGTTCGGAATTTATGCGTATACAAACCATTTCGGAGATTTATTTTTATTTAAATATGTGGAAGTTTGTAAATATAATAAAAAATAACACTATTTATTATACAGTCTTTTTAATCGTTACGAATTTTATTTTTAATGTAGGAACTCTCATCTGACATTTATTTTAAAACATAAGCTTGTCCAAAAAATACGGAACATATTCTTATATTTGAATTTTCTGGAGCAGCAGCCGACCAGTAGGTAGGGGGCTGAGTACCTACCAGCATAGAGCCCACAAATATATCAACATCGTTTCCACGGCAACGATTTGTTTTCTGACATTTGCAATAACTCGCTTTTGTTAGCGACAGAAAACGTATAACAAATAAATTATATTAATATTTATAATTTCATAACGCCAGAGCTTACAATTATATACAGCCTATAGTCCTCGCATATAATTTTGCTATCTATTGGTGAAAGAACTTCTAAAATCGTTTCATAGTTTTATGCGTGAAAGCGTAGAAAACAAACTCGAGCAGTTTCGCATTTATAATATTAGTATGGATGGATTGTAATTGATTGTAATCAGTTTTCAAGCATAAATATCGTGTTGTCACGTTTGACAACCGATCGCAATTTGATCAAAACTGTAACAGGCCGAGAATCAGCAGTTACCACCAAAAGTTCAAACTTAATGTCAAAATGCCGATTTGATGGTAATCAAGGAAAATAATGAAAGAATCCGAACAAGATAAGTTAGGCTAGGTGAAAGGGAAGGATAATTTAGCTAAAGCTAGGTTAGGATAACCACTGGAGCGATCTATGCCATATATTGGCGCCATTTCAAATGTCTCCGATTGCTTTTCGGATAAAAAAGGCAATTATCTCCTTGATTCGGCAATTTTTTTAAATATATTTGTAGCTCCCACGTTTGTTATCTTGGACTTAAAACAAAGCTATTGAAATGTTTTATATATTACGACCATATATATCGCAAATCCAAACTTCGTAGACTATTTTATAACGATGTTAAAAATAATTTTTTCCGCCCAGAATTTCTAATCAGCTGTTTACGTTTAAAATTAAGTCGTTTTACGTTTAAAATGTCCTGCCCTGGTGGGAACTAGGCTCAGATACCTGGGGAGACACACAGTAGAACCAGAAGACATAGCCACATATCCGGTGACAACCCTGGTGAACTTTATTAAAGGGACTGGGTTGTTACTAAATGATTGAGGTAAAATGGGAGATAGCACAATGGGCCTATGGCCTAAGTGCTCACGGGAACATATACTTGTAAACCGTCTCCGCCTTTTATAAAAAAAAAAAAAAAAAAAGTCGTTTTCCATAGATATGCACCTTTCATTATCAAGTAAATCACAGACAATATACAGAAATCGAAAATATTCTATGTTGACTCGAATAAGTACCTCTCACGGAATTTCAAAGTAACAAACACGCAGGATTCGCGCGGTTAAAAACTTTACGATTTTTTTTACATTTTTTTTTATAAATCCTACAAATATGAGATAATCGGTAAAATACAGGTTAATTCATTGGCTATATAACACTATAATAAGTTTTTATGTCTCCATGTTAAAATTCGAAGGTATGATTTTTTTTTAATGCAGGCGAAAAATTTAAAAAATGATCTTCTGAAAATCTCGAGCGGATATTTTTTTTTAAATTTTTTTTTTTATTTATTTTGGAAAATCAACAGATATATTACACTTATAATAATAACCTTAATAATATACATAATATCCAATGATAGATTTTCACATAATTAAAATTATAATTAAAAAGTAAAACAAAAAAGTAAGGGTCCTGTACCCGTAAGAACTTAAAAATATAAAAATTATTCAAAAAAAAGATATAAAAACACAATATAAACTATAATAACCTGCTTACTAAATTTCAACATGGAGTATTCTCACTCCACAACAGCAATAATAATAATATGTACATTGTACACACCTACAACTCAATAATTAAGTCGAATGACAAGTATGCAACTGGAAAGGATTCACAGCAATACTGTGGTAACTTGCAACACGGTCAAAAAATTATTTAATGTTGGCTATGACATACTTTTTTAAGGAACTTAAATTACATGAGAATATGTCTACATTATTAAAATTCTTATCAAATACATTGCATGTTCTGAATATAAAAGCATTTTGTCTGAGATTAGTAGAACATTTTTGAAGATGAAAAAGTGATTTTTCTCTGGTTCTAACACCTGGGACTCTAAAATTAATCTCAGCCAAAAGGGGCGAACAATCAATAAAACCATTGATAATTTTATGAAGATATATTATATCTGCAGAGTCTCTTCTAATTTTTAATGGTTTAAGTCCATAAAGGTCCAACGAGCTGTTTATGTCACGATAACCAATATTAAACTTGAAATTTAAATGATAAACAAATTTTTTTTGTATGGATTCAATGCGTTTAATATAAACATTATATTGAGGATTCCATATCTGAGAAGCAAATTCAAGATGACTGCGAACATATGAAAAGTACAATATTTTAAGAGTTTGAATGTTCTTGAATTCTTTTCCAATACGGAATAAGAATCCTAACATTCTAAGGGCTTTCTTCACAATCATGTTAATATATGCCTCGAATGTGAGTTTACTATCAAGTAGAACACCTAGATCACGAATTTGAGTAACCCTTTTGAGTGATTGGTTCGCTATAAGGTAGTTATGGTCAAATTTAATTTTATTTCTAGTGAAGGTAATCACATAACATTTAGAAGTTTTCATGTTGAGATGATTAATTATACAGTAGTCATTAAGTCTATGAAGATCTTCCTGTAATTTAATGCAGTCGATGATAGAGTTAATCGGAAGATATATTTTCATATCATCAGCGAAGAGTAGAACTTTTGCATAATTAAAGCATTTTATAATGTCGTTGATGAAAATTGTAAATAGCAACGGTCCCAGGTGAGATCCTTGGGGTACACCGGAAGGTATATTTACGAACTCAGAGATGAAACCATTAATTGTTACTCCTCGAGTGCGCCCATCAAGATAAGAGACTAACCATCGATACAAATCCCCGTGAATTCCCAAAGCCAGTAATTTGGATAAAAGAAGATTGTGATCAATTTTATCAAACGCTTTCGAGAAGTCTGTATAGATTACGTCAACTTGGTAAATGCACTGTCGCTCCAGTGGTTAAGTATTTTTGTTGTTCCGCTCGAAAAGAAGAAAATGGAGAGATGCATGAAAACGAATGTTAGAGAGAGCGCGTTAATATTAAAACCGATAAAATTTAAGCGAAAATTGTGAAAATGTTTAATAAAATACGACTCGTTTAATATAAAGTAAAAATCTCGCTGGGGTTATCTAAAACAACATTTAAAGAAACACTGTGAATTTTTTCATACATGTAACTTGTAAAATAACTGAAACTGTGTTTATAATAATTTTCGGAGCAAACTTTGCAATTTTTTTCTACCGAGGGAATTTCATATTTTTTTTTTTTTTTTTTTTTTTTTTTTATTTAATATAGATATATAAGTTTACAGTGGGTTAATATAAATTACATATTGGTTCAGAAATTCTTTAAAATTGCAGTCTCACCAAAGAAGAAGCTAGTTCTTGTGCTTGATGAGCGAGTTACACTAATTATGACAGAAATAGAATGACATTATGCAATAGGTAAGTATATAAGGGAACAATTGATACTTCTGGATCATCTATATGTGAAGATGTACATACAATGGGATATAGTTACATACTATAATATTGTGCACTTTAGAGAAATTAGAAAAATCTAAATTAAATAGAAATAAATATAGATTGCCAATAAATAGAAAGAAAGAGAAAAACAGGTAATTATTTAATTAATTATTCCTGATGAAGTGTTGCTTCAGTTTGAGTTTCAGTTTATTGATGTCTTTGATTTTTTTTATTTCAATCGGAAGATTGTTGAAATACTTTATTCCTAGATAGATGTAATTGTTTTGCATTAGTTTGGTATTAAATTTTGGTATTTTGATGTTGTCTTGATATCTTTTTGATTGGTGGGTTTCAAATTTTTTGATGATATTATCTTTGTAAATTTGGATAATTGCATTTTTCTTGAAGATATTCTCCACTCGAGGCACCGTGAAATCTGCGAAAAGCGTTTCTGTTGGATATGTGGAGGGTTTCTTTAGGATTACTTTAATGATTAGCTTCTGGATCACTTTGATCGGGGTAAGAATATTGTTGTATGACCCCCCCCATCCAATAATTCCATATTGAATTAATGACTGGATTAGTGCATAGTATACTCTTTTTAGATTGTTGGGTTTTAAAATATTTCTTAATCTTATGAATATATATATACACTTTCTGATACGCTTAACCAATTCATAGATATGGCTCTTCCACTTCATATGTTGTTCTATTATCACTCCGAGATATTTAATTTCTGATACTGATTTCAACGTTGAACAGCCTTGGATACATGTGATTTTATTGCATTTGTTATTGTGGATAATTATTTTAGTGTTGGGGAGTGTTTTTAGTTTGTTAATTGAGAAGTGTATGTAGTATGTTTTGTTAGTGTTCAATGAAAGGAGATTTGTATCAAACCAATGTTTTAAGGTGTTCATGCTATTATTTGCTTGTTCGTTTACTATATTCCAGTCGATCCCATTCACTATGATAGCTGTGTCGTCGGCATATGATATTATGTCTGCGTTAAGTGGTAGTTTGAAAATATCATTGACATAAATTATAAATAGTAGGGGACCTAGCACAGTGCCTTGAGGTATCCCGAAATTGCTTGTTAGTGGTAGACTTAGGGAGTTATTTATCTTGACCACTTGGTATCGTTCAAATAGATAGCTTTTTATCCATTTTAGAGCTTTATCGTTTATCCCAACACAGTTTAATTTTTCAATAAGTTTATCATGAGAAATACTATCGAAAGCTTTTTTAAGATCTATGAAGATTCCAAGGCATTTCAAAGATTTGTCTAATGTGTTCTGAATAATGTTCGATAATTTGGCAATCGCATCTTGGGTACTTCTATTTTTCATAAATCCATATTGGTTGTCGTGGATTATGTTATTTTTGTTAATAAATTCAGTCAATCTTTTTTTGATAATTTTTTCAAAGATTTTGGCAATGTTTGAAATCAGCGATATTGGACGATAATTTGTCACTTCTTCTGGGTTGCCAGATTTATGAATTGGAGTGATGATGGTTTGTTTATATATCGTTGGGAATATTCCGCTTTGAAGACTAATGTTGATTAAATGTGTCAATGGTTTTGAAATATGTTTTTTGATAGCTTTCAGTGTTTCGACAGTAACTCCATCGAAACCTGGTGCTGATCTTCCCTTCATGCTTGAAATGATTTGTTCGATTTCCTGGGCTGAAGTAAGGGAAAACATGTCAATTTTGTTTGAGATATTGACGTTAATGTTCTGTTCGTCATTGGACGGTAATTTTTCTATTTGATTTGCAAGGTTTTTGCCCACATTTGCAAAAAAGTTGTTAAATATATTAGCGGCAGCTGAAGGGTTTTCTTCGCATCGTATTTTGATATTGTTATGAGTAATACTATGTATTTCATTTTTTTTATGTTTTTTCTTATCTATGATTTCATTTATAACATGCCAGACTTTTTTTGCATCGTTCTCCGTTGCTTCTAGTTTTCGCCGAAAATAGTTTTCCTTTGTGTTTTTTATTAAATACGTAAGTTTGTTTTTGTATGCTTTTAGGTATTTTTTTAGGGTTTCGTTTGTAGGTTGTCGGATTAATTGTTTGTATATTGCTTCTTTGTGTCTGATTGACACAATTAATCCAAAAGTTATCCATGGTTTAACCGGTTTAAATTTTGATGATTGTTTTCTGGAATCAATAGAATGTGCAGTACTTACATGCATTGATAATTTTTTTTCGAATAGTTCGAAGCATTCGTTCGTATCATTACAATTAAAAATATCGTGCCATTTCTCTTTATCTAGATTATGTAGTAGGGCATTTATGTTGAGCGTTTTGCGTCGGCAGTTTTCATTCTCCGGAGCTTGGGTTGGTAATGATGAACATCTGTTTTCGTAATTGTACGTAAAAATGCACCCGAAATGATCTGTGATTGTCGTAATATAATTTGCGTTTCGGCGTAGATAATGTATAGATATTATCTTCAAGAATAACATTTTTTTAAGAGCTTTAAAACTTACTATATATTATTTACGTATGTAACAAATAGGAAGAAATGGGGTATGCCTAATGTGACCAGACGTCCCGTTTTTCCCGGGAAAGTCCCGTTTTCAGGCAGCGTGTCCCGATGTCCCGTACCCCAGCTTCGGGACGCCAAAATGTCCCGTTTTCGAAAAGAAAGCATTATGCGCCTACATAAACAAACATGCGCCTACATAAACAAACAAAATTGATTTAACAAAAATATATAAAATTGCTAACCCTAATTTGACATGAAAAAAACATTAATATCTTGGCAATTGTATTGTATGAAAGTGTGAGGCCCCTAAAACGAATAAATTTATAAGACATTTAATTTAGTTTATTGAGGGGCTAGAATACCAATATTCCATGCGCTTGGTAGCTGCAAGACGAGTTGTGATCTAGCCTAGATCTAGACATAGTTAAGTAAATTCACTCGTTAAATCCATGCTAATTTTAGTCAAAAATATGTTTACTGAATTGGATCTCGTTTGGTTTATTCTATTTCACACGGCAAGGCCAGAATTCAAACATTGGTCAAATTAGCCGCTGACAGCCGTGTTTAGTCTTCCCATCGTAACGCAACTGTCAACATCTTATCGTTTTTTATCGTGACAAGTTAATCGACTCGCAAAATGAAAATACCGCCGTTATTGATCTAAATCGCTACAAAACAGACCGTGACTACCTGTGGTTCATTCAGACAATAGCCGAATCGACCACGAGGGATCGATCCTAATTTGGGCAAGATCGCCTATTTATCGTAAGTGTGAACCTACCTTTGCTATTTTGATTCAGGAAAACATACCAAATCGAGATCCACAGGCATAGCTCGCATAGAGTAGACATTCAGCTCCACTTTGACCCATGTAAGGTGGTGCCATCAACGCGCCCATTTTATTCAGCAACATATTGCTATATTTCGTTTGTTGATAAAAAAAATTCTTTAAATTTTGAACAAGGGTCTAGAATTCCAAACGTCCATGCAATTGGTATCTGCGAGATGAATTGTAATCTAGCCTATTTTGTACAGCGCTCTTGAGGCGATTGCGAAAACAGCGCTGTATAAGTTGCCCAAATTTATTATTATTATTAAGTACCTACCTTTTTTTCGGTGTCCCGGTTTGGGGGAAAAATAAATGGTCACATTAGGTATGCCGCGGCTTAAGTTAGTTTAGGCTGGTGTAAAGTTAGGTTATGTAGGTTAGATTAGTTCGGTGTTAAGTTAGGTTGGGGTTAAGTTAGGTTGGGGTTAAGTTAGGTTAGGTTGGTAACTTAAACCGCCGCTACCCGAATTTTTACCGATATCTTACATATCTCCCTTATTTGAAGTTTTTAAGCTCTTAAAAAATATATGTTATTTTTGAAGATAATATCTAGATACGTTCCACGCCGAAACGCAAATTATATGAAATTCCCTCGATAGAAAAAATCGCAAAGTATGCTCCGAAAATTATTAAAAACACGTCTGTTTCTATTATTTTCACAATGTGTTCTTTAAATGGTACTTAAGACGCCTTCCACGAGATTTTTGCTCTATTTTAAACGAGTCGTGTTTTATTAAAGCGACACTATCCAAATTTCTACCGATTTCTTGCAAATCTCCCCTGAACATTTGAAGTTTTTAAGCTCTTAAAAAATATATATTATTTTTTAAGATAACATCTATACAACCCCCATGCCGAAACGCAAATTATATGAAATTCCCTCGATAGAAAAAAATCGCAAAGTATGCTCCGATTTTTTTTTTTATTTTCAAGCCTGTTATTATTTAACAAGTTATATGTATGAAAAAATTTACAGTGTTTAGACAGTTTTTAGAACGTTGTTTTAGACAATCCCCACGAGATTTTTGCTCTATTCTAAACGAGTCGTGTTTTATTAAACATTTTCACAATTTTCGCTTCACTTTTACCGTTTGAAATATTAGCGCGCTCTCTCCAACATTCGTAATTACATATCTCTCCATCTTCTTCTTTTCGTACTCGGGTACGGGGCCTTAAACATTTTCGCAATTTTCGCTTCAATTTTATCAATAAAAATATTAGCGCGCTCTGTCCAACATTCATAATTACATATCTCTCCATCTTCCTATTTTTGAGCGGGGATGCGCCGCCTTAACAATAAAAAAACAGTAGCAAATGATGAAAGTGCAAGTGAAGTTTACAAATACAATTGCTAGTCGGGCCTCTTGTGATGGGTTGGTTATACTCGTGTGTACACACGGTATAACAATCATTTGTGTATTTGGCAATTTGACAAAACATACTAAAAATACGCACAGATACAAAACATGTTTTTCGGTCTATTTTTTGAACCTAGTCAAATAATAATGTTGATTTTTGATTCTGTGAAATAATTCTAACAAACTAAACTTAACGTTGTTTCCCCACAGGAGTAGGAAAAGAGAACTCTACACACACTCCTTTATTCTTTTACATTTATCTTATGATTTTGTTTAAGAGGGGAAATAGGTGTAGAGGCTTCACAAAATTCAATTTTTTTTCATAAATCGATAGTAAAACTATTCAAAAATATATTCTGAAAATTTCAAACCAAAATTCTATGCCGTTTTAAAGTTTAAGCGTTTGAGTGAGTGTACTTCGGTCGAACTCCTTCTATTTTACTGCCACTCTTATTATCAAACGCGTTTTTCTCAAAACTGCTTTTTTCGAATTTTTTGTAACCTCCAGCTCCTACAGTTTTTGATCAATCGTTATCGAACTCAGCACACGGGTTCATTATATAAATGCGCTCTATTTGAACCTCAATCCTAAATAGTATATTTGTTTTAACTGTTTTTGATTGCAAAAAACGTAAAAAATGAAAATGAATTTTCACATTCCTCAAAAAAATATTAATTTTCGATTTTTTTTATGAAGAGTGAGGTTCAAATTGAAGGAACACTTCTAAAAATGTTTGAAAAATTGATTTCAAAGAAAAATTTTGACCTCCAGGAGTTACACAAATTGCCCAGCCGGATGGCGACTTGCAATGCGCGGCAACTGATATCTCCGTTATTTTTTGATGAAAATATTTGAAAATTTTAGAATATACTCTTGAATATATGTGTAAAATGACCCCAAAGTATAAACAAAATACATATATTCCTAAAGTGTTAAAAAAAATCATGAAAATCACTAAAAATACGCCGTCCTACCCCTGTTTCCCCCCTTAGGGAGTTATATCCTCACCCTCAATGCTGGTAAAACTAAATTCTTAACCTTCAGTCTATCTGCTGCAACCCAACCTTCTATCAATCAGAAAATAACAATTCACTCCTGTCCAAGTCCCTACTCTTCCTGTACTTGCCCAAATTTGGAAAAAGTATCTCATATAAAATACTTGGGGGTCCTAATTGATCACCATCTTCGTTGGGATCAGCACTTAGCCAGTCTAACTCCCCGAATTCGCAAGCTCTCTTATGTTTTTCGAACTCTAAGAAATATACTTACTCCTATAACACTAAAAACGGTTTACTATGCTCTCTGCCAATCCCAGTTAGCATATGGCATCATAATTTGGGGCGGCTGTGCTCTTAATTTTATTGATCCTCTGCAAAAAGCCCAAAAAACGATTTTACGTGCTATCAACAAGCGACCAACAAGATATTCCTCCAATAGACTCTTCACAGAATATAATGTCTTAAACATACGGCAACTTCATCTAAAATTTACACTAACACATTTCATGTTCAAATACAAGAAAAAAACTCTTTTACATCACAGTTACACCACCAGAACAATAACCAAACGACACTACAATGTTCCTACACTACGCACCACATCAGCTCAAAGACATTTCATGTACCTAGCTCCTAAAATGTTTAACCTTCTCCCCGAGAACCTAAAATCCGAAACCCAACCCCATATCTTTAAAAAAAAATTATCAAAATGGATCCTTACATTCAGTAACGATGATGAGTAAAAATTTGCTATTTTAATTGAACTGTAATATAATTGATAAAACTTGTAACATAAATTAATTTAATGTGTTAATTAAATTAATAACTTAATTTGTTACTAAATATGTTACTTAAACTACTTAAATGAATTGCATAAGTTAATAGCTGTACACTGTACCTACACAATCTGTAATCTTCATCCGCCATAACACAGGGACATCCCTAGCATGGCGGATGAATTAACACAATTTTTTGTTCATTGTATAAACTTCTTTTAATAAATAAATAAATAAATAAATAAATAAATAAATATACAGTCGGAAGGCTAAAAAAAGGATTTTTCTAGAATTTTTCCTGAAAATACTTTTAAATTTGTACACATATTATGGTAACTTTAAACAGTATTTTTATTTGTAAAAATAATAATTTTGAAAGCTGCTACAGCTGACCTCCAGAAGCTCCTCTCAAAAAAGGCACTTTGCAGTGGCCATCATATCTCTGGACTGGATCATTTAAAATGAAAAAAAAACCAAACGGATTTCGTTATAATAATAAATATTCTTCTAATTAATCGAAGGACAGAGCAAAATATTTTTTTTGACAAAATGGCGGCTTCTCAAAAAAAAATCGAAAATTTTGGCCTTATATTTTTTATGAAAAAATATGTATTTATCGGTGAGAACAGGCCTTCGATTGATAACTGTAAAATATACTTAAGAAGCTTGTATTAAAATTTGAGACTGATCGGTTCAGCCGTTTCCGAGGCATCTTGGTCACCAACTTAAAACACAGTTTTGAGAAAAACGCGTTTAAAGTTTGCCTCCTACTTTCAAATGCTCTGACACTCATTCTTAATACATACTTGGTTCATCCTAGACACGAGACACTGTAGACTGTAGATCTTCCAAACTGTTAGAAATCAGCATACAACAGGTAACATACTTCCAGATCTTGAATATATTTACGTTATTAGTTTTTGGAGTGTTATGGCGTGTTGCGCTACCTCCTTCTTTAGCCAACGTTTCGGACAGCGTTACAGTGTCCATCATGATGTGTATTTGTGTCCATCATCTGTCCTGATAATGAACACTGTAACGCTGTCCGAAACGTTGGCTAAAGAAGGAGGTAGCGCAACACGACATAACACCCCAAAAACTAATAACGCGAATTCTTTTGGCCGTGAAAATCTAAAAACGTATTTTGAATATGTGTGTAAAATGACTGAATGAAAGTAGACTGAATGCTGTAGAAATGAGATCCCTGAGACGTATGTGTGGTAAAACCATGTATGATCGTGTGAGAAATGTGGAGATCCGCAAAGAATGCAAGGCTGATGTAAGCGTAATGAATAAGATTAAGAAAGGGACGCTCAGGTGGTTTGGGCATGTAGAGCGAATGAATGAAGAAAGGAGTGTAAGGAGAATATATGACGCAAATGTGAATGGTAGACGAAGTCGGGGACGCCCGAGGAAGACATGGCACGACCAAGTGAATCAGATACTTGAGTCGGGCGATGTCAAGAGTCAGAATAATAGAAGAGTTTATGAATGTGAACGAAGCAAGGAGTGTGTGCCAAGATCGAGTTGTTTGGCGGTCCGTCCTCTCTACCTACCCTTGCGGAGTAACGGCGTGATGGTTAGTTAGTTAGCTAGTTGGTTTGAAATTGAATAAAATATTTTCTCTTTAGAATGATTGTGTGTCCAAGAGATGGTATTTTTATATAAAATTCTAAATGATTTAGTTGATAGTCCGGTATTACTTGAACTGATAAGCTTCCGAATTCCACTTCGTAATACTAGAAGTCAGGATTTATTTCAGTGCAGAAATTCTGGGACTAACTACCATATGTATTCCTCTTTGCCCAGAATACCAATGGAGGGAAACAATTATACCAAGTCAGTGGACATCTTCAATTTATCTTTGAATAAATATAAAATATTGTTATTGAGGCAGTTCAGTTAAGTACAATAAAATGTATTTTTCTAACTATGCTATAAATGTATTTGTACTATTTTTTACTTTTTTACTATCACACTATCACTTGTTGAACTCATCTGTATAACTTTTCAATATATTACAACTCATGTATTTTTTATTTATTTTTTTCTGTGTAGGTACTATTTATCGCTGCGTTAATTTTGCTGAATTCTTGAAAAACTTGCTTTCGAACAATTTATTCATGATCAAGTTAATAATAAAATCAACATAGTAAATACCTACACGTTCCTCAATAACTACTTTTAAAGTATCTCAAGCACTCTTCTGTTTTACCATTATTACACTATGTAAAATTTTTAACTCCTTTGTACAATTTTAATGATAACGAAACTACATACCTATGTTCATATTAAACCTGTTTGTATCCTTAAAGTACAGTTTATAATGTTATATACTTCAAGCTTACAATTATACTCCTGAATAACATGTGTAACTTAAATAATGTGATTCTGTAAAAAGCCTTCAAGGCGTGTATGAAAAATAAAATATGTAAAAGCCCCGAAAACGGGCGTTTATTAATAAATAAATAAATAAAATTATAAAACGGAATAAATTCGGAGTGCTAGGGCTTAAGGGGGGGGGGGTAAGGTTTTAAAACTCATTTTTAAAATTATTCATGTCGAGAGTTTTGTATCAAAATTTCAAGTAAATCTTTGCAAAACTAACGAAGATACAGCGTCTCAAGCGACCGCTGGATTGCTGGATTGCTGGATTCAAGTATCTTTCGAGTATAAAAAAACTTTAAATCTATTTTCTGGCAAATATTTTTTTTTGGTGGCCGCCAAATTCAACCCCGCGGTTGAATTTGGCAGCCACCTCTGGTCTGGAGCTCCAAATTACTTGAAAAATACCCTCGACTCTGTGCAGAAACGGGCGGTCCGTTTGAAAGACTCTCCCACCTTAACGAACGGATTGCAATCTTTAGAACACAGGCGTTGGGTGGGAATGCTATCCATGTTCTACCGGTATTTCGATGGAAGATGCTCTGGGGAACTAGCGTCATTGATTCCTTCGGCACCGGTGCATAGTCGGGAGACACGCCAAACGCTCGCCCAACATATGTACACGGTTGACATTTGTCACATGAGAACGGGTCGTATTTTCGACTCGTTCTTGAGTTCAACAGCTCGGCTATGGAACGATTTGCCAGCATCTGTGTTTCCTCTCTCCTACAACATGGGTCTCTTCAAGACCAATGTTCATTCCTTCCTCTCCTCAAAAAGACCCTCCACACATAAATTTTTATAGTTCGTGAACATCATAACTCAAAATCTAACAAATTCATCGAAAATTTTAGCAAAAATCGCATTCTTGACTTCGGAGATTCGCTCTCACACACTTATTTATTAATTTTTTTTATAATTTTTTTTTTCAAAGATACCTCAGATGTCATACTATAATGTGTATATAAAATAAATAAGCCAACATTATAAATGTCTCCAAAAAAAAATCATGAAAATATGCCTTTTTTTCGCCTTTAAAACCTTACACCTCCCCTCCCCTCCCCTCCCCTCCCCTCCCCTCCCCTCCCCTCCCCTCCCCTCCCCTCCCCTCCCCCCCCCCCCCCCCCTCCCCTCGCCCCTTAAAGCGTGTAAAATATTTCGAAGCGATCTAATTTTCAATTTAAAATCACATGATTCGTTGCATCACAATAATCGGTTGTTTGTAAACTATACTTATCAACAATATTCACAATCACATCACATGACCACATCACAACACCAGAATCAAACAAAACACAGCACACTAAGCCATCCCGAATAATATAACTCTGCTGGTAAGTTCGCGCGACGGTGCCCATTGCCCGGGCAATACTGAAAATGAGTGGAGCCGATCAGACGTGTGATTGCCAACTGTTGACTGTTATTTAAACGTAGCTTACTGAGGAGTTCTCACGACAAGACAATAATCATTATGGCCCGGTATATCAGTAGTTGATTGTAAGCTCGGCTCGGTTGGAATGTCGGGCTTAGCACAGCTTGGAACAAAATCCGTAGATAGGTCGAAAGCTTCGACCAAGTATATCTAGGTCAATGGTCGAAAGCCTATTTTTTTTATATGAATACCGCACAAGACTCCCAACTGCTCCCGCCTGGAGCCAGTGAGACTATGGCATCCCCAATTGGGGTACGTTGTGAGGCTGAAGGTAGTGGGGAGGGAAGGAGATGGGGACGAGGAAGGTGGGAAGTACCTGGCTATTCAGATCTGGTCTCCAAACACGGCTAAATCCATTTCAAGCAACGTTTCAATTCTGAACGGTGGTCTTACACCAGGGCGATACTGAGAGTATCTTCCACTCTGGAACGTGCCGCAAATATACTATATATTATTTTAAATGAATAAATTGTGAAATAACACAAATTAATCAAATAAAATTTATTTGCCACGCCGGGATTCGATCCCGCGAGCCAAGAGCCTTACCGCTGGACTACGCCGGCCGTCATAGTTTGTGTTTTTTTTTTGTTATGTTATGTTAATTATTTGATGTTATAATGTTATAATGTTCAAAAATTTTGGAAAAACTGGTGCATCGATTTTGAAATTTATAATTTAATAATTGAAATTAACAACAACATTGGTTTTTTTAACATGGACCGATTTCCGAGTTAAAATAGACGGAATATTAAAAAAAAAAACAAAAAATCTTGATTTAAATCAAATAAATCCGATTTAAATCAAATAAATCCGATTTACATCAAATAAATCCGATTTACATAAAATAAATCCGATTTTTCAGATTTTTTTAAGAAATCGTGATTTTTATCAGCCCTGCTTATTAGACTAATTTTGATTGATTATCAAATAGTAGACAAGAGCGGGGAGACTACGAAGCACCGCACAAAGAGGAGACTCATTCTCTCGCAGGCTAAATCCTATAACTCTCTTTTTGGTGTCGCTATTTTTCGTTTCATTGAGTTTCAAACACAACGGTGCTAAAGAAGTTTCATTTCAAAATACAAGTAATTTTCCTCGTATTTTGAACATCAAGTGTGCATCAAAAAAGCTGTGTAAAGGGGTTCCATGCCATCTGAGAATAAAGTCAACTCGACACCTCCTCGAAAAGTCGTTAAAAGCTATGAAAAAAATAATTTTAAATTAGCCAATAACCCTTACCCAATGTAACCTATTTAACCATTTTTTTAAATATTTTATTTATCACTCAAAATGACTTATCTGAGATGGTTCTAAGTTGGTTTCATTCCGAGTTGTCCGGTCACCGAGTAAAGGGGTTGGGTGTGTTTTTTTTTAAACTCGTGCGCACAGTGACCTTCCTCTTGATTAAAAGATCAAGCGTGAAAAATTTCATCAATCTCGGAACAAAGCTGTAGATTTGTATAAAAAAAACAAACACAGACTAACATTTAGTTTAATAGATATTCGCAATAGAACGGT
Organism: Glyphotaelius pellucidus; assembly: GCA_936435175.1. NCBI lineage: Eukaryota > Metazoa > Arthropoda > Insecta > Trichoptera > Limnephilidae > Glyphotaelius > Glyphotaelius pellucidus. The sequence goes on from OW386565.1 coordinate 17,412,946, forward strand.
CAGAACTCGCCTACAACAGAATAGCACTAACTAAAAATAGGGTCGGGCGCGGGAGGACGAGTGCGTCCCGTCGTGTGGGACGGTAAAAATTATTCAAAAATATTTGCAAATCAAAAAACAATAGTCAAAATGACGGGACGGAATGATAGTTGGCTCCAGGCCCAAAAGTCGCGGGTTCGAAACCAGTGTAATGAAAAATAAAAATTTTACATAAACTCCATACAGGAGGCCCTGAGGAAAATCATTCCTTCAGGGCCTGTGCCATCTTGGAAGATGCTGTGTGAAGGGTGTTTTGAGGAGAGGAAGGGGTGAATATGGGTCTTGAAGAACCCATGTTGTCGGATGGAGGAAACACAGAGGCCGGCAAATCGTTCCACAGTCGAGCTGTTGAACTCAAGGACGAGTCGTAGAAACGACCCGTTGAAAACGAATGTTGGGCGCGTGTTTGGCGTGTTTCCCGACTGTGCACCGGTGCCGAGGGGATCAATGACGCTAGTTCCTCGGAGCGTCTTCCATTGTAATACCGGTACAACAAAGACAGCATTCCCACCCGACGCCTGTGCTCTAAAGATTGCAATCCGTTTGTTAAATTAGGAGAATCTATCAAACGGACCGCCCGTTTCTGCACAGGGTCAAGGTTTTTTTAAAGTATAAAATGATGTTGTTTAATGTTTCCCGGGACGGTACGGGTACCGCCACCCTGGGAAGCGTTTATCGGACAACCAACACCTCTGTCATTGGTCACCCCAAGTGGTTAGCTACGTTTGGTGATTTAGCATGGGTGCCAGGGTTCATGGGGTGAGGTTTGTTTAGGTATTGACGGCGGATACGTCTGTCCACCTGCTGCGTGGCGAGCCGGATCGATAGATACTGGTTGAGGGAGACCTTTTGACTTTTTCATCCGGAATCTCTCGACCCATCGCCTTGCACCGCGGTAAGAGGGACGGATTTATACTTCCGTCACTCCAGGACACCCACCGCTCATACCTTTTTCCTTCCCAGAACTTTCTATCCTTCCCTTCCTTAAAAAGACCCTTCACACAGCATCCCCTAAGATGACATATACCCCGAGGGAAATTATTTATTTTTACATTAGCTACACATGGGAGGCGCTGTGGAAAATAATTTCCCTCACGGCCTATGTCATCTTAGGGGATGCTGTGTGGGGGCGGACGTACGAATCCATCCCTTCAACTGCGGCGCAAGGCGATGGGTCGAGGAATTCTGGCTGGAGAGATCAAAAGACCTCTTCAACCAGTCTCTCTCTATCCAGCCCGCCACGCAGCAGGTGGACAGAGATGGCAGACACATCGGCCGCCAATACCTTGACAAACCTCACCCCATGGACCCGGACACCCCTGCCAAGTCACCAAACGTAGCGAATCACTTGTGGTTGACCCATGGCAGAGGTGTTGGTTATCCAATAAACGGCGGTACCCGTACCCGCCTCCCAAAATGAAAACGTTTTGAAGCAGGAAAATTAGAGATTACTTCGGACGCACCAATACGCCCGCGATACAATTCTATCTGTTCTACCTTCAGTGCTGCCAACAGTAACTGTCAGAAATATTACACTGTTGCCACAATCACGCTGACAGTTCGACACGACCGTTTTACGCGCGTCACTAACTATAGTATTAATACGCAAGTCCATGTAAAGAGCTTTGATAAAAACACAAACAGCTGTTCCAACAACATATACCATTGTATTACTATGTACGAAGAAATATTTTATGCATTTTTATAACGTATCGATAATTACAAAATAATATTAAAATGAATTAACATTTTCTTACATAATATGAAATTGTTGATGAGAATTTATTGCATGGAAAACCCCGTTTCTACCGATTGCTAGATATTTCCAAAAGATCATTTTATAAATTTTTCGCCAACATTAAAAAAATCATATCTTCGAATTTTATCATGGAGACATAATGACTTATTATAGTGCTATATAGCCAATGAATCAACCTGTATTTTACCTTTCATCTCATAACCGCGCGAATCCTGCGTGTTTGTTACTTTGAAACTCCGTGAGAGGTACTTATTCGAGTCAACTCTAGTTGTATGTGGTGTACTTGATAATGAAAGGTGCAAATCTATGGAAAAAGCACTTAATTTTAACCGTAAACAGCTGATCAGAAATTCTGAGAGAAAAAATATTTCAAAAATGTATTTTTAACATCGTTCTAAAATAGTCTACGATGTTCGGATTTGTGACATCTATGGTCATAATAGATAAAGCATTTCAATAGCTTTGTTTTAAAATAAATTGCTGGCCATGGAAATGTTTTAAATAATTACAATAAATGTTTTACGGATGGTAGGAAAATGTGGTCCAATTTTGGACCGCTATCAATCGCAGAAAAATAAAAGTGGTCCATTTTTCGACCACAATCGCTCCGGTGGTTAAAAACAAGTTTTGAAGCTCTTAAAAAAATATGTTATTCTAGAATATAATATCTATACATTCCCCCACGCCGAAACGGCAATTATACGAAATTCCCTCAATAGAAAAAATCGCAAGGTATGCTCCGAAAATTATTATAAACACGTTTGTTTCAGTTATTTTATAAGTTATATGTATGAAAAAATTCACAGTGTTTCTTTAAATGCTGTTTTAAACTCGATATTGGCACACACTCCTTGCCTCGTTCACATTCATACATCGCCTCATACACGCTCTTCTATTATTCTGACTCTTGACATCGCCCGACTCAAGTATCTGATTCACTTGGTCGTGCCATGTCTTCCTCGGGCGTCCCCGACTTCGTCTACCATTCACATTTGCGTCATATATTCTCCTTATTTTATCTTTCCAACAGCTGATTGATTATTTAGCAGTATTAGTAATTTGAACCACTTGGTTGTTCATGTCATAAAATCTAGCTAGCGGAACAGAATACATACAAATAATAAAAAATAAATGAATATCAATATTGAATCAGCCGCGGAGATTAAAGTACCAAAACGAATATCTCTCCTGGCAACTGGAAAAACCACTCGATTTTATTATTTATGAATTTGAAATAAGCCAAGGCGATAAGGCAGCCGTACTGGACAGATTACAGATAAACTGTAAACTGACTGAAGTGTGTTGTGGAATGTGTTCGTAGAGCCGGTTTATCAGTTGCTCTGTGTGTTCGTCTAGTACACGAATCCTCGATCAAGTTTAAGGTTAAAATATGCACTAATTACGAAAAAAAATTCTAATATGCACTGACGACCAAAAAAGTGGAAATATGCACTGACTACTAAAAATGGAAATATGCACTGACTACTAAAAACGGTTTAAATTTAAAAATGACAAAAAGGCTCAAATGTGCACTACGACCAAAAAAGGTTCAAATATGCACTTAGGACCAAAAAAGGGTCGAATATGCACTAACGACCAAAAAGGGTTCAAATATGCACTAAGGACCAAAAGAGGGTCGAATATGCACGAACGATCAAAAGGGTTAACAATGCAGTAACGACCAAAAAAAGGCTCAAATATGCACTAAGAACCAAAAAGGATCAATTGTTCAACAAAAATCAAAAAAGGGTCGAATATGCACTAACGATCAAAAAGGTTAACAATGTACTAACAACCAAAAAAAAGGCTCAAATATGCACTAAGAACCAAAAAGGATCAATTTTTCAACTAAAATCAAAAAAGGGTCGAATATGCACTAACGATCAAAAAGGTTATCAATGCACTAACGACCAAAACAGGCTCAAATATGCACTAGGAACCAAAAGGGATAAATTGTTCAACAAAAGGCTGAAAGGCAAAATGCAAAATCAAAAAAGGCTGAAATATACACTGAAGACCAAAAAGGCATATTTCACATAGTCATATGCATTAACGACCAAATAGGGCTCAAATGTGCACTGAAGACCAAAAAGACATATTTCGCATAAAGACATTCGCAAAGGCACTAATGACCAAAAAAAGTTTCAAATACGGACAACCATAAAATAATCAAATATGCACTAATCATCAAAAGGGCTTAAGTATGCAACAAAAAAGACTGAAATATGCACTGAAGACCAAAATGGCACATTTGGCTTCACATGAAGGCATATCCACTAACGTCCAAAAACGATTCAAATTTAATATGCACAAGCCACCAAAATAGGTTCAAAGATGCACTAACAACAACTGAAAACGGTTTAAATATGCACAACAACCAAAAATCACCAAATATGCACTGTCCAAAAAGGTTCAAACATGCACTAACAACAACTGAAAATGGTTTAAATATGCACAACGACCAAAAATGACCAAATATACACTGTCCGAAAAGGACTTAAATTCAATATGCACAAGCCACCAAAAGAGGTTAAAATATGCACTAACAACGACTGAAAACGGTTTAAATATGCACAATGACCAAAAATGACCAAATATACACTGTCCGAAAAGGACTTAAATTCAATATGCACAAGCCACCAAAAGAGGTTAAAATATGCACTAACAACGACTGAAAACGGTTTAAATATGCACAATGACCAAAAATGACCAAATATACACTGTCCGAAAAGGACTTAAATTCAATATGCACAAGCCACCAAAAGAGGTTAAAATATGCACTAACGACTGAAAACAGTTTAAATATGCACAATGACCAAAAATGACCAAATATACACTGTCCAAAAAGGACTTAAATTCAATATTCACAAGCCACCAAAAAAGGTTAAAATATGCACTAACAACGACTGAAAAAGGTTTAAATATGCAAAAATGACCAAATATGCACTAACAATTAAAAATGACCAAAAAAGGTTCAAAAGTGAACAACGATGAAAAAGTTTTGTATATGCACTAATTAGCAAAAGGGCTTAAAATGCACTCACAACCAAAAAAGACTGAAATATGCACTGAAAATCAAAAAAGCAATTACACAAAAATGCATATGCAGTAACGATCAAAAGGGTTCAAATATGCGTACTTAATAATTATGATCCAATGTCTAATGCTACATATAAACAAGACAAAAAAACAACAAATCGAGCCATGAATTACGGAAAAGGAACGAAGCAACTACAAGCCGTGCAAAACAAACGCCCTTCCAGTTATCTGTTTTTTCCTCATACAATCAGATCTCTAACAAATCAATATTTAGAGGACACTTCTAGAAATTATCTGTGCAGTGTACAAATCATCATTATTATTATTATTAATTGAGGATTAGCAATTATGATATAATAATAACATAATCACGTACATACGTACGCACAGCTATATTATTTATGAATTTATTTTATCCGAATGAAAGATGCTATCAGTGTCGCCCAACGACAGCTGATCTCCCTTGGAAAGATCTGCGTTCAGGGTCTATTTAATCTCAACTAGCAATAAATTAACTACCGAATGAAAATCAAACCTAAAAATTCGATTTTATTAGAGACTATGGCATTACCACTCGGGGTATGCCTTAGAAAAGAAAAAAGTATGTGGGGCGGGTAGGGTTCTAGAAGTCAGTGTGTCCGGCAGTAACGAATGTGTGAATCCAACTTTACCACTGCGGTGCAAGCAAGACAGAGAGATCACAAGGTCTACCTCAACTGATCTTCCTCGAACCGGCTTGCCACGCAGTTGGCGGGCAGACGTACCCGCCGCAAAGGCCCGGAAAAATCTCATCTCATGAACCCGGGCACCCCGCAAAGTCTCCAAATGTAGCGAAGCACTTGAGCTGACCTGTGGCAGGGGTGTTGGTTATCCAATAAATGGATCCCTCCTTCCAAATTGTTCCACGCCTCATTGCCACACATCACTAATTGCAAATGGTCATGCCACTTGGAATAACGATACGTTTAACGTCAATGAAGAACAATTTAAAAGGCATTTACAAGGAAGTTATGTTGCTGTTAGTTTAACCTCTGGTTTGCCGATTGCGCGCCCGGGACGCACCATAAAAAAAAAAAAAAATTTGAGATGCGATTTTAAACCTTATGTATAAAGAAAATGTATGAAGGACAAGGTCAGAATCGCTTGGGGCATTCTTGTTCTTGACGTAACAGATATAAGGAACACACCTAGCCTCTCAAATAATCATCTTTGCACATATCTATGACTTTCGAAATGACATTTCTGCCGCGATTTGAGCTGTCAAACCTTGAGCGTCGCATGTCATGAAAAAATCGATAAAACTATCAATTTGTCAAATAAACGCAAGTAATATTGTTTGTAAGCATAGTTTATTGTTCAGGGAACGTGTTTCGGTAAATATTATACATGTTAGCATAAAATAAATCCGCAAAATATTATGTCAAAGTCAAAACATCGCGAAATTTTCGAGTTTCCTCCCGTGGCATTTAAGAGGTTAAAGCTGCTTATCTTTTTAAAAATTGAAAGGAAAATTTTGAGGCGCATCATCGGACTGGTTCTAGAAAATGAATTTTGGCCGAAAACCCCGGCAGCCTGCCGGGTTAGAGTAGGTCCGCTGAAAAAACGGAAAACGAGCACGACAGCGACAGTTTTGAATAAAATTTTAAATGCCAAACGCTCTGTACCTAATTAATCATTCATTTCGTAGAATTGGCAATAATATGTTTGTTTTTTCCCTGATATTTGTGTTTCAAGTTTTGTATGCAGCCAGCCGCCATTTAATTTCCTTCAAAATTGCGAGTGGTTCTAGGCTTTTGGCAGTGACCAGTGCACTGCACGTTCCTGATTGCTTTGGGGACCATCATACCAAATTATTTTATTAGTTATTAGTATATATGTATGTAAAAAAACAAAAATTATTAATGTTCGATTTATGAATATTATGTTCTTTTGTAACTTTATGAATAAAAATGTGAAAAAAAAACTTAGGAAAAAAGAGAAGGTTATATTTGAATCCTTATTTACACATATTTTAATATTTAAAAAAATATATATTTTTATATTCTTCTTTACCTTAATTCCAATATATAAACAAATTCAAAGAAATAAATTCATTTGAATATATGGTTCAAAAGTTACAAAAGATTTAGTACACCAATGCAGGTTTTCAATTTTTGGTACAAAATTAATTATGTGGCCAATGAGTTAAGGAGCTAAACATCACAAAATTTATAAAACTGGGAAGACTTCGGTGGCTGGGTGGTCATGTGGAGAGAATGACCCGAGCATCAAGCACCAAAGACCCTGCTGAGCTCAAGACCGATAGGGCGAAGGAGCCTGGGAAGGCCAAGATTAAGATGGAGCGAATACGTTCTCAAAGATATATCTACCTCGGAGCTTCTAAACTCTGGAGAGAGCTGGCACAAAACCGAGATGAGTGGAGGAAGACTTTTGAGGAAGCCAAGACCCACCAGGGGTTATAGGTTATAGGGAGCGGTTAAAAACCTTGGAAATTTAAATTTTGTAATGTTTTTAAAATGAATAAATTGAATTAAATCAGGGTACGCTTATTACCAAAGTCATTTTAGTGAAAATTTTTTGCTTGTTTAATGATTTAGGACTCGGCTAGCAGAGAATTGAACCCAAAGCCTTTGTCTAATCGGCTACTATCCGGTCAGAGCGAATTATTTATTGGATGGAATGGTGGAATACCATTTAAGTCGGATATAGTGATTTCCGTTGCTTTGTGGCAAGAACACAATAGGAGCAAATTATTTTTCATTATTAAAACGCAATATAAAAATATCATTTTTCATTACGACACCATTCTACATTCATAATTTCGAAGGTCATTTATGTAATGCTATAATTTGTGCTTAGATCTGCTTGTATTTTATTTCATACTAGCGAATACTCGGCATGCGTTGCAATGTCACGTAAAGAAATTGTTCTCCCGTTCCGTTCTGTGAAATCTTTTCCTCCCGCATTCCCCTTCCACCTTTCCTGTCTTCTACGCTCTCGCTTGGGGGCTCCCTCCTTGGTCCCCCCCCCTCCCTCCGAGCCAAATTAAACTAAAAAATATTTAATGAAATGCGATTTTAAACCTTAATTATAAAGAAAACGTATGAAGGATAAGGTCAGAATCGCTTGGGGCATTCTTGTTCTTAAGGTATAAGATACCGTGTACCCACCTAGCATAGCGGAATAATTTCTGTGGAATTGTTTATGATCTCTGGCCAAGAATTTTTCCCGCCTTTGAACTGTCAGATTGGCTTGCGTCACTCTCGCGCCGTTGTCGTGAAAAAGATCGTAAAACGTATAAATTCATTGAATAAACGCAAGTAATGTTGTTTTTAGGCATAGTTTATTGTTCAAGGAATGTGTTTTGGTAAATATTACATAAGATAGCATAAAATAAACCCACAAAATATTACGTAAAAGTCAAAACATCGCGAAATTTACCCGTTTGCTCCGTGGCGTCTCTCGAGTTAATACCCTTGGATCTGCGTGGTTGAATTTCAGAACCCCGCTTCGATTGAATATCTGACGCCACGCCGCAAATAACATCTGTGTTCGTGAAATTTCAAGCAAAGCTACCGTTGTAATTCAGATTTTAATTCAAGAATCTGTCAAAAGATGTCACTACTTCCGTCAGCAGCTCGCATGTGGAAATTTCCCCCCTAGGTATTACTAGTACTACGGATTTACCTAGTACTACGGATTTATAGAATTAAAGTATCTTTCCGGATATGGAACGATGATACTTGACAAGTTGTGAGTGATAGTATCTCGCGGCTATATGCTATATATATATATATTACATACGACGTCATTGCGTGTCTCGGTTACTTTGTCACGGTTACTTTGTCTCGGTGACTAGCTGTCACTGGATCACAGCGGATCCGAGGAACTGGCTGTTTTCGGAACCAGTTCCTATCGGATTTAAAAATGGTCACCAACACTCAAACTGGGCGAAGCAAAGCCTAGCAGCAAAAACCTGCAGAGCAGGTTTTTTTGTCACTCCTGGATTTGCTGACTCAGATTCCTACCCACGCCTCATACAGTTTTCCTTCCCAGAACTCCCTCTCCTTCCTTTCCTAAAAACCCTCCACACAGTATCCCCAAAGATGGCACAGGCCCTGAGATAAAACGGGGCCACCTGTGTGAAGCTAATGTTAAAAAAAAAAAAACTGCTGTGTAGTGTTTTCTTTATAAGTAAGGCTGTTAATGATTTTAAACGAATTGAATAATTAATACTAGGGAGGCTTTCAATAGGAACTGGTTTCAAAAATAGCCTGTTCCTCGGATCCACTGTCATCAAGTGATAGTCACCGGTATAAAGTAACCGAGACAGGCAACGACGTCATATGTAATATATAGCCGCTTAATACAACTATGTATTACCGTCAATCTTTCCATATCCGGAGACACTACATATTGACAAATTCGTAGCACTTATACCTAAGGGGGACACGTTCCTGTCCGACATCTTGTGACGAATTCTTGAATTCAAAACTGAATTACAACGGTAGCTTTGTTTGAAATTCCACATACACCGATGTTAATTGTGGCGCGACGCGTACAGCTTGGCGTCAACATGCACATCATATATCGTATTGTCAATTTTTTTCACTGCTTGTCTAGCTAAAATGATTTTTCAAGAAATTTTAAATTATGCATTCTTACTTTTGCTAATAATAACTTAATATTGTCAATATTACGTCTTGTCCTTCACATTCTTAACTTATGTTTTTGCAGTAAGTGCGTGCATTTCTACGTAATATGTGAACATGCATCGTGCATCGGACTTGATTATGTTTGTTTAAAGTCACCTGTACAAGCCAAAACACTAAAAATAAAAACTGTTTGAAGAGTGAAAATAAGAATTTGTCCAAACACAGACATCATTTATAATTTTGATTCTTGCGTCATCTATTGTGGAGATGAAATAACGAATTTCACACTTTAGATTCAGTTTCAAAGTGTGAATTTTCAGTAAATGGGGATGTCATAGTCCTACTAGATTCTGATGAAATAATAATCGAAACAATGTCGTAATACAGCGAAATTTCGATCGACACTCGAATTATCGTTTTCCCGCTTTATTTGTTTAACTCGTGACGTGCCACGGGAGGAAACTCGTAAATTTCGCGATGTTTTGACTTTTGAGGTAATATTTTGCGGATTTATTTTATGCTATCGTATATAATATTTACCGAAACACGTTCCCTGAACAATAAACTATGCTTACAAAAAATATTACTTGCGTTTATTTGACAAATTGATAGGTTTATCAATCTTTTCATGACCCGCCGGCGCTAACAGTTTGACAGTTCATATCGCGGGAGAAATGTCATTTCGAAAGTCATAGATATGTGCAAAGATGTTTATTTGAGAGGCTACGTGTGTTCCTTATATCTGTTACATCAAGAACAAGAATGCCCCAAGCGATTCTGACCTTGTCCTTCATACATTTTCTTTATACATAAGGTTTAAAATCGCAAATCAAAAAAAAAAAAAAAAATTATGGCGCATCCCGGGCGCGTAATCGGCAGTCCACCAATTAAAGCACGCACTTATCTATTGGAGCGATTTTTATCATATATTGGCGCCATTTTAAATGTCTCCGATTGCTTTTTGGATAAAAAAAGGCAATTATCTCTTAGATTCGGAATATTAATTTTTAAAAAATATTTGTAGCTCCCACGTTTATTATTTTGGACCCAAAACGAAGCTATTGAAATGCTTTATCTATTACGGTCATAGATATCGCAAATCCGAACTTCGTAGACTATTTTAAAACAATGTTAAAAATAAAAAAATTCATGCAGAATTTCTGATCAGCAGTTTACGGTTAAAATTAAGTCCCTTTTCCATAGAAATGCACCTTTCATTATCAAGTATACCACAAACGGTTCCATGCCATCTGAGAATAAAGTCAACTCAACACCTCCTTGAAAAGTCATTAAAAGCTATGAAAAAAATAATTTTAAATTAGCCGATAACCCTAACCTAACGTAACTTATTTAACCAATTTTTAAAATATATTTTTTTATCACTCTAAGTGACTTATCTGAGATGGTTCTGAGTAGGTTTCATTCCGAGTTGTCCAGTCACCACCACAAACATACAGAAATCGAAAATATTCAGTGTTGACTCGAATAAATACCTCTCACGGAGTTTCAAAGTAACAAACACGCAGGATTAGCGGTTAAAAAACTTAACGATTTTTCAATGGGGTGGTTTTATGGTGGGGTGTCGGAGGGGGACATCTAGGTCTGCGGTCTCAGGCGTTGCCCTGTGGACCTCATCAATTTCGTTGTGGAACAAATGGAGCGGGCATTCGTTGACCGTTGGGCATTGGTGATCTGCACCGCACCGCATTCACACATAGCCGAAAGGCCCCATCTACCCATCATATGGGCGCAACGGCTATGGGAGCGCCTTATCTTATTGATGGCGGACCAAAGTTTGCCAGACAATGAGAACACAGGCTGTCTCTCAGTGGGGTCTTTTACAAGATGGGCATTTTTCACGTTGGCCGATTGCCACACAAGCTTCAGACGTCATGAGACATCCAGAGAAGTACGAAATCTTGCACCTCATAATGCAGGGAAAGGTTGCCGGAAGTCGGAGCCTTGGAAGAAGGAGAACATCATGGCTGAAAAATCTGAGACAGTGGTTTGTTTTTGAGCTGTTCCGGGCCGTAGTAAACAAAATCCACATAGCCAACACGATAGCCAACGTCCGTTGAACAGATAGGGCAGTAGAAGAAGAAGATATATCAAGTTCGTGACAATACTATGTAATAAATTTCCTACCTTATGGTTAATTCTGGGTTTGGTGGCCCTCACCACGGTAGGCCTGTTGGGCCCGTGCAGGTGGTGATGGCCCTGATGGTGCTGCGAGGGGGGCTGCGTCTGCTGCGCAGGGGGCTGCATCTGCTGGGCGGGGGGTGCCTGGGGAGGAGCAGGCTGCACGGGGGCGGGCGTCTGGTGGACCACAGGCTCCACGGGAGGACGGTGGTGGACCACAGCGGTCTGGTTGGCTTCTGGAACACAAACGGGACATTAAGAGATGATAAAATAGAAGGGGTCAGCGTGTCCAGGAGTGATGTACGCCTCCAAATCCCTGAATCAACGAATAAACTTCACCCCCATGAACCCGGGCAACCCTGCTAAGTCACCATCCATAGCAAAACCACTCATTATAAATATGTTAAGAGGTGTCAGTTATCCAATGAATCTTTACATGAATAATATGCATAAATACATTACTATTAAATACAGTAGAAAATTACAACAGTAAAAAAATTGATATGGTAATGTTCCACAAAGTTTCAGAACCACAATAAAAATATCAGCGTGATGGTTTCCAATTTTTACATAAAGTTGAATAAAACGTATGGTTGGATAAAATGTTCATTTTAATTTTACATAAATTTGAAATTGAAATTAAAACTTAAAGGATGCGTAGACTTGGATGAAACCTAAACACATTGAATTTATAAAAAAAAATTATGATCCGTAAAGTTGGACAAAATATAAATGTTGAATCAAATTAAATTTTAACACAACGTACATTTTAAAATGATATTAATTTTAATGCATTGTAAATTTCAATTTAAGGTAAATTTTAAGATAATGTAAATTTTAATACAATGTAAATTTTAATACAACGTAAAGTTTAATTAAATGTAAATTTTAATACAATGTAAATTTTAATACAATGTAAATTTTAATACAATGTAAATTTTAATACAATGTAAATTTTAATACAATGTAAATTTTAATACAACGTAAATTTTCATTAAATGTAAATTTTAATACAATGTAAATTTTAGTGCACATAAAATTTTAATACTGTGTAAATTTTAATAAAAATGTAAATTTTACTGCAAACTAAATTTTAATACAACATAAATTTTAATTCAAAGCAAATTTTGTAAAATGTTAATTTTAATTCAATGTAAAGTTTTAATACAATATGAATGATACTTTAAATTTAATACAAGACTAAGAAGAATTAAAATATCAAATTTAATAAAACATTAATAAGTCAGGAACGCTTTCTACATCATACGAATGTCTGGCAACAATAAATTATTGTGAAAACAAGCTCATGGGTCCAACTGGTTAAGAGTAATTAAAACTTTCAGGTAAGCTCCGAGTGGGACTTTCAGAAAAAATATTATTTAAATTTTCCTAGTCAACAACCCTTATTTCATGCTGTGAGAAGCCACTAGAACATTATATAATACGTTTGTCACGGTGTTGGTACTGACCGTTGGCCCTTCCCTGCTGCTGGGGCTGTAGGGGGGCACGAGGCTGAGCGTGCTGCGGAGCGGGGGCGCTGGGGGCAGGCCCTCCGCTGCTGTTGCGAAGCTGAAAAACAACAAAAAAAAAATTATACAATAAATTCAGTCACAAACAAGAACCGACCAAATTGACCCAATTCAAAATAATTTTCAAAAATAATTTAGGCCTAACTAAGCTCAGATTAATTAACATTCATACATCGATCGTCCAGTTGATTAGTGAGACATCTCCAAAAATCTAAATTAGAGTTTGAGTATGCAGTTATATGTAAAAGCTCGTTCACACAGAGCTATAAATCTGCGAGCAGATATCTGTTGAATCGCGAGCGCTTATCTTTTGTACCTTCACACGAGGCTACCTAATATTTCTTCCTGTGGTAGGAGAGGGGGTCACTTGAATTAGGGAGCAGCAACGGAATGCGCATTTTTTGTACTGAAATCTGTCAACTTGACATCTGTCATCCACCGTTCTAGGCAGCTCCGTAATTACAATGACCCCCTCTCCTGTTTTAGTCGGAGAGGGGGAGACTTATCTTCTGGCATATCGCGTCTGGAGCGGTTCCGTCGTAAGATGTGGGTTGTCTATGATTCTCTGCGCTTAGAAACGCTTAGGTGTGAACGGTCTGAAGGGATTGTATGGAGAGCATTATTTGGCGTGCTATGATCTTTTATATTTTATAGCTGTGTATGAACCAGCTCTAAAAGTGTACCCTCTCTCTGGTACAATACTCAGATTACTCATAAATACCATCAAATCAATTATAATGCACCAAAACTTGTTATAATTAATTAAACTAAATATTGATCTTTTCTGAGTCACTAGCCCTTCAGAATTTTGGCGTATTTTTGAGATAGTCAAAATATTTCCGCTTCACAATAAAAAGCAAATAAATGGAATATTTCTGAACATATCCCAAAACTAAAAACTGTTTTTGAAGGGTTATGAAATACGCTTTCAAATTTTATAATTCAAAATAAACATATCATTTTTGAAATATAAAAATTTTGCATGCAAACATAAAAATGTTTTAAAAATGGCTCACCTCACGCTTTTTCTAACTAAAATTAACTAACTAACCATCACGCCGTTTCTCCGCAGGGGTAGGCAGAGAGGACGGACCGCCAAACAACTCAATCTTGGCACACACTCCTTGCTTCATTCACATTCATACATCGTCTCATACATGCTCTTCTATTACTCTGACTCTTGACATCGCCCGACTCATGTATCTGATTCACTTGGTCGTGCCATGTCTTCCTCAGGCATCCCCGACTTCGTCTACCATTCACATTTGCGTCATATATTCTCCTTACACTCCTTTCCTCATTCATTCGCTCTACATGCCCAAACCATCTGAGCGTCCCTTTCTTAATCTTACTAATTACGCTTACATCAGCCTTGCATTCTTTGCGGATCTCCACATTTCTCACACGATCATACATGGTTTTACCACACATACATCTCAGGGATCTCATTTCTACAGCATTCAGTCTACTTTCATCCTTTCTCTGCCAGTTCCATGCCTCACTGCCGTATATCAGGGTAGGTACCAGCACTCCATTATGGACGGCTAGCTTCACTTCTTTTGACAGTTTTTTGTTGCCGCCAACGGCGTTCAGTCCTCCATTAATGGAGTTACCGGCATTCACCCTTCTTTCGATATCTCTATCAGTCTTCCCATCTCTCGTAAACATACTTCCCAAATACACAAACTCATCCACCTAAAATTACTAATAACAAAATAAAATAAAAACACATATACATTTTATTCGACAAATGTGTTATAAGTATTACTGTCACCTCATTTTTTTGTCTTTTCATATAAAAATAATTAATAAAAAATTCTCAAAGTTTCAATTTTTTTTTTCAAATTGCGATTGGTTTTTCATAAAGGTGTAAATTTTACTTTTTTCGTCATTATTTTTTAGATTAGACTACAAAGCGTGGTGTTTTCCGTTTTAACACTGTTTAGAACTTAATTCTCACTCTGATAGTAATGGAGTTACAGCGATTTATACGAGACGCATGTGAGCTGATGTATGACTAATCAACCGGACCATCGACAAACCCTTTTGTTATTACTATTGGCTTATCCAAATAATTGATTCACTTGATCGTGCCATGTTTTCCGCAGTCGTCCACGACTTCTCACGCCATTCACTTTCACGTCATGTATTCTCCGTACATGCCTTTCTTCATTCGCTATGCACACCCAAACCATCTAAGCGCCCCTCTCTTGATCTTACTCAGTACGCTTACATCAGCCTTGCATTCCTCGCAGAGCTTATTTTATGAGATCATATATGGTTTTACTACACAAATGCCTCAGGGATCTCATTAGACCTCCGTGGTCGAGGGGCAAGGCAATAAATTTTATTCAATCAATTATTCATTTAAAATAATATATAACAATTTGCAGCACTTTCCAGAGTGGAAGACACTCTCAGTATCGCCCTGGCGTAAGACCACCATTCAGAATCGAAATGTTTCTTAAAATGGCTTTAGCCATGTTTTGTGACTATATCTGAATAGCCAGCTACTTCCCCGTCTCCTTCCCCTCCCCACTACCTTCAACCTCACAACATAGCACAATTGGAGATGCATAGTCTCACAGGCTACAGATGGGAGCAGTTGGGACTCTTGAGGTATTCCCATAAAAAAAAAAACCTAAAAATTTCACAGCATTCAATCTACTTTCATCCTTCCTCTACCAGTTCCATGCCTTAATGCCAGACATCAGGGTAGGTACCAGCACTCCATTATGGACTGCTAGCATCGCTTCTTTGAAAAGTTTTTTGTCAGCCTCAACCGCATTCAGTCCTCCATTAATGGAGTCAACTGCATTTACCCTTCTTTCAATATCTCTGTCAGTCATCTCTCCTAAACATACTTCCCAAATACACAAACTCATCCACCTGCTCCAAGTATTCATCATTCACAACTATATTGCAAATTGTTTTCGAGCTCTCTCATTCAAACAGCATGACTTTAGACTTACTTACATTCAACATTAACTCATTCTTCATACATACTTCGTTCATCTTACACCTTGATCTATTATTAAATTGCAATAATTATTTATTTAACCTTTGATAAATAAGGAAAAAGAATTTATAAAAATAAAACAATGTGTATACAAATTCATCATAATAAATATACTACATGAAAAAATGCATTTCATTTTTATTAGTGTAGACACAAACCTTTTTTTTAAAGGGCAACGCTTAGCAACATTGACCACAGATGGCAATGATGATCACTTTAGTTCAATCATTTAAAATAATTATTTTTTAATGTGAAATAAATTACATTCAATGCATTGTAACGGTTTTAAAATTGTAGTTTTATGTAAACACTGCATAATTCCGAAGCCAGTGGGACTATGGCATCCCCAATTGAAGTTTGTTGTGAGACTGAAGGAGAAATAAAATTGAAAAGAATCTACGTTTTTAATTTGTGAGGCGAATATGGGTACCGCCACTCTGGGAACCATTTACTGGATAACGAACACCTCTGCCTTAGGTCGCCCCAAGTGCAAGCTACATTTGGTGACTTAGGAGAGGTGCTCGGGCTCATGGGGTGAGGTTTGTCCAAGTCTTGGCAGCAAATGCGTCTGTCCAAATGTCGCGGACACATCAGGAGACCGATCGATGGAGACCTAACCTAGACCTTTCCAGCCAAACTCTCTCGACCCTTTTTTTTTTACATTAACTCCGCACAGGCCTGTATCATCTTTGAAGATGCTGTGTGGGGGGTGTTTTTGGGGAGAGGAAGGAGTGAACATGGGTCTTGAAGAGACCCATGAGGAAGGAAACACAGAGGCCGGCAAATCGTTCCATAGCCGGGCTGTTGAACTCAAGAGCGAGTCGTAGAAACGACCCGTTCTCATGCGACTAATGTCAACCGTGTACAAATGTTGGGCGCGTGTTTCCCGACTATGCACCGGTGTCGAGGGGATCAATGACACTAGTTACTCGGAGCACTTCTGTTGTAATACCGGTAGAACAAGGACAGCATTCCCACCCGACGCCGGTGCTCTAAAGATTGCAATCCGTTTGTTAAGTTAGGAGAATCTATCAAACGGACCGCCCGTTTCTGCAGAGCCGAGGTTTTTTTAGGTATTTTGGGACTCCAGACCAGAGGTGTCTACCAAATTCAAACGTGGGGCGCACTTGCAATTAGTACAGGGTTACCCATGCCCTTGCAAAGCAATTGAAGGGATGGATTCATAAGTCCTTGACTCCTGGACACACTGATCCCCAGATTCCTTAAAAAACACCCTCGACACAGCATCCCCTAAGATGACACAGGCCCTGAGGGAAATCATTTCTCTCAGAACCTCCAAATAAAAAAAACAGATATTCAGCTCTGCTAACCAAAGATAAAGCCATTTGAAGCTACATATTACCAGTCAATTTCCACCAGGGCGATTCTGAGAGCATCTACAACAGTTTAACAATCACGCGAACTTGAATTTACACTAAATACAAAATTACATAACGAATATTGCTGATAGATCCATTATATTTCAACGTCCAAGTGTTTGACCCAGTGAGGAAAATTACGTGCACATGAAATATAGGTATTGCTAAAATTCATAAGAATATTAATCAAATTGTTGTTATTAGTTTGTTATTACATTTAGAAATGTGATAATTGATTCTGAGTAAGGCAGTTACCACACTTAGAAAATCATTAATATATTTTTGCAACATTTAAAATCTTGCTTCGAAATATGCATTGATATATTTCAATGTCACCAACACGTAACAATTTCACACAATCAATGCAATTAAGTCAAAATTCAAGGTATTCAAATAGGATCTAAAGAAATGAGACCCTCCATTGATATGCTTGGTGTAACTATGCCCGCAGATACTTTAATAGTACACAACTGCTAACCTTGTACAAATCGCAAGTGCGCCCCACCGTTCAATTTGGCAGCCATCTCTGGTCTGGAGCTCTAAAATACCTAAAAAGTACCCTCGTCTCTGTGCAGCAACGGGCGGTGCGTTTGATAGATTCTAACTTAACAAACGGATTGCAATCTTTAGAGCACAGGCGTCGGGTGGGAATGCTGTCCTTTTTTTACCGGAATTACAATGCAAGATGCTCCGAGGAACTAGCGTCATTGATCCCCTCGGCACCGGAGCATAGTCGGGAAACACGCCAAACACGCGCCCGACATTTGTACACGGTTGACATTAGTCACATGAGAACGGGTCGTTTCTACGACTCGTTCTTGAGTTCATTAGCTCGGTTGTGGAACGATTTGCCGACCTATCCCTCTTACATCATGGATCTCTTCAAGACCCATGTTCACTCCTTCCTCTCCTCAAAAACACCCTCCACATAGCATCTTCAAAGATGACATACGTGGAGTTAATGTAAAAAAAAGTCACCAAATGGCCTTTGTAGTCGAGGGGTAAGGCTCTCGACTCATAACCCAAAGGTGGCAGGATCGAATTAAATAAATTTTATTTGATTAATTTGTGTTATTTCACAATTAATTAATTTAAAATAATATCCAATATATTTGTGGCACATTCCAGAGTGGAAGACACTCTCAGTATCGCCCTGGTGTAAGACCACTATTCAGAATTGAAACGTTGCTCGAAATGGCATTAGATGTGTTTGGCGACCAGATCGAAATGGCCAGGTACTTCCCCACCTTTTTTTAGACTAGCTCCACACAGGAGGCCCTGAGGGACCCCTCACCTTCCTCTTCCCCGTCTCCTTTCCCTCACAACCTTCCCTTCCCACAACACACTATAGAAACCCAATACCTCACTAGAGTCCCAAATGGGAGCAGCTGGGACTCTTGTGAGGTATTAATATAAAAAATAAATAAAAAAAACATGGCTAACGCCGATCCAAGCAATATTTCAATTCTGTAAGCTGCTCTTTCAGGACGGTACATAAATAAATCAAAGATAATATAATTTTTTACAGGCAAATCGTGCTATTAACAGCAGTAAAAATGTAATTTATATTTCATCATATAAATGCAAAATGATATATTGTTAACAAAAAATACAGTTTTTATATATACGGGTCTTCCAACAGGGATTTCCGAACTTTGATAGTTGATAGCGGCCATATTATTGAAGCGACATCTGTCAAATTGGCTGTCATTTATTCAGTCTGCTTTGCCAAATAACCATGGACGGATATAGAGTTCAAAAACGCAAGCAAATGATAAAATTTAATGGTTTAATGATAAAATCTCAGGTAGAGGTGATGTGAACTGGCCACCGAGATCGTGCGATTTGACCCCGTTAAGACTTTTCTTGCGGGGTTTTCTTAAGTCGCAGGTCTGTGCGAATAAGCCACAAACCACAGCGGCCCTCAAAGCCAACAAAACCCATGCCATCGGTCAAATTCAGCCTGATTTATGCGCGAGAGTCTTGGAAAATTGTACTTTTCGGATGCGCGCCACCCAGAGAAGCCGCGGCGGACATTTGAACGATGTTATATTCCATACATAATGGCATCGATTGCCAAAATAAAAAATTTCGATGATATCTCACACACACTTTGTTTTATTTAAATTTAAAGATAGGAAGCGCTCAATGAAAGACCCTTTATATAAAAAAAATCAAAATATGTTTGCTTGGGTGTATATGATGAAATGAGATGTCTATGTGTTGCTAAACCGTTCATCCGATTGCGATGAAACTTTGGGGATTTGATGGGAGCACGCCCGCAAAGGTTTCTATATACAATAGTGAGCTCTGGTATTATACAATTATGCATTGCTAAACCGTTCATCCGATTGCGATGAAACTTTGGGGATTTGATGTGCGCATGCCCGCGATGGTTTCTATATACAATATCTCTGGTGTCATGAAATTATGCGTTGCTAAACCGTTCATCCGATTGCGATGAAACTTTGGGGATTTGATATACGCATGCCCGCGATGGTTTCTATATACAATAACTCTGGTGTCATGAAATTATGCTTTGCTAAACCGTTCATTCAATTGCAACAAAACTTTGGGGATTTGATGTGCGCATGCCCGCGATGGTTTCTATATACAATATCTCTGGTGTCATGAAATTATGCGTTGCTAAACCGTTCATCCGATTGCGATGAAACTTTGGGGATTTGATGTGCGCATGCCCGCGATGGTTTCTATATACAATATCTGGTGTCATGAAATTATGCGTTGCTAAACCGTTCATCCGATTGCGATGAAACTTTGGGGATTTGATGTGCGCACGCCCGCAAAGGTTTCTATATACAATAGTGAGCTCTGCCATCATGAAATTATGCATTAATAAACCGTTCATCCGATTGCGATGAAACTTTGGGAATTTGATGTGCGCATGCCCGTCATGGTTTCTATATACAATAAAGCCTTACCCCTCGACCAATCGGATTGATTTGAAATCTCAAAGTTTCGTATGAGTTTTTGTAATGATTAAAAAAACTTTTCAGATGTATTATCACGGGGTTGTAATAATCCAGAAACCTTCGCAAGGGTGGAAAGAACGTATTTTGAAAGTTTCAAACATTTCCTAAGCTTAATATAGCAATACATAAACAATTATGTACATACATACATGCAAGCAAGAAAACATACATTCAATTTTTGTATAATATATAAGATATCAATAAACTTACACAGTTTGGATTTAAAACTAAGTCATGAGATCAATTTTGGCATAATTTACTTATACCATTCTAGCTGTGGAAATAGTTATATAAGAATTCCTTTACATCAGAGATTTATACTTTCAAATGCCTAATCCGGTTTTACAGGACATGACATTGAATTTTTCATTGTAGTAGGTTAGGAACGCTGCAATATCATAATTAGTAAGCTAGTATCAGATTCAATTTTATAGTAAATAAGCTGTAATACTTAGTAAAATGTTTTTGTAAAATAAAATCAGTCTGAATCTTTTAGTAGTCAGTTTTAGCTAGCAGTGTGTGACACATGTCAAAATTTTCCATGGAGATTTGTGTAATGTTTTGATTGTATAAGAAACAGAAAAATTATGCAATTTTCTGTCATCTATTAAAATGTGACAATCAATGGATTACAAACTGACAATCACACCATTTCCACACGGGCATACAGAGTTAATAGACTGCCAAACAACACTATTTGCTACATTCATACATTGTCTCGCACATAACCTTGTTATTTTAACTTTTGACATGACTTTTTTATGTTAGCTCAACGCAGGAGGCCCTGAGTAAAATAATTCCCCTCAGGGGGTCTATGTCAACTTTGGGAATGCTGTGTGGGGAGGGTCTTTTTAAGGAAGGGCAGAAAAAAGGTATGAGGGGTGGGTATAGGAGTGACGGACGTATGAATCCATCCCTCCAACTGCGGCGCAAGGCGATGGGTGGAAAGGTCAAAAGGCCTCCCTGCCTGCCAAGCAGCAGGTGGGCAGATGAGTCCGCCGCCAAGATGTGGACAAACCTCACACCATGAGCCCGGGCACCCCTGTAGCGAACCACTTGGGGTGAGCAGGCAGAGGTGTTGGTTATTCAATAAATGGTTCCCGGAGCGGCGGTACCCATACCCGGGTCCCAAATGACTGACTCAAGTATTTGATAAACTTGATCATGTCTAGCATTCGCTTTCGCATCTCACAATATTTCCTTCGTCCATCCGCTTCACACGTTGTGCCAAACAGAAATCATTGCAATACGCGAGTTTCAGATCTGAAAAGCGGCATGCCGTTCTCTGTCGCACGGATTATGTTTAACACATCTTTCGCTTAAGATCGTCATTAAGTCAGCAAAGCGACTGTACCTGCGCGAGAATGGATTGTATCAAGTTCAGATCGGCATTTAAGTTTAGCACTTATTATACCTTTCTTAATCTTACTTATTACGCTGACATCAGCCTTGCATTCTTTTCGAATCTCTACATTTCTAATACACGTTTTAATAACACACATACGCCTCAGAGATCTCACTTCTACAGCGTTTAGTCTAATTTTATCTTTCCTCGGACAGTTCCATGTTTCAGGACTCGATTGTGGACCGCTGGTCGGCTATTTTCGATATCTTTCGATATCAATAATGAATCATAAAATCTAAATTTATTGAGATTAGTGATAAGCTAATTGTGACCTAAAGGTCACGAATTCAAGAATACATATGTAATATAAATAAAACATTGGATTTTTTGGGTCATTCCAGGGTCGTAGATGCTCTCAGCGTCACCCTGGTGATGGACCATCATTCAGAATTGAATGAAACGTTGCATAAAATGGCAATAACGGTGTCCAAGTCCCAAATTTCATCTTCCTCGTATCCCCAATTTTTAAGCCTCACAACAGTCTCCAAATTGATAATGCGATAGTCTTAGTGGCTTCAGCCAGTCGCAAATGCTTTGTAGTAATAAAATAAAATCTCAACATTTCTCCACAAGGGCAAGCAGAGAGAACGAAAATCCACACAACTGGAATACATTCCTTGTTTCATGAATATTCATATATACTCAAGACACAACCCAACAAGTACTTAATTCACTTAAAGCCAGAAATTCTTCAACCATTCATACAAAATTATAATTTCTTATTTACCATGGCTCCATATCCTCCCCACTCTCTCCAGCTTCACTACATATCCTAAAGAGAGATGCCATAGCCACACAAGCTCCGGAGACTTGGTAATTAGTGTGACAATCAGCGTGCGCAAATAAATTTTAAATATTTGTATTATTATTAAATAACATATACGTGGTACTTTTGCAGCGCCTTCCAGAGCTTTGGAAAAATGTCAGTAACACTCAGATGAAAGATCATTCAGAATTGGAACGTTGCTTGAAAAATCTATTGCCTCACAACATAACCCCAAATAGAGATGATACAGTCTTAGGTAATGGCAAGTTATGCACATTAAAAAATAAATTAAAAAATGAGTAAGTGAAGGTTGACATACCTGCCAAGGGTTAACCTTGGGTAATGGGGCTTCGACAAACTTCTTGGGTTCTTCAGGAGCAACTTGCGGAGCTCCCTTCTCCCTGTCGTGAGCGGTGTGAACTTGCTCCCGTTCAGCTCTGCCGTTAACTCTTGGCTCTTTGGACCGAGACCTCTTCCTCTCTGTCCTGCGCTCCTTGCGCCCGTGAGCCACAACAGGGACGAATCCCTCAGCTTCTTCTTCTTCAGCCTTGTTCTCTTTGTTGCTGCTGCAGTCCAGCAGGTTCTCCTTGTTGCTGGAGACGGTCTCCATGGTGGAGGCGTTTAGAACTGCGCTGGCGTAACTAGGACCTGGTTGATCCGACACAACAGTGGCCATAGTCCTAGGACGACGGCATCTGAGGAGTCTGCTTTACTAAATCAAAGGTCGATTTATTGATTTATCGATTATTTGATTCGATTCAGCGACCAGCTCGACGTACTTCCATATTGGAATCAAGGAAGCATGGTGGACCAGCTTGACATAACTGGCAGTTGATTTCTTGTATCACAACACGCAGAACTAACTGGTATCACTTGTAAATAGTCACAAACACGTTTAATAACTGTCGTTCTCAGGGTTCAGTTCTGTTTTCAGTTTCAGCTTGGAACTTTTGAGCAGCGAGAGCATGCGCCAATATTTACATGGATTTTAAGGCCGTCTGAGGGAGCGGCCCGATTCCGGCGGAGATTTGATTAGCGAGGAATGCGCGCATCGTTTTTCCACGAGACATTCGCGCCGGGTGCGATGTTTAAATGCATTTTTAGACGATCTCAGTCGGGATTGTGCATAACACTACACATGTGGTCGACGCCGAAAAATGGATTTTTCCTCGACGGATACAGAAGGCACTGCACCAGTCCTCCGAATACTATGGATAAACTGTCGAAGAAACTAAAAGCTAAAACACGCCACATTTTTATTAGCGCCTCTATATTCATAGACTAGAACTAAAATCAGATTTCAATGGCTTTTGGTATTGAAGAAACAAAACAATAAAATAGTTTGTGAAATAGGTATGATTTTAGGTTTTCACGGCCAAAAGAATTTTTGTTATTTATCTTTGGGGTGTTATGCCGTCTTGCGCTACCTCCTTCTTTAGCCAAGGTTTTGGACAGCGTTACAGTGTTGGCTAAAGCAGGAGGTAGCGCAACACGGCGTAACACCCCAAAAATAAATAACAAAAAACGTTTGTGAAATAGATTAACATACTAGAACTAAAATAAGGTCTCAATGGCTTTTTTAAAAATATTATAAAAACCAAACAATGAAACAGTTTGTGAAGTAAAATATATAGGTTGTTTCAGGTTAGGCTAGTAATTTAGTGGAGTGGCGAGTAACAAACCTATCAACCGACCAAAAAGTGTTCACATTAAAGTCAAGCATAATGCATTAGTGAGCGGCGTATAGGAAGATGTGTCCACATCACGGAAGAGCATAATACGAGTGAGTGACGTGTTGGATGATGAACGAACTGCAACCCAACAAACAAGCTAATAAAGCTGATTATAATGGATATTTTAGAAGAGGTGGATGAAGAAATTAGTGAGATGAAAGTAAAGAGTCTGTGAAAATAGATTAATAGAAGAGATAAACTAGGAGCCACAAATTTTCTTCTCAGGTAAAATTGCATTAGTAGATCCCAAAGAATACTTCGCAATGTTGAGAATTAGGCCCTCCGTTCATGGAGATACTTACAAACTACGTGATTGTGACACAACCACAAGTACCCTGCAGATGTACTACTTTTTAAAGCTGCTTTCCGTACACGGCGCTACCCGAATTATACTGAACTTGATCATTTTTCACGTGCAGCCGTGGAGTTAACACGATGTCGAACGATGTCAAATGACTTTTTTTCCAACATTAATCTATGCCTTCTTCACTAAATCCTTTCTTGCGTATTCTGGTAATGTAGAGTTATGTAAACACGCATTTTTTCTCACTTCCAGAACAAATCTAACATTACTTTCATGTTCAGACGCCATTTCTGTCAAACGTCAAACGAAAGTAGTAGACACGAATGCTGCAACGCGTAGCGCGCTACCAGCACCGTCGTTAGCGCGCTACCGACTTCAACCTGACATCCGTCGCGTAGCGCCGTGTACGAACACCAGCAAAATTGTATGGTGGGTACCCATACAATTTTTACCCACGAGCGGTGTGCGTGCTACGCGCATCAGGCTCGAATAGCTTGTAAGTAGCTCCATGTACGGAGGCGCTTACTTTTTTTTTTTTTTTTTCATGGCTTTTCACCCCAATGGAGTGTTCTGGCCAGTGTCAAGTGAATGATTTTATGAGTGTAATTTTGTGAGTGTAATTTTGGGTTAATATTTACAAATTTAGTTTCAATAACAAGAACCTATCTACATTATATAATAATACTATACAAATAATAATAATACGCTAAATTCTTACAATACGAGATGATTATAATTACATTTAACAAGTGGAAGCAACAGGAAATTGATAAGTATGTTGATATAATTTATTATGGATAAAAAATTAAATAAATAAATACATGGAACTAAACTTACAGTTACAAATTGATGCTGTTAATATTCAGGAAATTAGCCAAGACTTTATAAACGCGTTTATTTACAGAAGATAACAGACATGCAATGTTATAGGGGGGCAATATGCCTGAACTGATTAGGTGAGGGATGAAATTTTTGTATGAATTATTTAAAGGGCAACTGAAAAAAATATGATTGAGGTCCTCTTCACCAAGACGACATTCACACATCGCAGAATTCTTAACATGAATTTTTGTCAGGTGAACATTGTGGCAGCAATGCCCTATCCGCATGCGGCAAATGGAGGATGTAGAGAATTTGTTTAAAGAGAGTCTAGAAAACCACGGTTTTGAAGGAATCGTTGGCTGTATTGTGAAAAAGTTGTACCCTTTTGTTTTACTAGATTCAACCCAATGATTCTGCCATGTGGAAATCATGTTTTCTTTTAATTTTATGAGAACGTCATCGGGGTTTAAAAATTTATATAAAATATCACCGGAAATAATAGCATCTTTCGCCAATGAATCGGCCTTTTCATTTCCAGGGATACCGCAGTGACTAGGTATCCAAGCCAACACGGTTTCTTTGCCAGAGTCGGTTAATTTATGAATTAAGGTGCGGATTCCAACACAAAGATCGTCTTCTGGGTAATGGAAGGGTGAAGAGTTTAATTTTTGAAGTGCACTTAGGGAATCGGAGAGAATTAAGAAGTTTCCTATGTGATCATCGTCAATGTATTTGAGGGATTCAAAAATGGCTATACATTCAGCAGTGAAAACGGAAGCCTCTTTTGGAAGTTTAATTTTTTTATTGACTTGATCTGATGGACAATGGAATGCCGCTCCCACATGGTTTGATAAGTGAGATTTGGAACCATCTGTGTAAATAATTTTCCAGCCGGAATATTTCGAATTTAAAATTTGGATAAGCTTTCTTGGAGCTTCGTGGTTGTTAGTTATGCCGAGAGAAAGAAGAATATTTGGTTTACGTAAATGAATACGAAAGGGGTTAGCATATAAAGGAAGTCTATCAGATGGATTTAAGAGGGGTTTATATGCACTGTACGTATGGAGACTTTTAACAAGAAGAGGGATTGATTTGTTCCTCCAATATGGAAGTGATTGCACTTGAGCAGAGAGTGAGGTAATTTTGTCCATCAATGGGTGATTGGAGAGCCTAAAGCATTTAAATAAAAACTTGTCAGCCAAGAACTGTCTTCTGAAATGAAGAGGAGCCTCCACAGCCTCCACTTGTAAAGCGTTAATTGGGGAAGAACGCATTGCTCCGATAATCAATCTTAAGCTTTGAAATTGGATACGGTCCAACCTCGCGAGGTTCTTTTTAGAAGTGGGTTCGATGAGGAATGACGCGTAATCCAAATGACTCCTAACATATGCATTATAAAAAAGTTTTTGGGTGAATGGGTGACTTCCCCACCAGACCCTTGAAACGGCACGTAAAGTGTTGAGGCCAGCTTGACATTTGTTAATTATAAAATTAACATACGGGTTCCATGTTAACTTAGAGTCTAAAATTACCCCAAGGAATCTTATCTGTGCCTGGATAGGGAGAATTGAATTATTTATTTGGACTGTTACACGCGGAGTAACACGTTTTCTGGAAAAAACGATAACATTACTTTTGGACGGAGAAATTTCTAAGCCGTGATTCATTAACCAGACGTCA
Organism: Glyphotaelius pellucidus; assembly: GCA_936435175.1. Taxonomy (NCBI): domain Eukaryota; kingdom Metazoa; phylum Arthropoda; class Insecta; order Trichoptera; family Limnephilidae; genus Glyphotaelius; species Glyphotaelius pellucidus. The sequence goes on from OW386565.1 coordinate 17,440,207, forward strand.
AGGTTTTTCATGCAAATGTTAATCACTTCCTCCAGAATAGTAATAATTCGTCCTGAAATATATATAAAAAGATCATCTGCATACTGAAGTATTTTACAAGATGGATGCATACTCCGATGCAGGTCAAAGGTATATATATTAAAAAGGATAGGACTAAGGACGGAGCCCTGAGGCAAACCCTTGTTTACTATTCTTTCCAGCGGAGGAGAATCCAGCACCTGGATTTGAATTTTCCTGGTAAGAAGGAGGTTAATTATAAAACTGGAAAGCTTACGAGGGATGCCAATTTTTAATAATTTACTAAATAAAACATCTAATAAAACATTGTCAAAAGCTCCGCACACATCAAGGCAAACACCGACAAGAAATTCATTATCAGCCAGGGCCAACTGGATATCAGAAGTCAGGATGGACACACTTTCGATCGTACTTTTTCGTTTTCGAAATCCAAACTGAGAGCTGGGAAGAATTTTTTCATTTTCTACATACCAGTCTAGGCGTCTTTTGATCATATGTTCAGCTATTTTAATTAAGGAAGATGACAAAGCAATAGGTCTGTAAGAAAGTCCAGAGTTAGGGTCTTTCTGGGGTTTCAGAATGGGAACAATTATTTGTGTTTTCCAGGATGATGGAATTTTGCCGGAGTCAAAGATCAGATTTATAACTGAAAGAAAATAGTTTAGTGTGGTAACATCGCAGTTTTTAATAAAGCTATATGGAATTCCATCTACACCAGGGGATGAGTCTGTGAGATCGTTTAAGACCTCCCTAAGCTCTGTTAAATTGAAGTGGGTGTCCATCCAACCCCGTGTTTTAAATGAGTACGTGAATTCTGTTTCATTCCAATTACTCGCAGTTTGTGGAGCTAGTTTATCAGCAAATTCCTTCACCCACTCCGAAGAGAGTGGCCGAGTCACCGTTGGGATGTGAGACCCCTTAAATCGACGAATTGAATTCCAAACTACTGAAAGAGGAACTTCGGGAGATAACGATGAGCAAAATTTTTTCCAGCCTTGACGTTTTTTGTTTTTTAGAAGACGTTTGGTTTTAGCTTCAATCTGTTTATACTGAAGGAAATTCTCCATATTCATATTTGTTGAATAAATTTTCGCATATTTTTTCCTCATATCTACTGCATCTGAGCATTCAATGTCCCACCAAGGAGCTGGGGGAGGTTTCCCTTTGTTACGTGTCGTTTTAATGGGGATAAATTTTTCTGCGGCCGTAATGACTGCAGACACCAATAAATCGTAACATTCCGCAACATTTTCTGTAGTTGGAGAGGGTAGACTTTGCACGGAGAACTTTGCATGATTTGAATAATCATTCCAGTTGGCATTGGCAGTTAAGAACTTCGGTTTTCGACTACTGCACTTGACATTTTTGTTGGGGTGATAAATATTTGAGAATTCTATGAGGATAGGGTAATGATCACTCCCATGCGGGTCATCCAAAACCTCCCAAAACAGGGATGCGGCTATGCTGGAATTGCAAATAGTAAGATCAACCATGCTGGGTCGTTGACCAGGTACCTGAAGACGCGTAGGAGAGCCATCATTGATGATACAAAAATCTAGTTCATCGAGTAGATCAACAATATCTCTGCCCATTCTGTCACAATTGTGAGCTCCCCATAATCCGTGATGGGCATTAAAATCTCCCAGAATAAGAGAAGGGGGATTGACCTTTGAAAACATTGCTTTCAGAACTGATTTTGAAGGTTTGTTAGATGGTGATATATACAAAGAAATGATTGTAGTGTCAAAAACCTTTGCGGCCGTCACTTGAAAAGGACAACCAATTGGTTTTACATCTACTGGGGTGAAGGGTAATGATTTTTTAATGAAAAGGGCGGAGCCGCCCTTCCCATCTTGACGGTCGTCTCGAAGACAGTGGTATCCCCTGACTCTGAAATCAGAATCCGGTTCCAGCCATGTCTCCGAGACGGCAGCCACTGCAATAGAGTTCGAATTTAATACATTTGAAAATTCTTCAGTTTTGTTTTTAATACTATGACAATTCCACTGAAGAATCCTCATCAGAGGAGCCATTTCTGGTTGAGTTAATAATATTGGTAATTTGTTTAGCAACGTGGGACGGTATTTGGATGTTGTTTTTATTTAAAGTTTGTAAAATATGTAAAAATGAGGTGATTAGTGTAGCGTTAAGGTCTATATTATAATTGTGTTCTTTACTAGATGACTTTGGGTAAGCATTGAAATTTGAACTGGAAGGGAGTTGTCCATTGGGGAACCACAGAAGGGATTCGTGATTGGCATTATTTTTTTTTGTTGGTAATCTAGGTGTCACGACCTTTTGAACAGTTTTTCTAAATGAAGAAGAAGTAGGTTGAGAAGTGGTGGAATTTTTTGGATTTTTGGAAGTTACTTCAGAATAAGATGGAATGGATTTGTTAAACATTCTTGATGCTTCCGCATAAGAAATGCTTTTCTCGGCCATTGTATGTTTTATATTGCGCTGTCTCGACAGTTCAGGGCAAGTTTTGCTAATGGACATGTGAGTTCCGGAGCAGTTTAAGCATTTATAATTTTCCTCGGTTTTATCACAGGAATCGCCACTATGAGACGAACTGCACTTGAAGCAACGAGGTTCAGATCTGCAGAGGTTCTTAGTGTGTCCAAATCTGCAGCACTTGTAGCACTGCACAGTTGGGAACACATAGAGCTCTACTGGAAGAGAGACGTTAAACATGCTAACATTTTGCGGAAGATCTTTGCTGTCAAAGGTTAAAACAACGGATTGGGAGGGTCTCCATTCTACAGAGTTTCCCGTATTAAATCTGTAATTTAGACGTCGCGCTTTTAATACTTTTCCGAAACCCTGGGGAACAGTAATATTATCCAAGATATCCTCTATCGACCAGTGCGGTGGAATTCCTTTTGTGACACCTAGCCTTGTTACCTGATATGTAGGAATGAAAACGTTATACGAGTTTTTTTTGGCAACATCAGATTTAACAAAGCTATTGGCCTCAGCCGCTGTCCTGAATTCGACAGAAAGACGGTTGCGGCCAACCGACTTAACTCCATTCCAGACAGGGTGGATTTTATTTTTAAACATAAAATGTCCAAAGTCAACATCATATAAATTGGATTGTTTTCCATCATTTGACATTTTAGTTACGTGTGTTATATATGGTGGTCTATCAAGATTATTGTATAAACGCGACATATTTAAAGGTGTAGTAGTTTCTGATGGGGCGAGTGTGGTGGAAGGACTAATTGGACTAATTGGGTGAATTGAAGTCGAGGAAGAAGTGGACGGAGATGGAATTACATCCTGTTGTTCAGGTAAAACAGAAGAATTGTTTTGAAGGGAGTCATTTTTTTTTTGAGTGGAAGGTATTTTGCGATGCATCTGTTCAAAATCTGTTGTACAGGTATGAGCTGATTTAGCGATTTTCCTTTTTTTAGATGTAATCAATACGAAGTCGGAAGCTTCCGGAATATTAACCGCGATCATTTTTTTCGTAACACCCGAGGATTCAGGTAGTAAACCATCATCTGGGGGGTCAGGAGGTTTTTCTTGATCCATTTTCTAAAAAATTTAAATGATGCTAACCCAAAAAAAAAAAAAACTTACCTGAATTGCTTCGAGAAACTAATTATACAACACTTACTTACTTACTGTAAAAATCAAATATACAAGTTAAAACTATATTACACCAATTTACAATACTATTTTAAAGCTATTATCTGTTAAAAATGATTAATTTTGTAAAGAGGAGTGAAATGACACTGGCACAGTTGACGGTAGCCTTTGTTTTTCGGAGGCGCTTACTGAAAATTGTTTTAATTTTCTGTTAATGAAAATGTAGTCACCAATTCTGAGTAAGGATACTTAAATGACGTTTTGGCAGCAGCAAAAAAATTCTTTCCAAAGAGTATTTTTTGCATTTCTGCAAAAAATAATTAAAAATCTGTCTATGGTTGTTTTGCAAAACAGTGACAAAAATGTTTCCTTGCAAATCGGGAGAGCTGCTTGCTAGTGTATCCATAGTATCGGCATCTCATCTCCTTGTGACGGAGTGCTGCCACATTTTTAGCCGACTTGACAAATCGAAACTTTTTCAGGAAAAGGAAGTTTGATAAAGAAAATGAAATTATGCAATTCGACAGAAAATCTATTTATTATGATTTGATTATCTCGAATCTCGGGGTTTTTAACACAGAAAAGCTGTTGTTTACGTCGATAACTAAAAATGATGGCAGATTATTTAATAATTTTTGCTGGGTAGGCACTTTATCATTATTTTGACACATTATAATAATAATTTATGATCTATCAATCCAAATGCGATTATTGTTTATCGCGCCAAAAATGTTAATATTTGCTTAAGATAATCATTTGTAAAATGAACAGAAAGTAACTTATGTAATAAATCATGCTTCAACAAATCATTGCTTTTAACTTGCGGTGTACTAAATTTTTATTTTCAAATAAACAATCCGTAGCATCAAGAATACATTTTTTTAACCATCTACCTTTATGACCTTTATTATTAGGCACACTATATTTAACAGGAAATTAATTGTAGCTTTTTTTAATAATTACTTTAAATTAAGCAATTCGAAACGTCAATATTAGAGATTTTTAATGGGTACTTTTTTTAATCTTCCCTTTTAATTGGGTACCTATCTATTATTTATTTAATTTGGTGGTAAGTGGTAATACTTCTACCACTTCATGTCAAAAATAACAATTTTTACCCATCTCAAAACAAATATCATCCAGTGAAATGGCTGACGAACATTGAATGAGATATCAACCGAGGGTCACATGCAACGAAATGAATTTGAGTAACATTTCGATAATTACATCATTTTTAAGGGGCTGGTTAAAAGAAGCCATTGTATAATTATGAAGTAATGAGTCGAACTGCTCGCTGTAAAATATAATGTCTTTGCCAACAAAGTAAGTACGGAGTGGGTGGGTGATATAAATAGGTAAAATTTCACCCAACTCGTCGGGTACAATAACCCATTCACATTGAATTCATAATCACGGTCGCCTTCGAACATTTGCGGACAAATTTTTTGTCGCCTCTATTTTTAAATTCATACACAGATATTTCTTGGAAAATCTCCATAGCTATTTTTTTTAACAAAGCGTCCGTTCTAACATAAGTACTATTTTTTTGTAATTCCGCTAACATTTTTAATTTGGGAGGCTGGTACCGCAGACCCAGGAAACATTTATTGGATTTCCACTGCCATGGGTCACCCCAAGTGGAACGCTAAGTTTGATGATTTCAGGGGTGTGCGCCTGCCCACAACCCACCAGATCGCAGATCACAGATCAGGCAGGCCGGATCGTGAGAGGCCATCTGATGGAGACCCTTTTACCTCTCTAGCTGGACTACCTCCACCCATCACTTTGCTCTGCAATGAGAGGGATGGATTTATGTGTACGTCACTTCTTGACACACTGACCACCAGATTCCTAACTACCCTTCCTACTCTTTTCTTTGTCAGAACTTTCTCTCCTTCCTTATCTTAAATATACGGTACACAGAGGATCCCCAAAGATGTCACAGGCCCGCTAGGGAAATTATCTTCCTGAGGGCCTCCTGTGTAGAGTTAAAGTTTAAAAACCCCACAAGTTCTAACTCTTCGGAGCCAATGAGATTACGGCATTCCTAATCGGCATATATTGTGAGACTGAAGGGAATAGGGAAGGGAAGCGGATGGACTGGGGAAGGTTGAGAAGTACCTGTCATTTCTGAAATTTTCACCATATACGCCAAATGTTATTAGAAACGTTTTGCAACAACGTCAAAAGTCATTAGAAGTGTTTCGATTATGAGTAGTGGTCGTCCACCAGCATAATATTCCACTCTGTTCCTGATGTTGAGTAGCTGTATCTCCCGGTGGGCAGGGTCAATCTAAGACTCAAAAGGCAGTCAGCAAGCATAACCAACGGGTCCTTGGAGGGGTCTATTTTTAATGTGATTTTGTAACACATGCTATGAGTGGGGTGGGGGAGAGGAAGTTTATAGCTTCGTGTGACACCGTGACACTAAACCATATCTGTAGGGTCTGCCCAAAAAATGCTCCTCTCGAAAACATTTCCGCAGGGAATCATCTTTGGAGATTCTGTGCGAAATGAACACAAATAGATTAAAAACTGAAGTGACCCAGTTGATAAGGGGCACTTTAAATAATCATCACGAAATGGATGACTTTCGCAGAAGGGTAAACAATAAATATTTTTTTGATCGCTTTCAACAGGGTATTTTTATTATTATCGAAAAGTAACGTTTTGGACGGACGACGTTATTATTTTATTTTTATGTTGTCAAAACGACATTGTCGCGCTGAAATTACCGTGACTTCACAAAGCCCATTGAAATTTGTCGACGTTTGTCTTTGCCTACGATTTGTCCGATTTTTAAAGTTCTCTTTCAATAACTTGGCGTTCTTTGCAATGGCGATGCATTGTTTCTTGGTTCGTATAAATACTTACAAATATTACAAAGTACACATGCCATTTAGATAATTTAAAAAATCATTTATTTATGTGAAATTGGAAAACATATTACAAAAATACATTATTTAAGTACTTAAGACTGCCAGAATCAGAAAAAAATAGTTTAAATATTATTTTTTATTTTACATTTGCATTCCTACCCCGTTCTTGTAATTACCCTGAAATCACTTACCTTTGAGATTATTTATTCATTTATTTATGGCGGCCTCCGTGGTCGAGGAGAAAGGCTCTTGACACGCAATCCGATTCCCGGCTTGCGCAAATAAATTTTAATTGATTAATATGTGTTGTTTCACAATCAATATATTTAAAATAATATATAGTGTATTTGTGGTACATTCCAGAGTGGAAAATACTCTCAGTATAGTCCTCGTGTAAGACCACAATGCAGAATTTAAGCATCGCTTGAAATGTCTTTAGCCGTGTTTGGTGACCAGATCTGAAAAGCCAAGATCTTCCCTTACTTTCTCTCCCCCATCTCCTTACCCTCCACACTACCTTCAACCTCACAACATACCCCGATTGGGAATGCCATAGTCTCACTGGCTCCAGATGGGAATAGCTGGGACTCTTGTGAGGTATTCACATAAAAAATGGCCTAGATTCTAGATCAAAGTATTGAAATAAGAAAAAATCCAGTTAATATAATGACAACCAGCCCTGTTTTGAAACTTAGCTGAGCTTTGAATCTGCAGTCTGACAAAAAAAAACGCACGAAGGAGGGCGCTGTGATGACAACATCAAAATGGTTGAAATATAGAAAAAGGTTGTAAATTTAAAAAACCACCATGCTGCAGGCATTATTTATAAATCTGTGCAAGCTTGAGGTAAATTCTGAAAATAGACGATTAAATATTGTTTTTTATTAGGATTTCCTAATTAGGTATTTATAAAGCCTTATTAGCGAAATTCGTTATATATGTCAAGGTATATCCTTTAATCTAACATTTAGATGAAAAGAACCGTCGGAAAAATTACTAAAATGTAAATAAAATTATTTTTGCCGTTTTCCTGTCACTCAGTCAACCATAACCTATTAAAATAAAAATCTTCATTGAATTCTAAATATGTTTTTAGTAAGTCGGATACGTCTCATACGTCTTTACTTACATATATGTTTGGTAATGTTGTAGGTAGCTTGAAAACAAGCTTTTGAGTATGAGTGGTTAAATTATTTAGTAGATTTATTAAAAAAAAACTCGATTAACAAAAAATTATATTAATAAAAATTATATTAATAAAAATATATTATTAATAAAAAATAAGATTAACGTGAGCCACATAATAATATTGTTTTTTTTTTGGCAAAGATAATATAATTCTCCCTTAAATTTTAATTTGCCGTACGATTCTTGTTTTTTGCTTTGGTAATGTTACGGTGAGTTCTAAAACTAGTTGAGATAATTTTATAATATTAAAAATAATAAACTAGAAGTGATAAAACGAAATAAAAATGTTTTATAGCAATAAAAAATAGTTTGTAAACCAAAATTTCCAATACTTTTTCCTCAGGTAAAAGAAAAGTACCTACCTGTCACTGTGTTTATTTTGTTGGCTATGGTTAGGAACTCTGAATGTTTTATTTTTTAGTTCTGGCAGTGTTTTCACTTCCATCCGCTTCCGTCCTTTTTAGTTCTCCGTGGCATGGCGGATGGTCTATTCCGCCGAGAATAGTGTTTTTATGTGATATAAGTTCGCCACATCGCGAAAATGGTAAGTCTAAACGACTTGAATTGATTCGCCAGTGATTTGTGCAATGTACGACGTTTATTTTCTCCAGTTTCCGAAGCTAATTTGGGAATATTGTGAGTGTCAAATGGAAGCATGTCGGCTTCTGGATCCACGTGTTTCTCAGTGATATGTTTGTCTTTTCTTTGTTTTCTTCGAAATATTTACACTAAATCTAATAAATTACTTTCCTAAAACCAAGTTAAACAGTGCATGCGTGATTTAACATACGTTTAAATGCCCGATTACTTGTAATTCGGTTGCAATTCATGCGTCAACTATCCACACGATTTTATGACATTTGTCTTTTGTGTGTTGATAATGCCGCTAGATTAAACTCCAGCGATAGCACTAGGCGTTCCCCCCTGATTTAACAATAATTCGTGTGGGGCGGTGCAATCGTACATTTATTTAACCCCGTTTAGTACATTTAACAAAAGTTGTTAAAACCTAACCTAAAACTTTCACTTCCATCCGTCAAATATGGCATGTGAATATAATCCCATTATTGATGAAGATGGCTCACGCTTCTAGTAGCTTCTGTTATTTTGATCAAACCCTTCTGAGCTCAGTTAATTCTACATCAAAATTAAATAATTATGCATTGATGGGCGCATGTTTATTTTTCTATTGTAAAAATAATTTTTTTTATTTATTTTTTTATTTTTTTCTTTTTTTCTTTTTTGAGTATATTTTATTTACGAAGTTGTTCTTCGGGACTGTCGAAATCTTAGTAATACAATTTTAAGCATTGTCAGATTGTTCGACAATTTGACAGTCACAAATTAGCATACAATACGCACAAATTATATGTATAAAAAAAAAACAGTAAAATAAGTTATTAGGCCTAGTTTCTAATGTCACATCCACCTATAAATGGCTGCGAAGTGAACATCAAGAATTTGTCAAATATTAATGAAAATGCATTATTTTGCTCCTCTCCGTGAACTAAAACAGTTTTTTCTTTCTTTAAAATAAACAACTCAACGCGGTGACAAATCAAAACGCTTCATTGAAAAGTGATATAGTCACGAAAAGTGACAAGAAAAAAAAACTAGGTTATGTTAGGTTTGTTGGTTAATTTTCTTTCACCTTAGCTCAGTGGTCAAGAGCACTCGCCCGGAAAGAGAGAGGTCCCGGGTTTGAGTCCCAGAGGAGCAAATATCTTTTCTGATTTTTCTGTTTCCAGATTTTCGATCGAGTTTCGCTTATAGTGTCTTCATTTAATTAAATATTACAATTTGAAGTTTTACTCATAAAAGTTAAATAAAATATAATAAAAAAAGTTGTTTTCTAGCTTTTTAAAGCACATTTGAATTGACATAGATCTTTATTGTGACGATATTTTAATGACCATCTATCTTTCTGATTCCAGAGTTTATCCGTAGCCCGACCATTAGTGTCGGTGTACAATGAGAAGAATGAAGCCGGAGACGGCGGCGTACTACTGCCCGCCGTGTTCCGCGCACCCATCCGACCAGACCTCGTCAACCAGGTTCACGTCTCCATGGGCAAGAACAGGCGCCACCCTTACAGCGTCAGCAAGGAGGCCGGTACGTTCACACACCCCATCCGTTACACCTAGAGCTAAACACCCTTGAAGTATTCCCTCACGCTGGAGAAGGTTTTCTCAGAAGAAATTTCTGAGGGAGTATGGCTACGACCTGTGGCTCTACCCTACCGGGTTTCTCTTGGGTATGCTCGGTACAAACCATCTACAGGTCAGATGTGCTCATTGTAACACATTTCTTCAGATTGATTTGTGGATGGCTCGAAAACTCCAGTATCATGGAGAACATTAGTTTCTGCGTTCCTGATGTTATCTCCGTCTCCCGGCATTCTATCTGCAGAACTAACTTGCTAGTCCAGTGGGGAGAGCTGTCTTGTTGTTAAATAGAATCACTTGGAATATCGATATGTTTAACATCAATGACGCACAATTTATACAGCAAGCTTCGTTGCTGTTAGTTTTAATCTGCTTTTCTCAAACGTTTCTCTCTTTTAACCCGTCTAATCACAGGAGACCCAAGTTGTTCCAAAACATCATATGCTGTTATAATAACAGGAGACCCAGATTGTCCCAGAACGACCGTGCATTATTAAAAGTTAGATATCTCTCTTCATGTCATGCAAACATTTGTGATTTCTTTTATGTTAGAAAGCGAAAGAAATAATGCTTCTAATAAATAGCCTTAAGAGAATATATGAGCTACGTTGTTCAGATATTTTACAAACCCGATCATAAGTGACAGATTTATTTTATTGTGCCGATAATGATCGCAGAGCCACCGTCGTTTATCGTCATTTGACAATTTTGAGGATAATGTGCAAATGCCGTCAGTTAATGATGATATTCTCTAACAGAGCATTGGGTTATGAGACTAAGGTCGCTGATTACTCACACACATTGACACTGTCTGATGCTGACGGCGATGCACACTTCAATCCACCATCTTATTCAAAGACTTACACTAAGTGCCTTTGTTCCCAACTTTTCGATCGATCAATCTGAGTCTCCGATCAGCTAATTGATTTGTTCAGTAACGCTCGATTCATCTGTTGGTCGGAGACTTGCGTTCCGAGGAGCTTATTTGTGAATTTGAGTAGTGTTGAGCCGAAATTTCAACTTAGGAACAATAGGATTAAAACACTTAAAATTCAGAACTTAAAAAGCTGCTGAAACAATTTATAATGTAATTTTTATTGTCCTGTCGATAATGATGATGTGTGTTTTATTCTAGGTCACCAGACCAGTGCCGAGTCTTGGGGAACTGGTCGTGCCGTAGCACGTATTCCCAGGGTTCGAGGAGGTGGTACCCACAGGTCAGTACCATTCACTTCATCACTATAACACAGCAAGCAATTGGTCAACTTAATATACTAGACCCAGCATAGATTGTATGTGACATCATCGTTCTTGTGTCTTCAGTCTTTTTGGTTTTCAAACAAGATGCGTGAGAAAGAAAAGGATGAACTTCAATGACGTCCAATTCCTGATGATTTCCCGTCCCATTTATTGGAATATCCTTAATTAATTTGATCCAATAGGCATTAAAAGGCTGGTCGTCGGGCCATCATGTCCGGGGGCCAGTGTTTAGTAACACGGTGCCAGATTATATCTGTGGAGGCAGTTGATCCGTCCTGGTGAAGTACCAGGATGGGGTAGGTTCGCCACACAATTCATACTTATTAGCGTCCCCGTGCATTCTCGCTAATATTACTCTATCTGGTGAATATATCAAAACTTAGAACATTACCTTCACAATATTAGACGCTAGTTTTAGTATTTTATGGATACATTGTTATTAGCCAATGCTGTGCCGCAGATGTGCCGGCGTGCGCGGAACAAAATTAAAAATTTTAAAATGCGATTTTAATCCTTATGTATAAGGAAAATGTACGAAGGACAAGGTCAGAATTGCTTGGGGCATTCTTGTTCTTGATGTAACAGATATCATAACACACACCTAGCCACTCGGAATAAATTAAAATAAATTTTATTAAATTTATCCATGACTTCGGAACTTCATTTTTCCCGCGATTCGAGCTGTCAAACTGTGAGCGTGGTGGGTCATGAAAAGATCGATAAAACCTATCAATTTGTCAAATAAACGCAAGTAATGTTGTTTTTATGCATAGTTAATTGTTTAAGGAATGTGTTTCGGTTAATATAATATACAATGGCATAAAATAAACCCACAAAATATTATGTCAAAGTCAAAACCTTGTGAAATTTACAGGTTTCCTCCCTTGGCATTTGACGAGTTAATCTAGCCACTATAGAATATTTTTAAACAATTCTCTATGACTTGGCGGGTAATTTTTTGCAACTGTCAAAGGCAAAAAATCAAAGTTTTATATTTTTCAAATGCTTTCAAAGGTCTTTATTTCTTTGCAAACTCCTTTGAATTGTGTTTTTTCATGTAAGATATGTATTCAGATTTGTATAGAAATAATAAAATCAGTTTATATTTGTGTGATTATATTTTTTGACCATTATTTCCAAAATGAGAGTTTTTTTAATCTTTTTTTTTTAGTTAGCTATTCTGGAAAACATCTTACGATATTATCGCGTACTTTACATGAATAATAAGATATATTATCTGGTAAACAGAAAACAATCGCAAAAAAATCAATTTTTTTGTTTTTATATGAATATTTGACCAGAAAGCAACAAGGTAAAATTCTTCGCTTCTGTTAAAATCTGTTTATCGAAATACGACTGGCATTCAAGAGGTTAGTCAGGGCCTATGGCAGAGGTATATATCTAATAAATGGTTCCTGGGATGGTGGTACCCATATCCGCCTCCCAAATTGAAAAAAGATACTCGAACTGTTCGGTATCGAATACTTGCATATTCCTATGGAAAAATGACCTGAAGAGCTATTCTCTAAGAGATGGTTCTCCCGCGAGAAGTGCTGTCAGATTTGTGTGATTTTCTACGGCTGTTATTTTCTTTTTCTATCGGTCGATGTCAAAATTTCAGCTGTGAGCTGTCACATATTTTAGTTTGGGTCGTTTTAAACACGAATTCCTGCAAGTGTGCGTGATTATTTATTCATTTAACAGCTGTAGAAAATCACACGAATCTGACAGGAGTTGTCCCGGGAGAACTAGTTGTCTTATCACATTCATACGGAATAGCCCTGCTGAACTGCTATTAAATACTTCTACCTGTTGTTTTGTAGTTATACCTTCTAGTGTTTCTTTAGTATTAACGAGTTGATGTATTTTGCTGTAGGTCCGGACAGGGAGCCTTCGGTAACATGTGCCGAGGTGGTCGCATGTTCGCCCCCACCAAGCCGTGGCGCCGCTGGTATCGCCGCATCAACCTGAAGCAGAGGCGCGGGGCCCTCGCCGCCGCTCTGGCCGCTTCCGGCGTGCCCGCTCTCGTACAGGCCAAGGGTAATGAACACCACCTAACTTATACCCGACCTAACCCAACCCACGAGTGAAGTGTTCACATGATGATATTCTCTAACAGAGCATTGGGTTATGAGGCCAACGGTCGCTGATTACTCGCACACATTGACACTGTCTGACATATGCTTCACTCCCCATTTTAAGGGGGGCGATACATGTAACCGCCTAAATTTTGACTTTTTTCAGAGGCTTATTTAAAAGGGAAGGAATAAATGAATCGTTTTTAAATTCAGTATGTTTGTTCATTATATATTAAAATACAAGAATCAAATTTTTATTTTTAATTTTTTTTCAAAATGGCCGCCGTAGTAACTAATCTCCTGAGACCCTCGTGGCGAAAGGCATCAATTGGCGGGATTTTTAGCTTTTGTTACAGCTATCTGAAATTAAAAATTTTGATTTGAGCGTGTTCATAAAACACGTCTTCTAGTTGAACCAACAAAAAACTCTTTTACAATCGTAAATTGGCAAGATTTACCCTTTTTTTTAAAGGTTTTTGGGTAAAAAATGGTAATTTTTGTAGATTTTTTTTACATGTTTGAGGTTCAACTAGAAGCTAATACTATAGAGAAGACGTGTGCCAAATTTTATAAGAATCGGTTGAGAACTTTTTGAGTTATCTTGCCTGCCAATTTAAAAAAAGTAGTTTGGAGAGAAACACGTGTAAAGTTTTGACACCTACTATGATTACAGCGACTTACCAACTAGTCAGCGATTCCAGGGCCATACAGAAGTCCTTCGGTACGTTCATAGTACTCGCTTTTCTTCTTAAGTTCTGCTTGACGAGCTTTTTTGGTCTTCAAAGAGCTGTGACAATTTTCTCGACTCCCCCTTTGGTCATCGACTTTGTCTTTGAGTTGAGGCGGAGCACTTAAATGAGTTTTTAATCGATAAATAATGCGAATTTCATTCCAAAATTTTTCAGGCATATTTTTGATGTTATTTTAACTATTAATGCAAAAAAAAATGTTTTTTTTTTACATGATTCGCCCCCCTTAAGCGGGAATTTAAACCTTACAACACGCGGCGCATCACTTTAACCATAACCTGTTTACTGACTTGTCTTATTTGTTTTGTGCAGGTCACGTCATCGACCAGATCCCCGAGCTGCCACTGGTCGTCTCCGACAAGGTCCAAGAACTGACCAAGACCAAGCAGGCTGTCAGCTTCCTCCGCCGCATCCGCGCCTGGGGAGATGTCCAGAAGGTACAACCCCAAGCCACCCTGTTACCACATCAATTCCACTCTGTCACCACCCATTACCACTATGTTACCACACATTACAACTATGTCACCACACAATCCCACTCCGTTACCACCCTATTATCACTTTGCACGAAGTAATGTCCACTCCTGGCACTCCTTGCGGTGCCTGGGGTAACGCTCTGTGCTAGATTGAACCGCCGGTGTTTTGTTCGCTATCGCCACTTTGGCGGTAGCGGTTAAACATCAGCCTACAACAATTATTACATCTTATTTTAACTACGGATAGAATAGAATCGAATTTGAGAGTGCAGAGCAACTCTCTTGATCCCTAAAGCCCCCCCGCACTTTGATTACATTGGATTCAGATAAATTTGCTGTTTTACGAACATATTTCAATGTAAAATACTGTTTTCGAAAGCTTGTTAAGAAAGACTCTTGAAAGTGAAAACTTCTTTAGCACCATTGTGATTTGGTACTCGAAACGAAAAAGCGATGCTGATTTGTGCATTGCTTTGTAGCTTCCCCACTCTTGTCTACTTTAGTTTTCTGAAGGTTCCACTTCGCGTGTGAATTGCACACTCTGATTTGTTTGTATTATAAACGGACAGAAGCAACAAAAAATTTTTATGCAAATTATTTTTTATGTATTTTTTGTGAAAATTAGGCGGGTTTTTCTTTTTAACCTAAAGTGAGGATTTTTTAAAAATTATAAATGAATTCTGTCTGGATCTCAGAGGGGAAATTGTAGCAAGCGGAAAGGAGGCCTAAAATGCCTATCGAGGGTGACAAACACGAGCTGCGTGTATACCTATTTAGAATGACAATCCACGTGACAAAATTAACATACTAAAATGCTGTAAGAGACAAGTTTTTGAGATTTTTAAAAATATTTTTAAAAATATAATAATCGCTGTTACTTGATAGGTTGTACCTTTTGGAGTTTAAAAATAGTTAGGTTGTGATATCATTTTTTTGTAACATTATAGAATATGCAAGTCAAGGTGGCAGAAAACAACTGTGATTTGTATGAAAAATCTTCTATCACGAGGATTTACAACTCTGTAACATAATTTTTACTACAAAAATATAAACACATATTTTTTTAAAACGCACACACTCGTTACGTCTTTAGTACAGCAGATTTTATAATAATTATAAAATGATAATATTAGTTATTGTGTTGAATTTTTCTCCACTAATTTATAGTTGTAAGTTAAATTATTTAATACTACTATGTGATCTATTCTAATGTTTCCTTAAAACTATTAATGTATTTACAAATATTTTCTTAGATATTATATTAAGAATGTTTAAATTGTTAGAACCTGCAGACAAGCTGCCATATGACAGCTTTGTGGGTCTACTCTAATTCTTGTACAAAATGTTCTCTGTAATTTTAATAAATAATAAAAAAATAAAAAAAACTGGTGGAGACAATTGATTTCCATTTCTCATTAGTTTTGGAAATTATTGATATTCTTGTATGTTTTAAGGTTTTCACGGCCAAAAAGTATTTTTGTTATTGTTTTTGGGGTGTTTATTAACTCCACACAGGAGGCCCTGAGGGAAATAATTTCCCTCAGGGCCTATGTCATCTTTGAAGATGCTGTGTGGAGGGTGCTGTTGAGGAGAGGAAGGAGTGAACATGGGTCTTGAAGAGACCCATATTGTAGGAGGGAGGAAACACAGAAGCCGGCAAATCGTTCCACAGCCGGGCTGTTGAACTCAAGAACGAGTCGTAGAAACGACCCGTTCTCATGTGACTAATGTCAACCGTGTACAAATGTTGAGCGCGTGTTTGGCGTGTTTCCCGACTATGCACCGGTGCCGAGGGGATCAGTGACGCTAGTTCCTCGGAGCATCTTCCATTGTAATACCGGTAGAACAAGGACAGCATTCCCACCTGACGCCTGTGCTCTAAAGATTGCAGTCCATTTGTTAAGTTAGGAGAATCTATCAAACGGACCGCCCGTTTCTGCACAGAGTCGAGGGTTTTTTTCAGGTATTTTGGGACTCCAGACCAGAGGTTGCTGCCAAATTCAACCGTGGGGCGCACTTGCGATTTGTACAGGGTTAGCAGTTGTGTACTATTAAAATATCTGCGGGCCCTGTACAGTACGCCCAGTTTCTGAGAGGCTAACTTAACTCTGGCCTCGATGGAGCCCCCGTACCTGAGCTGGTCACTTAGAGTTACACCAAGCATATCAATGGAAGGCCTGTTCGGGAGATTGCTTCCGTTGAAGGAGACTAGTGTCCATCATCAGGGCAGGTGAGGGCTCATCTGCCACTGACACTGTAACGCTGTCCGAAACGTTGGCTAAAGAAGGAGGTAGCAAAACACGGCATAACACCCCAAAAACAATAACAAAAATTGATATTCTTTGTTATATTTTTCTTCACGCAATGGAGGCTTGCTTAAATATGTCGTGGACATTTGGTACTGGAAACAATTTAAAAAGTGACTGTTGAGAAGGTAGATTTTAAAATTTTTATCTCACGAAGACTACAGGTGTTAAAACCTTACATGTGGAATAAATTGTGTCTCAAATAATAATATGTATAATTAATGATGTATGTGTTTTGTGTTTAGGTGTACAAGTCCCGCCGTCTTCGCGCCGGTAAGGGTAAGATGCGCAACCGCAGGCGTGTCCAGCGCAAGGGCCCCCTCGTGGTCTACCACCGCAACCAGGTCAGTCAATTACACTTACAATAATTCAACACATTTTTAACAGGTCGCGTGCCGTTGGCGCGCCGGTGCGCCCTATAGCCGAATAAAAAAATAAAAAAAACTTTTTGATATGCGATTTTAAACCTTATGTATAAAGAAAATGTATGAAGAACAAGGTCAGAATCGCTTGGGGCATTCTTGTTCTTGACGTAACAGATATAAGGAACACACCTAGCCACTCAAATAATTGTCTTTGAACATTTTTATGACTTCGGAAATGGGCATTTCTGCCGCGATTCGAGCTGTAAAACTTTGAGCGTCGCGTGTCATAAAAAGATCGATAAACCTATCAATTTATCTAACAAATGCAAGTAAAGTTGTTTGTAAGCGTAGTTTGTTGTTCAAGGAACGTATTTCGGTAAATATTATATACCAAAGCATAAAATTAACCCACAAAATTTACGTCAAAAGTCAAAACATTGCGAAATTTTCGAGTTTCATCCGTAAGTACCGAGGCATTCAACCGGTTAATATTACACTGGTTACATTAATGACATATTGCCCATCTCACTAGGTGTGGAACACCTATGTTGAGATGGCAATTTACATAGTGGCTGTTAGCCAAGTTTTTTGTTTACATAGTACAATAATTTAAAAATAATAGTTAATAACAGTAAAAATTAAAACTTTTTTTTTTTACATTATGCAATTCAAGTATGAATATGTTATGAAATAATATAACAAATAAGGGAAAATTTGCCAAAATTGGCAGCAAAGCAATGCGAGGTATTTTAAATAGCGCCATATTGTGGCAAAAAGCGCTCCAGTGGATAAGGTATATTTGCAGCAAGTTCAAGAATGGAAAATACTCTCAGTATTGCCCTTCAGAATTGAAACGTTGCTTGAAGTGGGATTTAGCCCTGTTTGGTGACTAGATCTGAAAAGCCAGGTACTTCCCCATCTTCTTCCGCTCCCTGTTTACCTTCAGCCTCACAACGTGCACGGATGCCATAGTCCCACTAGATCAGGTGATTAAGAGCAACCGGGACTCTGGTGCGGTATTAACATGATTTTTTTTCTACCTAAATTGACATTTGATAATTATTTTTTCTTCTGTTACAAACTTTGGATCTGTGCAAGTCATTGAATAAATAAACCAACGGACGCATCTTGTGGGTGTGTCCGTCTGCTCAAAGTAAGATCAATTTGTACTTACTTTCGCTGAAATTGATTGAAACATTTTTAAAATACTGAAAATCTTTTTTCAGCCGATTGTTATGCATATTGGCGACACCAGTTTTCCTTCAAATCAGTATAGATGCGATGCCCTTGTGTTGTATTAGGGAGTGAAGTGTTCACATGATGATATTCTCTAACAGAGCATTGGGTTATGAGGCCAACGGTCGCTGATTACTCACACACATTGACACTGTCTGACGTACGCTTCACTCCTGTTTACTTGGTCTTGCTGGGGCACTTTGCAAAAACACCATTTTGGCTGTGAGCGAAAGAACATCTTGTTGTGGAAATATGGAACCCATAAAAAATATTAACTCGTCCCGGGCCACTGGAGGAAACTTGTAAATTTCGCGATGTTTTGACTTTGACGTAATATTTTGTGGGTTTATTTTATGCTATCATGTGTAATATTTACCAAAAAAACATTCCTTGAACAATAAGCTATGCCTAAAAACAACATTACTTGCATTTATTTGACGAATTGATAGGTTTATCGATCTTTTCATGACAAAAGTTTGCATAGAAACATCCAAAAATAATTATTTGAGTGGCTAGGTGTGTTTCTTGTATCTGTTACGTCAAGAACAAGAATGCCCCAAGCGATTCTGACCTTGTCCTTCATACATTCTCTTTATACATAAGGTTTAAAATCGCATATCAAAAAGTTTTTTTTTTAAATTTTACTCGGCTATAGGGCGCGCCCCGGCGCGCAATCGGCAAGTAGCCGGTTAAGAAATGATGTATAATGAATAGAGTGGGGGGTGGATGCAGATTATTAGAAACTGGCTATTCTGATTTGGTCACTAAAGATAATTTCATAAGTTATATACCTCAGAACATTTGATATCTGGCTAAGATATGTTTTGTTAGTTATACCGTCCTCAGACTGTAATTGTGCTGATCCTTGAGTGCTTGTTTGTAGGGTCTGGTGAAGGCTTTCCGCAACATCCCCGGCATGGAGCTGATCTCCGTGGAGAAACTGAACCTCATGAAGCTGGCGCCCGGAGGCCACGTCGGCCGTTTCATCATCTGGACCGAGTCCGCTTTCAAGAGGCTAGGTGAGTCACAACACAAACCCCTCTTACTCTTGTCAAACTAATACATTTTATGTATTTTCTATTGAAAACCTTGGTTAGCAAACACCACGAAATGAGACACTAGAAATGTAGACAATATGTATTTTGACACAGTGCTCCTAGAGTCGTAGTGTATGCTTAAGGTTCAAATAAATTCAAAATTAGCTATCACTGCTGCACTGTTGACAGCTAGAAACATCTAGTTATTGATAATGTTATTAACATGTAGTGCGTCAACTATCCAAGCGACATAGTGACAACATGTCCGTCGAGTGTTGATAATGGCGCCAGATTAAACCCCAGCGGCGGCACAGGGCGTTCCCTTCTCGATTATCATATCTGCGCGGGGCCGTGCTGCCGCACATTACCTCTCCCTCACATATATACTCCTTAAAATTCGTGTGCCACTCATTCTCATTCATGATACACTAATTCCCAATCTTGTTATACTCATTCCCAATCTTGTTATACTCATTCCCAATCTTGTTATACTCATTCCCAGTTTTTTTCCACTCATTCCCATTTTTATTTTACCCATTCTTGTTATAATCGTTCCTAGCATTGTTCCTCTTATGCTCTTTCTTATTCTCCTATAATTAAACCGTTTCCGGTCTCGTTTTAACCGTTTCCGGTCTCGTTTTAACCGTTTCCGGTCTCGTTTTAACCGTTTCCGGTCTCGTTTTAACCGTTTCCGGTCTCGTTTTAACCTTTTCCGGTCTCGTTTTAACCGTTTCCGGTCTCGTTTTAACCGTTTCCGGTCTCGTTTTAACCTTTTCCGCTCTTGCCAATCCAATCTTGTCTTAACCGTTTCCAATCTTGTCTTAACCGTTTCCTGTCTTGTTTCAACCGTTCCCTTTTTGAAGTGAAACTTATTTAGCCCCGTTGTGATTTGAAATTCGGATGAAACAGAAATGACGCATTACATTACCTACGAATTCTCGAACTGCGTTCATTGGCTGCTTTGATTATGACCTCGCTTTTCAAAGGCTCCTGTTGGTGATAATGTGTGGGCGAAGGTTTCACTTCAAACGCGTGTGAACTGCACTTGATTTTTTTGTTTTGTTTTGTTAGTACTTATCATTATCATTTATACTTATCATACTTATTGTTATCATTTCCAGTCTTGTTCTAACCGTTTCCCTTCTTGCTTTATTCCTTTCCCGTCTTGTTCCATTCAATCCCAGACTCATTCTAACCATTCCTCTTGCTCAATTTCTTGATCTACTTCTTTCTTATTCTACTTCTTTCTTGTTCTGACCATTCTTTCCTTTGTTCAACAATTCTCCACTTCGCCATGTTGACTGACTGTTGTTGTTTGTGTTTTAGACAAGCTGTTCGGCACATGGAAGGCCCCATCCCTGGAGAAGAAGGGATTCAACCTGCCCCAGCCCAAGATGGCGTGCACAGATCTGTCCCGCCTGCTCAAGTCGGAGGAGATCCGCCGCGTGCTGCGCGCGCCGCGCAAGGCCGTGGTGCGACGCTCTCGCAAGCTCAACCCCCTCACCAACAAGCGCGCCCTGCTCCGCCTCAACCCGTACGCCGGAGTCCTGAAGCGTCGCCAGCACCTTCTGCGTCTCCGCACCCTGGCCGACAAGCAGATCCGACAGGCTGAGAAGGATGGAGTGAGTATTCAACCATCTAGTCTTCTTTCTGATACTGACCATTGCTGATATGATAGCAACTCTAAAGGATGAAAGTCAACTGAATGCTGTACGATAAATCTAAAAGTTTAAAATCGTTTTGTTTGCCTATTTTCATTTCCTTCTGATGATTTAAAAGCCTATATTTTCAGTACTTTTAATGAAATGCGAAATATCAAGACAATCTTGATCTCAAAACCAGTAAAAATGCAGAAACAGAATTTTAAACAGCTGTGAAACTTCAGCAACTACAAAATCTCGCATTCGACGTTGCAACAGTCCATCTTTTATTAGTAAGCCAACTCGCTGGACAGGACATTTACCTGGAATCAAACAAAGCCAGTTCACGCAGCTGGACAGTGTTGAGACAAACAGCGCTGCTTTTAGCATTGTAAAAAGTATGAATAAAAGTGGTCTTAAATGAGATCCCTGAGGAACACCGCTACCAATGAAATTGTACACTATCAAATATAGGCAATTAGGTGGTTGTATAATGTAAGCTTCTGCAGGTTGTAGCAATGACGATGTATATGATAACGTACTCTACTATAGTTTAGTTCGTAGCATTTTGGAAAGTGGTTCAGTAATATGGGGACCAATGGATTTAACTTACTCTCAAATGATAGAGAAAGTACAAAAAAAGTTTCTGAGATATTTATATCTTAGAGACTTCGGATATTATCCCTGGTTATATCCACCAGCCTTTTTGTCCGGCATGCTGGGTATTAATAGCCTCGCCGATAGAAGGAAAACTGCTTTGCTGACAACAGCATATAAACTTCTAAACGATAACATGTGTATTCCCGATATAATACAAAAAATTGAGTTTTATGTCCCCGACAACTTCACAAGAGCGCGCAGACACAGAACTTTTGTTGTTCCGAGATGCAGAACTAACTTACCATTAGTAATGCCGCTCAGAAAAATGATTCTATTACTAAATTACCCGTTCCCTGATATTGATATTTTTCAACTAAATATAAAAAAATTCAAAAACGCCATTATTACTTAATAAAATAAAACGTATATTTGTTATTGGTTTATGTATAACTGTAAATGTACATTTAAAATAAAATAAATAAATGTGTATTGTTAGGTCTAATGGCACTAAAAGGCTGGTCGTTGGACTTATATGTCCAGGGTCCAGTGTTTATTAACACGGTGCCAGATTATATCTGTGGAGACAGTTGATCCGTCCTGGTGAAGTACCAGGATGGGGTAGGTTCGCCACACAATACAACGGTAACCTCAATATCGACACTTATATTTTATATAAATATGCTAATGATCTTTTTTGTTCTTTTCTTCACAGGTCAAGCTTCCTGAAAACCACATTGCCGTCCGCGCCAAGAAGCTGCGAGAACGCCGCGCAGCCGCCATCAAGAAGCACCGCGCCACCAAGGTCAAGAAGCCCAAGGTAGCCAAGGTCGCCAAGGTTGCCAAGGTTGCCAAGGCAGCTAAGCCCGCCAAGGTAGCCGGAGCCAAGCCAGCGGCCGCCAAGCCAGCAGCCGCCAAGCCAGCCGCCGCCAAGCCCGCAGCCGCCAAGCCCAAGGCTGCCACACCCAAGAAGTAGATTGATTCTGCTTGATTCGCCGGCGATGAGGCAGTTGCCAGCCGACTGACTGGCGAGTTGTCTGTTGTGCGGCGGTGAAGTTGACGTGTGAATAAGGATGGACTATATATTAATATTATTTTGTGATGAAGAAGAGAAATAAAATTGGTGGTGATCACCGGCTTCGGAGAATTATTGCTTTTTATTGGTTACTCCCGGTCCATCATGTAATTGAGAAGTTGTTTATGCTCCCATCCTTTGGTATCTCTAATACCTTCTTTGTCTGCTGTGTAAATATTACGCTAAGCAGTCAGTGGGATTGGGCACGAAATTGAGTAATCTGAAAGTGTGTTGTATGCTGATGATACGGTGCTGATTTCTCACAGTATGGAAGATCTACAGTTTTGTGTCTAGGATGAACCAAGCATGTACGAAGAATGAGTTACAAGATGTTTGGAAGGGAAAGCACAAAAACAGTGTGCAATATAGTTGTGGATGATGAATACTTGGAGCAGGTGGATGAGTTTGTGTAATTGGAAAGTATGTTTACCAGAGATGTGAAGGCTGATAGATATTGAAAGAAGGGTAAATGCAGGTAACTCCATTAATGGAGGTCTGAACGCGGTTGGCGCTAACAAAAAATTGTTCGAAGAAACGAAACTGGTAGTTCACAATGGAGTTCTGATACCTACCCTGTTGTACGGCAGTGAGGCATGGAACTGGCAGAGGAAGGATGAAAGTAGACTGAATGCTGTGGAAACGAGATCCCCGAGGAGTAAAACCATGTATGATTGTGAGAAATGTGGAGATTTGCAAAGAATGCAAGGCTGATGTAAGCGTAACACATGCTTGTTCAAGATTGATGGTTTTACACGTTCAAGGAGAATATGTAACGCAAATGTGAATGGTGGAATTAGTCAGGGATGCTCCATGTAAATTGCAAGTGTGCTTGTTGAATTTGGCAGCCAGTTCTGGTCTGGAGCCCCAAAATACCTGAAAAACCCTTGACTTTTTTTTTTTTTTACATGAGCTCCACACAGCCATGAGAAAAATAATTTACCTCAGGGCCTATGACATCTTTGGGGATGCTGTGTGGCGGATTTTTTTTAGGAAAGGAAGGGGAGGAGAGTTCTGGGAAGGAAAAGGGTTTAAGGGGTGGGTAGGAATCTGGGGTTCAGTGTGTCCTGGTCATCCGCTTTCGAGACCTAGACAAACCTCACCCCATGAACCCGGGCACCCCTGCTAAATCACCAAACATAGCAAACCACTTAGGGTGACCTATGGCAGAGGTGTTGGTTATCGAATAAAGTTTCCTGGGGCGGCGGTACCCATTCCCGCCTCCCAAATTGTCTGCAGAAAGAGTGGTCCGTTTGATAGGTTCCCCTTATCTTAATAAGCAGATTGCAATCTTTAGAGCACAGGCATCAGGTGCTGTGTTCTACCTGTATTACAATGGAAGATTAGGAGGAATTAGTGTCACGATCCTTTCGGCAATAGTGCTTAGTCGGGAGACATGCCTAACACTCACCCAACGCATGCTGTGTTTCCTCCCTCCTACAACAAGACCTACGATCACTCCTTCCTCGTTAACAAGACCCTACACACCATCTTCAAAGATGACGTAGGCCCTGAGGGAAATTATTTTCTTCAATTTTAATGAGAGCTTACCTTTATCAAGAAGCTTCTACCATAAGCAAGCAGATTTCTACAACGAATATGGAAGAAATGGTTTTAAAGCAAAACTCAACTTCAAGATGTGTATCAACTTTTTTATTTACTAGAATTTATAAACAAACCTCTCCTTTCTCAATTCAATTGCCAATACTTAATTTAATAATAATAATATTTAATGTTAACACAGATATAGACACTCGTTAAAAGCTTTTATTTACACCAACCAACCCTCACAGTCTTCTTCTTCTTCTCGTCTCTTATCCGATTCTAACCTTTTTCATATACATTGATGGCAAACCATCTTCAACACCACTGCTGCACTTATGTAAGTCACTAAGAATATAAATCGTTAAAGATATAAGTCACTGACAAAAGTGTGTTGTGCCTAAAGTATGTTCAATTTTTAGCTATGTTCACTGAACAAGAGTCCCAACTGCTTCCAATCATCTTTTATTTTTTTTTTTACAATAGCTCCGCACACAGGGAAATTATTTTCTTCAGGGCCTGTGTCATCTTTGGGGATGCTGTGTGGAGAGTCTTTTTAAAGAAAGGATGTTGGGAAGGAGAAAAGTTTGAGTGGTGGGTAGGAATACTAGGAATCTGGGGGTCGGTGTGTCCAGGAGTGACAGACGCATGAATCCATCCCTCTCACAGCGATAGGAAGATTTGCCGATTTGGGAGGCGGGTACGGGTACTGCCGCCCTGGGAACCATTTATTGAATAACCAACACCCCTTCCTTTCCTCACATCAAGAGGTTCGCAACATTTGGTGACTTAATAGGGCTGGCCCTGCAGCCGGACTCTCTCCACCCATCGCCTTATGAGGGATGGATTCACACGTCTGTCACTCCTGGGCACACTGATCCCCAGATTCCTACCCCAGAACTTTCCCTTCCACACATCAGCTCTAAAGACGTGGATATAACAACATAAATAAAAATAAATCAATTTCAGTAGTAAAGAAAAACTGAGCTTAAATCTGACAGACGGACATTCCCGGGTTACCAAATAACACTAAAGCAATGCCTCAGCCTACAGGGTGATGAAAATTTAAAATTAAAAACAAAAGGCAAAAAAAATTTACTGGAATAAAAATATTTCTTTGCGTTTACTGATTTTTTGTCTTCAACAATATGAACTGCATTTATATGATTTTAAAATTCATTTAAATCTTCAAGTCTCTAGCTCTGTACGAGTATAACGCATTACGACTTAATTTCGTGGACCCAATCCAACATAACGTAATCCAATGAGCGCTTTTATTTTTGCCGTGAAAATCAACGATTACGGTGACGGCATAAAAGGCACAAAACAAGGGCGCGGATATTTTTTTATGATTTTATTTGAACTAAAATTAAAATTCTGAAAAGTAGCTTTTCCAAATAATTTATTGATTTATTTTACCGCGTGATTATATGATTTGAAATGTATGTTGTATAATACAAAATTTTGTTTTAAAATTAACAAATCTGTCAACGACCTACGGTAAAACCTTATTGTACTAAAAATAAACATATTTTCTCAAAATTTTAAAAATACCTTTACTAGATAAAAGAAAGTCTTTCGAAATCAATTTATAATTTTTTGTGGAAAAGAGTCAATACGTCTAAAATTTGATTTAAAAATGACATATTTCCGGTTTTGTCTGGTTATTCCCTCTTAAATTTAAAAAAAAATTTACTGGAACAAAATATTTCTTTGCGTTAACTGATTTTTGTCTTCAATCAAATCTTCAAGTCTCTAGCTCTATTCACCACGTTACAACTTCATTTCGTGGACCCAATCCAACATAACGTAATTCATTAAAGTATACTACTGTATTTTAAAATTTTAGGCAAATTATAATAACTAGTGTTCGCCCAATGGTCGAAATTCGACCATAATTGTAATGTTTTTTTATGTTTGACATTCAGTAAGACCATAGACAAATAATATTAAAGACAAATAATATTAATCTATTCTCAATTTGACCATAAACTCAATAAACAATAGAGTAAAGACGCGAGTGTGTGTGTCAAATACATGGTAGTGTGTGTAATTTTTTTGTCATTGATTTAATCTATTTTTATGCATAATTTTAAAAAAATATTAGCATTCTGCACTGCTCCTCTATATAAACTATAAGTGTGCGAAATTTCATACTCCTCCGTCCGCGCAATTTTCGTAAAAAGGGGTACAAAGTTTTGGCTTCACGTATTAATATATTGAATGAATGATATAATATTGTAGTTTAAAATTATCAACTTTGTAAGTAGTTTAAAAAAAAAAAAAAAGATTAATCACGTATCAAAATCCAGAGAGGAAATTGTGGAATACTTTTGAATAAACAAGTCGCCGCCTGCTTTTCCTCTTGAAATCGCTACACTATGCAGTATGTCCCAGAAAACTAACTAGAAATAAAAATTATTATTTTTTATTTAACTTTTATGAGTAAAACCTCAAATTGTAATATTTAATTAAATGAAAACACTATGAGCGAAACTCAATCGAGAATCTGGAAACAGAAAAAGATATTGGCACCTCTGGGACTCGAACGCACGACCTCTCTCTTTCCGGACGAGTGTTCTGACCACTGAGTTAAGGTGTCGATATCCAATTCGGTCACTTTTAACCGCTAGATTGCCGCTCGTGCGCCGGCGCACCAACAGCGCAGGCCAAAATAATCACTAAAAAATAATTTTGTCATGCGATTTTAACCCTTATGTATAAAGAAAACGTTTGAAGAAGAAGGTCAGAATCACTTGGGGCATTCTTGTTTATAAGGTATAAGATACCGTGAACCCACCTAGCGCAGCGATATTTTTTCTTTGGAATTGTTTATGACACGGGCCTAGATTTTTTTCCCGCCTCTCGGCTGTCAGATTGGCGTCTATCAAGTCTCGCGCCGCGGTGATGAAAAGATCGTAAAACGTATAAATTCATTGAATAAACGCAAGTAATGTTGTTTTTATGCATAGTTTAGTATTCAAGGAATGTGTTTCAGTAAATATTACATAAGATAGCATAAAATTAACCTGCAAAATATTACATCAAAGTCAATACATCGCGAAATTTTCGAGTTTCATATGTAAAAATCCTGGCATTTAAGAGGTTAACTGTACCATACTTCGACTAAGAACCACCCATATTATCTTTATTTTCTTATATTCAGTGTCTTCATTTAATTAAATATTACAATTTGAGGTTTAACTCGTAAAAGTTAAATACAGTGTAAACTCCATGTAACGTCACTCGATTTAACGACAAACTCCCTAAAGCGTCGAAATCACTCGGCTTTGGTTGGTTTAGCTTAGCTTCCATACAATGATACACTCTATTTAGCATTGCACCCACTCTCAATAACGACAAGAATTAAGTAATAAAAAGTTATTTTTTAGTTGCCAAAATTAGTAAAATCGGCCCAGATGTGTACGTTCTTTTGTCGCTTTATTATCCTACCCCGTAATAAAATGTCGGTAATGCCCGTAATAAACTGACCGTCATAAACTGTCAGCATCATACATACCGAACTTTCTAATAAATCCGTTCTTTTGTTTAAAAATTGGGATTCCCTGCACCTGTTGATTGTTGTTTTCTAAGAAATCCCTTCTTTTGTTTACAAATTGGGATTGTTTGCACGTGTAGACTGTCGTTATTAGGTTTCATGGATTATCTATTCGTTATCATATTGTTAGTTGCCCACAAACTTTCAAACTGTATAAACATGGCAAGTAAGAGAAAATCACTGTGTATTGACGAAAAAGTTTTACTGATACGCGCAATAGAGGCGGGAGAGAAGATAAGTGATGTTGGCAGACGCTTTGGATTTAGTCGCTCTACCGTGTCCACAATATGGAAAAATAAAGAAAAAATTCTACAAGCAGAGGAGGATGGAAAATCTTCCAAAAAATTAAAGAAACCTAAATACGAAGATTTGGATCAAGCTGTGCTATCATGGTTTCACCGACAGCGCCAGAATAATATGCCTATCTCGGGCCCGATCGTGAAAGCTAAGGCGGAGAAGTTTGCCGAAGAACTTGGTTTACTTTCTTTCAAAGCATCAGAGGGATGGCTCGGAAAATTCAAGCAACGTCACCATATCAACTATGGCAAAATTAGTGGAGAAGCACGAAGTGTTGATACGAATGTTACTCACGACTGGATTAATAGAGTGTGGTCAAAATTGACAGAAAAATACGCCTCAAGTGACATTTTTAATGCTGATGAAGCAGGAATTTTCTATAAGTTGACCCCAGATAAAACTCTGAAATTTAAAGGGGAAAAGTGTGTTGGAGGAAAGCTCTCCAAGGAGCGTATTACAGTACTTGTGGCTGCTAATATGGATGGCACAGAAAAAAAAAAGCTGATGGTAATAGGCAAATCGAAAAATCCGCGGTGTTTTAAGAACATTAAAAAATTGCCAGTGACGTATAAAGCTAATAAATCAGCTTGGATGACCAGTCAACTTTTTGAAGAAGAAGTCCGAAAGTGGGATGCAGAATTAAAGGGACGAAAAATTTTACTTCTTGTTGACAATTGTCCTGCCCACCCTCTTATATCAAACCTTCAAAACATAGAGTTGGCATTTCTTCCTCCAAATACGACTAGTGTGTTGCAGCCAATGGATCAAAGCGTGATTAAAAGCCTCAAGGGTCACTACAGAAAGAAATTATTGATGGAAATAGTCGAATCTGAGGGTAAAACTTCTATTAATGTGCTGCATGCTGTAAATTTTTTATCTAAAGCCTGGGAAGAAGTGACACCCACAACTATACAGCACTCTTTTCGACATGCTGGACTTTTTACAAATTCTATGAGTGATGAGGTGGAAACGGAACCGGAGTTTGATAGCGATGACGACCTTTTATTAACTGAGTGGATTCAACAGTCCAACATGGCAGGAAAATTTACAGAAAATCTTCAAACCTACATCGAAGTAGACGACTGTCTGCTTACAACGGCTTCACTCACAGACAAAGAAATTTTAGATTCGGTGAGAAAAACTGAGGATCAAGAACAAGGAGATGAAGAAGATGAGACGGATGAGCCTGAGCCTCCGCCGAGCATTAAAGAAGCTCTGGAAGCAGCAAAATTATTGGAAAACTACTTTCTTTATCACCAAGATGCCTCAATATCGCACGATATGAATAAAATAAGTAAAAAAATACAACAAAATTACTGGTGCAGCAAAAGACGTCAGACGAAAATAACAGACTATACGCAATAGCGTTCAAATAAATATTGTTTTTTATGTATATAATTACTAAAACTAGTCTGAAATAAACTTTTCTTTTTCTAATACAGATTTTTCTTCTCTCCATTTAATGACATCTCTCTATAACGTCAAAATACACGATGTCCCTTCAGTGCCGTTATATAGAGTTTACACTGTAATAATATTCATCCTAGACTTGCAGAAAAGTCAATAGATGTCGCACATTAAATAAAATGGATAAAAATTTACCAGACACCATCTAGATTGCATTTAGTTCGGGTTTGAATCTTGCAATCATACATAAAATTGAAGATAATATGGGTGGTTCATCAAAGTATGGTACAGTTAAAAGTGACCGAATTGGATATCGACACCTTAGCCCAGTGGTCAGAGTCCCAGAGGTGCCAATATCTATTTCTGATTTTGTGTCATGGAACCGCAGATAGTACAATTTGGGAGGCAGGCTTGGGTACCGCCGCCCTTGAAACCATTCATTGGATCACCAACTCCTCCGCCATAAGTCATCCCGAGTGGTGGTAGATGCATCTACCCAACAGCTGCGTGGCGGGCCAAATCGGGAGAGGCCGATTGAGGAAAAACCTTAGACTTCTCCCGTCGGACCCTCTCGGCTTTACAACGCAGTGGAAGGGATGGATTCACACGTCCGTCACTCCTGGACACAATTACCCCAAGATTTCTGCCAACTTTTCATACCTTTTTAAAAAGACTCTTCACACAGCATCCTCAAATACGAAAAATACAAATCCGTATAAATCACACGTCAAATTAACTATTTGGTGAATTTTGGTAATATCTTGGTTGATTTTTAAAATGTTTAAGTCACATTTTTCTACCTAGAGTCAACATTTTCTTTCCAGGGTCAACATTTCAGACAGATTCACAGTGTCCATCATCAAGGCAGAATTCATTTATAATATAAAAAAAAATCAATCAAGTAAAAATTAAAAAAAAAATATACACCAAATGTTGAAAAATTAATTGCTATATAAAAGTTCTTTTAATATACATTAGATATCACAGTCAGAGTTGACACAAACATAGAACTCATACAGATGCATTGCTTGCGTACAGCACTGAAAAAATTTTCTATTATTCAAATTTCAACAATGTACACACTTCTTGCTAATAACAATAAGCAATACAAAATACTGTTTCTCAGTGACTTTTCACAAAGACATCACTGTGGGGTGTCCTTGTGTATGTACATATGCACCGAGACACACAATCCTAATTGATGTTTAGGTCAACTCTGATCTGCGTAACCTATAAGAAATTGCAAAATTTAATAAAAAAAAATTTATTACATTGTTTTATTAAAAAAAAAAACATAAAATATTACATATATTTAGAATTTTAGCAAGTACAAAAATCTGCTCAAAATTTCGTATAAAAAAATTGGTAATTTTTACACACAAAAATCCCAATTGCCCGGAGCCAGTGGAACTATTAAGTTGTGAGGAGATGCGGAGAGGAAGGTTGGAAAGTAGTACCAATCTTGTCCCCAAACATGGCTGATGCAATTTTTTAACATTTTAAAGGTTTGATTTAAACACCATTTCTCGGCCCGATACAGTTTTTGATCAAAAAGATATAGGTTGTAAAGCGCAACGGTCACAATGTTACATGAGCCAGCTTATCACAATTTGATCAAAAACTGAAACGGGCCGAGAATCGGCACATTGCATCACGAATTGGGGTATGTTGTGAGACTTGAAAGTAGGTTGAGCTCGTAAAGGTTTGATTTAAACACCAATTCTCGACCCTTTACAGCTTTTGATCAAGAAGTGATCGGCTGCAAAGCGCAGCGGTCACAACGTTACATTAGCCAGCTTTTCACAATTTTATCAAAAACTGAAACGGGCCGAGGATCGGCTTTAAACTGTCAAACATAAAAAAAAATTAAAGAAACCAATCCAAGTCTAGACTTTAGGCAAGATTCTGAGCAATTCTTTGTTCTGGTAATAGAAAAAACTTAGTTTTTAATACTTCGATATAATAATATTATGACAAAAGAAGCTTTTATATTTTTTTCACACAGTATAATATAATTTTACATTAATTAATTTAAAAATGGTTTAAATATTAATTTTAGCATTCTTTGCTATATAGTACACAAAAGATTTCATATAATTCATGCGATGTCTTGACTTTCCAATATATTATATGAACATTTCGACACTTTCCAATATATCATATGAACATTTCGACACTTTCCAGTATATTATACAAACGTTTCGACACTTTCCAATATATTATATGAACATTTCGACACTTTCCAATATATTAAATAAACATTTAGACACTGTCAGGTTACAAATGTTACATTGTCAAATTGAATGATCGTAATGAGCTGTGATGAAGTTGACAATTTTAGTGTCAATCTTTGACCAATTTGACCACAACGCCAATAATAATTGGCCAATTAAACCACAAAGCCAAAATGTGATGCAATCCAAACACACAATGAATTTTTGCAAGTCTAACATTTGTTGTCAATTGGTTAATTTGATGCCAATGTGTGTTGTGAAATGGCCAGTTGAACCTCTATACATAAAGTGCAGTCAATTATTTTCTATCTTTACCCTAATGCCAACACTTGTTGTGAATTGGTCATTTTTGACTCCAATGCCAACATTCGTTGTGAATTGGTCATTTTGACCGCAATGCCAACACTCATTGTGAAATGGTCATTTTGGTTCCAATGCCAACACTTGTTTTGAATTTGTCATTTTGACCCCAATGCCAACACTCATTGTGACATGGTCATTTTGGCTCCAATGCCAACACTTGTTGTGAATTTGTCATTTTGACCCCAATGCCAACACTTGTTGTGAATGGTTCATTTTGACTCCGATGCCAACATTTTTGTCAAAAGCCTCGATTACATTGAGCGAGTTTACAAGCTACTAGCCGGTAAGTTTAAAAGCGGGTGAATCGGCGAGTGAGATTGTCATGATGACACACAAAACTGAACACTCGCTTGTAGCAGCTAAAATAACGACTCTCACGCAAACCAATTCAGTCGACATTTTGTAAAAAAACTTGAGCTCGCGGCTAGCGCCACACGCTAGCCAATAACGGCTCCCACCCAAACTAATTCTGACAGACGAAATCAGCTGTTGGTAGGCCGCCATCTTGAGCGAGTAAAGTTGACCACCTTTCAACTTTTTTCATAGATTGTCCACAATCTGCTAGTTAGCTAGTAATACGATGACACTGAGCGAGTTTACTAACGGATAGTGAATTTCCCAACTAGTAGCTTGTAAACTCGCTCAATGTCATTGAGGCTCTAGTAATTTTTAACATGTGTTGAACAAATTCTGTTCCCTATATATATTTAACAATATCACATATCGATATAATTTACGACTTATTTAAATTTGAAAAGCGTTTTCGAATTTATCTAATTCTTGGACTATAGCCAGTTTTATTGTAAGTTTCACAGATGGTCATATATAGCCGACGTTCGGCGTGTCTTCATAAATTCTTAGGTTACCTACAGCCATTCTCTCCAACTTCCTTTTCCAATCTCCTACCCTTCAGCTCCCAATTAGGGATGCTGTGAGCGAGCATTTGGGACTCTTGCACGGCTAGATTAGGTGCTTCCATCCAGTCCATTAAAACGCACAAACAGAGGAATGCGTGCATATAAATAATAGCTTCGTTAGGATTTCGTGAGGCGTGCAACGCACGAGCAAGACAAGTGCGAATAAATAAATATTATCAAGCAATTTTTGAACACTAATGGTAATGTCTGAACATATTACTAAACTCGCAATTGATTTCATATACTTCAATTTGCCTCGTAACGGCGAAATTATCATTAGTTGGAATGGCTCAAGTTAAGTGATCAGTCCGAACGATCAAATAAACTATCGAGCCACAGTATCTGGAATTATGTGTAGTTAAAATTTTACGCATCAATCTGGTTTAATATTTTAAGTTAGTTACGGCTGATCTCCCAAAGAACACTTATGCTCGTCTGATGATAATAACACTACTTGATTCAGCGGGGCTATCACGCACAGCTTAGGTTCATTTGCAACTTTCTGCGCATCAAGTCTTAGGCTAGGTACATTGAATGATATGGTCGTAATACGCATGTCCGATGTGTTTTAGATTAGCTTTATTGATTGATTTAGCTGAATCGTATGCAATCTAGGCTCATTGCATTTTATGGTACCCATACTGATTGACTTGTAACTTGCAGTGCATTATGTTGACTATCCCCGTATATATAGTGAGGCTATCGTGTGCATCAAGTCGTTATGAGCACATCCTAGGTTCAACGTATCTTAGGTTGTTACGTACCGCACTTCATGTCTACGCAAGTCATCTTCAGTTTGTCACGTCCAGCAGATATTGCATGTGGTTCATCGTGTCTTATGTTATCCATAATGAGCAATTATACTATCCCCCAGCGGGCTTATTTTGAACCTACTGCGCACAACTTAGGTTCTTGTGTTAGCTTCATTAAGTGATCCCGTAGTTATTAATAATCGCCTAAGTCTGGCGCGTCATCGGTGAGCTTGATTGGTGCGTATCTCAGTCTCGTCGCTTTAGTTTGTTAGGTTACTGCGTGTGGTGCTGGCAGGATAGCGCGCATTCAGGGCGAGTGTGTCGGAAGGAGCGTGCTCCCTCTGGCGACACAGCCGTGTGCGACAGGTCTAGGCGTGTGAGCAGCGGTGCGGCGGCTGCCAGATGCGAGAGCGCGCGGTCCGTCACGCGCGTGTACCCCCGGCAGACCAGCACGCGTAATGAGGAAGTGCGGCACATTGTGGGGGCGCCACCTGCACATCAATAACATAATAGTATCAAGCATAATTGAACAGTATTCAAGAAATAATGGAACATCAGATTATATTACGTAGTAAAAAGGAAAAAAAATTAACTCGTAAAAAAAAAAGAAGTTACAAAAGACAAGTTAGTATGAAAAATTTTAATTCACTTCCTGTCATGAAAATTGTACGTGTCTCATTAGTTCGTAGCTAATTCGAATATAATTCCATCATTTGGTCACCTCACCATAAAACTAATATAAAAAATGTCGAAAGAATTCAGCGAAAGTTTCTACGATTTATTAATTTAAGAGGACCTACTGTAGTCAATTTAAAAGTACCTACTCGAACGAAGTATGTGGCAAAAGACCAATTTAAAAATAATAAATTCAGAGCTCGACTGTTGTGAACTCTTGAGTGTAGTCAATTAATAATATATATGCAATAGTATAGAAATTTCGGTGGTGGGGTGGGGGGCTTATAGCTCAATTAGCTGAACCACATCCTATTAAAATATTCTGTCTTGAGATGCTAGCTTACTAGCTTCTTGTCTAGCTTGCTACATTAAAAGCTAGTTCTGTCTATGTGTAAGCCAGTGTAACTAGCTTACTAGCTATAGCTTGCTATCCTGGCTGAGAATACTAGCCTCGTTTACACTGGGCATAAGAAAGTAAACACAGTTCAATGGGAGCGTACGATACATATAGAGAACAGACTCACCGATGTGTATGACATTCTCGGAGACGCCGAAGCGCAGAAGGGAGGCGTCCGTCACCAGACGCGACGTATCCTCGTGGCCACGTCTCACGAAAGGCCAGTGGCCGATGCGGCGATTTCTAAACAATAACAAGAACTAAGTGATTGGAAAATGATGGGTTAACCAACCAATTAATCATCACATATTTTCTCCGCAGGGGTAGGCAAAGAGGATAGATCGTGACACACTCCTCGCTCCATTCACATTCATGCATTTTTTTTTTTTTAGAGCGGAGACGTTTTACATATATAAAGTTCCTGTGAGCACTTAGGCCATAGGCCCATTGTGCTATCTCCCATTTTACCTCATTCCTTTGACAGTAACCCAGTCCCTTTTACAAAGTTCACCAGGATTGTCTTTGGAAATGGAGCCATATCTTTTGGTTCGACAATGTGTCTTCCCAGGTCTCATTTCTCCTCTTCACTCCTCCGCGGTTCCCTGAAGGCCCCACGAGGGAAGAGGGTTTCATCTCTCCTCTCCACTCCTTAGTTCCCTGAGGGCTCCACGATAGAGGGTTCCCTCCCCTTGGTTCCCTAAAGGCCCCATAAGAGAAGAGTTCACGGAGAAGTTCCTCTTCACTCCACATTCATGCATAGTCTTTTCAATATTCTGACTTAAGAATTCAAGTATATACCTGTTTAAGTCGCGCTGGACTCCGCGCATGATGGCCAGGATGTTGTCTGCCCTCCAGTGGAAGTTGGGTTCGGCGCGCTCTTCACCTTCCCCTTCCGCCCCTTCAGGCCCCGCTCCCGCAGCCGCCGGGGGCTGCCCCGGGGCATCTGACAAGCAAACACATCATCACATTTCAGGAGGTCAACAAGCCAATGTCAATACAACACATGCACCAGGGGGAGCTATTGATCTGATCTTTAAAGCTCAGAAACTAATTAGTCAATTCAATTAGTGTTCCATGATTCCCTTGATCCCAATGGCTTTGTTTGTTCTGCTTTCCGCCAATGGCGTAGCCAAGATTTAACCATAAGGTTGAATCTGCATAATATGTACTACCGATAGCCTCTTGGGGTTAGTTTAGTTACACCGTAACACTCTATAATCACCACTAAAAGGTACCACCGTGCTCCGTCATAACAATGTAAGGTTATGATATATTTAAACGTGTATCGCTGTAAAATAGAACATTGAATAGTATTATTAGGCTTGCATCTGCGTGGTTGAATTTCAGAACCCGGCTCGAGTGCATGCTGACACCGCGCCATACGCGCTGCGCCATAAATAACATCTGTGGAATTTCAAACAAAGCTACATAGAAATTAAAAAATGTTATTTGAGCTCTAACCACTGAGCAATAAAAAATACTAATTTCAGTTGAGACTTTGTCTCTCTGTAACTACGGTTCAATGAACTCTAGAAATTTTGCTTTGAATTTAAGTTTCATTTTCAAAATTGAAAATTTTGTTTGGAGAATTAATATACTTTTAAATTTAAAAATTAATTTTAATTCTGTGAATTTGCACTAGAAATAAATGACTTGTAGATTGACTTACCTTGAGGGGGTTCAGGGATCTGCATTGGGAATCCGAGCAGTCTGGCCTGTGCGTGGTGCAACGGGGCAAACTGGATGCCTATTGCTGGCCCTTCCATCCCCGGAGGCCCCGCTATCAATACGGGACGCGGGGCTGCGGGTTGTCCTGCTCCAGGTTGTTGCCCTGGTTCGGGTTGTCCTGGTTCCGCTTGTTGTCCCGCTGGTTCCGGCTGACCTGGTTGCTGCTCCAAACCAGGCTGTCCTGGAGGGGCTTGTCCTGGTTGAGCTTGCCCGTTTGGTCCTGGTGCAGGCTCACCTGCGGGTCTTGCGGGAAACACTTGCAGTCCGTTGGGCAACACGATGGGATTTTGCAAGTCTTGGTTGATCTGTATCATGCCTTCCTGCATCCCGATGAACAGCGGTTGAGCCGCTGCTTGCCCCGCCGCCTGCCGTTGGTTGTTGGCCGCTATCCAGTTGGGCATGCGTGCAAACGGATGCGGGATGCCGATCCTTCGGTGCGGCGGCAGCCAATCGGGGAAGTCCGCAAACGGGTAAGGGATTCCGGGTTGAGGCGGTCGACCCACGAATACTTGCGGCATTCCGGGGATGGCGGCAAACGCCACCGGGTTGCCTGCGGGCTGCGGGCCGTCGGCGGGCTGCTGCGGCTGTGCGTTGGGCGGGACAGGGATTAAAATGGGCGGACCCAAACCGCCGTGTGCGAACAAAGGGATGATGTTTGGCGGCGGTCCTTCCGCTTGGGGGTCTTGTGGCGGTCTCGGGTCTTCTTGGATTCCGATTTGGAATTCAGGGAATGCGAATGGGCCTTCAGGGAACATGAATTGATGCAGCCGAGCTTCTATTTGAGGCTGAGCTCCTTCGGCTTGCGGTTCCGGCTCCGCCTGTCCTGGTACTGCTGGTCCGGGTTGTGCCTCGCCCGGTTGGGCTTGTCCGGGGGCCGCTTGTCTCGGCCGGGCTTGTCGCTGCAGTATCGAACGCAGCTGTCTCGCTCTCAGCCCCAGAAACACTCTGGGCTGTCTCAGTTGTGGCTGATCAGGTGCGCCAGGCTGGGCCTGGGCCTGTCCTGGCAGTGGCTCCCCTGGCTGTGCCTGCGCTTGTCCTGGCTGTGCTTGCGCTTGTCCTGGTTGTACCGGTGCTTGTCCCGGCTGTGCCTGTGCCTGTCCTGGTTGTGCCTGTGCTTGTCCAGGTTGTGCCGGTGCTTGTCCTGCCTGCACTTGTCCTGCCTGCGCTTGACCTGCCTGTGCTTGTCCTGGAATTGCCTGTGGCTGTCCTGGCTGTGCTGGTCCTGGTTGAACTTGCCCCGCTTGAGCCGCCTGTTGTTGGGGTTGGGCCTGCTGCTCTCCAGGTTGCGGATAGAGCGCATTAAACAAGTCCCTCCCGAGTGCTTCGTTATTCTCCTCCCCCAATCTCCTCAACTCTTGCAGATGATGCCTCAAGTGGTGTCTCAACATCTGTTCCATCTGAACTGGTTCCATCAGCTGTACATTATTAGGTTCTTCGTGGACTTGAACGTTGAGTCTACCGCGTCGGAGGAACCCGGGTCGAGGTCCCGCTCGCTGCTCAGGACCCGCCGGTGCTTCCCCAGCCGGCGCCTGGTTGCCGTTGCCAATCTGGACTTCAATATTGATATCTTGCCCGGGCGGTAAATCGGCGTGATGGCGACGAACGTGCATCACTATATTAGCGCCGTTCGCTTGCTCGTCCACAGGAATGTGTTCAAAATCAGGCAACATGACGAAATCAGGCCCACGCCTAAGAAATTCTCCAGGATTATGCAAGTTGGGATCTTCAGCATTTTCCCGATTGTTTACATTCAATCTTTCTTCTATCAGGACTTCATCCCTCGCTGCTTGGTTGTTCTCGTGTTCGGCAAACACAACCTCTTCCCGTCCGACTAAATGCGGCAACATTAAAAACCCGGGACCTCTGCGGAAGAATTCGCCGGGATTCGGCGGATTTTCTTCGTTTTCGTCACCTTGTGGGAACGGGTCTTGTGGGAATGGTATTTCGATCGCTTGTCTCGGTCCTCCGAACCTCACGCGGACGTTGAGAGGTCTGTCGGCTTCATCTCTCCGAATTTCGACTTCCGGATACGGATCGGCTTCATTCAAACCGTACGGCAAATCGTGATTTAATTCATGATGGATTTCGACTTGTGGAAAAGCCATTTGTTCGTTGTTTCCGTCGGCGAGTTCATTAGGTTGATTCCTCATGCGGATTTGTATATCGGGCGGCAAGTCGGGATGTTCCGGGTCGGCATTTGGTTCAGCGTTGGGATCGCCGGGTCGTGGCGGGTGAAGTACGCCGTGTTGGGGTGCGCCGGGTTCGTACACCACGCGCATGGCGTTGTTGCGCGCGCGTCGGACGTCCACATAAATGACGTGAACGCGGTTAGGTAGACCGAAAGGATCGAGTTCTTCCGGGTTCGGGTTCTCTAGGGGCGGAAAACCCGGAGGAGGCCTGGAACAAATAATTCAAACAATAGGACGTGCACTTAGAATAATAGAAGACTGACTTTCGTAAGGAATTCTGGCAAATCAAATCTAGGATGTTGGAAGAGTGGCTGGACCTGATATGCTGCGTCGAAGCCATTGGAACTCAGCACGAATAGGACAAGAAAAATAAGATGAAATGGGAATATGATTATTAACCCTGGATTTAACGACGTGTTTTTTGCAAAATAGGCCACTTGCATCACATTTAAAAAAAAAAAATTCCGGTATTTATTTATTTATTTAAGGAACATTAACAGTCTTAGTAATACAATAAACATAAGAGGATGATAAAAAAACAGACCAATTATTAATGTTCACAGATAGGTATTTAGAAACAAGACTAACTGAATATAAACTAGAATATTTAAAAAAATAATAAGAGTACAAATGTGAATTCAACAAATGGTAAACTAATACACAACATTAAAATAAGTGTGATTATAACTGAAATAGACTGCAAAATAGGGATTTGGGTTGGGAAGGGTAAGGGGAGGAGAGGGATAAGGGAAAGTTGCCAAGTAATATTAAAATATTAGATACAATTAATTCATGTGTTATTCGCACCTAAAATGTTATACAGTGAAGTTCTGTAGCGACAGTAACTAGCATAGGCAAATATTCTAATTCCCTTTTTTTAAATCGTTATTTTTAACTCGTCAAGTGCCAAGGAAGAAACAATGTAAAATCGCGATGTTTTGACTTTGACGTAATATTTTGTGGGTTTATTTTGTGCTATCGTGTATTATATTTAAACACATTCCTTGAACAATAAACTATGCATAAAAACAACATTACTTGTGTTTATTTGATGAATTTATATGTTTTACGATCTTTTTCACAAGAACGACGCTAGAATGACGCAAGCCAATCTGACAGCTCAAATGCCTGGAAAAATATCAGTCGGAGGGCATAAACAATTTCACAGAAATTATTCCGCTTCCCTAGGTGTGTTCACGGTATTTTATACTTTAAGAACAAGAATCCCCCAAGCGATTCTGATCTTGTTCTTCATACATTTTGTTTATACATAAGGATTAAAATCGCACTCTAAATTTTTTTTTAAATTTTGTTCTGCGCGCGCCGGCGCGGTTGCGGCACAGGATGAGTTAAATGTGTTTAACCTCTCAAATGCCAGGGAAGACACTCGAAAATTTCGCGATGTTTTGACTTTGACGTAATATTTTGCGGATTTATTTTATGCTATCGTATGTAATATTTACCGAAACACGTTCCCTGAACAATAAACTATGCTTACAAATAATATTACTTGCGTTTATTTGACAAATTGATAGTTTTATCGATCTTTTCATGACATGCGACGCTCAAAGTTTGACAGCTCAAATCGCGGCAGAAATGTCATTTCGAAAGTCATAGATATGTGCAAAGATGATTATTTGAGAGGCTAGGTGTGTTCCTTATATCTGTTACGTCAAGAACAAGAATGCCCCAAGCGATTCTGACCTTGTCCTTCATACATTTTCTTTATACATAAGGTTTAAAATCGCATCTCAAATTTTTTTATTTTTTTTATGGCGCGTCCTGGGCAAACCGGCAAACCAGGGGTTAAAAGACAAACCTGGGCGGTGGACGGGGTGGAAGTTCAGGCTCGGGCAGAACTTCGTCTTCTTCTTCTAATTCCTCTTCCATATCTGCCATTGGCTCCTGTAACAAAACATCAATAATTTACTTATTGTTTAATTAAACCCCATCAGGCCTATCCTATTTTATCAGAGGATCAAAATATTTCTGCTTTGCAATAAAATCCAAATAAATGGAATATTTTGAAATGTATCCGATAAATAAAAACTATTTTTGAAAGGTGATAAA
Source organism: Glyphotaelius pellucidus (assembly GCA_936435175.1). Lineage (NCBI taxonomy): Eukaryota > Metazoa > Arthropoda > Insecta > Trichoptera > Limnephilidae > Glyphotaelius > Glyphotaelius pellucidus. The sequence goes on from OW386565.1 coordinate 17,480,997, forward strand.
ATATGCTTTCAAATTATACAAATCGAAATAAACACGTGATTTTTAAAACATAAAAATTTTGCAATTTTGCAAAAAAGTTTTAAAAATGGAGCACCTTAGCTCCACACAGGAGGCCCTGTGGAAAACAATTTTCCTTAGGGCCTACGTCATCTTTGGGGACGCCATGTGGAGGGTCTTTTTAGGAAAAGGAAGAAGAGAAAGTTCTGGCAAGGAAAAATATGAGGGGTGGGTAGGAATCTGAGGGTCAGTGTGTCCGGGGGTGACGGACGTATGAATCCATCCCTCCCACTACAGTGCAAGGCAAGGGGTCTAGGTTAGGTCTAACTCAACCAGTCTCTCCCAATCCGGCCCACCACGCAGAAAGTGGGCAAATGCATTCGCCGCCAAGACCTAGACAAACCTCACCCCATGAAACCAGACATCCCTGTTAAGTCACCAAACCTAGCAAAACACTTGATGTGATCTATGGAAGGGGTGTCGGTACAAGACGATGGGTCGATAGAGTCCGGCAGGAGATAAAATGTTTCCATCAATCAGTTTCTCCCCATCCGGCCCGCCATGCAGCAGGTGGGCAAACATGCGCAAACAACATGTGGTGCCAAGACCAAAACAGACCTAACCCATTGTTAGATAAAAGTATTTGTAACAAGGTGTGTGCACCCTCTTATACACTTTATTTATGGTCTCCGTGTGTGGCACCTCTAGTGCTTGCCCATTGAAATTTGAGCATTGGTTATATTGCGAGCCCTGCAATATTTTGGAATGCAACAGTTGTCGATCCTGCACAGATTCAAATCAGGGGATTTGAAAATTTGTCATTCTTTGTGGAGCAGCCGAGAGCTTTGGGCGGTCCTCTCGAATCCTTTTTGAAGATCGCTACGATTGTGGACCTCGGTCGTGATACTCGCCATCTTGCCAGCTGACCGGAAATCATCCTGGAGGGATGATTGGCATCTAGAATCATCCGCCTCCCTTGCTTCTGGAGGGTCCTTTTGGCTGGGAGCCAAATCTCTGGAGTCCTGCCCTTCCCACGATGTGAGATTCGTTTCACAAAAGGAGATTTTATCATGCATCATTTCAACTTAACAACACGGTATAAACAAGAACTATTTAACTCGTCCCGTGCCTCTGGAGGAAACTCGAAAATTTCGCGATGTTTTCACTTTGACGTAATATTTTGTGGGTTTAATTTATGCTATCGTATATAATATTTACCGAAACACGTTCATTGAACAATAAACTACGCCTAATAACAACATTACTTGCGTTTATTTGACAAATTGATAGGTTTATCGATCTTTTCATGACCCGCGACGCTCAAAGTTTGACAGTTCAAATCGCGGAAGAAATGACATTTGCAAAGTCATAAAAACATCCAAAAATAATTATTCCGAGTGGCTAGGTGTGTTTCTTGTATCTGTTACGTCAAGAACAAGAATGCCCCAAGCGATTCTGACCTTGCCCTTCATACATTTTCTTTATACATAAGGTTTAAAATCGCATATCAAAAAGTTTTATTTTAAATTTTATTCGGCTATAGGGCACGCGCCGGCGCATAATCGGCAAGCAGCCGGTTAAACCTAAGCAAGCCCTTGCCAGACAGCCTTAGTTTTCAGGATGTCATTTTAGTTATTTTTGTATTTCTAATACCTTCTTTTCTTTCAAAACCTATACCTTACATCTGCCATGCGAGTCAATCTTGCTCAAAGTAATCTACTATGTATATTGTTGCCACCTCATTCCCGGTAACATCATGAACCCTGGCATCCTTGCCAAGTCACCAAACACAGCGAACCACTTGAGGTAACTTATGGCAGGGGGTTGGTTGAATAAATTGAAAAGCAAAGTTCAATAGAGGGCAACATCACCAGCTGCAGTGATGAAACAAGACAAATCAGGAGACATACCTCAGCCTCCCAGGCGTGCGGCAGCCCCAGGTCGGCGGGGTCCTCCAGCTGGGGCTCCCCGTCGGGAGGGGGCGCAGGGCCCGCCCCCACGGCCTGCAAGTAGAGCTCCCGCAGCGACCCAATCAGGCTGAAGGCAGACACCTCCGAGTCTCCCATGGGAGTGCCAGATATATCCAAAACCTGCAAAATACAAACAGAGAGATGATGAAATGCTTGGCTAGCCTGTCCTGTACCAGCTGTTGACCTCTTTATAGACAGAATTAAAAAAAATAAATTATTCTTCATTAATTCTTAACTATTCAGGCTAATTTGTTGGCTTTTCAGAACAACTCATGTAGGTCTCTTAGAAATAGTTGTGTCTCCTTTAGTACCATGTTTAGAAATATGATCTAAACCAGAGGTTCACAAACTTTTTTTTCTCGTAGACCACTTTCAAAATTTTAATGGTCACGGTGGACCCCCTGCTGGTACATTTCTACTATATCCCAAAACTCGACATGCGTTGTACTGAATATTTAATGGCGAGGTGTGGTCTGTCACAACGGAGTAGAGTACCGGATCTACGACTTTTTCAAACGAGGACAAAATGGACCAGTATTCGAGATTATATTTGGCACGACGGAGGGGGCGTAGTGGGATATGGGACGGGGGGGGGGCGGTATGTTCCCAGTACAATACATCCATATTCCACAACGGCCCCCTCCCCCCCCTGCCTAGCTGGGCATTTTAAGAGCTCATGCGTACAAAAACGTGCGCTGTATGCCAGTCGCTCTGTTATGGAGGGGGCGTAATGGGATATGAGATGGGGGATGGGATATGGGTATGGGGCACAGGATAGGTCTCAATCGAAACCAGTTTGTGGACCCCTACTTACAACTTGTGAACCGCCATTTCTTTATCGCGCCTACATGGACCCCCATCAGGTCAGACCCACATGGACGTCTTCCCTGGACCATTTTGGGAATCACTAATCAAAACCACAGGTTCTCAACGTGGGCGTTTCAGCCTCTCAGGGGGGCGGTAATAATAATAATAATTGGTCAATTTGTAGAGCGCCATTTTTGTGAAAAATCACCTCAAGGGAGCTTAGCGGTAGAAGACCAAGAGAAACCCATCCCACCACACCACCCCATCCCATTACGCCCCCCTCACTGTGGTAAATATAGTCGTGACAATAGCTGTTTCAGATTCACGACAACAGATGGTAAGTAAAAGTGGTTGGGGGTGCTAGAAAAAAAAATTTCAAAGTGGGCGTTGGGCAAAACAAGACTGAGAATCTGTGATCCAAACGGTCATAGAAAGAGAAAACATTACGCTTTATAATCAAATCTAAAAATTAACCACAAAATAATTAAAATGCACACCTTTCCAAAACAGTTTTATTAGCTTTCGGATGCGTTAAAAAATATTCCATTTATTTGGTTTTTTTAGCAAAACGGAAATATTTTGACCATCCGACAAAATAGGCCCTAGGCCTGAGTGGTTGAGTATGCATGAGACATTTTTTTCCATCTCCCTTACTCAATAGGTCCCTCCAAAAACGATAGATAGAGGTTCCAGTACAAATTGTGCTGGATGGTATTTAAATCAATCAATGAAATTGCCCCACCTTACATCTCTGAACTATGTGTCCCGGAAAATACTAGTCCGAGGCAGTCAACCCTTAGATCAGCAACATCATCAGCTATAGGCAGACTAGCGGAACCTATCCGCAAGCCAAATACTAAGTTTGGAGATCGCGCTTTCCGAGTATCTGGGCCTAAGGCTTGGAATAAACTCCCTCCGGAACTAAGATGCATAACAAGCCCAACAGAATTTAGGTCCAAATTAAAAACATACCTTTTTGGGCTCTCATATCATTAATTTAAATATACCTATCTGAGAGTATCATACTTGTATAGCCTGTGATATGACTTAATCACACTTTTCTTATTGAATTAAAATTACTTGAATCTTTACACATCAATCTGTCTCTTGACGAATCACATTTAGGAAGATCAAATCCTTGTACTACTGTACCTCCCACTATAAAACGTTGCTTTTGCTTTCGAAAATACACTCATTAAAGAATATATTGTATACTAATACAAAAATATATTTCAGGGTTGAACACATGTAACATGTGTTCACAATTGTGTCCTCTGCGTGCGAACTCTTTCTAAATTTCTTAATAGACAATAAACAGTATTAATTTCAAGCAACTTCCCCGGTAAGTATGGTCCTGTATACATTTTTAGGAAGCATCGCGTTCATTGGTCGAGACATTGTACATATATTTAAGTATGAACCGGTGGATGCAATTTTTAGCCATAAGTTGTTTTTAATTGTTTGTCTAGTTTGTAGTTTTTCTAGATTTCAGAAATATGTTGTAAGTTTGTACAGCGCTCTTGAGGTAATTTTTTACAAAAACGGTGCTAATATTTTTGTTATTGTTTTTGGGGTGTTATGCCGTGTTTCGCTAACTCCTTCTTTAGCCAACGTTTCGGACAGCGTTACAGTGTCCATCATCAGGGCAGATGAGTCTGCCCTGATGATGGACTCATCTGCCCTGATGATGGACACTGTAACGCTGTCCGAAACGTTGGCTAAAGAAGGAGTTAGCGAAACACGGCATAACACCCCAAAAATAATAACAAAAATACTTTTTGGCCGTGAAAACCTAAAAACATACCTGGTGCTAATATTATCCAAATATTATTATTATTCACTGTAACCTATAAATTAAAGATTCCAAATACCGAAATTAGAGACGATTCCATTTCTAGAGAGATCTACCTTATTACAAAATCCTTCAAGTAAGAACTTACCTCGAGGCTCTTGAAGCCGTAACGCGCAGACAGACTGGCGTACGCCACGCACTCTCCCAGCCCCCAGCACGAGCGCAGCGACAGGCGACGAAGACGAGGCATCTTGCTCAGCACGAGCAGCGAGTGCGACGCGAGCCAGCCGCAGCGCGACAGATCCAACTCCTGCAGCAAGGGGCAGTAGTCCTGGATGCGGAACAGGTACGAGCGGCTGAAGGGGACGTTGCGACAAACGCAGCCACGCAGCGAGAGGGTCTCCAAGGTGGGCGGGAACACGCTGGGTTGTATCTACAAACAAACCAAACAAACATGTTAACAGAAATTGAATTAATGAAGTTGATGGGTTCTTTAAAATAATGCAACTAATTGTGGTGATTAGTGTTAGAGAGATAAAAGACCACGCTTTATATTCAAATACAAAAATTAACCATAAAAGAAGTAAAATATACACCTTTATGAAACCAAACATTATGGGAATTTTTTATTAATTATTTTTACATGGAACGACAAAAAAGTGAAGTGACAATAACGTTTATAATATATTTGTCTAATAAAATATGTACGTGTTTATTTTTTTATCAGTAATTTTAGTTAGAAAAAACACAAGCTGAGCTTTGAAAATTGTTATATTTAAAAAATTAAATATTTAATTGGAATCATAAAATTTGAGAGCGTATTTTATCACCTCTCAAAAATAGTTTTTAGTTTTCGGATACGTTCACAAATATTTCATTTATTTGGATTTTATTGCAAAGCGGAAATATTTTTACCTACTGACAAAACACCATAATAGAAAAAGAGCTGTGTACTTACAATACTACAATCGATGTAACAATATTCCAATCGCAGCTCCTTCAAGTTGGGACACTTCTTCCTGATGGTCAGCATCATCTCCTTAGTGACCGTCAGATCCCCGTCTAACTCCTGACTATTGGCTGCATCCTTGGCAGCTTTATCGGTCGGCGCCGCCCCGCCGTTGAATGGCTTCGGGCTGGAGTTGCCTCCGCCTTCCTTCCCTTGCACTTCTTCATCTGGACCCTCAAATTCGGCAGCAAACTCATTGTTAGACTGTGCTGGGGCTTCGGGAACGGCTTTGCTCGGTCCCGCACGCGAACAATCGGCTTGCGGAGTCGCTTTTACAGTCTGCGGTTGAATGCTGTTCATGTCGATCGGAAGCGCACTGTTTCGCAAAGCATTCTGCACGATTTTGCCAATATCGTGATCCACGAGAGCGTCATTCACAACTGCAGCGTCGTTATTAACATTCGACGGAACGGGTCTCTCTTGTTGTACGCCTTTAACATGATCCTCTAAGCGTTTAGCATCGAGTTTATCAGTCGCCGGCTGTTGTGAACGCATTACATTTCGAGCATTAAACGCGCCGGAACAACCGGCACTCGCATCGACTCCAGACGATGCTCCGGGAATGTTACCGACAGAACCATCGTCCACAACTGGTTTAACGTCACTTTTATCCGTTGATGTGTTTGGTAGTTCATCGTCGGCGTTATTCGCTCCAGAACATCCGGCACCTTCGTTGATCCCCGCCGCGTCGAGACTCTGCGTCATAAGTCTCCGCTTTATACTTTCATTAACGCAGTTCTTGGCGTCTTTACTTGGGGGTTGATAGTTCCCGAAGCGGCCACCAGATAGATTACTGTCGCTGTGAGAGCGGCGCGGTCTTGGAGGGGGATTTGGTGGGGTGACGGGTGCTGCAGCAGGGGGACTGCGCAGCACGATGCGGTGATTGACGGTGATGTCGCAGAAGGTGGATCCGTCGCTGGTGACAACGTAGCTCGAGTTCGAGCGTAAAGGATCTTCAGGGGATGCGTCGGCTTGGAGCTTGCGTGGTCTGCAAAGATTTCAAAGATAATATATTAAAAAATATATATAAATATAGAATATTTTTTTTTTTTTTTTTGTTATATGTTTTAATGGAGCTGGCAGCACGGTATCGCTTCGACACACATAAGTAAACACTCTCACCAATATCATTTACTCATCTGCCCTGATGATGGACACTGTAACGCTGTCCGAAACGTTGGCTAAAGAAGGAGGTAGCGAAACACGGCATAACACCACAAAAATCATAACAAAAATACTTTTTGGCCGTGAAACCAAAAACATACCCGAAATATAGAATCTGGTAATGTTATTGTTATATGTATTTATTTATTTATTTTATCAGGTTTTCGTTTCATCGGGTTTCAAATCACAATGGTGCTAAAGATGTTTTCACTTAAAAAAAATTCAATCGAAGTTCTTAGTTCAGTAATTCTTTCTCCAGGGCGATACTGATAGTATCTAGCACTGGCCAGATGGCCATAATCTCATAAGCACATTCTGTACTAACTAAATCGTAATACAAAAGATAAGATTAAATTGCATTGTGTAACGAAATCACCTTGAATGAATAAACGTAAAAAAACATCATATTGTTTTTGCTTTTATTTATAGGACTCCATATCAAATATTTAAAAATAATACATGATTTGAGATTCTCACGGCCAAAACTATCAGCGTCATTAATTTTTGGGTTACTATCCGCGTTGCGCTTCCTCCTTCTTTAGCCAACGTTTTGGAGAGTTGCGTTAGTGTCCATCATCAGGGCAGATGAGTGGGTTATGGTGAAGTGGTTGAGCTCTTTTGAAACCGGCCTTTATTTTGGATTTGTTCCTGAAGCCCCGTGAAAACCCAAAACGCATCGAGCACGTCTGATTACGGAGGCAATTGAAATTCACAAAAACTCCATTAATATTTAAGTTTCCTCTGGAAACAGACGGAGTGTATAAACTCAGCTGTTCCGGATGCGACAAGCTTCATGTAGGTCAGACAGAGCGAACGATCTTCAAAAGGATATCAGAACACTTTCGAGCGTGCAAACTCGGCCACCCTGACAAATCGGCAATCGCCGAGCATTTAATTGAAACCGGCCATTACTTTGGATTTGTTCCTGAAGTCCTGGGAAGACTCAAAACTTACAGAGCACGCCTAATTACGGAGGCAATTGAAATTCATAAAAACCCCATTAACATTCTGGTTGCTTGCCGATTACGCGCGCCAAATGCGCCCCAAATTAAACTCTAAAAAATATTTTTTGAAATGCGATTTTAAAAGTTAATTATAAAGAAAACGTACGATGGATAAGGTCAGAATCGCTTGGGGCATTCTTGTTCTTAAGGTATAGAATGCTTTGAACACATCTATGGAATGAGAATAATTTCTATGAATTCTTTATGGATCTCTGGCAGAGTTTTTTCTGAGCATTTCAACTGTCAGTTCGATTGCATCATTCTCGTAAGAAAGATAGTAAACATATGAATTCGTCAGATAAACGCAAGTAATGTTGTTTTTAGGCATATTTTATTGTTCAAGGAATGTATTACATAAGATAGCATAAAATAAACCCACAAAATATTACGTCAAAGTCAAAACATTGCGAAATTTTCGAGTTTCCTCCAGTGTCACGGGACGAGTTAATAGAGACGACGGAGCTAAGTTCAATAGTTTGTTATGTTATGTTAATTGTTATCCGGTAATTGACGGCTACACCAAAGCTAAACGCAGAAAATGATGCTGAATTATTTTCTAACACCAGCTCGTAGAGAAGTGGAGCTGGCAGCACGGTATCTCTTCTACATACATAAGCACACACTTTCACCAATATCATTGCTCGTCTGCCCTGATGATGGACACTGAAACGCTGTTTTAAACGTTGGCTAAAGAAGGAGGTAGCGCAACACGGCATAACACCCCAAAAATAAATAACAAAAATACTTTTGGCCATGAAAACCTAAAATCATACCTCCATTAATATTTGTTAACTAACTAATCATCACGCCGTTTCCCCGCAGGGGTAGGCAGAGAGGACGGACCGCCAAACAACTCGATCTTGGCACACACTCCTTGCTTCGTTCACATTCATACATCGTCTCATACATGCTCTTATTCTGACTCTTGACATCGCCCGACTCAAGTATCTGATTCACTTGGTCGTTACAATATTTGTTGCATCATAAAAATGGATTGCAAATATTTTAAATGAAACAAGATGAAATGGTGTTTGGTGGAGTTGGGCGATAAGTGTGTAGGAAAACCAGGGTAAGCAAGGAAAAATAATGACCAATAACTTACCACTGTATCTCTGCGAAGGGTCCCCACAGGAGGTCTCGAAGTAAATAATTCCCCTCAGGGCCTCCGTCATCTTTGAAGATGCTGGGTGGAGGGCTCCCTCCCACAACATGGGTCTTGAAGAGATCCATGTTGTGGGATGGAGGAAACACAGAGGCCGGCAATCGTTCCACGGTCGAGCTGTTGAACTCAAGAACGAGTCATAGAAATGACCCGTTCTTATATGTTGACGAATGTCAACCGTGTACATATAATGGGCACACGTTTGACGTGTTTCTATGCACTGGTGCCGAGGGGATCAATGACACTAATTCCTCGGAGAATCTATGAATTCCTATGGGGAGGGGATCAATGACACTAATTCCTCGGTGAATCCATTGTAACACCGGTAGAACAAGGACAGCATTCCCACCCGACGCCTGTGCTTTAATGATTGCAATCCGTTTAGGAGAATCTATCAAATGGACGGCCCGTTTCTGCACAAGGTCGAGGTTTTTTTTTGGTGTTTTGGGGCTCCAGACCAGAGGTGGCTGCCAAATTTAACTGTGGGGCGCATTTGCAATTTGTACAGGGTTAGAAATTGGTACTATTTAAGTACACCCAGTTTCTGAGAGGCTAACACAACTCTGGCCGAGTTGCACCAAGCACTTTGACGATTACGCCAAAACTAAACGCCTAAAATCTTGAAAAGTGTAATGTCAAAGAGTCAGAATAACGGAAGATTATGTATGAGACGATCTATAAATGCATACGAAGCGAGAAGTGTTTGCACGGCAAAGGGCCTACCCCTCCATGGTTAGGTTAGGTTAGGTTGAATTTTGTGAGGTTATGTTAGCTTATGTGAAATTAGTTGGGTCCGCAAACAAACCGCTAGAGTAATAATCGTTGCGTACCTGCCAACGAGTCCGCGTACGCACAGCTGCAGCGTAGTGCGCGGAGGCATTGCGCGCATGTACGCGGCCAGTGCTCGCGCGCCTAGTCTGCGCGGACGCAGGTCCACTCGGCGCCACAGCGCTCGCTCCTGGCACAGCCAAGCCAAACGGTGACAGCAACTGGAAAAGACAAATTAGCGTGACATACCAGCAGATTTTACAAAACATCGCAAGTTTTTTTTTTCTTTTACATTAACTCCACACCTATGTCATCTGAGATGCTGTGTGGAGGGTTTTTTGAAGATAGGTAGGAATGAACATTGGTCTTGAAGAGACCCATGTTGTAGGAAGGAGGAAACACAGAGGCCGGCAGATCGTTCCACAGCCGAGCTGTTGAACACAAGAACGAGTCGAAGAAGACCCATTCTCATGTGACAAATGTCAACCAATGTTGGGCATGTGTTTGGCGTGTCTCCCGACTATGCACCGGTGCCGAAGGGATCAATGACGCTAGTTCCTCCATTGAAATACCGGTAGAATAGGGATAGCATTCCCACCCGACGCCTGTGCTCTAAAGATTGCAATCCGTTCGTTAAGGAGGGAGAATCTATCAAACGGACCGCCCGTTTCTGCAGAGTCGAGGGTATTTTTCAAGTATTTTGGAGTTCCAGACCAGAGGTGGCTCTCCGAAAACCCAAAATTAGAGTTGAGTATGCAGTTATATGTAAAAGTGATCCCTCTGACTGGTACAGTACTCAGATTACTCATAAACACCACCAAATCAATTATTATGCACTAAAACTTATAATAGTGAATTAAACTAAATGTTGATGTTTTCTGGGACACTAGTAGGATATTTCTAAATGTCATACTAATGTATCGGACCGTTACGCCTTCCAGATGTTCCTATCTGCACACTTCGAATAATTAATTTATCTCTAGCTGAATCTGTTATAAGGTACGGAGTAACAGCTTGGGGATTTTTCTGTAAAACAAATATCGACCACGTTTAATCAGTGCAAAATTCATTGGTTAAATTATTAACTGAAAAAAATTATAATAATAAAAGGCGTAATATTCCATACTTTTATCAGAGTCTCAAAATTCTTTCAGTGAGAGCAATTCTGTGGGACAAAATTATATTCCGGCACATAAATAACCCTTTATATAAAAATAGGCTAGAACACAACCATAGTACTCGCTTTAACTTTAATGAAGGACTAATTGTACCTAAGCACGCAAATAAATATGGACAAAGAATGTTGAATTATATGATTCCCAGTTGTTTAAAAATGTTACCTGCCAAAATTAAAAACTGTGCGCAAAACAAACGATTGACGATTTTACTGAAGACTTGGCATACTCAAAGAATTAATTTGTATTAGCTTAAAATGACACATTATTCTAAAGACTTTAAAATTGATATTTATGTATCATTGAAGAAGAAGATAACACTTAATAATAATAATAATAACTTAGTATTTATATAGCGCAGTTTTGTGTAATTTCACTTCAAGTGCGCTTAGCTATAATAAGCTTAAGAGTAATCCTATTATAGTGTTCCTTACGAGTCCTTACAAAATTTATCAAAAACTATGAAACAAAGATTATACAGTTTATACAAACAACGGCGTTGTTTTGGCACAGGACAATAGATAATGCTAAACCATAACGGTGCCCTTAAACAAGAATCATTAAGAGTTAAATATAACATAGAATAGGAGGCAGTTTCGTTTAGAAATAAGAAAAAATCGGAGTGCACATTAAACATAAAAATACAGTAAAGAGGCAAACGAAACCAAACAATTACCGGAAACCTGAAGAACATGGCTTATTAGATTATATTGAAAAGGAGTTATGATTCATGAAAGGTACGATTTTTTAAATAAATTTGTTTTACACTTATAAACTAAATCAAAATATGAAAGAGAACAAGACACAGAATAATTTAAAAAGACAATGGTCGCGACTGGGACTCGAACCCAGACCTCTCGTCTAACCGGGACGTGCGCGTTATCCAATTTCGCTATTGCCTTCTGTCAAACCGTCATATTTCAAATATTTAGAATCAACAATATTATCTTCAACTAGTTCTCTTTTCCATATTATGGGCAACTACTCTTTTTATTGGAACAATCATTCTAAGAATTGGTTTGTAACCTGAATAGCGTCTCAGATAAATGTATCCGAATTTATTCATATGGAACTATCGACTTTATGAAAGTCTAAATGAATATTAAATTTATCATTGAAGAAGAAGATAACACTTATAATCTAAATGAAAATATGAAAGAAAACAAGACACAGAAAAACAGAAAAAAACAATGGTCGCAACTGGGACTCGAACCCAGACCTCTAAGTAACCTATAAGTGTTATCTTCTTCTTCAATGATATATTACGTTGATGGGAATAACCTTCAAAAGTTATTAAAAGAGAGTTTTTCTCATAAAAAATTGAATATTAAATTTTTTATAAGAAAAACTCTCTTTTTATAACTTTTGAAGGTTATTCCCATCAACGAAATTATTATTATTAAATTATTATTATTCTTTACGAGAGGTCTGGGTTCGAGTCCCAGTTGCGACCATTGTCTTTTTCTATTTTTCTGTGTCTTGTTCTCTTTCATATTTAGTTTATGAGTGTTATCTTCTTCTTCAATGATATATTACGATGATGGGAATAACCTTCAAAAGTTATAAAAAGACAGTTTTTCTTATAAAAAATTGATATTTATGTTTTCACAATTTTTCTTTTCTCTATATTTCTGTAAAATTTTTAATGTTTATTTTATAAAATTGTAAAAATGTACCTATTAACTCATTATAATAAGATTTTTAAATGTAAAGAAGCCGTAAGACAAACTGCTAAAAAGCAGTTTGTCGGGACTTTTTGTCATATATTTTGTAAAGTGTATAAAATAAATAAAAAAAAAAAAACAAAAAAGTGATATTTTTAAAAAATTTTTTTTTTACATGAGCTCCCACACAGGAGGCCCTGAGGAAAATAATTTCCCTCAGGGCCTATGTCATCTTTGGGGACGCTGTGTGGAGGGTTTATTTTTAAGGATAGGAAGGAGGGAAGAGTTCTGGGAAGGAAAAGGGTTTAAAGGGTGGGGTTTAGTGTGTCCTAGTCATCCGCATCCAAGACCTGGAACAAACCTCACCCCACGAACCCGGGCACCCCTGCTAAATCACCAAACGTAGCGAACGTATAGGATGTTTAACATGTAAAACACAGACTCGTATAAAGGCTAGTCTGCAATCCTTGATTTTCCCCAGACCTTCCACTTTGCGGGTATCTCTTTTAACCACCGGAGCGATTGTGGTCGAAAAATAAAGCCATAAATATCAATCAATCAATTGCACCTTTATCAAATTATTAATTATCGCAAAACATGAAATATGTGAATAATAAAGTTAGCTAAATAAGAACACATTTAACAACAATCCTCTCGTATTAACTAACTTATTATAACTAACTCACATTTTACTTATATTTCTATTTAAATCTTGGTGCCCTAGCAATAATAATATATTAATGATTATTTATTTTTTATTATTATTATTTCCAACAAAAACATACTTAACAAATACAGATAAAATTGGCAATTTAAATAGGTAATCCCGCGAAGCTGCCACATGGCTGCTTGTCTGCAGGTTCTACCTCAATATACATCCATTACCATTTGAAATAAATAAAAAACATATTTATAAAATTTAAAATTGTAAAGAAGAAAGCAAATAGAGACAATCAAATTCTAATGAACTGGTTGGTGCAACCTACTTTACAGTTAATGAAAATAAATACTGTAAAAAAAAAAAAAAAACAACATTTTATGTTAAGAAGGCATACAATATTTAACAGATTTGTATCTATCATTCAAGAAAAAGGTAATATATTCTTAATAATTAGAAACCATTACATCATCAATCTTTCTTTTTCATCTTTGAACATTTTACAGATATACTGATTTTTCACTCATAATCCACATCTTCACAATTTTTATATTTATACTCTCATTTTCCTCAATAACAAATCTATTTTTGATTTTATTAAAAATCACCGGTACACAGTACTGCAGCGTTCGGCTTCCATACTTATTTGATATTTTAGGTATATTTAGGCCTTTTTTTTCTGTGAGTCAAATTAAAATCGATGGTCTCTTCATGTTCACAATAAAAACAAAATTTAATACTTATGTATTACAAAGATTACCTTAGTACTTACCTTTTTATCCTCTCTCTTTTGTATTAATATTATCTTGTACTTTTTGTACCATAATTTGTACTATTTTTTACTATCACACTATACACTTGTTGAACTCATCTGTATAACTTTTCAAGATATTACAACTCATGTATTTTTTATTTATTTTTTTCTATGTGTAGGTACTATTTATCGCTGCGTTAATTTTGCTGAATTCTTGAAAAACTTGCTTTCGAACAATTTATTCATGATCAAGTTAATAATAAAATCAACATAGTAAATACCTACACGTTCCTCAATAACTACTTTTAAGTATCTTAAGCACTCTTCTGTTTTACCATTATTACACTATGTAACTTTTTAACTCCTTTGTACAATTTTAATGATAACGAAACTACATACCTATGTTCATATTATACCTGTTTGTATCCTTAAATTACAGTTTATAATGTTATATACTTGCTTACAATTATACTCCTGAATAACATGTGTAACTTTAATAATGTGATTCTGTAAAAGCCCTCAAGGCGTGTATGAATAAATAAAAAAAAAAAAAAAAAAAAAAAAAAAAAAAAATGGACTACTTTTATTTTTCTGCGATTGATAGCGGTCCAAAATTGGACCACAGTTTATTTAAAACATTTCCATGGCCAGCCATTTATTTTAAAACGAAGCTATTGAAATGCTTTATCTATTATGACCATGGATGTCGCAAATACGAACTTCGTAGACTATTTTAGAACAATGTTAAAATAAATTTAAAAAATATTTTTTTCACGCAGAATTTCTGATCAGCTGTTTACGTTTAAAATTAAGTCCTTTATCCATAGATATGCACCTTTCATTATCAAGAATACCACAGACAACATACAGAAATCGAAAATATTCTATGTTGACTCGAATAAGTATCTCTCACAGAGTTTCAAAGTAACAAACACGCAGGATTCGCGCGGTTATAAACTTTAGGATTTTTTAATATTTTTTTTATAAATCCTACAAATATGAGATAAACAGTAAAATATAGGTTAATTCATTGGCTATATAGCACTGTAATACGTTTTTTTGTCTCCATGTCAAAATTCGAGGGTATGATTTTTTTTAATGCTGGTGAAAAATTTTAAAAATGATCTTCTGTTTTTTTTACATGAGCTCCACACAGGAGGCCCTGAAGAAAATAATTTCCCTCAGGGCCTATGTCATCTTTGAGGATGCTGTGTGGAGGTTTTTTTTTTTTTAAGGAAACGAAGGAGGGAAGGAAAAGGGTTTAAGGGGTGGGTAGAAATCTGGGGTTCAGTGTGTCTTGGTCATCCGCCTTCAAGATCTACACAAACCTCACCCCATGAACACGGGCACCCCTGCTAAATCACCAAACGTAGCGAACCACTTGATCTATTGGAAACCTCGAGCAATCGACGGCCGGCGTAGTCCAGAGGTAAGGCTCTTGACTCGCATTCCGAAGGTCGCGGGATCGAACCCCGGCGTGGTAAATAAATTTTATTTGATAAATTTGTGTTATTTCACAATTAATTCATTTAAAATAATACAAATTATATTTGCGGCACGTTCCAGAGTGGAAGATACTCTCAGTGTCACCCTGGTGTAAGACCACCATTCAGAATTGTAAAGTTGCTTGAAATGGCTTTGGCCATGTTCGGTGAACAGATCTGAACAGCCAGGTACTTCCCCACCTTTCTCTTCCCCAGCTCTTTCCCCTCCCCACCTTCAGCCGCACAACATACCCCAATTGGGGATGCCATAGTCTCACTGGCTCCAGACGGGAGCAGTTGGGACTCTTGTGCGGTATTCATATAAAAAAAAAAAAATCGAGGCAAATTTATTTATTTTGGGTGGTCGCTCTAGTAGTTAAGTCCCCAACAGTCAGGTCGGTATTAAAGTCGGGCGGATACTCATTCAGCAATTAAATAAAGAATAGTTCTTACAAGCTCAAAGCCCTCAAGTGGTGCGGAGCGCAGTGCCTCAAAATGCAGAGCAGTACATCGTCAGACAAGTGCAGCAGGTTCAGCGCCGACACTTCTTCTTCAGGGGAGGGCTGCGCGCTTTCCTCCAGGACCTCGAGGGATTCGGGGGCCTGCGGGGCGCCGGGCAGGCCCTCTACACCCTTGGGGCGCTTCACCACACCTGGAACAGAACAGACAGAATTTAGATGATAACTGACAAACCATTGCCATGGCAATACTGGGAGTATCTGCAATTTCTAACGCACAAGCAACCAAACAGCCAACAGCTTGAAATTTACTTTTTAACCAGTCAGAAGAGCTATTCTCTAAGACAGCCATGGGCAAAGTACGGCCCGCGGGCCAAGTCCGGCCCTTCAGGCTAGTCAATCCGGCCCGCGACATTGTTTTGAATAACCCTACCACAATTTACCAATTGAACAAAATGTATTTTCTGCATAGATAGTATAGAATTGAATTGAATTGAATAGAATAATTAACGGTTTCCTTCTCATTGCGTTTTAAGTACGGTATTATTGCATCTAATATTAGTTTGCACGCAACCTCGCGTAGGCGTCGTGCCATAGTAGATGTCACTTTGCATATCGGTAGCATGGCGATGTGCAATGCGTGTGTTGCTCGGCTAAGTTCGGGACGAGTCGAGCACTACCATTTTCGTTTCATCTGTTGTCAAGGTCAGTGTAGTTCGGACAGTCACGACGCCGCGTAGTCAGTGTCAAATCACCTCTGCGACTGTGCGTCTGGCTTGTGTTTCTATGGTTGTGCTTTTTTGTTAGTGTTTTCGACATTTTTGACCGTTACAATGGCAAGTAGAAAACGTAAAGTTGATTCAGAATGTCGTATTTTTAAAGATGAGTGGACTTGGAAATACTCTTTTACCATTGTTTGTCTAGTTTGTAGTTTTTCTAGATTTTAGAAATGTATTGTAAGTTTGTGCAGCGCCCTTGAGGTGATTTTTCACAAAAACGGCGCTATATAAATCATCCAATTATTATTATTATTATTGTAGCATATAATATACTTAATATTATGTTTGATGTAAAAAATAAAAAATAAAGTACATCACTTTTAAAAAATTATTTTATTAAATTTTTTTCCAGCCTGCCTAGATAATTTTTTAATTTATCTGGCCCTTTCGTTAAAAAGTTTGCCCATCTCTGCTCTAAGAGATCGTTCTCAATCTCGATCATGCATACTTGCAGGAATTCGTGTTTAAAACGGACCCAAACTAAAATATGTGACAGCTTACAGCTGAAATTTTGACATCGGCCAATAGAAAAAGCAAATAACAGCCGTAGAAAATCACACAAATCTGACAGCACTTCTCGCGGGAGAACCATCTCTTATCACTAATTTTAGGGAATAGCCTTTCAGGTCTTTTTGTTCAGTTTTCGGAACAAATCATACAGGTCCACGTACACAGGGATACGGACTTCCCGTATCCCTGTGTACGTGGATTGCCGAATTTTTGAAGGAGAGGTCAATTCAGACGGTTGCTGATGGTTTCACCTCTTCCTCGCATCCAATAAATGCTGGCGTCCCACAGGGATCGGTTCTGTCCCCGACTTTGTTTTTGTTGCACATCAACGACCTTTTGTCATGTGCACCAATTCATTGTTACGCGGATGACAGTACAGTCCATGACAGCTTTTCGTTTGACAAGCCCCCAAAGGGCACACAAACTTCAACGGCTCGGAGGGCTTTGAAGCAAAGAATGGATGGTTACCTCGAGAGTGTTTTCTCTTGGGGTAAGAATAACCTCGTCGAATTCAATGTTTCAAAGACCCAATCATGTCTGATTACGTCTAAAAGGGATCGAAATGAAAATCTAGTCTCCTTCAACGGAAGCAATCTTCCGAACAGACCTTCCATTGATATGCTTGGTGTAACTATAAGTGACCAGCTCAGGTATGGGGGCTCCATCGAAGCCAGAGTAAAGTTAGCTTCTCAAAAACTGGGCGTACTGTACAGGGCCCGCAGATACTTTAATAGTACACAACTGCTTACCCTGTACAAATCGCAAGTGCGCCCCACGGTTGAATTTGGCAGCCACCTCTGGTCTGGAGCTCCAAAATACTTGAAAAATACCCTCGACTCTGTGCAGAAACGGGCGGTCCGTTTGATAGATTCTCCCATCTTAACGAACGGGTTGCAATCTTTAGAGCACAGGCGTCGGGTGGGAATGCTATCCATGTTCTACCGGTATTTCAATGGAAGATGCTCTGAGGAACTAGCGTCATTGATCCCTTCGGCACCGGTGCATAGTCGGGAGACACGCCAAACGCGCGCCCAACATATGTACACGGTTGACATATGTCACATGAGAACGGGTCGTTTTTTCGACTCGTTCTTGAGTTCAACAGCTCGGCTATGGAACGATTTGCCGGCATCTGTGTTTCCTCCCTCCTACAACATGGGTCTCTTCAAGACCAATGTTCATTCCTTCCTCTCCTCAAAAAGACCCTCCACACAGCATCCCAGATGACATAGGCCCTGAGGGGAATTATTTTCCTCAAGGCCTCCTGTGTGGAGTTAATGTAAAAAAAAAAAAAAAAGGTCGCATAGAAATCGTTGTCTTCCTTACTATCTTGGTTAGAAATATGATCTAAAAGGTTAGAAATATGATCTAAAAGGTGTTTGAAAGAGCAAACACCATGCTTTATATTTAAATCTTAAAGATAACCGCAAAATAATTCAAATGTACACCTATATCAATTCAAAATTTCAGACTGCAAATTGAAAAAAAATTATGAAGATATTTTTATGAATTATTTTTGAAACGACAAAAAAGTGAGTTGACGATAACGTTTAATAATACATTTAATAATACATTAATACATTTGCCTAATAGATTGTGTATGTTTTTTTTTTCGTTGTCAGGCACAGATTACGAAAATCACACTTCATTTCAACAATAAATACAAGAAACAACTATTTACGTACACAAAATAGGTTATTAGGTTCTTAGTTTAGGTTCTTAATTAAGTAATTTAGTTTGAAACGAAACTTCGCAAATGTTGAATCCATAAAAAAAATTGGTGGCAATGGAGATGTTTTATATGGGAAACTAGCAGACCCGGCAACACGTTGCTGTGGCTAATGAAACACAATGCCATCATTTAATTTGACCTTTATAACCAACGCCATCCAATTTACAAACATATCAAATCCACACCGACCGTTTGCCAGCTCGCTGCCCGCTGCCTGAATTAAATATTTGAATTTCTCGGCTTTTCTCTACTATAATATGCCTGTACGAGTTATGTTCAAAAACTATTGCGAATTTTGAATTTCCACAGGTTACGTATATTCGATTTTCGATTTTTTTGTGGCGTTATGTTGGTACTCATGCCTCCCACTTTTGTCGACAAGTTCGGCCATTTTGAATGTTCAGTTAATTTTTTACAGCTGCTTTGCTTGCAAGTGTTTTGGCTCGTCTTCGATTTTTGCCTATTCCAAAAAATGGATCAAGGTTTGGCTTACTGTTTTCTTTGATTGCAGGGGCGTGGTGCATCATGAGTTCTTGCCACAGGGTAGAACGGTCAATGAGGAATATTATCTACAAGTTATGCGCAATTTGCACAAAGCAAACCACCAAAAACGCCTGGATTTGTGGAAGAACAAAAAAATTTTGCACCATGATAACACCCCTGCTCACATTGTTGCTAGTGTGCAGTCACCGTATTCCCCAGATCTGGCCCGCTTCGACTTTTTTTTGTTCCCGAAACTAAAGAGGCCCATGAAAGGACGACGCAACGATACGATTGAGGAGATAAAGACGGTATCGAAGGAGGAGCTGAACAAGATCGCAGAAAATGATTTTTGAAGTGCTTCGAGGATTGGAAAACAAGTTGGCACAAGTGTATATTATCTGGTGGGGATTACTTTGAAGGGGACAAAATAGATATTCATGAATCAATAAATAATTTTTGAAAAAAAACACAAAATTCGCGATAGTTTTTGAACAAACCTCGTATTTGTTTTTGGGGTGTTATGCCGTGTTGCGCTACCTCCTTCTTTATCCAACGTTTCAGACAGCTTTACAGTGTCCATCATCAGGGCAGATGTGTAATTGTGTACTTGTTAGTGGTGAAATGTGTGCTTGTGCACTTGGAAGCAATACCGCGTTGCCAGCTCCACTCCACTACGAGCTGGTATTACAGTATACTTCAGAATAGTTGAAGATTTCACTTGTCTCCGAATTCCGGCGTGGACAGGTTCCAATAAACCTGTTCCTCGAATGCACTGTCATCTAGTGATTCCTAGTCACCTGTAGAAAGTAGCCGAGACAGGCAATGGCATAGGAACTGGTTCCAAAGTAGCTTGAACCTCGAATCCATTGTCAACTAGTGATCGCTAGTCACTGATACAAAGTACAAAGTAACTGCAAATTCAATAAATCGTAATATTTACAGTAGCGTTGGGCACTTTCCCGTGCGAACTGCCGACGAATTGGCGCCATCTTTTGACAAATTCTTAAATTAAAAAACCGAATTACAAATGGTCAAAGCAAATGTAGCGATACGATACCATTGTACCCCCCAGCCAGGAGTACTCCTGTCCCGGTGAGACTGGTAAACCGAGAGGCACTGATTTGTTAGGACTTGGAACACGTGCTCTGAGGATGGGAAGGAGGTTGGAGTTTAATCGATCGGTATACATGGCAATCTATGTAAAGATTTTTTAACTTTGAATGAAAATTGAATTTTTATGCATATTTTTCCATCTATCCCGACTGGAACCGATGGTTCTTGTGGTAATTAAGTTTAAAAGCAGTTTTTTTTTTCAAAATTTATGCCTATTAAAAGTGTAGCGGCATATGGATTGTTTACCATTATTTTTTGCAACCTATAATTTATAACTTTTTTTTTTTTTTACATTAACTCCACACAGGAGGCCCTGAGGAAAATAATTTCCCTCAGGGCCTATGTCATCTTTGAAGATGCTGTGTGGAAGGTGTTTTTGAGGAGAGGAAGGAGTGAACATGGGTCTTGAAGAGACCCATGGATCTCTTCACCTCCATTGAAGGAGGGAGGAAACACAGAGGCCAGCAAATCGTTCCACAGCCGAGCTGTTGAACTCAAGAACGAGTCGTAGAAACGACCCGTTCTCATGTGACTAATGTCAACCGTGTACAAATTTTGGGCGCGTGTTTGGCGTGTTTCCCGACTATGCACCGGTGCCGAGGGGATCAATGACGATAGTTCCTCGGAGCATCTTCCATTGTAATACCGGTAGAACGAGGACAGCATTCTCACCAGACTCCTGTGCTCTAAAGATTGCAATCCGTTTGTTAAGTTATCAGAATCTATCAAACGGACCGCCCGTTTCTGCACAGAGTCGAGGTTTTTTTTTTTTAGGTATTTTGGGGCTCCAGACCAGAGGTGGCTGCCAAATTCAACAGTAGGGCGCACTTGCGATTTGTAAAGGGTTAGCAGTTGTGTACTATTAAAGTATCTGCGGGCCCTGTAAAGTATGCCCAGTTTCTGAGAGGCTAACTTAACTCTGGCCTCGATGGAGCTCCCGTACCTGAGCTGGCCACTTAGAGTCACACGAAGCATATCAATGGAAGGCCTGTTCGGGAGATTGCTTCCGTTGAAGGAGACCATATTTTCATTTCGTAAACCCTTGTGTAAAAAAAAATGTAAACATTATGTTCCCTATGTGCCCATAAAAAGGTAAATAAATGTATAGATATCTTACCTTCTTCCTCGGCGTCTTCCTTGTCCAGTTTCCGCTTGGTGTTGTGATACATCTCGTCTCCGCCGGAGTCGTCCATCTCAACTCACAAAACAACAAATTGTCGTCCGGACGACTCACAGTTAACTCACTAAACCACTGCCGTGGTTACCACAAACAACCACAAAAAACAACTCATCAAACCCACAATGATATCTAAAACAATAACAATAACATAAAACATAACAGCTTAATAACAAAACAGATCGTCACTTCATTTGGATATAGTTCTAATTTCACTTTATCTTGTTCTGAGATATGACGTTTCAAAGTTTGCAAAGACCTGCACTCATTATCTATTTACCTATTGTTGATCAAATGGCAATACTAAACATTGAACTCATGGTTTTAATGCAAAGCTGTGTGACCTACATTTTTATAAAAAATTAAAAAGTCATAAAGGTGAAATTTTTTTTTTTTCATTGCAATATAGATACCCACTGATCTCAAAATTAGAATTGCATATGGGTATATTATTATTAAACCTTTGCAATTTTGTGTTAAGACGACAATGTACCCTAAAATATATTCAGAATCTTAATGACGTAAGTAAAGGAGTCGTGTATGCAAATTGCGACTCGCAACCCGTGTATTGGACGAACCTACTGTCAAATTTGCTCTATCAAAGAAAAGAAGAAGAAGACAAATAATGTGGGAATCTTAACGACGTAAGTGAAGAAAGCGTGTAAACAAATATACGCCCGCGGCATGGCGTATTAGACGAACGTACGGTAGAATTCGCCGTAGCGGGCCTGGAGATTCGACCTTTCCGCCGCGTTCATTTTGATTAATACTGAAGAACGTGTTACAAATATTTAAGATGTTTCTTTATGAATCCCTCCCGAAGTTATTAATTCATCGTCTAGAAAATTAAAATCTGGTGCTCACCGCTAACTTTGTAGTTGAAAAACTTGTTATAAAGTTTTAAAATAGTTGTGCTTAAAATATATTAATGGTAAGGTATTGTTTTTATTATTTTTAAATATAAAAAACCTACATCCCCAGGGGTCTATTGGAATAAAAAAGTTATTTTAGTTACGAATTCACCGGAAATGATTAAAATGTGAGTTTTAAGCAAACAAAAATTATAAGGGGTTGTGTACCGCCTTAACATAATGAAGAATAACAATATTGTAATCAATATTTATATTATTAAAGAAGGTCCAAAAAAATGTGCGGCTCGCAAAAACTCAGAAAAGAGGCCCAATACGAACAAGGGAGTTGGTGTGGGAGATCTCTATCCCCCTCTAGGATGACGGTTCCCGTTTTTACCTAAAGGGCGTGCTTTTGAAGATATAAGGGCTGGAAGTATCGCCCTCTTAAAATTCTTAGAACAGTCTTCCGAAAAACTCTAGAAGGTTTCAAAGTATTCTAGAAAGTTCTGGAAGGAGTAGCGGAGTATGTCGTTGAATGTTCGGGAATAGGGAATCGGAAACATAATTGTGGAACATTCCAGAACACTCTCGAATGTTGTCCTGAGCGAAGCCAGGTTACCCAGCTAGTAAAATATTAAGTACAGTTTAGACACTGCTCTTATTTATTTAATACTAGTTTAAGTACCAAGCGTTGCCCGGGCTTTAGATCATGTCTCTAATTTTAGATCTGAATATATTTAAAAGTAGTGTAACTAAACTCACCATTAATGATTCTTTCTTTCTATCTACTGTTAAATTCAAATTTATATTAAATTAAATGAAAACAAATCACTTTGTAAAACACAATTTAATCAAATTTATGTCATTAAGTAGGTACCTTAACAGGTTCCATGCCAACTGAGAATAAAGTCAACTCAACACTTCCTTGAAAAGTCATTAAAAGCTATGAAAAAAATCATTTTAAATTAGCCGATAACCCTAACCTAACGTAACCTATTTAACCAATGTTTTAAAAATATACGTACTTCGTTCATCCTAGACGCGAGCTTCTGTAGAAAAGGTGTAACAAATAATGTAATATATTTTTATCGAATTATTGAATCTGTGACACAGTTGAGCACCTTTACTTTAACTAAAATTGTTAAATAGATTACAAAAATTCATCTTTGGAAACTAAGAAATCTCAGAAAATGGTAAGGAGAAGTTAGAACCCTGTGCAAATTAAGTGACGAACCATAATGCGCCTCGTTTTAACGATCAACTGTCAGATACAAACACAATAGAGAGTGTAAGTGACGATAGAACCTTGTAAAATAAATGATTATTGAAAATGCTTGATGTTAGAACTTTTCATAAATATCTATGAAAATACAACACAGATGGTTCTAAAATTTATTTTGAATATAGAAATTAGCAAAAGAAATGCTTTGGCATTCAAAGATCATTTTTGAAAAAAATCCAAAGTCAGTTGGAACCCTATACAAATGAGGCGACGAGATATAGAAGAAAAACTTAACTTAACCAAAATATATAGAATATCCGTTCTATCGTGTGGTGTCTGTGGTGACGACTCCTGCTCAAATTATCAGGCACTTATAAAGCCATGACATTCTAATATCTTGGTTGTACAAGAGAGGAACGACAAATATACAATCAACTAACTAACTAACCATCACGCCGTTTCCCGCAGGGGTAGGCAGAGAGGACGGACCGCCAAACAACTCGGTCCTGGCACACACTCTTTGCTTCACTCACATTCATACATCTCTTACATACTCTTCTATTATTCTGACTTTTGACATGGCCCGACTCAAGTATCTGATTCACTTGATCGTGCCATGTCTTCCTTGGGTGTCCCCGACTTCTTTTACCATTCACATTTGCATCATATATTCTTCTGACACTACTTTCTTCGTTCATTCGCTCTACATGCCCAAACTATCTGAGGGTCCGTTTCTTAATCTTACTCATTATGCTTACATCAGCCTTACATTCTTTGCGGATCTCCACATTTCTCACACGATCATACATGGTTTTACCACACATACGCCTCAGGGATTTCATTTCAACAGCATTCAGTTTACTTTCATCCTTCCTCTGCCAGTTCCATGCCTCACTGCCATACATCAGGGTAGGTACCAGGACTCCATTGTGGACTGCTAGCTTCGCTTCTTTTGACAGTTTTTTATTAGCGCCAACGGCATTTAGTCCTCCATTAATGGAGTTACCGGCATTTACCCTTCTTTTGATATCTCTATACAATCAATCAATTGATAATTCATGAGAGAATTGACGGAAGACGGTGACCAGACATTTGATCCACAACAATTGCTCCCCGAAATGATATTTACTATAAAATTATAATTTTTTGTGCATTATTTATCAATTTCAAATGTGAAACTGACTTCAAAAATACCCTTAATAATAAGTTGGTACAAATACCAAACAAATTTATACACAAGTGTCGATTTTTTGTACTTATGCGCTGGTATACACAGTATATAGAGAAGTAGATTTATCCTTGATGCATTTGAATGAAAATATGGTTTATACTTTTGTTATTCTGCGGTACATCCTCTCTGCACATCCCTTCGGGGTCACTTAGTTATATTTTGTGTAATTAGGTATGCCGTATTTTCTCTAAACCGACTGCGTATTGTATATAAGTATGCTGCGGGGCAACTGTCGGCGGATCAGCTGTCATGGAACCACGGAAGACTTAGCACAGAAAGACGCAGTACTACATGGATACCAGAAAAAGAAGAATAGAATGTAATGTAGTTGGGATTGGGTGCGAAAATGAGCAATCTGAAAGTGGGCTGATGTAGCAGCGCTGATTTCTAACACAACAGAAGATTTTTACAGTCTTTCATGTCCAGAATGTATGAAGAATGAGTTAATGATGAATGTAAGTAAGTCTTAAACAGTGATTCCCAAAGTGGTCCAGGTGGACCCCTAAGGGTCCACGAGAGACCCGACAGGGGGTCCACGTAGGCGTGATAAAGAAATGGGGGTTCACAAATTGTAAGTGGGGGTCCAGGAACTGGTTTCGATTGAGGCCTATCCCGTGCCCCATAACCATATTCCATCCCACCCTCCGTCTTATATCCCATTACGCCCCCTCCATAATACGGGATATACCCCCTCCGTCATGGCAAATATAATCTCGAATAATGGTCCATCTTGCCCCCGTTTGAAAAAGTCATAGATCCGGTATCGCTCCGTTGTGACAGACCAAATCTTGCCATTCAATATTCAGTACAACGCTTGTCGAGTCTTGGGAATATGGTAGAAATGTACCAGCAGGGGGTCCACCGTGACCAGTAAAATTTTGAAAGTGGCCTACGACAAATAAAAGTTTGGGAACTTCTGGTCTAAAGTCATGGTGTTTGAAAGAGAGAGTACCAAAACAGTGTGCAATATAGTTGTGAATGATTAATATTTGGAGCAGGTGGATGAGTTTGTGTATTTGGGAAGTATTTTTACGAGAGGTGGGAAGGCTGATAGAGATATTGAAAGAAGGGTAAATGCAGGTAACTCCATTAATGGAAGACTGGATGAGACAGTCGTTAGTAAAAAGATGTCAAGAAAGGTTAGCAGTCCACAATGAAGTGCTGATATCAACACTGACGTATGTTAGTTAGCAACGGGACTGATGTAGTAATTAAGAAAAAAATCTCCCATATAGTTTTTTGTGTGGACGGCGCACAAAAGTTCCGACCGTCTGGAACTGGTGGGATCATCGAATACTCAAATGGGGTATGTTGTGAGGCTGAAGGAAGTGGGGAGGGGATGAAAACGGGGGAGAGGAAGGTTGGGAAGTACTCAGATCTTTTCATCAAACACTGCTAAAGCTATTTGAAGCAACAACGCTTCGATCCTGATCGGTAGAATTCTTTCACAAGAGAGATGTTGAGAGTACCTACTCTAGTCTGGAATGTACAAGATGTAAAAAGATAAAAACTTTGTCATATCATGATGAACCGCAAATAATAAAATATCACCCGATTGAAGGAAGAAGCAGAACGCAGAGGAATGTAAAACACTCCTAAAGTATTATTTGGCTGAATGATGACTGTTCACCTGATGATAGGCGACCTCCGATAGGAGAGGGCACCCGAAACTCGTAATAAATCACAGAATATCAAATGATTTGATATTAAACTTGCAGAATAATCGAATAATTGCACAATGTTATTGTTTTCTATGGAATATCAAAGTAACAACACAGACTGGGCGAGCGACGTCGACCATTGCCGACCGCTGCGAGAATCGTATTTAGATTATAAATAAGTAATTACGCGAAGTGCGGCGGACACAAAGAGAAAGGGGATGAGTCGGACGGTTTGCTAGGCGGACAAAGGGTTCGATTTGGACGCGGTCCAAGTGGCTGCGCGGTTACTTCGGCCGGAGTTGATAACTTGACAAGTCGCGGCGGCCATAACAGAATGTGACGTACAATCGGTACAATGGACAAAATTAAGTGCTGCCAGTAGAAAAAATACATCCTATTCTTTCCCGGGAAATTTTTTTACAGTACAAAATACCTAAAAATTTTCATCAATTTCTTTTCATTTATTACTGCAAATTCGACACAAGAGTCTCAATTATCTGGAGCGATTGGGGCTATGAAATCCTCGAATGTTTTTTTTTTTAAAGATCTATTACAGTCCTGACTGGTAGATACTCTCAGTATCGCTCTTGTGAAAGAATCAATCATAATCGAAACGTTGTTGCTTGAAATAGCTTTAGCCGTGTTTGATGATAAGATCTAAGTATTCCCAACCTTCCTCTTTCCCATATCCTTTCCTACACCACTTCTTTCAATCCCTTTTGGGGATTCCACCGGTAGTCACATCGATTCCGGACAGTCGTGACTTTTGTCCAATGTCCACACAAAAAAAAATATATGGGAGAGTTGTGAGGCTGAAGGGAGTGTAATTTTGTCTCATATTTATTTATTTACGGGAAGCACAAAAATTATGTGGAAGCTTTTGAAAAAAGCGAGTTTTTTTACAATTAAGTTCAAAAGATTTTTTATTGATTATCTAGGAGTTTGTCCAATTTGATCCAGTCTACTAATTATTTGAAATGCCAAGGAAAACAAAATATTAGTGAATAACGCAAGGAACGCTATGACAGAGTTATGTGGAAGTTCATCCTCTTTGCCTACCCCTGCGGTGAAAAGGCATGATGGTTAATTTATTTATTAAAAAAAATAGTACATTACTATAAATCATGAGCCGCTCATTTCACAAGGGAATTTTTGGATTGAGATGTGCAGCTTTACAATAATTAATTAATAAAATAATAAATAAATGTATTTACATCCTCCACATAAGTATAAAAAAAGCAAGTTTTATGAGTCACAGTCGTTACAGAACTCATTTCAGGATGGGAAGAACTTACAAATCATAAATGGGAGGAAATAGTTACAGTTTTACATAGGTATTTTGATATTACAAATAATATAAGTTTCACATACACAGTAAAGATGAAAAATAAAAGACACGTTAAGTAGAACAAACAGAAAAACAATTAAAGAAAAAAGAACAAGGTTATACAAATATGAACGATAACAAATAAATGGAAAAGAAGAGGAGAGAAAAGAGAACAAGACAGAACAGAACAAAAAATTGCATAGTTTCATCTTTAATTGTACTTAAAAAATCTCTAAAATAGTTTATTTCGTTTGTACATTTCTGGAATTGAATTATATAGCGTGTAGGCAATATAGTTCAGAGATTCTATCCCATATTTTGTAGTGTGTATTAATAATTAAAGATAATGATGCAAAGCGTTTTATTAAGACAAAGTTGTGCGGAGTCCATCCTCTGTCTATCCCTACGGAATGACACGGGTAGGTACTTGATTTTAAATTAAAATGGCTGCCTATTTGTTCACTTTACAGTCATGAAGTTGACAGCCTTGACAATCTGACAATAGCGAACCGCGCGGCGCGCTGTCACAAATTCATACAGCTATTTATTTTAACCTCTCTTTCTCGCATCACAATAATAATTATCAAATAGTAGCATTTACTATCTATTTTTACAATCATTATCGATAATCACGTTAATTTAAACAGTTAGTTCAATGAGTACCAGAGGAAGATGGGTGGACAATAGGAGAGGCGGTGGATTTAGAGGTTCGCGCGGCAGAGGGTTCGGTGGTCCTAGAGGAGGAGGGTTCGGACCTCCCAGAGGGTTCGGGCCTCCTAGGGGCTTCAATGGGCCCCCGAGAGGGTTCAGGGGAGGCTTCAGACCCCAGTTCAGAGGCCCCGGGTCGGAAGATAACCCTGGAAAGAGACTGTCAGAGAAAGAAATTGGTAAGTCAATAAGTTTTTTTTTCATTATCAGCAATTTTAGTTAAAAAAAATAAGGTGAACTATTTTTTATGTTTGCATTAAAAAAAAATTTATTTTAAAAATTGTGTTTATTTCAAATTATAAAATTTGAAAGCCTATTTTATCACCTTTTTAAAACAGTTTTTAGTTTTCGGATGCTTTCAGAAATATTCCATACATTTGGATTTTATTGCAAAGTTGAAATAATTTGACCTTCTGACAAAATATGACCGAGGCCTGAGGGAAACGAAAAATGTGCGTTCCCAGATGCGACTAAATATTTTCCGTCTTTTTTGTTTCACATTTTCCATTTATTTCTTTGTTCCAGGTATCACGGAGTACATATCCTCACTGGAAGGCTTCTCCGGCGTGATAAAGTCCCGCTACTCCGACTTCCAGGTGAGCGAGGTGAGTGTGGAAGGTGAGGTGGCGCGGCTGACGCAAATGTCGGCTCCGCAGCCCGGAACCGTCGAGGAGGTGACGGAAGATGACGAGGAACTGCGGCTGCTCAGCAAGTACGACACGCGGCTGATCAGCCTCGACACGTGGGACAAGTTGAGTGCACTCGCTGCTGCTCCCAATAGTCTGGAAAAGGTGGGTTTGAGGATGGGTGACTATTTATTCTTTTAACCGTTTGCACCCCAATGTCGAGTGTCACTCGACATTGATGTTGTTCCACCAGCTCCAATAATAATATTTAGAATTATGAGTGTAAGTAATTATAAGTTAAGTTATTATATCACAAATTTTGTTTTTCTGTACTGGCTTTCGTCTATAATACTCAATTTATTTAAATATTTATCTAAATTTATCGAAATATAATTTTCTAAAATTTTTTCTAATGCAGGTAGATAGAAATTGGCCTGTAATTGTTAATTTGGGAGTGATCTCCATTTTTTAAAATAGGCCTCACAATGCAATGTTTTAGTTCATCAGGAATGAAGCTTGTATCAATTATTCTGTTGATAAAGTGAGCAATCACAGGGCTAAGTAATTTGACATGTTTTTTTAATCTAACATACCAATTAGATCTATACCCGGGTGTCTTGGAATTTTTCATGCCTCCGATAATGTATTCAATTTGCTTGGCATTAGCTCTTGGTAAGTACATTGAATGCGGTAAGGATTCTTGCAAGTGTTTAGACGCTCGGACATGTATATAAAACTTGTAATAGTGAATTGGAGCGATTTTGGTCGAAAAATGGACCACTTTTATTTTTCTGCGATTGATAGCGGTCCAAAATTGGATTACGTTTTCCTACCATTCATAGAACATTTATTGTAATTATTTAAAACATTTCCATGGCCAGCCATTTATTTTAAAACGAAGCTATCGAAATGCTTTATCTACTATGACCATAGACGTCGCAAATCCGAGCTTCGTAGACTATTTTAGAACGATGTTAAAAATAAATTTTTAAAATATTTTTTTCATGCAGAATTTCTGATCAGTTGTTTACGGTTAAAATTAAGTAATTTTTCCATAGATATACCTTTCATTATCAAGTATACCACAGACAACATACAGAAATCGAAAATATTCTATGTTGATGCGAATAAGTACCTCTCACGGCACTTTCAAAGTAACAAACACGCAGGATTCGCGTGGTTATAAACTTTACGATTTTTTATGTATATTTTTATAAATCCTACAAATATGAGATAAACGGTAAAATACAGGTTAATTCATTGGCTATATAACACTATAATAAGTTTTTATGTCTCCATGTTAAAATTCGAAGGTATGATTTTTTTAATGTTGGCGAAAAATTAAAAACATGATCTTCTGGAAATCTCGAGCAAAAGTTCTGTTTCCATGTTTAGGTATGTTCTAAAATGCTAAGGATGTGTCCTTTTTAAATATTTTACTTTAAAATATGTTCAATTAAAATCCTTTACACAAGATTCAACCTCAACATTAGAAATTGATGAATAGATGATGAGAATTGGTCTTTACAAACTTTGACACCTCATATTTCAGAACGAGGTTAGAGTTAGAACCCTACCCAAATGAGTTGACGAAATGTTGAGCACCTCTCGTGGCAATGTCCCGTTAATTTCCGGGTACGAACAAAGACTTACACATTTCAATTTAGAGAGTCTAGTTAAAAGACGTAATATAAATGACCTCTTAAAGCTGGTTCACACTTAGCTATCAAATATAAAAGATCATAGCGCGCCAAATAACGCTCTCCATACAATCCCTTCAGACCGTTCACACCTAAGCGTTTTTAAGCGCAGATCAATCATAGACAATACACATCTCAGACGTAACCGCTCCAGACGCGATATCCCAGAAGATAACTCTCCCCTTCTCCGACTAAAACAGGAGAGGGGGTCATTATAATTACGGAGCTGCCTAGACCCGTGGATGACAGATGTCGAGTTGACAGATTTCAGTACAAAAAATATGCGTTCCGTTGCTGCTCCCTAATTCGACTGACCCCCTCTCCTACCACAGGAAGAAATATTTGATAGCCTCGTGTGAAAGGACAAAAGATAAGCGCTCGCGAATCAACCGATATCTGCTCGCAGATATATAGCTAAGTGTGAACTAAGCAAATGTTTTATAAAATTACAGAATGAAACAAGTTCTTTGTTTAAAACCACTTTATTTAAATTTATATTCGTCGACCGGTTTCGGTCGAACTCGACCTTCTTCAGGACAATAAACATATAAACTAAATTAAAGTACAGAGTTAAGATAATGAGGTAAACACAAAAGAAAGAGAGAGCATATAAGAGAGAGAGAGAGAGAGCATCAGATAATGGTTGGGGGCGGGGTAGGAGGAGGGGTCAAGGGAGGGTGGGGGTTAGAGAGGGAGAAAGGGAATAACTTTAAAATGGGACTGGTGGTTAATTCTAATTGTTTGTTTAAAATTTGGCAATTATTTTTCTTTGATTTTAATATTTCTAAAGCTTCTAGGTTATTAAGGCGTATTCCTATTTTATTTATATGGACTATTTGGACTCCCGTATTTTTATTAAAGGTATGGTCAGTATCAATTAAGTGTTCGGCAAATTCTGAGAAACCTGTGCTTGTGAGACACCTAACATGTTCTTTAACCCTAATATTTATGTTACGCGCTGTTTTACCTATATATATTGCTGGGCAATTGTTACAATTAAGTTTGTAGATGCCAGAATGGCTTAGTTTGTCCTCTTTGTCTTTAGAATTAGTTAAGAGTTTGGATAAATTATTGTTAGTATAGAAGGCCGGCCTTATTTCAACTGGAAGTTTAGACGTGCAAAGGGAAGAGAATTTACTAATATACAAAATTCTACGCCATTGAGCGTTGTTATTATTATTATTATTAATGGATGGTATGGCATTATAGAGAAATTTATTTGTTGAGATTCGGCGAAGTTTTTCCTCTCAAAAAAACTTCGCCGAATCTCAACAAATAAATTTCTCTATAATGCCATACCATCCAGGTAAAACAGCGCGTAACATAAATATTAGGGTTAAAGAACATGTTAGGTGTCTCACAAGCACAGGTTTCTCAGAATTTGCCGAACACTTAATTGATACTGACCATACCTTTAATAAAAATATGGGAGTCCAAATAGTCCATATAAATAAAATAGGAATACGCCTTAATAACCTAGAAGCTTTAGAAATATTAAAATCAAAGAAAAATAATTGCCAAATTTTAAACAAACAATTAGAATTAACCACCAGTCCCATTTTAAAGTTATTCCCTTTCTCCCTCTCTAACCCCCACCCTCCCTTGACCCCTCCTCCTACCCCGCCCCCAACCATTATCTGATGCTCTCTCTCTCTCTCTCTTATATGCTCTCTCTTTCTTTTGTGTTTACCTCATTATCTTAACTCTGTACTTTAATTTAGTTTATATGTTTATTGTCCTGAAGAAGGTCGAGTTCGACCGAAACCGGTCGACGAATATAAATTTAAATAAAGTGGTTTTAAACAAAGAACTTGTTTCATTCTGTAAAATGTCAAGCCACAAAGTGTTTGCTTTCTTCGATAATTTTATAAAATTGTTAACAACCTAGTAGATAGTAACTTAATCAATGAAATCAATTTATACGCCAGGCCCAAATCTACCAGAAAATTTGACATATTTTGGACCGAAATTTTTAACAATAATACGGGATACTTTAATCCCATATCTAGAATGTCACGATCTTACAACAATCTCACTAAATCACACTCTATAATAGATATTTTTGTGAATAATATTACTTGTTTTAAGAAATGTCTCCATGATTTGTGCAACTAAAATGTTGTTTTATTATTTTTAATAAACACTTTAAATATTATGTAGCTATCATGTATTTCAAATTTTCTATTTAAGTTTCTAAATTATGTAAAAAATACTTTCATTGTTTTTCATGTGTCTATGAATACGCTAATGTTATTACTGTAGACACATTAGTCTAGGGATATTTATATTTGTATCTTAATTTGTTATACACTAACCAAAATAATGCTCTGTAAATATCCTGTTTGTGTCTCAAATAAATAAATAGTCCTAAACATATGATATAATTACAGGTAGAAGTGGAAACTGAAGACATGTCGAAAGAGGGTCGGACGAAAATCTACGACAGCGTAAAATCGACGTTCGGCGGACGTCTCGTCGGCTCGACCGTCACAGTCGGCGAGCGCAAGTCCATTGTGTTCACGCGGCCGCAGAAGGGTGTGCGCCTCGACACGCGCGAGAAGTGGCTCTGGCCCGAGGAGTACGTGCACTTCCTGGTGTACAAGGAGAACCTGGACACCATGGAGGCGGCGGGGGCCATCGCCGAGGCGCTGAGGATGGGGCACGTGAAGCCCGCATTCTTCGGGTACTGCGGCACCAAGGATAGGAGGGCCAAGACAACTCAGTGGTTCAGCTTGCGGAAGGTAACATACTTTGACAATTCTTTTTTACCTACAATCCCGTAATGCTTTCAAGGTATTTTAAAAATGCTATTTGCATAATTCTTATTGTTGAAGTTGTCGTAATAACAATTACAAGTGGTTCGCTATGTTTGGTGACTTAGCAGGGGTGCCCGGGTTCATGGGGTGAGGTTTGTTCAGGTCTTGGCGGCGGACGTGTCTGCCCACCTGTTGCGTGGCGGGCCGCATAGAAAGAGACTCGTTAAGGGAGGCCTTTTGACCTTTCCAGCTGGACTCTCTCGACCCATCGCCTTGCAACGCAGTTGGAGGGATGGATTCATACGTCCGTCACTCCTGGACACACTGACCCCCAGATTCCTACCCACCCCTCTTATCTTTTTCCTTCCCAAAACTTCCTATCCTTTCCTTCCTTAAAAAGACCCTCCACACACTGTGTGCCTTAAGACAGGGGTAGGAATTTTTTTGCATTCCGAAGACAACTGGTTTTAATTTAACAAGGAATCTAGGCGCGAGTCTGTTTACAGAAACATTTAAACGGTCAGAAGTGTGATATTACAGTAAGAATGTAGATAACACAAAGAAAATCTTAATTATCGTTTCAAATAATAAAATTTGAATCCCTCAGGCCCTGAGCATATTTTGTCAGAAGATCACAGTATTTCCGCTTTTCAATAAAATCCAAATAAATGAAACATTTTTTAACATAATTGTTTTTGAAAGGTGATGAAATACGCTTTCAAATTTCATTATTAAAAATACACATTGAAATTTTAAAATTTTAAGGTATTGTAATATTAAAATTTTAAGGTATTGAAATATTAAAATTTTAAGGTATTGAAATATTAAAATTTTGAATGCAAACATAAAATGTTTTTAAAATGACTGACCATACTTTTCTAACTAAAATTACTGATAACAAAAAAAACTAAAATGTGCAAATTTTATTAGACAAAAGTATTATAAAGGTTTTTGTCATTTCATGTAAAAATATTAAATAAAAAATTCACAAAGTTTCATAAATTTTTCTCAAATTGCATTCAGAAACTTTGGTTTCATGTTTGTGTACATTTTAATTCTTCTGTGGTTAACTTTTAGATTTGAATGTAAAGCGTAGTGTTTTCTCTTTCTAACACTTTTAGATCATATTTCTTACTATGATAGTAAGGGAGACACAATTTATTTGAAATCTATTACGAAAGATTTTTTAAATATTTATATTGAGGGATCAGTAGGATTTATCGGTCCAGTTAGGAGTTCTATCGAGCCGAACCCTCTAATATGAAAATATCTGGAGTCGGTGAGCGAGCTGTTCCCAGAAACGAACAAATTAGTCTGAGTGGTTAACACACATCAGGATGAACGTACGCTGAGACATCGGTCGCGCAGAATGTTCAGCGCAAGATAGTTTTGGTTTTTGTGTTGTATGGAAGTGTATGGAGCGACATACGCTGAGACGTGCATGTTTCTCATACATTCCACGACTGCGCTGAACATGCTGCGCGACCGATGTCTCAGCGTATGCCCATCCTCAACATGTTAACAGAAAAATTTACCAAAACATTTTGATTCGAAAAGTCCATATTAAAAAAATAATGCAATTGTTAGTGACTATCAAAACATTTAAAACTTATTTATTGTCTTGCTTTTGTAAGGTGGACCCTCGTCGCATCCTGTCCAGTTGTCGTCGCTTGCGCAACGTTTCGGTGGGTAACTTCCGCTTCAGCGCAACGCATCTGCGCCTCAGCTACCTGCTCGGAAACCGCTTTCGCATCGCACTGCGCAACGTGACCGCCACCGACGAGGAGATCTCCGCCGCCGCGCAATCGCTGCAGCAGAATGGATTCCTCAACTACTATGGACTGCAGAGGTAATAGAATGTGATATATTAGCAATTTCCTGGCATGTGTTGTAATGCCACTTAAATAAAGGTATTGTTTCTCCCTGTGTGTCCTGATTTCTAAACCAAACAGCGGCGCGACCTTAATGTCTGTCTGGACTTTTTATCACGATGCTTAATTTTCCAAAATTAATCAGATTATACCTGTATTTAAAGATAATATTCTGATAATTTCAAGTGATTTTGGGAATGGAAAACTTCACCACATATCACCAGAGGGGGGGGAGGAGGTTAAAAAGTTGCTAAAAAACATCACATGATTAATGGACGACCCCTTATATCCTAAATGTCCAGTTTATTATGCTACATACTACATGCTTATACTCCTGAATAACCTATGTATCTTTTATAATGTGATATTGTAAAAGCCTTCAAGACGTGTATAAATAAATTAAAAAATCACTGGACACCCTTAATACAAATATTTTTTTAGAAAAACTCTTTACATTCACCATAATTACCATAAAATACAACTTTTGCATTTGACGCGATTGAAAATACTGCATTCAAAATGAAAATTGATTTTCGCATAGGAGGGAGGGAGGCAGCATCAATTTGCGGCCTTACAATAATTTGTCATTTTCTTAAGTTGGTACCCGTTTTAAATTTATTGATTTAAATTTGTTGATTCCAGGTTCGGCTCCCGCGCCGACATCCCGACCCACCGAGTGGGGCGCTGCCTGCTGCTGGGCGACTTCCCGGCCGCCGTAGCCCTGCTGCTCTGCCCCGAGGCGGCGGGGCCCGACGTGGGGCCCGCGCTGCGTCTGTACCGGGCCTCCGGGGACGCCACCGCCGCCCTGGCCGCCCTGCCGCCCCGCGCCATGGGCACCGAAGTGCGGCTGCTGCAGGGACTGGCGCATAATGCCAAGGCCGACATTGTCACGGCGCTGGAGAGGATACCAAGGAATACAAGGTATGCATCCAATATTAGTGGAGATGGTTTAACTCATGCCACTCGAGGAAACTCGAAAATTTCGCGATGTTTTGACTTTGACGTAATATTTTCTGAGTTTATTTTATGCTATCTTATGTAATATTTACCGAAACACATTCCTTGAACAATAAACTATGCATAATAACAACATTACTTGCGTTTATCTGCCGAATTCGTATGTTTACGATCTTTCTTACGAAAATGATGCAATCGAACTGACAGTTGAAATGCTCAGAAAAAAACTTTGCCAGAGATCCATAAAGAATTCATAGAAATTATTCGGGTTCGCCGGCAAGCAACCGGCAAGCAACCGGTTAATTAACCATTCTATTCCCAGAGTGGAAGATACTTTCAGTATCCCCCTGGTGTAAGACCACCGTTCAGAATTGAAACATTCCTTGAAATGGCTTTAGCCGTGTTTGGTGACCAGATCTGAATAGCCAGGCACTTTCCACCTTCCTCTTCCCCATCTCCTGCCCCTCCCCACTACCTTCAGCCTCACAATTGGGGATGCCATAGTCTCACTGGCTCCAGACGGGAGTAGCTGGGACTATTGTGCGGTATTCATATTAAAAAAAGCCTGGAAATTTTATCATCTGAACAGTTAACCCCTCCCCTTGACAGTTGATCCCCGATCTTTAATAAGATCCCTCAGTCATTTTACCCCCTCGGACATTTGACCCCCCTGGAAAGTAAATTTAACAGTCAGTTGATCCCCATGGACATTTGATCCCTAGTCAGTTGCCCCCCCTGGAAAGTTAACCCGTGGACAGTTCACCCTCCAAGGCAGTTAACCCCCCATATCCGAGGGATCAGCTGGCAGAGGGAACAAGTGTCTGGGGGACCAACTGTCAGGGGAACAACTGTCGAGAGATCAACTGTCGATGGATCAACTTTTATTTTTATCTTTTAAATTACAAACACGAGGCACTGAGAAAAATAATTTCCCTCAGGTTTACCCTGGGGTTCTGTGTGGAGGGTCTTTTTGTCGAAAGGAAGGAGTGAATCCGGGTCTTGAAGAGAACCATGTTGCAGAAGGGAAGAAACACAGATCACAAATCGTTCCACAGCCGAGCTGTTGAACTCAAGAATGAGTTGTAGAAACAACCCATTCTCATGTGACAAATGTTAACTGTGTGCAAATGTTGGGCGTGCACTTGACGTATTTCCCGACTGTGCACTGGTGCCGAAGGCATCCGCACCTCCTTCCCTTCCCCACTAATTTTAGCCTCACAACATACCCCAATTGAGGATGCTACAGTTGCATTAGCTCTGTAGGGGTAGTTGGCACTCTTGTGCGCTTACTCACATAAAAAACTTCTTTAACACATTCGCTACCAGGAGCTTTTGTTACCATTAAAAGTACATTGGATTGGTCCACTCGTGGGAATGATTGGCACTGAATGTGTTAAACTTATATTTAGGACCTTTGGCGACCTCCGTGGCCAAACGGTTGTATTGCACCTCACATAAATCTTCGTAATTGGTGACCCTGACATGATCTCTCCCAAAGTTGTACAGCCTTACTAATAAAAAAGCACTTAACGACCGTTAAACGGTGTTTCTGCTCGATGACTGTTAAACGGTATTTCTACAACTTTACTAATAACATAATGACGTTTTTATGTTGGCTGCATTGAACATTTGTTGATTTGCCAAAGCGGGGTGACCATGTTTTTTCATTATTGATTCAGTTGATTTCACCATATTTTTTCAGTTGATTTAATGTTTTTGAACAGAATTTCCGTTGTAATGATCAAATATTATCATTTTTCCAGGTTATTATACATCCATTCGTACCAATCTTGGGTATGGAACCGCTGCGTCTCCGAACGCATCCGTCGCTGGGGCCTGACCCCTCACGTCGGTGATCTGGTGCCCCTCAACCCCGAGGAACTCGCCAACACTGAGGAGATCCTCGAGGAATCCCTCGAAGAGGCAGACGAAGAAGAAGAACCGCAGCAACAGGCGAAAGACAACTCACGAAAACGCGGCGTCAAATATCCTGAATCAAATCAAAAAGATATCAAAGTTAAAGTTTTAACTGAAGAAGACTTAACGCAATACAGTATTTGGGATATTGTTTTACCGTTACCGGGATACAGTATAGAATATCCGCCGAACATGAAAGAATTCTACGAAGACATCATTGTCAAGGAAGATAACCTAACGCTCGAGCTAAAACAAAAAGTAAAAGCGTACTGTCTGAGTGGCACTTATCGAAAGATAGTTTTAAAGCCGGAAAATCTGACGTGGAAGATCGTCCGATACACCGATCCATACTGCGATCTGATCTTGTCAGATCTGGACGAGCTGCAGGGGAAAAAAATAGCCGGTGACATCGAAGACGGGAAATACCGGGCGCTTTTGGTTGATATGACACTACCGGCGAGTACATACGCAACGATGGCATTGCGCGAGCTCTTGAAAAAAGACACGTCCAGCGAAAGCCAGGCCAAGTTTAACGATTATCACAAAGAAAAAGCGGCGCCTGTTTTAGACGAGGTAGCTAAAGACACGGAATCAGTTAAAACTGAGTCATCGCTTACGGAAGAATCGGTTAAAACAGATTCATCGCTTTTAGTAGAATCGGATAAAACAAATTCATCGCTTTTAGTAGAATCAGTTGCTAACGAGTCTCCGGTTATTAAAAAGGAGGCAAACGGAGATGCCGAATTGAAAATGGACACTTCCGATATCGTTATCA
Source organism: Glyphotaelius pellucidus (assembly GCA_936435175.1). Taxonomy (NCBI): domain Eukaryota; kingdom Metazoa; phylum Arthropoda; class Insecta; order Trichoptera; family Limnephilidae; genus Glyphotaelius; species Glyphotaelius pellucidus. The sequence continues at coordinate 17,520,259 of OW386565.1, forward strand.
AAGCGGAACCCGTAGATATTGTGAAACCCAGCACGGAAAAAAGGAAAGGTGACGAGGATACGTCATCTGAAGATGGAAAAAAGGTGAAATTAGAAGTGTAGAATGTGACGTGTTTCAGTTGCTCTACCATGCATTGAATTATAATAGGTATCCCAACCAGAGTTGATGTATACTCACAAAGATGCATTTCTTGCATGCAGCATATTTCAAATTTCATTCAAAGATACAAATTCGATGATCGTATACAATTGTTGTCTCTTTCGCACTAATAATTAGAAAGGGATGATGAGGCTGTTTCTCAGTGATGTTTGGCAAGGACATCATTGTGGGAACTGTACACATGTCTTGTATGCACCAATACAATGATTTTTGGTTTATCGTTTTTGTATTTAATTGTTTTATTTTTTAAAATGTTTTTATTAATTTCTGCAAGTATTTTAGTTTTAGTAATGTGACAGCTATTTCAGCATTCATGGCCACTTCAAAACAGATGTTAAACAATTAGGCCCGATACTCGATGATTTAAGTCAATTGAGAAAGGTTTTTGACGTGATAACGTCTTATAAATCGATGAATAATGGCTGCACTCACGAAAAAGCATGACTCATTGTCACGTTTCGCCTGAGCCGAGCGTGCAAGCGAGAGCGCGGCACAAGCGTTCGGCTTGTGACGCATCTATCTCTCTTCCACTCCATCGTTATTATATGACGTTATCACGTAAAATTATCGTCCGTAAACCGACTTTACAGACAACCAATTTTTTTCTAAAACATATTCGTTTCAACCCTTCATGATAATTTGTTTGCTCTTCGGAACAACTAACCTGGGTCTCGTAGAAATTGCTGTAACTGCACACAGGAGGTCCTAAGGAAAGTTATTTCTCTCAGGGCCTATCATCTTTGGGGATGAGATTCATATTGTAGGAGGGAGGAAACCTAGAGAAACTGGCAAATCTTTCGACAATCGATCTGTAAAACTCAAGAAAGTGTTGTGGAAACGATCCATTCTCATGTGACAAACGTCAAATGTGTACAAATGTTGGGCGTGCGTTTGGCGTGTTTCCGACTATGCACTGGTGCCGGAGCGTCTTTCATTAATATACCGGTAGAATAAGGACAGCTTTCCCACCCGACACCTGTACTCTAAAGCTAGCAATCCGTTTGTTAAGATAGTAGAATCTATCAAACGGATCACCCATTTCTCTCAGGTATTTTGGGGCTCCAAATTAGAGGTGGCTGCCAAATTCAACCATGGGGCGCACTTGCAATTTGTACAGGGTCAGCAGTTGTGTACTATTAAAGTATCGGCGGGCCCTGTACAGTGCGCCCAGCTTCTGAGAGGCTAACTTAACTCTGGCTTCGATGGAACCTCCATATCTGAGCTGGTCACTAAGGACGGGTTGTTTCAAAAAATTTGATGGATTCATCAATTATTTGAAGTTAATTTTCACGTTTTGTGTAAGTTCTATTCAAGTTCTGTGATTATTTCAGTTTTGTGAAGCAACTGTCCTATAACGATGTAATAACAGAACTTGAATAGAACTTACACAGAACGTGAAAATCAACTTCAAATATTTGATGAATCCATCAAATTTTTTGAAACAACCCATCCTTAGAGTTACACCAAACATATCAATGGAAAGCCTGTTAGGAAGATTGCTTCCGTTGAAGGGGACTTTGATTTCGTCTATTGTCAATAGATGTCTCTATTGTCATTTTGATTTATCAAAAGAGCCAAATAAATAACTCACTGTTTTACCATTGGAACCATTTCTTATTGTTTTCGTTACAGAAACAAATAAACCTCTTCTAATTTTGAACTGAGACCAAGGCATCATTCTGTATTGTTAGTATATCCATTGGAGCGATTTTTTCCATATAATAGCGCCATTTTAGATGTCTCCGATTGCTTTTCAGGTAAAAAAAGTCAATTATCTCCTTGATTTGGCAAATTTTTTTTTGTAAAATATTTATAGCTCCCACGTTTGTTATTTTGGACTTAAAACGAAGCTATTGAAATGCTTTATCTATTATGACCATAGATGTCGCAAATCCGAACTTCGTAGACTATTTTATAACGATGTTAAAAATAAATTTTTAAAACATTTTTACAACTCAATGAGGAAAACATAAGTATATCAACGAGTGTAAAATACGGGTCACATCATCACTGAAGACCTCTCGGATGATGGTGATATTGAACGACAGAGGAGAAGTATCAGTGTATTGTCCAATATGATTGCCCGAAGATTTTTCCAATGCAGTAACCATGTAAAAAAAACATTGTTCACTGCATTTTGCACTAATCTATATACATGTGAAACATGGTGTAACTACCGAACCACCTCGATGGAACGACTCCGGATCCAATATAATGATGCATGTAGAATTATAAATCGACAATGTTCACTGAACTAGGACTGCACGGATTCGCCGGTCCAAAGAGACATCGGGTCACTGGAGCCAGGATGCGGCTAATGGCTTCTGACAATGCAGTGGTGACCGCAGCGTTCCAGCACCAAACCCCACTCCTGAGTGAGCGCTGGGCCCGAGCTTGAAGAATAGAATTGATTACTTATTTATTTTTTTATATTTAATTTTTATATATATATTTTTTTTTATTTTGTTTTTTTTTCCTATTCTATGTTCTAAAAAAAAAAAATCTGTTGTTTTAAAATATGTTATAAAATATATTATATAAATATGTACAATCATATGGGACGTGTGGGATTGCACTATCCTCCCCACATCCTGGAATAAAACTTATTATTATTAAATATTTTTTTCACGCAGAATTTCTGATCAGCTGTTTACGGTTAAAATTAAGTCCTTTTTTCCATAGAAATGCACCTTTCATTATCAAGTATACCGCAGACAATACACAGAAATGGAAAATATTATATGTTGACTCGAATAAGTATCTCTCACGGCAGTTTCAAAGTAACAAACACGCAGGATTCGCGCAGTTATAAACTTTACGATTTTTTAATAAATCGTACAAATATGGGATAAACGGTAAAGGACAGGTTAATTCATTGGCTAAACAGCACTATAATAAGTTTTTTTGTCTCCATCTAAAAATTCAAAGGTACGATTTTTTTTAATGTTGGTAAAAAATGATCTTCTGAAAAAAGTTTTAAAATTCGCTGTCGCTCCAGTGGTTATAGAGTGATTGACCCTTTCTAACAGTGTATTTATTTAACAGGTGTATTGTGAATGAACAGCTTCCTTGTTGTGTGCGCTTGACTCTGGGTTGGGATGTTGAGAATACATTGACTTTATACATTTGTATCTATGTGATGGAAATATTTGGAAAGGAAACTCATTGTCTACGATACGTACTATTTATGTATCAACACTTCTATTTAAATGCGATTTTTGTTGGTAACAAAAATTTACGTTGTGACAAAAAAAAACGTAAAACGTGAATTTTCAGATTTGGTGTGATATGTTAATGTAATAAATAAATATTAGTAATAACACTTGTCTTTATTTTTTTTTCCTCTTCCGTCCCTCAAGGCCTGTGTCATCTTTGGGGATGTTGTGTGGAGGGTCTTTTTAGGAGAGTAAGTTCTGGGAAGGAAAAAGGTATGTTATCCGGGGGTCAATGTGTTCAGGAGTTGCGAACGTGTGATTCAATCCCTCCGACTGCGGTGCAAGGCGACGGGTCGAGAGTCCGGCTGGAGAGGTCAAAAGGTCTCCCTCAGCCAGTCTCTCCCGATCTAAACGCATCCACCGCCAAGACCTAGACCAGCGATTCCCAAAGTGGTCCAGGTGGATCCCCAGGAGTCCACGAAAGATCCGACGGGGGTCCATGTAGGCGCGATAAAGAAATGGGGGTTCACAAGTTGTAAGTGGGGGTCCACGAACTGGTTTCGATTGAGACCTATCCCATGCCCCCTATCCATATCCAATCCCACCCCCTTCTCATATCCCATTACGCCCCCTCCATAACAGAGCGACTGGCATACACGTTGTACGGGTTATGCACGAGATCTTAAAACGCCCAGCTAGGAAAGGGGGGGCGTAATGGGATATGGGCGTACTGTACTGGGACCCCCCCGTCCCATATCCCATTACACCCCCTCCGTCGTGACAAATATAATCTTGAATACTGGTCCATTTTGCCCCTGTTTGAAAAAGTGGTAGATCCGGTATTATTGCCCCGTTGTGACAGACCACACCTCACCATTCAATATTCAGTACAACGCGTGTTGAGTTTTGGGAATATAGTAGAAATGTACCAGCATGGGGTCCACCAGTAAAATTTTGAAAGAGGTCTACGAGAAAAAAAGTTTGGGAACCTCTGACCTAGACAAACCTCACCCCAGGGACCCCTGCCGATTGACCAAAATTAGCAAATCACTTGGGGTGACCTATGGCAATGGTGTTGGTTATCCAATAAATGGTTGCCGGGGCGGCGGTACCCCTACCCGTCCCCAAAACTAATCGATGCCTAACTCTCACAGTACGACTTGATTTGCCTCCTGGCCGTCAACCAAAAAATAAAACAATTTTTATAATAATATATCGTATATTTATTTTTTTAAAACATTTCCAGGAATTGTAAAGGATCGAAGAAAGTTCCACAAATCAGAAAGGTATGCATTTTTAATGAATTCACTCCGCACCACTGTGAAATATCAACTTCAACTTACGACAGCTGTGTAGCCGCTTTTGTAATGATGTTATGATAATCAACGCTGCAACATCTGGGTAAAAGTGCAAATTTTAATTTCACTAAGACCAGCTGGTTGCTATTCCCGACTGGCAATCCATACGTCGCGGGTTCAAAAAAATATTATTTGATTAATTTGTGTTATTTCACAATTAATTAGTTCAAATTAATATATGGTATATTTGCGGCGCGTTCCAGAGTGGAAGATACTCTCAGTATAGTATACTGATAGGAACGGCAATACTCTGGAACGTGCCGCATATAAACTATACAGGGTGTTAAAAGGGACATTCTTGACTTCCTTTATCCACTGGAGCGACTAAGGTCAAAATATGGACCGCTTTTGTTTTTTCTGCGATTGACAGCGGTCTAAAATTGGACCACATTTTTCATTACCAAAGTTTTTAAAGTTAACGATTTTATAATATTTTTTTTTATAAATCCTATGAATATGTGATAACCGTCAAAAGATAGGTGAATTCATTGGCTATATAGAAATATAATCAGTTTGAATGCCTCCATATTAAAATTCAGAGATATGATTTTTTTAATGTGGGCGGAAAACATTAAAAATGATCTCCAAAAAATCACAAGCAATCTGAGGAAAAAGTTTTAAATTGCGCTGTCGCTCCAGTGGCTAACTGGTGATTTTTGACATTGTTTCTGGGAAGTTCTGGGAAGGAAAAAGGTATGAGGGGTGGGTAGGAATCTGGGGGTCAGTGTGTCCAGGAGTGGCGTACGATTGAATTCATCCTTTCCACTGCGCTGCAAGTCCTTCTGAGAAAGTGATGCTAGAGAGGTCAAAAGATCTCCCTCAACCAGTCTCTTCCGATCTGTCTTGCCACGCAGTTGGAGGGCAGACGCGTCCGCCGCCAATACCTGTACAAACCTCACCCCACAAACCCAGGCACCCCTGCTAAGTCGCCAAACGTTGCGAAACATTTGGAGTGACCTACGGCAGAGGTGTTGGTTATCCGATAAACGGTACTCATACCGCCCAAATTGTAAATAATGTCAGGAATCACTGGTTAAAGTAAGTCAAATACGTCCCTTAACACCGTATATAGTATTTTTAATTAATAAATTGTGAAATAACACAAATAAATGCCGGGATTTGAACCCGCAACATTCGAATTCGTAGCCAATAATCATAAACACTCAACAACAGAGACCGTTATAGAAATAAAAACGTAGAAAATAAAAAAAAATGCTTTTAAATCTTCGATGAATTTAAATTTGTGAAAGTTTAATTAGAATTTGGTCAGTGGTACGGAGGGCTTTTAAAAAGTTGCAGATTACAATTTCTTCGATCATTACATCGGAGGATGTATGTTTTTGTAAAATATCAAGCAAAGAAAAAAAACCTTATAAAAAACATAACACTTTACGTGAAAAATTGTTCCAAACTTCGCACGTATATTTTTTTGTGAAAATTTACACTTTTTTAAATCTATCAAATAGATTCATTCCCCGCCTTAAAAACAATGTTTACACTGAACTTCACTGCCTAACCTGACACGGACCCACAATATATGATTAAAGATTGCACAAAAAGTAAATAATTATTAACAATTATTAATAATTATTACAAAAAAATAATTAATTATTAACAATTATTACAAAAATGCAATTCATTATTAATAATAATTACAAAAAGTAATTAATTATTAACAATTATAACAAAAAGTAATTAATTATTGACAATTATTACAAAAAGTAATTAATTATTAACAATTACTAATAATTATTACAAAAAGTGATTAATTATTAACAATTATTACAAAAAAAACAATTAATTATTGCAATAAGGTAATTAATTATTAACAATTATTACAAAAAGTAATTAATTATTACAAAAAGGTAATTATTAACAATTATTGCAAAAAAGTTAATAATTATTAACAATTATTACAAAATGCAATTAATTATTAATAATTATTACAAAAAGGTAATTAATTATAAATAATTATTACAATAAGTAATTAATTATTAACAATTATCAATTATTATTACCAAGAAGTAATTAATTATTAACAAAAATCTTATATCAGTTTGACAATTTATAAATTTCAGATAGAAAAATCAATATTGAAAGAGATATTTTGAGTGCAGTTTCGGCTGTTCCACATTTATTGAAATGCAACATTGTTTTCAAATGTCAATAAAAATCCAAATGGCGGGTAATGGCCGTTTGATGACAATGCTACATTTGAATATTCGCCAAACAACTGGGCCTAAATATTGTTAGATCGAAAATTACATGTGACATCATCACAAATCAACAATCAGCATCATTTTGAATATTTTGACATTTGAACGGTCCCTGTTACATGTCAATTCTCAGCCCGCTTCAGATTTTGAACAATTTGTTATCATTAAAAAATATATTTTTTTTACGCGACTACCTCACAAGAATTCCAACTGCTCACAACCATCCGGAGCCATCCCCAATTAAGCTGCGAGGCTTCAGATCTGGTCACCAAACACGTAATAAAATAAATAGTCTAGAGCTTTACCCCTCGACCACGAAGGTCATCATGGCAGCACGACTATTATGCTTGACAACTGAATTGATACAATTTGATGAAAAGCTGAAATGGGACGAGATTCGGAACTTAACGGAATCGTTTAAAATTCAAATATCTAAAATGTCGCTGATCGTCGATTTGATGTTCACCCAATATTATGAAATAACCCAACTTTCTTCTTTCAAATTTCTGTATAAACCACACTTCCAGCAGCATTCTGTTTTAGGGTGGGCCCGACGTCCGGCGGACGTGAGCTCGGCGATGTCCGTCAGGGTGGATGTCTTGTGATGGCGATGTGATGTCAGGTGGCGGCGTGGACTGGACAGGTGTCATGTGGCGACCACGTGCAGGGTCACTGCTCGCACGTGGCGCGCTCCCGCATGTGTCGCTCTACGACCTTGCGAATATGGGTGTATTCTTTTGAATCGGGGTCGCCGCATATGTTCTCCACCTAGAAGGTAAAAAAATAATATTTGGCTGATTTGGAAAGCACCATTTTCATGAAAAATCACCTCAAGGTCTGATGCCTCTCCTGGATCTGATATGGATCATAGTTGTGGACATCAAGAATGTGGACCAAGCACTTAAATGCTCTATCCCAAACTTGGCAATATTCATACGGGAGGTTTCACAAGGTCTGTCTGAAAAAATAAGACTTGATATTTTGAAACCGAATTGCCCCAGGAAGCCATGGTGGGTTTGGGTTGGGTATAGGGGTACCTACCCGGTAAGGCGGCGTGATGGTGAGCTGGTTGAAGACGCGTATGTTCCTCTCCACCCAGCTGACGTCTTTGATGGTCTTGGCGATGGCCAGGAACAGGCGCTGGCCCTCAGGGTCGTCGCAGGACATGGCTGACACCTGCAAACAGACAGAAAAACGTTTATATGTGTGAGGGAGATGTATGATAGTGATTGTAAGTTTCCTTTGGGCGGTTGCAGACATAACATTTGTCTCATTTTCGACTGTTGTTTTTTAGTGTATTAGAAAGAGCTGCAGCATTATATGTTTAAGAACAAAACATTTGATGTTTTTGAATTTTTGGAATTCAATCACACTTCAATTTTTTTTATTTTTTACATGAGCTCCGCGCAGGAGGCAAGGAAAATAATTTCCCTCAGGGCCTGTGTCTTTGGGGATGCTGTGTGAGGGTTTTTTTAGGAAAAGGAGGAGAGGAGAAGGTTCTGTGAAGGAAAAGGGTTTAAGGGGTGGGTAGGAATTTGGGGTTCAGCGTGTCCTGGTCATCCCCCTCCTAGACAAACCTCACCCCATGAATCCGGGCATCCCTGCTAAATCACCAAACTTAGCGAACCACTTGGAGTGACCTATGGCAGAGGTGTGGGTTATCCAATAAAGGTTCCCGGGGCGGCGGTACCCATTCCCACTTCCCAAATTCAATTCAATATTATTCTTGTAACTATGTTCCATACTTTCAAAATTAACGTCACGGCTAGTAGTACTGTAGGGGTCTACGGAGACATCACAGTGCGAAAATGAAATAGGGGTCCACAAGTTGTAAGTGGGGGTCCACGAACTGGTTATGATTGAGACCCATCAGAGACAGAGCGACTGGCGTACAGCGCATGTTGTTGTACCGGTTATGCATGAGATCTTTAACCGGTTGCTTGCCGATTACGCGCCAAATGAAACTCTAAAAAATATTTTTTGAAATGCGAATTTAAACCTTAATTATAAAGAAAACTTATGAAGGATAAGATCAGAATCGCTTGGGGCATTCTTGTTCTTAAGGTATAGAATGCTTTGAACACATCTATGGAACCCGAATAATTTCTATGAATTCTTTATAGATCTGTCAAATCGATTGCATCATTCTCGTAAGAATTATTTCATCAGATAAACGCAGGTAATGTTGTTATTAGACATAGTTTATTGTTCAAAGAATGTGTTTTGGTAAATATTACATAAGACAGCATAAAATAAACCCACAAAATATTACGTCAACATCAAAACATAGCGAAATTTTCGAGTTTCCTCCAGAGGCACGGGACGAGTTAAACGCCCAGCTAGGGTTATGTGTGTACTAGCGTAATGGGTTATGTGTGTACTGTACTGGGATGGAAACTACCTATACCCCCTCCCCATATCTCATTACACCCCTTCCGTTGTGGCAAATATAATCTTGAATACTGGTCCATTTTGCCCCCATTTGAAAGTCATAGACTGTGGTCGGTACTACTCCATTGTTACAGACCACACCTCGCCATTCAATATTCAGTACAACGCGTGTCGAGTTTTTGGATATGGTAGAAATGTACCAGCAGGGGGTCCACCGTGACCAGTAAAATTTTGAAAGTGGTCTACGAGAAAAAAAAGTTTGGGAACCTCTGGTTTAGAGGAAACAGACCTTTGTACATTGTGTATCTCATCTTTTGAAAGAGCTGCAGCATTGTAGTGTTAAGGAAAGTATGTTTATCGCCTTGTTTGTGCCGTCACGGTAAGTAATCGTTAATCATCACGATAATTAGAAAAGCGCTCATTGAATAAAAATGTAATTTTAATGCATCTTTTACCATCTACCCAAACGTAATTAATTATTTCTTGAAGTAATAAGGTTTGTGGTGTAACTCTAAGTGACCAGCTCAGGTACAGGGGCTCCATCGAAGCCAGAGTTAAGTTGGCCTCTCAGAAACTGGGCGTACTGTACAGGGCCCGCAGATTCTTTAATAGTACACAATTGCTACCCCTGTACAAATCGCAAGTGCGCCCAGTGGTTGAATTTGGCAGCTACCTCTGGTCTAGAGCCCCAAAATAGCTAAAAAAAACCCTCGACTCTGTGCAGAAACGGGCGGTTCGTTTGATAGATTCTCCAAACTTAACAAACGAACTGCAATCTTTAGAGCACAGGCGTCAGGTGAGAAAGCTGTCCTTGTTCTACCGGTATTACAATGGAAGATGCTCCGAGGAACTAGCGTCATTGATCCCCTCGGCACCGGTGCATAGTCGGGAAACACGCGCCCAACATTTGTACACGGTTGACACAAGAGTACAACTTTTGTACACGGTAGTCACATGAAAACGGGTCGTTTTTACGATTCGTTCTTGAGTTCAACAGCTCAACAACTGTGGAACGATTTGCCGGCCTCTGTGTTTCCTCCCTCCTACAACATGGGTCTCTTCAAGACCCATGTTCACTCCTTCCTCTCCTCAAAAACACCCTCCACACAACATCTTCAAAGATGACATAGGCCCTGAGGGAAATTATTTTCCTCAGGGCCGCCTGTGTGGAGTAAATGTAAAACAAAAAAAAAAGTTGAAAACATAGTGTAACTTCCAAAATCCATGCCTAATTAAACTGCGACCGTAGGTGCAATATTTATTAAAATGATAAACCTAACAAAGAGTATCAAAACTGTTCTCCACAAGGGAAGTTAGCCACCATCGAAACATGGACTTTATAGTTGTCATAACATTGCTCGTCAAGTTAGCTAGCTATATTGTAGAAACAGATAAAAATTTGCCCTTGTATGGTACATATTCTCTGTATTGCGACTAGATCTACATAGACAGGTACTTCCAAACCTTTTCCAGCCTAACAACATGCCCCTAATTTAGGGTGTCATAGTCTCACTTGTTCGTGTCATTGCACATGAAAAAATGACACTGAATGTCAAAGGTTGAACCAAGATTGAAAACAGTTCAGTTTCATCATTCTTTGAATATTTTAAAAATTTGGATTAGCGACTACGGTTTTCCCAATTGTTTTCTGTTGTAAGGCTGTAGGAAAGTAGATGGGAGAGAGAAAGGTTGGCGGTCTTTCACGATGGCGATAATGAAAATCACTCTTGACACAATCTACCACTTAAACAAGTAGTGACGTTGCCAGTCAACTTAAATTGTAAAATAAATACATGTAAACGCACCAGTCTCTTCTTTTCTTCAATCTGATTGCGAACCCGTCTGTCTAGAAGTTGGAGATTCAGTGTTTGCGGGGATTCTTGAGATGAGCTGCTCACTTCCTTCTTTATCTGAACATCGCTGACGAGTGACAGGTTTACTATGTTGACGTCGTTGAGCTCGCTTTTGCCATTGCTCGAGGGACACTTGAGAATCAGCATTTTGGTCTGAGGATCGAACGCCAGAACTTCTCCCTCAATGTCCTCGTTATAACACGTCTTACAGGCCACCGTGCTGCCTATAGTGAAACAATCCGCAACCACCGACATCTTGAGGGTCCGACGACTGGCTGAGATTACAGGTCGCGATACTTTACACGCTGTTTTCGGCGAGATTTTAATTTATTAGAGAGATTGTTGTCACAGCGAACATTGCGTAAGGACGGCGTGCGGCCATTTGTAAATGTTATTATTTAGAGTGCTGCCAGTGAGGGAAATATTTTTCCCTATATTTTCTTTTGTAAAATGTTTTATTCAATTAACGGGGATGAAAGTGTCAAATAAATAAAATAACACTGAGGAACCGGGGCGAAATTTAAAAATAAAGCCTAAACTGAAATAACTAAAAAACGGTAAGAAAATGAAAAGAGAGAATACATTTATTATGGAAGAGAAAGTCTACATTAATATAGTAAATGTTGATAGGTACCTTTATTTATTATGGAAGAGAAAGTCTACATTAATATAGTAAATGTTGATAGGTACCTTTATTTATTATGGAAGAGAAAGTCTACATTAATATAGTAAATGTTGATAGGTACCTTTATTTATTATGGAAGAGAAAGTCTACATTAATATAGTAAATGTTGATAGGTACCTTTATTTATTATGGAAGAGAAAGTCTACATTAATATAGTAAATGTTGATAGGTACCTTTATTTATTATGGAAGAGAAAGTCTACATTAATATAGTAAATGTTGATAGGTACCTTTATTTATTATGGAAGAGAAAGTCTACATTAATATAGTAAATGTTGATAGGTACCTTTATTTATTATGGAAGAGAAAGTCTACATTAATATAGTAAACGTTGATAGGTACCTTTATTTATTATGGAAGAGAAAGTCTACATTAATATAGTAAATGTTGATAGGTACCTTTATTTATTATGGAAGAGAAAGTCTACATTAATATAGTAAACGTTGATAGGTACCTTTATTTATTATGGAAGAGAAAGTCTACATTAATATAGTAAATGTTGATAGGTACCTTTATTTATTATGGAAGAGAAAGTCTACATTAATATAGTAAATGTTGATAGGTACCTTTATTTATTATGGAAGAGAAAGTCTACATTAATATAGTAAATGTTGATAGGTACCTTTATTTATTATGGAAGAGAAAGTCTACATTAATATAGTAAATGTTGATAGGTACCTTTATTTATTATGGAAGAGAAAGTCTACATTAATATAGTAAATGTTGATAGGTACCTTTATTTATTATGGAAGAGAAAGTCTACATTAATATAGTAAATGTTGATAGGTACCTTTATTTATTATGGAAGAGAAAGTCTACATTAATATAGTAAATGTTGATAGGTACCTTTATTTATTATGGAAGAGAAAGTCTACATTAATATAGTAAATGTTGATAGGTACCTTTATTTATTATGGAAGAGAAAGTCTACATTAATATAGTAAATGTTGATAGGTACCTTTATTTATTATGGAAGAGAAAGTCTACATTAATATAGTAAATGTTGATAGGTACCTTTATTTATTATGGAAGAGAAAGTCTACATTAATATAGTAAATGTTGATAGGTACCTTTATTTATTATGGAAGAGAAAGCCTACATTAATATAGTAAATGTTGATAGGTACCTTTATTTATTATGGAAGAGAAAGTCTACATTCATATAGTAAATGTTGATAGGTACCTTTATTTATTATGGAAGAGAAAGTCTACATTAATATAGTAAATGTTGATAGGTACCTTTATTTATTATGGAAGAGAAAGTCTACATCAATATAGTAAATGTTGATAGGTACCTTTATTTATTATGGAAGAGAAAGTCTACATTAATATAGTAAATGTTGATAGGTACCTTTATTTTTAGGTGAAAGAAAATTTTAGGCGCATTAGAGTTGGGTGGTTTGGTATATTTATGATTAGAGTCCTAACTACTCCCAACCATCTGGAGCCATTGAGACCATGACCAATTGGGGTGGGTATTGGGGAGGGGAAGGAGTCGAGGAAGAAGAAGGTGGGGACCTAACTGGGTATTCAGATCTGGTCAGCAAACACGTGTTTGGCATAAAAGTGATTGCCTTAAATGGAATATTGTATATAGGAAGATTGGGAACTTCTTGAAGATATTGGAGGGTGTGAATGTTTCATTTCTGAACGTAAGTCTTACACCAGGGCGATTATGAGAGTGTCTTCCCCTCAAAATGCCACGAATATACTTCATATTATTTTAAGTAATTGAAAAAATTGTGAAATAACACAAATTCAAAAAAATAAAATTTACTTGCGCTCACTGGGATTGAAACTAGTTGAGAGCTTTACCCTTCAACAACTGAGGCTGTGAATTTGCCTTTTACAACAGATTATCATTTCACCTACAAAATGTGATGTTAAAAAAGGAGGGCCCTGCAAATAGTTTTAAATGGCAGCACTAAGATGGTTCAAAGGTAAAAGTGTATAACTTTAAAAAAATCATCTCATTTGAGAAGCGAGTACGGGCACCGCCGCCCCGGGAACCATTTGTTGGATAACCAGCACCTTTGTCATGAATTAACCCAAGTGGTTCGCTACGTCTAGTGACTTAGCAAGGGTGCCCGGGTTCATGGGGTAAGGTTTGTCTGGGTCTTGGCGGCGGATGCATCTGCCCACCAACTGCGTGGCAGGTCGGATCGGGAAAAAACTGGTTGAGGGAGACCTTTCCAGCAGGACTCTCTCGGAACATCACCAGGTAGCACAGCAGGAGGGATGAATTTAAACGTCTGTCACTCCTGGACACACTGACCCCCAGATTTCTACCTACCCCTTATATCTTTTTCTTCCCAAACTTCCTCTCCTGCCTTTCCTTAAAAGATCATCTACACAGATGAAATAGGCCCGAAGGGAATTATTTTCATCAGGGCCTCTGGTGTAGAGCTAATGTAAATATAGGGGACTGTATATTTTTGGCAATGTCATTCTTTTGGCAATGTTATTCTTTTAAGCATATTTCCAATATTAATATATTGGTCATTAATTTGTACTGTGGGCATGTCTTTCATAGTGACCGGACAACTCAAAATGAACTCAACACCTTTGAATAGTCATTAAAAGTGATGAAAAAAAAATATAAAAATTGGTTAAGTAGGTAATGCATTAGGTTAGTTGAGCTAGGTTAGGTTATGCATTTTTCAATTTTATTTCATATCTTTTGACTTTTCTAAATAGTGTTGAGTTGCATTGATTCTGTCATGGAATCTTTTTTCATAAATTAAAAATGGTGACCGGACAACTCGGAATGGAACCAACTCAGAACCTTTCAGATAAGTCATTTAGGGTGATAAAAATATATAAATAAAAAAATGGTCAAATAGGTTACATTAGGTTTGGGTTATTGGCTAATTTAAAATTATTTTTTTCATAGCTTATTATGACTTTTTAAGGAGGTGTTGAATTGACTTTATTCTCAGTTGGCATGGAACCATTAAAAATGTATGAGAGGAAATAGTAAAACATGAGATGTACAGAGTAGCGATGAGTAGGTTCAGCCGGAATGGGTTCTTGAACGCGAGTCCTTTGCGGGAAGTGGTTCCCACTCCCACTCCTTTTTCAAACCGACTACTCTCAGAGAACCCTGTCCCGGACTCGAACTTGCTCGAGCCCGCAACGGAGCGCGGACTCGGGCCCGAACGCGGAACTCGGACCCGGACCGGGGCGAGAATCCGAATCGGACCCAAGCCCGGAACTCGGCGGTAGTCGCGGCGGTCCGAGCCACTCGCACTCCAGGCCTGGGTTCGCCGGCTAGTGCGTCTCGGCTCGGTCCGAGCTAGTCGCGAGTCGGGTGCAGGTACTGCAGGTCGCGCGTTTGAGTTATTTTTCTTTTCAAACCCTGCGTTCAAACTGGACCGGACCGGAACTCGAAGCCGGAACTCAATCTCGGAACTTGGAACCGAATCGGGAATTCGAATGCCTCCCACCTACGACCCCGACCTACGAAAATGTATAAACTGTTTAAATAGAGTTTTACAAATTAAAATTGATAAGAATAAATAAGAACGTAATTTTATAAAATAAAATAGAATTTAATTATAATTCGATTATGACATACGGTCAATTCTGAGTTACAACGGTCATTTCTGAGTTATTGCCTAACAGACTAAGGACGGGTTGTTTCAAAAAATTTGATGGATTCATCAAATATTTGAAGTTAATTTTCACGTTCTGCGTAAGCTCTATTCAAGTTCTGTGATGATTTCAGTTTTGTGAATCAACTGGTCTACAATGATGTAATAATAGAACTTCAATAGAACTTACGCAGAACTTGAAAATTAACTTCAAATATTTGACGAATCCATCAAATTTTTTGAAACAACCCGTCCTAACTATTCATCTATCACGCCGCCGCCGCTTTTCCACAGGAGTAGGCAGAGAATAAATGAATGACAAATAACTCTATCACGGTACACACTTCTTGCTTCAAGCAAATTCTTGCCCATTCAGTACAAATCATAACTTTTTAAAATAATGAAATAAAATAATTACTTTGTTCAAAATCACGGAATTTCATTCTTATGACAAACCGGTTTCGCTTAGCGCAAGCCTCATTGGGATACAAAATTAAACTATAAATAAATGCATTTACGAGCATAGTATATATTTCAATAAACATAAACAATATATAGTAACACAAAACATTGATGAAATAAAAATAGGTTACACATAAATTATAACAAAGGAACAACGGCTAGATATTATTACGCATTTTGTAAATATGCAGATTATTATGCGGATTACTCCGTTTCTTTCTCCGTTTTTGTAACATGGTCTTACATTTGATATGATTTTCACGGCCAAAAGTATAATAGTGATTTATTTTTGGGGTATTATGCCGTGTTGCACTATCTCCTTCTTTGGACAGACGTGTGGCACACATCTTTTTTGATGATGGACACTGTAACGCCGTTCGAAACGTTGGCTAAAGAAAGAGGTAATGCAACACGGCATAATACCCCAAAAATAATGTCTTACCATTTTTTTAAAACAATTCATTAAAGTTATTTTAGAAAAATGTGTTGATATTCAATTCTATTTTATTTAAACAACACGCCAATATTTAGGTGATGTAAAATGATGCTTTATACCTAATACATATATCGGACGTCCTGAGTCAAATTAATATGTTTTGTACCAGAGATAGCAACTTCTCAAATTTTTAAGACGATTGACGTTAATATTTTTAGATAAAATCATTATCGTTTCTGTATCCTGTAAATATGATACCATAATATTGTATTACACTATTAATACTTATCGCGCCTCTTGAAATGTGAGACGTATGCAAACGATTAGTTAAGTTAATGGATTTTCGGCCTTATCTAAACATTTAAAAATAATATCCTCTGTTCAAGTCCGTGAGGAGATAAGGATGATCACCACTAAATTAGAATAATAATTGAGAAATTTCATGACTTTATTTGATTTATTACTTACTACTTACGCGTGTGCTAAAATTGTCATTCCTTGGGAATTATACAGCCGTTAAGGCCTCGCATTAACCGTCGCCCTGTAGGCTGGACACGGCGCGAATGTATTTCGTTAATCTTCGCCAAAATGAACCTGTGTGTCTCCGCTCGGTGCGCCGCAACAGCACCCAGTGCTCAGTCCGCACCAAAGAACTCGGACCCGGGACCCACTCCTTGAACTCGAGTTCTTTTAAAAGGAACCATGTCTCGGAGTCCTCCGGCAAAATGCAGAACTTACCCATCTCTAGTACAGAGTATGAAATGGTTTATTTTCTCAAAACATGGTAGATATAATTTTATTTTAGAGAATCTATCAACCTTTATGTTAAGTTATAAAGATTTAAAATATTTAAAGACATGATAAAAAGAGATTAAATTGGGGCGAACAGTTCAATTAGGCGACAGTTCACCCCCTAAAATTATAATTTTTTGTTCATTATTAACCAATTTCAGCTTTCAAAAAAGGTTGTGGTCACAGCCACCCGAAAGTCGGCCCAGTGCGAGTCGGAGTACGAACTCGCTCATGAACAATCATGACTCATGAATGACGTTTGAATTTGATTATTTCCCTTTTTCCGCGCATCAGGACTTTGGCCAAAGGAATGGAAATAATCATTGGAGGAAGTCAGACCAGATTTCGTCCAATTAAATAGTCAAACAGTTTCAATTAAATTCCAAACCATTTCAATCAATAAATTATTCTTTTTTTTCTTTTTTTCTAGTAGCCAGTAAGCCAATACAGGGACACTAGACTAGTCAAATCACAACGAAAATAATTTGTCAGCAACATAAAGTTTATGAAAATGAATTTGCGCCTTGCAAATGAAGGAGTAATGAATAATAAAAGTCGAATGAAGGGATGTAAACACCGCAACCATGAAGTTATAAGACTGAAACTGGCGGTATCTAAAGTGCTGTATGATATCTAGACGCTCTACAAGACTTCCATACCTTGGACTACTTTGCAGACAGAGTATTGTTGAGAAGCAAAAGGCCACCGAAGAAAATGACGTGTCATCTCTTCAAATTTCCACTGTTTAATTTTGAAAACTGAAAATCTTCTGGAATTGAAGATAATGTCCTATATGTTCAGATGGCAGGAAACCCCTTGATCAGAATATAGTAAAATTAATGAACAGATTTTCCGGACACTATTTTTTAATAAATTACAAATAACACAATTCATCGTATTAAAATAAAACTTGTTTGCGCGCGCCGAGATTCACAGTTGAGGATTTTAATCGCTCGACCACGGTTGTTTTGAGCACAATATATGTATTGAGTTTTGAAAAACGGTTGTTATATATTGTTACTTAATATAGCCATATGCTTTATCCTCCTCGGACCCAGGGAAAAAAGTGTTAAAAAAAAAAAAAAAAATGACTTTGTGTTTCTGAAAGTGTGTCATTACAAGTCTATTAGGGTTGTGGGCATGCCCACCGTGCCCACAACGGTGGACCCGCCCCTGGTTGGTACGGACATGAAACAAATTTATTTACAGCGTCGATTTTTTGTACTTAAATGCTGGTATATACAGTATAGAGACAGGTAGTTTTATCCTTGATACATTTGAATGAAAATGTGATTTAAACTTTTGTTATTCTGCAGTACATCCTCTCTGCACACCCCTTCGGCGACATTACGTTAAATTTTGCATAAGTAGGTATACCGCATTCTTTTAGGTTACGCGCAACTGCTACCGTTACAAATGACCGCGTGCCTGCTTGAAGGTTAATAGCCTACCAGAACATACCAAGACTCTAATTCCTTGTGTACTTTTAACTCTTTGAGGAGTATCACCTCACGTACGCGACGGCATTCGAACGATTCATTTAGAGTATTGCCGCATATGTGCGGCCATATGACTTAATTCAATTTTTCTATTTGTTAAATGTTGAGAGCCACTGAATTCGTCAAACTATAATTTATAATGCAATAAGAAAGGTTATGGTAATAAAAAAAGAAAGAAGATAATGAATTAAATCTGTTACTTAAAATTAAGAAAAACTTGAAAATTAACTCACTCCCACGATGTAAATGATAAAAAAATAACTCACTCATCAAAGGGTTAAAAAGATTGTTAAATTATTTGTGTTAGCCGAGGATTGTAAACATTTTTTTCATCTTTGTCCTATTTAAATTAATAGTATAATGTATTCAACATTACTAGCGGTCGCCCAATGATCGAAATTCAACCATAATTAATTTAAAATTAATGTATTTTTATGCATAATTTAAAAAAAATATTAGCATTCTGCACTCCTCTATATAAACTATAAGTGTGCGAAATTTCATATTCCTCCGTCCGCGAAATTTTCGTAAAAAGGGGTACAAAGTTTTTGCTTCACATATTAATATATAAAAGAAGAAGATAGATAGATAATTATTAGATATCATTTATTGCATAACCAACCCCTCTGCCATAGGTCACCCCAAGTGGTTCGCTACGTTTGGTGATTTAGCAGGGGTGCCCAGCTTCATGGAGTGAGGTTTGTCCAGGTCTTGATGGAGGACGTGTCCGCCCACCAGCTGAGAGAGGGCGGTTGAGGAAGATCCTTTGACTCCTCCAGCCGGACTCTCTCAGCCTTGCACCGCAGCAGGAAGGATGAATACATATACTGGACACGCAAGCCCCTGGATTTCTACCCTCCCCTCACACCCTTTCCTTTCCAGAACTTTCTATTTCTTTTCCTTAAAAATACCATCCACACAAAGATGATATAGGCCTATAAGAAAATATTTCCTTATGGGCTTCCCATGTGGAATTAATGTAAAAAATGACTGCGAAAACATGTATAAATTATGTACATAAAATGAACCAAAAACAGGTCTACGCGTGTCATATTGCCCCTTGAATGCTCTCTCCCCTTTCTTCGAGTGCCTCTCTTTCCTCTTCCGTGAGTCTCACAGGCTGGCTGGCACGCCGCTCCACTTCTGCGCAGGACTGGACCGCGCGGGCCAACTCGCACCTCGCGGAAGACAGCGCTGAGGGAGACAGACTGAGGGCGGACTTGACGCCATTTGAGTAACCGAGGAGTAGAAGGATTCTGGTGCGCCGGTGGAAACTGGAAACTTTGGATCGTATGTCGGCAAAGTGTTGGGGATTTCGCTGGCTGGAAATAGAAATCAAGCATAGGTATAAGTTGAGTTGATAACGCATGATTTTAGATTTTTGGGGTGTTATGCCGTGTTGCGCTACATCCTTCTTTAGCCAACATTTCGGACAGCATTACAGCGTACATCATCGCACATCTGTCCGAAAGATTTTTAAATATAAAAGATGTGCTATCGGCAGTTTTAACTGGGTGAGACTGTGTTGTCAACCAATACTAATGCACACCTTAAAAAAATCAACTAAATGAATGAATTCTTTCCGTATTCAAACTACGCCCGCCGATGGTCGGGCGGCCATCACAGCATATCTCTTGTATTTCATCTGCATCTGCCCTTATGATGGAAGCTGTAACGCTGCCCAAAACTTTGGCTAAAGAAGGAGGTAGCGCAACACCGCAAAACACAATAACAAATAGAATAACGAAAACAAGTTTATAACGTTTCAGCGTTAAGGGGACAGTTGGACAGCATTTTTTTATACAAAGCTAATAAAATAATAACAAAAAGTCTTTAGTTCCTTAAGTTTTCACATTATTATTTTTTTTGGTTGTAACACATAATTGTATCGCATACCTATTTACTAGCCGAACACAAAAAACATCATATTGTTTTATTATATAAACCTAGTGTGTATATTATTTAAATATTATATAACTATTATATTTTCGTTATTATTAAAATACTGTTACTCCCCTACGTACCACTGTATCATGTAACACTTGAATGTAAAAGCCATCTTATGGCGTTGAAACAAATAAAAAAAAAAAAATAACTTAAATTTGAATTTGAACCAAATATTAAATAAAACCAAAAAAATATTTTAAATCAAAAGTTAAGGCAAATATCAAAATGAAGAATTAAAATTTTCGTGATTTTAAAGACAACTTTTGCAATTATTCGTGAATTATTGATAATAATTTAAAAAAAGCAGTTTTACTCTATTTAGTATAAAAATGTAATGATATATAAGAGAACAACCAAAATGAAAAATATAAAACAGAAATAAAACATTTTGACACGAGTAAATTCATATTACAAATGACCGAACAATGATAATACAAATTTGTTGAACGATTTGATTTTATTTTATAAAATGCCTTTTTTATAAGTCTAAAAGCCTAAAAGTTTTGTAATGTCACGGTATTTACCAGAATGATACGTCGATTTTCCATTGGAGCGATACCAGTGTTGGCCGCAAGCGAATGCTCGTGGGTATATTGCTGAATATATCTCTTGGCAAGATTGTGGCAATCATCTCCTCACAGCACGGCTTTGGCAGGCTGAAACAAGCAAACAAAACATCGTTTAACCCATCAGGTTTCCACCGTATTTTGTCAGAGGGACAAAAAAAAGACTGTCTGATGAAAATAATACAAAAAAATTTATTAAAATGTACGCATTAATTCCAGAGACTTATTGGTTTAAAATAAATTTCAATGGATTCCAACAATTCTGAAACAACAATTGTTTTTACCCGCCTAAAGAGGGTAACTATATTAAATTTGGATTACAATAAATACATAAATAAACCTAATCTAAAATATTAAGACAGGGATTTTCTAACTTGATGGATAAGAGATACTCCATTAGTTCCTCTCTGTCGGAGAGAGCCCCCTCTCGGTGCAGAGTCTGCAGAAGTTTCCGGATGGCCAGTCCCTGTGGAGGGAGCCCCTGCCAGTCCCAGGACTCCGTCTGGGGGGGTATGCGCCCCTCCAACTCTGCTAAGGCAACTAGAATTATAAACAAAACCTTAAATGAAAAGAATAAATCTGACTACTTTCCCGCTAGTTTTTAAAATATATATATATGGGCCTATGGCTGAAGTGCTCACGGGAACTATATGTAAACTGTAACTATAATAATAAGCAAGAAACAAGTTTTCAAGAGTGCATTTTCCAGACATTTATAGAGTGTAAAAATTAGTCCAATTATACATATAACGTAGGGGGTGTCACAGACCACTGGCTTTGCACACTATAATATTGTGTATTATACCATAAAATACAACACTTACATTGGACAAAAGGTCGAATATCTTCTTTTTGTACTTTGGGGAAAATTTTCTTAAATCTTTTCATTTCTGGATCATCGTAAAACTCCAATTTTTCAAGAAGGGAGAATTTAATTTGAGGTTTGGTCTCCATTGCCTCCTTTTTCTAACAAACTTCGAAAACTATAAATAATGTTAATTTTTAAATTTTACAAGTTAAAAAACATGACAGATGACAGCTAGCAAACTCGATCTGACAGATTGTTAGTGTTGAAATGCCTAAAAAATATTTTAACCCACTGAAAAGCCTAAAAAAAATCCCTAGGAAAATTATGGGAAATGTTAGTAATGCCTGCAGATGCAGTGGAGCTCCGTTTGATTACAATTTTGACTTAAAAATATACTCAAAATTAAAATTTAAAAAACTTTCATTATAATGAGTATCTGTGGAGCAATCAATAAATATAAATTTTTGCGGCATTATTTTCCCAAGGTCAAATTGTCGGGAATATATTACGACTTTTATGGCAGCACTTCAACTGTCGGAATCGAAATCAATACAATCATACAATCCTGTGTCACTTTTCTCTGAAGCAGAACTGAAACTGAACATAATATTCAAATTATCCGACGTTTAAACAATTAAATACGAAATGTCCTCCCTTTTAAATGTTCAATTTGAAGTTAAAATGGCCACGACATTCGCTTTGAGGTATGTTCAACTAATTTAACCAAAATAATGTAATACAATCACATAATGAGGGTACATGGGGCGAAAGTGGATGGTAGAATGAGGAAAAAGTCGGAGATGCCTGAAAAAGACACGGTACAATCGAGTGAATCGAATACTTGAATCTGGTCACTTCATTAGTCGGAATTTCAAGGGGTATGTGCCAAGATGGGTGTGTTGTGTGGCGGTTCATCCTCCCTGCCTACCCCTGCGTAGAAACGGCTTGATAGTTAGTTAGCGCCCTTAAAACATTCACTGCGACGGATTTTCTAAAACATTCACTGGATGCTGCAAATCCATCAATCCATCGAGGCCAGGGTTAAGTTGGCCTCTCAGAAACTGGGCATACTGCACAGGGCCCGCAGATACTTTAATAGTACACAACTGATAACCCTGTACAAATTGCAAGTGCGCCCCACGGTTGAATTTGGCAGCCGCCTCTGGTCTGGAACCCCAAAATACCTAAAAAAAACCCTCGACTCTGTGCAGAAAGGGTCGGTCCGTTTGATAGATTCTCCTAACTCAACAAACGGATTGCAATCTTTAGAGCACAGGCGTCGGGTGGGAATGCTGTCCTTGTTCTACCGGTATTACAATGGAAGATGCTCCGAGGAACTAGCCTCATTGATCCCTTCGGCACCGGTGCATAGTCGGGAAACATGCCAAACACGCGCCCAACATTTGTACACAGTTGACATTAGTCACATGAGAACGGGTTGTTTCTACGACTTGTTCTTGAGTTCAACAGCTCGGCTGTGGAACAATTTGCCGTCCTCTGTGTTTCCTCCCTCCTACAACATGGGTCTCTTCAAGACCCATGTTCACTCCTTTCTTTCCTTAAAAAACCCTCCACACAGCATCTTCACAGATGACATAGGCCCTGAGGGAAATTATTTTCCTCAGGGCCTCCTGTGTGGAGTTAATGTAAAAAAAAAATGTCTAATGCACGCCCAACACGTCATTTCTGAGACTCGTTCTTGAGTTCAACAGCTTGGCTATGAATGATTTGCCGGCCCCTGCATTTCTCTGGGTCTTTTAAAGACCGTGGTTGAATTCTTCCTTTTCGCGAAAAACCCCCCCAACCCTCCAGCATTCCCAAAGCTGACACAGCCCTGTGTAGAGTTATGTAAAAAAGGTGATTTTTCACAAAAATGGCACTGTACAAATTATCTAAATATCATTTGTTTTTAACTGCCATTAGGTTTGGTTGAGGGGAGTAGGGAGGGGAAGGAGAAGATTAATGTGAAGTTGGGGCAGTAACTGGCTATTCAGATCTGGTTACAAAACACAGCTGAAGCCAATGTTTGGATTCTGAATGATGGTCGTTCACCAGAGCGATACTGAGAGCATCAGAGACTTTGTATTGATAAAACACTATCAAATTTCAACTTATCAACATTTTCCCCATCCGTTTTCGATTATAAAAAAGAGTTAAATGGTTTTAAAAACAATTTAGATTTAACTCTTAGAGAAATGTATGTGCGGCCCATTTCGGCCAGTTTCATACAAATTTTAAATTTGGATTTGATATCAAATTACCCAACCAAACTGAAAAATTATTTTTGTAATCAAAAGGTATATTAAATATCTAGTACGGATGTGAGTTACTTTATTTATTTTTGCTTTAAATTATAAGATATAGGCCATTAAAGATTTTAGTGTTTCATGATTTTAGAGGCAACTTGGGCAATTATTTGTCAGTAAATGAAAAACATAAAAAAATAATTTTTCTATGTTTATTTTACAAATACAATAAAAAATAAAATAAAACATTGTTAAAAATGCATTTTTTTGGGTAGTAATTTTAATATACAAGCGACGAATTTTTGTTCCGGTAATTTGTATTTTAGATTTACACCTATCGAAATGATGTTTTTTCCTAATTTTTATTTTATATTTTATTATATTTCTATGATAAATACAGTAAAATTATTTTTTTTGTTGTTTTTAATTTACCCACAAATAATTGCCCAAGTTAGCTCTAAAATCATGGAACATTAAAACCTTTAATGGCCTATATATTATAATTTGAAGCAAAAATAAAAAAACTAGCTCACATCCGTACTAGAAATGAAATAACGCTTTTAAATTTTATAATTCAAAATGAATATAAATAATTTTTGAAATTCGCAAATTTTCATAAATTTTTCTCAAATTATGGTCGGAAACTTTGGTTTCATTGAGCTGCACATATTAATTTTTCCATGGTTAACTTCTAGATTTGAATATAAAGCGTGTTGTTTTCTCTTTCTAACATCGACCACATTCAAAATTTTAATGGTTTCGGTGCTGCATATTTCTACCATATTCCCAAAACTCGACTAAATCTGCGGGCCCCGTACAGTATGTCCAGTTTTTGAGAGAGATGTGGAGCTAATGAAAAAGAAGTGCTGTAATTCTATGTAAAAAAATAATCATTGCTTTTTCTTTTTTTTCAGATAAATGGTTGCCTAAGATTGGCTGTCGAAAAGAAAAAAAAACATCAAAACCAACGAGTTCCTTAAAAATTTGCCACCATTTGTAATAATAACAATAATTCTTGCCATAGAGAATTAAATATAACATTATACATTTACATTATTTACTTATATACAAACACATTGCCATATACAACAAAAACAGTATTTAAAACAACAAAGAAGCATTTGCATTTTTAATTTATTTCGAAAGACTTGCATTAGAGAGTTTTGAAGATAAAATAAAGATGGCGTCCGCCGATCCGTGGGTCATCCAGCATCACGAGCACGCCAAATTTGCCGAACACTTCAGGAATTTGGGTCCAACCAACGGCATGCTCGGCGGAGAACAAGCTAAGAAGTTTATGCTGCAGGTGAAAACATTAAAATTTTTTATTAATTTGTTTATTTCAATACTATCTCATTGAGAATTTCATCGCTTTGTACTTCAATTGGTTTGTACTTAGAGTGTTTAATTATTATGTCATTTTGTACTTACATTGTTGAATTCTTACATTATTTTGTACTTAGGTTGTTTTGTACTTAGGTTGTTTTGTACTTAGGTTGTTTAGTACTTAAGTTATTTTGTACTAGGAACATTGTTTTGCACCTAGGAACATTGTTTTGTACTTATTTATCTAATTCTTACATTCTTTTGTAATTATGCTGTTTTGTACTTGCATTGTTTTACATTATTTATGTTGTTTTGTACTTACGTTGTTTAATTTTTACATTCTTTTGGACTGAGGTTGCTTTGTACTTGCTTTGTATAATTCTTATATTCTTTTCGTATGTTGTTTTGTACTTGCATTATTTAATTCTTACATTCTTTTGTACCTTTGTACTTACATTGTTTTTAATTTATTTTTTAATAAATTCCTTTATTATTTATTTACATTTTTACATGTTTTCAATTAAGTCCCGTTATACTGATTGATATCAGTTTGTCAACGGGTTTAATTCTTATATTATTTTGTACTTATGTTGTTTTGTACTTACATTGTTTAATTCTTACATTATTTTGTACTTACATTGTTTTGTACTGATTTTGTTTAATCTTACATTCTTTTGTACTTATGTTGCTTTATACTTAGTTTAATTCTTACATTATATTGTGCTTCTGTAATTTCATACTTACATTGTTTAATTTTTACATTTTTTACATATGTTGTTTTGTACTTACGTTGTTTTATACTTATTTTGTTATATATTTATTTTATTTTGTATTTATGTTGAATTCAACTTATTGAATTAGGGGCCATCCATAAATTACGTCACACGAATTTCATGATTTTTTTACCCCCCCCCCCCCCCCCCGTCTCTGTCACACATTGTCACATTTGTGAGACCCCCTCCCAATTATACGTCTAAAAATAATCAAAATTCAGATTTTTACATGTGACATCACAGAGCTGATGACCCCCCATACCCCTTGTCACACTTCTTTACTCCCCCCCCCCCTTAAGCTGTGACGTAATTTATGGGAGGCCCCTTAATTGTGTTTTAATTTTTACTTTGTTTTCAACTTACGTTATGTAATTTGTTTGTTGTTTTTAACTTACGGTGTTAATTCTTACGCTGCTTCGTACTTACGTAATTTAATTTTCATTTTGTTTTGAACTTACATTGTTTTGTTCTTCCATTGTTTAATGCTTTCATTGTATTAAAAATAAAAGTCTTCTTAAAGTAGCCGCATTTGAATTTCTTTATTCTGAACTTACTTTGTTTTGTACTTACAATATTTTGTATTTTGGACATAAACACTAAACTAACATGTGATCAATTTTCGTCCAAACTTACGCCATTTTATACTTCCTTTGTTTAGAACTTACATTTTTTGGTAATAACAACCTTCCGATGCCTGTGAATAAAATAAATAGCGTGTAATTTGTTACAGTCCCAACTTCCCCCGCCTCTGCTGGGACAGATTTGGTTCTTGGCCGACACAAACTCCGATGGAAAACTGGATCTCAAGGAGTTCTCCATAGCGTGCAAGGTCAATTATATTCCATACTAATATTATAAATGCGAAACTGCTCGAGTTTATTTGTTACGCTTTCACGCGTAAAACAATAAAACGATTTAAAAAAATCTTTTCACCAATAGAAAGCTAAATTATATGCGAGGACTGTAGGCTGTATATAATGATAAGCTCTGGTGTTATGAAATTATAAATTTTAATATACTATATTTGTTATACGTTTTCTGTCGCTAACAAAAGCGAGTTATTGCAAACGTCAGAAAACAAATCGTTGCCATGGAAACGATGTTGATATATTTGTGGGCTCTATGCTGGTAAGTACTCAGCCCCCTACCTACTGGTCTGCTGCTGCTCCGGAAAATTCAAATATTAGAATATGTTTTGTTTTTTTGGACAAGCTTATGTTTTGGAATAAATGTCAGATGAGAGTTCCTACATTAAAAATATAATTCGTAACGATTATAAAGACTGTAAAATAAAAAGTGTTATTTTTTATTATATTTACAAACTACCAAATATTTGAATAAAAATAAACATCCGAAATGTTTGTAAGCGCATAAATTCCGAACGACTGCACCAAATTCGATAATTCTTTTTTTATTTGAGCTCTAGCATTATGAAATTTACATGGCACGTGAGCTGTTTGAAAACTGAATGTACCGGGAATGAATGTATGGAATGCGGGAGGGGGTGGGGGGATAATTGATAAGTGCAAGCGCTACAGTAATTTCCCCTAATGCCATGCGAGCAAAGCCATGGGGAAAAGCTAGGATAAGAATACAATATGATAAGATACGGTTCCAAATGGAACCGGTATGGGGTTGGGAAAATAATACGCTTTTATCATTTAGGGCAGGTCTAGTAATATTCATATGTCTATGGCTAATACCAACACTGAAGTGGGACATGAAAGTTAGATATTTTGTATTTTTAAATGCACGCATTGTTTTGTTGCAGATTATCAACCTGAAACTGCATGGAATTGAAATTCCCAAAGCCCTGCCACCATCTTTGATAGCCTCTCTCAACCCAGTCGGTAAGTGCTTCTGACAATTGTTTAACCCTTCGGGCTCCGGCAGTTGGCCCCCAAAATTATATTTGTGTATTATTTACAAATTTCAAATATAAAATCGACTCCTAAAATACCGTAAATAATAAGTTGGTATGAATATCAAACAAATTTATAAAATATGGTGTCGATTTTTTGTATTTATGCACTTTTTATATGAAATACCGCACAAGAGTCCCAACTGCTCCCGTCTGGAGCCAGTGAGACTATCGCATCCCCAATCGGGGTATGTTGTGAGGCTGAAGGTAGTGGGGAGGGGAAGGAGATGGGGAAGAGGAAGGTGAGGAAGTACCTGGCTATTCAGATCTGGTCGATAAACACGGCTAAAGCCATTTCAAGTAACGTTTCAATTCTGAATGGCGGTCTTACACCAGGGCGATACTGAGAGTATCTTCCACTCTGGAACGTGCCGCAAATGTGCTATATATTATTTTAAATGAATAAATTGTGAAATAACACAAATTAAACAAATCAAATTTATTTGCGCACGCCGGGTTCGAACCCGCGACCTTCGGATTGTGAGTCGAGAGTCTTACCTCGGGACCACGGAGGCCGTCACTGCACTGCATGAATGCGAATGAAGCAAGGAGTATGTGCCAAGTAAAGAGTTGTGTGGCGGTCTAACCTCTCTGCGTATCCCTGCCGAGAAAATTCATCGGTCTGCTTTTAGCACAGGTACATCTCAGGGATCTCATTTCACCATGTCACACTAACATTGGTTACTTTGTCAGGTGCGGTGAGCCCCCCGCAGATGAAGGCCATCACCCCGCCGGCGGTACAGGCCGTGCAGCCCGTGATGGCGGCACAGAGCCCCGCGCAGAACTTCCAGCCACTCCTGGCAGGCATGCCCCCTATGCAGGTCGGTTATAAATGTACTGGGTGGGATCAATCAAACAATCAATCAATCAGTGAATTAATCGATCAACTTGTGAATTATCAATCAATCAACCAGTGAATTAATCATACAATTAGCTGATTATTAGTGAAATATTAATTAACTAGCTGGTTCACAACATGCGTTGCTATGCCATTGAATGAAATAAATTGACTCTCCCTTCTTATCCTTTCGCGTCCCCGTTCCCTTCCACCTTCCCCGCCTTCCCTCGTCTCTTTTCTCTCCACGAACCCCATCTTTCCCCTATTTGCTGATAATGTAGCTTTCTATTGGTGAAAGAATTTTTAAAATTGGTTCAGTAGTTTCGGAGCCTATTCAATGCAAACAAACAAACAAACAAACAAACAATTGAATCTTTCCTCTTTATAATATTATTATTAGTATAGATTTTCTTTATAACATTAGTGTAGATAATCATTAGTGAAATATTCTACAAATCAGGGAATCAATCAATCTGTCGGTGATTAATCAATCAGTCAAAATTAATCAATCAATCAGTGAATTAATCATTCAATTAATGAAATAATCGATCAATCAGTGAATCAATCAGTGAATTAATCAATCAATCAATCAGTGAACTGCTACTATGTCTCCTTTGCAATCCTTTCCTTTGCCCCCCCTCGTCCCCTACCCCTCTATACCCCTCCCATGCGTGTTCTTTCCCATTCCTCTTCCCTCCTGCCACCATTCGCTCCTCGCGTTTTCCATCCACTTTCCCCGCCTTAAACCCCTCCTGTATTCCCTTCCCCCTTCCTGAGTTCCCCTTCTAACTTTCCCGCCTTCCCCCTTCCTCCTTCTGCTAAACTATATGAAATATGCGCCGCCTATTGTAAAATTTTTAAGCAAATTTGATAACACTAGACCTCACCATTATATATAGAAACCTTTGTAAGCGTGTGCACAACAACTCTCCAAAGTTTCATTGCAATCGGATAAATGGTATAGGATATAATAATGGATGGATCAAAAAAGGCATCAGTTTCTCAATAAATCAGTTCATTAAATCAATTTCCTAACTATATATATTAATTACAGGCAACCCAACCAATGATGCAAGCAAGCCAGCCATTGATTCCCGGAATGCAACCGATGATGCCGTCAAACCAGCCATTGATACCCGGAATACAACCCATGATGCCGCAGAGCCAGCCTCTAATTCCAGGAATGCCACCAATGTCGGTGAACCAACCAATGATGCAGCCGAGTCAACCCATGATGCAGCCAAACCAATCGATGATGCAGCCAAACCAACCAATGATGCAGCCAAGTCAACCCATGATGCAGCCAAACCAATCAATGATGCAGCCAAGTCAACCCATGATGCAGTCAAACCAACCAATGATGCAGCCGAATCAACCGTTGATGCAAGCAACCAATCAACCGCTAATTTCATCTGCACCGATTATCCCGCCATTACCGGCTGTTCAGTCATTGATTGGCGGCCCGCCATTGGTCACTTCGACCCCGCTATCTCTGATTGGCCAAACAAACGCACCAATCACGACGCAGCCCACCGCGAACATAAACAATATAAGTAATATCTCTGCCATAAAGTCGATACAAAGTCCGCCAAAAGCAATAGTTTCGCCGATCAGTGTGTTGAATAATTCGGCCATTGGTTCGCTGAACAATTCTGGAATTGGTTCGCTGAATAGCTCGGCGATTGGTTCGTTGAATAACTCCAGCATGATGGGAGCAGCTATGCCGAACCCGGCCACTAACCCGGGAAATTTGTCCATGCCTCAAAGCCCAACGGATTCTCAAGGTATTTAGACGGACCTGCACTATTTTTGAATTATTGTTAAAATAAAAACACTGTGCCAATTTTTGTGGTAAATTTTTCAAAGCTCTAAAACAAAGGGAGTCTTTTTTTTCTTTTTTTTTATATGAGCTCCACACAGGAGGCCCTGAGGAAAATAATTTCCCTCAGGGCCTGTGTTATCTTTGGGGATGTTGTATGGAGGATTTTTTTAAGGAAAAGGAGGAGAGGAGAGTTCTGGAAAGGAAAAGGGTTTAAGGGGTGGGTAGGAATCTGGAGTTCAGTGTGTCCTGGTCATCCGCCTCCAAGACCTAGACAAACATTACCCCATGAACCCGGGCACCCCTGCTAAATCACCAAACGTAGCGAACCACTTGGGGTGACCTATGGCTGAGGTGTTGGTTATCCAATAAAGGTTCCCGGGGCTGCAGTACCCATTCTCACCTCCCAAATTGGAGTTTGTCTGTCTCCTAACAAGAATTTATTATTTACTATTGAGTTCCTGGCATGCCTTGCAAGGCCACTTAAATAAAGAAATTATTTTTCCCTGTGTGACCTTTCCCATTCGTCCCCGTTCTTCTTCTGCCTCCCCTTCCCCTCACAAGTCCCCTTTCCCTCCTGCACCCGTTTCCCCCACCTTCCCCTCCTTCCCTCCCTCGAACCTCCCCCCTCCATTCCCCTCCACCGCTTTCGGATTCTCCATCCCCTCCCTCCCTGCCACTAAACTACATGAAATACACACATTCTTCAAACTTTTCATGCGCCACCTATTGTAAATTTTTTATATAAATTTCATAACATCAGAGTTCACCAGTATATATAGAAACGTTCGCAGGCGTGCGAGCGTGCATGCACCTCAACTCACCAAAGTTTCATCGAAATCTGATGAATAGTGTAGGAAATAATTTCTTGATGCTAGAGCTCACTATTATATATAGAAACCATAGCACATCAAATCCCCAAAATTTCATCCCAATCGGATGAATGGTTTAGCAATGCATAAGGAACAAATAATTGGATTCATAGGTCCGTTACTCCTGGACAGACTAATCCCAAGATTATTATCCACCCCTCATACCTTTTTCCTTCCCGGAACTTACTCGCCTTTCCTTTTCTAAAAAGTCCCTCCACACAGCGTCCTCAAAGATGAATTATTTTCCTCAGGTCCTCCTGCTTGTAGCTGACGTAAAAAAAAAATTATATTTTATTGTCATCTTATAATTTTGGGGGGTAACTGACCCTTTGACCTATTGGAACAGCTGCCTCTGAATGACTATGTAAAAAATTGCAGGGCTGGTGTCGATTCCTCAAGCGCTGGAGTGGGCCATCCCGCAAGGCTCCAAGCTGAAGTACACGCAGCTCTTCAACAGCACCGACCGCGCCAAGTCGGGCTTCCTCAGCGGGCCCCAGGCGCGCAACATCATGGTGCAATCCCGTCTGCCGCAGGCCACTTTGGCGAGGATATGGGCATTGGCTGATATTGACTCTGACGGAAACCTCGGTGAGTATAGGAGCGTTCAGTGAAGTAAGTTGGGCTTTTACAGCAATGTCTTGCCTTACTGGTCAAAATGTGTCGTATATGTCCGTTTTAACATGCGTTGTGCTGTCCCAAAAGATACAGAAATACCCTTCGGATCCCTCGGTGAGCGTCGTCATCTAGGATTTGGTGTGTTTATGAGTACTTTGGATTGCCTCATTCCGGGTGCCTTCTCCCATTCCTTCCAGTCCTGGGATTTGAGCCACCTTTCAACCTCCCATCTGTGGTTTGCGGGCACAAAAAAAAAATCTTTGCTTTTTTTTTAAATGCAATTTAAACCCTTATTTATAAAAAACTGTGTGAAAGGCAAGCTCAGAATCGCTTGTGCCAATATCAATCTGGGACCTACGTTAGATTTGATTATTGTAGCTACTCTGAATGATTTTAAAAGAATTTTCTATGAAATTTGGGGGTGACTTTTAGCAGTGGAAAAATTGATATTTTACGTTTTCAAATGAGTATGAAGGGCGTTATTTCTTTGAAAACTCCTTTGAATTGTGGTTTTTCATGTTGTTCAGGTTTGTGTAGAAATAATAAAATCAGTTAACAATATATTTTTAAAAATTGTTTCCAAAGTGGGAGATTTCTTTTTAATTTTTTTTACTCTGGAAAAACTTCTTATGATATTATCATTGACAGAAAACGATCCCAAAAAAAAATCAATTGCTTTGTTTTTATATCGATATTTGATCAGAACTTATCAGGGTAATTTTCTTGGGGTTTTCGAAACATCATCCCACATTCAAAAGGTCAAAATGTAGTTTTATGTGGCAAGTTGTCACTCCGATGGCCGTCTTGGATCTCGTAAGTGGTGCTTTCGCCCCTTTCCTTGCTAGCTTGCTATGTATTTAAAGTTGCACCAAATTTTTAGCGCTTGTTGAAATGCGACGTAGACGCATTCTAACTACTCAACAGGATCAATCACTATCGCTGATCAGATGCTCTTGTACAAAATTATTAACTCAAAAGTTGACTGCCCGGAGTTGCTAAACAAAATAATTTCCACACGCCGATTCGATATAGTAGACAAAATACCCTTTTCTATATTGATCGATGCAACACCAATTCCAATCAAAATGAATTTATGCAAAGGACATGTAACTACTATAACAATAAATTTGCAAATATAGACACACGTGCTGACGTATTTACTGCTAGCTACTGTCGCTACAGAACTTCATTGTATAACATTCTAGGTGCGAATAACACATATTCATGACGATTAATTAATTGTATCTAATATTTTTATATTACTTGCGTGGCAACTTTCCCTTAACTTTCCCTTATCCCTCTCCTCCCCTTACCCTTCCCAAACCAAATATCTATTTTGCAGTCTATTTCAGTTATAATCACACTTATTTTATTGTTATGTATTGGTTTATCATTTTTGTTGAATTCAGATTTGTACTATTATTATTTTTTAAAATTTTTCTTAAATATTCTAGTTTACATTCAGTTAGTCTTCTTTCTAAATACCTATCTGTGAACATTAATAATAATTGGTCTGTTTTTTTTTATCATCCTCTTATGTTTATTATATTACTAAAACTGTTTATGTTTCTTAAATAAATAAATAACGTCCGTTTGGACAGAAATTTAACTTGCAAGGAAAACCCATTTGTTACCCTCAACGTCCTGTATTATATTTTTAATGAATTTGTGTCTGTGTTTGTTGCAGGGTGCGATGAGTTTGTTTTGGCCATGTACCTGTGTGAGATGGGCGCCTCGGGAGAGGCCATTCCATTCAAACTTCCTCCAGAGCTGATTCCTCCCACCTTCAGGTAACTAAATATATTCTTACATTTACTTTCATTTGCTTCATTCGCTAGATCCTCTTCATTTGTTTCATTCACACCATTCGCTTCATTAGGTACATTAGCTTTATTAGTTTCATTAGCTTCATTAGCTTTATTTGTTTATTAGCTTCATTCGCCAGATTCTCTTTATTTGCTTCATTCGTTCATTCATTTCCTGGGCTTCGTTTGCTTTGTTAGTTTAATTTGCTTCATTAGGTTCATTCGTTTCATTAGCTTCATTCGTTTGATTAGATTTATTTGCTTCATTAACCTCAGTTGCTTCATTTGGTTCATTAACCTCAGTTGCTTCATTTGCTTCATTAACTTTATTCGTTTAAGGGGGACGATACATGTAAAAAAAAAAGACTCAAAGACAAAATCGATGACCAAAGGGTGAGTCGAGAAAATCGTCACAGCTCTTTGACGACCAAAAAAGCTCGTCAAGCATGTCAAGAAGAACTTCAGAAGAAAAACGAGTACTTCGAACGCACCGAAGGCCTTCTGTGTGGCCCTGGAATAGCTGACTAGTTGGGAGGTCGTTTTAATCATAGTGTGTCAAAACTTTACACGCGTTTATCTCCAAACTGCTTTTTTCAAATTGGCGGGCAAGATAACTCAAAAAGTTCTCAACCGTTTCTTATGAAATTTGGCACAAGTCTTCTTTATAGTATTAGCTTCTAGTTGAACCTCAAACATGCCAAAAAAATTTACAAAAATTATCATTTTTGACCCAAAAACCTAAAAAAAGGGTGAAAAATCGAACTTTTTTATTCTGAGGCCAATTTATGATTTTTTTACTTTTTTGTTTTTTTTGTTGGTCCAACTAGAAGATACATGTTTTATGAATACGCTCAAGTCAAAATTTTAGATTAAAAAAAAGCTAAAAATCCCGCCAATTGATGCCTTTCGCCACGAGGGTCTCAGGAGATTAGTTACTACGGCGGTCATTTTGAAAAAAAAAAAATCTGATTCTTGTATTTTAATATGTAATAAATAAACATACTGGATTTAAAAACCATTAATTTATTTCTTCCCTTTTAAATAAGCTTCTAAAAAACGGTAAAAATTCAGGCGGTTACATGTACATTACGTTTTTCTATGGAGTTTTTGAAATAAGCAAGCAAATATTTTCGTTCTACAAAAAGTTTTAAAAATTGTTATCCTCATTGAGCTTTTCTTTCACAAACAAAGTGTATCACATTAAAAAGAAGATTGTTTTTCCAATTAATAAATAACCGTAGTGAAAACACATCTGTTGTAACTGTGAAAATAAAAACAAAACTTTGAAATTGGCATGACAAGTGACATTTGAAGTCATAGACAATAATTTTCTGAATTATTGTTCAGGCTGTTTCTGCAAAAAGAAGCATTATTTTTAATTCTCTATAGTGGGGAATTTTTGAACACGAATTTTTGAACACGAATTTTTGTGAACTGCAAAATGTCTAATACTCAAACACGTAGCAACAAATCAAACCTCGATAAAGAGGACAAGCAAAATATGGAAAAAATTTTCGAATACATTGATAAAAAGTTTGATTCATTGAAAAAGGATATAATTAATAAAATAGAATGCCAGACTACAGAATCCATGAAAAGTATTGAATACATAAGTGCTCAATACGACGATATAATTAAAAAATTGGATATGTATAACAGCCAAAATAAATTAATTCAAAATGAACTCGAGAATATAAAAAAAGAACAAATGGAAAAAAATGCTACAATAAAGAAAATGGAACTTAGACTAGATGAAATTGAATATAAATCAAATGTCAACTACCTGGAAATTGCAGGAATCCCACAAAAAAATGGAGAACAGCTGGTGGAAATTATTAAAAAAGTCGCATCTGCAGCAGGAATACAAATCAATCACGCTGATATCAGCAATGCAACCAGAACTACAGACCGAAGGTTTAATGCTCCACCAAAAATCCTCGTAAAATTTACGGACACTAAACAAAAAGACATCCTTCTATCCAAAAAAAGAGAACTAGATCTGGATTTATTAAAGGATTTGACACAAGAAAAAGTATACATCGGTGAAGTTATTAGTCCCTACAGAAAAGAGTTGCTTTGGAAAGCAAAACAATTAGCGAAAGAAAAGAATTATGAATTTGTTTGGATTAAAAATGGGAAAATAATGGTTCGTAAAGGTCATGATCAAAAAATCCTGTACATAAATCACCTGGACGACCTCAATAAATTATTTTAACAAAACTTTTACTTGAACAAACCAAACTGAAGTACTGCGAACATGGATAAGAAAACAATAATTACAAACGAACCAGATAAACTCTCAACTCTAAAAAATAATTTTAATATATTAAATAAAAACATACGAAGTATCAATAAAAACTTCGATGAACTTCAAATATTAATTAAGAATCTAAAAATAAATCTAGATATAATTATCCTCACTGAATGCTGGATAAAGGAAAAATATTCACCCTTACATATAAATAATTACATCTCCTATGCAACCAACTTGAATTACACAAAAAATGATGGTGTGATAGTGTACATTAAAGATGACATTAAAACTGAAGTCAATGAAATAAAATTCCCTAATGCAAACTGTTTGAAAATCAAAGTAGGTGATGAGACCACCATATTAGCTCTGTATCGATCACCAGCTACAACTAATATTAATCAGTTTCTTGAAACACTTTCTAATGAACTCAATCTTCTAAAAAGCACAAAAAATGTCTTCCTTATCGGAGACATAAATATTGACATATTGGAAAACGGTCATCCCAATAGAACTGAATATCTACTAACACTGGCTTCCCATGGACTTAAAAGTATGATAAATGAACCTACGCGTGTAACTAATGACAGCAAATCTTGCATCGACCACATTTTCAGTAAGACTATTAAAACAACTTACTCTATCATATTCACCTCTACTATAACCGACCACTATACAACAATATTATCCATTACAAAAAAGAAAATACAGAGATCGCAGCCCTACCCAATTATCTTACGGAAGACAGAAACCGAATGGAACGAAGTTAAACAAAAATTACTTAATACTAACTGGATAAGCCTACTGGAGAACCTTGATGCAAATAATGCCTGGAGTAAATTCATTGAATATACAACTCATACCATCATGTCAAATACCAAAACAATAGAAAAAAAGATTTCACATAAAAACCAACATCTGAAACCATGGATAACTCAAAGCGTTATAAACTGCATTAGGAAAAGAGATGAACTACACAGGAAAGTTAAATTAAATCCTTGTGATATTTTTATACAACGATACTACAAAAGATACAGAAATATTTGCAAAAATGTTGTACGTAATGTCAAAGAAAATTATTATAAAAAGAAAATAGACGAATGTAACAATGACCCGCGCAAATTATGGAAGATCATTAATGAAATTACCAATGGAAAATCATCCCAATACACGAGCATTGATGAATTAACAATTGAAAATGCCCAAATCTCTTTCGCAAAGCATCCAGACAAAATTCTCGAATATGTAAACGAATGTTTTATTAATATAGGGTCACAATTAGCAAAGAAAATCAGACAACAAATAACTAGCATTTTACCAGAAGAAAAGGAAAATACGAACCAGATAGATAAGTTAAAGTTAACTGTTGTAACCAATACTGAAATAAAAAACGCATTTGCAACCCTTGATGCTAATAAAACATCGGGAAATGACATAATTTCAAACAAAACTATAAAACAATTACAAAATGAACTGACCTTCCCTTTGACATACCTGGTCAATCTGTCAATATCTACAAGTGTCTTCCCTTCATGCCTTAAAAAAGCTACAGTTATACCTATACATAAAAGTGGTAGTAAAAAGGATATTTATAACTACCGACCCATAAGTCTTTTAAGCTCCTTTTCAAAAATCTTGGAAACTGTAATGAAAAAGCAGATTGTTCAATTTCTTGAACAAAACAAATTACTATCACCATCCCAATATGGCTTTAGGGAAAATCTAAGCACCAATGATGCCATAGAAAATCTAATAAGCAAAGCCATAAAAAACATAGATGATGGGAAAAAATGTTTGGCTTTATTCATAGATCTTCAAAAAGCTTTTGACACGATTGACCATAAAATATTAATATCAAAGCTAAAAAAAATAGGAATGGCCGAAACAACAATGAACTTATTGGAGTCATATATAACAGGGCGAGAACAACAAGTACAAATTGGCAAACAAAAGAGCAAACTACTATCTTTAAACTATGGAGTCCCTCAAGGAAGTGTACTGGGTCCGATTCTATTCATTATCTATATCAACGATTTAACTAACCTTACCATTAAAGGAAACATAATCAGTTTTGCTGATGATACTGTTTTATTATTTCATGAAGAAAATTGGACGGATACATTTAATGTGGCTGAACAAGGGCTTAGCGCACTTCAAAATTGGCTTAAAATCAACTCGCTTACCCTTAATATAAGCAAAACTAAATATATAACATTCTCAATGAACTCAAGAAGCCAACCAATAAAATCACTAAAACTAAAATTACACGAACGCCATGGAAATAATATACAATGTTACTGCCCCATCATCGAAAAAACACAAAATATAAAATATCTCGGAGTGATAATTGATGAAAATCTTAGATGGGACCTACACATCAAAGGAATTACCGAAAAACTAACAAGCCTCATATATTTCTTCAAAAATCTAAGAAACGTCGTAAATAAAAAGGATATGAGAAAGGTCTACTACGCTTTGTGTCATTCTCGAATTGAATATGGAATTATAGGATGGGGATCTGCTACACATAAGTACATACATAACCTTAATACGATTCAAAAAGGAATCATAAAGACCATATTGAAAGTACCCATTAGAACGCCTTCAATTGAAATTTTCAATAGCTTTGATGTACCAAATGTGCAACAAATATATGCCAAAAATATATTATTAAAGCTTTTCAAAAATACTGAATCTTCCACTAGACCATGCATGCATAACACTAGGTCGAATAAAAATGATGTAAAAAACATTCCAAGTTACAAAACCACATTCGGACAAAGAAACTACACATACTTTGCAACTAAACTTCATAACATCCTTCCCCAAGACATAAAACTAATAAAAAATTCTAATGTATATAAATCAAGAATAAAAATATGGCTGAAAGAGATCAATGAAAAAACCCTAATGGAAACACTAAAAACGACATAGAAGACAAATGAAATATATTTAAATAATTTTAGTCCGCCTCGGCACAGGACCCCCTAGTGAGGAGGACTAAGAATTGCAATATTTAACGTTAAATTCATCATTTTATTTTGTGTGTACAATTATTCTATATAGTTGCTAATAAAAAAAAAAAAAAAAAAAAAAAAAAATGTATCGCCCCCCTTAAATAGATTCATTATCTTCGTTAATCTCATTCGCTTCACAAGCTTCATTTGCTTCATTTCCTT
The DNA here is from genome assembly GCA_936435175.1 of Glyphotaelius pellucidus. Classification (NCBI taxonomy): domain Eukaryota; kingdom Metazoa; phylum Arthropoda; class Insecta; order Trichoptera; family Limnephilidae; genus Glyphotaelius; species Glyphotaelius pellucidus. Next base: position 17,559,822 of record OW386565.1, read on the forward strand.
CATTCTCTCCATTTGTATTTGATCAGATTTCATTCCATTCGCTTCATTCGCTTCATTCGACGGCCTCCGTGGTCCCGAGGCAAGACTCTCGACTCACAATCCGAAGGTCGCGGGTTCGAACCCGGCGTGCGCAAATAAATTTTATTTGATTAATTTGTGTTATTTCACAATTTATTCATTTAAAATAATATACAGTAAATTTGCGGCACGTTCGAGAGTGGAAGATACTATCAGTATCGCCCTGGTGTAAGACCACCATTCAGAATTGAAACGTTGCTTGAAATGGCTTTAGCCGTGTTTAGTGACCAGATCTGAATAGCCAGGTACTTCCCCATCTTCCTCTTCCCTATCTCCTTCCCCTCCCCACTACTACCTTCAGCCTCACAACATACCCCGATTGGGGATGCCATAGTCTCACTGGCTCCAGACGGGAGCAGTTGGGACTCCTGTGCGGTATTAACTGTAAAAAAAAAAAAAAAAAATTCGCTACATTTGCTCTTTTGTACAGGATTGACTTATATTAAAGTTGTTTAAACTCACTACAGGGACTCTGTGAGCAGCCCCATGAGCCAGGCATCCTACGAGGACAGGCGCAAGGAGAACTACGACCGTGGCCAAGCTGAGCTAGAGAAGCGCCGCGCCGCTCTGCTCGAAGTTCAGATGCGTGAAAAGGTGAGCCCGGTTCATTCATTGATGAAGTGAATGATTGGTTGATTGATTGATTCAGATGATTGATTCAGATGATTGATTCAGATGATTGATTCAGACTGATTTAGAAGGTTTGATGGAATGTTAAAATGTTGTATGTGGTCGGTCTTGCTGTATAGATGTGAGAAATGGACCTTAAAAGTAAATACGATGAACAGGTTAGTAAATTTTGAAATTTTCACCGGAGAATGCTCAATGTCCCATAGACGGACATGATCACAAACACAGAAATTCTCAGGTGGGCTAGAGCAGATAGAGAACTACTCACATTAGTAAAAGTCAGGAAAATTTCATATCTGGGTCACATACTTCGAAGGGAAAAATATCACTTGCTCCAATTAATATTAAAAGGCAAGATAGAGGATCGCCGAGGGCCTGGTAGGAGACAAATGTCTTGGTTGCGAAATTGGATGAGAGTGGACCGGTATTAGAAGTGTGGAGGAGCTATTCCGGGCAGCGCAAGATAGAGATACGTTTACCAGAGTGGTCGCCAACGTCGGAGGAGACCTGATAGGGCACACAAAGAAGACGAAGATGGATTGATGGATTGATGGATTGATGGATTGATGGATTGGTGAATTGGTAGATGGATTCACGTATTGATGGATACTTTAATGGATGTATGGATCATATTATTAATTGTAGATTTATTTTATTAATTTATTTAATTAGTTGAAGATAATATTGTTAATTCTAAATTTGAAATTTTTCATATTGAAAAAAAAAAATTAATATAACAATACCTTATTTGTTTATAAGGCTGCTTTGGAAGAAGCCCAAAGAGAACAGGTATGTTGTAAAATAGAAAATATCTTAGTTTTGCAACAATGCAACAGGGGTAACGTTATTTGTTTTAGAATTTTATGTTTTGTCAAATTTAATAAATTTTACGTTATGTCAAATTTACAAAATTTAATGTTATATCAAATTTACAAAATTTTATTTTAGGTCAAATTTACAAAATTTTGTGTTATGTCATGTTTACAAAATATTACTTAATGTCAAACTTACAAAATTTTATGTTGCATCAAATTTACAAAATTTTATGTAATGTCAAATTTTAACAAAATTTTATGTTATGTCAAATTTACAAAATTTTATGTTGGGTCGAATTTACAAAATTTTATGTTAGGTCAAATTTACAAAATTTTATGTAATGTCAAATTTACAAAATTTTATGTTATATTAAATTTACAAAATTTTATGTTACAATCAAATTTACAAAATTTTATATTACAACAAATTTACAAAATTTTATGTTATGTCATAATTTTATGTTATATAAACACAATATAATCCCGAAATGTTTTGTACACCGCAATGTCGTCAAATTGGCCCCACACCCATACGTCGCCCTGAGTGGTTCACTACGTTTGGTGACTAAAAGTATACGTATTTAACATTTTGTGTGGAAATTGCAGGCAGAAAGAGAGAGAAAAGAGCGTGAGGAGGCAGAAAAGAGGGAGAAACTGAGATTGGAGATTCAGAAGAGAGAGCAGGAAGAAATCAAGAGGAAGCAGAAAGAAGATCAGGTAGGAAAGTTGACTAAAGCTACTAACTAACTAACCCTCACTCCGGTTCTGCAGAAGTAGCCAGAAAGCATGGACATTGAAGGGGACCCCACCACTTTCCCAACGGCTGTGTGAGGAAACTGATTGTTTAACCTCCTTAGCCGCACACGTCAGGACTCTAATTTTTTTTGTAAAAAAAGGAAGCTACGTTTATTTTTAAACGAATCTAGACCCTCCAATGTTCCTGCATGCATGATTGTTAGTAAGAAGGAAAAATGTATGCATACTTACATTTGCAGTAATTAACAATATAAAGACACATCGTAGGTGTGTTCGCCTGTTAGTTCAGCATCTAGTTACAGTGAAATAAAAACAAAATATTTACATGTGTAAGTATGATTAAAACCAAAGAAAATATACAAAAATAAAGATATCGGGGGCAGTTTGTCCCTCTATCGCGGGGCAGTCCCGGCGAGAATGAGCGAGCAAGTGGCCTGGCCGCAACGTGCCCAAACACCCGCGTCCCTTAGCCGGTTTCCCGGTTTCTGCGTTCAGAAAGCATGGACAGCCAATCAACACACTCTATCTTGGAACACGCTACACTTGCATCGTTCACATTCATACATCTTCTCATTCAAACATACTCTTCCAGCCATACTAAAAAATGATGTGAAACTTTTATACAATTGATAAACTATTGCTAAAAATGATAATGATAACAACTACTTAACGACTTTTCAAAGGGGTGCTGAATTGCCACGTGTTGAGTTGTCGTTGAACTCTTACATATAACTCTCTTTCTTATGTTTTTAGGAAAAGAGAGACGCAGCAAGGAAAGAGATGGAAAGACAGTGTCTGCTAGAGTGGGAGAGCAAGAGGTTTGTACCTTTTTAATAGTTTATTACCAATTTATAACTGTTAGCGGTGTTCCTCAAGGAACTAATTTAGGACCACTTTTATTTATATTTTTCATCATGAGACGTACTTACAGTAAAACCTCTATCTATTGTTTTTAAAGGGTCCTTGATTATGAAATGTAATTCCCTATTGAAATCATTGAAGAATGCGGGACAAAAATGGATGTGGGAATATAGAAAAAAGCTACATTTTTTTTTTTTTTTTTATCTTTATTTTTTCCCATTATTATAAACGTTTCAAAATACACATATAAGAAACAAATAAATCAAAAGTTAGGAATAATTAAATCTACGTAAAGTAAAAAGTAGGTAATGGGAACCCACAAAGGCACTGCCTGTGCGTGGGTAATATAAACAAAAATGCATACATCAGTAAGTACAATTAACAATAGTTATAAGTTATAAAAAGTTATATGAGTTAGAATTAAAATGAAAAGTGATGCATAGGTTAACATAGAATTTATAGCAAAAGCGTTTTAACATCTGCACCATAAAGCCATAATTTTAATTCTTTTATGTAGAGTGATATTTTATCTGTCGTTTGAATGTGTTTTGGTATAAGATTAAATGTCCGAGGACCAATAAAACTGCTATGTGTTTGCATTAATTTGGTATTGATTTGAGGGGTGTAAAAGATATTATTAGTCCTTTTGCTAATTCTATTTTCATTTTTTTCGAAACAATTTTTGTTTTTAAATACATATTTCATTGTCTGCAATATAAATAATTTACGGATGTTGAATATTTTAGTATCTTTGAAAAGTAACTCAGTCGAGAATGTTTTAGTTCTATTGTACATAACTTTAATAATGCGCTTTTGAGTGTTTTGTAAAGGCTTAATAAATGCATCAAGCGCACCACCCCATCCTATAATGCCGTACATTATTGAAGATTGCACCAGTGAAAAATATATCATTCTCAATTTGTCAAGATTAAGTACTTCCTTAAGTCTATAAAATGTATATGTAAGGTATCTTAATTTCGAGTTGATTTTATCAATTTGTGTTTTCCAAGTTAGATGTGTATCAATAGATACTCCTAAATATTTGATACTTTCTACTTTAACAAGTTCATAGCACAGTGTACATGTATCTTGATTGCAACTTGTATTGTGGATTCTAATTTTAAGGTTGTCATGAGGTTTATTTTTAATGCTTTTATAAAAAGTTAAATAAAATGTTTTGCTGTAGTTTAAAATGAGTTTGTTACATTTTAGCCACGTTGAAACAAGTGCAATACATTCTTTTGCCTTAGAAAAAGTTTCGTTCCAAGAATTTCCGTTAACTATTATTGCCGTGTCATCGGCGTAAGAAATAATTTTTCCTGGGATTACAAAATTACACGAATCATTTATATACATCAAAAACATTACATTCATTCTTAAGTGTTTAATGTTCTAACAAAAGAAACATACTTCACACATAAATGAATGATCTGGATTATTAGAACCCCACATTGTACAATACATAATGTTGTTTTTGTTTCAAGGACCCAAGAGCTGCAGGCCATGCGCAACCTGGAGCAGGAGAAGCTCCTGGCACTGAAGGGCAAGAACCAGCAGCTGACCATGGAGCTGACGACGGTGCAGGCTCGGGGCAAGGTGCTGACGCAGAGCATCGTGGACACTCGTGCTAGCGTGGCTGACGTCAAGGCCACCATCGATGGAATGAGGTAATGCTCACTCCCTTAATATCCATGTGGATAACGTAAACTACATATTCTAAAGACGCCTGTTGAGAGACATTGAAACTACATACTCTAATGACATCTGTTGAGAGAAATTGAAACTACATGTGTACAAACCCTTCAATAATTTATTTGTTGATTTAAATTTCAGAACAACCCGTGATACTTCGATGCAAGAGATGTCAAAACTGAAGCAAAATTTGAAAGAATTGAACGCCAAACAAATTGCTCTCAACCAGGAGAAAGCACATTGGGAGGCCAAGGTATGTTTTACTGCCTTTTACTATTCTAGTGGTTTGCCGGTTTGCGCACACGCCAAAATGTTCAAAAAATTTTAATTTTGGAATGCGATTTTAACCCCTCAAATGCCAGGAAAAAACGAAAAAAATTTCAACTTTAACGTAATATTTTGCAGGTTAATTTTATGCTATCTTATGTAATATTTACTGAAACACATTCCTTGAATACATAAATAAAACATTACTTGCGTTTATTTGATGAATTTATACGTTTTACGATCATTTCATCGACCGCGACGCGAGACTTGACAGCCGAGCGGCGGGAAAACGTTCCAGGCCGTGTCATAAACAATTTCAAAGAAAATATATCGCTGCTCTAGGTGGGTTCACGTTATCTTATACCTTATGAACAACAATGCCCCAAGCGATTCTGACCTTCTTCTTCATACATTTTCTTTATACACAAGGGTTAAAATCGCATTACAAAATTTTTTTTTTGTGATTATTTTGGCCTGCGTCGATGGTACGCCGGCGTACGAGCGGCAACCTAGCGGTTAACCCTTGTGTATAAAGAAAACGTATGAAGAACAAGGTCAGAATCGCTTGGGGCATTCTTGTTCTTAAGGTATAAAATATCGTGAACACCCCTAGGGAAGCGGAATAATTTCTATGGAATTTTCTATGCCCTCATTGAGCTGTCATTCTCGTGAAAAAGATCATAAAACATATAAATTCATCAAATAAACGCAAGTAATGTTGTTTTTATGCATAGTTTATTGTTCAAGGAATGTGCTTCAGTAAATATAATATACGATAGCACAAAATAAACCCACAAAATATTACGTCAAAGTCAAAACATCGCGATTTTACATTGTTTCTTCCTTGGCACTTGACAAGTTATGTCATTCGTATAAGTGACTCACTTACAAGTGACTCGAGTTTCATATGCGTAACAGACGCATATTTTGCTAGTGTTTGTACACGATGCGACGCGTTAACGTCAGAGTTGCATTTGCATCTACTACTCGTTTGACAGAAATGGGTCTATAATTTGGATGGCGGGTATGGGTACCGCTGCTCTGCAAACCATTTGTTAGATAACTGACACCTCTGCCATTGATCATCCCAAGTGATTTGCTACCTTTGGTAACTAGGGGTGGCCGATTTCTTGCTTTCATTGCTTGGCGGGCTGGATCCAGAGAGACTGGTTGAGGGAGGCTATTAACCTCTTAAATGACACTTGAGGAAACTCGAAAATTTCGCGATGTTTTGACTTTGAAGTGATATTTTCTGGGTTTATATTATGCTATCTTATGTAATATTCACCCAAACACATTCCTTGAACAACAAACTATGCCTAAAAACAACATTACTTGCGTTTATCTGCCGAATTTGTATGTTTACAATCTTTCTTTCTCATGATGCAACCGAACTGTCAGATGAAATGCTCCAAAAAATTTTTTGCCAGAAATCCATAAAGAATTCATAGAAATAATTTGGGTTCCATAGATGTGTTCAAAGCATTCTATACCTTAAGAACAAGAATGCCCCAAGCGATTCTGACCTTATGCTTCATACGTTTTCTTAATAATTAAGGTTTAAAATCGCATTTCAAAAAATATTTTTAGAAGTCAATTTCGCGCGCTGACTGGCGCGCAATCGGCAAGCAACCAGTTAATTGACAGCAACACCAAAATTAAACATCGAAAACCACATTAATTTAACTAATTATACTACTAAATATCGGCCCTAAGAGGATTAATGCACGCATTACGGTATCATCTCTACATACGTAAACACACACTTCATCTCAATCTACAATCTACACATCTGTCATGATGGACACCGTAACGCTGTTGAATCTTGTTTGTGAAATAAATAAACAGTGTCATCTGCAAAGTTCATTGTGTCTAGGGATTGCAATCCCGCAGCTCATTCAATCCCGCGGGATTACTCAATCCCGCGCGGGATCCCGCATCTTTAAAATTAAGTTATAAAAATCAACTTTTATTAAACATTTCTTACATTAAGCAACAGAAATTATTTCTTTTCTATTTATTAAGTACTAGCTTTTCCCCGCGGCTTCGCTCGCATGGTATTACGGGAAATTACTGTAGCGCTTGCACTTATCAATTATCTCCCCCCCCCACCCCACCCCCATCCCCTCCCGCATTCCATATATTCATTCCCTTACATTCAGTTTTCAAACATCGCGCCTACCACCTAAATTTCATAAAGCTATAGCTCAAAGAAAAAAAGAATTACTTATCCAATTTTGTTCATTCGTTCGGAATTTATGCGCTTACAAACATTTCGGATGTTTATTTTTAATTAAATATTTGAAAGTTTGTGAATATAATAAAAAATGACACTATTTATTCAGTTCATTTATTCAGTCTTTATAATCGTTACGAATTATATTTTTAATGTAGGAACTGACATTTATTCCAAAACAGAAGCTTGTCCAAAAAAATAAAACATATTCTAATATTTGAATTTTCTAAAGCAGTAGCAATCGTTTCCATGGAAACAATTTTTTTCTGACGTTAGCAAAAATTTGCTTTAGTTAGCGACAGAAAACGTATAACAAATATAATATATTAATATTTATAATTTCATTACGCCAGAGCTTACCATCATATACAAAATATAGTCTGCGCATATAATTTAGCTTTCTATTGGTGAAAGAATTATTAAAGTCTTTATATTGTGTTATGCGTGAAAAGGTCATAAACAAACTCGAGCAGTTTCGCATTTATAATATTAGTATGGATAAGTAATTAGTAATCTGTTTTCTTAGATTCATCTTTAAATTTTTGGCATAGTTAATCGTTTTGTTTAATTTTACCCTTACTCCTAACAACAGTTTTATATTTTTAATTCAGTCTTATGCATATGATGACTAATAATCAAATCACAACTTTCTCTTAGATGCTATTACTATAATATCAACCTTTGGTGACAACTTTTGAAAATACGCCCTTAAGGCGGTACACAACACTAATAATTTTTGTTTGCTCAAAACTCACATTTTAATCATTTCCGGCGAATGCGTAACTAAAATGACTTTTTTATTCCAACAGATCCCTGGGGATGTAAGTTCTTTATATTTAAAATAAATAAAAACAATACGGCACCAATTAATATATTTTACGTACAACTATTTTAAAACTTTATAACAAGTTTTTCAACTTTAAAGTTAGCGGTGAGCACCAGATTTTATTTTTCTAGACGATGAATTAATAACTTCGGGAGGGATTCATAAAGACACATCTTTGATATTTGTAACACGTTCGTCAGTATTAATTAAAATGAATGCGGGGGAAAGGTCGAATCTCCAGACCCGCTACGGCAAATTCAATCGTACATTCGTCTAATACGCCGTGCCGCGGACGTATATTTGTTTACACGCTTTTTTCACTTACGTCGTTAAGATTCCCACATTATTTGTCTTCTTCTTCTTTTCTTTGATAGAGCAAATTCATCAGTAGGTCCTCCGTCCAATACACGGGTCGCGAGTGGCAATTTGTGTACACGGCTCCTTTGCTTACGTCATTAAGATTCTGAATATATTTTAGGATATATTGTCGTCTTAAGAAGCAAATGGCATTATACAATAAATGCCATTTGCCACTCGCCGGCGCGGCGCGCTGTGCTGAACAGCAACGTCGCGCTACTCTTCATTTAACAGGTCGCGTGCCGTTGGCGCGTCGGTGCGCGCCCTATAGCCGAATAAAAAATTAAAAAAAAAAACTTTTTGATATGCGATTTTAAACCTTATGTATAAAGAAAATGTATGAAGAACAAGGTCAGAATCGCTTGGGGCATTCTTGTTCTTGATGTAAGAGATAAAAGAAACACACTTAGCCACTCAAATAATTGTGTTTGGACATTTCTATGACTTTGGAAATGGGCATTTCTGCCGCGATTCGAGCTGTCATACTTTGAGCGTCGCGTGTCATAAAAAGATTGATAAACCTATCAATTTGTTTAATAAACGCAAGTAAAGTTGTTTGTAAGCGTAGTTTGTTGTTTACCGAAATACGTTTTTCGGTAAATATTATATACCATAGCATAAAATTAACCGACAAAATTTACGTCAAAAGTCAAAACATCGCGAAATTTTCGAGTTTCATCCGTAAAACCCCGAGGCATTCAAACGGTTAAGCGAAAGTTTTAGCGCCAAATTTTTAATTTGCGGGATCCGCGGATCCGCGCTTTGAAGGTGCGGGATCCAGCAGATTAATAAAAGCAGCGGTATCCCGCTTTGCAGGATTGCAATCCCTAATTGTATCTCCTTTGATGGGAAGATTCATCAAGGTCATTTATAGAAATCAGAAACAGTATTGGTCCTAGTACGCTTCCCTGAGGAACACCGTACTTAATTGATAGGGTTTTAGAGTTGGTTAAGAAGGAGAAAGTGCATCACGGCATAACAACCCAAACTTTAACCACCATAATAATATATATTTTTTATATTTTTTTTATATGAATATCCCACAAGAGTTCCAACTGCTCCCTTCTGGAGACGATGGCATCCCCAATCGGGGTATGTTTTGAGGCTGGAGGTAGTGGGGAGGGGAAGGAGATGGGGAAGAGGAAGGTGGAAAGTACCTGGCTATTCAGATCTGGTCACTAAACACGGAGAAAGCCATTTCAAGCAACGTTTCAATTCTGAATGGTGGTCTTACACCAGGACGATACTGAGAGTATCTTCCACTCTGGAACGTGCCGCAAATATACTATATATTATTTTAAATTAATAAATTGTGAAATAACACAAATTAATCAAATAAAATTTATTTGCCACGCCGGGATTCGATCCCGCGACCTTCGGAATGCGAGTCAAGAGCCTTACCACTGGACTACGCCGGCCGTCAAATATGTTTGCTTGTGAAAATCTCAAATTATTTCATCATTCGATTATGTGTCGACTTTTCTGTTTTATATTGCAGGCCAAATCTGGTGAGGAAGACAGTGTGAACAAATTCAACAACATGGAGACAACACTCAAACAGTTGAAAGATAAAGTAAGTACTTATGTATAATATGTCAATTGTAACTTGAAGAACTGTGCTGATGAGTGAACTAAAGTGCTGATACCAATCCTGATACATATACGGCAGTGAGGCAAGGGACTGGCAGATGTATACGAAAGCAGACTGAATGTTGTACAAATGGGGATGTTGTGTGTATTTTAGGAAAGGAAGGAGAAGAAGTTCTGGTGCGAGAAGGGTTGGAATCTGGGGGTCAGTTTGTTCAGGAGTGACAGACGTATTTTTTTTTCTTTTACATGAGCTCCACACAGGAGGCCCTGAGGAAAATAATTTTCCTCAGGGCCTATGTCATCTTTGGGGATGCTGTGTGGAGGTTTATTTTTAAGGAAAAAAAGGGAAGGAGAGTTCTGGGAAGGAAAAAGGTTTAATCTGGGGTTTAATCTGGGGTTCAGTGTGTCCTGGTCATCCGCCTCCAAGACCTAGACAAACTTCACCCCATGAACCTGGGCACCCCTGTATGAATCCATCCCAGCAGGCCAGATCGGGAGAGACTGGTTGGGCGACGTTTTGACCTCTCTGGTCTCTCTTGACCCATCGCCTTGCATCGCAGTGGAAGGAATGGATTCATACGTCTGTCACTCCTGAACACATTGACCTTCAGATTCCTACCCATCTCTCATACCTTTTTCTTTTGCAGAACCTCCTCATCTTTCTTTCTTCGGGGATGCTTTTTCTTTAATTTTTCTCACAGTTTAGTATGACATACACAATCAAACGCTTTACTTAGGTCTAGAAAGCAGGTATAGATTGGCGTTTTCGAAAACAATAAATTAAAGCTTGTTTTCATGTTTTTTTTTTTTTTTTTTTCGTGTTTTCACGAAAACGGTAAATTAAAGCTATGAACGTGGAGATAATTTAAAAAAAATGCTAAACTACATTGTTTTAAAATTTTGTCCAAACTCCATCGCCCTCTATTGAACTCGACCGCTTCATCATTGGACTTGGAAATTCATCCATCCAGATGATACGGTCATCACCCAGTGAATTCTACAAATCATCTTACTGGCGGACACAGTCTTCTTGAGATCGATGAATTTGGTACAGCTCCACATAAATGTAGCAATAGGGTGTGTGCACCGATATTCGTTTATTGATCTCCTCAACAGTGAAACGATGTATAACTGTGAATGGGACGAGAAGTTGACGTTTTGGTTTGTTTTGTAGATTGAGGCAGCCAAGGCTATAATCGCCACCAAGACCCTGGACGTTGAGAAGAACAAGGACCAGCTGGCAGAAATCAACTCCAACATCATCCAGCTGTCGGAGAAATGCGATCAGGTATACAACCTTTCTCTAATCCATACCGAACTCCCATTTCTGTTTGCAACTTTTTTTTCATCTCAAACTCTGATTACTCTCCCAAACTCAGTATTATTTTCTAACCCTTATTACATCTTCCTAATTCTACTTTTCCCTCCCAAACTCTGTTTTTCATCTCAAACTGTATTGCTTAAAATCTTAATTTTTCCTCCAAAACTCTTTTAAACTCCCTAACCTTAAACTTCCCTGACAGTATTTTTTCCTTCCCAAAACTCTGGTTGCTCTTTGAAACTATACGCCCCCCTCAACTCTTTTTTACCTCCCAAACTCTGTTTTTTTTATTTTATTTTTTTTATCTCATTTTCTTTTCCAAACTGTTTTTCACTCCTCAACTCTATTTTCCCTTCCCAACTTTATTTTTCCTTCTAAATTCTACTTTCCCTCCCGAACTGTATTTTTTTTCCCAACTTCATTTCCTCTTCCAAACTCTATTTTCCCTCCCAAACTCTGTTTTTTTAATTTTATTTTCCCTTCCAAACTATTTTTCCCTCCTCACCTCTATTTTCCCTTCTAAATTCTACTTTCCCACCCCACTGTACTTTTCTTTCCCAACATTATTTCCTCTTCCAAACTCTATTTTCCCTCCCAAACTCTTTTAAACTCCTTAACTCTATACATATTTCTTTCCAGATTATTTTTTCCTTCCCAAAACTGTGTTTGCTCTTCGAAACTGTGTTTCCTCCCTCTTTTCCCTCCCAAACTCTGATTTTTGAATTTTACATATTTGTTATCTCATTTTCCCTTTCGAACTATTTTTCCCTTCCCAACTGCATTTTCATTTCCCAACTTAATTTCCCCTTCCAAATTCTTTTTACTTCCTCAACTTTATTTTTCCTCCCAAACTCTTTTGACCTCCCCAATTCTGTATTCCCCTTTAGAATCATTTACCTTCCCAAAACTCTGATTGATCACTTCCCGACTGCGTTTTTCCCTCCCGAACTCTGTTTTCCTTAAGTCATTTTCTACTACCAACATTATTAACAGCATTATACAAAAAAGCAGCATGTATCGGCAAGTTAATAATACCGGGTGAGGCAGAGAGGACGGACGGTTTTAAAAAAAATCATAAAATAGTTAATTTTTACTCAAAAACAAATTTATTGATAAAAGTAACGGTTTGGTGCGCTGTATCGCAAACTTGCTGTGGGCTGTGCAGCGGTCTTTCGTGTAACTGTTGCGGATTTTCATTAGCCCAATAACGGAAATTCTGCTGCGGAACTCTGGACGAATTGAAGGACGCAATTCGCGTGGAAGTCGCCCAAGTTGAGAGAGCGATGTTGGAGAGAGTCTACGCGAACTTCCAAGAACGCCTCCAGCACTGCATCAACGATTTCGGCCACCACATGCCTGATGTGATTTTCCACACTTGACTGTCTCAAATGCTATTTCCTTGCGAACCTGATTCCATCAATAAATTTGTTTTTGAGTAAAAATTAACTATTTTAATTTTTTTAAAACTGTCCGTCCTCTCTGCCGCACCCGGTATAAATAAATCAATCTATCTTTTACAGAGATTTGTCGTTCAATTTGTAACTAATTCTTTAGATACGGTGTACATAATAATTAATGTATTTATTTATTTCTTGTAGGTCTACAAGTTGTGGGAGACCAAGAAAGCCGAATATCAGGCCATCAGCTCCAGCCAGAATAGTCGCTCCGCTTGGGACGAAGCTCCCGGTAAGTTATAATACTTCCCCACCTTCCTCTCCCCATCTCTTTACCTCCCCACTCTATTAAGCCTCACCACATGCCTCGTGATTCCACTGGCTCTGAACATCGGGATTTTTGTGTGGTATTCACATTAAAATAATTAATATGTATATAATATTGTACTTCAATTCCTTTCAATAAGGAACTCTAGTCCAATTTTTAAATAAATTTTTACTTAAATAACTGCATATTTATTTTTATAGTTAGTTTTAATAGTTAAAATAATTGTCAAAGTTTTAATTTTTCAAGATCCCCCGAAAACCACCGTATCTAGTGTGAATCGTGTGATGTCATCATGACCAAAAGTTTTATTTATTTTCAACAGGTGTTATCAACTTGTATGGAAGAAGCTATGAAGCTATTCAATAAGTAAAACATTATTTAAGGTGGAATTATTTATTTATTATATTATTATATTCTTAATATTATTACGGGAGAGTGGTATAAAAATTGTTTGAAATTATTATTTTTTTAGCTTTACGAATCGAGATCAATATTATGGAAACCGAAGCATCAATTTTGTAGGCAACTGTAATCAGCTGTTCGACGCCTGCCATTTTGAAATTCAGAATTGGAGCGTTGCGACAGGCGTTATGATGTTTTTGGACAGTTCAAGTTTTTGAATATTTTAAATAAACTAAGAGATACTCTATTTTTGATACTGAATTATTTAGGCCTAAATAATGTTTCAATAAAAACAATAACTATTATATGTCTAAATCTCTATAAACCAATAACATGGAATGTTGAATGGCTTGTCATAATTTTCAATACAAATATACCAGGTGACTGGAGAATTATGGACGCGGTGATGTCGCGCCTCAAAAATCCAATAATACCAACTTAACAGTGTGTTTTAATGACACCTTTTAATGGACTTTTCAATAATTTTTTTAAAACTCTACGTTAAATATTTTTTAATAAAACTTATATTTTCAGAATCAGCGTTTATTGGTCTATATGAACATATTTTTTTAAAGCCATAATATTTTTCGCTTGAGTTCCTTATTGATTGATTAAGGTGTCGTTGCAGAGGAACAACACTCCTTTGTTGCTTTGAGACATCAGGTAAATTCTCTTTTAAGGTTTTTGTTTCACGAATTCCTTCATCGAATCATTATCATTTATTAACGGTGTTTTTCTACCTTTCCCAGGAGATTCGTGGGCCACCCCTGCGGCCACGGCAGACTGGGGCAGCTCCGACGTGACACAGGAAACGGCATGGGCAACGAGCGCAACGCCAACGGCCGTGACAAACTCAGGTATTTATCATTTAAATATTTCATCAAACAAACAATTTCAGTAGTATATACAATGTGCTATATTTTGAAGTGAAAACTTCTTTAGCACCGTTGTGATTTGAAACTCAATGAAACGAAAAAGCGACACTAAAAAGAGACAAACACATACATCTATAGGATTTCGTTTGTGAGAGAATGAGATCGGTCAGAATAATCGGTCTCCTCTTTGTGCAGTGCTTCGAAGCCTCCCCACTCTTGCCTACTTTAGTTTTCTGAAGGTTTCACTTTTACCGCGTGTGAATTGCACACTCTGTTTTGTTTATTATATTTATATAATGTGTAACTGACATTAAGCATTAAAAAAAAAAAAAAATTGCTATGTACTCAACGAAGATTTTACCGAACAAGTGAAACATTAGCAACCGTGTTTTATGACTAGATACGGATAGTCATGTAATTTTCAACCTTCCTCTCTCCCATCTCCCTTTTCCCACACTTTTCAGGCCCAATACACCTTACCCTGTGACTGTTTTTTTAATTTATTTATATGTATATATATTTTACGATATCATCTAGTGACAGACTTGTGGGATTTTGTCGCTGCCCCGACTTGGGATACCATAGACGTGACGAGTAATATCGCCAACGACACAAATCTCAGAGTTGGCTCTGACGCCACATGTCCCGGAGATGCAATTTTTGCGGCGTTCAATGAAGGGACTTGCGACGCGACGTGGAACGACCCGTTCTTGGTAGAATTTGACACGCCAAAAGGTTTAAGTTGCGTGAACGCTTGATAGATTGAACTAATATTTTTGCAGTATTTGCGTGTTGTGTGTGACTATTAACAAAATTGTTTTATTTTATAAATGCTCCTTACGACAGATGTCATGTTAAACTAATCTTACAGCATTCCACAATGGAGTGCTGATACCAATCCTTATGTACGCCAGCAAGGCCTGGAACTGACAGAGGAAGGATGAAAGTAGACAAAAAAAGACTATACATACATTTCCAGAGTGGTAGAAACTTTCAGTATCGCCCTGGTGAATTTAAGACTACCATTCATCCAAATGTTGTTTTTTTTTTTTTACGTTAGCTCCATGAGAGATCCTGAGGAAAACAAATTACGTTAAGCATTGCCATCTTTGGGGATGCTGTGTGGAGGGTCCTTTTAGGGAAAGGAAAGAGAGTTCTGTGAAGGAAAAAGGTATGAGAGGTGGGTAGGAATCTGGGGGTTGTATGAATCCATCCCTCTCACTGTGTGGTGCAAGCCGATGGGTCGAGAGAGTCCAGCCGGAGTGGTCAAAAGGTCTCCCCCAACCAGTCTCCCGATCCGGCCCGCCATGTAGTAGGTGGGCAAACACATTCGCTGCCAAGACCAAGACAAACCTCATCTTGTAGGGAACCCCTGCTAAATCACCAAAAGTAGCGAACCACTTGATGACCTATGGCGAGGGTTATTGGTTGGTTATTCAATTAATGGCGGGGCAGTGGTACCCATACCCGCCTCCCAAATTGACCAGATCTGAATAGCCAAGAACTTTCCCACCTTCCTCTTCTCGCATCTCCTTCCCCTCCCCACTACCTTCAGCCTCACGACGTACCCCAATTGGGGATGCAATAGTCTCACTGGCTCCAGACGATTGGGAACATTTGGGACTCTTGTGTCTGAAATCTGTAGAAATGAGATTCCTGTATGCTAAAACCAAAGATATTGAAATATAAGAGATGTGCTATGGGCAGTTTTTACTGGGTGGGACTGTGCTTCCTGGTGTTGCCGATATTTTCAACCAATACTACTGCACACCGGCAAAAACTCAACTAAAAGAAAGAATTATTTCCGTATTCAAACTATTCCCATTAGACGGTAGTCTGCCGACAGTCGGGCGGATATCATAGCATATCTCTTGTATTTCAATACCTTCGGCTAAAACCATGATATTTTGAGATCCAGAATAATGTTACTCTAACGAATATCATTAAGAAAGGGATGCTTACTTAGAATGTGTGAAAGAATCAACTAATGTTTTGTGCTGTTTTCGTGTGATTATTAACAAACGCGTTTCATTTTATGAATGCCCCTTACGACAGCTGCAAAGTCACTTTTATGAATTCATCAACGTTAACACACTTTGAGCGTAAAAGGTAGTTCTACCTTTTACGCCGGTCCTACTAGAATACCCGGAAAGGCACTGCTCTCCCAACTATATGTATATGTGATGCAGACCATGTTCATGTGTAAAATATTTTTGTAAAGGCCCGAACAATCGCTTGAACAACATTATTAACATTTTTTGTTCTCCTCCATTTGTTGAAACATGGTTTGAAAGATTTGTGCGAAGTTCGCGCGGTCGCACACAATTTTGCTAGTGGCTTGTGGTAAGGACCTGTTCACGCGTACGCACTGAACACTTGACGTTTGACGTATATGTTTTTATACGCTATATGTTTTTCAGGGCCGCTGACGGGTATTCCTTTATTTCTCGTGATTTTAAACCACTGAATTAACGCTTCATCCAAGCGTAGGGAGTGTGGCAAACCCATCGCTCAGGGAGTGGAAACACAAACCTGCAATAGCCATCCCAAGCCAAGGTGTGAGCTACCGTGCTCAGGCTGAATGTCCTGGGGAACAGTGTCAAGAACGGTGCCTCCGAGAAACAAGGTCGCATCTCGGAGTATTTAGACCTTACTCCAACATTCGGGGCTCTGCTGAAGTGGACCTTCTATTTCCCTGGTCACTTGTGGGACAAAAAAATTGGACCATTCGAAAACTAGGGGCCTTTTGGGAACCTAGGAGTGCTGAGCCACCTCTGTGGACTTTCTTCCTGGGGCCCTTAGGAGGAACCAAGAGGAGAAGTCGTAGAGAGGAGAGCTGAGGCCACCTCCATTAACCCTTCCCTTGTGGGGCCTTCACGGAACCAAGGGGAAGGGCACTCTTCCGGCACGGGGCCTTTGGGGAACTAAGGAGGAGTGAAGTGGAGAGATGATGTCCTCTTCCCATGTGGGGCCTCCAGGGAACCATGTAGGAGTGAAGAGGAGAAATGAGGCCATCTCCGTGAACTCTTTCTTATGGGGCCTTTAGGGAACCAAGGAGGAGTGGAGGAGAGA
This sequence comes from Glyphotaelius pellucidus, assembly GCA_936435175.1. Lineage (NCBI taxonomy): Eukaryota > Metazoa > Arthropoda > Insecta > Trichoptera > Limnephilidae > Glyphotaelius > Glyphotaelius pellucidus. The sequence continues at coordinate 17,577,322 of OW386565.1, forward strand.
TAAGTCCTCTTCCCTCCTGGGGCCCTCGGGGAGCCAAGGTGGAGTGGGCTCTTCTCTTGTGGGGCCTTTAGGGAACCAAAGGGAGATGAACTCTCCGTCGTGGAGCCTTCAGGGAACTAAGGAGTGGAGAGGAGAGATGAAGCCCTCTTCCCTCGTGGGGCCTTCAAGGAACCGCGGAGGAGTGAAGAGGAGAAATGAGACCTGGGAAGACACATTGTCGAACCAGAAGATATAGCTTCATTTCCAATGACAATCCTGGTGAACTTTGTAAAAGGGATTGGATTACTGTCAAAGGAATTAGGTAAAATGGGAGATAGCACAATGGGCCTACGGCCTAAGTGCTCACGGGAACTTTATTTATGTAAACCGTCTCCGCTCTTGAAAAAAAAAAAAAAACGCTTCATCGACATTTTCCTGTCGCGATTTTCGAAGCCTCTTCAGTTTCAACACATTTGAATTGAAGGATTCCTTAATCTGGTTCTTGTTTTTGAAAATCATTGAGATTGTCGAATGACCAACCCCAAATTCCTTTGCGAGAGATGAGTTTGATTCTCCATTTTCTAATCTGCATATTATTGCACCTTTCTCCTCAACCGTAAATGCTTTACGACGACGTAACTTTTTGATCATGTCGGTCACTATAACCGGACATAATTTATTAAAAATGGGTCATAATAAGCGACATGTCACTATAAGCAAAGTCATTATATCCGACTTTGTCATAAAGAATTTTATATGAAAACCAAACTTCGCTGTGTAATTACTTCATATTAAGTGGTTGGTCAATATGAGCAAACTCCACTGTAACGTGTCCCTATCCGATTCGGTCGTATTTAACTACATTATACTTTGACCAAGTACCACCAATATTATCTTCATTTTCTTAAGGCTGGCTTTACATTCGTAAGTTTTTTCCCGTAATTCGCTCGTGTAAGCGAATTATGGCCAAATTACCAATGTAAACGACACCAAAAGTCACTTAACGTAATTTAAAGCATGTTACAGAACTTCTTCTTCCGGAAGTTTTTTGACAGGTCTAATCGCGTCCGCGCGAAATTACAGCCTTCTCACAGCTTATAAAATCAGTTTGATAAGCTGAGGGACTTTTTGTAAGAAATAGTACCAAAATGTTGCGAAATGTCAAAAATCAAAAGACATTTGTTTTTATAGGATTATTTTCCTATAAAACTAGTATTTATTTCCACTTATTTGAGTTTTCTGAAAATGAGCATCCTTCTATTCAATTATCGGTCCAAACCTTTATAATCTCAATATTTCTGTTTTTAAAATTACGTATTTGAATACGAAGTCGGTTGCTGTCGGCAGCTGTCAGGTAGCTGTCATTCAAATAAAATGAAAGAAATCCATTAATTTTCGCCTTTGACGGCAAAAAAGTGCGCGGAGAATTGTTTAATTAAAGCCAAATTCTATTTCAGCACTTTATTTGGTCCTTTTCGACTTTATTGACAAAATCGCGTAAATTTGACAGTAGCAGGTCGTTGTTGAAAGGAAGCCATCTTACCGCAAATAAATTTACAGATGTAAACGGTCGCATGAGCAGTTACACAGGTCGAACTTCCGAAAAACTTCCGTGATCATTAATTACCACAAGTCAGATGCATATGTAAACGCTCCTGGGAGTAACCTGTCAAAATCTTACGTAATCCGTAATTTTTAATTACAAGTGCAAGCTAGCCTAACACATATCTTTATGTGTGATTGCAAGATTCAACTAGAACTAAATGCTATCTAGTTAGTGTCTTGGATAAATTTTATTGAATATGCGACATCTATTGACTTTTCTGTGTTATTTTAGTTGCAGCACCCAGTGGCGCCGTGGGTGAGGAGATTAAGTATCGAGCGGTGTACGAGTTTGTGGCTCGCTCGGTGGACGAGCTGTCCCTGCAGCCAGGGGACATCGTCATGGTGCCGGCAGACCTGAAGGCCGACCCGGGCTGGTACAGTGGACGCTGCAGGGGTAATTACATTCTTACTCTTGATTTATTTTCTTTTATGCATTTATACAGGGTGTAACAGCATGTACCGAGGTGTTTTAACCAGCGATTCCTGAGAATATTTGGAGTATATGTCATTTTGCTGTCTGATGACATTTTTTTCTATTGAAAACAAAAAATATGTTTTTCAATCATAGTTTTTTAAAATTTTTTTTATATGAATGCCGCACAAGAGTCCCAACTGCTTCCGTCTGGAGCCAGTGAGACTATGACATCCCCAATTGGGGTATGTTGTGTGACTGAAGGTAGTGGGGAGGGAAGGAGAAGGGGAAGAGGAAGGTGGGAAGTACCTGGCTATCCAGATCTGGTCATCAAACACGGCTCAAGCCATTTCAAGCAACGTTTCAATTCTGAATGGTGGTCTTACACCAGGGCGATACTGAGAGTATCTTCCACTCTGGAACGTGCCGCAAATATACTACGTATTATTTTAAATGAAAAAATTGTGAAATAACACAAATTATTCCAATAAAATTTATTTGCCACGCCGGGATTCGATCCCGCGACCTTCGGAATGCGAGTCAAGAGCGTTACCACTGGACTACGCTGGCCGTCAAGTCTGTTCACATCGCAATGGGATATATCCCGTCGCAGTGGGTTTGAGCGATACACACACTGTTTCGTGTGGTAATATGTATGCTGTTAGAATGAGACGCAAATCTTATTAAGTGACCGGTAGGCTTTAAACGCGCTACTTTCCTAACTAGTCAGTTGCGACGTGTGATGGAAACATATTTTTAATAGTTTTAATAGAAAAAAATTACATCAAAATGACATCTACATTTCTTACTCAAAATATTCTCAGAAATCGCTGGATAAAATCCCCCGGGTGCGTGCTGTTACCACCTGTATATTTGTAGTTAATTAATTTGTGAGGCGGAAATGGGTACCGCCGCCCCTGGAAATCATTTATTGGATAATAACACCCCTGCCATCCAAGTGGTTCGCTACATTTGTTGACTCAGCAGTGGTGCCCGGGATCATGGGGTGAGGTTTTACTAGGTCTTTGATCGGATGGGACTGGTTAAAGGAGACCTTTGATTTTTGATTTCTCCGGCCAGACTCTTCGACCCATCGCCTTGCACCAGTTGGAGGGATGGATTCATACATCCGTCACTCCTGGACACATTGACCCCAAATTCCTACCCACCCCTCATGCCCTTTTCCTTTCCTGAACTTTCCTTCCTTTCCCTAAAAAGACCCTCCACACCATGACATAGGCCCTGAGGGAAATTGTTTTCCTCAGGGCATTGTAAAAAAAAAAGTTTTTTTCCCCTTACACATTTTTCGAAGCATAAAGGTAAATATTTCATTGCAAAAAGCTCCAATTTATTGGCTCGAAAAAGTCCACTGGTTATGTATTTTTCATTGATTAGCGAAATGTTATTTGTGTGATCCCTTATGTTCCCCTTCTATTCCAGGCCAGACTGGTCTATTCCCCGAGTCCTACGTGGAGAGAATGAGCGCGGGAGACAGCATGCTTGAGTCTTCTCTCTCCCTCACTGACAGCATGGAGGGCAAGAAGGTTCTGGAAGGTTTGTTGCTTCATCCACTTAATTTCTATATCATTTACTTTAATTTCACTTCAATTCAGCTAAATTATATTTATTTAACTTAAAATTTGTAAATTTAACTCTGTATTCATCATGTCAAAGCAACAAATAATGCGGTGCAAAACTTTTGTTATCTGAGGGGGGTCTCTAAGATACCCCAATCATTTTATCATAATGTGGCCTAGAATAAAGAAGAACGATAAAAATTCCTTCCTTATAAGTTTGAATTAAAACCAATTACTTAGTATTTTTGGTTCAAGCCCATTTAGCACGCATTCTGTCTCTCCTACACTTGCCTGACATTGTAAATCGCCATCGCATTGGATTTTAATGATGAACAAAAGCTCTGCATTTGAAATTTAGCGAAGAATGGTCAGAATTTTCTTAGACTGGCATTTCTTGGGTTATTATTTATTCTGTGTTATAAGTCAATGTTTATAGATTTCTCGTTTTCCCCGCCTGAAGTGTGTTAATAGAAAAATGTGAACATTCCAGGAATAGTTGAAGTTCCGGAGACCACCAGTGAAGGACAGGCAGAATCCCTCCAATCCACCATAGAAGCAAGCCCTCTACAGTCTGGTAAGAACTAATTACATCCATTATTCATTCAGTTATGCCCGGTGCACAAGAGGCTAGCACTTCAAGCCAGGATAGCAAGCTATTGCTAGTAACCTAATAAGCTAGTAACACTAGCTTATAAGTTGACAGAACTAGCTTTGTTTTTAACTATAATGTATTAAAAAGCTTCTAAGTTATGTCATTAGATGTCAGCAGAGAAAATGCTTCTATCAATGGCCGACAGGCGTACCCATATAGACGGGAGCCAGCGAGACTAACACTGACCAGCGAGTCCGCCAGATTCAATTTCCCATTAGTGTAGACTGGTCGTCTGACTTGCAGTATTATTATTGCAAATGTGTAATTTTTTTTAGTTTGTTATTTATTTATTTATTTTATCAGGTTCTCCATAAAACAGTTATACACCAGAATATTATGGAGAAGATTACAAAATTTAAAGAAAAAAGTGTATGGGGGCAGCTTCACTGTCTTGTGACGTATGTCAGAAGATAGTTACTGAATTCTCTGTAGGTGACATTGAAGATGTCGATGTTCAATACAGATTCATTTAGCAGTTGAATTGCTCTGTTTAATGGCGCATTTTGATAGGAAGAAGTTCTCGCTTTCGGAGCATAAAAAAGTGCGTGGGATCGCCGGAGATTAGCTTAAAAAAGTGCTTACCCAAAAATATTTTTCGGCGGGCTTCTAATGTGTTAAGATCGAGCATTCCTGATAAAAACAACGATGGATACAGGAATGGGTAGTATGTATATTCCCTCATATACAGGTAACGCATAAACCTTTTTTGAACTCTTTCTATTTCTAGGATATGGTTTTGTTCAGAGGGAGCCCAAATAATGGAACTATATTCCAAAATGCTGCAGACAAGTGCTTCATATGTTCTCCGTATTGCAATTCCATTAGTAAATGATCTCGCATTACGAAGAACAAATCCAAGCATTTTGTTAGCGCGGGAGACAATGTCAATGTGGTGCTATAAGGTCTTCCGATAGGGACTTCCGAATTTCTATAGTTGATAGAGGCCATATTATTGAAGCGATATCTGTCATTTATTCAGTCTGTCTTGCCAAATCACCATGGACGGATATAGCGTTAAAAAACACATGCAAATGATAAAATTTAATTGATTGTTTAATGGTTTAATGATGTGATGGGAACTGGCCACCGAGGGTCTTTCATTAAGCCCTTCCTATCTTTAAATCTAAATAAAACAAAGTGTGTGTGAGATATAATTGAAATTTTTTATTCATTTGAAAGGCCTATCGATGCCGTTATGTATGGAATATAACATTGTTCAAATGTCCGCCGCGGCTTCTCTGGGTGGCGCGCATCCGAAATGTCCAATTTTCCGTGACTCTGGCGCATAAATCAGGTTGAGTTTGACCGATGGCGCGGGTTATGTTGGATTTGAGGGCCGCTGTGGTTTGTGGCTTATTTGCGTAGACCTGCGACTTAAGAAAACCCCGCAAGAAAAATAAGTCTAATGGGGTCGAATCGCACGATATCGGTGGCCAGTTCACATCACCTCCACGTGAGATTTTATCATTAAACAATTTTAAGCATTTAAGCAATTAATTAAATTTTAAACAATTTTATCATTTGCACATGTTGTTGAACGCTACTCCATGGTGATTTGAAAAAATAGACTGAATAAATGATAGCCAATTCGATGGATGTCGCTTCAACAATATGGCCGCTATCAACTGTAAAAGTTTGGAAGTCCCATGGTTATGTGACCTTAGAACTGGGTACCCCAGTAAGAACACATTCTTTTCTAAAAAAAAAGTAAAAAAAAAAAATCAACACACGTCAGACATAGACAAGCCAGACGGATACCTTCCGATATTTGACAGATTTTGCCTTGTCTCGTATAACACTGATTTAAGGGGTTATATACAGTTAGAATTTTCAAGAAATCGATTTTTTTATTATTTCATTCTCATAATGTACATATATTTAAGTACACACAAAAAAAAATTTAAGTCAATCCGGCGATTATTTTCGAAGTTACACGCATATTTGTAAAGACGTGTCAGAGCATTTGAAAGTAGAAGGCAAACTTTAAACGCGATTTTCTCAAAACTGTGTTTTCAAAGTCGGTGACCAAGATTACTCCGAAACGGCTTAACTGATCAGTCTCAAATTTTAACACAAGTTTTTTAAGTATATTTTACACTTATTAATCGAAGGCCTGTTCTCACTGATAAATACATATTTTTTTATAAACAAAATAAGGCTAAAATTTTGGTAAAATATCGATTTTTTTTTTGAGAAGCCGCCATTTTGTCAAAAAAATTTATTTTGGTCTGTCCTTCGATTAATTAGAGGAATATTTATTATTATAACGAAATCCATTTGGTTTTTTCATTTTAAATGATCCAGTCTAGAGATATGATGGTCACCGCAAGACGCCTTTTTTGAGATGAGCTTCTGGAGATCAGCTATAGCAGCTTTCAAAATTATTATTTTTACAAAAAAATTCTTAAAATACTGTTAAAAGTTACCACAATATGTGTACAAATTTTTAGTTTAATAAATTTAAAAGTCCTCTCAGGAAAAATTCTTGAAAAATCCCTTTTTTTGAGCCTCCAGACTGTATATAACCCCTTAACACAAGATACAAAATCACCCGTCAGATGTGACCATTGAACACATTTCTGCGCTTTCTTCACTGACTATACCTGCTTATTGTCGCTTCTCTTTGTGTTCTGCTTGGCTTCTACCTTGTACGTGCTTATTGTGTGTGGTTTGTTTGTGTCCAAGGATTTGGTGACAGCTTGTCCCAATCTGTTGTGGAACCCCTCCCTAGTGAAGAACCAGTCGCAGGTAAGTCTACAACATTGCATACCATATATATTAACTCGTTCCATGCCTCTGGAGGAAACTCGAAAATTTCGCGATGTTTTGACTTTGACGTAATATTTTGTGGGTTTATTTTATGCTATCTTATGTAATATTTACAGAAACACATTCCTTGAACAATAAACTATGCCTAATAATAACATTACTTGCGTTTATCTGCCGAATTCATATGTTTACGATCTTTCTTACGAGAATGATGCAATCGAACTGACAGTTGAAATGCTCAGAAAAAAACTTTGCCAGAGATCCATAAAGAATTCATAGAAATTATTCAGGTTCCGTAGATGTGTTCAAAGCATTCTATACCTTAAAAACACGAATGCCCCAAGCGATTCTGACCTTATCCTTCATACATTTTCTTTATAATTAAGGTTTAAAATCGCATTTCAAAAAATATTTTTTAGAGTTTAATTTGGCGCGCGCCGGCGCGCAATCGGCAAGCAACCGGTTAACCCCCTCAGGCCTCCGCCATATTCTGTCAGTAGATCAGAATATTTCCGCTTTGTAATAAAATGCAAATAAATTTAATATTTGTAAACGTTTCGGAAACTAAAAACTGTTTTTGAAAGGTGGTGAAATACGCTTTCAAATTTTATAAATCTAAATCATGTCTGATTACGTTTAAAAGGGATCGAAATGAAAAACTAGTCTCCTTCAACGGAAGCAATCTTCCGAACAGGACCTCCATCGATATGCTTGGTGTAACTCTAAGTGACCAGCTCAGGTATGGGGGCTCCATCGAAGCCAGAGTTAAGTTAGCCTCTCAAACTGGGCGTACTGTACAGGGCCCACAGATACTTTAATAGTACACAATTGCTAACCCTGTACAAATCGCAAGTGCGCCCCACGGTTGAATTTGGCAGCCATCTCTGGTCTGGATCCTCAAACTACTTACAAAAATACCCTCGACTCTGTGCAGAAACGTGCGGTCCTTTTGGTAGATTCTCCCACTTAACAAACGGATTGCAATCTTTAGAGCACAGGCGTCGGGTGGGAGCGCTATCCCTGTTCTATCTGTAATCCAATGGAAGATGCTCTGAGGAACTAGCGTCATTGATCCCTTCGGCACCGGTGCATAGTCGGGAGACACGCCAAACACGCGCCCAACATTTGTCACACGAAAATGGGTAATTTTTTCGACTCATTCTTGAGTTCAACAGTTCGGCCATGGAACGATTTGTCGCCCTCTCACAACATGGGTCTCTTCAAGACCAATGTTCATTCCTTCCTCTCCTTAAAAAGACCCTCCATACAGCATCCCAGATGATATAGGCCCTGAGGGAAATTATTTTCCTCAGGGTCTCCTGTGTGGAGTTAATGTAAAAAAAAAAATAATTTTAGATGTATAAAAATTTTGCATGCAAACATTAAAAATGCCTTACCTTACGTTTTTTTTAACTAAAATTACCGATGATGAAAAAAAATAAAAACACATACATATTTTATTAGACAAATAAATGTATTATAAACATTTTTGTCGTTTCACTTTTTTGTCGTTCCATTAAAAATAATTAATAAAAAATTCCCAAAGTTTCATAAATTTTTTTCAAATTGCAATCTGAAAGTTTGGTTTCATAAAGGTGTATTTTTTACTTCTTTTGTCGTTATCTTTTAGATTTGCATATAAGGCTTGGTGTTTTCTCATTCTAACACTGTATAGATCATATTTCTCACTATGATAGTAAGGGAGACACAACGTTTTCTATGAGACCTATATGAGTTGTTTCAATTAAATTCAATGTTTGTTTACATAAAATGATTTTTTTTAACATTATAGACACAATTTGCAAACAAAACAAGCGTTAAAAATTTCATCAATAAAAATCAAAATTCCGTTTTAAAGAGTGGGGCAAAAGAGTTGGGGAAATTCGAAATCTTTTGTAAAAGTGGCATTCTTCTTATTTCGAAAGTCAAGTGTGCAAAATTTCATCAATCTCAGAATAAAACTGTAGATTTGGATAAAAAAAAGTTAAAAAGCCGCATTGCCTGCCACAAACACTTCTTTATACGTGCCTATACAAAATGTAGATAGATAAATATTGTAATTATATCAGATCTGAATAGCCAGACACTTGCCAAAACTTCCTCTTCCTTATCTCTCTTCCCTTCTTTCCCTCCAACTCACAACATATACGAAATGAAGATGCCGTTGTCCCTATGGCACCGGAGAGTTGGGAATCTTGCGCCACATTTACAAATATAATTTTTATGATTTTTGCTGTAACTTTTAAAAAGCTCATCTTGGAGAGCTGAAATTTGGCATGCTGACAGATAGCTGATTGTTCTTTGGCTTCCAGGTCAGACGGGCTTCTACACTGCGGCATACCCTTACAACTCTCAGGAACCCGGAGACCTGGTCTTCCAGGCCGGGGAACTCATCCACGTCATCGAGAAGAACGGAGACTGGTGGACGGGGAAAATCGGAGACAGGTTTGTGTTCTATTTATTTCGTACTAGTGAGTTCCCGGCATGCGTTGTAATGCCACTCGTAAAAAGTGTTCCTCCGTTCCCTTCTCGTGTCCCCTTCCCCTCCCATGTTCCCATTCCACCTCCCCCCTCTCGTGTTCCCCATCCTCTTTCCCTGCTGACCTCTCCCGCGAACTCTCCCCATCTCCTTCATTCCCTTCCCTCTCAGATTCCACTCCCCCTTCCGCCTTCCCTTCCTGCCGCTAAACTATATGGAATACACTCTTTTTTCAAACAACTTGAGCGCCACTTATTGTAAATGTTTTATACAAATTTCACAATGCCAGAGCTCAACATTATGTTTTTTTTTTTTATGTGAGCTCCACACGGGAGGCCTTGAGGAAAATAATTTCTCTCAGGGCCTACGTCATCTTTGGGTACGCTGTGTGGAGGTTTTTTTTTTAGGAAATGAAGGTGGGGAGTTCTTGGAATGAAAAGGGTTTAAGGGGTGGGTAGGAATCTGGGGTTCAGTGTGTCCCGGTCATCTGCCTTCAAGACCTAGACAAATCTCACCACATGAACCCGGGCACCCCTGCTAAATCACCAAACGTAGCGAACCACGTGTAGAAACATTCGCGGGTGTGCGCATAATAACTCCCCTAAGTTTCATCTCAATCGGATGAATGGTTTGGGAAATAATTTCATAATGCCAGAGCTCAGCATTATTCATAGTCTTTATTACGTCTCTGTCACTTCATATATTTTGCATTTTACTCTTGGTGACTTTTGTCGTGCAAATTATTCTTTTCATTTATAGACGAGACTTGGTGTCCAAAATTGTTGACCGCTTCTAAGTTTTCTTCTTACAAAGTATTTGCCCTGTCGATCGCCATCAGTTATTATTAATTATAATTGGACGTTTTTATTCCAGAGTGGGAATATTCCCCTGCAACTATGTGCAGCCCTCCCCCAGCGGTGAAGTCCCTCCCAGCGCCCTCCCCGCCGCAGAGCCCGAGGAGGAACCCCGGCCTGACGTCCTCACGTCCTCCAGTCTACAACAAGTCACACAGCAGCAACAACAACAGCAACAACAACAGATGTTGAATGATGTATGTCATATTCAATTTAATGATGTATGTCGTATTCAATTTAATGATGTATGTAATATTCAATTTAGTGATGGATGTCATATTCAATTTAATTATGATGTCATATTCAATTTAATGATTGATGTCATATTCAATTTAGTGATGGATGTCATATTCAATTTAATTATGATGTCATATTCAATTTAATGATGTATGTCATGGACAATTTAGTGATGGACATCATATTCAATTTAATGATGTATGTCATATTCAATTTAATGATGCATGTCATATTCAATTTAATGATGATGTCATATTCAATTTAATGATGTATAACATATTTAATTTAATGATGTTTGTTATATTCATTTTAATGATTTACCAGGGCAGTCTATAAAATAAGGTCTCCAAGATAATGCGAACGCAAGAATGATTTTACGCGAGATCCGGCAACACTGGCGTGTAGCCTGGTTCCCCCTTGCCAAATGCCCGCTACGCTGCACTCTCTACGGTGCTCAGTCTCGGCATGGCAGCTGTTCTATCATGGAACTATTGTATATTTACAAATTTAGTTTCATTGTTGAAAATTGAAAGAGTAATCCCATTTTATTATAATGTAACGTGACTTCATTGTGTTCCAGGAGCAGAAACCATCCACGCCGATATCCTCGGAAGTGGCCTCCATCACGGATATGGCGGCCATCAGCGCGGCGGTGGCCAGCGGGCTGCGCGGCCGAGACTCTATCTCGGGTTCGGGCCGCGACTCCATCTCGGGCCGGGACAGCGTGTCGGGGCGGGACAGCGTCTCGGGGCGGGGCAAGCGGCCAGAGATCGCGCAGGCCCTCGCTGCATACACCGCCACTAGGTGACGCATTCATTACATAGTGTTAACTTCCCTTTCTTTTCTACACTAAATAGCCCTGAAGCTGATCATTCAAAAGCAGCGTTTGAATGTAGCTCTCAGTCCTTTTAAAACGTTGTTAGGTTAGATCTGTCTAGGCTGATGATCCAAGAATTGATGTCTTTTTTTTTTTACATTAACTCCACACAGGAGGCCCTGAGGAAAATAATTTCCCTCAGGGCCTTTGTCATCTTTGAAGATGCTGTGTGGAGGGTGTTTTTGAGGAGAGGAAGGAGTGAATGTTGTAGGAGGGAGGAAACACAGAGGCCGGCAAATGGTTCCACAGCCGAGCTGTCGAACTCAAGAACGAGTCGTAGAAACGACCCATTCTCATGTGACTAATGTGTTTCCCGACTATGCACCGGTGCCGAGGGGATCAATGACGCTAGTTCCTCGGAGCATCTTCCATTGTAATACCGGTAGAACAAGGACAGCATTCCCACCTGACGCCTGTGCTCTAAAGATTGCAATCCGTTTGTTAAGTTAGGAGAATTTATCAAACGAACCCCCCGTTTCTGCACAGAGTCGGGGGTTTTTTTTTTAAGGTATTTTGGGGCTCCAGACCAGAGGTGGCTGCCAAATTCAACCACGGGGCGCACTTGCGATTGGTACAGGGTTAGCAGTTGTGTACTATTAAAGTATCTGTGAGCCCTGTACAGTACGCCCAGTTTCTGAGAGGCTAACTTAACTCTGGCCTCGATGGAGCCCCCGTACCCGAGCTGGTCACTTAGAGTTACACCAAGCCTGATTTATATTTAAAATAAGTTGTGTTCTGTCTAATGGCCAGTGGAAGTGCATTGTATAGCTTTGTTGCAAAGTACGAGGGCTGTCGGTAAAATATGGTCTCCATGGTGCTGCGGTCACGAGGAACGATTTTTTGCGCAAAACGGCAACATTAGCGTGTAGCCTGGTTCTCCCACGCTAAATCTCCACCACTCTGCGATGCTTAGTCTCGGCATGACAGTCTTTGGAGTCGATGGAGCTTCCACTCACTCAGTCGATGGAGCTTCCACTCGCCGCAACGCCAGGTGTGAATTATGCTCGGTAATTCGTTTTTTGTTTGCATACAACAAAACCCCAGTAGAAATTCATTCTCAGCTACGTGAAGTGTACGGAAAACAGTGTTTGAGCGCGAAAAATGGTGCAGAGAATTTAAAAACAGACATTCAGACGTTTGTGGTGCTGGACGGCTATCGGTTTCAGGCGAAGCAATTGCCAAAGTGGAAAAAGCAATGCTTGTAGATGACAGGTGACGGTTTGGGAACTCTGTGACATAATTCCTGACGTCGGTAAGACCACTGTTAACAAAATTTTGACAAAACATTTGGGATACTACAAGTTCTGCGCAAGATGGGTCTCAAAAATGTTCACCAAAGATCACAAACAAGATTGTGAATTCCTTGAGTGTTACGACATCGATGGCGAGAAATTCTTGGACTCAATTGTGACTGGGGACGAGAACTGGATACATTACACGACACCAGCGTCAAAGGAACAATCCCGTCAGTGGCGTCATTCAGATTCGCAGCAGCCGCGAAGTTTAAATATGAATTATGTACAGAGTGTAATTCACAACTGGCGGGTGCGGCGAATGGAAGCTCCGTCGCGAACGGCTGTCACATCGAGGTCAAGCTTCGCAGAGAGTACAGCGTGGTGAGGATTTGTCAGCCCTCGTATCTGAAATTTATTTGGCCAAAAGTTGTTTTAGCGAAGTAAGAGATGGTTCTAGTATCTCGAGCAGTTTGGACGTTGTCAAAAGCAGTTTTGTGTTTGACGAGGTATGCTAGTATGTTTTTGGCATAAAGTTGTCTAACGACCAAAACACAGATTTCATTTATACTCCTTGTGATGGTAGTTTTAGAATAATCTTTATAATTAGTTTGTGAACTTTAAAAATCGGATCAATGGCGGTAGCGTTTGCTCCTCCCCAGGCGGTAATACCGTACTCAATTAAAGATTGACATATAACAAAACCGTCTGAACCTGCTGTACATTAAGGCGGGACATTGGCACCACAGATGGATGGGTGTTTCACATATCCTAGAGCCGTAAGTGCCAGGTCCCGTTGTTAATATTCCTAGTGGCTCTCTCCTGACTATGTCCTGTTCTCGGTTACAGCACGGAGCAGCTGAGCCTGGTGAAAGGGCAGCTGATCATGCTGAGGAAGAAGGCCGACAGCGGCTGGTGGGAGGGAGAACTTCAAGCCAAGGGACACAAGAGACAAGTGGGCTGGTTCCCTGCTAGCTATGTTAAGGTAATCACTATTTCTCTTTCATAATAAATCTAAACTAGCAGTTAAAAACCTGCTCCGCATTGGAGCTGCGGGCGGCTCTTGGTTCGGCTTCGCCCAGTTTGAGTGTTGGTGACCATTTTATAAATCCGAAAGAAACTGGTTCCAAAAATAACCGGTTCATCGGATCCACTGTGATCCAGTGACACCTAGTCACTGGAACAAAGTAACCGTGACAGGCAATGACGTCATATGTAATATATAGCCGCGTGGTATTATTATTCACAACTTCCAGTTACAATAATAATTACTTACGTCTGCCAGGGGATCCGTTAACGTAAGTGGCGCCATCTTTTGGCATTCCTTTAATTCAGTTCTATTACAAAAGTGCATTGTACATGTGTCATAGAAAATTCATTTAAAATCATTCGGAGTAACTACAAAAAACAAATAGAACGTAGATCCTAGATTGATATTGGCGCAAGTGATTCTGAGCTTGTCTTTCAAACAGTTTCTTTATACATAAGGGTTAAAATCGCATTTAAAAAAAGAGAATATTTTACCCGGACGCCGGTGGGCGTGCCACAAATGAGTGATTAACCACTCCGACCCGTAAGCGTGTTTACACGGCAATATAACAATAGCAGTCAAGTACAATAAGCGTGTTTTCTCGCCAACGCGTGTGTTCCCACAGAAATCGTTATTACTCTGTTATTGTTCTAGTGACAACCCTAAAACAAAAAGTAGAAGATCCATATTGAATCAAGCTTCACATTTCTATTCAAAATTGTCCATAGAAGTACTTAAAAATACTTATTTTGTAGAAACAGTTTTCACCCGCCAAATCGCCTACACACCGTTAGACATTGTTAATTTTTTATTAAATATTCTTGAATGAAATGGTAAGAAAATGAGGTTACGAAATTGTTTATTATATATTTATACAATAGAATAAGAGTTTTTCTTTACATAATCTGTGATTTTAGTACCGTTTTCACATAAAAACATCATGTGAGTCATTTTTACAATTTATTTATGTTAGCATTCTAAATTTTAATATTTACAAATGTTTCTTATTTCATAACCTTTCAAAAATAGATTTTAGTATTCAGCTACGTTCAAAAATGCTTCATTTATAGAGCTTTAATTGCAAAGCGGAAATAACACAAAGTTTTTATAAATCTGACAGTTCGTTTAACCGGTTGCTTGCCGATTGGGCGCCGGCGCACGCCAAATTAAACTCTAAAAAATATTTTTTGAAATGCGATTTTAAACCTTAATTACAACGAAAACGTATGAAGGATAAGGTCAGAATCGCTTGGGGCATTCTTGTTCTTAAGGTATAGAATGCTTTGAACACATCTATGGAACCCGAATAATTTCTATGAATTCTTTATGGATCTCTGGCAAAGTTTTTTTCTGAGCATTTCAACTGTCAGTTCGATTGCATCATTCTCGTAAACATATGAATTCGGCAGATAAACGCAAGTAATGTTGTTATTAGGCACAGTTTGTTGTTCAAGGAATGTGTTTCGGTAAATATTACATAAGATAGCATAAAATAAACCCACAAAATATTACGTCAAAGTGAAAACATCGCGAAATTTTCGAGTTTCCTCCAGAGGCATAGGACGAGTTAAGACAAAAAACTTGCACAATCGCAAAATACCGGAGTGGTTAATAAATGAAATGTAAAGGATTCCATTGACCCGTTGCGTGTTTCCCGCAGGTCCTTCAACCCACAGGAAGAACTTCCGGAAGGACCACTCCGGTTATGTCCTCCAAGATGGACATCATGTCCCAGGAACAGGTCATCGACAAGGTAAGGGTAAGACAACTATTCCGTTTAGTGACCACAAATTTATTTTACTTTTTCCGAAATTGATTAAACAATTTCAAAATTTCATAATTTCATAATCAATTCTTTAAAATACTATCAAACATACTAATTTTGATTTTACTGTACATGAAATATTAATCCTTTGTGAAATCTGGGTTAATGAACTCAAATTTGATTTATATTTAAGTGTACTTTAAAATTTTAAATTCCAGGGCTATACAGAAGTCCTTCGGCGCATTCGTACTACTCGTTTTTCTTCTCAAGTCCTTCTTGACATGCCTGACAAGCTTTTTTGGTCGTCAAAGAGCTGTGGCGATTTTCTCGACTCATACTTTGGTCGTCGATTTTGTCTTTGAGTTGAGGCGGAGCACTTAAATGAGTTTTTAACCGATAAATAATGCGAATTTCATTGTAAAAATTTACAGGCATATTTTTGAGATGTTATTTGAACTATTTATGCAAAAAAAATTTTTTTTTTTTTTTTTTACATGTATCGCCCCCCTTAAGTCACTTCCCTATCATCTTCACATCTCCTTACCCTACCAACAACTCTTATCCTCACAACATACACCAGTAGCAGATGCCATAGTCTCACTGGCTCCTGACAATGGGGAGCTGTCGGATCTCTTGTGCAATATTCACATAATTTTTTTTTTCTCCATAATAAATGTGTTTGTTTTGCGCAGGTTATCGCGCTGTATCCGTACACCGCGCAAAATGCTGACGAGCTGAGCTTTGAGAAGGATGACATAATTGCCGTCACCAACAGGGACCAAGACCCAGCTTGGTGGCAAGGTAAAAAAAATCTTAATATATAAAGTTCCTATACCATTCATCCGATTGTGACGAAACTTTGGTGATTTGTTGTGCGTTTGCCTGCGAATGGCATTGCGCAATTCATACACAAATTTTTCAATAGGTGGTGCACAAGTTGTTTGAAAGTTTGTATTTCAATAATTTCCTGAAATGGCTTTCAAAAATCAATTTTAGAATGATCAAAATACATAAAAATTAATCAACTTTGACAACATCAATTTTAAAAAGGCATTCCAAAATCAATGTTAGAATTATTAATAGCAGTTATTTGGTTAAATTTATCAACATTGACAGCATTCATTTAAAATGGCATTCCAAAATCAATGTTAAAATTATTAGTATCAATTATATAGGTAAATTTATCAACTTTGACAGCATTAATTTTAAAATGGCATTCCAAAATCAATGTTAGAATTATCAATATCAATTAAATAGTTAAATTTATCAACATTGACAGCAATCATTTTAAAAAGGCATTCCAAAATCAATGTTAGAATTATCAATTTCAATTATATAGTTAAATTTATCAACATTGACAGCATTAATTTTAAAATCCAAAATCAACGTAAGAATAATCAATATAAATTATTTAGTTAAATTTATCAACACCGACAGCATTCATTTTAAAATGGCATTCCAAAATCAATGTTAGAATTATCAACATCAATTATATAGTTAAATTTATCAACTTTGACAGCATTGATTTTAAAAAGGCATTCCAAAAACAATGTTAGGATCATCAATATCAATTATTTAGTTGAATTTATCAACTTTGACAGCATTAATTTTAAAAAGGCATTCCAAAATCAATATTAGAATAATTAGTATCAATTATATAGTTAAATTTATCAACTTTGGCAACATTAATTTTAAAAAGGTATTCCAAAATCAATTTTAGAATAACATAATAAAAAAATAACCTCACTTTTTCAAATTGCAGGCGAACTTCGTGGAATGACCGGCCTCTTCCCGAGCAACTACGTCACCAAGCTGGTCAACGATGGATGAATGTGGATGACGCAAACACGTTAAAACTATTCCTTTTCATTATGTATTACCAATTATATTTATTCATAAGTGTATAACTATGTAGTAGAAGTTTCAAAGAAATAATATATATGTACAATAATTACAAGGCAGAATTAAGTTGGCCTCTCAGAAGCTGGGCGTACTGTACAGGGCCTGCAGATACTTTAATAGTACACAATTGCTAACCCTGTACAAATCACAAGTGCGCCCCACGGTTGAATTTGGCAGCCACCTCTGGTCTGGAGCCTCAAAATACCTGAAAAAAAGCCCTCTGCAGAAACGGGCGGTCCATTTGATTGATTCTCCTATCATCATCAATATATTAATACGTGAAGCCAAAACTTTGTACCCCTTTTTACGAAAATTGCGCGGACGGAGGAGTATGAAATTTCGCACACTTATAGTTTATATAGAGGAGGAGTGCAGAATGCTAATATTTTTTTAAAATTATGCATAAAAATAGATTAAATCAATAACAAAAACATTACACACACTACCATGTATTTGACACACACACTCGCGTCTTTACTCTATTGTTTATTGAGTCTATGGTCAAATTGAGAATAGATTAATATTGTTTGTCTATGGTCTTACTGAATGTCAAACATAAAAAAAACATTACAATTATGGTCGAATTTCGACCATTGGGCGACCACTAGTAATAATAATTGGATAATTTGTAGAGCGCCGTTTTTGTGGAAAATCACCAAGGGCTATCTTAACAAACGAATTGCAACATGGGTCTTTTCAAGACACAAAAAGACCCTCATTCAGCATCCCCAGAGATGACATACGCCCTCTGTCATCTCTCTATTATTTTCATCTGTGTTAATGTAAAAAATATATAATTCAGACATCCTTCAGAGAAGTCCTTGCCAGGCGGACTGCACTCCGGAACTGCACTCGCACCAGCTTTATACGTTTCAATGTTACAAAGTCATCAAACAAGCGCCAAATTATTTGTTTGTCGTCAAAATTGTGTTTAAATTAAAAAAGTACATATTTGAATTTTTGCGATATACTCTTGTTGTTTTATTGATTCTTGACATGGCCCCACTCAAGTTTTCGATTGACTTGATCATGCCATGTCTTCCTCGGGCGCCCTTTACCATATTATACTCTTTGATATACCAATAAATGAATTTTTAAATTTTATGTATTGTATGGCGACATTTTGTTTCTGGTGTAAAAATTTAATGATATTGTGTCGTAAAAAATGCTGTTAAATAAATATAAATTACTATTATGTATAGGTAATGCGCAGATGCATTTTTTGCGTACACCATGTTTCAAACTCGTTACATGTTCGATTTTAGAAATGAAATATACAAAGAACACTGAAAAACTTGAAATTTAATCAATGTATACTTACTTGTTGTTCCTTCCTAGCTAATAAGACAAAAAGCTGTTTCTCAGTGATGTTTCGCAAGGACATCGCCGCTTATAAATATGCACCAATACTCACAATCCTGTTTGTATTGTTGGCGTCAACTCTAACTGCGTGACCAGCTGTTTGAAGGTCACCCCAAGTGGTACACTACTTTTGGTGATTTAGCAGGGGTGCCCGGACAAACCTGACCCCATTAACACAAGCACTTCTGCTAAGTCACCAAATGTAGTGAACTACTCGGGATGACATATGGCAGAGGTGTTGGTTATACAATTACGGTTCCCGGGGCGGGGACCCATTCCCGCCTCCTTCCTTTACTTAAAAAGACACTCCACACAGCATCCCCTAAGATGACAAGGCCCTGAGGAAAATAATTTTCTTCGGGGACTCCTGTGTGGAGCTGACGTTGAAAATAAAGTGAGCACAATTTTTTCTTACTTCGAAATTTATCGAATATTTTCAAATATCTAACTTCTTCATTGGAACTGATAATCGATTTCTTTGACCTCTCTGCCTTTGTCCCAGGAGTCGAAAAGTTTTTTGCAAATTGGCAACACGGCATTTTTTTTTCAAATCGTTAAGTATAACACTTTTTGTGGCTTTCTGTAGATAAATGATTCATTTCTTAATCTATTTATATTAGCACATTTTAAAATGATAAAAAATTGTTAAAGTTGAAATTTGAATACATAAAAATGTATGTATTAATAAATGTATGAAATTAACCATTGTTTTATTGAATTTAGGATTAAGCCGCCGCTATCCGAATTTCGACCGATTTCTTTCATATCTCCCTTAAACATTTGAAGTTTTTAAGCTCTTAAAAAAATATATGTTATTTTTGAAGAAAATATCTAGATACGTTCCACGCCGAAATGCAAATTATATGAAATTCCCTCAATAGAAAAAAATCGCAAAGAATGCTCCGAAAATTATTTAAAACAAGTCTATTTCTATTATTTTACAAGTTATATTTGTGAAAAAATTCACAATGTTTCTTTAAATGATACTTAAGATACCTTCCACGAGATTTTTGCTCTATTTTGAACAAGTCATGTTTTATTAAGCAGTTTCACAATTTTCGCCTCAATTTTATAATTTAAAATATTAGCGCGCTCTGTCCAACATTCGTAATTACATATCTCTCCATCTTCTTCTTTATGAGCCGAGAAGCGCTGCCTTAATGGTACAACTGCAGTTCCGCTGAATGAGAGGGGGAAAAAGAAATAAAATAAAATAACGATACATTAATTAATACTGTTGATTTATTAAATAATTTAGTTTTGTTTTTAAAAATAAAATTAACTTTTCACAGTTCAATACTTCCATGACAATATTAATAACAAAGTTGTCTCCTACTACGAAATTTCATGCGATTTACAAATATATCAAATTAACACACTTTGAGCGGGAAGTTCTACCTTTTACGCCTGTCCTACTAGAATGTCTGGAAGGTATTGATTCCCATCAAATATTTTAACTAAAGAAATGCGTGCTGAAGAAACAACTTTTAGAATTTTTGAAAAATACTGAATAGTATTAACCTCTGGTTTGCCGATTGCGCGCCCAGGACGCGCCATAAAAAAAAAATATATTTTTATATGCGATTTTAAACCTTATGTATAAAGAAAATGTATGAAGGACAAGGTCAGAATCGCTTGGGGCATTCTTGTTCTTGACGTAACAGATATAAGGAACACCTAGCCTCTCAAATAATCATCTTTGCACATATCTATGACTTTCGAAATGACATTTCTGCCGCGATTTGAGCTGTCAAACTTTGAGCGTCGCATGTCATGAAAAGATCGATAAAACTATCAATTTGTCAAATAAACGCAAGTAATATTATTTGTAAGCATATTTTATTGTTCAGGGAACGTGTTTCGGTAAATATTATATGCGATAGCATGAAATAAATCCGCAAAGTATTACGTCAAAGTCAAAATATCGCGAAATTTTCGAGTTTCTTCCCTGGCATTTAAGAGGTTAAGGGGGTATTCTAGTCTAAAAGCATGAATTGTAGGTGTTTTTTCAGGTGCAATAAAAAAAACCAATCATATTTTTGTAGCCATTATTTTACCAAATATTAAAAAATACATAAAAAAAAATCTAACGAAAAAATTAAGGGTGTTGAAGTGGGGGGTCTAAAAATATGGTGCGCCCTGGTTGACACGATTGCAACCCTCCTAGTAATCCGAAAAAAAAAAACCAAATTAATTTATAATCTAAACAAATGCTGCTGTAGCATGAACCTCGGAGATGTCATAATTTTTTTTTCTTCGCAAAATGGCGACTGTCTGAAGTAAAAAAAACTTTTTTACTTTTCCGAATCTTTTTAGAATAGTAAAAATTAAAATTTTGTTATTCTGGTTCATGCGATAAAGTAATGTATAGAGAAGGCTCACACCAAATTTCAAGTAAATTGGTTTAGAAGAACTTGAGATATCGTGTCAACCGTCTCAAAAAAAGTGATTTTGAGAAAAATTCGTTTAAAATTTTTTCTATTTAGATTTTGGTTAGATTGTGACTAAACCGCGAAATTAAAATGGTTATAACTTTTAACACATTGTGATCGGGCAGTTTTCGGCCGCGTATCGTGCTGGTAACGGGTGATTTTTCGCGTAATTTCGCGCTAACGTAGACCTCTAGAAAAATTGCGATAACTTCAAAAATATTTGTTTGATTTCAATAATTCTTTTTGCAAATTATTTATTTTAATTCATTTTATTTTATTATATTTAGAAATGTATTCTTTATCGTTAAACTAGTGCAGAATTTCACATAAAGCAGGAAAGTTATGAAAAAATTTATATTTACACTACCTCGGTACCTACCGTACACCCCATCTATTGTTCTCAAAAGGTTTTTACCTGCATGGCTACAACCCTACAGAGGCTATATAGTGAAAACTCAAGTATATTGGAACCCGCATTTTAACGTGACCCGCGCTCCACTAACAATCTATCAAAAACGTATAAATACGTGTTCCGCTCTCTAGCATTAATTTGCTAAACACGTATTAATACGTGATCAGATTACAATGTGTTAAAATAATGCTAATTTCGAAAAATCCTTAGGAAATATTTTTGAATATTTAAACTTTGGAAATATGAAGACTAGAATACCCTCTTAAAGATAAAAGCTGTCAAAAAGTTCATTTGCAGCCAGCCGAAAAGCTTGTGACATCAGGTACATGTGCAGTAGAACAGCAGCGCTGCTATTTGAATTATGAATTGTGCCTTATGACAATACCATACAAAAATGTTGGGATTACGGTGAGCCATCATTTGTTGGATTTATTGATTTAGAGAAGGCATTTGACTTAGTACAGCGCCAACTGCTGTGGGAGGTGCTTAAAGAATACGGAGTTGAAGGCAACTTGCTAAAAGGTATAGCATCTTTATACGAAAAAAGTAGCAGCAGGGTCCGTGTAAACGGTCAAGTTTCGGAAGAATTTGAGGTGGAAATCGGCCTCAGACTCAATTGCCCTTTGTTGCCAATCCTCTTCACTATACTCATGGACCGAATTAGCCGAAACAGTCAAACATCGAATGTAGTACTGGTAGGCAATACTAGAATCAGATCCCTAATTTTGCTGATGACATCACGAGATTAACACAGGAGGGACTACAAGAGTGGATCAACCAATTCAACAAAGTGCACGGCGGCGGGAATGAAGACGAGTACCTCAAAAACAGAGGTGACGGTTATAGGAAGAGACCAAACTCAGTGCAACATACTCGCTAATGGGACTCAGCTGAAACAGGTGGACAGATTAAAATACCTCGGGGTTGAATTCTCCAGCGATGGACGGCAAGACGGGGAACTCGATTGAAGGATTAATGCGGCAAGCGTTGTGTTGCGTCCTCTCTACAGCTCAGTGATAAGGAAAGCCGAGTTTAACATCAAGACAAAGATGGCAGTGTTCAAAGCGGTAAATCTTACCGCTTACGGCCAACAGATATGGATGCTAAACGAACGAACACGCTCTAGAGTACAAGCTGCCGAAATGAGATACTTGAGAGGAGTGGCAGGGGTTACGAAATGGGATCACATAAGAAACACGACGATCTGAACATTGAACCACTGTTACTCTTCATAGAAAAATTACAACTGAGGTGGCTTGGACACGTACTAAGAATGCCTGATAACCGAATTCCGAGGAAAATACTGAGTGCGATTCCAGAGGGTAGATGTCTAGTGCGCTACCCCAGAAACAGTTGGGAGAGGCAACTCCAGAAACTGTGTGAGGAGAGGATGGGACTGCCATGGACGGAAGCTGAACAATCAGCACAAGACAGGGACGTACGGAGGAGCCTTGTCAATGCAATGGGTCCCTGACCCGAATAGGATAAGGGGAAGAAGAAGAAGAAGACAATACCCTTGTTGTCGCTTCTGAAGAGAAATTCTGTATCTCTTGTGGATACGGAAACGATTCCATACGTAATCGAATGCCAAATTTGTGAAGCGAAAGTCACCACTGCCAAGAATCACTGGCGCACGGTGCTAGGATGTCCTTGGCTCTTGGACGCAGCGCAGGACCGCGAGGAGTGGAGGAGGCTTGACCACCAGGGAAATTGGGGTAGGGGTCACCATCCTCAGCAATGTGGAACCGACTTAAGTGTCTCACGTGATGTCACAAGACACAATTGCGTACATTTTACCAATGTTTACTTTTACAGAACTTCTTGGATAAACTAAACTACTATCGTTTTTAATTAAAATACATTTTAATAAAAACAAATAAATTAGGAGACAATCTTATTGAAACAATATAAATAAAAATCAAATGATATAATTAGAAAACCGTTACATGGTGGTAGATACTTTCAGTATCGCCCTGGTAAAAGAACTTCACCATTCAGAATAGAAACATTACTTAACCACTGGAGCGATTATGGTCGAAAAATGGACCACTTTTATTTTCTACGATTGATAGCGGTAACAAAAACTTTTACAAAACTGTCACAATTTGAGAATGACATTTTGCAAACCATTGATTGTTAAATTAAAATTCATTTTCGAAAATGTTTAAATTGATGAGTTTATTGTCACCCATGGTACTAACCAAAATCAAATACTTTGAAGCTTATCAAAATTTATATTTATTTTAAATAGGTACCAAATTTAATAGAAAATTGCAATTGTAAACTGTTTGAAAATCTGAATGTACCGGGAATGAATATATAGAAAGCGGTAGAGGGGAGGGGATCGCGGGAGGGGGGTTGGCGGGAGAGGGGAGAGGGAAGGCGGGGAAGGCGGAGTGGGAACGCGTGAGGGGGAGGGGATGCAGGAAGGGAAACGGGACGAACGTGAAAGAACATGCAGGGAGAAACAATTTTGTTCTTAAGTGGCATAGAAACGCATGCAATTTCTGTATCAAACATACTAATTTCGGTCAACTGTGCATCTTGAATGAAATCTGATTCAATGAACTCAAATTTGCTTTGAATTTAAGTGTCGATTTCAATATTTACCTACCTACCTACAATATTAAATTTTACCAGAAAATTATTAAAAAATTGGAACTGATTCGTCAAATATTCAGACTACCCGGTGATTTTTCTAATTACAGTTGATTGAATTTCATTTAAATTGTTTCAAAAGTTATTAACATTGTAACAATAATCTATTATTTGTTGTCATGTTAATAATAATAGTCAAATAAGGAACTGGTACATGTAGAGCGGATGGACGATGAAAGGAGTGTTGAGAGATGAAGAAGTGGATGAAATAAGTCGGGTACGACAATATGGCACGATCAATTAAAACTAACATTTATAATTGTTAAAAGTTGCTAAATTAGAGTTGACCCAAACACCATGAACTAGGGATTGTGTGTATCGGTGTATATAATAAAAAAACAACATTTTACCGTGCATACATTGTGCAAATTTTTTCGTTTCTAATATCACATTTGAAGCATGCTGTATGCAAGTAATGCATTTGCATGATTGGTGTCAACTCTGGTCGCGATTCCCGTAAATCCTTACAGGAGATCTAAAGCTTCGACAGGGTTCAATGTCATCTTTGAGGATGCTGAGTGGAGGGTGATTTTAAAGGAAAAGGAGTGAACGTAAGACCCGTGTTGCAGGAGGGGGGTAACGCGGAAGCCGGCAAGTCAATTCACAGCCACACGGAAAACATTTTAATATATATCGAAATAGCGTGATGAATCGATGAGGTAGATATATACAGTTACAAAACCCACTCCGATGATGGACACTGTAACGCTGTCCGAAACGTTGGCTAAGAAAGGAGGACGTATACGGCGTAACAACCCAAAAATAAGTCAAGATAGTTTTTTGTGCCTCTAACTTTGTCTATATTTTATCATACTAACGCATATTGTATCTCGTATTTCCCTCTAAGCACTTGCATACTGCTTACTAACAACAGGGATAATGGAGGTGTAGATTCGTTCTAAATTAAATGTAGCTTCGTTCTTTCAAAAAAATTATAGTCCTTGCGAGAGCCCTGACGGAGTAACCATCTGTTACTTATACCGGGGAGGGTATGTGGTGGATAACCTCCAATAGCTTAGCTTCTTTGGACAGTTTTTCGTTAGCGTCAAAGGCACGAGGGCCTCCATTAACAGGTCGCATGCCAATTGCGCGCCGGTGCGAATAAAAAAAAAAAACAACTTTTTGATATGCGATTTTAAACCTTATGTATAAAGAAAATGTATGAAGAACAAGGTCAGAATCGCTTGGGGCATTCTTGTTCTTGACGTAACAGATATAAGGAACACACCTAGCCACTCGAATTATTATTTGGAACATTTCCTTTGACTTCCGAAATGTCACTTCTCCCGCAATTTCAACTGTCAAACTGGGTGCGCCGCGGGTAATAAAAAGATCGATAAACCTAT
Organism: Glyphotaelius pellucidus; assembly: GCA_936435175.1. Classification (NCBI taxonomy): domain Eukaryota; kingdom Metazoa; phylum Arthropoda; class Insecta; order Trichoptera; family Limnephilidae; genus Glyphotaelius; species Glyphotaelius pellucidus. The sequence goes on from OW386565.1 coordinate 17,602,902, forward strand.
CAATTTGTCCAATAAACGCAAGTAAAGTTGTTTGTAGGCGTAGTTTGTTGTTCAAGAAATGTATTTCGGTAAATATTATATACCAGAGCATAAAATTAACCCACAAAATTTACGTCAAAAGTCAAAACATCGCGAAATTTTCGAGTTTCATCCGTAAAAACCGAGGCATTCAACCGGTTAACGGAGTTACCTGCATTCCAATACATATTGCTTTCCTCAATATCTCAAAACTTAGTATGAAGTATTTGAAGACGTCTGACTAATCACAGTGATTTCTCAGGTACGGAAATGAAAATTGGCTCTTAACACTTTTTTGAACACAATTCTAGACATTTTGTATTTTATTTTGACTTAGTTAACAATTAGCTTATCTTCGATGGCGACGGTGGCGGTGACACTCGCCGACTGAGGTCTAATGTAAGAGAGCAGCACATCATGCTTGCCGAGCAGAATGCCGAGGAAAACGAGCAGGCCCACAATCCGGTTGGAGACAAACTTGTCTGCGCAGTCCCCGGGATCGTCCATGTTGAGCGTGGCGATCTGGAACACAGTGAAAAAAAAAGCATTAATGAATTTTCGGGAGTTCCACAGGGCTCTAACTTAGGTCCTCTGTTATTCAAATTCAAATTAAAAATTGTTTCAGTAATAAAATATTTTTATTTTTAATTCATATTTTCTTTCCACATTGGTAATGTCATTCTCATTTTTAGGATTAATCTTAATTTCCTAATTATTAACCTTAAATAAATATTATGAATCGTTTTTTGTTATTGTTTTAATAAATACATCGATCGTTCGGTTGATTAGTCTCACGAATCATTCCCAAATTGTAAATTTGTGAGGCGGGTATGTGTACCGACGCCCCGGGAACCATTTATTGGATAACCATCTGCCGTAGGTCACCCAAAGTGGTTCGCTACGTTTGGTGACTTAGCAGGGGTGCCCGGGTTCGTGGGGTGAGGTTTGTCCGGGTCTTGGCGGCGGATGCGTCTGCCCACCAGCCGGATCGGGAGAGAGCGGTTGAGGGAGTCCCTTTGACTTCTTCAGCCGTATTCTCTCGGAAGATCGCCTTGCACCGCAATGGGAGGGATGGATGCATAAGTCCATCACTCCTGGACACACCGACCACCAGATTCCTACCTGCCCCTCATACCCTTTTCCTTCCCAGAACTTCCTCTACTAAAAAGACCCTCCACACAGCAACCCCTAAGATGACATTGGTCCTGAGGGGAATTATTTTCCACAGGGCCTTCTGTGTGGAGCTAATATAAAAAAAAATTTGGTTGTCTGTAAAGTCGGTTTACGGACGATAATTTTACGCGATAACGTCACGAGCCGAACTCTTAAGCCGAACGCTTGTTCGGCCTTATCGCTTGTTCCGCGCTCCCGCTGAACGCTTGTTCCGCGCCCTCGCTTGTAAGCCCGGCTCAGGCGGAATGTGACATCGTGACAATGAGTCATGCTTTTTCGTGAATGCGGCTGGCGTTCATCGATTTATAAGACGTTATCGCATCAAAAACTAAGTTTTATGATAATGAGGAAAGCAATATTCTAATGCTCGCTATAATTCAAATATTATTTACGTGTTTTACGTATTAAATATGCTATAAAATAACACTGGGAGGCACAACGGTCCGGTACATTAGCATGACATTTTGAAATATCCTGCTAGTGATCCAGAAAACATCATTTGTTTGATTCACAAACGTTTTAGTGCATTATAATTGATTTGGTGGTGTTTATGAGTAACCTTAAGTAACTTTTTTCACCAACTGTTCGACATTTTTTTTTTGATCATTTTGAATATTTTCCGCCCAAATTAAAAAAAATCATGTCTCGGAATTTTAATATGGAGACATTCAAACTGATTATATAGCCAATGAATTCACCTATCTTTTGTCGATTATCACATATTCGTAGGATTTATAAAAAAAATATTATAAAATCGTAAACTTCTACCTAATTACTTACAAATAAGGGAAAATTTGCCAAAATTGGCAGCAAAGCAATCCAAGTTATTTTAAATAGTGCCATATTGTGGCAAAAAGCGCTCCAGTGATTAACTGCATACTCAATCCTAATTTCTATTTTTCGGAGATGTCTCACTAATCAACTGGACGATCGATATATACCCAATGATGTATGAATGGATTTACATATTATTCATGCATATATACATTCCTGACATTATCTTCTAAATTTCAGATGTCATTTTTTAAAATTTTTTCTTTAAAATCAAAAAAAAATTCTTCCACATGTCGCCACTGGTCACCCGGCCGAGTTTACCAACCAACCCTTCACAGCCGTCTAATATCTTTTGATTTTTTATGATTTTAGTTGAAAAAAAAACATCAGAAATGTTACCGAAGACCAAAATATCATTGGAATTATTTCATTTATGTACCTCCTACGTCTGCCTCAACACAGGTATTAAAAAAAATAATTTGTAACTTTTCACAAATAAATAAGTAAATAAAAATATTACACTGAAACCCTCTAAAAAAGTTTCGTGGCTTAAAACCGGCCAAATGCCAAGGAGGAAACCACATAAATTTCGCAAAGTTTTGACAGGGTTTTCCAATAAGAGGTGTTATTTTGATACTCAAATAATTTCAATGCGTTGTTGAAGCGTGCATCGTTCCATTTTTATTAATGGCGTAGTTTCTACTTGTCAAATGTCAAAAAATGACAGCTTCAAAAGTGACATCTACCGAAATAGCGGGCTATTCAAAATAACACCTCTTATTGGAACACCCTATATTTTGGGGGTTTATTTTGCGCTGTTGTATATTATATTTACTGAAACACATTCCTTGAACAATAAACTATGCATAAAAACAGCAATACTTGCGTTTATTTGATAAATTGATAGGTTTTTCGATCTTTTTCGCTACCTACCACACTCCGTGGTGTTCAAATAGCGGGAAAAAATGATGCCTGGACGCCACAGAGAATTTAATATAAATTATTCCGAGTGGCTAGACGTATTTCGGGTACCTGTTACGTCAAGAACGAGAATGGCCGAAGCGATTCTGATCTTATCCTTCATACGTTTTCTTTATAATTAAGGTTTAAAATCGCATTTCAAAAAATATTTTTTAGAGTTTAATTTGGCTCGCATCTGGCGTGCGCGGGTGCCTAATCGGCAAGGGACCGGTTAAAAACAAGAATGCCCCAAGCGATTTTGACCTTATCCTTCATACATTTTCTTTATAATTAAGGTTTAAAATCGCATTTCAAAAAATATTTTTTAAGAGTTTAATTTGGCGCGCGCCGGCGCGTACTCGGCAAGCAACGAGTAAAAGGTTAAACACATCTATCTAATATGAAGCATTGAAGAAAGAAGATAATACTAACAAATCTAAAAAGAAATAAAAAACAGAATTACTTCTTCAATGATTCAAAATATTATTATCTTCTCTTATATATATATATCAAAATATGCTTGCTTATATATGTATGTATGTAAGTTGTTTATATATTGCTATATTAAGCATAGAAAATGTTTGAAACTTTCAAAATACCTTCTTTCCACCCTCGCGAAGTTTCTGGATTATAACAACCACATGACAATACATCTGAAAAGTTTTTTTAATCATTACAAAAACTCTTAAGAAACTGTCAAAATTGTCACAATTTGAGAATGACATTTTGCAAACCATCGATTGTTCATTCAAAATTCTTTTTCTTTTTCCCCTTATCCTATTCGAGTTGGGGACCCATGGCATCGACAAGGCTCCTCCATACGTCCCTGTCTCGTGCTGATTGTTTGGCCTCCGTCCATGGCAGTCCCATCCTCTCCTCACACAGTTTCTGGAGTTGACTCGCCCAACTGTGTCTGGGGCGGCCCACTGGACGTCTAACCTCTGGAATTGCACTTAGTATTTTCCTTGGAATTCGGTCATCAGGCATTCTTAGTACGTGCCCAAGCCACCTCAGTTGCGTTTTTTCTATGAAGAGTAGCAGTGGTTCAATGTTCAGATCGTTGAGTTTCTTATATGATCCCATTTCTTAACCCCTGCCACTCCTCTCAAGTACCTCATTTCGTCAGTGTGTTCGTTCGTTTAGCAGCCATATCTGGTGGCCGTAAGTGAGCGTCGGGCGATTTACCGCTTTGAACACTGCCATCTTTGTCTCGATACTGAACTCTGCTTTCGTTATCACTGAGCTGTAGAGAGGGCGCAAACACCGCTTGCCGCACTAATCCTTCGATTTCTCCGTCTTGCCGTCCATCGCTGGGGCATTCGACCCCGAGGTATTTGGATCTGTCCACCTGTTTCAGCTGAGTCCCATTAGCGAGTGTGTTGGACTGAGTTTGGTCTCTTCCTATAACCATCACCTCTGTTTTAGCGTTCAATCAAAATTCAATTTTTGAATTATATGTATTAGGTACCTATGTTAATTAATTAAATAGTTAGTTACCAAATTTCATTGATTGTTCTTATAATAAACAAAATTGAATGTTTTTAATATACGAAAAATGAAAATTTGAATAGAAAAATTGTAATAGGTGGCACGCGAGCTGTTTAAAAACTGAATGTATTGGGACTGAATATATATATATATATATATATAAGGGGATGGGGGAGCGGGAGGGGAGAGGGAAGGTGGAGGGGGAACACGTGAGGGGAAGGGGACATGGGAGGGGAAGGGGCGGCGGAAGGGGAACGGGACGAATGGGAAAGGACACGCAGGGAGAAACCATTTCTTTAATAAGTGGCATTGCAACGTTTGCCTGGAAATCGCTAGTTCAATTTAAAAAAAAAGGTTATTTGTAAACAAACTAGTGAGTTCCCTGCGTGTGCTGCCATGCCACTTTAATGAAGAAATTGTTTCTCCCTGCGTGTCCTTTCCCATTCGTCCTTGTTCCCCTTCCCCTCCTGTGTTCACCCTCCACCTTTCCCACCTCCTTTGTTCCCCTCCGCCCCTCTCGGACTCCCCTTCCCTCTCGTCTTCCCCCATGTCGCTAAATTATATGAAATACTAAACTAACTAACTAATTAACCAGCACGGGGTTTCCCACAGGGGTAGGCAGAGAGGAGGGATTACCAAACAACTCGATCTTGGCACATTCTTTGCTTCTTTAACATTCATACATCGTCTCATACATGCTCTTCTATTGATAAAATACACACATTCTTCAAACTGTTCACACACCACCTTTCGTAAATTTTTAAATATAAATTTCACAACCAGAGTATATGGAAACCTTCGCGGGCGTGCGCACGACAACTCACCAAAGTTTCATCGCAATCGGATGAATGGTTTAGGAAAGCATAAGGCGCAAACAAAGAAACATTCACTTTTATATATTAGGACTAGCTGGGTTACCCGGCTTCGCTCAGGACAACATTCGAGAGTGTTCTGGAATGTTCCACAATTTATTTTATTTATTTATAGCGGACCCGACAGACGTTGCCCTGTACACAACTGTCGGGACAAACTAAAATTAAAATAGAATAATATTGAATATTCGATACTGCCGGATCCAATGTAAAACATTCCAAAATCAACAACTCCTTAGAAATAAAAAATTAATTAAAAGAACATTTTCCAGTGGACCAAATTGTGAATCCAAACCATTCTCGAATCCCCTTGAACCCACAAAATTTTTTCATCAAAATGGGTCCAGCCATTTAGGAGGAGTTCAGTGACATACACACGGACAGAAGAAATATATATATTACGATTGTACCTCATTTAATGTTGGTCATTCTTAAATCATTGTGTGAAGTAATTTTTAATATTATTCTATGAAAAAAGCTCTTCAATTCAATTTATGGTATTAAAAACATTAATTGTTCATTTTAAGGGGGGCAATGAAAAACTGCTCACGTCTGGAGCCAGTGAGGTATGGCATTCTCAATTGGGGCATGTTGTGAGGCTGAAGGTAGTGGGGAGGGGAAAGAGATGAGGAAGAGGAAGGTGGGAAGTACCTGGCTATTCAGATCTGGTCACCAAACATGGCTAAAGCCATTTCAAGCAACGTTTCAATTCTGAATGGTGGTCTTACACCAGGGCGACACTGAGAGTATCTTCCACTCTGGGACGTGCCGCAAATGTACTATACGTTATTTTAAATGAATAAATTGTGAAATAACACAATTTATTTGCGACGCCGGGATTCGATCCCGCGACCTTCGGAATGCGAGTCAAGAGCCTTACCGCTGGACTACGCCGGTCGTCAATGCTTATGTAGAAATCTCAGAGTTTATTAAAATACCTGCGTGGCAAGATGGGCTCCTACGGCGGTTAAGCATGCGTAGTACGGCCAGTGTAGCTGTGCGGCGTGCCCCGCCAGTGCCAGCGCGCCGAGCATCCCGGCGCCGAATCCCGCCAGCCACTTGGGCGTGTCCCCGGCCAGCAGTCGCGCGGTGGAGCGCACGCCGATAAGCGCGTCGTGCTCGCGGTCCTGGTGCGCGTACACCGTGTCGTACAGCAGGGTCCAGCAGACGCCGGCCGCGTACAGGGGCAGGCAGACAGACAAGTCTAGGCCCCCTCTGAGGGCCGACCAGCCCAGCAGCGCCCCCCAGTTGAAGGCCAGCCCTAGCACCAGCTGGGGGCAGTCCATCACGCGCTTTGCCAGCGGGTACAGCACCACCAGGACTGTAATAAAAATCGCAAGTTATATAAAAAAAAAATATGTACCCCTAGCTGTTTTCCGGCATGCGTTGCAATATCTTATATCTTGCTTATGTTAGAAGTCAGCTGGAGTACAATTCTCCCATCTAGAATCCATATTATAATACTCATGTACAAGCTGTTGAAAGAATACAAAACAAATTCTTACGTTTTCTTAATTTTAAAATGGGTATTCCAGCAATTATGTTAAACTACAACACTTTGTTAAATGATATTAATATGCTCAAATTGTCAGACAGAAGAATTTTCACTGACTTGGTATTTTTATAAAAAATTCTAAACAATTTAATTGATAGTCCGGTATTGCTTGAACTGATAAAGCTTCCGGATACCACAACGTAATACTAGAAGTCATGATTTATTTCAGTGCAGAAATTCTGGTACTAACTACCATATGTATTCCTTTTTGCCCAGAATATTAATGGAAGGAAATAACTATACCAAGTCAGTGGACATCTTCAATGTATCTTTAAACAAATATAAAACATTGTTACTGAGGCTATTCAATTATATACAATAAATACTGTATATATTTTATTATTCATAAAATATGTAAAAGCCTCCAAAAAGGGCATAAATAAATAAATAAATATCACTCAGAGAAATAAAGAGTTTCTCTTCTCCCCTTCTCCTGCGTCCCCCCATCCCGCTTTCCCTCCCTGCTGCTAAACTATGTGAAATACAAAATTTTTTCAAGAAACTTGCGTGTCACTTATTGCAAAATTTTCATGCAAAATGCATAATGTCAGATCTCACCATTATATATAGAAACCTTCGCGGGCGTGCACAACACGTCACCACAGTTTCATTGTAATCTAATGAATATTACAGGAAATAATTTCATAACGCCAGAGCTCACTATTATAATAGAGACCAAAGTTTCATTGCAATCGGATGAATGGTTTTGCAACGCATAATTTCATGACGCCAGAGCTCACTACTACATATAATGTCAATTTGGGAGGCGGTATGGGTACCGCCGCCCCGGGAACCATCTATTGCCAACATCTCTGCCGTAGGTCACCCCAAGTGGTTTGCTACATTTGGTGACTTAGCAGGGGTGCCTGGGTTCATGGGGTGAGGTTTGTCCGGGTCTTCGGGCGGCGGATGTCTGCCCACCAGCCGCACGGCAGGCTGGATCGGGAGAGAATGGTTGAGGACTTCCTTTGACTTCTCCAGCCGTACTCTCTCGGAACATCCTCGCAACGCAGTGAGAGGGATGGATTCAAACGTCCTTCACTCCTGGATACGCTGATCCCAAGATTCATATCCTTTTCCTTCCCAGAACTTCCTCTCCTTCTTTTTCTAAAAAGACCCTCCACACAGCATCCCCAAAGATGACACAGGCCCTGAGGGGAATTATTTTCCCGTGTGGAGTTAATGTAAAAAAAAACTCTTCAAGCAACGTTTCAATTCAGCATCAGGTCTCACACCAGGGCGATACTGGGAGTATCTTCCACTCTTCAGGTCTCACAACAGGGCGATACTGAGAGCATCTTCCACTCTGGAACGTGCGGCAAACATACCTTACATTATTATTAAATGAATTAATTGTGAAATCACAAATCAATAAAAAAAAAATATCTATATTTATGTCGCCAGAAATATCTATATTTATAACCACGACCTCCCTGTCCCTGGGGTTAGGATATTAAGAGCAAAGGGTTAAATAAATAATATATCTGCTTACCCATGCTGGATGCTCCCAGGGCGATGCTGAACCAGTTGAGCTGCAGAAGGATGGTGAGGCCTATGCTCAATTGTGCGGCGAGGAAAACTATCGCGGCCTTTTTAGTGATGGCACCGCTCACAAGCGGCCGATTCTTTGTACGCTCCACCTGGAACCACCATTATAAACATAAAAATATATATTTTTTATTATGCATACATTTATACATGTAGGCATAGCAAATAAATAACATAAATTTATGTAAATCATATTGTATTATTCAATTTGGGAGGCGGGTATGGGTACCGCCGCTCTGGAAAACATTTATTGGATACCCAACAAAGGCTCGCTTGGTATGGTGACCAGTAAAAAATGGCATTATTGATGTTGTTGAAATTGAAAATTGAAAACTAAAAATTTTGGCTACAACATCAATACACCATTTTTTTTTTTTAAATATTAGCAATCTAGCACACCCAAAAGTCGTGAGCTGCCACTGATGGTCACTTAGCAGGGGTGCCCGGATTCATTGGGTGAGGTTTGTTCGGGTCTTGAGGCGGATGTGTCTGCCCACATATTATGTAATAATTCTATCACCAAAGTTCTGTCAAAATTAGCATTTATTTTTTATCTATACTAATATTATAAATGCGAAACTACGTGTGTTTGTTTGTTACGCTTTCACGCATAAACCACTAAACCGATTTTAAAAGTTCTTTCACCAATAGAAAGCTACATTTTATGCGAGTAATATAAGCTGTATATAATGATAAGCTGTGGCGTTACGAAATTATAAATATTGATATATTATATTTATTACACGTTTTCTGTCCCTAACAAAAGCGAGTTATTGCTAACGTCAGAAGAAAAGCAAAACAAATCGTTGCCGTGGAAATGATGTTGATATATTTGCGGGAAATTTTATTTCAGGCGTCGTAGTTAATATCTATCTCTCTCTGAGGCGTGTGTGCGGTACAATCAAGTATGATCGTGTGGGAAATGTGGAGATCCGCAAAGAATGCAAGGCTGATGTAATGAGTAAGATTAAGAAAGGTACTTGTGGAGCGAATGAGCAAAGAAAGAAGTGTAAGGGAACTTAACAAACGGATTGCAATTTTTAGAGAACAGGAGTCGGGTGGGAATACTATCCTTGTTCTACTGGTATTTGAATGGAAGATGCTCTGAGGAACTAGCATCATTGATCCCTTCGGCACCGGCGCATAGTCGGAAACCACGCAAAATGCGCTCCCAACATATGTAGAAAGAGCCGGGGACGTCCGAGGAAGACATAGCCCAAACAGATACTTGAGTCAGGTCATGTCAAGAATCAGAATAATAGAAGAGTATGTATAAGACGATGTATGAATGTGAATGAAGCAAGGAGTGTGTGCCAAGACCGAGTTGTTTGGCAGTCTGTTCTCTCTGCCTACCCCTGCGGGGAAACGACGTGATGGTCAGTAAGTTAGATAAACACAGTTTTTGCACGCTGGAAGTGTATTAATTTGATTACCTTGGCATCAATGTCTCTATCCCAGAGGTCATTGATGGTACATCCGGCCCCTCGCATCACCAGCGCCCCCAAAGAGAAGAGGCCCAACATACCCAGGGTGCTGGAAGCGGAGGCCACCTCCGGGCTGGAGGCCAGCAGGATGGACCAACCGCACGGCCAGAACAGCAGCCATGTACCTGCACAGATGGTGTTACGCCGTGTCAGCAATAATCTAATTTACAATTTGGGAGGTGGGTATGGGTCCCCCAACCCGGAAACCATTCATTAGATAACAAACACCTCCGCCATAGGTCACCCAAGTGGTTCTCTACGTTTGGTGACTCAACAGGGGTGCCCGGGTTCATGGGTGAGGTTTGTCCGGGTATTGGTGGCGGATGCATCTGCTCATCTGCTGCGTGGTGGGCCAGATCGAGAGACTGGTTGAGGAAGGTTTTTTGATCTTCCCAGCCGGACTCTCTCGAACCGTCGCCTTGCACCACGGTTGGAGGGATGGATTCATACATCAGTCACTCCTGAAGAGCTCTAAGAGATCGTTCTCCCGTGAGATGTCCTATCAGATTTGTGTGATTTTCTACAGCTGTTAAATGAATAAATAATCATGCATACTTGCAGGAATTTGTTTTTAAAACGACCCAAACTAAAATACGTGACAGCTCACAGCTGAAATTTTGACATCGGCCGATAGAAAAAGCAAATAACAGCCATAGAAAATCACAAATTAAAGAAAATCAGAATAGCCTTTCTGGACACAATGATCCCAGATTCCTATCCATCCATCATACCTTTTCCCTTCCCAGAACTTTCTACCCTTCCCTTCCTAAAAGACATAGCATCCCCTAAGATGACAGAGGCCCTGAGGGAAATTATTTTTCTCAGAGCCTCCTGTGTGGAGCTAATGTAAAAAAATTCTTAACACTTTAAATCATAAGTTGAGAGTGTTTTTCACTAAAATAATTAGGACGGATCGTGATATATATTAAGTATACCCTTAATCTATTTGAGACGAGCGTCATGTGTACATGCCAACCAATTGTATGCCTAAAAGATGCGCGATCTATGCACGACACTATTATAAACTTTAATTAAATGAAGACATTATGAGCGAAACTCAATCGAAAATCTGGAAACAGAAAAATCAGAAAAAGATATTGGCACCTCTGGGACTCGAACCCAGGACCTCCCTACTTTCCGGGTTGGGCTTATCCACTGAGCTAAGGTGTCGATATCCGATTCGGTCACTTTTAACTGTACCATACTTCGACTAAGAACCACCCATATTATCTTCATTTTTCTTAACGCATATTTTTATTGGCTGCCATCTTTATGAATGATTGCAAGATTCAACTCGAACTAAATGCAATCTAGATGGTGTCTGGATAAATTATTATCCATTTTATTTAATGTGCGACATCTATTGACTCTTCTGCAAGTCTGGGATCGCAAATCTTCTGCAAATCTTCGGCAAGTCAGATTTTCGATTGAGTTTCGCTCATAATGTCTTCATTTAATTAAATATTACAGTTTGAGGTTTTACTCATAAAGTTAAAATAATAAATAATACTATTATAAACGTTAAGATAACGAAATTTGTTATCTTTGAACTGTTTAGATAACATCTACGTCTTTGAATATTTTTTAAGCGACACTATATTCAATTGAAATGAGATTTATAAATTGCGAAAAATATACGCGTGGGCGGTAAAGGAGTGTATTTTTCGTAATAATTTTCAAGCAAACGATGAATGGAGTTCTTCTTATTAAAACTCACAGTCAATATAGATTGTATACGAATTTTTGTGCACGAATCGTATGTATGGTTTGTAGTGTACGCCGCTTTCAACAGGACACTCCGACGAAATCGCTGCTCGGTGGTTGACAGCGATTAAGTCATACGGTTCATCAGAAAAATAAAATAAAAATATATTTAGAAACTAAACATATAGGTTTCTGGCACCACGTAGGGCAATTTCGATATCTAGAAAGAAAAAAAAATGGCAGACCAGCGAATTTTATATCCGATTTTTATGGAAAATTTTCATTGTTCTTAAAAAAAATAAAATAAAAGGGGGCCCCTTTATAAAATAATCCCTAAGTGGTGCCATAGAACCTGGATTTTCGAACAGTTTAAGACTTGATGCATGCAAATCGGATGTATAATTTTTTTAATATGCTGTCAACCAGGTTGAAAAAAGCAGTTTCGAGAAAAACGCATTCAAAGTTTTGCTGAAGGATAATTCAACATACAAACTCTTTCAAACGGTTTCACATAAAATGCCGTATCTCAGTCAATTTTACAAATTTAACCACTCCAACCCGTAAACGTGTTTACACGGCAATATAACAATAGCAGTCAAGTACAATAAGCGTGGTTTCACGTCAACGCGTGTGTTCCCACAGAAATCGTTATAACTCTGTTATTGTTCTAGTGACAACCCTAAAACAAAAAGTAGCAGATCCATATTGAATCAAGCTTCACATTTCTATTCAAAGTTGTCCATAAAAGAACAAAAAAATATTGATTTTGTAAAAACAGTTTTCACCCGTAAATCGCCGACGTGCCGTTAGACATTGTAAATTTTTTATTAAATATTCTCGTATAAAATGATAAAAAAGTGAGGTGATTGTTTATTATACATTTATACAATAGAATAAGTGTTTTTCTTTACATAATCCTTGATTTTAACACAGTTTTCACATAAAAACATCACATGAGTCATTTTTCCAATTTTTTATGTTTGCATTCTAAATTTTAATATTTACAAATGTTAATATTTATTTGTAATGTAACAATTTGAAAGCTCATTTTATAACCTTTTAAAAACAGTTTTTAGTATTCGGCTACATTCAGAAATGTGTCTTTTATAGAGCTTTAATTGCGAAGCGGAAATAACAAAAAGTTTTTATAAATCTGACGGTTCGTTTAAGACAAGAAACTTGCATAATCGCAAAATACCAGAGTGCTTAAAACTTTTGTGAGAGCATTCTTGACAAATGCATTTTTTAGAAAATGAGATTAAAAAAAAAAAATTACAAATTTTTTTTTTCAGTGGGCTAGACATCGTCATAAAAATCTGATATACAAAAATCAATATTTGTTTGTTCGTATTTTATGCACTGCCATACCGTTCATCCGATTGCGATGAAACTTTGCTGATTTGTTGTGCGCACGCCCGCAAAGGTTATAGGCTATGTAAGCTCTGACGTTATGAAATCTGTATTAAAAAATTACTACAGGTGGTGCGCGAGTGGTTTGAAAATGTGTATATTTCATATATACACATTGAAAGAGGCGAGTACTCGTATGAATTGAAATTGAACAAACTTTAAACATTTCTTCTTTAGAAAAACGTAGAAAGGACACTGATCTAATTTGCATATTCAAAATTATCAACAGTATTACTGACACACCTGCTTTGTTACAACTCATCCAGTTTAACATCCCTTCCCGTAGACTCCGAAATAATGAATTGTTGCTCCTCAATCAACATTCTACTAATTATGGATATCATTCTTTATCCAGAATGTCAAGACTTGTTAACGCAAGTCAAAGCATTGAATTTTTTGGTGTTAGCCTAAATGACTTTCGGCAGTCGATACGAAATGTGTAATTTTTAAAGTCTTTTAAATCCATCTTCAAGCTTTGACTTGTAGTCTTCTATATGTTCTTTATATTATAATTTGTCAATGCTCTTCTTTTATATGTACTTCCCTTTCAGTGTCATCTCTTTTTTTATTTGTGTTATTGTTTTGTTATTAATGGACTATTTGTCCGTAAATAAATAAATATATTTTAGCAGCAGGGGGGGAAGGCATGAGGGGGAGGGTGGGGTTCGCGGGAAGGTTGACGACGGAGGGGAAGGCGAAAGGGGAACACGGGAGGAGAAGGAGATGCAGGAGGGGAACGGGGACACATGGGAAAGGACGTGCACGGAGAAACAATTTATTTCATTGAATGACATTACAACGCATGCCGGGTACCCATTAAATAAATAATATAAATTGAACTCACCTATAGGTTTGTCTATTCTCATTAATTTGACATATGGATCAACTTTCCTTCCAATATACATAAAATTCTTTGGTAAATGCTTAAAAATAGGCAACAATTCTCCATCTTTATTTCTAATAACCGCCGTGTCATCCTTCAAAACAATTCCACTGTCCTCTTCTTTGTCACTTGAAGAAGCCAATTTATTTCCTTTTTCATCCACATTTTGCAACGAGGCGAAAATCTTTTGATTTTTCTCGCAGGCAACACTGGTCTTATCTCTAATTTGAATATTTCTATGGAAATCTGCATTATTTAGTCTATGATCACCGTGTAAATTAAATCTATATTGGCTATTGGCATTGGCTAAGTTTTGTCTATGGCAAATGCTTCGCTTAACTTGGCGAAAGAGGTCGAAGCTCTTCTTCCCATTTTGGAAGAAAAGCGCTGAGCATCCAAATGTTCTTTGTGAATTTTTCCACATTTCGATTGTTTATGTTTTTTATTACATTATAAAAAAACTGCTGTGTCTGTCCTTTGGTTTTGATCCATGTTTAATCTGAAAAGAAAAAAAAATTATAAATACAGTAGAATTCAATTATAACAAATTCGTTTATAACGGCTTAACGTTTTTAACGACAACAATGTAAACTCAAGTAAGGTTTCAAAGTTAGGTGCTAGAAAAACATATATGTTTAGTATGACTCTGTTTTAAGCGACCAACTGCTTGAGGGGTTATGTACAGATAGAATTTTCAAAAAATCGATTTTTTTATAATTTCATTTTCATAATTTACATATATTTAAGTACACACAAAAAAAAATTCAAGTCAATCCGGCGATTCTTTTCGAAGTTACACGCATATTTGTAAAGACGTGTCAGAGCATTTGAAAGTAGGAGGCAAACTTTAAACGCGTTTTTCTCAAAGCTGTGTTTTTAAAGTCGGTGACCAAGATTACTCGGAAACGGCTGAACCGATCAGTCTCAAATTTTAACACAAGCTTTTTATGAATATATTTTATAGTTATCAATCGAAGGCCTGTTCTCATATAAAAAAATATATATTTATCGATGCCAAAGGCCAAAATTTTGGGAGTCGATTTTTTTTTTGAGAAGCCGCCGTTTTGTCAAAAAAAATTATTTTGCTCTGTCCTTTGATTAACTAGAGGAATATTTATTATTATAACGAAATCCATCTCATTTTTTCATTTTTAATGATCCAGTCCAGAGGTATGGTGGTCACCGCAAGATGCCTTTTTTGAGAGAAGCTTCTGGAGACCAGCTATAGCAGCTTTTAAAATTATTATTTCTACAAATAAAACTTCTTAAAATACTGTTAAAAGTTACCATAATATGTGAACAAATTTTTACTTTAATAAATTTAAAAGTATTCTCAGGAAAAATTCTTGAAAAATCTCTTTTTTTGGGTCTCCTGACTGTACATAACCCCTTAAAGCATTTGAATGATAATTCGTCCAGTCAGAATGACGCGCAGTGTTTTGTTTACAAAACCTACCATCAATACCTCGCCACCCCGCTCCTCGCCTACTCTCTGAGCGCTAGCATCTATCCTTATTAGTACGCATAAATCACAGTCAGTGTTTATCATCTGTTGTGACTAGGTTAAAAGCTTGACACAATGAGTTCAAATCAATATGCAATTTTTATTAGAACTCTCTTTTTTTTATAACTTTTAAGAACAAAAATATGAAAGACAACAAGACACAGAAAAATAAAAAGATAACGGTCTCAACTGGGACTCGAACCCAGAACCTCCGAGCTTACCAAATATGCCACTGCCACCTCTTATCAAACCGTCATACTTGTTGCAACTGTTATCTTTTTATTTTTATGTGTCTTGTTCTCTTTCATATTTTCGTTTAGATTATCAGTGTTATCTTCTTCTTCAATTATATATTACATTGATGGGAATAACCTTCAAAAGCTATAAAAAGAGTTATTCTAATAAAAATTGAGTATTCATTTAGACTTTCAAAAAAAGATCGATAGTTCCTTATAAAAATAAAATCAGATATATTTATTCGAGACGCTATCTAAGTTACAAACCAGTTCTTAGAACGATGGTTTCTAATCAAAAAGGGAGTTTTTTTTTTTTACATTAACTCCACATAGGAGGCCCTGAGGAAAATGATTCCCCTCAGGGCCTATGTCATCTGGGATACTGTGTGGAGGGTCTTTTTGAAGAGACCCATGTTGTAGGAGGAGGGAGGAAACACAGAGGCCGGCAAATCGTTCCATAGCCGAGCTGTTGAACTCAAGAATGAGTCGAAAAAACGACCCATTCTCATGTGACAAATGTCAACCGTGCGCGTATGTTGGGCACGCGTTTGGCGTTTTTCCCGACTGTACACCGGTGCTGAAAGGATCAATGATGCTAGTTCCTCAGAGAGCATCTTCCATTGAAATACCGGTAGAACAGGGATAGCATTCCCACCCGACGCCTGTGCTCTAAAGATTGCAACCCGTTCGTTAAGGTGGGAGAATCTATCAAACGGAACGCCCGTTTCTGCACAGAGTCGAGGGTATTTTTCAAGTATTTTGGAGCTCCAGACCGGAGGTGGCCGCCAAATTCAACCGTGGGGCGCACTTGCGATTTGTACAAGGTTAACAGTTGTGTATGCGGGCCCTGTACAGTGCACCTAGTTTTGGGAGGCTAATTTAACTCTGGCTTCGATGGAGCCCCCGTACCTGAGCTCGTCACTTATAGGTACACCAAGCATATCAATGGAGGTTCTGTTCGGAAGATTGCTTCCGTTGAGGAGACTGGATTTTCATTTCGATCCCTTTCAGATGTAATCAGACATGATTGGGTCTTTGAAACATTGAATTCGACGAGGTCATTCTTACCCCAAGAGAAAACACTCTCGAGGTAACCGTCCATTCTTTGCTTCAAAGCCCTTCGAGCCGTTAAGGTTTGTGTTGAATCCCCAATAATATAATAAGAATAATCACAGTCAGATGAAACTTTGGGGATTTGATGTGTTCGCGGGGTAGGTGAGGGAGGGGGGAACCCGGGATGGGGAAGGGGAACTCGGGAGGTGGGTTTGCGGGACGGGGAAGCGGGCGACGGGAGTTGGGGGGAGAGGGAAGGCGGAGTGGGAACACGAGACGGGAAGGGGACGTGGGAGAGGAAGGGGAGGAGGAAGGAGAACGGGACGAATGGGAAAGGACACGCAAGGAGAAACAATTTATTATTAAGTGGCATAGCAACGCGTGACGGGAAATGAACGAATGAAGAAATTAATGAATGAATTTACATGAGCTCCACACAGGAGGCCCTGAGGAAAATAATCTCCCTCAGGGCCAACGTCATCTTTGGGGATGCTGTGTGGAGAGTTTTTTTAAAGGAAAGGAAATGGAGGAAAGTTCTAGGAAGGAAAAGGGTTAAGGGGTGGGTAGAATCTGGGGTTCGGTGTGTCCTGGTTATCCGCCTCCAAGACCTAGACAAACCTCACCCCGTGAACCCGGGCATCCCTGCTAAATCACCAAACGTAGCAAACCACTTGAGGTGACCTATGGCAGAGGTGTTGGTTATCCAATAAAGGTTCCCGGGGCGGCGGTACCCATTCCCGCCTCCCAAATGAATGAATGAATGAATGAATCAATGAATTAATGAAATAATGATTGAATGAATGAATTGATGAAATAATGATTGAATGAATGAATTGATGAAATAATGATTGAATGATTGAATGAATGAACTAATGAAATAATGATTGAATGAATGAATTTTTGAATGAATTAATTAATTAATGAACAAATGAATGAATTTCTTTGTTAGGCGGCATAGGAACGCATGCCGGGAACTCGCTACTGTATTTAAATGTCAGAAATTGGTAAATTGAATTATGTAATAGAAAGTGCCTACTCTAAAATCCTAAATAATAATGTAAATGGAGCGACCGATCGACGTGATTTCTTCGCACAGAGACAATTGGAGGACTGGGAAATGACGAAGGCTACTTTTTAACCAGGAAAAACATTTCATTCCCGTGAGAAAATTGTTTATACAATAATTTTCCCCTAAAACCATGCGAGCGAAGCCGTGGTAACAGCTAGATTTATATAAAGTTCCGCGGCCGCGATCTCACACGACGAAAACATATTTTGAATGCGGTATTTTACATCGCTCCGAATGCCAGTAGTTGTCTTTTAGAGTCATTAAGGTGAATCAAAAGAGTAATTCTAAAACATATTCTTATAAGCGCGACAAATGATTTCAAAAGTTTTACTATATTTTGGTTGTGGATACAAATATCTTTTTCCCATTTTATTCTCTATATTTTTGAGGAGGTACAGCCTATCCTCATAGCGAATCGCCTCTGGCATCGGATTTTTATATATTGCTCAAAAATGTCAAAAAGTACGATACCTCGGTTTGAGGTTATAAAAATATAATTACTGTGTACTGTCATCGTCTCAGTTTGATGTATGGCGTTGTAGTTGCGTGGCGCGATGCATTGAAAGCGAAACAGCTGTCACCAAGGGACAATCAACACAATACTCAATAATATTAAGGATATAACCTCACTTTTGAAAATTCACATTGAAATGCCGGCAATAAATTACATAATATTTTTACATTACTCACGTGAATGTGCGATGTTTTAAACAGATTTGACGGTCAATTGCACATTATTACATGTTTCTTTTATAAATAAATGACTCCGCAAATTTCCTTCGTATTTGAAGGTTGACTTTTGGGTTTTGGGTGCCTGGTAGGGTTGCCAATGCTTATATTCTGAAATAACCGCAATAAATGTTCAAAATCACCAATTGGGGAGAGCAAAATATCAAATTCCCCGCAAATTTCCGACAAGTTTCTTCATAATTTTGCCTCCAGAATAAAACCAAATTCTTTTGAAAATAGCATTTTTTATAATTTAAATTTGATTAAAACGTATCATTACATCCGTAATATAAGATTAAAAAATAGGTTTCAACCCAATAACCAATAAATTGAAGCAAAAATAATGACATATAACAAAAATTCAATACGGTGTGCCGATAATTTTATAGCGGTAGAAAAAAAGAAACATAAAAATAATGTAGTACACATACGGTGTGCTAGGTATGGCTAGGAGAAAAAAAATAACTGAAAAAGAAGTAATTTAAATGAGACAAAATAGAGTAAGTCGAAGAAAATAAGATAAAATAGCATTTTAGTGTTTCCGTATAATTTTAACACATTTTAAAGTTTTATTTTGTTAATTGAAATTGAGATCAATAATTTTAAATATTGAAGTGAAGTTAATTAGTAAGCATTTTACATCATTTTAAGACTTTATTAAAAACATTTAAAAAGGATTATTAACGAAATAAGCATACATACAGGTGATGTAAAATAATTATCTACTTTCATCAATCACTGCGATATGCTTTGTTTAGTTAAGATTTTGTTTGAAGCATTAAACTTCCTCCTTTTTTAATCCCTTTTCGAGTAGCCATCAATGCTACCACAGTATCTCTGTATGAAGGCGATTTCTATTTTCTGTTATATAAATTTTTAAGAACACTGAATTTCCTCTCAACGGAAGCGTTGGAAAACGGCAACACGAGCAATAAACTTATTACAATTTTTAAACTTGGGAACAAGGATAGTCCTTATTGTTTTTTAGGCGAAACACTTTAGCCCAGTAACTTTCAGCATCGTCATCTACATTCAGACCATATAGGGAGAAATCCAGAATAGCGGGATGCGGGATCCTTCCATCCATAACTAAACCAAACCCCATCTATCGTAGAAGTTCTATGACTAGCAAGTTCATGCGTCTTCGAGTTAGGGTCCTGAACTTCAGGAATACCCCGACTGTTACATGCTGCTATAAAATAAATTACGAAATTTTCCACCAAATACACATATTTTTCAATAAGGTTGGATAATCAAAAATCGCATTTTCCCCGCAAATCGATGTTCCCCGCAAAATACCCAATTCTTGAAAAATCTTAAAAATTCCCCGCAATTTGGGGAATTACCCACAAATCGGCAACCCGGGTGCCTGGTTTATTTATGGGGTTGCCACAGTAATAAAAAAATCCGGCATGCGTTGCTATGCCACATTAAAGAAACTGTCTCTCTCTGCGTGTCCTCTCCAATTCAACCCGTTCCCCCACCGCCTCTCCTTCTTCTCCCGCATCTCCTTTCCTCGTGCGTTCCCACTCCGCCACTGCGCACATCAAATCCCTAAAGTTTCATCTCAATCGGATGAATGGTTAGCAACTCATAATCTCATTACCCTAGAGCTCACTTTTCTATATAGAAAAAATCACGGGCATGCACATATTAAATCCCCAAAGTGTCATCGTAATCCGACGAATGTTTTAGCAACGCACAGACATCTCATATATCCCCGAGCAAATTTTGATTTCTATATATAAAAATAAAGTTCCTACGTAAGCTAATCATTTTAAAAGTTTTATTGATTGAACATTTATCTCCATCACAACACAAGCAACATTTTCGGCTTTCTGTGGTGGTAGTAGGAGATTTTCAAACATTGTTGGGTTATTCGTAACCCGGGAATGTTTGTCTTTCTTTAAAAAAAAAACTGCTAGCTATAAATATATCAACATATATATCTCAGTAATTTATTTATTTATTTTTATTTATTTATTTTTTTGTTATAAAAATACAAAAACAGTACAAGGAAGCTTTTGACTGTCCAACTAGGAAGGACTCCCGTTCTAGGACAGTCAAATTGATAGGTTTCGAATATATTAGGTAAATGATGATTAATATATGTAGTGTTAAGTAAGATTGAAAAATAACATTTACCTATTTATAATATATGTTACAGTTTTATAATTAGTTAAGCATCGAATATAAAACGTATAGTGTTTTCGAATTTCGATTGAAATAAAAACAGTAAAGGCAAAGAAATTAAACATTTGGGTAGCAAAAAAAATAAAGTAAATAAAAGTACGTATACAATAAAAACAGTAACGGAAAAGAAAATAAAAGCAGTAAAGGAAGAAAATAAAAACAGTAAAGGAAGAAAATAAAAACAGTAAGGGAAAGGAAATAAAATTTGGGAAATAAAAGAAATATAAGGCGCTCGTAAGACATAATTATCTACTGAACCAGTAACAATTTTGTTATTTTTGAAATTGGATTATCCAACGTAATTTTATCACTGATCTTGAAATAATGACATCTTGTATTTTGTGTGTTTATCTTATTGAATTGATTTATGAGCGTATTTAGGATATACACATCATCTAACGTATATATTACTCCTAAATTACGTACACTTATAAACATTACATAATAACCTCTACGCTTCCTTCGGCAATGCAATAATTTGGAAGTCTTCGTTCGTTCATCATTTCAGCGCACATACGCCTCAGGGAACATACGCCTTCATTTCCAGTGTGTTTCGGTTCTAAGCCTCACTGTTTGTCATTTATTTCAATTAATTGATTGATTTAAATCGGTTTGATTGAAATTAATTGATTTCGCGGTTAGAAGGAATGACATTAAGGACGGGTTGTTTAAAAAAATTTGATGAGTTCATCAAATATTTGAAGTTGATTTTCAGGTTCTTTGTAAGTTCTTTTCGAGTTCTGTTTTTTTATCATCATAGGCTAGCTGCTTCACAAAACTGAAATCATCACAGAACTTGAATAGAACTTACACAGAACGTGAAAATTAACGTCAAATATTTGACGAATTCGTCAAATTTTTTGAAACAACCCATCCTGTCAAAGGAAAAAAAATGTCAAAGGAAAGCAAGAGAATCATAAATAGGTCGAAATTTGAGCACGACCTGCAGATCAGCAGAAAGCTGGCTGCATGCCCGCATGGCAGCAGAGCGTTCTGGTCGCTTGCGGGCTCAATAGGTCGCAATTTCTGCAAATCCAGTCTGCCACCTTTTACCAGAACTGACGGCTCTCTAGCTAATACCGCCGCCGAAAAGGCTAACTTATTAGGCAAAATGTTCGCGGAAAACTCGACCCTCGATGATCAAGGTGCTATCCCGCCGTCGGTTCCTCACTGCGGTTTTCATATGAAAAAGCTGAGGATCCGGCATCGGGATGTACTCCAAGTCTTACGAGGGCTCGATGTTAATAAAGCTAGTGGGCCTGACGGAATACCTGCCCTGGTATTGCAGAGGTGCGCTGCAGAAATAGCTCCAATTTTGACGAAGCTTTTCAAAATGTCCCTGAAGTTTGGGACTGTGCCCTCCGGTTGGAAAAAAGCGATCATTCACCCTATTCCAAAGAAGGGTGACCGCTCCAACCCGGCCAACTACCGCCCCATAGCGATCACATCTGTTCTGTCAAAAGTGATGGAACGTGTGATCAACGACAAACTGCTCACATACCTCGAGAAGAACAAAATTATTAACGACCGTCAATACGGATTCCGGCGGAACCGCTCGTGCGGTGATCTTCTCGCGTATGTGACGCATGTTTGGGGGCGGTGCCTGGAACGTTTTGGTGAAACCCAAACAGTTTCACTGGATATTTCCAAGGCCTTTGACCGGGTTTGGCACCGAGGGCTTGTCAACAAACTGCCTTCTTACGGACTTCCCGCATCCTTGTGTATGTGGATTGCCGACTTTTTGAGGGAGAGGTCGATTCAGGCGGTTGCTGATGGTTTCACCTCTTCCTCGCATTCGATAAATGCTGGCGTCCCACAGGGATCGGTTCTGTCTCCGACTTTGTTTTTGTTGCACATCAATGACCTCTTGACGTGTGCACCGATTCATTGCTACGCGGACGACAGTACAGTCCATGATAGCTTTTTGTTTGACAAACCTCCAAAGGGCTCACAAACCCCAATGGCTCGGAGGGCTTTGAAACAAAGAATGGACGGTTACCTCGAGAGTGTTTCCTCTTGGGGTAAGAATAACCTCGTCGAATTTAATGTTTCAAAGACCCAATCATGTCTGATCACGTCTAAAAGGGATCGAAATGATAATCTAGTCTCCTTCAACGGAAGCATTCTCCCGAACAGGCCTTCCATTGATATGCTTGGTGTAACTCTAAGTGACCAGCTCAGGTACGGGGGCTCCATCGAGGCCAGAGTTAAGTTAGCCTCTCAGAAACTGGGCATACTGTACAGGGCACGCAGATACTTTAATAGTACACAACTGCTAGCCCTGTACAAATCGCAAGTGCGCCCCACGGTTGAATTTGGCAGCCACCTCTGGTCTGGAGCCCCAAAATACCTGAAAAAAACCCTTGACTCTGTGCAGAAACGGGCGGTCCGTTTGATAGATTCTCCTAATTTAACTAACGGATTGCAATCTTTAGAGCACAGGCGCCAGGTGGGAATGCTGTCCTTGTTCTACCGGTATTACAATGGAAGATGCTCCGAGGAACTAGCGTCATTGATCCCCTCGGCACCGGTGCATAGTCGGGAAACACGCCAAACGCGCGCTCAACATTTGTACACGGTTGACATTAGTCACATGAGAACGGGTCGTTTCTACGACTCGTTCTTGAGTTCAACAGCTCGGCTGTGGAACGATTTGCCGGCCTCTGTGTTTCCTCCCTCCTACAATATGGGTCTCTTCAAGACCCATGTTCACTCCTTCCTCTCCTCAAAAACACCCTCCACACAGCATCCTCAAAGATGACATAGGCCCTGAGGGAAATTATTTTTTCCTCAGGGCCTCCTGTGTGGAGTTAATGTAAAAAAAAAAAAAAAAAAATCCTAAGTTATTTCAAATTTTACTTAGATATTTAACCGAAATACAGAACCTGGTACGAATTATGATATACTAGCTTTTCCCCGCGGCTTCGCTCGCATGGTATTACGGGAAATTACTGTAGCGCTTGCACTTATCAATTATCTCCCCCCCCACACCACCCCCACCCCTCCCGCATTCCATATATTCATTCCCTTACATTCAGTTTTCAAACATCTCGCCTACCACCTAAATTTCATAATGCTATAGCTCAAAGAAAAAAAGAATTACTTATTCAATTTTGTTCATTCGTTCGGAATGTATGCGCTTACAAACATTTCGGATGTTTATTTTTATTTAAATATTTGAAAGTTCGTTAATATAATAAAAAATTACACTATTTATTCAGTTCATTTATTCAGTCTTTATAATCGTTACGAATTATATTTTTAATGTAGGAACTGACATTTATTCCAAAACAGAAGCTTGTCCAAAAAAATAAAACATTTTCTAATATTTGAATTTTCTGAAGCAGTAGCAATCGTTTCCATGGAAACGATTTTTTTCTGACGTTAGCAAAAATTTGCTATAGTTAGCGACAGAAAACGTATAACAAATATAATATATTAATATTTATAATTTCATTACGCCAGAGCTTACCATCATATACAAAATATAGTCTGCGCATATAATTTAGCTTTCTATTGGTGAATGAATTTTTAAAGTCTTTATATTGTGTTATGCGTGAAAAGGTCATAAACAAACTCGAGCAGTTTTGCATTTATAATATTAGTATGGATTATCCAAGCATTTAACAGAAATACATATTAGTACCCTTTACACGCACCCCGCGCCACTTCAGGCCGCCGCGCAGAAAAGTAAAGACCGAAAGTAAGATAACGGTTTACAGCGCAGTTCACTGTGAGACTTTTTTGCGCGGCGGCCTGAAGTGGCGCGGGGCACGTCCCGCTCCGAACTCTGTGTGTAAAGGGTACTATTGTTGTTATTATCTGGGCAAATAGTTAAGTCGAGTAGCTCGCTACTTGATTGGCCGAAAAGCGTTCGCATTACGGTCAAATATATTCTATTAAATAATAAATAATAATTAATAAATGATACGCTGTAATGTTTTTTTAATAATCTTTATTCATAAATTATTTAATACATCAAACATTTCTTAATTTTCTTGGAAAGAATCGGATTTTTTTAAATCGTACGTGTTGACATTGAATAAGCTTAACATTTTAGGAGATGGATTGAATGTCGTGCAAGATCCAACATTTCGATTTAGTGTGAACCGAACCATCATCACGCTTTGTAACATTTCAATAGAGAGTCTATTCCGCAGCTTATTTTTGACGATATTATAGGAGAATGCACGTTCAACGTTGAAATTGGAACCGTGACAAAGGCTAATCTACATTTTGAGATATTTTCAGAACGTTTACATCCAGCTGCGTCACAATCATTGTAAACTTCGTTATAAAAATCAGCTGAAGTAGATTTATTCTTCCATGTTTTCAACCGGTATTTCCGTAACTTTGGTATTTGTGACAGTTTATCTGTGTTTGTATAATCGTATCAATTAGTAAGCCTGACCTCTAGTCACCACTAGAGATGAGTAAGTTCTGCATTTTGCCGGAGGCTTCCGAGGAGTGCTTCATTTTAAAAGCACTCGAGTTCTAGGAGTGGGTCCCGGGTTCGAGTTCTTGGTTGCGGACTGAGTAGGTACTGGGCGCTGTTGCGGCGCACCGAGCCGGGACGCACGAGTTCGGACAAGAACTTGGACCCGCCCTCGGATAGAGCCCGCAAAAGAACACGGACCCGGATTTCAGGTAGAGGCTTCGGGTTCCAGTTCACGTTCCAAGTTCCGCGTTTGGGCCCAAGTGGAGTGGTCGATTTGAAAAAGGAGTGGGAGTAGGAACGGCTTCCCGCAAAGGAACCGAGTTCAAGAGCCCATTCCGACTGGACCGACTCATCGCTAGTCACCACAGAGAAGAAGGAAGATAATTTCACTAGATGTCGCCAAATCCGAAGTCGCTAGGTCAAAAAAATTTAAACCCCTAAAAAAATCCCATTCCACTTAAAGAAAACCCTAAATTTAGGGGGAGAACCCCTAAGTTGGGAACCCTGCGGTAGTGAACTACCTAGCGAGTTGAAATTTACACGAACATTATACTAGACAACACAATAAATTGTACACAAATACAGTCAAGACTGAAAGTGGCAAGAGAAGTATTGGCCACGAGGGAGTTCACATATATAATCTCCTTCCAGATAATCTAAAAACGGAAAAGAATATAAAAACCTTAAAAAAAAAAACTATTTAAACTTTAGATGTTGGAACAAAATTAAAAACTACTATACTATATATGCTCTGTATTTAAGAAAGCGAAATATTATATTTCTTTTAACTTATAATAAATAAAAAAAAAAGTAAAAAAAAAATCACGAATTGCCATATTTCTGAGTGTTCTAGCATTCAAAATGAAGTGGAGCTTAAATTAAACACGAAATTTACTTCGATTTGACAGCGTCGTGTGACGGTACAACGCATAGGCGCTCGCGGTTCAACAAATATCTGCTCGCACTTTTATCTTTGCGTGTGGATGATGCTTTATTGGAATGTCGGGTTTGGCGCGCCTTGGAATATTATAATCCTTGTGCATAGATATCAGCAATGTTACAATGTTAATACGTGTTGTCTATGATTATAGTGATAGCAAACCAAACTACTGTCTACTTGAGTGGTTTATCTATGCTGTTTGCTGTCATCGCATCTTTCAAAATGTCAACGACAGCAGTTTATTTTTAGGTTGGTTTAATTTTAGAGTTATTTTATTTTAAATTGTATATTTTGCTGACGGCAGAGCACTCTTCATGAAATTATGACGAACCAACCGCTGAAAACAAACTGTCCGGACGTTGAAACTTTTCAAATACCTTACCAGACAATTTAAGATTATTTATCAATTAATTATTTCGATATTCCTCATCGCTCAATTAATATAAAGGTCCATACTGATAAAGCGATTGATAAATATTAGTTTTAAAATTTAAGGCTATAAACGCAAATTTCGGTGAGATTTGAAATACTGGTACCTCAGCGCCTAAAATAGGAACTGTTCTACAGCTTTTCAAGGCTTGAACCGTCGGAATGTCTTAAAAAGCGAGACAACGATTCTCCCAACTTTTGCATATATTGGCATACTACAACGAAAAAAAAATTCACAGCTCATACTAATTAGAGTTCCGTTATAACAATGTTTTGTTTCAGGTATATTTCTTTGGGCTTGAACCAATTACCAAACGCTACCACAGCAGTGCCATAGATCTATTAAATACGGAGACTGTTTCCATCAAGACGGAACCAGGGCCCCAGGAAGTAAATATGGATTTTGACCTCCCAGATATGAAGAAGGAATGTTTGCAATACGCGGAGAGAAGTAGAATAGCCAGTAAGTTGCGTTGCATCTATTTTGAAATGCTTTGTAGCCAGGACATGGGTTTTGGTATGTTAAGAAAGTCCTCCCATTTCGTACATACGTTTCTTTGGTTTTTTACCTTAAAATTTTTCTTTACAGGAAACTGCCAAATTTTTAACTTATATTGCTTTCAAAATGTTTTCCGATTCCTCTAACTTTCACTTGGAACGCGACGGAAGTTATATGTTTTATTATGTAAACAAAAAAATATGTAATATTGTTGCAATATGACTTTGTTCCATTGGCTATTAACTACAAAACTCTGTCCTAAAGAGCAAATGTTATTCCTTCTTGCGGATATCTGGGGTACATCGTCTCTTACCTTAGAGTCTCTTATCCAAATTCCTCCTCACACATGGTAAATCATTGTATATATTTTAATTCTATGTTTTTTTTAATATAATCATTGACTTATATAATATTAACATCTCACAAAGAAAATTTAAATCAATATAAATAGGTAACGGTCTGTTTCATATTTTTAGAAATATTGATATAATCTTCATCATTGTTTAAATATTACAATGGGGTTCATTTATAATATAAAAACTGTTCGTTTCGGCGTATTATCAATATACATCATTTTGTTTCGTTTTTCCAGGTGGCATTAATGTGGAAACTGTTTTTTTCAAGCCAGAACCTGGAACCCGAGAAGGAAATAAAGGAAGAATTCCTTATACGGAGATTGACATAGAACTGCCGGATGTTAAAAAGGAATGCTTAGATCACGTTGAAAGCACTAACCAGACAGCAGGTGAATCCGATTACGTTTTTAGACTTAACTATTCGTACTCTCCTGTTTTTTTTACATCTTTGAGAATTAACTATTCTTATCTTATTAAGCTTTCTTTTTCCTTATACTTTTCAGAATTGTTGACGCACCTGAAGACGCATCCTGTAGAAAAACGATTCTGGTGCCCCCATTGTAACTACTCCTGCTCTTATAAGTCATGGTTACAACTGCATATGCGCATTCATACTGGAAAAAAACCTTATTCGTGCACCATCTGTAACTCTACATTTTCTCATAAGGGAAGTTTGACAAAGCACTTGTTCACTCACGGTGGAAAAAAACCTTTTTCATGTTCCGACTGTAATTTTACATGTTCTCGAAAGACAAATTTGACGGCACACTTGCTGACTCATAGTGGAGGAAAACCGTTTTCATGTTCTGACTGTAACCATTTATTTCCTCGAAAAGGAAGTTTGAAGAGACACATGTTGACTCACAGCAGAGAAAAACCTTTTTCATGTTCCGACTGCAACTATTCATGTTCTGAAATGGGACGTCTGAGGATTCACATTTACAGTCACATAGAAGGAAAACCTTTTTCATGTTCTGACTGCAACTATTCATGTTCTGAAAAGGGAAATATGGCTCAACACATGCTGATTCACAGTGGAATAAAACCCTTTTCGTGTTCGGACTGCAACTATTCATGTTCTCTGAAAAGAAGTTTGACGAGACACATGGTGACTCACAGTGGAAAAAAACCTTTTTCATGTTCTAACTGCAACTACTTTTGTTCACGAAATGGAGATTTAAAGAAACATTTGCGAATTCACAGCGGAGAAAAAGCCTTTTCATGTTCCAACTGCAACTACTCATGTAAACAAAAGGGACACTTGAGGATTCATATGCTGACTCATACTGGAGAAAAAACCCTTTTCGTGTTCCGACTGCAAGTATTCATGTTATGCAAAGGGACAGTTGATGAGGCACAATATGACCCACACTGGTGAAAAACGTTTTTCATGTTCCGACTGTAACTTTTCATGTTCTCGAAGAGAGTATTTGAAAATTCACATGCGGACTCACAGTGGAGAAAAACCTTTTTCATGTCCCGACTGCAACTATTCATGTTCTCAAAAGGGACATTTGACAAGTCACATGTTGACTCACAGCGGAAAAAAACCTTTTTCATGTTCCGACTGTAACTTCACGTGTTCTCGAAAGACAAATTTGACGGTACACAAGCCGACTCATAGTGAAGAAAAGCCTTTGTAGTGTTACAACTGCAACTACTCATGTAAACAAAAGAGACAATTGATCGCACATATTCTGACTCACGTTGGAGGAAAACCGTTGTCATTTGCCAACTGCAACTATTTATGTACCCGATAAGAAGATTGAACAAAAAAAAACACTTAATAATAATTTATCTTTATTTGCAACATTTAAAACCAAAAAAGTACATGTTAAGTGTAGTTTACAAAGATTTATAAATTGCATTAGTACAAAAAGTTAGCCAACAGAAAATAATATATTTAATTAAATGAAGACATTATGAGCGAAACTCAATCGAAAATCTGGAAACAGAAATATCAGAAAAAGATATTGGCACCTCTGGGACTCGAACCCAGGACCTCCCTACTTTCCGGGTTGGGCGCTCTTATCCACTGAGCTAAGGTGTCGATATCCAATTCGGTCACTTTTAACTGTACCATACTTCGACTAAGAACCACCCATATTATCTTCATTTTTCTTAACGCATATTTTTTATTGGCTGCCATCTTTATGAATGATTGCAAGATTCAACTCGAACTAAATGCAATCTAGATGGTGTCTGGATAAATTATTATCCATTTTATTTAATGTGCGACATCTATTGACTCTTCTGAAAGTCTGGGATGAATATTATTATTTATTATTTTAACTTTATGAGTAAAACCTCAAACTGTAATATTTAATTAAATGAAGACATTATGAGCGAAACTCAATCGAAAATCTGGAAACAGAAAAATCAGAAAAAGATATTGGCACCTCTGGGACTCGAACCCAGGACCTCCCTACTTTCCGGGTTGGGCGCTCTTATCCACTGAGCTAAGGTGTCGATATCCAATTCGGTCACTTTTAACTGTACCATACTTCGACTAAGAACCACCCATATTATCTTCATTTTTCTTAACGCATATTTTTTATTGGCTGCCATCTTTATGAATGATTGCAAGATTCAACTCGAACTAAATGCAATCTAGATGGTGTCTGGATAAATTATTATCCATTTTATTTAATGTGCGACATCTATTGACTCTTCTGCAAGTCTGGGATGAATATTTTTATTTATTATTTTAACTTTATGAGTAAAACCTCAAACTGTAATATTTAATTAAATGAAGACATTATGAGCGAAACTCAATCGAAAATCTGGAAACAGAAAAATCAGAAAAAGATATTGGCACCTCTGGGACTCGAACCCAGGACCTCCCTACTTTCCGGGTTGGGCGCTCTTATCCACTGAGCTAAGGTGTCGATATCCAATTCGGTCACTTTTAACTGTACCATACTTCGAGTATACTATATAAGTACTTTATATAAGTATACATTACCAGAATACGTAAGAAAGGATTTAGTGGAGAAGGCATGGATTGATGTTGGAAAAAAAATCATTTGACATCGTGGTTTATCCACGGCTGCACGTGAAAAATGATCCAGTTCAGTATATTTCGGGTAGCGCCGTGTACGGAAACCAGCATTAAAAAGTAGTATACTTGTGGGTACTTGTGGTTGTGTCACAATGCAATTACGTCAAAAAAGGAAAAAACATGGCCGAACTGTCAAATCAAATAATATGCCTACTTAGAATAATCCGACGATTGACAACGATTCTCTCAACCGTTTTTAAATGTATTAAAGTTTGATGATATACCTAATATCTGTTTTTCCTAATTTGTGTTATGCTTACGACTTATTTGTTTTGACAGAATATTTCAGAAGACAAAATATTAAAAGATCTTAGAAATTGGAATTCCGTTAAAACAATGATTTGTTGCAGATATATTTCTTTTGGCCTAAACCACTTACCAAACGCTACCGCAGCGGTGCCATGGATCTACTAAAAGAGACTGTTTCCGTGAAGATGGAACCAGGACCCCAGGAAATAGGCAGAGGTAAAATGCCGTACACGGATACAGATATTGACATCCCAAATATGAAGCAGGAATGTTTGCAGCACGCGGATAGTATTCGTATAGCCAGTAAGTTAATGCAATTTGTCTAAAAAAATTTAATATTTAATTCAGATGTTCGCAATCCTCTTCCGTTTTGAAACGTTGTCATTTGCTCACTCATAAAATCCTACTTTAATATGTATCTTCACGGGAAACTGCCAAACTGCAGCACTATTTTAACTTACAGTGCTCGCAAAAAGTTCCCGATTCCTCAAGTTTTCACATATTCTTATTTCGGACGTGATATATTTATAAGCTATTTGTGGCATTAGTACGTATAATATTTGAAGTAAGAAAACATTTTTCTACGCACGGTATCACTTATTCATACATAAACAGACACTTTATCACGATTCTCACATCTGCCCTGACGATGGACACTGTAGCACGGCGTATCAACAGATAAATCAATCAAGATAATCATAACGCTGACGATATCAAACTTTTCAGAGCAATTAAAAGTCATATCGATTCCATTCTTCTGCAGAATGATCTTGATTCTCTTGTAAAATGGTCGGAATTGAATAACTTACCTTTCAGCATCCAGAAATGCAATGTCGTTACATTTACAAGATCCAAAGACACATTTCTATTCCCATACCACTTTAATAATTATTATTAACACGCAAAAACGAGATTCGAGACCTTGGCGTGATTTTTGAAGCAAATCTCTCTTTCAAATCCCCCATATCTGACATTGTCTCCTGCGCTATGTTCTTCGTAATGCGAGATCATTTACTAATGGAATTGCAATACGGAGAACATATGAAGCACTTGTCCGCAGCATCTTGGAATATAGCTCCATTATTTAGGCCCCCTCTGAGCACAACCATATCCTAGAAATAGAAAGAGTTCAAAAAATGTTTATGCGTTACCTGTATATGTAAAATAAATTTTATTTGATTGATTTGTATTATTTCATTTGTATTATTACAATTAATTCATTTAAACATAATATATAGTATATTTGCGGCACGATCCAGAGTGGAAGATACTCTCAGTGTTCTGGAGTGTTCCACCATTGAGAACTGAAACGTTGATTAAATTGGCTTTAGCCGTGTTTGGTGACCAGATCTGAATAACCAGGTACTTCCCTACCTTCCTCTTCTCCATCTCCTTCCCCTCCCTACTACCTTCAGCCTCACAACATACCTCAATTTGGGATGCCATTGTCGCACTGGCTCCAGACGGGAGCAACTGAGGCTCTTTTGAGGTATTCGCATAAAAAAAGGTTAGACCATCCTCAACCAATCTCTCTCGATCCGGCCCACCATGCAATAGGTGGGCAAACGCGTTGGCCGCCAAGACTTAGTCAAACCTCACCCCATGGACCCGGGCACCTCTGCTAAGTCACCAAACGTAGCGAACCACTTGGGGTGACCCTCGGCAGGGGTGTTGGTTATCCAATAAATGGTTCCCGGGGCGGCGGTAACAAAATCCGCCTTCCAAATTAGTACTTATCAGGTAACTCGTTAAATAGCTTAGGGCCTACATACTCATAATTAGGATTGCCATCTCTAAAATTTGGTAACCAGGACAAGACGCGTGAAAACCCCGGATTTTCGAGCCCAAAACCCGGACATGTCAACAGGTTTTTTAAAAATAGTCAATGTAATAAAAAACGGTTGAAAATGTCATAAATCACATATTTATTTATTTTCAGACCTTAAAATTAAATTTATTCATCTTTTATCATAATTTTAAATGTACCTAACAAAACAGAATCTTATTACAGTTTTTTATATATTGTTTTTATAATTAGTTTTAAATTTTTAAACCCGGATTACAAATGAAGCCCCGCCCGGACGCTCCCCGGATGCCTTCTAAACTAGGACAAATCCGGGGAAACCCGGACGGATGGCAACCCTACTCATAATGGTGTTGTGCAGCTGTCGTGTTGCATCTAGGTACATATATTTCCATTTAGGATTGTACTGAATTTAATAGATTTAGGTTGAGGAAATTCCGTGTTTGTTTCGAAAAGCACGAATTTTATTTACGGTGTTATTCCGTGTATTCCTATTTAGTTGTGTGTCGAAGGTTAATCATAAATATTTCATATTGTTTATTTGATACTTTTTCTAGGCATGGACAGTCACAATTCCGGTTCAGAGATGCATTTTGCATTAGTTTATTTTTAATATTAGCATTAGATTTGACTTTTTTTGTATTGGCGAGACTTAAAAAAGTATTTTGTTTTCGGTACTTGTAGTTTTAGAGTCAAGTCGATGTTTCTCCTTTTGAATTCCCTTTTCCGATTTGCCGTATACATCAGGTTAATCTTTCGTTTGCAATAGTAGAAACGTGTCTTCGGCGAAACTGAAAATTGCTGCATCGATATCTAGGTTACACAAATCAGTTATCAGTTATACATATTAGGTAGAGTGTTGGACCTATAACACTGCCTTGTGGCACCCCATATTGGCAAATTGTGACTCTTTGTTGTACGAAGTTTGACGCATTGACATTGGCCAAATAAGAAGCTGGAGGGAACGTCTAATTCTTTTTTCTTATAGTCATATTAAACATTTTGCATTCTAATTTGATATTCGAGATTGTATGAAATGCTTTGTAAAGGGCTAGAAATACCGATATACAAATTGCGCCCTTATGGAGAAGGCCAGATATATGATTGTCTGGAATATAATTGTCCTATCCCAAAATTCCTACCTACCTCCCTCTACCTACAGTGCAAATCAGTACAGTGACTATCTTCGACAAATGTGCAGTGATAACCTTCGAACAGCAGGCAGCGTATTATTATGTTCATATTTTCAATGTGCAAATAACTATGTATGCAAAGACTTCAAAGAACTTATGTTGATCATACAATCTGTACAGTTTGGAACATTTTATGTGAATTCCTGTGGATATCAACCCAGCGCGCTACATTACCTACAGTGAGTTTTTACGCCATTCCTATTTTCCCACCTACCAAAGAAAGTTCGTAACAATGATCAGTGACTGTGTCTATGACATCGTTGGTGGTTTTATGTTTTTTTGAAGCCAAATTGATAAGGCAATAGTGGGTTGTTGATTTACAGGTATTCCATCAGACTATTATTAACGATTTTTTCAAATATTTTGGAAAGGGAATTAAGCAACGTTGTACGGTGATAATTATTCATGTCTATTTCGAAGCCTGTTTTAAAATTAGAGATGACCTAATTGACCTTATTTTACAATAATATAATAAAAGAGTTGACGGATGCTCACAATAATAAGTTAATGGATGGTTTATACACGCAGTAATTTTTTTGTTAATAACAGTGTTGGGTGTTGTTTTGTTTTTCCAGATACTTATAATGTGAAGACTGCTCCCATTAAGGTGGAACCAGAACATCGCGAAGAAGATGAAGGGGACATTCCTTCTATGGAAATTGACAAAGATCTGCCAGATATTAAAAATGAATGCTTTGGAAGAATTACCCAGAGAGCAGGTAAATTTTTTTTTGTTTTTAAATTTACAAATCGTGTTATCCATTATTTTACGTTTTTGTGAATAAACTGTGCACCGTTACTCTTATTTTGCTTTCTATATCTGTATTTTTTCAGACATATTGACAGATCTGAAGACGAATCCCGTGGAAAAGCAATTCTCTTGTCCTAATTGTTACTACTCCTGCTCTCATAAATCAAAGTTCGAAAAGCATATGCGCACTCATACTGGAGAAAAACCTCTTTCGTGTTCCGTTTGCAGCTTTTCAACTTCTCGAAATGCAGATTTGATGAGGCACATTCTGACTCACAGTGGAGAAAAACCTTTTTGGTGTTCGGATTGTGACTATTCAAGTAATACAAAAGGAAACTTGAAGATACACATGATGACTCACAATGGAGAAAAGCCTTTCGCCTGTTCAAATTGCAACTATTCAAGTGCTCAAAAAAGTACTTTGACGTTGCACATGATGACTCACAGTGGAGAAAAACCTTTTTCGTGTTTGGATTGCAACTATTCCAGTTCTCGAATTGGAGATTTGAAGAATCATATGCTGGTTCATACTGGAGAAAAACCCTTTTCATGTTCCGTCTGTAACTATTCATTTTCTTTTAAAGGAAATTTGACGAGACACATGATGACTCATAGTGGAAAAAAACGTTTTACATGTTTGGACTGCAATTATTCATGTTATCAAAAGGGACAATTGGCGAGGCACGTGCTGATTCAGTGGGAAAAAACCTTTTTCGTGTCCAATTTGCAACTATTCATGTTCTCAAAAAAGTACTTTGACGATGTACATGATGACTCACAGTGGAGAAAAACCTTTTTCCTGTACGGACTGCAACTATTCCTGTTCTCAAAAAGGAGCTTTGAAGAAACATATGCTGGTTCACACTGGAGAAACCCCCTTTTCGTGTACCGTCTGCAACTATTCATTTTCTATTAAAAGAAATTTGACGAGACACATGTTGACTCATAGTGGAGAAAAACTTTTTAAGTGTTCGGACTGCAACTATTCATGTTATCAAAAGGGGCAATTGACGAGGCACGTGAAGAATCATAGTGGAGAAAAACCTTTTTCATGTTCTCGAAACAAAGTTTGACAAAATACACGACGACCCGCTGTGGAGAAAAACCTTTCTAGTGTTTGAAATGCAACGACTCACAGTGCAGAAAAATCTTTTTCTTGTTTTCTGCAACTTTTCACGTACTCGTAAGAAAGATTTGAAAAAACACATGCTGTCTCACATTGGATAAAAATGTTTTTCTTGTTCAGTGTGTTACTACATTAATCTTTGGAAAAGAGTTACATTCTAAAGCACGTGGGCTTGTTTTATCGCATAGTTAATTTTATAATTAACTTGCGATAACCAAAGTGTCCTTGATGTGAAAGTGAATGATGGAAGAAATTGGCGACGCCCAAGGAAGACACACCCAGTCAATATTATTTATGTCTTAAGTATAGGATGTGGCAACATAAACACTTCCGAATATCTAAAATACTCATTAGTATTCCATAAATTATCAACACTAGCAGAAATATGGCTAACCAATTTGTTTTATTAAAAACAATAAATTTCTAGAAACGATTCAATTACACTTTCCAGTTCGAAATACACGATTAAACCAAATATTCACAACCCACATTCAAAAACTAATTATGCACATCAACCATTTCTCGGAAGATCTTGCAAAAAATACAGTGTTTTTTTTCAGACGCTGATATTTTCCATTTGTTCCCTGAGAAATTTACTACCCGCATTATTGACTTTGTTGATAACGAACCCTCTACCCTGCTGTTTGTAAGATATTCAAGTTTTTTATTTTTCTATCTTCGAATATTATTATAAAATGTAAGTATGTAGTACTTTTACACAAGTACTAAGCTTAATTTTACATTATTTTTCTGCGTACTGTTTTTTTGTGGGATTTTCTTTTTCTATCAACTCCACTGCATTGTTTTCTTTAAGGGAAGCCGGTGGTCTAGCCCCGGTGAATTCGACGAATTTTTAGTTTTTTTTAAATGAAAACAGTGAACGATACTATTCAAACTTTATAGATCACTTTAATACTACACAAAAATTTTATTTAAAAAAAAAATTTAAAATTCTAAGTAGTTAAGGAACTGCGCTGCCCTCCTCATAAATATGAACCTTGGTGGTGGGTCCAGTTTTGGCTCTTTCATTTTTCCGTTAACAAAAACAAAAAAAAATCTGAACAGTATAAATTATAAATGTAGTTATCGCAGGAACTAGAATAACAAAATAAATTTAAAAAATTGATAAAATGACGCGTTTTTGAAATTGACATGTGGCATACATTATTATTCCGCCACTCAAAGAACACACGAGAAAGATCTACAAGCCGCTACGCATTTGTTAACGTATTGCGCAGAGCCGGCTAAGTACCGTCTACCTACTTATGCACGGCGGCGTCGGCGGCGACGTACTTGCTGGGACTGCCGTCTGATAAATAATAATTTCGCCACCTTCGCGAAAGGTCGAGACTCGAGCGTGCGTCCACGAACACAGTGACGAGTTAGTTCTAGCACCTTCCAGCGCACATATTGCCAGCGAACGGAAAGTTACTTGGCCGGTCGCTCCTATATAAGGCGGCGCACTTAACTTCAAACTAGTCAGTCTCTATCCATCGGTCGCTTTACAATCGCCTCTTTGCAGCGAATCAGTGTAACTCCGAGTGCCCGGTGCATCTGCACTCTCTCCCTCCAGGGCAGCTTCCTGACATCACAAGGACTACCTGCCGGTGTCTCCACTCACCGAGTCACCGCCGTTCATCTCCGCAACGAGCGTCGAGCAGCGGCCTGGAAGACGAGGTCATCTTCCACCGCCACGGTGTCGAGCATCACGCTGGTGGCTCCACACACCGAGTCACCGCCGTTCATCACTCCAGGGCAGCTTCCTTTGTGGACATCACAAGGACTACCTGCCGGTGGCTCCACTCACCGAGTCACCGCCGTTCATCTCCGCAACGAGCGTCGAGCAACGGCCTGGACGATCAGGTCATCTCCGCAACGAGCGTCGAGCAACACCCTGGTAACCTGCAGGCCCGTGGCCTGCTCCACCACAGCATCACCGACCTGCATCACTCATCATGACCGTGCACCCGCAACGCCTCACTCTACGGCACTTCGACATCTTCATGTTACATCGCACCGACCTCAGCTACGTAGCTCATGATTCAATAAACGACTGGACTCGCAACCAACTCGGATGCCTTTTATTTCTCTCTCCGTCTCTATCGACACCGGAGTCCGTTCGCTCAGACATATACATTTTTTTTTACATTAGTTCCACACAGGAGGCCCTGAGGAAAATAATTTACCTCAGGGCCTATGTCATCTGGGATGCTGTGTGGAGGATCTTTTTGAGGAGTGGAAGGAATGAACATTGGTCTTGAAGAGACCCATGTTGTAGGAGGGAGGAAACACAGATGCCGGCAAATCGTTCCATAGCCGAGCTGTTGAACTCAAGAACGAGTCGAAAAAACGACCCGTTCTCATGTGACATATGTCAACCGTGAACATATGTTGGGCGCGCGTTTGGCGTGTCTCCCGACTATGCACCGGCGCCGAAGGGATCAATGACGCTAGTTCCTCAGAGCATCTTCCATTGAAATACCGGTAGAACATGGATAGCATTCCCACCCGACGCCTGTGCTCTAAAGAGGGCAATCCGTTTGTTCAGTTAGGAGAATCTATCAAGGGTCGAGGTTTTTTTTTATAGGTATTTTAGGGCTCCAGACCAGAGTGGCTGCCACACTCTACTACATTGGCTTTTTTACTTGATCAGTCTACGTGTTTCTCTGTGTTCTTGAGAAGTCAAATTCATACCGCCCCTCTCACCCTCCACACAGCATCCCAGATGACATAGGCCCTGAGGGGAATTATTTTCCTCAAGGCCTCCTGTGTGGAGTTAATGTAAAAAAAAAAATGATTATGTCTTACGAGCACCTTATATTTCTTTTGTTTCCCAAATGTTATTTCTTTTCCCTTACTGTTTTTATTTTCTTCCTTTACTGCTTTTATTGTATACGTACTTTTTATTTACTATATTTTTTTTGTTACCCAAATGTTTATTTTCTTTGCCTGTTTTTATTTTTATTCGAAATAACTTTACGTCGTATATTCGATCCTTAAATAATTCTAAAACTGTGTCATATATTATAATCAGTTAAATGGAATTTTTGAATCTCTTTTGTTATTGTTTTTGGGGTGTTATGCCGTGTTTCGCTACCTCCTTCTTTAGCCAACGTTTCGGACAGCGTTACAGTGTCCATCAACAGGGCAGATGAGCAAATGATATTGGTGAGCGTGTTTAATTATGTGTGTCGAAGCGATACCGTGCTGCCAGCTCCATTTCTCTACGAGCTGGTGTTAGAAAAATTCAGCATGGTTTTTTTGCGTTTAGCTTTGGTGTAGCCGTCAATTACTGGATACCAAGAACTTACAGAGCACGCCTAATTACGGAGGCAATTGAAATCCATAAAAACCCCATCAATATTAACAGAGACGACGGAGCTAAGCTCAAGGTAATTAAACAGTCTTCTCTTTAAAAAATAAACCACTTAAAATATATATATTTTTAAAAACTTCTACTACTACAAGACTACAAAAAATAGTCAATTATGAAGTAATCAACTAAAAAAAGTAACAAAGTAAAAAAAAAACATTTTGCTTAACAATTTGATTAAGAGCGCAAAACTTACACACAAGCTACTGATGCGTCTTTGGAGCGCCATTTGGCCCTTTGGAGGGCCATATAAAAAAAACTAGCAAACTTACCGTAACGCAACAACCGCCCTGCGACACGTGCTGCCGATGACTGGGATGTCCTTGAATTTCAATGCAATACGCGCAAAGGATAAAGAGAGAGAGCAATATATAAAAAACGCGGGCGCCTCTGTGACGTAGAGTAGTAATCTAGGGTTATATTGGAACTATAATAGGCTTTGAATATTTTAATTCGATTGGAATATGTGCTATGAAATTTCGCTGTATGCATAACACATACTTGACATTGTAATTGTGACCTTAAAGTTGAGTCGTTTAAAGTGGTTGAGAAAGTCGTCGGATTACCCTATACCGCTATCTATATAAACCGGTATTTGTGTATATTGGATCCGCCATTCCGCGTTTAATAAAATATCATTATCCAAATGTATGTAATGCATAATTTTAATTAAAATCGGTAAACGTCAAGTTAACGGTTTGAACGTTCCTCACATAAAACGCCAAATGGATTCCCTAATTAAGTGTTTCGATAAGTAAGCTATGCTAGGTCGCATTGGACACATGGCAGTTGTGCATTTGAACGTGCCGCAATAAAAATTTATGAACAGTGGTCCGTAAGTTCGACATGCAATAACGGCCGCCACCAAAAAAATAGTGTGATTAATACTCACATAGAAAATATCAGCATTAGAATTACCAATGACGATCATACGCGTGGATTAAACAGTGTTAGGGGTAATATATAAAACGTTAAAATTTGGAAACGGTCGTAAGTGATTGAAAACGAACAGAGTATGCTCACTAATAGACATTAATGAAGTCATAGACAATATATTTCTTACTTTCACGTAAGTACTGGGTGCGAGGTACCTTGCGCTCAGTACCTACTTGAATGTAAAATTAATATTTTTCTATGATTTCATTATTGTCTATTTATGATGCACGCTTTGTTCGCTGTCAATCATTTCCAACTTTTTCCAAATTTTTATTTTATAATATAACAATAACAATACTCATATGTCAGTGACAGACGTCAAATACAATTTTGCTCCGTAAAAACAGTAAAATAAAGCGCAAAAAGTTAACTCTAATCACTAAAAACTTGTGTAACAGTGCAACACAGTGCTGCGGTTATCCTGGAGCTAATATTACGTATGTACAGCACCACATTCATAAGAGAAAATCATTTAAAAAAAGTAAACTAACTGTGATTTTTAATCAATTTGGATTCTCTACCTACATACGGTATACTTACGCTACCTATCAATAGATGGCAGTAAGTACCTACGTGCATTATTAAAATTATAAATTATTTTAGTAATCACAGATGGCAATGCATGTTAATTTATGAAAAAATATATTATAGGAAATAATAATAT
Source organism: Glyphotaelius pellucidus (assembly GCA_936435175.1). Lineage (NCBI taxonomy): Eukaryota > Metazoa > Arthropoda > Insecta > Trichoptera > Limnephilidae > Glyphotaelius > Glyphotaelius pellucidus. The sequence goes on from OW386565.1 coordinate 17,643,374, forward strand.
ATTATAGGATAATGATTCTAGGAAAACGTGGCAAGTCATAAATGAAATAACAAATAGAACACATAAAATAAAAACATTCCCTGAAAAAATTGAAACAGACGATAAAATAGTAATAACGGACGTAGGAAAAATTGCGAATAAATTCAACGACTTTTTTACAAATGTTGCCTCAGATTTAATAAATAACAATCCCTCATTTCAAAACAATACACATAAACTGACACAAATGGAAACACATTCTGAAAACACTCCTAACCTATCTCAATTTAGACGGGTAACTGAATTTGAAATTATAAAACACATTGAGAAACTTAAGTCAAATACAGCCAATGGTCCAGACGAATTAAGCTGTATCACAATCAAGACTATTAAACAACACATTTCCATGCCCCTGCAACACATTTTGAATTCCTGCTTTGAAAAAAACATTTTCCCAAACGCATTTAAACTTTCAACTATTGTACCGATACATAAATCTGGATCCTTCTCGAAACTTGACAATTACAGACCGATTTCTTTGATATCGCAACTTGCAAAGATATTAGAAAAAATTATAAAGTCACAAGTATTAGAGTTTTTAGAAGCTAATGCACTTTTGTCCCCAAACCAATATGGTTTTAGATCAGGTCTTAGTACAGATGATGCTTTATTTAATCTGACAAAAAATATATATACCAATCTTGACTCAAATATGAGAAGTATAACAATATTTTTAGATTTAAAAAAGGCTTTCGATACCGTTAATCATAATAAACTGATTAGAAAACTTAATAACATTGGAATTAAAAATGATTGTTTGTCACTCTTAACAAATTATTTACTTGATCGCAAACAAACCACCAAAATTGGTGTAAATATTAGTCAACCAGCATCAGTGAGACATGGGTTTCCACAAGGAACAGTTATCGGACCGTTATTGTTCCTAATCTATATTAATGATCTATGTAATATTAGCATTCCGGGAAAACTATTCTCGTACGCGGACGATACTGCAATCACAGTTCATGGTAAATCCTGGGATGATGTCTCTGAAAATGCAAATAAGTGCACATCCATTGTCAAAGAATGGCTCAATCAAAACCTCCTAACTCTGAACTGTGAAAAAACTCTCTATAGTCCATTTTATAATACCAAAAAGACGGCACCCTTAACTCACTTAAATATAAGGTTTCACAAAAATACTTGCAATCCTGTTTTATGCTCTAGCTGTACAGAAATGAATGCGGGAAATACAGTTAAATACTTGGGAATTATAATAGACAGCCAACTCAAATGGACAGATCACATTCAAAAGCTTGTTAATAAACTTAGGTACTTAACTTATATTTTTAAACGTTTAAAATACATAGTTGACATTAAAAGAATAAAATTGGTGTATCATGCATTGGTGCAATCATCAGTATCTTATGGAATAATTGAATGGGGGGGGTGTGTATAATACACACATTAAGCCACTAGAAATAACTCAAAAATTAATTAATTGCATAAAGATATAAACTACCCCTCCGTGCAATTGTTCCATGAAGCTGAATTGTTAGATATAAGAAAAATTTACTGTAAACAATGTTTAAAATATATATTTACACAAAATGTTATTTTTACAAAAAATGAAAAGCGTTTTAGTAATAGGTTAAATAATGTATTTGAAGTTCCACTGTGTAACACTAGGCTTGCGCAAAGACATGCATATTTTATTACACCAAAATATATAATGCTTTCTATAAGGCTACAGAAATTGATTGTAAAAATATATCCACCTACAGCAAGTATAAAAATGTATTAAAGTCTTGGATAAATACCGTCGACACAAACATTTACTTGCTGTAACATCTGATCTGCTGTATTTTAACCAAATTTTTATTAAACTTTATGAACATGTCTTTTGAATATGTATTTCAGTAAACACTGCATCTATTTTTTATGTATTTAATTTTTTTTTTTTTAAACTTCTACAATATATTGTATGTTTATGAGTAATTATCTGTCTTAAAATCACTCAAGTATACCCACGAACTGGCGATGCCTATATCTGGGATTTTTTTGGTTAATCTGCTAATCTATTTATGTTATTCTCTACTTTTTTGAAACTGTTTATATAAAAAGTTTGTATTACAAAATTTTACCAACTGTACAAAAAAATTGTTATTAAAAAAAAACATAAGAATTATATACAATTATGTAATGATATAACATTTATTATATAAATTACATTTATATCCCTTACAATGCTTAACTCACGCGCGTGATCGTGATTGGTAAGTTCTAATGTTGACATTTTCTACTCGAGAATTTCCGCTATTCATTTTGGTGGCAGCTGTTATTGCATGTCAAACTTACGGTCCACCGTTGAAACATTGATTTTGACTGCGGCATGCCAAATGCATAACTGTGCTGTGTCTAACGTGACTTAGCTTAATTTACGCCAATCAGAACACCTAAACTAGGGAATACATTTGGCGTTTCATTTGAGGAACGTTCACATTGTCAATTTGACGTCTACCTATTTTTAGATTAGTATTTCGAAGGAGTTGGTTCAAATAATCACAAATCATAAAATACGGTTTACGGATATATTTTTAAAGGCGAGAAACCAGAGACATAGAGTACTCGTACGTGTCTCTCGACCGTTTTCAAATGCAAATTCTTGGTCACGATTTCAAGGTTATTCATACCACTTTTTTTAATACAATATTCTTACCAGAACAAAAATATTCAAAGCTCATACAAATAGAGTTCCGTTCTAACAATGTTTTATTTCAGGTGGGTTTTTTTGGGCTTAAACCCCTTACCAAACGTTACCTCAGCAGTGTGATGGATCTACTGAATCCAGAGACTGCTTCCATCAAGACGGAACCAAAACCCCAGGAAGTACCGTACACGGGTATAGATTATGACCCTCCAGATATAAAGAAGGATGGTTTGCAGTATGCGGAGAGGACTCGGACAGCCAGTAAGTGACATTGTATATGAAAAAAATGTAGAATGCTTAAATCAGAATTTCGGAATTCATGTCCGTTTTGAAATGTTGCGTTGACAGCTCATTTGATTGAACGCTGGCTTAATAAGAAGGAAGCTTAGTACGTTACCAAATGGTTTCCCTTCTTTAATCATTGGTCCATGACGCGGACATCTGTGTCCCCACTTATCTATTAAAATATCCTTAAATCACCCTTTTCAAATGCCCGCATTTACAAAGTTAATCTACAATATCTTTAATCTTTTATATTATATTAATGCTAGTTACTCTAAATTAAACATGAAACAGAACAAGGTACAGAAAAATCAAAAAGGCTCGCAGATGTGAATTGAACCCGGGATCTCTATTCTTTCCGGGACAGCGCCTTATTCAACTCGGCTAATTATTTAATTTTTAATTATTCAATTTGTTCAATTCCCAGTTTCGACTGTTTCTTTTTTTTATTTTTGTGTCTTATTCTGTTTTTTATTTCGTTTAGATTTATTGGTATTTACCTTTTCTTCAATTATATATTACGTTGATGGGTATATATTATCTGCAGTTTATATTTTCTTAAGGTCTCTCAGATAGGGACGACCTTAATTTGAAATGTAATACGCTGTGCGTCTCGGAATATAATTGTGAGTTTGAGTAAGACCGTGTGCTTTTTTGATGAGATGAATTTTATTAATCATTGGTCCCTTTTGAAATTTTTTAATGAAGAATTTATGGTGCTCCCGCAAAGTTTTTAATTTTATTATATTAAATGATTGTGATTAAATTTTTATTTATCGAGTTATCCACAGTAAAACACTCAAAAACTGCCAATCAAGACTTCCTGTAAATTATTTTTCAATGTGGGGTAATATCGGAAATTTGTGGGGTAAGACCGGCATTCATTTTATAATTGCACTTTAGCATATCTAAAAATAATACAAAATGAATTTGAAATCAATTCAAAAGCTTACCTGGATCCGTAGATTTTTATGATGGGGGTAGGATCGATTATCTCACAATTTTCTGGGAAATTTCACCTGTTTAAAAAACGAGCTTCACAACCTAACACTTTAGCTTCCTAGAGCTGATCGAAGGGGGTGCGATGCGTAATGAAATGGTGCTCCTCTAGAGGTAATGGCGCATTTTATAGGTTGCTACAATACCGCGCAAATCGAGTTTTTCAATCTGCCCCCAAATCCGGATTTACCCCAACTCACCCTATAAATGTTTCGTTTTTCCAGGTAGCATTTATGTGGAAACTGTTCCCATCAAGGCAGAATCAGGACCCCGAGAAGAAGATGTAAGAGGGTTTCTTAATTCGGAAATTGACATAGACCTGTCGGATGTTAAAAAAGAATGCTTAGAAAGAAATACCCGGACAGCACGTAAAACCGGTTTCCTTTAATAAATTAACAATCCGTGCAGTCTTCTTTAATTTTTTAAAATTAATTTTGTTATTACTACTTGATAAGCTATTTCCACAATTTTTTTCAGAGTTTTCGACAGAACTAAAGCGTCTTTCAAAAAAACGCTTCTCTTGTACCCAATGCATCTACTCGTGCTGCTCTAAATCAAGAATAAAAGCGCACTTGCGCACCCATACTGGAGAAAAACCTTTTTCTTGTTCCGACTGCAACTCTTCATTTTCTCAAAAGGGAACTTTTACGAGACACAAGCTGATTCACAGTGGAGAAAAACCTTTCTCATGTTCTGACTGCAACTCTTCATTTTCTCAAAAGTTAATTTTGACGAGACATATGCTGATTCACAGTTGAGAAAAACCTTTCTCATGTTCCGAATGCAACTCTTCATTTTCTCGAAAGGGAAGCTTGACGAGACACATTCTGATTCATAGAGAAGATAAACCCTTTTCGTGTTCTAATTGCAACTATTCATTTATTCAAAGAAGGCATATGATACGCCACATGCTGACTCATGGTGGAGAAAAACCTTTCACTTGTTTATACTGCAACTATTCATGTTATCGAAAGGAATCTTTGGAGACACACGTTTGGGTTCATAGTGAAATAAAACCTTTTTCGTGTCCCGACTGCAACTATTCATGTTCTCGAAAAGGTAGTTTGACAATAAACATGAACACTCACAGTGGAGTAAAGCCTTTTTCATGTTCCAACTGTAAATATACACTTTACCAAAAGGGACCCTTGAAAAGACACATGCTGACGCACAGTGTAGAAAAACCTTTTTCATGTTTGGATTGCAATTATTCATGTTCAATAAAAGGAAATTTGACGAGGCACATGATGATTCACACTGGAGAAAAACCCTTTTCGTGTGCCAACTGTAAGTATTCGTGTTCTCAAAAAGGACATTTGAAGACGCACTTGCGGACTCACAGTGGAGAAAAACCTTATTCATGTTCCCGTTGCAGTTATTCATGTTCTCTGAAAAGAAGTTTGACGAGTCACATTCTCACTCACACCGGAGAAAAACCTTTTTCGTGTTTAGAGTGCAACTATTCATGTACTCGAAGAAAATATTTGACGATACACACAATGACTCACACTGGAGAAAAACCCTTTTCATGTTCCAAGTGCAACTATTTAGGTACTAAGAGAATGTTTGCAAAAACACATTCTGACCCACCGTGAATAAACACTCTTTTCTTCTTACCTGTGTTACTAATCATTTTCGCAAAAGAGTGTCTTACATGCGGATTTTTTCACAGAATTGCTTAAAACTAGCGAACGTCGATCTGAGTTCTGACAACAGAAGAAAAGTAAACGTTTATTCACCTTACGTAACATTAATATGTTATTTATTTGTTTGAAGCTTTTGATTCCGTAAAACTCTTCACGAATCGCATGGTTTATTACTTTTTTTTATTGGTAAATGCAATTTGGTAAAACAGAATTATCTTTGATGCGGAAGTTTATGATGGAATCAGTCGGCGATGCCCGAGGAAGACATACCGAGATCAAGCGAATAAAGTGATTGAGTCGGGTTGTGTTAAGACTCAGAATCGGAAGAGTAAGTATGAACGTAACTGAAGCACGGAGTGTGTGCCAAGGTAAAGTGTGTCGTTCAAGGCAGTGCTTTGCCACTTAATCGTGATTTGGAACCCGAAGCCTCGATTATTATTAATCACATGCGCGTGCATAACGAGAAGAAGTCACATAAATTCTAAGTGTTGATCCAACAGCTTGCATAAGCACATTCTCACTCTGCTGAGAAACCGTACGCGTGTGACAAATGTAACTTCGTTTGATCCAGGTGCGCCAATCTCAAATACATAAAATTATCCACAGAAGGGTAAAACCGGACTCTTGCGATGTTTGTGATTATTCTACATCGCTGTAGCGCTAAAACTTCATAAAAGGGTAAAAATCGGCGAGCGGCCTTACAAATGCAATTTTTGCCACAAAAAATGTGTACTTAGAAGTTATTATTGACTTTGAAAACAGGTACTATCATTTTAAATTATGTATGAAAATGTTCTATTGCATTTTTAACGTTTATTTAAAAACTAGCTTTTCCCCGCGGCTTCGCTCGCATGGTATTACGGGAAATTACTGTAGCGCTTGCACTTATCAATTATCTCCCCCCCACCCCACCCCCATCCCCTCCCGCATTCCGTACATTCATTCGCTTACATTCAGTTTTCAAACATCTCGCCTGCCACTTAAATTTCATAAAGCTATAGCTCAAATAAAAAAAGAATTATCCAATTTTGTTCATTCGTTCAGAATTTATGCGCTTACAAACATTTCGAATTTTAAATATTTGAAAAAGTAGCGCATGTAACACTACAATTGAATAAAATTAAAAGCAATATAAAATATACCCATGTATGGTAATTCATTAAATAGCAGATCCCTTTTAGGTACAAACAAATATTCACAAATAAATACTAGCTCAAAATACTAATACATATAACTGAAATCAGACGATGGTTTAACGTTTATCAGGGAGGTAAAACATCCTCTGAGATCAAGATAAACAAGACAAAACAGACTAATGAACCATAAAATATTTCAAATGAGTCTCGCTTGCAATACTGTGGCCACAGTTGTTGCAAGTGAAATTCATTTAACAGAGATAAATACAAAAAATAAATAATTCCCAATTTCCTTTTGTTCCATCAAATCGTCTTGGAATAAATAAGATGATTATTTTTCAACTTTTAAAATGTCTTTTAAATGGAAGGTACCTACTGACCTACCGTTCATGTCCGCTAGTTTGTACACCACTGGGGAAATTTTACCTATGATTTTACTCCTTAAAAGTTACAAATTAGTTACAAAATATATGGAATCCAAACTTCTTAATAATATGCTAACAGAAACGAATCTACCCTCCTCTTAAGAACAAATCGATTAAGCAAAGGGTTCTTTCGTCTCCTGCGCTTGAAAGTAACTCGTCATCCGAAATCACTCACCAACGGTCAATTCAGAAGAATTGTGTGTGCAACTCAGAGGCAGGAAATGCACCGGCATGGAAACACACAAGAAAAGCAAACGAACTCAGAGGATTTTCCAGCAGGAAGAAATCATGGAACGTGCTCAAATACCGTAAATGCAGCAAATAAGAAAATCTCATGAAACCATTCCACAGAGCATTTAAGCTAAAATTTAATGTTTAACCCGAGTTAGAAAAGCAAACGAACTCAGAGGATTTTCCAGCAGGAAGAAATCATGGAACGTGCTCAAATTAGAGAAAATATTTCCCATAATAACTTGCGGACATTAAATAATCCTGATAAAGAAATTCAAATATATCCCATAAAATCGCACTTCAATCAATAGATCACTAGCTAAGATTCCAACCAATTCTGAATAGGAATATCAAAAAGAACCATTTATTAGGTTTACCGTATTGTGTCACTGTTAAAAAAAAAAACCCAAAGATGGCAATAATCAATGTTTACCCAAAATTTTAAACCAAGTTTCTCAAAAGAAAATTGTATGTTATCTGAAACTATTTCAACCTTCCAATGAATCTATGTAATGATCAAAGGTAATCTAATATTAAAAAAAAACACCAAGTAGCTATAGAAGCTTCATAAATAAGATAAAATATCGCATAAGTTCTTTAAAAACAATGTAATAGCCGAAGTAAAAGAAAAACTTTTATCAAGTTTTTTTTTTTTTTTTTTTTAATTTAGCACCTAAATGTATCAATTTTAAATGAGAATTATTACCCAATATTGACAGGTGAGACCCTGAATCCAGGAGACCTGAGAGCTTCAATCCCAGAACCGTGAAAGAGATGAAAGGACGGCCGTCCCTGGCAGCCACCCCTTCACTCCTTGAAGTTCTTAGATCTTCATAGAAACGTCTGACTATCTTAAGCCAATCTTGCCATGCCGGATCGATAGCCGCGATGCTGGAAGACGTCTCCTCCATCGACGCAATTATCGTCCGGCTCCTGCGTTTTTTGACCTCCGGCAAGTACAGTCAGGTGACTTGACGCCTGGACGTCCACAGCGGAAGCATCGAATCTCCTCCCTAGAATTTACATTTTTGTTTTTGAAAGCAGTGTTTTTATAAGAAGGTTTATCGTACTTGAAAAAAAGGTTTTTTATTAGGCTCATTCTTATTCTCATGAGAAGAAGGTTGAGGAGGTATTGAATCTTTCCTCTGATCTGAACGGCAATCTGCAAGTTCAATCATTTTCCCAAGTATTTTAAGTGTGGCGATATCCGGAATTGAATTCAACGCCAACTTTTGTATGTACCTTGGTGCCATATTACAAAGCAAAATTTCCAAAATCTCATCATCAGGCAACTTTTTCTTAAGCCTTTTATTTTGAATTAATATCTTCGTAATGAAGGTACCAAGAGATTCTTTGGGTACTTGGAATGTTGTTCTTATCTGTGAAATAAGTCTACGATCATAATCTAACACTTCATATTCATCCTTCAGACCAGACACCGGTTCATCCCATGTTTTAAAAGAAGAGTGGTTCACTCTTAACCAATCAAGAGCAATACCCTCAAAAAGTTCTAACACTCCTAAGAAAAGTATGTTTTTACTTACAGAGCGGGCTAAGGCGAGTTCCTCTATACGTTCCAAAAATTCACGTACGCATGACTTCCCATCGTATTTTAAATTCCATTTATACAGGGGCACCAGCGGGGCTGGAGAAGGTGATGACACCTTCGTCTCCGAAACGTCAGCGACCGGTATTTTAGGAATGGACATTTCTGAGCCTTTTGTCTGACTCCTTGTTTCAGGCATTGAAAATATAAGTACCTGTCAACTTAATGGAACAAAAGAAAAATACAAAAAAACATTTAATCACACACAAGACGAAAATGAACGAACAACCAAATACACGGTACATGCAACCTTAATCTAAAATAAATAATTAAAAACCATGACTCCACGGATTTGACAATAATTTTCCGAATAATAATATATCGAATTCTTTCGAATATAATTCTGTAAAAATTCTTTCGTAATAAAATATTGTATTGAAAGAATAGTAAAATTCTTCCGGAATTTAAGATCGTAATAAATATCTTAAAAATAGCATATATAAATAATTTAAAATTATTAAATTATGAGGAAAGGTGATCCTGTTTAACCCTCCGACTGGCATGTGACGGATTGACTTCGTGTTACGACAATAATGTTACACATCACAGATTACCTACACAAAAGATTAGAACAAAACTTGCAAATATCATAAGTTATCCACACGTTTAGGCGCCATTGTAACTTCGTTACTTATATTTTAGCAAATTAATAATCCATCTACTTCCCAGCGACATCCATGTGCGCAGTTAAAACATAAGGGACATGTGAATGAAAAGATTAGTTTAACTTTTAACATTTATTGAAATCAAACAGTTTATAGAGCATGAGACAATCGTCTATTTAAAAGATTAAAGTTTAACCAAAAAAACTCAGGACATGGTCCAGGGTTCCTTGAAGAGGAAGCTCCTGGGATTATGAAATATGTAAGTCACTTTTAAAAGTACTAGGAACCAGCGTTATGTTGTAACAATGATAAGTGTAATTTCATATCAACCTACCAAAATCACTTCTCTGCTCAGGCTGGAACCCTAAAAGCAATGATCAAATGGTGTCCCAGGATCGCCATCAAGCAAGTATTCAATAGTAAATGCAACAAAGGGTAGATTTAAAATTAACACTCATATTGTTAAGAACAATTAAAATTTATTCACAATGTATGCGGGCAATTTATTTATAAAATTATTACTTAATTAGGAATTCCTAATAGAGACATCAGACTACAAATAAATATTAAGTTTAACTCAGGGGTGGCCTTCTAGAAAACATGAATTTATAAGATGTTACAATCTGCTGCGTCATAGTTACATGTACCGACATATTTGAAAGGCTAAAATAAATCAAACCTGGTTGTGGGTGCCATCCTCATGTGAAGCATGAGACACTAATAGAATCATGGTAATTCACTAAACAAATATGCTATAAAATATTGAACATGATCGACTAACAAGAAACGAATAATTCTCACGGTCTTCGTTCCACCAATCCTGCAAGGCTCGAACACAGTGTCTTCCACATGAGAGCTCAGCTGAAACTGGCCGCGTCGAAAGAGCCCGCTCCCGCGTTCTCTCTCATACACACCAACACGAAGTGTTGACAGCCGTAAAATCGTCGCGTGTAGGTACTGTTATCAAACCTGTTACATTACCCTCCTACGAAAAGCGAAATTTTCATCAGAAAATTTCAGGGACGCCTCCTGGCGTTGAAACCCAGTATGGACATTCTGCAGATCAAGCCTAAAGTTGATCCAAACGGTGGAGAAGATGATTGAAAGATTCTTCTATAGGATGTAGTCCATGGAAACGCAGCGTGACCGATGAAGAGTGATGAGACATGATGACAAACACCAAAACATCTCTGGTGGAATAATGCCTTCCGGTAGTGAGGTGTGATTGTAGCGGACCTCTTCTACACTCCACTCAGTAGCAGTAATTCCAAGAAGAGAGGTGTCCAGATGAAAGTACCAAATTGTTCTGAGTACTTCAAAGTAAGCGTTGAATCGAACTCTTCCTTCACCAGGTGCTGCAAGTGGGTATGTTGATTGGCAATACTGGATCCAGAACACTAATCACCGACTGGTCCGAAGGAGTGATAAGAAGACATCCATCTCAATCTTGAGCCAGAATTGAATAATACAGTCCGGCGACAACAGAAGCTTCTTCAGAAATGAAATTGGCAGACAATGTTTGTAACAGGAACCATCTTGAGCCTCTTGAAAAGCGCTAGTGTAACATACTTGAGGGGAGGAGGAGGTGTGATAACAAACCCAGAATTCTCTGTATCTCTTGAAATCTTGAAAATCCACTGCATGGAGGTCCACATCTTCTTCTTGTGAGAAAATTCGCTAAACTAATCTACTGCCTAGCTATAGAATTACCAATATAAAAACAAGTGATGCTAAGAATTTATAGTGCTGCTGTAAAATTGTAAAAATTACTGAACTACTGAAAATTATCAATAAATACTGTGAAACCTAAACTCAATATGACAGAATAATTGAAAATATAATTAAAAATTAACAAACTTAAAATTGAGACATCTCTTGAAAAACTCTGAAAGCCTAACCACCCCAGACACAAACCAATAAGATTTATACTAAAAAATCTAAGAACTTGCAATAACCGACTGAAGGTGTCAGTGAACTACATCAATAGAGATAAAAATCAATATATAATATTTAATTAAATCATTTAGCGTAATCATGAAAAAATATAATTATCTCTTCCTTGCCACCTCTGACGATCACAAGGTAAAACAAAATAGAATTGAACAATATTAAGAAATCAAATAAGTCGAGAAAAATGTCCTCGAGCTCAAAAGACAAGATTCTCAAGTTAAATGATGTCACAATATTGATTATAAAACATGTCTATAGTCGAAAATGTTAATATATAATTATCCGGAATTGAAGAACATACGAGGATCAGCTCCCACCACATCAATCATGAAAATAACACCCGAAGGAGAGCTAGAGATATGAAAACACCTTAATATGGTTAATATAGTACTGAACTAATAAACATGCAATCTAATAAAAAATTATCTGTAAAATAGCACATTGTAAGAGAGCAAAAACCAGAATAATGCCACTTAATTGGAAAATTAACCAAGAGGGTGATTCCTAAATCGTAATAGGTATTTTATAGCTCCTGAGACTTTCTTGAAAACTCTTGGCTAAAATTGCAAGAAACTATACAACCAACATAAACCAACTTACATAAATTGATACCAAACTAATTTTTATTTTATCAGTAATGAAACTAGATCAAATCACCGCCACTTATCACATTAAAAAAAACTCATTCCAATAAAATTTACACAAAACAAATGTTAATCATCCTTCCCCGTTGAAAATGACACAAATCAATTACACATTGATTCGCTACATAATACTATGACAAGACAAGACAACATGTAAGACGAACAATGACTAAACAAAATTATGCAACATGTGGTGGACATGTATGCACAAAAAGACTACCCCCACAAAATGTCAGAAGTAGACACAAATCCTTCATCACATTTTGAAAAGAAAACCCCCCTTTAAAAACAAGATTCATTGAAAACCTCTGAAAGAGATGAAACCAAGAGTTTTCCCTACACATATAGGTACAAAACTACATTTTAACTTCCCCAAAATGAAAAAAAAAAACCCAAAATATGGAATCCAAAATTCTTAATAATATGCCAACAGAAACGAATCTACCCTCCTCTTAAGAACAAATCGATTAAGCAAAGGGTTCTTCCGTCTCCTGCGCTTGAAAGTAACTCGTCAACCGAAATTACAAACAACGGTCAATTCAGAAGAATTGTGTGTGCAACTCAGAGGCAGGAAATGTACCGGCATGGAAACACACAAGAAAAGCGAACGAACTCAGAGGATTTTCCAGCAGGAAGAAATCATGGAACGTGCTCAAATACCGAAAACGCAGCAAATAAGAAAATCTCGTGAAACCATACCACAGAGCATTAAAGCTAAAATTTAATGTTTAACCCGAGTTCCCTAATACAAATATCCAATAATAACTTGCGGACATTAAATAATCCTGATAAAGAAATTCAAATAAATCCCATTAAATTGCACTTCAATCAATAGATCACTAGCTAAGATTCCAACCAATTCTAAATAGAAATACCAAAAGGAACCATTTATTAAGTTTACCGTAATGTGTAACTGTTAAAAAAAACCAAAAGATGGCAATAATCAATGTTTATCCAAAATATAATTAAAAAAGGTAATAATAAGCGAAGACTGGAACCAAAATATTTAGTTTTGAATAATCCAATAGATGGCATTGACGTAAATAATTAATTTAAAAGATTTAGCAAATGATTAACTTTAAGATGAAAAATTAATGTTAAATACCCAATTAGATGAAAACTTAAAAAAAAAACTACGAACCTGATAAAATCAAATAAAATAATATGTGCTTTCTACGTTGTACCACTTTAAAGCGAATAAAATAAATTGTAATATTTGAAAAATCCAGAACAAAGAAAATTAAAATTTGAAAACCCCAGCAACAATTACATATTAAATTTAATTAGGAGACCCCAAAATGTTCGATGGAAGTTATTCACCATAATGAAAACTTTTCAAGTCCTTGTTCATGAAACGCAATCAGAAATAGTTGAAAAATTCCATCAAAGGAGAAAAAATTGTATAAAATATTGTCCCAAAAGAAGATATTGACTTTAGCAAGGAACTTATCTTTCTTAATAAAAACATGCACAAGAAAAATTCATCGATAAACCCAAAACAACCCGGACAATGAATTATAGAATTTAAGAAAATTGAAAAACAAACTTTAGTTGCCTTGCATTATCAGGTCAGCTGGAAAACTGCAGAACCCAACCGTTCACGACGTCATGTGATCAGAAGAATACCCGAAGAATCCAAGAAGTCTGAAATGCACGTTTGGTTATATTTATTAAAGTTGAAAGATAAAATCTGAATATAAATGAGAACCAAAAAAATAAAGGGAAATAAATCATTATTAATGTAAAAGACCACCTTGTAAAATTATTTTAAAAGTTAGGTAGACTGAAAAATTTTATTAGTTTAATCATTAGAATTGCAACGATAACCTAAAAGAAGGTAGGAAAAAATTTTTTTTAATCACATGTGATCATATACTGAAATTTTTATGTGGGTTTTGATAAAATTGTTAACAATCACAGTGAAATAATTACAACAAAATTGTTGAGGTAAATTATAGATAAGATAAAATATTGCCGCCAAAATAATTGGAACCAAGATTTATGCCATCAAATCAAATATAAGGTTAAAAAAAATTAGCTCAGCTATAGTTACATGAAATTAGCTTGTAAAATTAAAAATGAACTTACTAAGTTTCCATCAGAAAGTTGAAATGCTAGTTGATTGAATCTGCATAAAATAAACCCCATCCTGTCAGCTGATCGTACTATATGTACCATTTGTGAACCGGTATAACCAATGGCGGTGAAGATGAACAATCCATATTAGAAGTCGATTGTTGTCGCATTGCTTCGCCATTGTTTTTTTAGCTTTCGCTTGGCTCCTTGTGACAACCGGTTCTTCCATCCCTAGCTAATAGGAAGGTAGAAAAAAAAATTAATACATGCAACTAAAAAAATTTTGTAACAAATTTATTTCAGCCATGCAGTTCAATCCAGAAATCTGTTCAAAAATAAAAAATTTCTGAGTGATGCCAGCGAACTGGGCATCAAAACAATTATAAGAGACGATAAACGTCTTGAGCAACAGCTGAGATCATGTACAAATTATGAATTTAAATTACACTGGAATTTACTAGAATCAGCTGCGTTCGGGCCTTGCAAAAACGGAAACCGCGGGAATAAACCGCCTTGAGAGTCGATCTAGTTTGTAAAATATTAATACGAACGTACATTATGATACTATGACACAGCAGAATTGAACAGTTCGAAAGCCGTTGGGCGCCATTTTGTAACAATGATAAGTGTAATTTCATATCAACCTACCAAAATCACTTCTCTGCTCAGGCTGGAACCCTAAAAGCAATGATCAAATGGTGTCCCAGGATCGCCATCAAGCAAGTATTCAATAGTAAATGCAACAAAGAGTAGATTTAAAATTAACACTCATATTGTTAAGAACAATTAAAATTTATTCACAATGTATGCGGGCAATTTATTTATAAAATTATTACTTAATTAGGAATTCCTAATAGAGACATCAGACTACAAATAAATATTAAGTTTAACTCAGGGGTGGCCTTCTAGAAAACATGAATTTATAAGATGTTACAATCTGCTGCGTCATAGTTACATGTACCGACATATTTGAAAGGCTAAAATAAATCAAACCTGGTTGTGGATGCCATCCTCATGTGAAGCATGAGACACTAATAGAATCATGGTAATTCACTAAACAAATATGCTATAAAATATTGAACATGATCGACTAACAAGAAACGAATAATTCTCACGGTCTTCGTTCCACCAATCCTGCAAGGCTCGAACACAGTGTCTTCCACATGAGAGCTCAGCTGAAACTGGCCGCGTCGAAAGAGCCCGCTCCCGCGTTCTCTCTCATACACACCAACACGAAGTGTTGACAGCCGTAAAATCGTCGCGTGTAGGTACTGTTATCAAACCTGTTACATTGTGTAACATTATAATCTGAACAAAACTAACCTTTCAAACAGAATGTTGGGCGCCTGGTCAGTCTCAAGACATGACCATTTATAATTATAAACTCCTATTCAAACCAGTGTAAAAGAAACTAACGCCAATCTACGAAGTCAGCATGCCAGCCGGAGAACAGCCCCGTCCTTCCTTCGCCAGTAAAATCCGTGGAGTGCCCGCTCTTCCGTCTTCTACCCGATGTCGCCACTGTCTCGTCCGAAGTTAGCAACCAACACGCTCATAGAGTAAGGTGTTTTGTGTAGTCAACATACAAGTAAACGGGGTAACAAGTTAAACTGTTACAAAGGAGATCGTCCTCCCGCTAGATGTCCTGTCAGATATGTGTGATTTTCTACGGCTGTTATTTGCTTTTTCTATCAGCCGATGTCAAAATTTCAGCTGTGAGCTGTCACTTATTTCAGTTTGGGTCGTTTTAAACACGAATTCCTGCAAGTATGCGTGATTATGTATTCATTTAACGGCTGTAGAAAAATCACACAAATCTGACAGGACATCTCGCGGGAGAACGATCTCGTTCTCACAAAAGATAGAGAATAGCTCTTCAGAGCTCATTTATAAAACTATAGTTGCTCCACATTTAGATTATCGCTCTACGATGTTGTATTTGGCTAAAGGAGAAAATTGAATAATCTAGAACGGAGCTATGAGATGAATACTTGGGAAAGACAAACACGCAAGGGTTAATCAAATGAGAGAAGAGCTAAATTGGATTCCAATAAAAATATTTAAACTAAATGCCAAAATACTTTAATGGTGATTTTTTTTAATAGAGATGTACATAATTACGAAACAAGAAATAAAGATAGAGTTAGATTGCCACATATGAAAAAAATCAAAATCACACAACTGCCTAATGTATTGAGGACTAAAGATGTATGATGAAATGCCTGAAAGTATGAAAAATGAAGAAAGAATCAATGTATTTCAAAGAAAATGTTATGCTTACTGTTAAAATACTTACATTTATCAAATGAAATGTTGCATCGTGCTTATAAGTTTATATTCATGTCGTATAAACTAACTCAATAAATGATAATAAATAAATTAAATACGCACAATAATAATATGGGGACGATTAAAATAATGAAATTCGCTTTCGATTTACATTTACAGTGTACAAATATTTCGATTACCTGTTTTCTATCTGCCATTTAAGCTTTGAGAGAGCGAGATAATCTACTGCATTGGTTTTTAAACTGATAGTCTACCTGTATCTCTTTGTAGTTGGGGAGTCAAATTCATAACTTTGCCGTCCCACATCTGCCCCTACTTAAAGGCACTAATCTAAACTACAAAGATTTATGTGCTGAGATATTTTACGCATGATTCAATAGTTCGTTTAACTTAAAAAATTCACAATTCTATAATTTTACACTATTTATGGTTTTCCCGCGTTCCTCCTTCTGTGTCTCCTCTCTCCTCCCCCTTCCGGATCTGCAGAGAATTCTACACCTCGGGCGAATCCGTCCTTGCCATATTTTGGACCTGGAACAAGCAATAGGATTGATATTTCGGTATCTTTCACTTTTATGGAATGAAAAAATTTTTAGGCCTCTGGCAGCATTTAAAATTTGATTTGTGTAAGTACATTGTATAATATTGTATCAAAATCACTGACCAATCGTTCAATTTATGGGATTAAAGTAAGAAAACGAACATCTTATGGCTTCAACTAGAAAGACTTCGAGAAGCTGAAGAATGCAGAAAAGTAGTATTTGTCCAGAAAAATATATAGAAGCCGCTTTTTAGTGGTTGTAACAAGCTTGTGGAATAATGTTGTAAATTGATGATGTTGATCTCATGACAATATCTCGAATGTAAATGGTGTTGTTTATTCTTATCGTTATTTGTTTTTAAAGTTCCAATACATCATTTATTTTTCAGCTAGAATTATGATAATCTACGGCAAAATAATTTCTATGCACCTATAATGACAATTATCAAGCAGTATTAATAGCGTGGTTGAATTTCAGAACCCCACTTCGATAGCATATCTGAGGCCACGCCTTACTCGCCGCGCCAAAATAACACCTGTGTTGGTGAAATTTCAGGCAAAGCTACCGTTGTAATTCGGTTTTTAATTCAAGAATCTGTCACAAGATGTCGCTGGTTCCTTCAGCAGCTCGCATGTGGAAAATTCCCCCCTAGGTATATGTACTATGAATTTATAGAACTAATGCATCTTTACGGATATAGAAAAGTTGATGGTATACATAGTTGTATCGTGCAACTATATATTACATATGACGTCATTGCCTCTCTCGGTTACTTTGTACCAGTAACTATCACTCGATGAACAGGCTATTTTTGAAACAAGTTCCCACACCTCTGCCATAGGTCACCCCAAGTGGTTCGCTACGTTTGGTGATTTAGCAGGGGTGCCCGGGTTCATGGGGGGAGGTTTGTCTAGGCGGATGACCATGACACACTGGACCCCAGATTCCTACCCACTCCTTAAGCCCCTTTCCTTCCCAGAACTCTCCTCCCCTTCCTTTCCTCAAAACAACCCTCCACACAGCATCCCCAAGATGACATAGGCCCTGAGGGAAATTATTTTTCTCAGGGCCTCCTGTGTGGAGCTCATGTAAAAAAAAAGAATATTGGAATCAAATGGTTAAACACTTACTGGGCGAAGCCCAACCAAAAACCACCCGCAAGGCCTAGCAGCAAAAGTCTGCGGAGCGGGTTTTCAACGGCTAGTTATATTTAATAAGGGAAGAACTCCGGAGGAATCAGGTTTGATGGATTCTCCGTAATTTTTGGCTGTGATCCTCTTCGGCGTCGTTCACAATATGTTTTTATTACTTTCACTTTGTATTGTTTCTAAATCAATTTGCGACGCGTTTATTAAGCGATTGGTATAGTTCACGGAAGAGCTTTTCCCGTTACTTGCGAAATAATAACAAATTAATGCCTGTTGCGTGAAAAGCACTGCGGCGACTTTACACTGGTTATTGCGAACTGAACAGGGAGCGGAAAAGGTAGAGCGGAGCGGACAATGTTTATTCCCAAATAAACACAAAATCATCCGCCGAGCGCAGCCAATGATAACTGGCGCTAACAATTTATGTGTGTATTTTTTTTGTAAGAGCATTTTGCTTTCTGCATTTTTTTTTTGTATTTCTTGGGCATTAACTATGTAACAATTTCTAGACATTTTGTTTTTTGAAGAGTTTTATTAAATTTTTTATTATTTTAACTTTATGAGTAAAACCTCAAACTGTAATATTTAATTAAATGAAGACATTATGAGCGAAACTCAATCGAAAATCTGGAAACAGAAAAATCAGAAAAAGATATTGGCACCTCTGGGACTCGAACCCAGGACCTCCCTACTTTCCGGGTTGGGTTCCCAAGTAGGGAGGTCCTGGGTTCGAGTCCCAGAGGTGCCAATATCTTTTTCTGATTTTTCTGTTTCCAGATTTTCGATTGAGTTTCGCTCATAATGTCTTCATTTAATTAAATATTACAGTTTGAGGTTTTACTCATAAAGTTAAAATAATAAATAATAATATTCATCCCAGACTTGCAGAAGAGTCAATAGATGTCGCACATTAAATAAAATGGATAATAATTTATCCAGACACCATCTAGATTGCCTTTAGTTCGAGTTGAATCTTGCAATCATTCATAAAGATGGCAGCCAATAAAAATATGCGTTAAGAAAAATGAAGATAATATGGGTGGTTCTTAGTCGAAGTATGGTACAGTTAAAAGTGACCGAATTGGATATCGACACCTTAGCTCAGTGTATAAGAGCCCCCAACCCGGAAAGTAGGGAGGTCCTGGGTTCGAGTCCCAGAGGTGCCAATATCTTTTTCTGATTTTTCTGTTTCCAGATTTTCGATTGAGTTTCGCTCATAATGTCTTCATTTAATTAAAGTTTTATTAAATGTACATTTGTTACTTAAATTTAATTTTTCCGCGACCGGTTTCGATACAACCGTATCATTCACGAGCAGAATTAAAACTAGTTTTAAAAATTAAATTTAAGTAACAAATGTACATTTAATAAAACTCTTCAAAAAACAAAATTGCTTTCTGCAAGTTACGAAGAACAAAAAATAAAATTATAATATGCGAAATTTTTATAAAAGAACAATATTTTTCCATTAATTCAACTTAAATTCTAGTTTCATCGCCTTTCTTCACGACTCTTCCTTTAAAAGTATTTTAAATATAAAATTTTGTGAAATTGGTTTCGTTTTTTCCATTTTTTTTGGAACGCGAATATTGTTGGATACAAAATTTCTCTGGGCAAGGGCTCAATTTGTGAAAAACGGTTAAGATATGTGTATATTTTAACTCTCAGCGCGTTGTTAAGTTCCTCTACAACGTAATTAATTAAAGAACTTGCTATCTAGAAATAATGAAAAAAATATTAACATCAATTAAACGATTTAAAAAGGCGTTTGGGCAAAATAAAGCTACCAAAGGATCAAAGTGAAAAAGATATCACTAGAACATTATAATAGAAACGAAGATGATGAGGAGTCACCTAAAACCACAATTTAAAGCGAAAAATATTTATGCCTATCGTAATAAGTACACACAGTAATGAAATACATGCTTATTTGTTTTCATCTTTCTACAGTCAAAATAAATGTTCATACTTAATTCAAAATGCTAGCGGAGTTATCTATAAGTATCTAAAAGCAGTTGTAACTTATAAATTTATATACTACCGAGTCACGATTCAGTGGAATAACACTGCCTTGCACGAACCCCATAAAATACCTCCTCAACACAATACTCTCTGTCTTGGCACACACTTTTGGCTTCATTCGCATTCATACATCGTCTCATAATTACTTTTCTGATTCGGACTATTAAGAAGACCTAACCAAAGTATTTGATTCTCTTGATTTCGGTATGTTTTTCTCGAGCGTGACCGATTTCAACCATCATTCACTTGCATCAAATTTACTTTCGTTTGCCATGTTAATTAAAGGTAATATAAACTACCAAAAAATATATACACCATGCGATTCAGGATAAATTTTAGGCAATTAAAAGCTTCTCCCAAATTAACCACATGTTAATGACACTTATTTAGAATAACAGACCTTTTCTTGTGTTACGTCAGAACAAAGACCGATGATCTCAAGTTAAAAGCAATTTAATTCTGTGAATGGATATGCTTGTCTTAGAAATATATATAACAATGACTCACGGTGTCATAAAACTGTAACCATGCGTGCGCAGTTAAGTCTAATTTAAATAAATAAGCACTGACTCACAGTGGTGAATTCCATTCTTGAGGTTCGATTGTAGCTACGCGTATTCAGAAAAGTCCAGTTTAAGATGTAAATATTGTTTTACAGTGACGAGAAACCTCGTATTCAAACTGTAACCGTGAATGTTCACAAAAGTCTAATTTGAATAGTCAAATACTGACCCACAGTGGAGAAAACCATTCTTGTGTTCTGAATGTAGCTATTCGTAAACGAACAAGCCCTGTTTTAGAGGCACAGGCCGACACACAGTGGAGAAAAACCCTTGTCTTGTTCAAACTGTAATTATGCACATTGATCATCCGGTTATTTATTCAGACATCTCCAAATACCTACTAAGTTTGAGGTAATGAGCAGAGCAATATTCTAACGCTCATCATAAATTAATTATTATTTACCCGCGAATGTGTCTTACATATAAAATATGCTATACAATATCACCGATCGGCATAATAGTCGGTACATTAGTACGACATTCTCTAATTTCCTGCTAACAACCAAGAACACACCAATTTTTGTTTGCATTACTAAAAATTTTTCTAAATTGTGATTGGTTTGGTAAGGTTTACGAGTAATCAAATGTTCAAACAGTAACTATGCGTGTTCACAAAAGTCTTATTTAAATGGTCACACACTGACTCACAGGAGAAAAAACCGTTCTCGGGTCCCGACTGTAGCTATTCATTTTCAGAAAAGTCCAGTTTAAGAGGACAGTAGAGAAAAAAATTCTATTTAAACTAATACATTTAAATTAATTTTTACTGTAAATTTTAGGTTTATTTTAAAGCCTCGAATATTCACATATAAACTACTTGATTGAAAACTACTTGGGTAACACATATAAAACACGTGTAATTGAATTAATGGCAATACAAAACAAAATAATGAAAAAGCTATTTCACTTTAGATCCCGAACATCCTCAAAAAATTATACATGGAAACAAAACGGTTAACACTGATAAAACTGAATAAATACAATACTCTCTTGTATATAAATAAATAAATGCAAACAAACATCGACATAATTGAAACGTTTAAAGTACGCTCACACTTTTCACGACCAAATGTTAATATGCATTTAAAGTCCGTACATACTCACTACGATAAGCAATCCATTGATAACGAGGGGGAAAGGGGGTGGAAATTTATATATTTATCTTCTAGACGACATTAAAAATGCGAAATTCTTGGTACATTGAAATTATCCACATTCGATAAACAAAATAATGAGAGCGATAAATATTATTTTGTTATGTAATTTCTCGTGTGCATTGTCAAACTTCCTTTATGAGATCAGTAATAGTTGCAGTCGGAATACGAAAATGGTTTTTCTCTAAAGTGAGTCAGCAAATGCCTTGTCAAGTTTTGCTTCCGACGGCATGAATAGTTGCAGCTAGAACACGAAAAAGGTTTTTCTCTAGTGTGAGTCAGCATATGTCGGCTCAAACTTCCCTTTTGAGAACATAAATACTTGCAGTCGGAACAAGAAAAAAGTTTTTCTCGACTATGAGTCAGCATGTGTCTTATCAAATCTCCCTTCCGACGACATGAATACTTGCAGTCGGAACATGAAAAATGTTTTTCTTTGCTGTGCATCAGCATGTGCATTGTCAAATTTCCTTTTGAGAACATGAATAGTTGCAGTCGGAACACGAAAAAGGTTTTTCTCCACTATGAGTCAGCATGTGCCTTGTCATATTTTGTTTCAGACGGCATGAATAGTAACAGGCAGAACATGAAAAAGGGTTTTCTCCACCGTGAGACAGCATGTGCATCGTCAAATTTCGTTTTTGAGAACATGAATAGTTGCACTCTAAACACGAAAAAGGTTTTTTTTTAGTGTGTATCCGCAAGTGTTTCTTCAAATCACCATTTCGAGAAAATGAAGAGCTGCATTTAGAACAAGAAAAAGGTTTTTCTCCACTGTGAATCAGTATGTGTCTTGTCAAATCTCCCTTCAGACGAGAGGAAAAGCTACAGTCGGAACACGAAAAAGGTTTTACTCCAGAATGGGTTCGTATATGCATTTCGATCTGTGATTTCTGAGAGCAGGTGTAGCTACAATGGGGACAAGAGGATCGTTTTTCCAGAGGACGCGTCTTCAGGTCTGTCAATAAGTCTGAAAAACGAATAAGGAAAGCTAAAGAAGTAAAGGTAAGCAAAGTTGATTCCTTAAATGTAAAAAAATATAAAACCACGCACACAACATTGGTCTTACCTGCTGTCTGGGTAATTTTTTCAAAGCGTTCTAAGCATTCCCTTTTAATATCCGGCAGGTCTATCTTAATTTTCATATACGGAATACCCCCTTCATCTTCTTCTCGAGGACCTGGTTCTGCCTTGATGGCAAAAGTTTCCACTTTTATGCTACCTGGAATAACAACATATTAATTCATACATTCATTATTTATACGCAAATAGGAACAGCTTATAACATTACAAACAACGGTCTTTCCGAGATAAGCACAACAGAATATAAAAGTTTGAGAATTTCACAGCCAAACATATAATCTATATTATTTTTGAGTTATTTTGCCGTGAGGCGCCTTCTGTTTCTTTAGTCAATGTTTCACAGAGCGTTTCAGTGTCTACCATAAGGGCAGTTATGGAGATTGTAGTGAAATATCTGTTTAAGTATGGCTTGCGAATTCAAGAATCTAGGAAATTGTTTTTATATAAAAAAAAAACAATCTTCAGCACGTAGTTTTGTTGTTCATCGCCAAACGAAAAATGTTATCTTACTTCAAATATTACACATTTTGTAATGTATAAGATGTCTCAAATAACACGAGATACAAATTGAGGAATTGTGAACTTTTTTTGTGAGAACAATGAGTATAAAGAGAGCTGTAGTTTGGTAGTTTCCGATAAATATGAATCGGTAGGAATTAACAAAGAACTTGAGTGCGTTATTACAAAACTTCATAAGAAAGCGTTGTGTCCTGCGTGCACATCATTTTAAAATGGGCATGATTTCCGATAATCTGAATTTAATATTCCATATTTTTAAAATGAGTAATGCAATGCAACTTACTGGCTATCCGAGAACTCTCCGCATACTGCAAATATTCCTTCTTTATATCTGGGAGGTCAAAACCTGTATCCGAACACGGAATTTCACCTCCACCTACTTCCTGGGGCCCTGGTTCCATCTTTACGGAAATAGTCTCTGGCATTAGAAGATCCATGGCACGCAGCCGCAATTGAAGCAGTGCGCTCCTTGAGGTTTTTAATAGTGCCAGGCGGCGTTTGGCTCACGACCGACTCTGTCTACGGCACTGCTGTTGTAGTGTTTGATAATGGGCTATAGTCTCAAAATACATACCTGAAACAGAACATGGTTGAATTGGAAATCTAGCGTGAATGAGCTTTGAATATTTTGTTTCGATTGGAATATGTTCTATAAAAATAACATTGTATGCGTAACACAGATTTGTCCTTGTAATTGTGACCTTAAAGTTAAGTCGCTGGAAAGCGGTCTTTGTGTATATTGGATCCGCCATTCCGCTTTTAATAAAATATCGGTAATCCAAATGTATGTAATGTATGATTTAGTATTTTAATTAGCGCGTCGAAATACTAACCTAAAAATAGGTAAACGTCAAATTGTCAGTTTGAACCTTACTCACACAAAACGCCAAATGGATAACCGAACATAAATGTTGCGATTAGAAAGTTGTGCTAGGTCGCGTTAGACACATGAAAGTTGTGCATTTGAGCATGCCGCAGACTAAATTTATGAACAGTGGTCCGTAAGTTTGACATGCAATAACGGCCGCCACCAAAAATAATAGCGTCATTAATACAAGGGTAGAAAATATCAGAATAAGAACTAACCAATAATGATCACACGCGGAGACTTAACATTGTAATACTTATAGTAGGATAATACTTTCACACATGTATAT
The DNA here is from genome assembly GCA_936435175.1 of Glyphotaelius pellucidus. Lineage (NCBI taxonomy): Eukaryota > Metazoa > Arthropoda > Insecta > Trichoptera > Limnephilidae > Glyphotaelius > Glyphotaelius pellucidus. Next base: position 17,668,140 of record OW386565.1, read on the forward strand.
AACAAAAGAATTTGGAAACAGTTGTAAATGATTGACAGCGAACAAGGCATGCGTCACTCACTAATAGACAATATGAAGTCATAGACAATTATTGTTTTTACATTCGGTAATTTTTTGATATTGGTGGCCACGGCTATTACGAATAATTTTTAGAAAAAAACTTTAGATTTGCCTTAATCACTATAAAAGGAAACTTATTGCATCACGGCTGGCGGAAAATAATGCATTTTAATTTTCAATATCGTTAAATAAAATTTCACTTCGCGAATCGATCTACGACAGCCCGCCCGCTGCCGCTCGCCATTCTGTCAACTGTTGTGTTGTTGGTATCCTTGACTTCACACAAACGATTGTAGTCGACTTCGCGGGATAAATAATAAGGCGCGTAGGTACTGGAAGCGCGTAGGTACTGGAATGGAGACAAACCATTCAAATCCTGGGATGTTTTTTAAAATAAAGATAATATACACAAGCCCGCTACACAAACCCTGCGTAGCCAAATAAACCATTTAAAAACGTAGGCTGTTTTTTAAAGTAAAGATAACATACACAAGCCCGCTACACAAACCCTGCGTAGCCAAACAAACCATTCAAAAACGTAGGCTGTTTTTTAAAGTAAAGATAACATACACAAGCCCGCTTCACAAACCCTGCGTAGCCAAACAAACCATTCAAAAACGTAGGCTGTTTTTTAAAGTAAAGATAACATACACAAGCCCGCTACACAAACCCTGCGTAGCTAAACAAACCATTCAAAAACGTAGGCTGTTTTTTAAAGTAAAGATAACATACACAAGCCTACGCGCCCATCATGTATCACGCGAAGTTGCCTACAATCGTATTTAGTTGTGAGGTCAGGGATACCAACAATGACAAAATGGCTGGCGGCAACCGGCAGCCGGCGGGCTGTCGTAGATCGATTGGCGAAGTGAAATTTTATTTAACGATATTGAAAATTAAAATGCATTATTTTCCGCCAGCCGTGATGCAATAAGTTTCATTTTATAGTGATTAAGGCAAATCTAAAGTTTTTTTCTAAAAATTATTCGTAATAGCCGTGGCCACCAATATCAAAAATTTACCTTACATTCAAGTAGGTACTGTGCGCAAAGTATCACACAAAAAATGGTAGCATTTTATTTTTGTAGCCTTTATTAACAGATGACGCGTTGATGTCCGTCGTGCCACTGTATTGATACCGAACCGACAAAATCCGGAGACCTACCACATACCTGCTTCTCAGAACTGCATCTTCTTCATTTCCTAAAATACCCTTCTACAGCAGTCCCAAAGATGACTCAGGCCTTGAGGTGAATCATTTTACTCAGGGCTACATAGGTGGAGCTTATTTAAAAAAAAAATACTTAATACGCTCCATGCCTTTGAAATTATAACTATTTTAGTTCAACAGGAGTTATGTCGGAGTAAACCAAGCAATATAAATTGTAGTACTTATGTCAACGAACTATATCGTGGCACACGCGAAGTGGACTGCAAATCTTTTTTTTTATGTGATGCAAGACGATTGATTGTGTTCTTTAAAATCAAGTCACAGGAAATGGCAAGTGGAAAGCCCCTACCTTTGCTGTATTCAGGCTGCTTGGATCCAAATATTGAAGCTGGTTTTCCACGACGATGGTAAAAATGGTTATACATTCTTCTTTGCGAGATTTCTATAGCGAGATGTGAACAATAGGGAACATGCAGTATATGTAATATAGTGTTTTCGATGCATTTAATATATGTAAAAAAAATTAAATTAACTGGAATATCGTACTCAAAACCCCCAAACAAAATTATTAAATTAATTATTTCACTTTTAAAGTTGTATGAAAATTCAAATATCAAAAACGAGTCATGATTGACTAGTGAAATTGTGACGTCACAACGCACCACCGAGTCCCACGTCAAGTTGTTTTTGCTTCAGTTGTTGGTTTGAATTTGAATAAGTTTGATAGTTATAACCGTTTAGTTACGCATCCTAAAACCATTTGTTTGTATAAAACATTTATTTCATGACAGACAGTGGTTTTCATAAAAGAACAGACTGATATATTTTTTTAAATCGACGCGATTATGGTGGCAGTTTTTTAAAGCACCTTTCATCTCACGACATCGCTTTTTGCACATAATTACATCATTTGGGACGTTTATAAATAGTTTGTTTGGCGTTGAAGATGTTGTATTTGTACACTTTGGTACAATACAGTATTTATAAACGGTATTTACGGTAATTTTCTTCGACAAACTAATGATCAACTGAAGACTGATTACTGA